>OX123197.2:40369554-41789244 GCA_944739405.2 Euclidia mi | reverse complement strand
AGACTTAGGCTTAGTGATTGGTCTTTTGACACCGTGTATATTCTTCTAATCTTAATATATAAAATCCTTGCGTTACTGACTGACTGACAGACACGCTACAGCCGAAACTATTTGGCGCAGGAAGCTGAAATTTGGCATGTATGTTCCTTGGGGACCGTAGAGGTGCGTGCACTAAGAAGGGATTTCCCGAAATTGCCACGGGTTCGGTAAAAGGGTTAATTAAAAAAAAATGCAGGTGTAGCTGTTGGTGTCCTCTAGTATACACATAAAGATAAATTACACCAATTTTGACAAAAAAAAATTTCAGTACATACTGTCTCTGAGCAGTTAGATCAAAGTCAAAGTCAAAATCATTTATTCATCTAGGCCACAAACGTCAAAATTTAAGTTAATTACTTAATGATTCTATAATTGCATTGAATGCCATGTTCGCAATGCAATAAGTAGAACCACGAGAAAGAACGGACAATAATACTCATGGCCACTCTTTTCAATCGCCAATCTAATAGTTATACATTTCAATGTTGTAAGGAGCTGCAACTGTTTTACATTGTAAATTACCTACAGTGGGTTCCCTAACCTAATTCAATCCAAACATTACAGCCATAATACGTTATAAGTTATAGACTTCTTACGGAGAGTCCGGTAAGGATTAGTAAGCAGTCTGATGTTTTCTAATTGCTTTTGGTGGCAAGTGAAATATAAGCACTCAGTAAGTGGTATTAATTTTTTTATAATCATTAAAGTAAACATTCACGCACATTTTAACGTCAAATCCACAGCAAAGATTAAGTAACCAAATCCGATCTCAGAATTTGGCTCGTAATATCACGCTCATAGCCATTAAACAATTAAATCATCCTTATACAAATCGAACAGTATCCAATAGACGCTCTCGAATTTAAGCACATACTCCCATACTCGGCAACAGTGAAATGGTTCCATAGTTATCTGACTGATAGATCTCAATTTGTTCAAATGGATAGTGATATGGAAGGTAATAAGGCCAGTTCTTCTTGCTGTCAGGTAGCCAGGGGTGTACCTCAAGGTTCCATCCTTGGCCCTCTCCTTTTTATATTGTATTGTGCTGATGTTGCCAACCAGATACTCAACGCCAAATTTCATCTGTATGCTGACGATCTCCAGATATATTTATCCTTCCTTCCTCAGGACTGTTGGCTTGCTGTAAATAAAATTAATGAAGACTTAGATAGAATATCTAAATGGGCAAAAAGCAACTGCTTAGTACTCAACCCCTTAAAATCCAAATTTATTATAATGGGCTCTAAGAAAGGTATTCAAAAAATTAAGGCTATGAATCCTCTGATACATATTGATGGCTGTCCAATAGAGCAGGTGTCAGAGGCTCGCAATCTAGGTCTAGTAATGGATGGTCAACTTCAGTTTGAGACGCATGTTCTTGAGGCTGTACAAAACTGTTTTTACCGTCTCAAATTGTTGTACAGAGTGCGGCAATACCTCAGCACGGACATGAGAATCATGCTATGCGAGTCTCTGATCCTATCTAGACTAAATTATGCTGATAATGTGTATGGTCCTTGTATAATAGGTAGAACTCAGAGGCTAATTCAGCGGGTACAGAACGCATGTGCACGGTTTTGCTATAGTATTCCACCCCGTAGTCATGTCACTAATTATTTGAACAATGGCAATCTGTTAAAAATGTCTGCACGCAGGCGTTTTCACCTAGCTTGTTTACTATTTAACATTGTGCGGTCCGGGCACCCAGATTATCTGTTTAAGAAGCTGTCTTGGTCCAAGGACATCAATTGCCATCGCACAAGAGCATCTAAACATCTTTTAATTGTATCGCGACACAGAACGACTGCTTTTCGTGGCAGTTTTAGGTATGCTGCCACGCGATGCTGGAACGATCTGCCGCCTCCTCTTCTAACTATTAGAACGCTTTATACATTCCGCATAAGGCTAAAGCAGATTTTATTAGACGAGCAGAAGCTCGGGAGGTAGGATTTGCATTTACTCGAACGATTGCAGCATAATAACAACAGCTTACTTGGTACTTACTTGTATCATTGTATGGCATGCTGAATAACGTCATGAAATTTTGCAGTCATAACACCACATACATATACACACACAAAAACACTACACAAATATAGAACACATATGATGTCACAAGTCAAATTTTAATATAAATTTATTATTAAAATTGTAATAACAATCCATACGCCATTTTTGATGCGCAATGCCATAGATTTAAGATTAAGCGTCATTGTTGTGTGTACTTTGACACTAATGACACTGCTTCGTTCAGAAACTGGACAGAAGTAAATAGAGTTTACGTATGATGTAAGCAGTTTTTGCAATTGAATGTTTAAGTTAATTTTTACTAAGATTTTTCTATTTTGTTATTAATAAGTTTTATTTTGTATGTTTTTATTTTATACTTTGTCATTCCGTGACGCCATTCAATGGACCTGCAAGAATACCAGCGCTGCGGCAAAGTTTGTCGCAGCATTAGCTGAGGCGGGCTCCAATTTTGGCCTCACTCATGCTGATGCTTCTAATTTGTTATTAATTTAGTATTATTTTATTTGCATAGTTTTTTCTGTCATACATTGTTGTGAGGCACAAAATAAAAATTTTCTTTTCTTTTCTTTTTCTTTTTTTTCTTTTCCATTACACTTTATCGTCCCGATACCGACGATACATTTCCGAACGGTGTTCGATTTCCAAACGCATTCACGCTAAAATAAACATTAGCTTCTGTTTCAAAACAATTGCCATTTCACTAATGTTTCGCGTTCGTTTCGATTCGTTTTTCAATGGTAACATTCAATTTCTTAAAAGCTCTATAGCGGTACGTTCATTAGATTTCCTCTGGCATCTGTGACCCGCATTCAACGATTGTTTGACTGCGACTCGCCCTGCATTGTCGACACTTTTACACCTTCTTCATTAATAAAGCTCTACATCCAGATATTACGGCCTCCTTTCATAAATAAAAATAAAATCTCTTTGTTCCAGAATATAAAATGAAATATAAAAATATACTCCGTAATTTATATAATATACCGTATTTAGGTAACGCGTAAAGGCTTTTATTTACAACTTTTATGTCACTTTCTCTTAGAGAACACACGTTTTATGACGTTAAAACATTGTATTGATTTAATAGTATCAATGACAATCACAGGTTTGCTTTTTTTTACGGGACACTCAAACCTTGGAGCTAAAATACCTTCTTATACACATTTTAACTTAGCACATTACCTTATAAATACTTAAACCTCTATGGAAACTATCAGGCCCGGTACACGTTATTCTGCTATATATGTAAGTTCTAGTTAAAATACTGGTTGTTAAATTTGAAAAAGTATCTGAAACAATAGCAAAAAACATTCTTTAAGAATGCATTCACTAGGGAAAACCATTAAGCGTTATGTAATATTTACAACCTATTCCAATACTATTGGTAGACCTTGAGCTTCCCCCCCCCGTGGGATCTCCACCTTGTCGTGGTGGGGGGGCTCAGTAACCGTGGATTGGTCACCCGCGGTGAAGCTAAGAGGGATCCAGGAGGGGACGCTCCGTGTGGGCTTGACGGAGGCCTGCGCTCGCAGTCGGGCGCGGTCGCGGGAGGAGAGGTGTGTCGGTGTTGCGTTGCCGCGCGCCCTATCTCCCGCGACCAAATGGAGGCGCACCATCGTTGCGTCGCGGCGGGGCCGCAGAGGAAGAGGAGATGCGGTGTTAAGTTGCCGTCCTCCTTATCCTCTGCGGCCGCTGGTTGTTTTGGCGGCGGAGCCCAACACCTTCATCCGCCGCCAAGGGGGTTTTGTTCGGGGCCCGCCTGACCATCTGGCGGGCCAATGCCCGTCGGGGAGTGGCGAGGAATGCTTATGCGATACCCTACCCTCCGACACACGGGTACACGAAGAACACGGGTTGGTTTTTAGTCAGTAAGAGTCTGACAGTCCCCTTCGCCCTTACCCCCCAGGGCGGAGGGACTCCATGAGGATTTTTCAACCCGACACAAAAAAAAAAAGACCTTGAGCTTGTCGAGTTGCAGATAAAATTTTATATAATATGCGTGCGACAACT
This sequence comes from Euclidia mi, assembly GCA_944739405.2. Taxonomy (NCBI): domain Eukaryota; kingdom Metazoa; phylum Arthropoda; class Insecta; order Lepidoptera; family Erebidae; genus Euclidia; species Euclidia mi. Next base: position 41,785,161 of record OX123197.2, on the reverse strand, counting down.
ATTATCCTTTAAAATACGTGCGCTGGATCCCACTAGATTACTTTTAATATGTACTTTGCGCAGAAAAATATTAAAATAAATGAAACTAAATATTTACGATGATTAAATTCAAATACCAAAATTAAAATATTCAAAAGCTTCTAGTTTATCGCTCATTAAATGTTTTCGTCTGCGCCATTTCTCGTATTGCCACGAACCAAATAATATTTACAATGAAAAGTTAGCAAATTAATTGTAGGATTCTGGCAGGCTCCGTATTACACAGGTAGCTGGTTACCCAAGGGAGCGTTCGCAGCCAAACTCCGCCAAACTCACTCTGAATGTGTAAACATTGCGGGAAATTCAGGGTACCTACCGATCGACGAGTTTTTGCCTTAATTCGTAGAACTAAAGACCGGTAAAGATACTTTGATTAAGAAGAATTGATAGAAGTTTTCTTAGTTTGTAACTAGAACTCTGTGGGCTAGACCAGCAATTAACTACTTTGCTACACGGCTGATTAGTTATAGAGTTATAGCAGTTAAGGTGGGTTTGTGTAGAATAAAACATAGTAAGTATTAATCGATTTTAAACTTTCGCGCTTTGTATACATCATACAAAATAGATTAGCGGGTCTTAATCGCGTACAATTAATTAATTTAAGCTATAAATACCTATTTGTTTCCGACGTTTCGCTCGTCATGCACCGAGCGTGGTCGCGGAGAGACTCATGAGAGTTCAAGCATAAAGCTCAAAGAGTAAAGGAACATATCGCAGCTGTGAAAAGCCGACATATTAACCAATCCACTGGATAGAACTGCATCAACCACAAGTCTTATCCACCGATCGTCACTATTACTCCAGGATAGTACGTGAAGCGGTAGAAATCAAGAAATATAACAATTTCAACCGGGAGGATGGATATAGATTATCGGCTACTTGGAATCCAGTCATCAGCAAATGTAAACACCGCCGCAGTGATAAATCTCAACAGTGTGTAGACGTCATTAGTGTAGTGTGTAGGAGTACCGACAGTGCGAACTTAAATAAAGACCAAGTGAGGGTAGGTGACGAAACCCGCACTTCCACAAGACGACGCTGAGCTCTCGTCAGTCTCTCCGCGGCCACGCTCGATGCAAGACGAGCAAAACGTAGGAAACAAATAGGTATTTATAGCTTAAATAAATTAATTGTACGCGATTAAGACCCGCTAATCTATTTTGTATGATAGTAAGTATTAGTAAATCGTTCTTACAAGTGTTTTCTGCACGTGTAGGTACTTGACCTCTGATGGATCAACAGATGGTATTTGTCGTTTCTGTAGGGCATCACTGATTGTAAAATACGTGATAATGAATAAGGATGTTTTGATTTTCGTTGTCCCTTTGTAATTACTTGCGCATAAAACAATATTATAGTAATTATTTTCGGAACTGGATGGTCCATACGTTATTTGACTAAGAAAGCTTGATCGGGGCAAAATAATTTTATTTTCAAACATCTGTTTTTTGTCTGCTAAGCTTGTTGTTAATTTCTGTGTTATAAAGCTTGACTTTAAAAGACGGAAACGACGTTGGCTCTGAAGAATTACCAAAACCGCACTCCTTAATTATTTCCCAGTCAAAAGTAAAATTTATTACTTCAGAATCACTTTATTTGCGCGATTGCCGCAATAAATATCTTCAAGAAAATTACACAAATGAATGATTGTAATGAAGGTTGGATTGTTCGTAATACTTATAACTAGCTAAAGACAAACATTTATCTAAGAGTCTGGATAAAGTCGTTGTGGGTGGCAGGCATCTGGCATCCGTCTCAGTGTACACGACACATTACGTTAATGAGTGAGGATGAGTTAGCTCAGCACACACATAGACACGCGTAACACACAATATAGGCCACTACACACGTGTCTTATTTCCCTGTAATGATATGCGCTTCTTGGGAAATACCTGCGTACTCAAAATAACAAACGATCACCGAACTGCTTTTGCAATTGTAAATCATTTATTTTACTACAGTTTAACCTTATATTAACATTTAATATTTACACTGAAAAGCTTATATTTCGTTCAATCGTTTAACCACGTCAACTGAACCTTCTTTATAATTAAAAGCAAGTTTATCTTGAATGTCTTGTAAAGGTAAATTGCTTTTATATAATTTTTTTTGTCAGGCATTAATTACGTTCCGTTTCTTAAAGAGCGTGTCAATACTGGCCTGGCGATTCTTTAGCATGATTTCAACTACTAATTAGATATGGAGCAATCTGAAAATTAACATACGCTACGCAGTGGCATTGAACTCCTTTCTATCATTTTATACATTACATAGAATACAATATACTTATGTTTTGTTAGTATGTATGTATTTAATTTCTTGTGTGTGAAATGAATTGAATTTCAATTCTGCATTTGAACTGTGTTTTGTGCTAATCTTTCCACAATTATTGATAAAACACACGTCAGCTGAAGTAACTACACAGAAATACGAATGTAATATCAAATGGCTTTCTTAAACTATTGGGATTTTTATGATATTTAGTAAAATTATAAAGCAAGAAACAGTCTGAAATTCAATCATTGTCATGTTGTGGACCGTACGGGAAATGGATTACTCCTCAGCGACGACAAAACGAAAAAGGAAATACAATAAACAGGCGAGAAAATATTCATACATAAAATAAAAACAAATAATAAGTAAGTGGGTCAAGTTGACAGGAATATCACCGCGTCGGCGCGATAGAATATCCAGCCTAAAGGGATATTGTTTACTCTTTTGCGAAAGAATTACGAGAGAGAAAACAAATTGGGAAATATTCCGTTTAGTCCGGCCACTGTCTCCAATTCGTTATTGCGTCTCACTCCATTAGTTACACGCTGTACGTTTGATTCCAACTACAAAAGACATCACGCAAAATAAAGTTATGTCTAGTACGAATGTCAAACTTCCGATATTTTTTGTTTGCCAATGAGAATCATTGATAGTAATCACATTTATGACAGTGTTTTTTTCCGATGACGAAGTTTGCCGATGTATATTTTATTATGCTTACCCAAATAAAAAATACACGAGTTTTAGCTCAAACCAATTTAGGTCAAACTCTATTTATGCAAGGTGTTAATTCAGGAAATGTAATGGTGAATATGACCGATATTTCAACTTATTTCGTTCTTCATGAACATCCTGATTTCACGATTTTAGACTATTACAGCAGCTTTGATATCATTACTTCCATATTTAATTTTATGAAGAATACGAATCAGAATGTGAGTGTCATTTATACAATTATATGGAACCTCGTTAATCTTTATTGACAGCGCTTGGGATAACAAACGGCCGTACCTGACGATAAGTGATAACATCTTTCCCACTTCCCCATTATCTCACTTACATCTCACTTTAATGGAATATCGTTTAGCTAATAGTATTAAGTTTGCTATTTAATATCATTATACTTTGCATTTTTGTCGACGGAAAAATGGTTTCTGTATAAGGGAAATTTGTCGTTTTAATTTGATAACCACATCAAAAGTAATAAGCGGCTGCCTGACAGAGATGAAAACCTTTCGTTCATTTTTAAATGAGTATATTAAAGTAAAATAGATATTCACCACTCTTTGTTTTTGTTGACTGAATTTAATTGAATTTTCGTTTAACAAATATTTTGTAAAAAGTAAAAGAGAAAATAAATACAAAAGAACATGGGTATACCTTTATAAAGAATCAATATTCAGCTTAGGTATAGCAATATCGAATCAATCTGTAAATTAGCAACTTATAAAGGCTTTTTACTATTTTTGGAAGCTCCGTTACTGACAATCACGTGTATTTTCGATCCTACCCTAAAACTCCATTTAAAGTTAGAGTTAGATTCACCAACCCCTATTAAAACATTCCAGTCGTAATAAGTTATAAGCCTCTGTTATAAGACTTCTTTCTGAGAGTTAGTGACCAGTGTAAATCTTTCTGATTGCTCCCGATAGTTAACGATAAGTTTGGTCAATGTAATCGGTTAAGAGAACATTCACGCATATTTTAATGTCAAATTCACAGCAAAGATTAAGAAGCCAAATCCGATCTCAGAATTTAGCTCGGAATATCACGATTCTATCCATTAAACAATTATTAATTAATTCTTATACAAATCGAAGAGTATCCAATAGACGCCCTCGAATTTAAGCACCTACTCCCATTAACCTTCATCGTCCCGATACCGAACTTACATTTCCGAACGGTGTTCGATTTCCAAACGCACTCACACAAAAATAAACATTAGCTTCTGTTTAAAAACAATAGCCATTTCACTAATGTTTCGCGTTCGTTTCGATTCGTTTTTCAATAGTAACGTTCAATTTCTTAAAAGCTCTATAGCGGTACGTTCATTAGTTTTCCTCTGGCATCTGTGACCCGCATTCAACGATTGTTTGACTGCGACTCGCCCTGCATTGCCTGACGCTTTTACACCTTCTTCATTAACAAAGCTCTACAGCCAGATATTACGGCCTCCTTTCATAAATAAAAATAAAATTTCTTGTTCTACAATATTAAATAAAATATAAAAATATACTCTGTTATTTATATAATGGTAGGTTGGTGTAACATGACGCACTTTTGAAACAATCGGTCATAATAAAATAAAAATGCAAAGTTTCGAAATCTTACTTATATATTCTAAATCTTTGACTTATTCGTAACAATAGAATATATAAATCAACATCACATCTATTGTATTTGGACAAATTTTCATATGAACTTAAAAAATCAGAAATGCGCACTTTTACACAACCCATACGGTAAGTTGGCGCAGCAAAGTCGATAAGATGGCGCAGTTAATGCGAGGTCATCTAAGGGAGACAAATATCGCATTTAAATACACCAAATCCAAGATATATATCCCGTATCTTGCCACCATTCTTGACACACTGAGCATTCTATCCAGTCTTCTTTTAAAGGTTCCTTATAAATTTCCTGATACCCAGGACATGTCCAGACCTTTTCTACAGCAGGGTTGTTGGGTGTTTTAGATTTTTTGTTTAGGTTTTTTAGGTTTTAGTTCAACTTTTTGCTTCCTTGCTGCCTCTAATTGGTGTTTGTAAGGTGAACTGCTAATTACTTCTGATTTAATACGTTTCCTATTAGTGGATCTTATTGTCTGAGATTTAGGGAAAGGCTTAATATTGAGAATTTTATCAGACACTAGCTAGCTCTTCCTGGATGACTTCTCAAACATTTTTCACACTCCACAGTGTAATACTTTTTCAGTATTCCGTGAAAACCTCTATCGAGAGGCTACGTCTTGTGGCTGCTATGTGGTGGTAAAGTGACTGCAACAATATTATTTTCCCGGAAAAAATCCACAGCGAGCATCCACAGTGATTGTCTAACACGAGACCTATTCTCCTCTTGTTAACCCTTGAGGTGCGATCAAACTAAAGGCAAAGTGCCACAAGTGCGAAAGGTCACGTTGCTGCAAATTTTCATTGGCATAGGTTACCGGAAAAAAAAATTATGACACTTTTATATAATTATATCACATAAATTGCATATCATTGTGTTGGTTATAAAATCAGCTATCATAATAATAACATGAATTACTACTAAATACTCACTTTTCTGGCAAAACAAGCTTACAAACTTAGAGGTTTGTTTTTTTTCACTCGTTCAAACACACATTTCATCACATATTAATGAATTTCATTACTTGTTTGGTTCATAAACACAAAAACATTTTCACATATACCTCTAGATTTTCACACAATACATTATTTATTTGTAACAAACGAATCTACCGCCACAAAAAATTTTTAATCCAAACGCGTAACAAAAAGTTCGCCGTGCCAGGCAGCCATGTTACTGTTACGAACACTGTGGCTGTGAATTATTTACCATTTGAAACACGATAACAGTGAAAATGTACAACAATGCTAGTATTTAGTTGCTAAAATATGTTTTCAGATAAATAATCTGGGTACTTTTATGTCTTTCATAACTATTAAACGAATATTTATCATAAAACACTTACGAAAATAGCGAGTTTCAAGAGTAGAAATAGCCCTTCTAAACAGTTTTTGCCTTTTATCACTGTATTTCTTGTCTTTGTCACGAATAATGTCACTTCACAATTAATATTTATTTCTTTCTGAGTAAATCTATATAAGTATCTTTATAAAATATTCACCGGTTTCTTCCACAAGACAACTTTTATTATAAAGATCACGGAACAAAACACAACAATGGCGGACGCTTTCGCAACTAAGACACAGAAAATTATATTTCAATATTTTTTGGCGCGTTTCGTTTCCCTCACCTTTCTAAAACGATTTAGTTGCATAGAATATGAACTATTCTAATAGGTACTACTTTCGTTTCTTGGTTTAAGTAAAACAAAACGTGAAAAAACCGCGACCAATAGAACGATTTTTAATTGAGCACCGTGCGTGCCTCAAACACTTCGGACCACCAAAATTAGAGCACGACCGTGCGTGCTGTAATCACGTTGGGGGTTAATAAACAATCACTCCTCACACTGCTGAGAACTGAAAAGAAAGTCCAATCCTCAAAGTGAAAAATAGGGTTTGTAAGATGGCGCGCGCCATTTTGTACACCCGCCTATTGCGCCATCTTACAAACTGCCCCACAATGCAAAAATCATTGCACTAACGCCATCTCCTATAAAATACCAGAATTATTTCGTTTCTTAGGTCGATATAAAGTATTTGTTTAGTCAACAATTCATTCAAAACACGTAATATATACATTGTTTTATTCTGACTCAACTTCCAAATGAGAATAAAATTAGATTAAAAGTGTTCAAAATATTAAAACTTACCTGGAACAATCGTTTTGTGAGTAAATCGAATATTTTTTTGGGAGCAAGTACCGGCACAAATAGTAAACAAAACACGACTGAAATTAGCTGCTTACGACACACCAGAATCCACCAATCGCGAGTGCGCCAACTTATCTCCTGCGCCATCTTACACCAACCTACCCACCGTGTTTAAGTAACGCGTAAAGGCTTTTATTTACAACTTTTATGTCACTTTCTCTTAGAGAACACACGTTTTATGACGTTATAAAATTGTATTGATTTAATAGTATCAATGACAATCACAGGTTTGCTTTTATTTTCGGGGCACTCAAACCTTAGAGCTTACCTACTTTATACACATTTGAACTTAGTACATTACCTAATAAATACTTAAACTTCTATGGAAACTGTCAATATATGTAATATATATATATATATGTAAGTTCTAGTTAAAATACTGGTTGTTAAATTAAAAAAAGTATCTGAAACAATAGCAAAAAACATTCTTTAAGAATGTATTCACTAAGGAAAACCTAATCATTTAACGTTATGTAATATTTACAACCTATTCCAATACTATTGGTAGACCTTGAGCTTGTCGAGATGCAGATAAAATTTAATATAATGTGCGTGCGACACATATTATTCTTTAAAATACGTGCGCTGGATCCCACTAGATTACTTTTAATATGTACTTCGCGCAGAAAAATATTAAAATAACTGAAACCAAATATTTACGATGATAAAATTTAAATACCAAAATTAAAATATTCAAAAGCTTCTAGTTTATCGCTCATTAAATGTTTTCGTATGTGCCATTACCAGTTTTGCCACGAACCAAATAATATTTACAATGGAAGGTTAGCAAATTAATTGTAGAATTCGGGCAGGCTCCGTATTACACAGGTAGCTGGTTACCCAAGGGAGCGTTCGCAGCCAAAATCCGCCAAACTCAGTCTGAATGTGTAAACTTTGCGGAAAATTCAGGGTACCGATCGACGAGTTTTTGCCTTAATTCGTAAAACTAAAGACCGGCAAAGATACTTTGATTAAGAAGAATTTATAGAAGTTTTCTTAGTTTGTAACTAGAACTCTGTGGGCTAGACCAGCGATTAATTACTTTACTACTCGGCTGATTCGTGTTATGCTTATAGCAGTTAAGGTGGGTTTGTGTAGAATAAAACATAGTAAGTATTAATCGATTTTTAACTTTCGCGATTTGTATAGGTACATCATACAAAATAGATTAGCTGGTCTTAATCGCGTACAATTAATTTATTTAAGCTATAAATACCTATTTGTTTCCGACGTTTCGCTCGTCTTGCACCGAGCGTGGTCGCAGAGAGACTGATGAGAGCTCAGCGCCGGTTTGTGAAAGTGCGGGTTTCGGCACCTACTCTCACTTGGTCTTTATGTAAGTTCACACTGTCGGTACTCCTACACACTACACTAATACCACGCTCGGTGCAAGACGAGCGAAACGTCGCGTTATTTAAGCTATAAATACTTATTAGTTTCCGACGCGTCGGAAACAAATAGGTATTTATAGCTTAAATAAATTAATTGTACGCGATTAAGACCCGCTAATCTATTTTGTATGATAGTAAGTATTAGTAAATCGTTCTTACAAGTGTTTTCTGCACGTGTAGGTACTTGACCTCTGATGGATCAACAGCTGGTATTTGTCGTTTCTGTAGGGCATCACTGATTTTAAAATACGTGATAATGAATAAGGATGTTTTGATTTTCGTTGTCCCTTTGTAATTACTTGCGCATAAAACAATATTATAGTAATTATTTTCGGAACTGGATGGTCCATACGTTATTTGACTAAGAAAGCTTGATCGGGGAAAAATAATTTGATTTGCAAACATCTGCTTTTTGTCTGCTAAGCTTGTTGTTAATTTCTGTGTTATAAAGCTTGACTTTAAAAGACGGAAACGACGTTGGCTCTGAAAAATTACCAAAACCGCTCTCCTAAATTATTCCCCAGTCAAAAGTAAAATTTATTACTTAAGAATCACTTTATTTGCGCGATTGCCGCAATAAATATCTTCAAGAAAATTACACAAATTAATGATTGTAATGAAGGTTGGATCGTTCATAATACTTATAACTTGCTGTTCGCGACAGACATTAAAAACTATGACAGTGAATAGTGTATTCGAAACTGCGAGTGAAAATCGTATAAAATCAGTGCTATCCAATCGTGCGGTACACCGGGTTCGGTTCCCGGACGCGTCAAAGTGATAAAATAACGCTAGAATAGTGAAAATTAGCAAATCGTTAATAAGTAGTGGTACGTAGTTAATGGACATCAGTTTTAAACTTGTGCTAACTGTAGGAACTTAGATATCGATCATAAATAGTGTTATCAGTTGTAATAGAAAAGAACTAATAGTTGATAAACAGCTGTTTTGTTTACATTGTAGTTTTATAGATTTATAAGTGTTTTTTAGCTTCGAATTGGCTTGAAATTATTAAGCGAGCGATATTAACATTTTTAATGCACACATAACTTCGAAAAGTCAGAGGTGTGTGCCCGGGGTTCTGGGGATCGAGCCCAAGACCATCGTCTCGGCAGTCCATTACGTACACCACTGGGCTATCATATTATTTACATATTCATCACATTTTATAATTTCAAACTAGTTGCTAGTTTCATTTCATTTTCATTTTACCTTTCATTTCATTTCATTTTTCATACATTTCGAGTTGTTATGTAAGAGCAGTTAACATTATTCATCAACATAAAACAACAACTCACATATATTCAACTAGTAACCAGATAACTACACACATACATATTCTTTTTATATACTTAAAATATAAATTTCATTTTTTTTTATTAAATAATAGGTTGGGGAAAAGATTTCTTCGCATTTTTTAAGAAAATTCAAAACATTTTTTAATATAGTTTATTTTTATTTAACTAAAGTATGTTTGGTGACGGAGTAAGAATACGATTGGTCACCACCCCACTCTGTCCCGAGGGTGTCGTATGAGGCGACTATGGGAAAACGTGAGCAGTGTAACAGCTCCAGCCAAGGTGTGCTTTCGCTCTACACATCTGTCCGATTGTAGAGAAGAAGCATCGGGTACGCGACCCTGGCTTTCTCGAGCTGCCGCAATTATTACCAATATCGCTTCCGTGATTGCGGTATCCTTTGTTACCTTTGACTTCCTTTCCAAACACCAACCTCCTGTAACACTCCCCTACCCTGTCCTAAATTCCTTTCCCTTCCCAATCCGAAGTACAGGTGGAGAAGATGGCAGTATGACTTTTAGGGGATTAAATATTAGTTTACCCCAGGAGGGTACCGGACCTACCGGAGAATCCCTCTCTGAGCATCTTCGCTCAGGCTGCCCCATCGTATCTGGGGGGGGGGGGGGGGGGCAATTCCCAACGGCGACGCGCTTTGCCACACGTCACGTTTTGTCTCCCCATCAAACAGAGGCAAAAGGAGGGCTAGGGAATGCCTGTTTGCAACGGTGAATGTTTGTGGAGGAGTGGATGGTAAGATTGATGAATTGTGTGATATGATGGATGTAAGGGAAATTGAAATACTAGGAGTGAGTGAAAGTAAGAAGAAAGGTTGTTCAACAACTACTCATGACCGATATAAGGCATATTGGTCTGGAGTTGTTGATTCTGAGAGAGCTAGCCAAGGAGTTGGAATGATTCTATTAGATAGGATGAATGAGTGTGTGAAAGAATATTCATTTGTTAACTCCAGGCTTATTTGGGTGCGACTAAAACTCGGCTTAACTAAAGTCTTTGTTATGTCTGTTTATGCTCCAGACATGTCCAAACCGTCAAATGTAAGACAGGAATTCTGGGATAATGTAAGAGATGTGCTTGCTAAGTCTGAGAATAATGAAAGGATAATTATGTTAGGCGACTTTAATGGCTGGGTAGGTGTGTGTCGTGATGGCTATGAAAGGGCGATTTGGTGACGAGAGGGTGAATGAAAATGGTGAAAGTTTACTGGATATATGTATGGAGAGAAAGCTTGTGGTGACAAACACTCTGTTTAGTCACAAGATGATTCATATGTATACATGGCAAAGGCAGATAGACCGAAGTATGATAGATTTTGTTGTGATAGACGAACGATTGAAAGCAAAAGTGAAAGATACTAGCGTGTACCGAGGCTTAAACGTGGGTACTGACCACTTTTTGTTGTTAGCCGCATAGCGGGAGTAACCACATAATGGCGCCATCGTCCTCGCATACACTCACCTGCCATAGAAAGAGTGAAAGTTGAAAGATTTGAAGAAGAGGATGTACGTAGTCGGTATAAAAAGGAATTGGAAGAAAGATTTAAAGAATTGTTTGAGGAAGATGATTGCGAGATAGAAGAATTTTGGAAAGAGTTTAGGAATGGAGTAAAAGAGACAGCTACACAAGTATGTGGCGTAAGCAAGAGGAAGCATGTTAAGAAGATATGTAATGAATGGTGGGATCAGGAAGTAAATAGTGTGGTCGCGGAAAAGCGCAAAGCATGGATGGACTTGCAGGCCATAAGAGCCAACAAAAGGATACAAGGTAGTGTGACTGTCAATGAGAGGATAGTAAAAGAAAAGTATGAATGAATGAATGAAATGAATGAATGAAATGAATGAAAAATGAATGAAAAAGCATTTATTTTTATAATATACACACAACAGTAAGTATGAAAATTTAACAATTAGTGACACAGTTAATAGCTAAGAGGTATATTATAAAAATGAGGTTACCATTCAGGCTTATGTTGGTTGAGGTATAAGCCTCAAACCAACCCTGATATTAGTTGGTAACCCCAAGTGACGATCACAGAGATCAACGTTCTTATACCTATATACACAAAAACATGCAAACATTCGTATAATTTAAATATGGAATTACATTCAAAGCTAAATATATACAAAATAAAATAAAAAAAATCTACTTAACAATAATGGGGAAAAAGTAATAATAAGAACACTAAAAACCTATCCCAAATGCTTGTCACAACAGCTAGGCGAACCGGTTTTAAGGCAGTTTGTCGCGCATAATTGCATCCTGCTTGCGCCTACAATGGCATCTCATTCGTCCGATTATGAAATTGACAGGTTGAAATATAAAGTAAAAGAGACAGTGAGAAGAAAGAAAGAAGAATGTAAAGATAAAGTTGATAGAAAGTTTTCTCAGCATTTTCGGGCCAATATCAAATTATTCTGGCACTTGGTTAGAACAGTCCGAGGCAAAGCTGGAGACTCGAAAGTTGGTGTGATAAGGGATGTAAATGGAAATATTATAAGAGAGCATGGGGAAGTTTTGGATCAGTGGAAGATGTATTTTGAGAATTTGTTTGAATGAGGAGAAAGTGAAACTATGAATATAGTAGTGAATGAGGAAGATAATAGTGAAAGTAATATAAGTATGGAAGAGATACGGTATGCAATGAAAAGTATGAAAACGGGTAAAGCTGCGGGGTATGACAGGATATCTGCTGAAATGCTCAAGGTAGGCGAAGGCGTCACCACAAGCCTGCTGTACCTACTTTTCAATAAATGTTGGCGGTCCGGTCGTGTACCAGGAGACTGGAACAAGGCCGTAATTGTGCCACTGTACAAGGGAAAAGGGTCACAGCACGAATGCAAAAATTATCGCGGTATAAGCCTCCTGAGTGTTGTTGGCAAATTGTATGCAAAGATACTGATTGAAAGAGTGATCTCTGAAACGGACAGTAAGATTTGGGATGTGGAAGCGGGATTTACAAAGGGAATGGGATGTATGGATCAAGTCTTTTCCTTAAGGTGCATTTCAGAGAAAATCTTAAGTTAACACCAGAAGGTTTTCTGCGCCTTTATTGACCTGGAAAAGGCTTACGATCGAGTGGTGAGGGATGAATTTGGTCAATACATTCTGTGTATGGAGTGAACGGCAGTCTGATACGGGCACTTGAATCCTTATATAGGGATTCAAGTGCCTGAGTCAGAATAAACGGGGCCTACACGGACTGGTTTAACATTGATCGTGGTGTTAGACAGGGATGTGTAGCGTCTCCTTGGCTGTTCAATCTATTCATGGACAGTTGTTTGACCGATCTGAAAGAGTCTGAATGTGGATTAAGAATGAATGAATCTGTGTTTAAGACCCTGTTATACGCTGACGATCAGGTTCTTTTTGCGCCGTCGGCGTCTGATTTACAGCAGATGGTCACCTAAATGAAATTTTGGTGTGAAATTGACAGCAAAGATTAAGAAGCTAAATCCAATCTCTGAATTTAGCTCGGAATATCACGTTCATAGCCATTAAACAATTAATCAATCCTTATACAAATCGAACAGTATCCAATAGCCGCTTTCGAACCGTTTTCACCTACTCCCATTATCCTTCATCGTCCCGATACCGAAGATACATTTCCGAACTGTGTTCGATTTCCAAACGCACTCACGCTAAAATAAAAATTAGCTTCTGTTTCAAAACAATTGCCATTTCACTAATGTTTCGCGTTCGTGTCGATTCGTTTTTCAATGATAAAGTTCAATTTCTTAAAAGCTCTAAAGCGGTACGTTCCTTAGTTTTCCTCTGGCATCTGTGACCCGCATTCAACGATTGTTTGACTGCGACTCGCCGTGCATTGCCCGACGCTTTTACACCTTCTTCATTAATAAAGCTCTACGTCCAGATATGACGGAATCCTTTCATACATAAAAATAAAATGTCTTTTTTCTAGAATATTAAATGAAATATAAAAATATACTCTGTAATTTATATAATGTACGTACCGTGTTTAGGTAACGCGTAAAGGCTTTTTTATAAAATTGTATTGATTTAACAGTATCGATGACAATCACAGGTTTTCTTTTATTTTCGGAACACTCAAACATTGGAGCTGAAGTATTTTATATATATTTGAACTGAGTACATTACCTAATAAATATTTATACCTCTATAGAAACAGACTCGGCAAACGTTTTTCTGCTAAATACATTAGTTCTTTTTCTGCTAAATACATTAGCAGAGAAGGAAAACTTGATACAAACCCTATACCAACCCGCTTGGCCAGCGTGGCATAGTAGGCCAATTCCTCCTTTCAAAGGAGAGGCCTAGTCCAGCAGTGGACTATCAAAGGCTGATGATGATGATGATGATGACATCAGTTCTAGTAGTAGTAAGATATTGGTAGTTAAATGAAAAATAATGTATCGGGAAGAATACGAAAAATAATTCTGACTAGGGACACCCTAATCATCTAGAGTTATGTAATATACTTTACGATCTACAACCATATTTTCCGGTAGAGCCGTTTTGGAGGAATGTGATCACAAACATCTTGACCCGAGCTTGTCGAGAATTCGAGATGTAGAAAAAATGTGTGAGCGACTTTACGATCTACAACCATATTTTCCGGTAGAGCCGTTTTGGAGGAATGTGATCACAAACATCTTGACCCGAGCTTTTCGAGAATTCGAGATGCAGAAATAATGTGTGAGCGACGCCTAGCATTCTTTAAAATACGTGCGATGGATCCCACTAGATTACTTTTTATATATACATTGCGCAAAAAGATGATTACAATAAATTTCAACCAAATATTTACGATGCTGAAATTCAAATACCAAAATGAAAATATTCAAAAGCTTCTAGTTTATCTCTCAATAAATGTTTTCGTCTGCGCCATTAATCGTATTGCCACGAACCAAATAATATTTACAATGGAAAGTTAGCAAATTAATTGTAGAATTCGCCGCGGCAGGCTCCGTATTAAACAGGTTGGTTTCCCGGGGGAGCGTTCGCAGCCAAATTCCTTCAAACTCCGTCTGAATGTGAAAACTTTGCGGGAAATTCTGGGTACCGATCGACGAGTTTTTGCCTTAAGTCGTTTAACTAAAGACCGGTAAAGATACTTTGATTAAGAAGAATTGATAGAAGTTTTCTTAGTTTTTAACTAGAATTACTTTGTACTGTTCCTACGGGATATATATCACGTACCTTTGTTTTGAGTAACCGATATTTCGGCACTGTTTCAAGCGCCATGTTCACGAATGTACTGAAGTATTGCGGTTGGATGAAAGTTATAAACAAGTGAACCGGTCTACCCGCTTCCTTACTCGTTTATTGCGCGCACAACCACTATCACCGTTTTCACTCTCGCACTGTACTCGATCGCGACACACTGTACTCACTACGTCAGCTCGTGATTTACGATTTTCCGGTTTATGGGTTTTGCATAGACGTACCACTGGATGCCAGGTATTTGACAGTTGAAACCCATCTTCTCTATTGAAGGTTTTATACTTTTTAATTTCAATAGCTTCTTTAACCATTCTAGGTATATAGTGGCGTTCTGTCGAAAGCACACGAGGGTTATGTAACTCAATCCAATGGTTCGTACCCGAGTCTAGGAGATGTTGAGCTATTGCCGACTTCTGTGGTTCATTGTTTTTGACTGCCCTGATGTGTTCCTTGATGCGGCAGGAAATGGTGCGTTTCGTTTGTCCTATATAAGAACTCCCACAGCTGCAGTCAATTTTGTATACACCCGGCTTTTCCAAGGGGAAACTGTCCTTTGGCGTTCTTATGTACTGTGACAGTGTTTATGTAACGTCTATGCAAAACCCATAAACCGGAAAAACGTAAATCACGAGCTGACTTAGTGAGTACAGTGTGTCGCGATCGAGTACAGTGCGAGAGTGAAAACGGTGATAGTGGTTGTGCGCGCAATAAACGAGTAAGGAAGCGGGTAGACCGGTTCACTTGTTTATAACTTTCATCCACCCGCAATACTTCAGTACATCCGTGAACATGGCGCTTGCAACAGTGCCGAAATATCGGTTACTCAAAACAAAGGTACGTGGTATATATCCCGTAGGAACAGTACAAAGTAATTATAGAGACCACGAAAGTTTAAATTCCTATATTTTAACAACTAGAACTCTGTGGAACGGCGATTAATTAGTTTGCTACAAGGCTGATTAGTTATAGACTTGTAGCAGTTATGATAAGCTTGTGTAGAATAAAACATCTTACTAGTATATCTTACTTACACGTGTTTTCTGCACGTGTGAGTACTTGACTTCTGAAGGATCAACAGATGGTATCCGTTGTTTCTGGTCGGCCATCACTTATTTTATACGTGAAAATGAATAACTATAAGTTAAATCCGATGTCCCGATAATACATTTGTAATTACTTGCGCATGGAACAGTATTATAGTAATTATTTGCGAAACTGTATATATGTTATAACTTGTTCGGGAAGAATAAATAATTTGATTTGTAAATACCTGTTTTTTGTCTATTAAGCCTTAAAGTTATTTCCATGTTTTAAAGCTTGTGGGCTCTGAAGAATGATTAGAAACGGTTTCCCTAATTATTCCCCAGTCAGAAGTAAAATTTATAACTTCACAATCACTTTATTTTCGCGATTGCCGCAATAAATATCTTCCAAAAAATAACACAAATTAATGATTCTAATGAAGGTTGGATTGTTCATGATAGTTATAACTTGAGCTACAGTCAAACATTTATCTAAGAGTCTGGATAAAGTCGTAGTGGGTGGCAGGCATCTGGCAACCGTCTCAGTGAACACGACACATCACGTTAATGAGTGAGGATGAGTTAACTTAGCACACACACCGACACGCGTAACACACACTATATCCTAGTGGGCGGCAGGCATCTGGCATCCGTCTCAGTGAACACGACACATCACGTTAATGAGTGAGGATGAGTTAGCTTAGCACACACACGGACACGCGTAACACACACTATAAGCACATGAGTAAATAAACCGAACAGAGAAACAGCTTCTTAAGAGCTTGTAAATTTGTTACCTATTTTGGTAGGGTTGTCACAATAGGTTAAGACAAATCGCTTGTTTGGTATACGACAGATTCTGGATTGGACAGATTCGTGATTCGGCAGATTCCCAATTCGACAGATACGTGGATTGGGCAGATTCTTGGACTCGACCGATTCGCTATATGGCAGAAGTACAGTTGTAAATAAAATAGCGAGTGGAACCAAAAAGGCATGCACCTGAAACTTTTAAAAGCACGGAATAAAAATATATACATTTGTTACCAAGGACACGACGTGACGACGTGATTTATTTGACATTCCCAACGATACTACTAATAGTGTTGAATATTTTTCTGGTAATATTTATGATCTATTTTGCTAATAAACATAGGAATCTCCTTTAGTTATGTGCCACTAGTTTAAATACGGGGATAGGTACCTAAAATAAGTTTAAAAAGAAATTAACTAAATTAACGTCTACAAAACAAATGACTATAAAATATTCAACCATCGATAGGGCTTACAAAAAACAGGTGCATGCGATTTTCGACCTTATTGACAATTCATGACAGACTTATTTTTGGTATAATCTTGCTTTCTGACATTGATACGTTAGTACAATTATAAATTCTGAGTAACGTCAATAAGGTCGAAAATTGCATGCACCTGTTTTTTGTAATCCCTATCAATGGCTGATAACTTTCTGAGTGTCATTGGTTTTGTAAACGTTAATTGCTTTTATACAATTTCACAACTAATGAGTTCACGAGGATCCTCTGGGGGATCGGGCTAGGAGATCCTAGTGGACAACATGCCAACATGTTACGTATTTCGTTGCCAACATTGACAATATTTATTTCAGATCGAAATATTCGCGAAACTTTTGCTCGAGCAATTCAACAAATGCGATAAAATTATCAGGAGGAAAAAACTAATTAAAAAATCAATTGTACGTTACCATCGTTAAAATCTTTATAATGACTGAATTATTTCATCTAATATTATTCATACATACAGTACAATAAACAACCATTATTAATAATAAAATACCACGTTTTTACATTAAAATATTAAAACTTACAACGTACAAAACAAACAACGTGCATCGTAATAACCCTGAGATTGTCAACTGCCTGTGCCTACGTAAACCAGTTTTTTCTAGTCTCGCCGCGTACACGACAAGCGGCCAGTGGTCACGCACACATGAGCCGCGTGCTTGTAGCAGTGCAACCGATTCGCGCTGTTGTATGAAGCTGTGTCTCTGTTCCGTTTATCTACTCATGTGCTATAAGCCACTACACACGTGTCTTATTTCCCGGTAGGGTCTCGAAACTTCAAAACTCTGTCTAATGGAAAAAGTTTATTTATATTTGAGTTGGGAGAACTGGTTTGTGAATACTAAATCAGATTGGTGTGGGCCCGAGAGCAATGTTATATTTCATCTATGATATGCGCTTCTTGGGAAATACCTGCGTACTCAAAATAACAAACGCTCACCGAACTGCTTTTGCGAAATGTAAATTATTTTTAATTTAATGCAATATAAGTGATTAATATTTTAATGTGAATTGTAAAGTCTGATCTATTGTGAGAAAATTCAGTTGCTCAAATTGTGTACATAATCTTAAGGGGTGAAGACCTGGTGACCTGAAATACAGACTCGCGTCTAGTTTAGGCACCAGTCTCCCACAATATAATGTAAACAAATGCCAACCCATTATGCGAAGATTTATTTGTATATATTTTTCATTTATATTGTAAGAGAAATAAATTATATTATTATTATTATTTAGCTTACTACATTTTAACTTTTAATATTTACACTGAATAGTTTATATTTCGTTCAACCGTTTATCGAAATCAAGTGAACCATGTTTATAATCAAAAGCAAGTTTATCTTGAAAGATTTGTAAAGCTAAATTGTTTTTTAATATTTTCTTGTCAGGTATTGATTACGTGCGGTTTATTAAACAGCCTGTCAAATTTTATGCTTGGCGATTCTTTAACATGATCCCAACTAATAGTCAGAAATTAAACTATCCAAAAATATACCTACCAACACTACACAGTGGCAGCTCCTACTTCCTATAATTTCATAGATAAGATATAATTATGACAATATACTGAAGATTTTTTAATGTGTATGTATGCATTAAATTTCTCATGTGTTAAATAGATTCTGGTGAAAGTGAATTGAATTATAATATTGAATTTGAATTGTGTCTTAAATTACCTTTGATGGTAATATTTTGGCGTCACATAGCTGAAGTAACGACACGGAAAATACAACAGGTATATTAAATGGCTATCTTAAAACCATTGTGATATTTTAAGTATATATTAAAATCATAAAACAAGAAACGGTATGAAAATCTGGCAGATTTTCAATTGTTTACGTGTCGTAGAACGTCCGAGAGATGGATTACTCCTCAGCGACGACAAAACGAAGAAGAAAATAAAATAAGTAGGCGAGAAAATATTCATACATAAAATAAAAACAAATAATAAGTAAGTGGGTCAAGTTGACACGAATATCACCGCTGCGGTGCGATAGAAAATCCAGCCTAAAGGGCTTCTGTTTATTCTTTCGCGAAAGAATTACGAGAGAGGAAACAAATTGTTCCCGTATTTTAAACAAGGTTGACTTGCATTCTTTACCTGCGGTCGTTTTTGATGGAGCTAACATTCCGTTCAGTTCAAGCGTCAAAGATCTTGGCTGATATATTGATGTCAACCGTAATAGGGTATTTGACTAAAAAAATCGAATTAGTCGGTCAGATAGATTTCCAAAAGGTCATCCGGTTCCGGTTGTCAACTGAGTAACATCGCGTTCGCTGGCTCCCGACAAATTGTGTAATTTTCGTGTTCAAAAGTGCTTTATCGTGGTGAAAAGTGTTTTGTGCTACAAATGGACATATAGTGCGATCAAATAACATTCAGTTTTCGTATTTGAGTGGCAAATTAATCCAAAAATTGCGATACAAATAGTGATTCTTGACATACATTTTTTAAACATACCTACATTTGGAAAATAAAAATCGACTTAAATTGAATGAATGATAAAAATAGTGTTGTGCCAAGCTGTCATTACGAAAGCAAATTAGGTTGCCAATGTTGCCATAAACAAAATTTAAACTGAACTATTACAAAAATAAGAACGTAAACAAAATCGAATTCCTAAAAATTCACAACACCCTTAAAAATCAAGGTCCACGATTTACACCGATTCTGTACCGCAATGGACAATACCACAAATATGTTACTAGAAAAAATGAGCGAAATGCAAAGATATTTTCATAAACAAACTAAAACATTAAACGAAAGTTTTGCTAACCTATCAGCGTCTATCGACGAAAAACTGAAGCCATTGGTGGAGGAAAATATCAAACTGAAGGACCAGGTCTCAGCGCTAAATAAAAGAGTGTACAACCTCGAACGCGAAGTTAGAAAAAACAACGTCGTTATTCATGGAATAGAGGAGAAGGAAAAACATGGCAAGGAACTTGTAGATTCAGTTGTTACATTTCTCAACAAGGTAAATAAGGAAACGGGATTTGAGAGCTGGGACAAATGGGAAATAAGCAGTGCCCGGAGACTGGGAAAGTATGACACTAAGAAAACGAGACCCATTCTAATCTCACTTACCCTGGCTTGGCGTAAACAAGAACTTCTTCGTATCAACAAGAAACTGCCTGATAATATCTACATCACAGAAGACTACCCTAAGGAAGTTATTAATATTAGGAAATATAAAAACGAAATTGATTTTATTATGTCCAACCAACCATATATGGTACAGAATGTGGAAGTACTAAATACCAACTTCTCTACAGACCATAGACCAGTTAGAGCAACAATAATATTAACATGTCTTAAGAAAAGTAGGTCTAGTTTCAACAAAAATCAAAACTCTTTGCTGAAGAACGAACAAGAAATAACAAAATACAAGGAGTCTATTGCAACCAAACTGTTAGATTTACCTGACTGCACCGCCACTTGTGTACAAGCATATCGTGATAGCATCATAAACATTATAACCCAAAGCCTTCAGAGTGCCTGCCTATCTAGTAGAGAAACCAAAAGCAAAAATATCCTATCAGAACGCACAATAAGGCTAATGAAAAGAAGACAAGAACTACAAAAAACCAGGAATAAAACCCGCTCCATGAGGAATGAACTCTCAGCACTGTACAAGATAGTAGCCAAACTCATTAAAAACGACTATACAATATACAGACACAACACTATACAGAAACATATGGCACAAGCAGGCAGTTCAAAAAAGGCTTATAAAGAACTACAAATAAATAAGACATGGATTGATGGACTTAGTCAAGCAAACTTAATACTGAATAATCGCAAAGATGTCATAGATATTGCAACAGAATTTTATAAAAATATTTATGCCTCTAAAGAACAGATGAGCACAGTTCAAAGCAACTTCAACATTATAGACAACGAAAACGAAGAATGTACAGAGCCATTTGAAGCACAGGAAATTATAAAAGCAATAAAAAAACTCAAAACAGATAGAAGTCCAGGATCAGACAACATCACCAATGAAGCAATTAAAGCAGCCCACACTCTACTAGCTCAACCCTTGACTGCTCTGTTCAACCGCATACTGGAAACTACTGAAACTCCTACTCAGTGGTCAGAGTCAAACATCATACTAATATATAAAAAAGGAGATCCACATGATATTAGTAACTACAGGCCAATAAGCTTGCTGCCATGCTTGTACAAACTATTCTCATCACTTATAAATCAAAGAATCAGTAGTACTTTAGAAGCTGGGCAACCCATAGAACAAGCCGGATTCAGAAAGAGCTTTTCAACAATAGACCGTATTCACACCTTGGAACTATTGATGGAAAAATATCAGGAAAAGCAGAGAGCTTTGTATATTGCCTACATAGACTACAAAAAATCCTTTGATACCGTATCACACTCAAGCATTTGGCAAACATTGAAAGACCAGGGAGTTCAAAATGTGTACATAGAGGCTATTAAAAGCATATACAGCAACTAGAAAAAGTCGGCCCAAATTTTCCCATTCAAAGGGGAGTGAGACAAGGCGATCCGCTAACTCCAAAGTTATTCATAGCCATCCTAGAATCAATAATGAGGAAATTGGACTGGAAACAGCATGGCTTAAACATTGATGGAAAATTCCTTAGCCACCTCCGATTCGCTGATGACCTGGTGCTCCTATCAGAAACAGGCACACAATTACAACTTATGATTTATTCACTAAACAAAGCTAGTAAACAAGTTGGCCTAGAAATGAACTTGACCAAAACAATGGTAATGACAAACAGCACTGAAATAAGAATATTAGTGGATAATGAAGTACTTACATATAGCCAAACTCATTAAAAACGACTATACAATATACAGACACAACACTATACAGAAACATATGGCACAAGCAGGCAGTTCAAAAAAGGCTATATAATATTATGTACTTACCTACATTGTTATGAAAATGAATAAATATACATACACATAAAAAAAAAAAACTTACATATACAGACAAATATATCTACCTTGGGAAGCAAATTGACTTTGACAGAAAAAACAATATCATGGAAATAGAACGAAGGGCACAGAATACTTGGAATAAATATTGAAGTATGAAAGAAATATTTAAAAGTAAGATGCCAGTACCAATAAAAACTAAATTGATGAATACATGCCTTTTGCCATGCCTAACCTATGCTTGTCAGACCTGGAAGTTCTCTAACGAAGTCAAGAACAAAATTATTACCTGTCAAAGAGGCTTAGAACGTAGCATGCTAAACATCAACAAAAGGCAAAAAATGAGCCATACAAAAATAAGGAAGATATCCAAAGCCACAGATGCCTTAAAACATGCGAAAAAACTAAAGTGGAAATGGGCTGGCCATGTAGCAAGACTAAAGGATGACAGGTGGACAAGAACAGTTTCCTTGTGGAATGGTCCATTAGGAAAGAGATACAGAGGTAGACCTCATGCAAGATGGCAGGACGACATCACCAGGATTGCAGGCTTGAGGTGGACAGAAGTAGCTCTTGATAGAGTTGAAAGGGCTGCTTTGGAGGAGGCCTTCACCCGTGAAGGGGTTCTTGCGACTCAACAATAATGTTATCAAACTTTGATAGAATGCCTAACACGCAAGAAATAAAAGGCTTTATTATTATTATTATTATATAAAATATATATTTATCTATGTGTTTATTAATTAATATTTATTTATGGTATGTAAGTATACATATGTTATTATATTAGATAATTAGGTATATATCATTTTATATTATTATGCAGGTTTCTGTCTTTTCTTTTTTTTCATCTTTATTTAAGAACTGCACCTATTACATGTTTCTCTGCATCACCCAAAGGTTGACTGGTAGATAATGCCTTTGGCATTAAGTCCGCCTTTGTACAAATTGTTTGTGCATAAAGTTATAAATAAATAAAATAAATAAATAAATATTCCGTTTAGTCCGCCCACTGTCTTCAATTCGTTATTGCGTCTCACTCCATTAGTTACACGCTGTACGTTTATTTCCGACTACAAAAGACATCACGTAAAATAAAGTTTGTTAAGTAATACCAATGACAAACGTTTTGCCAATGCGAATCATTGATGCTAATCAATTTTACGGTGATTTTTTTTTCTATGGGAACGTAGTTTACCGATGAATACTTCATAATGCTTACCATTGGTTTGGTCCTCATAAAATTCTATTTATACAAAGAATTAATTAATGAAATGTAGATTATGTCCTTAATTTTTATTCTTGAAAATCGTGAAAGCCAATCAGAACGATCGACAGACGACGTTACATTCATATTTAATTTTATAAAGAATACGAATTAGATCGTGAGTGTCGTTTATACAATTATACGGAACCTCGTTTATCTTTATCGACAGCGCTTGGGATGACAAATAGTAGTACCTGACGATGAATGAAGTGATTACGGCATCGCGACGAGACTGCTAACATCGTCTCCACTTCCCTGTTATTTTAGTTACATCTCATTTTAATAGAATATCGTTTAGGTAATATTAAGTGTGCTATTTCATATCATTATCCTTTGCTTTTTGTTGACGGAAAAAAGGTTTCTTTATAAGGGAATTTTGTCCTTTTAATTTTATAATGACATCAAAAGTAATATGCGGCTGCCTGACAGAGATGAAAACCTCTCGTTAATTTTTAAATGAGTTTACTAAAGTAAAATAGATATTCATCATTCTTTGTTTTTGTTGATATATAATATAAATATAAATATATATATATATATATATATATATATATATATGATATATATATTTTGTAAAAAGTAAAAGAGAAATTTTATATAAAATAATATGGTTGGTACTTATATAAGAAGAACCAGCGATATCGGAACGATCTGTAAATTAGAAACTTACAAAGGCTTTTTACTATTTTTGGAAGCTCCGTTGCTGGCAACGACTTGTATTTTCGATCCTACCTTAAACGTCTATTTAAAGTTGTCTCGTTTTGTTCTCATTCGCCAATACCATTTGAACGTAAATCGGTTCGTATAAGCAGTTATCGAAGTTAAGTGTACCTGAACAGTCGAATAATTTTCAAACAGTGAAAGAAATTTAGTCGACACTTTCGCGTCGTTGACATGCAATCATGAAAGTTTGTTGTTAATCGGCATACGAGTATCTAGGTTCTGTCTACATTGCCTGTTGCCCATATTTTCGTAGTGCTATTCTCAAAATCGATGGATTTTCAGAGAAAATTTCTGATTTCTTCTTCCATTATACGCAGAACCTACTTAACAAACTGGTTTCAAGCTTCAGTAGATTAGGTTTGGCGATGAAATATCAGTCTAGACAGTAGATATTGTACTGGTTGACGATATTGATTCACAAATCATCATTAAGTATTATGTAAAACTATTTTGGGTTTGAGTTCCAAACGGGACATAGCTGATTGATCGTGATCCAGAAATTTTGGTCACGAGCCTGAGTATTTTTATGTTCATTGTTTGAATATTAGTAAAGTTCCAGTAGATCAATTATAAGTGCAAGATCTGATGTGGTATTGACACCACTGCACTGTTTAGTGTTGAGTGTTATTGGTTAAAGTAATAAATTGCATGTTATAAAAATTTTCTGCATATTCAAATTGCTACACTTGTGTATTTAGCTAGACCTGTTAAGTGTTTACTAATACATTATATTTTATAATTGGTTGGTCTTACGGCATAAATGTGCGCGTGGGACTGGGAGGTCTCGGGTTCGATTCCCGGGTCGGGCAAAGTGTTATTGGGTTTTTCCGTTAGGAAATTCTCAGTAGCAGCACGGAGTCTGGTAATGTGCCCGTTACGGCAATTGGCTCGCCTCCTATTACGTGGGACCTAAAAATTCATGGTGAAATGTGGGTGTAATATTACACCTCTGCCTACCCCTTCGGGGATACAGGCGTGAGTATATAAAAAATATATAATTGCAAACTAGTTGCTACTAGAAGCATGGTTCTTGGGCACACATGTATGTGATGTGTGCGAGGCAAGTCGTTGATACCTGACGATTTTAATCTCCAACGATGTGTGCCTATTTATGAACCTCTATGAATCTGTATTGTGGCAGTCAATGGAGACTAAAACCGTCTTTGTGGACGAAGGGCCTAAGATGACCAGGCCCTCTGGTCATCTTAGGTCCTTCGTCTTCGTTATCAAATGGCAAACGCTCTGATTTCTACTTTCGGTAGCGCTTGGTTGCCATTGCAATCAAAGAATACCTTCTTTGTTGACCTCGTGATAGAAAGCCTATGTCAGTTCCATACATTTTTGCATTAAGCAATTAGCGGTATTGTGAATCGAATGCCATGCTTCAGGCCCTGGTATCTCATTATCATCATCATCCTAGCGTTATCCCAGTTGCGATCCAAAACCTACGCCTTGGAGCCCGGAGTCCGCTTTCCTGCTGTATCTCCTCCAGTTCGCGATCTTGAGCATCCCTAGTGCTAAGTCGGTAGTATATATGCTGCCAGAGAAATATGCAGGTATTTATGAAGTGTCGTGTGGTACCTGGTAGTCGCCCCTGGTGGCGCAACTGAGCACGGCGCCGGTGTCGTTGGTGAACTCCACGTGGTGCGCCGGCTCCAGGATGGAGGGCGCACGCCGCGGCTCGGGGGACGCGCGCACTGCTGCAACAATACATACAACGTTATGTGGTTTGCAGGTAATAGAAACTCACTTGTACACTTAATGTACCTAGGCATATTATGAAGGTTAGTAAACTTGATACACATTGAAATACTGTTGATCAACGGATATTTTAGTCCTTGAGCCTATAATACTAAATGCGTATTAAAATATAAATGCAGTCACGTTAAAAATATTCATCATTTCTTTTGTATTCTATTCCCAAGTGAGTGGCACATTCTTCATAGTAATTATTACTTTGAAACATTGCTTATAAGTGGATAATTATATGTGTTAGCGTGAAGCTGGAACTTTCTAAAAAGTTACCATAACATTCATAGCTTTGGAAAAATATTCTGCTCTTTAAGCTATCAATATGTAAACAGCACATTCTAGGAACGTTTTCTTAACACCTCCTTCTTCAAATTGAAGATGAATACATGTTATTTTTAGCATTATTTTCAATATCCACACGTAGAGTTACATAGAGTTCATAACATTTATCTGAACTGCAAACCAGCCCCATACATTAACAGCTTACTAACTACGTATGTAATTTGTGTTTCTTCTTCGAATTATCCCTAGAAGTTTAACGGAGCTAACTTGGAGCACATTAGTAAGATGATAATATCGGCTTAAACAACTGCTGCGTGATAAAATGACTTCACATGCACTCCGATATTGATTTTATCTATGCAAAGTTTAACTAGCTCCTTACTTCCTTAGTTCATACAATGGTTAGACTGCTTGTACCTTAGAGATGTGTGGCGTGGCTGTGCTGAGCTGTGTTGCTGAGGCAAACGTTCACTGACGACCGGTTGGTGTAGCGGGAGTGTAAGGGACTGCTACGCCGAAGGTCGCGGGTTCAATTCCCGCTCAAGTCAAACATTTCTGTGCATGAACATGGATGTTTGTCTTGGTCTGGGTGTTTCTATGTTTAATATGTATGTATTTACAAAAAAAACTAGTATATATGTATGTTTATCCATTATCTAGTACCCATAGTACAAGCTCTGTTTAGTTTGGGACTAGATGGTGTTGTGTGAATGTGGTAGAATATTATTATTACTATTAGTATATTACTTTTTCTTTCACGCCACTTATTAGTTCTAGTATCCTAATGAAAATTGACTTATACGGAGATTAGGAACAATGCAATATGATAGTACTGGGCTGCTCTGATAATGGAGCTCTAAAGTAGCAAACGAAATCCTAGAATAAAATTTAATTTTAGGATTGCGTCTCCTAATTTTGTTCTCGCTAACTCGAATGGTTTACAAACGTAAACTCTGCGAGTTATTATTTTTGTCTTTACTAGTTTTATTTATTTTTTCTGTTGATGAGGACCTAAGGCAGAAAGTAAAGAATGCCTGATTGAAACCTGGAAAACCTACTAGTGAACTCTCAGTTTGGGCCTGTGAAGATAATAGATTTGCGTTAATATATTAATAATACTGATAAAAGCGTGACTATAAATATTTGAAAAGTAGATATTAATTAATTTTAGCCTCGCTCTAATATTGGAAGATCTTTTCTTCAAACACATCTCATCTGCCATGCAACTCTCTGTTCCATACGAAGCCTTCAAGCGTCTGTAACGTCACGTTTAGGGGCGGAGTCTCCACCCTAATAGAATAAAGACCTTAAGATCATATTAAGGCGAGCGGAATTCTCTCACTATTCTGTTATCAGTAATTTGGGTCGGAATGAATGGACGTCGGGGGACAGACAAGTCAACGTGACAAGACCCTTGAGCCGAGGAGGTGAATGTTTTGTTGACTAACGTACGAATAATAAGAGGGGTCACGTCAAACTTTATCCTTGGTTCGGAGTTGGGGTCTGCGCAGCAAATTGGGCTTAGATTCAAACCATGCATCTGAGGTTTGACTTATATTAATTTCATTGCCATCTATTTACAAGGATGTCGTTTATTAAACAGAAACTGGCTCCTTAGCCAAATGGCATTCGATTAACGATATCGCTAATAAAAAAAAAAGTGCAAAAATGTATGGAACTGGCATAGGCTTGCGATATTATTATGTCACGTGGTCAACGAAGAAGAAATTCCTTATGTTGCGCCTAACACGATACCACAAGGGTTTTTGATAAGTGTTAGACCAACAAGTCACCGCAGAAATGCAATGTAGTAATGACAATGATAATGGTTTTAAGTGCCCGATGAACCAAGATACCGTCCCTGATGATCTATCAAACAAGCGGTCACCCAACCAAATAGTGACCTCAGTAAGCGTTACTTAACTTTGCCGAACTCTCACGAACGGCAAATTGAGTCACGCCATGAGCATTTCGAAACTAGCTCGCGAGTAATTTTTCAATAATCCAATACAGGTTATTCTGGAACAATCCTACAATTACCAATACGATTATTCAGTTTTCAATAAATTTACTTCCACAATTAACAGGGTAACGTTTGATTGTCGAGTAAAAGCTTTCTGACGATTGAAATTCAGCCTCAAATTATTTTGGCAATTAAGTGAGATTTTTGCCGAATATTTCATTTCCGACATAATACAACGTGAGACCATTGCTAGAATTAAAATTATACCATACTTGGGCGAATTCATATTAATTCTGTTTTAAAGTAACATTTAAACGCAAAATCCAACGTCCACACGACAAGAGACACCGTCAAAAGTATAATTTAAAATTCGTATTTTGAGCTAAAAATCAGCAAAAATTTTACTCGGCCTTTTCCGGAGGAAAAAGTAATGTGTCGTGTCACTGAGTTGGCACTTGGCAGCGAACAGTGTGCATGACAACACGAATATAATGTAGCTATCTCTCTACTCTGCAAACCATTGGATGACCTGGCATGTCATTGTTTTATTATTGGCCGCGGTTTATGCAGTTTTAATATTTTTTTGGAGAGAAATGACAGATGCTTTTTAAATTAAGCTAGTTCTAACGAAATGTAATTTTACTTTGGTTTCAAAAGTAGACATATATTGACACAAATAAGGGGCACTTTGAATGACCCTGTAGTCGCGTTTTATCATTTAGAAAAAAAAAGAAACAGGACAATATTCGTGATTTTATTTTCCTAGTAACATAAACTAAGCTTATCAGAAGGTGGTCAAACGGGAACTCATGAAACGTATGAGCAAACTCAGACTTTACAACATCTATTTAATTTGTTACCTATTTGCTCACATTGGGAACTACAAATAAAACCACACAAAAATAAAC
Organism: Euclidia mi; assembly: GCA_944739405.2. Lineage (NCBI taxonomy): Eukaryota > Metazoa > Arthropoda > Insecta > Lepidoptera > Erebidae > Euclidia > Euclidia mi. The sequence continues at coordinate 41,756,218 of OX123197.2, read as the reverse complement.
ATTTGATTCAAAGCCAACCTACACTATTCTGCCTTCAAACGAAAAATCTGATGTGAATGACCTGCCGCAAATCCGGCGGAGACACATTGAGGTATTCGTTCACGTACGTATATACGACTATGCGGTCACAACCACAAGCCGCAGCGTTCGATTTCCGTTTTATTTCACGACAACCACGCTCGCACTGCCAGTCTTCGTATAGGCATTCATCTGTACCATCGTTGACTAATCGTGTTATAAATGAATCGGAGCGGGATGGCGAAGTATCATTATGAGTGAAAACAGGTGAGCGGCGTATTGTCTCTGTGGTTTGTGGCGTTTCCCACACTAGCGGGGTTAGTATGTGTGCGTGTAATATCCTATGTAAGCGACAAATGGGAAGCGACGTGATGAAATTTGACAGGATACGGGAATATCAAATAGCAAATGGTTCCTGTATTTAACGTATGTTGTCGCAGTTTGACAATGTCTTTGTGTCCCGTCGCATCGCGTTGCGAAATGCGACGCTACGATCGTAGCATCACATTTCGTAGACGTGTAGAATAGGTAATGTACTCAATTATTTGTTTTATACACTGCAATGCTTTTTATACATGTGAGTTGCATTATATTTCACTTTTTCGATAGTAAGATCTGCTCTAGCATATATGAGATAACACAGAAAGGATAGGGGAAATAGATATAAAGTTTTTATAAATATTTCTGTTAGTGGTATTTTTTATATTGCAAAATTGCCAGACGTATTGCAAAGTATTATTAGTAGAAATACTAGACCGTAATATACAAAAATATTTCAGTAGGACTATGTGAAAAAAAGGTATCGTTGGACCGTTGTAAATTTGGTGCTATTGATTGGTAGCGAGACCCGTGGCGGTTGCGGTTCTTGCGTTACTGTTTGGTGGCAAATACTGTCATTATCTGCTATACGGCTGAAACTTATGAAAAAAGTTCAGATGAATTCTACTTTTTCAATTGACATTTCCTTATTATTCTTATGTTTTATCATTCCAGTCAAGACACGCCCACTGCTGACGGAGTATAGGCCACCACCAATTCATAGATCGTATCCAACCCTTTTCCCATGATCTTAGCAAGATTGTCGGTCTACCTTGTGGCAGTCTACCACTGCTGCGTTATGTGGTGTGTGGCTGCTACTCCAAAATCTAGCTGTCCAAATGGACATCATAACTTTGTTTTCTTTTATTACATATTATTATTCATTTCAAACTTTTATTTACTTAGGTACCAATTGACATTTCATAAACATTTCTAATATCTGAATTAATTCTTTATTAAATTGTATTTATTGCAGCCTTATGTTGAGCAAATAACTCTCAAGATATTGTCAGTACACCGTGTCGTATGTAGCCGAAACCATCACCCGCTCAGCGTCCCAAAAACTATCGAGAAGAAGTTTATAGCAGTTCACCTATAGTGAAATGGAAAATAATATCAAAGATGAAATTATAGAGCATCTAAAATACGGAACTTATGTGCATAAAACGCAAGAAATTTTGTACAGGAAAAGCCCGATATAACTAAACATAGCTTGCTGCAATATAGATAGACATATTAATTTATTGTATGCATTTTTTCCTAGCCATACAGAAAATTCTAACACACAGCGAAAAATACACAATTCCTACATGTTTCGTAAAGTGTATTTTTAAAGATTTTCTGTTTACTATCATTGTGTTTATACTATAATAGAAGACAGAATTTTGTGTATTTTATATCAGTTTTTATCATTCCTTTCATTAATATGTATTTATGAATATTGCTTTGCTTTTATTAACACATTTTATACTGCAGAAGGGTTTTAGTGTCTTTGATATAGTTATTATTAAAACCATTGCGAACTCTTACACTGCTACAGATTTACTATAATATTCAACTGGATATATATGTATATATGTATGTAATACATACATACATACATAGTCTCACGCCTATAACCCCGAAGAGGTAGGCAGAGGTGTATTTCTACACCCACTTTTCGCCAGATATATTTTAGTCCCACGTAATAAGGGGCGAGCCTATTGCCGTACCGGGCACATTTCCAGACTCCGTGCTGCTACTGAGAATTTCGTGACAGAAAAACCCAATAACACTGCCCGACCCAGGAATCGAACCCGGGACCTCCCGATCCCACGCGCACATTTATGCCTCGAGACCAACGAGGCAGTCGTATAGGGTTTGATGTCGAATTTTCCGTCTCTACGCAAAGATGGTATTTGCATCGTGTTATCCCTTAGTCGCCTCTTACGACACCCACGGGAAGATAGGGGGTGGTGACACTTGTATTCTATGCCGTCAACCACACGGCTTCATTCAACATATTAAATATATCATATCAAATTCAACATATTATTTATGAATATTATCAGAATATGCTAAAATATTGAATACAACATTATTTTAAAAAAAAATATCTGATACTTTTAATATAGCATAAGTATAGTATAACAGAAACCTTTCAATTTATTTATTCATTTATTTTAAAACTTCATATACACAATGCGTATACAAGGTGGACTTAATGCCTTAGGCATTTTTCGCCAGTCTACCTTAGGGTAGTGCAGAGATTAAAGGTAGGTGTATTTTACAATTAAATTGAGACTGATGTAGTTTTACTTAAATATAAATACTTATATATAATAAAATACATAATTATATACTACACACAAATATATACTATACCTAAATATACACTATACATAAATAAATATTATGCATCCATATTTTATAATAACACAAAAGAAATACCTTGATATGAACGAATGCTATGCTACTTCTGCTAACTTTTCCAATAGCAGTGCTTTAACTTTTGATTTAAAGCCATACCTGGTAATGGACTTCCTGACTTCGAGAGGGAGGCCATTCCAGAGAAGGATAGCTTGTATAAAAAAGAAGAGTGAGTGAAATTGTTAGTATGAGGAGGACAAAGAAGGAGAAGATTATCAGATGAACGAAGGTTTCGGTCGTGAGTTGAACAAAGATACTGAAAGTGCTCACTTAAGTACTTTGGGGTATTAGGGGACATAAGGATAGAATAGAGGTTTGTGAGGGCACGCAAACTGCGTCTTTGACGAATTCGAAGCCATTTCAACTGAGAACGAAAAGTAGACACATGGTCATACTTGCGAAGATTGAAAACGAATCGAATGCAGTTATTGAGAAGACGGTCAAGTTTGTTAAGAAGATCTGCATTCAGGTCATAGTAACATACATCACCATAGTCGACCAAGGGAAAAATTAAAGCTTGCACAAGCAATGTCTTAGTCGTAGACGGCAGAAAGTTCCTCAACCGATAGAGAGTGCGTAGGGTACTGGTAATTTTTTGGCTCACTTGCGTCACTTGAGATTGCTAATTAAGAGTGCTATCCATATATAATCCTAAGTTCTTGACAACTGGAAATATTTCAATAGTAGTCTTATTATAACTAAGTTTCGGGAGAAATTTAACAGATAGTAGAGCCTTGTTGATTTCAGCATGAATGGGCCGGCTCGACCGGGGAAGTACTACCCTCTCACAGAAAATCGCCGTAAAGTAACAGTACCTAAGCCGTTGCGTTTCGTTCGGTGAGTGAGAGTTCCGGACGCCCTATCCCCTATTCCTTCTCCCTCATCCCACTCCTCATCCAATCCCTTTTCCTAATCCCAAGGGGTGACAACGCACTTGTGACTCCTGTGGTGTTGCTTGTGTCCATGGGCGGCGGTAATTGCTTACCATCAGGCAATCCGTCTGCTCGTTTGCCGCCTATTAGTATAAAAAATAAAAATAAAAAAGATGTAATGTCAAGTTTTCTGATAGACCATTGACTACCTAATATAATTGCTTGACACTTGCTTGGGTTAACAGATAGGCCAAATTTTTCGGACCAAGTTTGTATGGCGGCTAGGTCTCTGTTAACCATGTCTATTGCTACCGAAACATCATCGATAGTAGCCTGAGAGTATATCTGTAAGTCATCGGCGTAAATATGATAAGCGCATTGAAAATTAGGTGTTAAGAGATTGAGCTATTGTCACACCACTCCGATGATGAATCATCTAGGCGGACCGACTGCTGACGACCTCGAATATAACTTGAGAACCAATCCAGAGCATCGGATGAGATCTTGAGATGGGAAAGAAGGGATAAAAGGACATCGTGACTGACGATATTAAAGGCATTAGACAAATCGATCAAAGCCAACACCGTGACTTTGATGTTCTCCTGTTCTGGTGGGCGGTGGTAATACTGTGACCAGGACGGAAGCCAGACTGGAAAAGACTTAACAGGTTATTTAGGGAAACGAATCGGGATAGTTGTTTTTGGACACAGGACTCGAGGACTTTGGATAGAAAAGGCAAAATAGAGATGGGACGAGAATTAGGAAGAAAAGCATTTTGGATTTTTGGCAAAGGAATAACGTAGGCCTTGCGCCAAAGGGACGGGAAGGTGCCAGAAAGGAGGGAAAAGTTGATGATGTGGGAGATAGCAAGGAGGAGATCGTCCAGGATGGCGGTAATCATGCGACGGCTGATGTTGTCGCATCCTACGGCATTGGACTTGATGGAGAGGATAATCTTTTTGATCTTATCCGGTGCTACTGAAGAAAAGTGGAAGGATTCAATATCGGGGCAAGGTAAAGCAGCCACGTAGCTAACCGTGAGACGCGAGGTTGGGTGATTCAATGTAGAGGAAGTGGTGAAATGTCTATTGATATCATCCAAACCGAGCGTCCCACAGATGTCAGCACGCCGCTGTTTGCCGATACCTAAAGTTCCAAGGAACTTCCAGACATCGGCGGGGGATGACGAGGAAATATTTTGGAGAATATGTTGGCGTTTAGCGTTGCGAACCATCAGGTTACACCGATTTCTTGCAGATTTAAAAAGAATTTTCGGAATGCCCGATCCCTCCGCCTCATTGCCATGCGCACCTCTCTCGTAATCCAGGGTGCAGTTGGCCGTTTCACCTTTACCTTCCGTACGGGAGCATGATCATCATACAGTTTGCAGACAGCAGTATTAAAGATGCTAACTATCTCATCTACCGTAGCCGCAGATTCCATCTTTACCCAATTCAGGTCGGCTGCATCCTGAAGGAGTTTGGTTACATCCATACGACTAAAACAACGCTTGTGCAGAACTTTGGGAGAGGATTTAGGAGGTTTTAGGCGATAGGAAAGGAAAATAAGGTTGTGACGGGTGGTAGCGGCATCTACCTTCCTATCGATAATTAATTACATCGAAGTCAATCGTTCCACGCTTGCTCGTCCAATGCGAGCGATCTTTTGTCTCCTTCGCTCCCCTCCCAAGGCACGCCTACAGAGCAGTCGAGAATAATTCGTGTCGCGACGAACGTGTTAGAATAATATATATAGGATGTCATACTTATAGTTATATAATGTAATCAATTACGTAATTATAAATATAAAAATAAGTATTTTACATCGTTGTAAAAGAGTTGCCAGATTAACAATTGAATTGTGTAACAAATTCTACAGTTATCATTTCAAATATCGTTAAATATGTTCTTATTTACACAATATGATAAATACTATAATTGTTAATTAGTTATAAACATTTTGTATCATTTTAACATATTTTAAAGACTACTCCAATTCTGTAACATTATTTTGAAATAATAAAACGAGGAAATCAATTGACATCCTGTGATCACCGAACAGTGGGGGTATTTTCCTATATAAACCAGTGCCGCACTACAACTGACACATTTTCGTTGGGCGACCACAGGACTGTACACTCCGCACGGTCCAGCTGTAATACCGGAGATAAGTATATTTATTGTATACAGTAATAATACTTGTAATTGAAACCTTAATTCACGTACGGTATATAATATAGTACAATTCCAATTTTAGTATACATTATAGTGTAATATTATGTGCAGTAATTATTATTTTCTGTGAATAAATCTATGCAATGTATAACTCGACAAGATATGTTTCATTTCAGTCTAATTGATAATTGATTAATTAAAATGTTTATACCCTACAAACTATCTATTATTTAGAACTACCTCGCTTTTACATAATCATCTTAAGTTTCAAAAAGTAATCTGTAGTATGAAACATTCAAGAATATACATATGTAGTGTTTCTGACAAACGCATGTACCGCACCGCTATATTTTTTACCGCTCCCGGGATATAACGAGAACTAAACTACGCGCGAGTGTGGTGGAGTGATTTGGTGCAGCTTCAGGATTCCCGAAGACACCAGGAGACTGCCATTTGTGAAGAAGAGGACTGATTTGCAAGGTAGGTGTGCCCTCATCCTTCCGCCTCCTTAGAATATCCTATACCCACTCACACTCCTCTTCCCTTATCCTATCCTGGTCGATAAGAACCCGCATCCTTACAGTCCACAATATTAATAATTTACCCAAATCACCTAGGAACATTCGGTTCGCCGAAACATTTTTTGATCCATACGAGTCGGATTCATTTACGTTTTATACGTAACCTCTCGTTATATCTCTATACCTAGGCAGTTATAGCACCTAGCTATACTCCTAGTACATTTACATAACCGTCGCATGGTTATTTCCACACGCATCAGTAGGTAATATACTTTTATGTAGCTACCTACTTACCCAATTATTATTTCTGGAACTATCATAGTTGTCTTGTAAATCTCATATTTCAAGCACCTTTTAATTCCACCGCCTTAAAGTGTTGCCTACTTAGGTGAAATAATAGGTACTTTAGGTATTCTTATTTTGTTTTGGTCTCATTAGCTTATACTTACGTAAGCATGTCACAACAAAAGAAGGCACGCGTGTCGGAAGACAGAGAGCTGACAATCTTAGAAGCAAAACGAAATATTTTATTTGAGCGTATTCAAAACATTTACGAGCGCTCAAAGACCGCCGCCGCTTCTGATAGTAATAGGGAGTCATTTGTCAGTTATTGTATGACAGTAGATAGTATTCGAACAGATTTTCATAAGTTGTTAGACGATTATAACGCAAGATTGCTTTCTACTAATCCTGATGAAAAACCGAATTATCAGGCGTACACCTCATTCGAAGATCTTTATTGTATCATTAAGCGAATACAATCACAATTAGAGGGTAAATATTCGGCACAGCCCGTTTCAGCGGCTCGCACGCCGAGATTACCGCCAATCGAGATTATGTCGTTTGACGGAGATATACGAAATTGGCCGTTATTCTATGCGAGTTTTAAGTCTACAGTGCACGATAATGGTTCTCTGACAGATGCTGACAGGTTGTACTATTTAATAGGTAAGCTGTCACCGAAGGCTTAGTCCGTATTTGCAGGTGTCACACCCAGTGCTGAGAACTATCAGGTCATATTCCAGTCACTACTTGATAGGTATCAAGATACTCGTGTTCTAGCGTCTACTTACTTTGATCAAGCTTTCAATCTTAAATTGTCCGGTGCCGCGTCTGTTTCGAATTTCCAACTGTTTATAGACAACTTTGTTACCGCAGTTAATTCCCTTAAATACTTAAAATTAGAAGATCTTTACGACTTTATGTTTCTTCCACTCTTTAAATGTGATGCTACGTCTACATTAGCGTTCGGCAATGCGTCCGTGATAAGCTCCACGATAAGCGAAGAAATGTTAAAATTAATATCCCTATCAAAACGGGAATGTATTTTAACAGCTACGGAACCCTTGCAATGTTTTTCTGAACCGCCGATCCCTTTGACTACTGAGTTAGTATTTTTAAAGTTATTCCACAATCCGAGGCGTTTGAAACAATCAAAAGTTATGAAATTGCTCTGAGATGCGCTATTGAGTAGACAACGTACCACGTGCGGCAATCCAATAATATCATAAACGATAACTTGCGCTGTCGCTAACAGTACCGTCTTGGACACCATACACTGCGACTTGGCCCCGCGCGAATCATTATAGATGCGCGAGGGCCGTCCGCGCGTGCGCGTCGCCCGCGCGATGGATGTCGTACACAACGATATTTCATTATAACGCATGAAATACGATACGAACGAGGCGCATAACTGCGCCTCCCACGACTCAGAATGTAATGCGTATATTTTATTAATAGAGTAGTAGGGCAAAACTGTGTCTTGAACCTTGCGAAGCAACTGAGACAGCAGAAGGGCCGCGCACAACTCCAGTCTCGCAACCGAAATGGTTTTAACAGGCGAGACCTTAGACTTGGCACAAACTAACTGCACCGAGTAGTTAGAACCAATGCGGACTTGCAGATATACGACTCCGCCGTAATCACGCTCGCTGGCGTCAGCGAAACCTATTAAGTTGATGGTACATCCATCTACCAACCCAAGATGACGCGGAATAGTAATTTGATTGAGCGCGGTAAGCTCAATACAAAACTGGCCCCAAGCGGCGACAATATGGTCAGGGGGTGTTTCATCCCACTCACACTTTGATAGCCAAAGTTCCTTGATCAAGAGCTTGGCGTACAAAATTGTGGGAGCCACAAAGCCCATTATGTCCCATAGTCCAACTCTGATAACGAGAGCTTTTGTTCTGCTGATGGCACATTGGGGGACTGCTTACAACACACTTTTGCGCAGAAATCGTGCTTAATGTAGAATGTTTGCCACATTAATGCGCAAAGCATACCTAGCCACCACAATGACTTGCTTGAAAGTTTTTCTGATGTAGATATTCACGCCGTCCTGATTTCAGAGAGTAAGCTTAAACCAGATCTTCCCTCTACATCTTACTCTCTCCCCGGCTATATCCTAATAAGGAATGATCGTGTCGGTAGGAGAGGGGGTGGTTTAGTAATATACCTCTGCAGTACTAAACCCTATAAAATGCTTGCCTCTTCTTTACCTACTTCTTCACCTGCGGAGTACTTGTTCCTTGAGATTAATGTCAAAGGTGCCAAAGCTGTGCTTTGCGTCGTATATTGTCCACCAACCGTCGATTATTTCTCCAGTATCGAGCCGATACTGGAATCTTTAGGGTCAGAGTACGAACATCACCTCATCATGGGTGACCTTAATACCGATCTCCTTTCCAACCATTCCAGCCGTACCCGTAAACTCCTTAACATCATTGAGACAGCCAGCCTCCACATTTTGCCATTACAGCCCACTCACCACAATGTTAATGGGGAGGACACATGGGTTGACTTAATGCTCACATCCACTCCTACTTTAGTTTCCTTTCATTGTCAACATCCTGCTCCTGGATTTTCCCGTCACGACCTTATTTTCCTTTCCTATTGCCTAAAACCTCCTAAATCCTCTCCCAAAGTTCTGCAAAAGCGTTGTTTTAGTCGTATGGATGTAACCAAACTCCTTCAGGATGCTACCGACCTGAATTGGAAAAAGATGGAATCTGCGGCTAGTGTAGATGAGAAAGTTAGCATCTTTAATACTGCTGTCTGCAAACTGTATGATGATCATGCTCCCGTACGGAAGGTAAAGGTGAAACGGCCACCTGCACCCTGGATTACGAGAGGTGTGCGCATGGCAATGAGGCGGAGGGATCGGGAATTCTGAAAATATAAGAGGGAGCGTTGCGAAGATAACTGGCTTCTAAGTGTGAAGTAAGTAAACAAAGTTGGTAATGACTTTTCTGGAGTAAAGAAATAATAATGTGGGTAAAATAAACTAGATAGCTTAACACCTATATAACTATGGTCACATCTAAATAATAACACAATAAATGTAATAAACAATGTTAAGCCGAATGCCAAAACAACAAGACAAGTCTATACTAGTGGCAGACACAGTTATTTACGCGCCTTGGAATTCGCGTTTGAAGAACCAGTACTCACGGCGACGCCACTTTCGCCCGCTGATGCCAAACCGCCTACTTCTCTGGGATACTTCGCCGTCAGGGAGTTGAGCTGCTCCATTGTTGTGAACTTATGGCGGCTACCATCGGACGATTTCGCCACAATTACGCCGTCTTGAGTCCAGCAGGCCCGCATTCCAAAGTGGTGACGAGCTTTTCCGAACACTGCTTGTCGTGATCTCGTCAGGAACTCCTTCATCGACACTGCTGTACCTTTCAGCTTCGTCTTGGCTCTCCAAACGGCCGGTCTAAGATCCGCTTTCTCAAACCAGACCAGAATCGGTCGTCGACGGTCACTGGTGGAGGCTCCAATCCTGTGGCAGTTGTTGATATCAGCCGACGTTACATCAGGGAGCGCCAGCTTATGCACTATTTGCAGCACAGAGGCCCGACAATCCTCCTTCTCTTCTTCTGGAACCCCAAGAAAAATCAGTGCCTTCCGCCTGTGCCTCGTCTCCATCGCGTCGAGTGTATGGGCGCATTCGTTCATTTGCCGTCTCAAGAGGCCAAGCATCGAAAACATAAGCTCCCGGAACGTGCGGAACTCCTCCGCTACCTTAGCGACAGTCTCCTTTGCCGGACCACCAATGTGAAGCTGTGCCTCGAGCTGTGTCCGAGTGGTGTACGTAACGGAGTGCCGAGACGATGGTCTCGGGTTCGATCGAAGTTATGTGTGTATTAAAAATTTAAAATGTTAATTATCGCTCGATAACAATGTGCCCGGTAGATGGCAATAGGCTCGCCCCCTATTACATTGGGACCTAAACATATTTGGCGAAAAGTGGGTGTATAGTACACCTCTGCCTACCCCTTCGGGGATAAAAGGTGAGAAGTTATGTAATGTTATCTTTGTACCTACGCACTAAAGTATCAAAGCTTTAAATGCAAAGTACGAGTAGATTTTCGGTATAAAATGCCAAGCCTCTCTCTCACAGACAAAGTTGTCAGACATTTTGAAGATAATTTTAGTTGGCGTTGAGACATTTAAAACCGAATGTACGTGACATACAACCGAGGCCTTAATGTAAGTATAGTATAAAATATCTTCATAAAATAGATATAATATAATTTATTAGGGCTGTGCGAAGATTAAAATCATTGGCCCTCTATTCATAGTACGCTGTCTGGGATATTGAATCTAACATCTATTATTTGTCCAGAAGGGACCCACTTTTGAAATGCGGTGATAGATGGTTTTGTGATTATGTTATCATCTTATATTTATGTCATGTTACAAGGACTATGTAAGATGTTATATCCTTTGTATAAATTGTTTGCGTCTTTACAAACATTTATAAGAGATTAAAAATAATAATAATATTATTATCGTCATTCATCATATCTGTCTGTATAAATATTTTTTTCCATTACTGACTGACTGACATATCGCCGTAACTAGTGGGTGCATTATGCTGAAATGTATCATGTATGTTTCCACTTCTAAGAGCCGTGGGTGAATTCTAGTTTTTAACTTGAAGATTAACTGCTTGGACTGCACGTAGGTTAAGTGGAGAATTCGACTTCCACGTAGGACATTACTTGCTTTAGATTTGATCCAGAATTGCACAGCATTAGAGTATAAGTTTAGACCACGGAGGTTATAAAAAATTTAAAAACGTGTCCACTAATGACATACCCGATTATGACATTGTTTATGGCATCAAGGGTCCTAAAACTCAGAGGTATACGTGTCCGGGTCACTAATCAGAATAGTCAACCAATAAACAGCTCAGTTATTGCAAACTATAGTAAAGCCACATAATCAAGATATTAGATATTCGAAGGTAATCTCCCTCTAATCTGAAGGCTCAGACTACATTATTAGTATTTAGTCACAAGCCTCGCAATTTGGTAAATACAATTCTGTGCACAATATTGAGTTACCAATGTAATATATGGCAAGGAACCTGCCAGTTGTATGAGCTTTCTACACAGTTGTAAGCCAGTAGCAGTGTAGCTCCTTTGCCATGATTCATAGTTTGTTTGAGGTCGTAGATCCTATTCTTTAATGTATAAAATTTTAGCATTACTTACAGACTGACAGACGAGCTACAGACAACATTATCAGGCGCAATGAGCAGAAATTTGGCATGAATGTTCTTCGAGGCCCGCAAGGGTGCTCTAAGAATAGATTGCCCGAAACATCCGTGGGATCGGCATAACGACTAAGTAAAAAAATAGAGGTGTAGCTGCGGGCATCCTCTAGTAGATGATATTGCCAAAGTGTCGTACTCACTTATGAAATAAATCGCATAAAAATACTTTTATTAGTACCAATTTAAAACACCATACAATTTTCTTTTACAAAACCGTTAAAACTCGTTGGCAATAAATAACTGTGTCGCTATTGATAAGCTTTATGCTTGCATGCATGCCGCTGCATGCCTAAATGTGCTTAGAGCGGTTCTTGCTGCTCGACACAGTGCCAAATGTTGTGGGTCCGATCCGCAAACAATACGTCACTATGACACATTCACAATTTTTTTATATAATTTCTGTCTTTCATTTGAGTGCGTTAGTAGTGTGTTGCAAACTACAACTAACGGACATGCAAAATTTCTTGCGAGTACAATAATTGACTCTCGCATAAAAAGTAACTCTTTGAGTAGAACTTATTCTCTGTTCTGTTCTAAAACCAGTACAGTATCTGCACTGAATGATACTAGAGCTAAAATATGTTATAGAAGATACCTACAAATATAAAAGGACTTATTTATGCACAAACAGTTTAAAGAATTCAAATACATAAAATTATAAATACAATCAATTTAAAACTTAAGTCAAAGTATAGTACCTGATTTTTTAAGAAATTCACTAACGTTTCCGGGTAATGGATCACCATCAAACCAATGAAAGTGATATTGGTTTTCTTCTAGCCTCCACCCACTGTGTTCAGGAGTTAAAATGGTTGGTAGTTTTTCATTTGCGTTATTCCATATACTAGAAATGTAGGTAATTCGTTTAACATTTAAAGTTATTATTATTGAAATAATTGTTATTTAAAGATATATTTATGGAAAAAAATTAACTATTTTAGATTTAGAAAGAAATGTTATAAAAATTATTAAACGTGAGAATAAGTGATTATGTAAAAAAGTGAGTTCTACTGTCATCTAGCGCTCATCGTATGTAATTAGATGAGGTTCTATTCAACTATGTTCTAAGTTATAAAACAATGTAATACACTGTAGAGATGGTGAGATGATGTAGAGATGATGCAGAGGTTGAGTTTAAGAAGGGGAACCAAGTTGTTGTGAACATCTCACTCGCTCTGAAATGCATGCGCACAGTGCTCTCGCGCTCGCACTCCCGACTGAATAATTTTGTGTTTAGGGGATGTTTGGTCGATCGAATTTGTCTGACTGATGAAATATAACTTTGTAATAGTTACTTGAATAACATATTTAAAAGTCAGACATGAAAATATAAGTAAAGTTCATTAATTTTTTGTCAAGCTTTAAAGCGTCTGACAAAAGCTCTGGTCCATGAAAAGTGTCTGACACTTTATAATTCAAGTTTAGAATATTATTATTAATGTATTTGTAATTCTACAAAATATATATATGAAAATCAGCCATACAAATTTAAGTTAGATAACTCATATTTTTAGTTACCTTTCTCACCTGGTACCTGCCCAGGTGTCACAGGGCAAGCTCCACAAGTAGGCAGGTATTTAAAGTATACTAGACGCTATAATATTTTCTTGGGTTTACGCAAATGTTACACATTGAAATTAAACTATAGTTTACGGATTTTATCGCGTTATATTACTTTCACTGGTTATTTGTTATTACATTTAAACCGAAAGATCTAGAAACTACATTTTTATTACTAGCCGACGTTTCGAATTCTTTACAGGATTCATGTTCACGGCAGACTGAGGTGATATTTGTCTTTGTCTTGAATTTAATAGTTATCTCAAAGTACCCGAACATTTTTCAACTATTGGTGTTACTATCTACGCAGAATGTGCTCACTGTGTCTTGATGTCTTCTGGTGACTTTGTTCTTTTTGGGTTTCATTAGCCTGATAACAGGGTCCCAAGCTGGAGGTACATTCCAACCATCTTCCCTATTGAAATTAGGATGTTTTTTAATTTCAATAGCTTCACGTATCATTCTTGGAATAAAGCGGTGTTCTTTTGCGAGTATCTGTGGTTTATCAAATCACCGTTTAAGTACCTATATATAGGTACTTAAACGGTGAATCTCACCACCATCCTAAACAGTTAGCTACCGTAGGAATGTCTTTGTTTCAGAGAGCCCGGGGGATCTGTGACAAGAAACACCTGGACGCCGAGCTTCAACATGTCAAGCAAGTTCTGCAAGACAACAAGCTCCGACCGCCGCGCCAACGTCACAGATCCCCGAAGAACAAGCCAGCCACAGTAGAGAGACAACCTGCTGTCCTCCCATACATCAAGGGCGTGACCGACAAGATTGGCTACATCTTGAAGCGAGCTTCAATCAAAACTTTCTACAAGCCGCCAACGAAGATAAGCCAATTATTACCATCTGTCAAGTGTCAGTTACCCTTACAAGAGGCCGGGGTTTACAAGATAGACTGTGAGTGTGGGCTCTCATACATTGAACAAACCAAGAGAAGCATAGGCATTCGACTAAAGGAACATATAGCTGACATTAAACACAAACGCTCGACGAAGTCTGCTGTGTGTGAACATGTAGAACAAGGAACCAACCATTACCTGCGATTTGATAAACCACAGATACTCGCAAAAGAACACTGCTTTATTCCAAGAATGATACGTGAAGCTATTGAAAATGGTTGGAATGTACCTCCAGATTGGGACCCTGTTATCAGGCAAATGAAACCCAAAAAGGACAAAGTCACCAGAAGACATCAAGACACAGTGAGCACATTCTGCGTAGATAGTAACACCAATAGTTGAAAAATGTTCGGGTAAAGTACCTCCAGCTTGGGACCCTGTTATCAGGCTAATGAAACCCAAAAAGAACAAAGTCACCAGAAGACATCAAGACACAGTGAGCACATTCTGCGTAGATAGTAACACCAATAGTTGAAAAATGTTCGGGTACTTTGAGATAACTTTTAAATTCAAGACAAAGACAAATATCACCTCAGTCTGCCGTGAACATGAATCCTGTAAAGAATTCGAAACGTCGGCTAGTAATAAAAATGTAGTTTCTAGATCTTTCGGTTTAAATGTAATAACAAATAACCAGTGAAAGTAATATAACGCGATAAAATCCGTAAACTATAGTTTAATTTCAATATACTAGACGCTAATAAGTCATGAAGGTTTCATCCATGTGAAAATAAGTTATGTCAGAACGCTCTGGGATCTTGGACTATGAAGTAACAGAGTTAAAGTTAATATTCGTCACTCATCTGATGTTATATTAACTTCGTTAGACAGCTCTAAGATGCCTTCAGTGATAGACCAAAACAAAACTTATTTCCATTCTCAAAGTCTCTAAGTCTTAACATAAGTTTAGCTTATCAGAGGGTGGTCAAACTGGACCTCATAAAATGTATAAGCAAACTAAGACTTTACAACATCTATAATTAATTTGTTACCTATTTGCCCACGTTTGGAACAACAAATTAATAATACCACACAAAAATATTTGATTCAAAGTCATCTTACACTGTTCTACGTTCAAACGAAAAATCTGATGTGAATCACCTGCCGCAAATCCGGCGGAGACACATTGAGGTATTCGTTCACTATAGCGCACGTATATACGACAGTGCAGTCACAACCACAAGCCTGCGGCGTTCGATTTCCGTTTAATTTCACGACAACCGCGCTCGCACTGCCTGTCTTCGTATAGGCATTCATCTGTACCATCGTTGACTAATCGTGTTATAATAAATGAATCGGAGCGGGATGCCGATGGATCATTATGTGCGAAAACAGGTGAGCTCCGTATTGTCTCTGTGGTTTTGTATCCTTTCTCACACAAGCGAGGTTAGTATGTGTGCGTGTTATACCCTATGTAAGCGACAAATGTGAGAATGGGAAATGACGTGATGAAATTTGACAGGTTACGGGAATATCAAATAGCAATGGCTTCTGTTTTTATCGTATGTTGTCGCAGTTTGACAATGTCTTTTGGGCATCGCATCGCGTTGCGAAATACGACACTACGATCGTGGCATCACATTTCGTAGACGTGTAGAATAGGTAATGTACTCAATTATGTATTTTATACACTGCAATGGTTTTTATACATGTGAGTTGCATTATATTTTACTTTTTCGATAGTAAGATATGCTCTAGCATATATAAGATAACATAGAAAGGATAGGGCTGGGATAGGCTGTCCAAATGGAGATCATGACTTTGTTTTCTTGTAATTACATATTATTATTCATTTCAAACGTTTATTTAATTAGGTACCAATTGACATTTCATAAACATTTCTGATATCTGAATAAATTGGTTATTAAATTAAATTGTCCCGTTTTGGCCGATCCCGTGGGAATTTCGGGAAATCCCTTCTTAGTGCACCTCTACTGTCCCCAAGGCACATACATCCCAAATTTCAGCTTCCTGCGCCCAATAGTTTCGGCTGTAGCGTGTCTGTCAGTCAGTAAGTAACGCAAGAATTTTAAATATTAAGAAGATAGTAGACAGAATTCTGTGTATTTTATATCAGTTTTTATCATTGCTTTCATTAACATGTATTTATGAATATTGCTTTGCTTTTATTAACACATTTTATACTGCAGAAGGGTCTTAGTGTCTTTAATATAGTTATTATTAAAACCATTGCGAACTCTTACACTGCTACAGACTGACAATAATATTCAACATTTTATTTATGAATATTATCAGAATATACTAAAATATGAATACGACATTAAAATGTTCAAAAATGTCTGATACTTTTACTATAGCTTAAGTACAGTATAACAGAAACCTTTAAATTTATAACGTCAAATTACAATATCATCAGTAATTCAAACTAAAGCTATCAGTTATATGCAGTTATTAGTACGCCACAGTAATAAACATGCACACATTTACTACACAAACACACACCGGTACGTAAACAGAGAACGCACGGAAGCTTTACAGACAGCCCGTATCACATCCGAGCCTATTCCATCTCAGAGCAACTGCACGTGCATTTCCGACAGAACGCCGACGTAAGTACGGATCAATGAACTATTAATACAACACAACAGTCTGCAGTCTTTCATTTACAAAAAGGCATCTGTGGTACGAAATGGCTTTGGACGCAGCTGTTGTTCTGTTAGAGAATATTTGTCTGGAGAAGATATGAAGAATGTATTGCAAAGTTAATAATTTAAGAAATGTTGGCAAGCAAGATTGAAACACATGCTCTTTCCCAAGGCCTTAGGAACAGAAAACTTAACTGTCATTCTTTATTTTACAAAAGATGTAGTTAGTATAATAAGTCTAACGTTAAAAGTTTTGTTTCTACTACTACAACTTTCTTATTTGTTATTTTTATACAGTAACTGAGACTGAAGTGCATCTGAGAAAGGTCCTTGAATTCGTCATCTTTTGTTTAATTAGCAGCCTAACTTGATATACTATCGAAATTATTCAACTTTGACATGTCAAAGTTGCGCAGAACTCAACACATATTTTCAGTGATGTTCAAAGGTCCATAAAAAAATATCTTTCAGTCCTGGATTTTGTCAAGTGCTATTTATTGGGTACTATTAAGGAAAATGTTTCGAATCGTCACTATCTGGTAAGCATTTGCTATGACCGCAACATAAATCATTCATAATCTTCTTCGAATTTAAGCGTCAAGAGTATGATGGACTTCTCTACACACGTCAAGAGTGATGAGATATTATCTCTACAAAATTTGGTCGAAAACTTGAAAGAACAATTACTGAGCGCGCACGCGGAAATTGAAACACTCTCTTCGGATAATTCTACACTGAAACAAAAATTGGAGGAAGAAATTCTGAAGACTGAGCGACTCAAACAAATGTGCACTGGCATAAGTACTAATTTCAGTGCAAGAAAAGTTGTGGAAATATCATCTAATAGGTCCAAAAGATTCAAAAAAGGAATGTTGGCAACAAAATCCAAATTTTCAGCACGAAAATTAGATCTTGACTTGGAATGTCACACTCCTAAAGTCACTGAGAAATCATCTGCAGCAGAGTTTTGTAACGACGGAATCAATCCAATAGCTTGCCTACCAGCGCCAAAGGATAGCAGTACGTACTCTAATAATGTAACCAATTATAGTTTAGAGGACAAACATAAGAATCATTAATTCGCACTTAATAAACGTAAACAACCAGTGATAAATTCAGATTCTGGCAAAATACTCGTCTTATCGGACAATCAAGGAAAAGGTGTTATTCTGAATTTGCTTAAAAATAAGAACAAAATTATTTTGCGAGACTATTGTATGCAATCTGTAATAAAGCCAGATGCTAAAACTAAAAATGTTCTATCAGACTGTAATATCATATCGAAAACATTCACTAAAAATGATTATATTGTTATAATAACAGGAAGTAATGATTCGAACCCAATAGAATTTTTGACTGAAATGACTGTAGCATTATAATTTTTACAAAATCGCAATGTGTTTATAGTCAATGTGTTATATAATCGTACACTTAATGAACGAAAACCTAATGATCAATTAAAGCTTCTAACTAGAAATTATAAAAACTGTACGTTCATAGAAACTGACAGCATACAGGATATTTCACAAAATATTATTCATAACATCAATATTAAACAATATGATAGCAAATTTATAACACGTAAAACTCAAGAAGAAAGAAAATTTCAAATGGGTAATCGCGATAAAATCAAGCAAAATTTTTGTGACAAAAACCATAGCCGTTTTATTTCTCCAAACAACGCCAAGCCGAAAAAAGGAACGATACCTTATTACTTTCTGAGTCACAAGAAAATCGATTCAACTAACGATCTTCAAAGCAAAGTTGACTCCAAAGGTAACACACAACCAGCACCTTTGCTGGTTGTGTGTTACCTTTGGAGCACAATACCCTATTATTTTCGGTCCAATAATAAACCATTACAACTTAGCCGTAATAGTATGGAATTGAACAACAAAACGTTTTTTCGTGCCTAAACCTTCTTTTACAGTTTTCCACCAAAACATTGCTGGTGTCTTAAGCAAAATAAACGATTTAGAAGTGGTATTACAAGAGTTACGTGACTTGAAAAAGAACATAACAGCGGTTTGTCTGAGTGAACATTTTATAAAAAAATGTGAGGAAAAGTACCTTAACTTAAATAACTTTTACGTTGCTGCAATTTATTCACGACATGAAAAACGTCGAGGGGGCTCATGTATTCTATTAAAAAAAGGTTATGTTAGTTTTGAACTAGGAGACATAAGAGAACTAGCTATAGAAAAGCATTTTGAAGTATGTGGTGTAGAAATAAAGCAACTTCAATTAATTTTAATTTGTATTTACAGAACGCCTAGTTCTGATATAAATATATTTTTTGAGAATTTCTCAAACTTATTAATGAAACTTCAACATAAAAAACATAAAATCATTATTTGTGGCGACTTCAATATCGATTTACTAACATCTGACAAGAATAGTACTTCCTTTAAAGAATTGATTATCAACTATGGTATGCAATATTATATACATGAACCGACAAGAGTTAATAAATGCATCGATAATATAATCGGAAACGTTACCAACGCAATAGGTGAAACTTTTAATTTCCATCTATCAGATCATAATACAGCTCAGATAGTCTCATTTGAAGAAAAAAAAAATTTTTAAATTCGTTTTAATTTTAGGGTTATCAATGATATGAATAAAGACAATATTAAAAAATTTATAGAAAGTGTAAGCAACCTAAGTTTCAGTGAAGTTTGTGATAAATCGGATACAAATGAGGCATTCGATAGTTTTCATGAACTTTTGATTTTGTTGTACAAATTGTGTTTTCCATGTATACAAATAATAAATAAATGTAATAAAAATAAACCTAAATGGATTACAAAAGGTATTAGAAATAGCTGTAATACTAAAAGGCTGTAAATGCATAAATATTACGTAAATAAAAATAGTGAAAATAAAAAGCAATATAAAACATATTCAAAACTGTTACGAAAATGTGTAAATAACTTACAATCATTATGCAACCACAGACATATCATAAGTTCACAGAATAAAGTTAAAGCCACCTGGGA
This sequence comes from Euclidia mi, assembly GCA_944739405.2. Classification (NCBI taxonomy): domain Eukaryota; kingdom Metazoa; phylum Arthropoda; class Insecta; order Lepidoptera; family Erebidae; genus Euclidia; species Euclidia mi. Next base: position 41,736,258 of record OX123197.2, on the reverse strand, counting down.
CGTGGTAAAACGAAACATAGGTAACGAGTCGGGTAGAGAATATATTAGTAAAATAGTTGACAATAGTATACCATTAACTTCTGGATCTGACATAGCAAATAAATTTAATAATCATTTCATTGACATTGCTTATAAAAATAATTATTCTCCTAATTGTAATAATAACAAAGTTGACATGCAGAATTTAGAATCACGTAATAATAGTTTATTTTTAGAACCTACAAATGCATCTAATATTTATCTAACCATAATGTCATTAAGGAACTCAAACTCAGCTGGCTATGATAATATTACAAAAAACCTTCTTAAAAGTATAGCTCCGCATATTGCCTCACCTTTAGCGCACGTGATCAATCAATCTTTGGAGCAAGGATGTTTTCCAGAGAAGTTGAAATATACTGTTGTAAAACCGCTTTATAAAAAGGGTTCGAAATCACTCGTTGATAATTATCGACCAATAGCACTGACTCCAGTACTTTCTAAAGTATTTGAGAAAGTCATGTACAAACGAGTGCTTCAATTTCTTGACAAATATGACATTTTGGCTCATCAACAATATGGCTTCCGTAAAAATAAGTCAACTACTTTAGCAATATATACACTAATGCAATCAATCTTTAATAATATTAATAACAAAATTTCTACTTGTGCACTATTTTTGGACTTAAGTAAGGCATTTGACCTTGTGGATCACGAGAGGCTTATAGTGAAAATAGAAAAATATAGTGTCAGAGGTCCAGCAAAAAAATGGTTCCAGTCCTACTTGCAAAATCGAAAGCAAATTACAAGGATAACGAAATATAATTATTTAGAGAATAAGTTGGAACAATTCGAATCTGAACCAAGAATCAATAATTGTGGTGTACCGCAAGGTAGTATCTTAGGACCGTTATTGTTTCTTCTCTATGTAAATGACCTACCTCAAGTAATAAAACATCAAAGTATACTTTTCGCTGATGACACCACAATTATCATCAATTGTAAAAATAGGGAAAAATTTGACTCCGATATTAGTAAAACATTAAATGACATCATAAATTGGTTAAATTTAAATAAACTAAAAATAAATATTACCAAAACTAATGTTCTGCACTTTAAAACTAGTAAAAGTAAACCCGTACGACTTAATGTTGGATATAATAATACTATTATAGATCAAGTACAAAGTGCACGGTTTTTGGGCGTTACCCTGGATGAGCATCTCACTTGGAAAAACCATGTAGAAATTGTTTGCAAAAAAATAAATCAATTTATATTTGCCTTAAGAAAAGTTAAAGATGTCACATCTAGGCAAACATCTCTGATGGTGTATCATGCTTTAATTTGCTCGGTAATTCGATACGGTATAGTTGTATCGGGTAACTCTGTGGAAATCGAAAAAGTCTTTATCGCACAAAAGAAGTGCATCCGCGCTATATTTAATATGGCATGGTCTGACTCATGTTGACCAGTTTTCAAGTCACATAAACTTTTAACTGTGCCATGCATATATATATATATGAAATTTGTAAATTTCTAAGATCTCATCCTGCACTATTTGAACCAAAGGATAATACAAATAGAAGGCAAATAAATCAGTTAAATTACCATATACCGGTTCCTAGGTTAGAGATTTTTCGACGGAGCTGCGTTTACATGGCGCCTTTAATATACAATGCCTTACGCAAGTCAATAACTCATCTACCTTTTAAAAGATTTTGCATTGAGTTACGAAACTTGCTATCACAGGAATGTTTTTATTCCATTAACGAGTATTTCGTGAAATATCCGTGTAGATTCTATACTCTGGACCTTGCTTTAAGATACAAGCATAAATAAATATGTATTATTGTTAGTTTTGTGTAATAATTCGTTAATGTACCTATTTCCTTATAAGATTATTTCTAAATACTTTTATTACTTTTGATTATCATAAGAAGTTAGAATTAATATTGTGCAAGTAGGGTTATTAATAGAATTTTATTATAATTGTCATCTCATAAAGTTATATTATACCCTAAATTTGGGAATTAATTTGCATGCCGCTGTGCCGGCGAAACATGTCGATGCTCATTTATAAAATGCATGTAACAACTGTGTACCTACCGTGTTTCTTGCAAATAAATATATTATTATTATTATTAAATATCTGATATAATTACTTAACCTCTTGAAGATACACAGATTTAATGTTAATTTAATCAAATGTCATGCCCCGTTCCCTAATCAATCAAATCTTAGGCTCCACAGCAAAAGTATTGGTCGCAACTGGTATAACGTAACAATATTGTTTACGACGAAAATGAACGTTTGAAGTAAGTACTAACTATAAAAGTAATAGTTTCTATCTTTGTATTTACGCTTAATCAGTCTACTATCTTTCTACCTACGCACTAAAGTATCAAAGCTTTAAATGTAAAGTACAAGTAGATATTAGATATAAAATATTTTACATGAAGCCTCTCTCTCACAGACAAAGTTGTCAGACATTTTGAAGATAATTTTACTTGGCGTTGAGACATTTAGAGCCGAATGTACGTGACAGACTTACATACAACCGAGGCCTTAATGTAAGCATACTATAAAATATCTTCATAAAATAGATAGAATATAATTTTTTAGGGGCTGTGCGAAGATTAAAATCATTTCATAGTACGCTATCTGGAATATAGAATCTAACATCTATTATTTGTCCAGAAGGGACCCACTTTCGAAATACAGTGATAGATGGTTTTGTGATTATGTTATCATCTTATATTTATGTCATGTTACAAGGACTATGTAAGATGTTATATCATTTGCATAAATTGTTTGCGTCTTTACAAACATTTATATGAGATTGAAAATAATAATGATATTTTTATCGTCATTCATAATATCTGTTTGTATAAATAACAACCTTCCATTACTGACTGACTGACATATCGCCGTAACTACTGGGCGCATTATGCTGAAATGTATCATGTATGTTGCCACTTCTAAGAACCGTGGGTGAATTCTAGTTTTTAACTTGAAGATTATTAAACTGCTTGGACTGCCCGTAGGTTAAGTGGAGAATTCGACTTCCACGTAAGACAATACTTGCTTTCGATTTGTTCCACAATTGCACATCATTAGAGCATAAGTTTAGACCACGGAGGTTACAATAATGTCAAAAACGTGTCCACTAATAGCATACCCGATTAATATGAATTTTTTTATGGCATCAAGGGTGCGAAAACTCAGAGGTGAACGTGTCCGGGTCACTAATCAGAATAGTCAACCAATAATCAGTTCAGTTATTGCAAACTATAGTAAAGCCACATAACCAAGATATTAGATATTCTAAGGTAATCTCTCTTATCTGATGGCTCAGATTACATTATTAGTATTTAGTCACAAGCCTCGCAATTCTGTAACTAGAATTCCGAACAAAATATTGAGATACTAATGTAATATAATATGACAAGGAAGTGCCCGTTATATGAGTTTTCTACAGTTGTAAGCCAGTAGCAGTGTAGCTCCTTTGCCATGATTCATAGTTTATTTGAGGTCGTAGATCCTATTCTTTAATTGTATGAAATTTTTGCATTACTGACAGACTGACAGACGAGCTACAAACAAAATTATCAGGTGCAATGAGCAGAAATTTGGCATGTTTGTTCTTCGAGGCCCGCAAGGGTGCTCTTAGATTTCCCAAAACGTCCGTGGGATCGGCATAACGAGTAAGTTAAAAAATGGAGGCGTAGCTGCGGGCATCTTCTAGTAGAGGATATTGACAAACTGTCGTACTCGCTTATGAAATAAAATGCATAAAAATACTTTTATTAGTACCAATTAAAAACACAATACAATTTTCTTTTACAAAACCGTTTGACAACTCGTTGGCAATAACTGTGTCGCTATTAATAAGCTTTATGCTTGCATGCATGCCGCTGCATGCCGATATGTGCTTAGAGCGGTACTTGCCGCTCGACACCGTGCCAAATGTTGTGGGTCTGATCTGCAAACAATACAACACTATGACACATTCACAATATTTTTATATAATTTCAGTCTTCCATTTGAGTGCGTTAGTTGTATGTAGCAAACTACAACTAACGTACACGCAGAATTTCTTGCAAGTAGGTATGATACTTGACCCTCGCAAAAAAGTAACTATTTAAGTAGAACGTATTCTCTGTTCTGTTCGAAAACCAGTTCAGTTGCACTGAATTATACTACAGCTAAAATATGTTATAGAAGATACGTACAGGTATATAAGGACTTATTTATGCACATTAATTTTTTTTCTTAACAAGACAACATTAGAATATGAAGTAACATAGTTGAAGTTAATTTTCGTCACTCGTCTTATGTTATATTAACTTTGTTAGACAGCTCTACGATGCCTTCAGTGATAGTCCAAAACAAAACTTATTTCCATTCTCAAAGTCTCTAAGTTTTAGTAAGACTTGAAGGTTACTTATTTTAATTTAATATCTTTAGTACACAAAGTACTTAGTCGCTACTTTGATATTAATTTGAAAACCAATTGTTTTGGCAACATAAATAATTTATAATGTTATTAAATTGTATAGTTCATTATTATGCATTTAATTATGTTTGTATTTATTCATTTGTTCAAGCTTATTAGCACAGAGGTTTGAATACGATGGCGGCTTAATACCTGGAGCGGCATCTGCCAGTCAAAGTCTGAGTAAATACAAAGAGGTCAGATATTTACATAGCGGTGCATTTCCTATGGGCGCTCTGTAGACAAAATTTCTGTGTCACAAATTGCCGCTTAGCGGCGTGGCAGTCGCGCTGTGACATACGAGAGCAAGAGAGACGAACGTTCCTTTTGTGTATCTTAACTACGACAGCAAGAGAGACGGAGAACGACGCCAGCGCCGCTAACGGCGCCAACTACGAACTAAACTGGAGACAGTCTCCACTTGGAATCGGCACACGAAATCCTTAAGAAATGCGCTTCAATGTAAATCTGTATTCATTGGTGAATAGATTAACCATTTTCACCCGATGCCTAAGGCCAAGTAAGTCATACAGCTGACTTTAATCATCATATCAGCCAAACGATGTCCACTGCTGGTCATAGGCCTCCCCCAAGGTTCTCCACACAGATCGGTCTTCAGCCGCCCGCATCCAGCCACCTCCCGCGATCTTGACGAGATCGTCGGTCCACCTTGCGGGGGGCCTACCACTGCTACGTCGTCCGGTACATGGCCGCCACTCCAGAACCTTTCTGCCCCAACGGCCATCGCTTCTTCGAGCTATGTGCCTTGCCCACTGCCACTTCAGGTTGGCTATCCGGAGAGCTATGTCAACTTTGGTTCTACTGCAGACATCCTCATTTCTGATTCGATCTCGCAGGGAAACCCCAAGCATAGCTTTCTCCATCGCCCTCTGAGTGACCTTGAGCCTTCTGATAAGGTCCATAGTGAGCGACCACGCAAGCATCGATAGCCGAGCGGTGAGATCGACAGACTGCTACGCAGAGGGTCTCGAGTTCGAATCCACGGCACGCACCAATAACTTTTCGAAGTTAAGTGCGTATTAAATTCTTAATTATCGCTTGCTTATCGGTGAAGGAAAACATCGTGAGGAAACCTGCATGTCTGAGAGTTCTCCATGATGATCTTGAAAGACATGTGAAGTCTGCCAACCCGCACTTGGCCAGCGTGGTGGACTATGGCCTTACCCTTCTCATAGTGAGAAGAGGCCCGTGCCCAGCAGTGGGACAGTATAAAGGGCTGATGATGATGAGCGACCACGTCTCTGATCCGTAAGTCATCACTGGCAACACACACTGGTCAAAGACTTTCGTCTTGAGACACTGCGCGATATCGGACGAGAAGATATGTCGTAGCTTCCCGAACACTGCCCAACCGAGTTGGATTTGACGATTGACCTCCTTCTCGAAGCTGACTTTCAAGTCAGCCAAATTATTGCTTAAGTCTATTGTCCTCTCTTTAAAAATTTGCTATACTGATTGGTAATGCACTAAAACTAAAGTTAAATACTGCCTGCTCAAATAAAACCTGAATGGTTAGTTTTACCCATTGATTTTTCCGTACTAGATATTTGAGAAGACAGGTCATCAATTAAAACCACAGCATGCATTGTGTGTTACTAATGACTCAGAAAATCGTTAAAAGCTAGTCGCTGCTGCATCCGGTAGCCTAATGACCATATATCACGCCTAACCATATTTTCAGTCAGATTTGTGACAGGGGCCAAGTTTATGAAAAACTGCTACTAAATGTGAATGGTAGGTAATTCAGTGATTGATAGACTATATGGAAGTCAAACTATTACATATCTTAATTCCTTATACATAGGTACATATAAAGTAGATAACAACTGAAAATTATCGTTTATTTTTAAATAATTAATTCTCTAGAGTGGTAGTCTATATAAATCAAAATTAAATCTCAAATTAAATGTAAGTTCAGATTAGCTGAATTAAAAAAAAGATTTTTATATTTTAACTAAAGTAACCTAATGTACAATATTATACAACATTAATGTATAACGTCGTCTGCTAGTCATCAACCTCCTAGCGCTATCCTACTTGCAACCCGTATATGCATGTCTGACCTCCACAACCCAAAGGGATAGCTATTTTCCGTGGCTTAGAGTAGCGTCATTTTATTTTGAAGTTCTTTGACAGTTGTTACATCTTCACGACAGCCGGAATCGACGTTTTAGCGCGTTCTACGTGGCTTGGAGCAAGCGATAATTAACCCGTCTGCGTCGTCTGCTAGTATTATTAAAAGAGTTTCAAACTGATTAAAAGGCTTTAGATGGTAAGGCTCTGAATGAAATGATTTACATTCAATTTAAGTATTTTCTGTCTTTTTAGAAAAGTCTGTTTCGTCACAGGACCAACATCGCATTCATATACATTATATATTATACACCGCATATTTTTAGTCAGTGTTTTCCCGAAAGTAATTAGTAAAATAAAGAGTCAAGAAGCTTGTATAACAGTTTAACTGTAAAGAGACAGGATATCATAGAATGTGTTGAATTGTTGATAGAACTTAATTCTAAATTTAGTTGTAAATTTATTTTAGGTGCTTTACCTTACTCAAACAACTTAACACACACACAAAATATGCACATACACTCATTAAACATGTTATTGTATAACATAACTTGTCGTCATAGTGACGCAATATTGTTTTTTGACGCTAATAAATTTATTAGTAAATTTATTTTAACTAAAGATACAATGTATCTGCCATTTTATATTAAGCGACAAATTGCTAAGTTATTAGCATACAATTTACAGCAAGGCAGTGAGCCTTGTGTTGACAATTTATTTGATAGGGTTAGTACATGTACTAACAACGTTTTTATTGACACATCTTGTGATTTAAACTCCAAGATAGGACAACAGTTACGCTGCAGTATTTGAATATAGTACATCAAAACATGCAGGGCCTATCTGGCAAAGAGTTAGAGTTAAGTTTATTTCTAGAAAAATATGACGTTAAGGTTTTGTGCTTAACTGAACATTGGTTAAGCACCCATGAGGTTATTGTTATAAATGAATATTACACAGTGCAGAGTTCGTATATAAGAAAGCAGGCTATTAGAGGCGGTTCTCTCATAATGACTTCAAATTTATTAAAATGCAAAGAACGTAAGGATATTGTAAATTTATCTATTGAGCGCACTATTGAGTTGTCCTGTGTGGAACTAGACTTATATATTATAATTTGTGTATATCGACCCCCTTCTGGTGATTATAATCTATTTGAGACTGTTATGGAAGATGCTCTTAATAAAATTATAGGTAGTCATAAGAATATTATAGTATGTGGTGATTTTAATATTAATATTTTAGAGAATTCTTCACAGTGTACTAGATTTCTGAATCTTTTGAAGTCATTTAATTTAAGTAATTTATTCTGTGAACCTACTAGAGTCTCTGAAACATCTTCTACTTGTTTGGATAACATATTTAGTTCTTGTGTTGCTAAAAACCCAGTAGTTATTAGTTCTCTTCCTTCTGATCACCGTGGACAGATAGCTAGTTTTTCATGTACAACATATGATAAATCACATACAGTAGAATGAGGCCTCAAACTACCAATCGTCTTATACGTTTTAAAAACAATATTATCGCTAAACTCAATCCCTCAATTTTGAACTCAGAAAATCCAAATACAATTTATAATTCACTTTTTGGAATAGTAAATAATGAGTTTCAAGATACTTTCAAGAGTAAAACTGTCACATTAAAGGGTACTACCGGATCTTTTAACCAGTGGGCCACTATAGGTATATACAGAAGTAGAGCCAAATTGTTTGAATTATAAGGTATGAAACAACATAGATTTGACACACCTTTTCTAAATTATGTGAAAAACTACTCAAAAATTTTTAAACAAGTTTGTGTTATGGCAAAATCTAAATTTATTAGTAGCAAAATTAAGCATTCAACAAATATAATTAAAGAAACTTGGAGAATTATAAATAATGAAACAGGAAGAGCACGACCACGGGAAAACCAATTTAAACTAAAAGAAAACAATTTATTAGTCACCAATCAAACTCAAGTAGCGCATATGTTCAATAGTTTCTTTGCGAGCATACCTTTAACAACTACTAGCTCTTTACAATCATCATCCTTAGACGCTGGAAATTTTTTGCTTAGCAGTGTACCTGAATGCAAGAGCGTGTTTAGATTCGAGCACGTTACCCCGCGAGATATATTGATCGCATATAATTCAATTAATATTAAAAATACCGGCAACTTTTGGGGCATTTCAATTAAAATTTTAGGTACTATAGTTGAGACTGTTGCGCTTTACCTCTCTATAATTTTTAACCAATGTTTTGACTTAGGCGTATTTCCGGATTTGATGAAATTAAGTAAAATCATACCTTTATTCAAATCTGGCAGTAAAAATGACGTAAATAACTTCAGGCCCATCTCTATCTTGCCGGCATTTAGTAAAATATTTGAAAAGATTTTATTAAAACAGCTACTAAGACACTTTAATTTAAATAGTCTGCTTCATAAAGATCAATACGGATTTACTAAAGGTAGATCCACTACTGATGCGGGTGTTGCTCTCATAAAACACGTTTATAATGCTTGGGAGTCATCTAAAAATGCTATCGGAGTATTCTGTGACCTCTCAAAAGCATTTGATTGCGTTCATCACGACACACTATTGCGTAAGCTCCGCCACTACGGCGTAGAGGAAACCGCACTTTGTGTTGTCGAGTCGTACCTGCGGCAAAGATTTCAGTGCGTCGATGTAAATGGGACTACATCCTCTAAATTACCTATACAGTTGGGCGTTCCACAAGGCTCTATTTTAGGTCCTTTTCTATTCCTTGTATTTTTTACAAGATTCACATTTGAAGACTACTACAGCACTTAATTTAATAACTACATATTTTGTATATAATATGTATGTTCTTATTTACTATTTACAAGTAATTAATTACAATGTGAAACAGTTGCAGCTCCTTACAAAAACAAAATATGTACCATAACACTGGCGATTAAAAAGAGTGGCCACGAGTTTTATTGCCCGTTCTTTCTCGTGGTTCTACCTATTGCTTTGCGAATGGGCAGTAAATGTAAATGTAGAAGCATTATTAATTTACTTTAAAAATTTGACGTTCATAAGCGTCACGTTGTGACCTAGATGAATAAATGATTTTTGACTTTGACTTTTGACTTTGACTTTGAAATTATCATGGGCTGAGTAAACACTATTCGGGCAAATACTGGCTCAAAATACACTGTGTACTACATCTCACATCCTCAGTGTAAATGTGACAGAGCTTTTAACACTGTCAAAGGGACAGGGTATATTTGTTGAATTCTTCCATGCTATTTGTCTGCGGTGGTCGCCACCCGGTGTTGCAGAGCGGCTTACTACGTTCTATTCGAATACATACACCTATAACTCTACTGTACATCTCGTTGTCTCGTATAAATGTTATACTGCGAAGGCATAAAGGTTGTTAATGTTTTTAACATCCTAAGTAAAATAATAGAATCTTTTAAAATTGTATGAAATATCGCTTTAGCTTTGGGTTATGGAGGTCAGACGGCAATAGCTCTGTGGAGAAGCTTACATTCTGTCATATTTATGACAAACACTAGAAAGCATATCTCGGCCTCCAAGGCGAGTCAGTCATGTCTTTTTAATGTACATGTATTTTCACTGGTCTGTTAATTGTTAGTGGATGCCTACCTTACAAAAGTAACTCTCTGACTAAATTTCATGTTTCTACTTCTGTTGGTAAGCTTTCTTAACAAATAATTTTAGAGAAATGATTATAAAGCGAATACGTAATGTCGAGTAGGCTCGTACAGCGTTGTTATTCAACCGGGAAACGGATAAAATTTTACTATTAAGCGACACGAAATCTGTATACTTATTTAAAATTCTTGCGATACTAACTGACAGACGATGCTCAGCTAAAACTTCTGGATGCAAGGAGCGCTGTATTCATCATCATCCTCTTCGCGTTATCCCAGTTTCAATCTGGGGTCCACTTACTAGTCTAACCGGATTTGGCTGAATATTAGCTTTTCCACAGAGCGACTGCCTGTCTTACCTCTGCAACCCGAAGGGATAGCGATATTCCATGGTTTAGACAAGTGTCAGTTTATTTAGAAGGTACCGGCGCCCTGTAACTACTGTCAAAGATCTTCATGACAACCAGGACCGACGGCTTAACGTGCTCTCCGAGGCACGGGACGAGCGATATTAACAATTCAATACGCACATAACTCCGAAAAGTCATTGGTGCGCGCCGTGGATTCGAATCCGATACCCTCGGCATGGCAGTCTGTTGTTATCTCCACTCGGCTATCGCTGCCTTCTTTCGCTGCTCTCTTTGCAAGGAGCTGTAGTGTGGGATGAATATTTCTTGAGGGTCGAAGGGGCGTATTAAGAAGGGATTGTTCAACATTTCATTAGATCGGGCAATTTCGATGAAACGGTTAAATAAATAAACCGGACAAGTGCGAGTTGGACTCGCGCACCGAGGGTTCCGTACAAACCTGTAGGTATATAAGTAAAAGTTCACCAGTCATAGTTATGGTATTTTTATTGCCAAATGAAATCCATAACATTACAGTATGGAAAGCTGGAGGAGCATAAATTAAAGAAAAAGGGGTCTTTGTCGTTTGTAATCAGTCATCCTTTATTTTATATTAACATATATCGCTTATTTTATAATATAACTTAAATACCTATACCAGCCTTGCAGCAGCCTTGCAAAAGTCTGCTGATGAATGATGGTAAGATTTTTATCAAAGTTATTGATTTACAAAGTTTTTAGTGACTATTAGAAATTTGTTACAAAAATACTTATAAAGTACAGAATAATTAGCAAAAAAGGTTTGAAGACTATGTAATTAGATGAAATCTCAATCTCAATCAGCCTATCGCAGTCCACTGCTGGACATACGCCTCTCCCAACACGCACCACAACACACGGTCCTCAGCCTTCCGCATCCTTTATCTGGGCTATAAGACGTTGCTTCGTACCAAATTTCAAGATTTTGATTTCACGGAAAGAACCCTGTAGGTTTTGATTCCCTTGCGAGTAGTCGCGAGTTTGAAAATATTATTAAATTACTCTTTCTTTTGATTGCGTAGACATAGAAGTTTGATATTGTTACAGCCTAACGGTGTTATATACCTGAGTATTTGCTATGAATTTCAATTAAATACCTCTACGCGTGCAAGAATAAAGGGTAGTAACTTTAAATTTATTACAAATATTTTTCTTACATGATGTAACTAAAAATTTACGATTTTCACAATTTTTCCTTTATAAGTGATATAAGAAGTTGCTTCGTACCAAATTTTAAGATTTTGAGTTCACGGGAAGTACCCTGTAGGTTTTGATTCCCTTGCGAGCAGTCGCGAGTTTGAAAATATGCTTATATTGCTCTTTCTTTTGATTGCGTTGACATAGATGTTTGATTTTGTTGTAGCCTAACGGTGTTATATACTTGAGTATTTGATATGAATTTCAATTTAATACCTCCACGCGTTCAAGAGAAAGGGGTAGTAGCTTTAAATTTATTAAAAATATTTTCTTATATGATGTAACTAAAAATTTATGGTTTTCGCAATTTTTTCTTAATATGTGCTATAAGGCGTTGCTTCGTACCAAATTTCAAGATTCTGAGCTCACGAAAAGTACCCTGTAGGTTTTGATTCACTTGCGAGTAGGCGCGAGTTTTAAAATATGCTTATATTGCTCTTTCTTTTGATTGCGTTACCATAGAAGTTTGATTTTGTTGCAGCCTAACGGTGTTATATACCTGAGTATTTGATATGAATTTTAATTTAATACCTCCACGCGTTCAAGAGAAAGGGGTAGGATCTTTAAATTTATTAAAAATATTTTTCTTATATGATGTAACTTAAAATTTATGGCTTTCGCAATTTTTCCTTTATACGTGCTATAAGGCATTGCTTCGTACCAAATTTCAAGATTCTGAGCTCTCGGAAAGTACCCTGTAGGTTTTGATTTACTTGCGAGTAGGCGCGAGTTTAAAAATATGCTTATATTGCGCTTTCTTTTGATTGCGTTGACATAGAAGCTTTATTTTGTTACAGCCTCACGGAGTTATATACTTGAGTATTTGATATGAATTTCAATTTAATACCTCCACGCGTTCAAGAGAAAGGGGTAGTAGCTTTAAATTTATTAAAAATATTTTCTTATATGATGTAACTAAAAATTTATGGTTTTCGCAATTTTTCCTTAATATATGCTATAAGGCGTCGCTTCGTACCAAATTTCAAGATTCTGAGCTCACGAAAAGTACCCTGTAGGTTTTGATTCACTTGCGAGTAGACGCGTGTTTGAAAATATGCTTATATTGCTCTTTCTTTTGATTGCGTTGACATAGAAGCTTGATTTTGTGGCAGCCTAATGGTGTTATATATCTGAGTATTTGATATGAATTTCAATTTGATACCACCACGCGTTCAAGAGAAAGAGGTAGTAACTTTAAATTTATTAAAAATATTTTTCTTATATGATGTAACTAAAAATTTATGGATTTCGCAATTTTTCCTTTATATGTACTATAAGGCGTTGCTTCGTACCAAATTTCAAGATTCTGAGTTCACGGGAAGTACCCTGTAGGTTTTGATTCCAATGCGAGTTTGAAAATATGCTGCAATTTGCAGCTTATACGGCTGTATCTTTTGATTGCGTTGGATTAGAAGTTTGATTTTTTTACAGCTCTATGGAACCGTAGATTCGAGTATTTAGTAAAAATTTCAGTTTGATACCTCCACGCATTCCTGAGAAAAAGGGTCTTGACAGACGGACGGACAACAAAGTGATTCTATAAGGGTTCCGTTTTTTCCTTTCGAGGTACGGAACCCTAAAAACGAATAGTACGGCATAGCTACGGGCAACTTCTAGTTTAAAATTAAACATAAAGTAAGTGTCCTTCTAGACAACTTAATCATCGACTAACTGCATATACCATCGTTCGTTTTTTCAGATCTACATGGCAAAGGAGTATCCTTGTCTGTGCCACAAAGGCGCATTAGTTTAACATTGGATATGATTTTCTTCATTTGACATGCAACAGTAATATTATTTTTTTTAGTGACATTGCTAGCAATCATGTAAAGCTGCATTTATCTTTGATTTCACGTTGAATTTTTGTAAGAAAGGCGTCAAAGGAGCTACCGTCTGTAGCACTTACATTTGATGATAAGCTTTAATTTATAGTGATAGAAGTTTTACGAGTTAAATATACAAATCTGGCAAACTGATGCAAATGGATGAGTGAAAATGGTACATTTTGAAAATGATCCGTAATCGTTATTTAAGCAATGGATTATACAAGCTCTAAGAGTTGCTTTACTTTTATAATAAAAGTATAAAAGTTTTTTACCCGATTATGGCGAAGCCAAAAGGAAAGGTAATGTTTTTGGCAGTCTATGTATGTATGTTCGTATGTTCCACCGTAGCGCCTAAACTTCTGAACCGATTTTAATAAATGGGGTGTCAATAGACTCGTAAAAATAGCCCGGGCTACATAGGCTATATTATAATTTGATCTAACTTTTATTATACGAAAATAATACCTTAGATTCCAAACGTTTTTTTTCTCTCTGTGGATCATTCATTTACGCATACCCCCCCAGGATGAAAAGCGGGAGGTATGTGGGACTCGACGGCTGGAGTGCAAGGCCGTAATTTTTTTTTTTTTTTTTTTCTTTATTGACACAAATTTATGTACATAAGCAGTGAATTCTCTGTCCCCCAAACTAGTGAGTACTGTATTTCAGGGACCAGTATCTTCGCTACATTTACAAACAGGTATTTATGTCGTAAAATGAACAAAAAAAGAAAATGGGTTTACTTAATATTAAAAATCATAATTACAAAGAGTGTGCGCGCGTGTGTGTCTGTGCATGTATGATAGTGGAGTGTATCTGTGTGTGCGCGCGTGTACGTGTGTTTGTGTAATTATCTGTGCAGTTTTAAGCTCTATTTATTCATGATCATATTTTCAACATCATCATAAGTTAGTTCTTTTAGCCATTCTATCAATAACTTTTTGAAATTGATAGTTAGTCAAGCGTTTACAAGTTTTATGTACCTTCATGAATTTGTTGTATATAAGGGGAGCAAGAACATCAAAGTGACGTTGGGCATAAACAGTGCCAACACGCGTTACAGGGCATCGTTTTAAACGCTTATTGATATCCAATAGCGTTGGTATGTTTCTCCTATGGTATCTACTAAGCATTTCCAAGATAAAAAGTTTCCTTACTGAAATAACTTTTGCTTTTATATAGACATCAGTTGTTGGGTGTCGATAAGGCAATTTTAGCAAGACCTTTAATACCGCACGTTGTGCCCTTTCCATTATAATTAGGTTGGATTTGCATGCGCCTCCCCATCCACAAATGCAGTATCTTACTAGACACTCACACAATGCCCGATAAGTTGGAATTAGAACTGTGTTTGTTGCTACATTGCGAAGGTTTTTAAATATGTAAATCATTGTTCTAATCCTAGCAGCCATGGCCACTGCGTGGGGGTTCCAATTGAGTCTGTCATCTATGATTATCCCCAGGTATTTAGTAGAGGTCGCCCGAGCCAACGTGGAGCATGTACAGTTATTCCTATAAGTGCCGCCGCGATTGCATGGAAACACATGTATCTTTAACTGGACATTAGGCTTTGGGTTGGTCAGGTGAGTCTTCCTAAAACATATAAATTTGGTTTTAGATGTGTTGAGGGATAGTAGGTTGTTTTCGAGCCATTGGGTGACTTTAGCTAGACCACTTTCTGCTATCGTGAACACATTGTCCCAAGATTTTCCGTGGAAGAGAAGGACGGTGTCGTCCGCAAACATCAGGAGTTCCACATGCTGCAATGCTAGATTAAATAAGTCGTTAATATATATTAAAAATAAAGTTGGAGAGAGCGTACTGCCTTGTGGAACCCCAAACGTGCAGACCACACCGTCACTCTCGTATTCGTTTACTCGGACACTCTGGTGTCGATGCGTCAGGTAATCCTTTAACCATTCCAAAGGTATGCCTCGGATGCCAGCGTTCTCTAAACGGGTTAACAATATGCTTATGGAGACTGTGTCAAAGGCTTTTTGAAGGTCAAGAAAGACCCCAAGACATCTCAAGCCTTGATCCATATGAAGTGTCAAGGATTTTGTTAATCTCAAAACAGCATCTTCAGTGGACTTGCCCTCTCTAAAGCCAAACTGGTTATCATTAATGTGATTGTTTTTGTTAAGGTAACTTACTAATCGCTTGTTAACAATTTTTTCTAATACCTTTGATAGAGTTGAGAGGAGAGATATGGGTCTATAATTTGAAGGGTTTGTTTTATCACCTGACTTGAAGATTGGGCAAACCACAGCCTTTTTAAATATTGCCGGGAACACGCCAGTGACAAGACTAGTATTACATAGGTGTGAAAGAGGATTAGCTAGATAAAAGATGTTCTGTTTCAGGATGTCCGTAGTTATCTTATCCCAACCAGGTGCTTTATGGGATTTTAGACTAAATACAGTTTTGGTGACTTCTTGCGGGTCAGTTGGAGAGAATAACATAGAGTCTCTGGGCGAGTTATTGGTTCTTGCAAGGCATGCTAACTGTTTTTCGGTTTTATTAATTTTACCTAAAATGTTATGTGCTAGGTTTCCTCCCACCGAGGTAAAGTTATTGTTGACTATGTCGAGAGAATTTGTAGGCGGGTTGCTTAAATTGAGCAGTTCGTGTGGCGTGTCTTTTTTACTGTCTAGGTTACATATTTCTTTTATAATTTTCCAGGTCTGTTTGATGTTCCTTCCGCTCTCACTCAATTTTCCTTGATAGTATTGCTTTTTGAGGTTCTTTATTATTTTATTACATATATTTCTATATACCAGAAATTTTTGTTTTAGGATATCGTTAGTTGGGGCTTTTTTTACTTGTGCGTGCAATCTATCTCTCTTCCTAATCGATTTTATTACTCCTTTTGAAATCCACGGTTTCAGTGGTTTATAGCGGTTAGGTGACCTAATAACTTGGCTGTTTTCACTAATAGTTGAAACTAATTTATTAGTCAAACTTTCTGCAGCTATATTCGCGTCCGTGGTTGAGTAAATATCGTCCCATGTTTCAAGTGAAAGTGATTCCGAAATTGCAGCGTAATTCAGTAACATCCTTTTACAGGATAAGGTTTTCTTTAATATCGAAGCTTTACTTATATAGAGTAAAATAGGAGAATGATCTGTTATCTGCTGTTCAAATACAATCGTTTTCCAGGGATTACTTGTGCTCACCATAAAGTGGTCTAAACAGGTATTTAGCCTGGTGGGTTTAGTGATGCCTATTCTAAGACCATACATGGCCATTAGATTTAGGTAATCAAGTACTGGTCCCGTTGTAGCATCAAGAGTGTCGATATTAATATCTCCGGTAAGAAAAATGTGTCTCGAATGCAAGTTACTCAATACCTGCTCTAGCGAAAGTAGATAGTTGGAGATATTTTTGTAACACGGCGGTCGATATGAGCATATTATGGTAAATTCCGATTGAATGGTTACAAGAAGACAGTTTCCTTCTAAGAAAATTGGTTCACTGCACTTAACTTCTATTTCGTCACGTACATACACCACTACGCCGTCGTTTTGATTGATGGTGTTGGTAGTCCAGAACTTATTATAGTTATGTATATTAGGCGGCGGGTTATTTTGATTTATCCAGCATTCGGTAAGCACGAAAATATCAACAGGGAAATTCAAAGAGGAAACAAATGCCATGAACATGTCAAAGTTGCGATGAATACTTCTTATATTCATTGTCATAATAGTCAGCGAATCCTTCCCATTATCAGCAGAATTAATTAACTGAGAGCAGATTCTGTTGTCACTAAGTACGGTGCAATCCACCTGCTGCGCAATGTCATCTATGTCATTTACAATTGTGGTATTACAGTTATCGAATACCCACTATAACCACAGCGCATACTTCCACGCCATTTTGGGGCGCCAGGGGGTCGCGTAAGCATTCTACCCTGGCACCCCGGCGCATACCCCGAAGCCACAACCTCCTTGGCGGCGGATGAAGATGTTGGGTTCCGCCGCCAACACACCCAGCGGACGCAGAGGAAAGACGGCGACCTGACAGCACCGCATCTTCTCTTCCTCTCCGGCCCCACCGCAACTCATCGAATGGTGTGGCCCCATTTGGTCGCGGGAGATAGGACGCGCGGCAACGCAACACCGACACGCCTCTCCTCCCACGACCGCGCCCGACTGCGAGGGACAGACAGAACTGTCCCCCGCGCCCGCACTTTGGGACGCATCCTACGCAGGTCTCACCCAAGCCCACGAGGAGCATCCACTCCCGGGATCCCGCTTAGCTTCACCGCGAGTGTCCAAGCCACGGCTACTGAGCCTCTCCACCACCGCAAGGTGGAGATCCCACAGGGGGGACCTAAGATTCCAACCTCAGAAAATACTTTTTGGATTATATTTATTCCAATCTCAAAAAATACTTTTTTTTTCTTTTTTAGATAATATTTATATCTGAATGAGCTATTTTCTTGTTTCGTCCTTTTTAGACCCCCTTTTTCCGTAGTCGGTTTATAGTTGTTAAACTTATTTTTATCATTAAACAAAAGCAATATATTCAGGATCAAATTTAATATAAGACGCTTCATGTAATCGTTAAGGTACCCTTCCTCAGAAGAAAATAATCCTTATCGGAAGGGCAGTGAGGAGGCAATAATGAATTGTAATGAAATACAAAATGTTAGGCTTCGTAGGCTGTAGTCAGTTATTTAAAACCGGCAAAGCTTTACTTATTCAGTTTAACTTTTTGCCACAGCCTATGCATATTTAACAATGTTCTAGAACCCCTGAAAATTTTTGACGGGAGATATTATAATTCACGAGTAGATAAACCCTTCCCACTTAAGTAATATTTTACTATCGTGATCCAATAAATACTTCGAGAATGTCCGACTCAAATATTAAATATGCATCATAAATATTTATGAAATATAGTGAATAAATATGTCCTTCAATAAAAGCCGGTTATAATATCGGACACAGTCACAAAGAGCTTGAAACGGACCTACTAATTAGTGCAGTGTGTATAGAGAGATTGCAATGACGTTCATTACTAGTTTTGAGCATAGAGTAAAGAGTGCATGATGGCAGATTATGTTGCCTCATTAGTACGGTGTATTTGTGATTTTTATTTCGTTGTCGGTTTGTGAACGAAAAATATTAAAGGGAATGTTAGGTAAGGTTTTTGGATTTAATGTGTATTGAATTTCTCAATTTATTAAAGGCTATGCATTGTCTAGCCATTTCCTAGATTACACATCATTATATTCTTTAATATGTCAGAGTGCGTGAGTCGATATAATATTAAAAAAATCCTTAACCCTTGTATGAACATGTTTATTGCATTCGTGAAGCTTTGGGTTCTTAGCCTAGTATGTGCAGAATCTGGCAGGTATTTGTTTGTTTAGCTAGCATCTTCAGTCCTTGGAGTTACTACAAGCATGCTGTTAATGAATCTTTTAATAAACCAAATCGGGTAAAGGCACTTAAGTATTGCTCAGTATAATTGTATAATTATTAATTAACTTAACTGTCAATACTACACAAGGCCAATTCTTAAATATAGTTTGTTGTGCTTAGATTTTGCCTGAGTAAGTATCTCAACCGTTATCGATACACTGCGTTAAGTTTATGATATTATGTTATGAGAAAATATTGGCACACTCCGGAGAGAGTTCGTATCTTGCAATGTTCATAAACTTCACCACAATATAGTACATCATAATTGTACCGAGACCTGCTAAAATAAACTCTATTGTGTATTAATTTCGGACAACGTAATTTATCAAATTGACAATTCATGTCAAGGTAATTCAATTCAGTTTATTTGCGTAATTTGCGCCGTAAAATTTAATTTACAATATGACTAACTATATGATATCGAAGATTGATAATATTGCCATACATATTCGGATCAATACAATGCTTCCAAGTACTGATTTTGTGTTGACACCTCTCGGAACAGCCACATCGAATATTAATAGACAAGTTAGCGGCAATATCTCTAGTTAAGGCACCAAGGCACTTTAATGCTTACATCGTTCCTGTCACCCAAAGAGGTTGCTTGGAAGAGATTGCTCATAGCGATAATGCCGCCTTTTGTACAATTTGTAAATTTTGTATTATGAATGTCATAAAATGTTTTTTGATTTTCTATTCTATTCTAGTCTATTTTATTCTATTATATACTATTCTTTTCTATTCTATTCTATTCTATTCTATTCTATTCTATTCTATTCCATTCTATTCCATTCTATTCCATTCTATTCCATTCTATTCTATTCTATTCTATTCTATTCTATTCTATTCTATTCTATTCTATTCTATTCTATTCTATTCTATTCTATTCTATTCTATTCTATTCTATTCTATTCTATTCTATTCTATTCTATTCTATTCTATTCTATTCTATTCTATTCTATTCTATTCTATTCTATTCTATTCTATTCTATTCTACTCTACTCTACTCTACTCTACTCTACTCTACTCTACTCTACTCTACTCTACTCTACTCTACTCTACTCTACTCTACTCTACTCTACTCTACTCTACTCTACTCTACTCTACTCTACTCTACTCTACTCTACTCTACTCTACTCTACTCTACTCTACTCTACTCTACTCTACTCTACTCTACTCTACTCTACTCTACTCTATTCTATTCTATTCTATTCTATTCTATTCTATAGAGACTTCAATTTTGAACGCAATTGATAAGGACTGACTCGAAGTAACCCTGCTCGTCGCAAAATTCCGTCATTAGATTATAAAATGTTCAATTTTGCCAATTTCTCCAGTCACCAAATTGTACCAACATGGTACAATTTGGTGACTAGGGAAATTACCCTTTCTTTTTATTAAAGATGATTCACGCCTTCGAGACCAATACCTTTGTGTGTGAGCACCTTATAAACATTTCAAAAATGGACTAAAAGTACACCGTTGTGAACACACAATAAAAAGGCGACCATGTAACTACTACGCCATACATATTGTAGTGAAAAAGTATCCATCATTCCTTACGGTAGAAAGTCTGAATGTATATATTTTAGTCGACACAGAATGTAGACTATTAGGTCAGGCAGCCAATAGACTAGGATTGTGTTATCTTCACAGGTAGCCTTAGAGTATCATGTTTTGAGCCTTTGCCTCCGTCAGCAAATAAAAACCGCCCGGCGTACATATTTGCTCACTGTGAGTCTTGATCGCTGCAAACTTAAGCGTAAACTTCAGTCAGTGTCCCAAAGAGGCAAATAAAACGCTGGTGGAAACTTGTACGATAATAAAACTACCCGCTGTAGTTGCCTTTAGCACAAACAGTGGCATGTTTCATACAATACCTATAGGAAGCTACGTAGTTTAGTGCCTCGGTCACAGTTGAATAACTTTATTCAACTACTAATGGCGATTCTTTATGACCGACCTTTTCTAAAGAAGTGAAGAATGCTTTAAAACGAAATGAAACGTTGGCGTCAGGGTTTGACTGGCTATCTTACACATTCAAATCATAAAATAATAGCACAGCTTTTACTACGCTAGTAATACCTAATAGAAACTGAAGATACTTTTTTGTAAATAATGTGTCATGGACAACTGTTGTTTGTGTAAATATAATTTAAGGTTTTTGCTAATATTGTTAATATAAAAGCAGCAATGACGTTATCTTTGTACGCGTTGTTACATAGTACCTACACTTTAAGAATTTCTTCTGTCTGCCAATCTGCACTTAGCGAGCGTGGTGGATGGCCTTCACCTTCTCGTAATCAGAGGAGGCCTGTGCCCAGCAGTGAGAAAAATTGTTATGGAGGCTTATGACGATGAAATTAGACTCACTTAATATATTTATACAGATTGGTCGATGGCAAATTAATAGTTTTAATTGTAATTAATAGCAAATAGTTTTAATTGCAGTAAAGACATGGATATTTATTTGGCTACTCGTTGAGTCTGTTTCTGAAATGGTATTAATAGAATCTATATGTATGTATTGCTTACGTGCTTTAAACGAGACATTTCACCTAAAACACATATACAAGAGGCATCTTCCAACAAACACCATACATATGACGTCATATAATAAAGACTATAACCAAGTAATGGTTTTATAACAAAGCAAAAGGCTCTGCGTGTATGCATAGCAGGCATAACATTACAACATCACATCCACGACTTACTCGAGGTACAATTAATGTGTACGAACCCTACGTTATGAGTGCTGTGAATGCTTATCTCTACGCAAAGTTGTAAAAGTCGATTGGGGTAAAGTTTTACTGTAACGCACGAGGAAAAGACATGAGGGAGTATGTAGTCTTGTTTAACTCGCGTGTTTTAGGTTGGAGTTGTAAAGCCTAATGTAGGTACTTTACTTATGTGATTATTCTGCCTAACAGTAGTACAGATACTAGGTATTTTGTACGTTTAGGGCGGGTTATGTAGGGGATTTTGCAGGTGCATTCATATATACGTGACTCTCTTGTTCAAAATGATAATGTGGGCTACGGCGAAAAACAGATGGAAACATCTTATACAATACTTTGTTAAAATATTTTTGTCTTTGAATTAACATGTCACTGTGGTTGCCTGCGATTTTTAAATTCACCTGAATAGAAACTGAATCAAAATAATCATAATAAAAATATACGAATTCTAAATTACTAGTTCAAACAAAGTACTAATTATTAAGTACAATTTAACACTTTCGCGTGCAAGACGTATGGATACGTAAAAAAATCGAGATATGATGTCGCACAACGTATCGATACGTCAAATTTTATATTTCTCTATCAGTCAGTACGTAAGGAAACGTCCGTTTCTCATATAATGCTCGTATAGTGACGTCACTGTGCCACAACATATTAAAATCTTGATTTCGTAGTGTCACACAGCATCGAAATTTTAAGCGTTTTGTGGGTGCTTCTCACACATACAAAGACACCTACTCACAAAAGCAGAACGTCCATAGTCGTCAACTGGAGTATGCGCCGCCATACTGTAAGTCGGACTGTGCACCGTTACGCGACGCACGTGTACAGTGAAGTAAGCTCCAGAGTTACAAAACTTTTAAATCGGAAGTTATCACGTATTTTATACTGAATTTAAATAATAGAGTGTATATGATAGAGAATACAATAATTATTTTCATATTTGAGCAACAAGAGTAGTTTTATTTTAGTTCTAATTATAGAAATTCTATTGTATTAGATGAACAAAATAAAGCGAGCGAGAAGAAAGAAAAGTAATAAAAAGGAAAAGTAATCAATTCCAAACAGAACTCCTGCATCAAATTAAAAAAAATGGGATTTCAGCTATTCTTTCTTCTCGTGCTGTTTGCTGTTAGGGCGAGGCGTCTACGAATGGATTACCTTCAGGGCTCGCAGGATCTGATATCTGCGGCGGCCCCACGATGTAGGTTGCCTTCGGGGCTCACAGGTAGTAGTATCCGTGGCACAGGCTACCCTTCAAGGGCTTCGAAGACTGGAATCTGAGGCGAGAACGGCATTCCGTATGAGTTGCCTTCGGGGTCCTTAGGGTTTGGTATTTGGAGTGAGGGCGTCCTCATGAGATGTAAATTACCGTCAGAGTTCTCAGGGTCTATATTTTGAGGCGAAGATGGTGCCCCGCAGTGTGAATTGCCTTCGGTATCTTCAGGGTCTGGATTCTGAGGCGAGGGTGGCACTATGCAAAGTGAGTCACCTTCAGGGTCCTCGGGGTCTGGATTCTGAAGCAAGGACGGCACCTCGTGATGTGGGTTGCCTTCAAAGTTCACAAGGTTGGGATCCCGAGGCGCGGGCAGCATCTCGCGATGTGGGTTGTTTTCTATGTCCTCGGGTCTGGGGTGAGGGCGGGACCACGCGTTATGGGTAACCTTCAGGGTCCTCGGGGTCTGAATTCTGAGCCGAGGGCGGCACGTCGCGATGTGGGTTGCCTCATGGGTCCTCAAGGTCTTGATTTGGAGGCGAGGTCGGCACCATTCCACATGGAACATCTTTAGGGGCCACAAGATTCTCCGGCATCATAGACAAGAGTGGTGCTTCACGATGTTGGCTGCCTTCGCAGCTATCAGAGTTCATCCTAGGTGGTAAGGACGGTGTGAGCAATGAAGAAAAGCTTGAAACGTCATCAATATTATTTATAAGGGTAGATGAATTAATAGAGATTGTGTCAGCATTTTCATCGTCAGTGACTTTCCTTTTTTGTTTTGACTCTTAACACTCGTGGAACTATCGCGCTTTCGCTTATTTTATGGGTATCAAAAATACTTTCATCACCACTTATATTAAGTACTTTCCTCTTGATATTCCCTATAGTTTCAATTTACAGAGTATTCAGACCTGATTTCATCGCAACTACAGTTCTCAGAGCTCCAATCATGTTGGTCCTTTTGTTCATCCGCTGGAACATAATCTACATCAGAAACCGAACTATCAGTAGCATAGGGGTCCGGCGAAGTACCACCAGAGGAAGTTGGCTCAAATATTTTCATTTTTATGTTGTAACATGCAGTACAACGTATTAATACGTCAACGTAATGAGACGTTACGTGTAATATGATAGGTAACGAAAGATAAAATGCAGCCCAACGTATTAATACATCAACGTAATGATACGTTGCGAGTAATATAACAGGAATCGAAAGATTACATGTGGCACAACGTATCCATACGTCGACGTAGTAAGACGTTGCTTGTAGTATAATAGATTAGGATATATATAATGTTACAGAAAGTAACTGCACGTCGACGTATCGAGACGTTGTGTTTAATAAAAAAAATTAAAAATGATTATATGTTGCGGAACGTCACCATAAGTCGACGTATAATGTCGTTCTAATCATAGTTAATTACTCAAATAAATAGAGGTACCAATGAACGTCTATAAACGTCAAAAATAATGTATGGGGGAAAACAGTGCTCCATCACAAGTTTCGAAAAAGTGAGCACCGCGCGCGAATGTGTTAAGAAGCTTCACACTAACGTTGTATCTACTTAGTACAAATATAGTCTCAATTTAGTTTTACAGCTTTTGCAACTTAAAAACACAAGTAGATGTAACATAACTTGAATTGTAACTACACCACATAAAAAAGGAAACATGGAAAGCAACAAAATGGTATCATACACATATGTATACGTATGTACATGTCATGTCAATACGGGCGCGAGAGAGCCGCGGGCTAATGTAACATAAAGCGAACTCCAAATTGTGTCATGTTTGACGCTCACAGATTTATCTCTTCAGCAAGGATCGTGTTTATCTAAATCAGAAACACGCTTTAAACAAATAGGTATACTTAAAAAATAATTCTAAGGCCAGCATTTGGCTCTTCCAATGACTAGTTACGTTAGTTTGATACACATAAAAAAATGTCAAACGCATGTGTCAGCTGAAGGTAGTTCTATTCTTCTTTGTAAACTATGCCAACATTCTATATTTTTGTCCGAATGTCATATATATATAAGTATATATATATATATATATATATATACTTTACTACGATATACACTTTACTACTAAAGTTTGTATCAGACAAGTCCAATGACCTTAACTGAACAACTAAACACTTACTTTCGCATGACAGCTAAAAGTACACTTACGCTCATATAAGAACGAAACTATATTACAGATATAAAGAATACCCACTAAAAACGTATACAAACGATCTTCATTCCTTCAAATTTTTGATAAAGTACATTTTAAGAGGGAGCACTGAACGTTAAAGACGTCAAAAGAGCGCTCACTTAGGCGGTCCATTCAAAATTGCTACGTAAGCAACTATACTTAAAACCTAGCAACGTATAAATATGTATATCTACCAAGTAAGTAAATATATGTTTTGTATGAGGCTCAGAGAGTGCATACATCATCCCTCCAGTCTAAAATGTTTGTGGGTGATTCAATATCGTGAATGTTTGGCCTATAAAAATAATACCTAGTGGTTGGGTTATTCTGAACTTTTCCAAAGATTTCTAAAACTTTGGTTCCCCAGTGCTGGATTAATAGTTTACTCTGAGATAGTAATAACGTATGACTAGACTTTGCCTAGAGCAGCGATAGCCTAGTGGAGAGACCAACGAACTGCTACGCAAGGGGTCTCGGGTCCGAATCCACGGCGCGGACCAATGACTTTCTGAAGTTAAAACGTGCGTGTTAAATTGTAATTTATCGCTTGCTTAACGGTGAAGGAAAACATCGTGAGGCCACCGGCATGTTTGAAAGCTCCCCATAATGTTCTCGCAAGACATGTGAAGTCTGTCAAAACGCGCACTTGGCCAGCGTGGTGGACTTTGGCCTTACACTTCCTATAGTGAGAAGAAAGAAAGAGTGCCCAGCAGTGGGACGGTTTATATACAAGAGCGATGACGGACTATCTTACCCTTTGAGGATGGTAATTTCCCCCTCTGAACCCCTCTTCTCCTTAAGGAACATATATAGTTGCTCTTGTTGCAAGGGTTCCTTACATTCTGTACCCTTACTCTCGCTTTCCAAGAATTCCAAGTTCCCCAAAACTTTGCTCACTCAATGGAGTGAGCGGCTTGATCGAGCGATATCTCCGGCTTAGTTGCGGAGTAAGTTTTGGAATAACAAACTTACAGGTACCCATGACTGTTGCCGTAGGCGTACACGGAAAAATGAAAAACAACTTGAAGTAATTCTTGTTGTTTATTTGTTTCGTGTGATTACGGGTCCAACTCAAGTGCCGGAGTTTTCAGACAGTCTAAAGGCCTCCAACATGGCCTAACTATTCTTATCCTAGGACAAGAACCAGGACCGACAGCTTAACGTAACTCTGCCGACCGATTACGAAGGGCAAGTAAAGATACGCTATGTAGCGCATAAGCAACTAAATAAAAATAAGTAGTGCTTGAACCATTTTTAAAGTTCTGCTCAAGTCGCGAAAAGTTTGCCAGAACCACTATAGTATTTTTGATTCGAGCGAATAACCAAATATTTTGTAGAGTACACTGTTTTAAAAATGCCTATAAACATATCATCTATTTAATGAGATGAAGTTTGATCTTTATACATCCTTCAAGATCCTTGATTATATGATTTAGATATCTTACTGCAGAAAGCATAGCTTTATTTCAATGATAGTAGTACTTAGGTATTGTTAAAAGATCTTATAAATAGACATAGATTCTCCATTCTACATACCAAACAGCTAACAACCAGATAGAAACCCAAATAATAAATAACCGCGAACATTTTCCCTAGAGGTTCTTAGTTCGATATAAAATAATGCCTTATAAACATTTATAACGCTAGTAGCAACATGTTCGATCGGATTTATTTATAGATGGATTTGCTGATTGCCTGATACACAATACAATCATTTGATTGAGGATAAAGCTTACAAAAATTACGATATCGTATCATGTATACATACTGCCGTTTACTTAATTGTGTAATACTGCTTTGTTTTATAGATTTATTACAACAATATATCGCGTTCGTGATTGGGAAACTGTGTTGGGTGTTCATTTGGGGAAAAGCTTTAACTGATCCATATATAGCAATGAGATTAGATTGCATTTTACTATCAAAAATAGGAATGCGAGACTTCAGCGCTTTTGGTAGTATTGTTTATTAATTTATGTTTTTAGTATCCAATATTTTCTTCTGATAACATTTGCTCTTGAAACGTAATGAATAGTACTCCTGCAGTGGTTTTATAATTTTAAGATGGCATACTGCCTCCGTGGTCCAGTGGATAGCGTATGCGACTGCTGATCGGAGGTCTCGGGTTCGATTCCTGGATCGAGCAAAAGTGTTACTGGGTTTTTCCGACTTGTCTTTTTCTGACTTGTCAGTAGCAGCACGGAGTCTGGTGATGTGCCCGGTAACTGCAATAGGCTCGCCCCCTATTACGTGGGACCTAAAAATTCCTGGCGAAATATGGGTGTAGTATTACACCTCTGCCTACCCTTTCGGGGATACAGGCGTGAGTCTATAATAAGATGGCACAAATATTACAGAACGTTGGAACATAGTGTTCGCACATTTTTTTTTTTAGAGTGACGTGATCGAACCCGGAAGGATAGTGCCTGAAGTAGAAGCCTGGCGTAGTCGCTGAAGTTTATTTTTTTTTATTTGGTTATCATGAAATACGTGAGAAGACTTGAAATTCCCATTCTAACAGCATTTAGTGACAGAAGTTTTATTCTGATAACCGTATCTAACATTACTCAAAATAAATATTGATATTACTATAACATTGAAATGAAATTATAGCATAACACTGCACTAATATCAAACAGGCTTTATATTTCTTAAGTATAATTAGCATGTTTGAATTATTATCATTTGAAATACATCGACATGAATACAAACGTCGTGTAACAAATAAATTATAATGATAATTTATCTTAATGTCGGCAATAAAATGTTCAATAGAACTACGCAACGCATATATTGCACAATTCTATTCAATTTAATTGAAACTGTATTGCCAATGATAACCTTGAGCAATGAATTGTTATTTTAAACATGCTGAAGACTTAATTATATTAATTTGTAGTAACTATTCAATGTTAAGCTATATAATATTAAAATAATATTTGTATAAATAGAGTTTGAATACCGACAATCCACATTGAGAGCCTACTACCACACTACTTACAGAATGTTGTACAAAACATATTTTCAACGTAGGTATAGAAAAGTGAGTTGCGTGAAGAGAATCGCGGTGATTGCTCATTAGTAGTACAATAGATGGAACCACAATAGCTCTCTAAGTATACATAAGTACGCCTTATAAATGAACCCCTTTTGGAGCAAGCCAGTGGACGCTTTTAGTGCCCGACAATACAGGCGAATTAAAGGACCCTACAAGATGCATCGGTTAAATATAACGGAAATTAGAAGAATTTTGGGGTTATATTATGCTGTTTTATGGTCAAATTTAGTCACCTTGGAACACTATCTGACTTTTACTTGAGTACCTACGAAATATCTTAATTTATTTGATATTATTTTTAAATAAAGACTTTTTCTCAGATTAAGAAATACTGAACATTTTTAATTATTTTGAAGGAAAAAGGTAATTTATTGCAATTTGTAATTTTTACTTTAAAAAGAGGACGATGCCTTATACAAATTTGGCATCAGTAGGTATATTACAATAACTTTTACTTACAGCTAAGGCATGAACTAAGCTTAGGACTACCTATATAGTAATTGTTTTGAAATAGCCCATTGAGGTTTGTAAGAAGACATTTTCGGCTTCAGTAGATATATTTACTAACCGCAATAGTGTCTTGTAGCGACAGTTAAATTAGTTTATTAGACTTAATAGTATGAACATCTTTATTAATATTATAAAGCTATATTGGTTTGTTTGGCTTAATGTGCTTATTTCGGGTATTAAAGTTTCGATTTTAATAATTCCATTTGGGACGGATGGCCCATTTATCGAGGCAGACTATACCTATTATATCACGTTACGAGCCAAAAACGACAACTGTAGCCTTAAATAATGCGGGTTCCGCTAGTCAAATATATTTGATGTGGAATATTTACAGGCTCAAAAAAACGAACAAACAAATATTTTTCCGAATTTATTCTATTTGTCTCTTCTAGTGTCAATACTTGGTGATTCTTCAATTGTACCTACTCTGAATCGCCTATTCATCAGTCTCTACGCGGCTTCAAGTGTCCAATCAATGAAACGAGTTTTAGAAAAGCGCGGTGAATAGTGTGTGCGCCGAGCGTTTAATTGTTAAATATAGGTGCAAAAGCAGCAAATGGTTCAGGATTTTATTGCTATGAATGAAAAACAATCAATTTATATTTTGTATTGTTAGAGCGCAGAGTTAGTATAGTAGTGTTAAAGTGCAAAGAATAGAAATCGCTTGAAACGATAAAGTTGTCCATTGTATTCTAGTCTTTATATAAGATCTCTAAAATGTTGCACAATAAATTTAAACCCTATTCTTAGCACTTAAATACACTCGTGTAGATAATAATTAGAGTTTTAATATAATAATAATTAGATTTAATTAGAGTTGTGGTCATGGACAGATGTTAATCTAATTATATCTTTAATTGACCTTACCAACATACCTGAAAAACTTGTACGCTTGCGTGGGTACACGCAATAGTAGAGTATAAGCGTCAGGTTAGTACAACAAAAAATATGAAAATGAGGTAAATCAGATACATTGCAATTGAAGGCAAACGGGCCAGAATAACTAGTGACAAGATATCTTTGTAATAATAGCAACATTGATTTAATAAATTCGAAGCGCACAGATGTGTCCTTTACTGTAGAGTAATGCGCATTCATCTACATGTATACTAAGTGAAAGACGAGAGCCCTAAGTTGGGAGGCTAAACTAAAATTAGTCGGCTATATTTTACGGATACGTACATTTTACAGACTCTTTGGAGCCTGTAAAATGTAAATGTAAAGATAGGTAGAAGGCACAAAATTCAGTTTACTGAATTTTGTACCTTCTACCTATCTTTATTGTGGCTGAAACCGCGCAAGACTTGCACTATATGCTGAGCAGCCTGGCTGCTTCTTCTGCTCGCATCGGTCTCCGGATGAACTTGGATAAAACCAAGATAATGTTCAATAAACATCTCGAAGTTGTTCAGGAGTACGTCTCCCTTGGGCAAACCTTGCAGTTGGGTAGAAACAATTTCGAGAGAGAGGCTTGCAGGAGAATATAGCTCGGCTGGGCAGCATATAGGAAACTACGTCGAGTCTTTTTGTCATCCCTACCGCAAAGCCTTAAGACAAAAGTGTTCAACCAGTGCGTCCTACCCGTTATGACTTACGGTGCCGAGACGTGGACACTGACGGTGCGACTAGTCCACCAATCTAAGGTAGCTCAGCGAGCTATGGAGAGGGCTATGCTCGGAGTTTCTCTGAAGGATCGAATTCGTAATGAAGTGATCCGACAAAGTACCAAGGTATTAAACATAGCTCAGAGAATTAGCACGTTGAAGTGGCAGTGGGCTAGTCACATCTGTCGTAGAACCGATAACCATTGGAGTAGTCGTGTTCTAGAGTGGAGACCGCGCCATGGCAAACGTAGTGTAGGACGCCCTCCGGCTAGGTGGAGTGACGATATACGCAAAGTGGCTGGCAGCGACTGGACACGAAGAGTCGAAAATCAGGCTCAGTGGCGTGCCATTGCAGAGGCCTATATCTAGCAGTGGACTACAGCAGGCTGATGATGATGAAGTTGAAACTGAATTTTGTACCTATTCAGCGGTTACTGCGGTTTATCTATCTTTTTTTCTAGTTACGATAGATCATGGCACACTATATCGGCACCGTAATAGTACAGCTGCAGCAGGGCGCTGTTTCGAAAAACGTTGCAGTAGCGGTAAGCAATACTTAATCTTTAAGCGCTGCTCAATCGTGAGTGATAATAAATAGGAATTGTATTTAAAATAAAGAATCTATTTAGTAAAGGCGTATAGGATAATCACCACATTCACCACCAATATTTAATTCAAGCGCATAAGCCTAAAGTCAAGGTAAAGAAACTTTGTATCCCATATCAAATGTTATTATGTTTAGTATCGCCTTACAACGTGGCAATGCTGCCAGCGTTCTGGGCACGCTTCCAGTTGACGGCGATGTGGACGAATTTCATGATGCCCTCTAAATTATTATTTTTTCTCTTTCTGTATATATTTATTTCTATGTTCTGTGTATATTTCTTTGTATTGTAATTTTAGAACTAGTTACTTTTTCTTTATGCCTATTTTAATTAGACATATTTAAGTTACTTGAAATATTTAAGTTATTATAAAATAAATAAAGTTACCAATGTTATTAGGACACCTGAATGAGTTCATCCCATTTAAGGTAGCAGTTGAACTATGAAATAGCGTATCCCTCATACGCTATTTATTTTTTATCTTGAAATAATATTTATCAACTATGATGGGTACCGTATTGGCATCACGTTGGGTTATTATTCGTTTATACTGTGAAGGCAATTAGGATTAGCTTTGTTGGGTGGGTAGCTGGATTCCCTTATGTAAAGAGCTAACATTACTTTGAGCAAAATTATAGTGATTATATATATAAATAGAAGAATGTCTGCAGCTAAGCCCGCACATTTCTTTTCATATAGCTATTTCTGGTCGATCCCATGGGGTTTTGAGGAAATCCCTTCTAAGTGCACCCCCAACGATCCCCAGGGTAGGTACATACACGCCATTTCAGATTTCAGCAAATTTCAGCTTCCTACGCCTAATATTTTTGGCTGTAACTTGTCTGTCGATATACAGATGTCGGTATTTTATAAAAAATATATGAGTTTCTGTCAGTGTATGAGATCCGAGTCTACTGACTCGGATCTCATACACTGACAGAATCAATGAAGACAACTAATCAACAAAATTTATATTGTACAATTTGCACCACTTTAAATGACTAAGTAAACCTCCGAGATGATGTGAGTCGAACGCGATCTTGATGGCGACTGACTGACTGACCATTGCGTTAAATAAAAAGTGAAAACAGGCAAAGCGCGCAGAAAACGCACAACGCAACCGTTAGCAGGCCTCCTTCACTCGGCTGTACCTACAGCGATAAGTGCCTACACTTTCGCGCGGCTTCCAAGCCCGCGTCCGACGCGTCGCGCAAGGGTTGTCGACTTGAAAATTTGATTTTATTATTTTACGAGAGCAACTTGAAAACCAGATTTTTTTTTTGTTGAGATATCACAACGATTATGGTGTCAAATTAAAGATCTAGTTCAAAAACCATTTTATCTGTTTGAATCATGTAAATCGGTCCACGCGTTTAGGAAATAACTAAGAATTGCGTTAGTCTATAAAAAAAACGAAGTATCACACAAAAATGTCTTTATTATTTGCTGTTTTCATTCGGAAATAGCACATCCAATATTAGTCACATCCCTTACGTAATAGCTCAGTCAATAACAATGCTATTTGCGCTATTGCTATTACAGCAAAGAGGTCAGCAGTCAGGTACAAGAGGAATGTCATCAGCAGTATATTGCGCCACCGCAGCGCGTGCCGTCGCCTCCACATTTTTCCGATAACCTATATTTAATATTCATTATTTTTATAAACACATATGGGGAGTATATATGTAGCTTGCACATAAAGATAGCAAAGATATCGGTCAACTGGTTAATATCTATTCAAGGATTGATATTAAACTGTGGTATTGCGACATTATTTTATGCTATTTGTGTGATAAAGAAATGTACATTAATTTGAATAAAAATAACTTAGCGAAATGAAAAAAACATAAATTAAACGGTATTCGCTTGTTTTCCATAAATTTATTTGCACTAATATTGTTTGCCATAATCATCCCCGATCATAATATTTACTTGCACTATTATGATTTATAAGTACTAATAACGTTTGCCTTAACAACTCAACAGTGATAACTTTTATTTGCCATGAAATGACTTTCTATAACAACATATATCATAATAATAAATTTCCATAAGTAACACATCTCATAATCGACTCTTGACATAATCAAAATTTGATATAATTATGAAAATAATACATAATATTGTTAGATTGAAATTAATTATCGTTAACCCCCCGACTCAGTGCACTCCAACTCGGATAGGCGGGAGCTCCACTTCGCTTCGCTCCCGCCTTAGTTTTCGTGGTTTTTTTTTTAAACCACCCAGGAGTAGGAGCCCCGCGAAGGCGGGCGGCGAGGCGGGGCTCCGTCGAGCTTAGTTAATAGACGTCATATGAGGTTTAGTTTTAGGTTTAATTGTGAATAAAAAATCTGGGGTTGGGTTTCGAAACGAGTCACCTGAATTTGAGGGTATTGGTGGTGTAGGGGATTTAAGGGAGTTAGTTTAATTCCCCTAAAAGTAATTTTGGCTGCCGGAGTTGCATCTAAATATTTTTAAACAATTTCTAAAAATTCTTCATTCAAATATGCAAAACGGAACGTAATTTTAGGTTTTATGTGAAAGTTACTGAATAGGTTGTGTTAGATTCTCTTTTGACCCTTAACCCGAAAATAGGAGCCCTGCGAAGCAGGGCTCCGTCAACCGTTAATAAACTGTTATTAAACTAGTGGAATCAATTAAAGCGATATGTGAAAAACGTGAAACGAAACGCAACCGCCATCTTGACTCTTACTATGAATGATATAGACAACTAATGTCAAATTTGTGCGTCATTGCTTTCGAGTAGGTACCTAGGGTTAGGTGCGACTGTAATAAGTAACTAAATGGGTTATGTTAGGTTCTCTTTTGAACCTTAATCCAAAAATACTCAACGTCAACCTTAGTTTATTAAACCAGTGTGAAGAATGTGGAAGTTGGCAGTGCCATACACACCGATGTTTGGATATATTTTTTTTAATCATTAACTTAAAAATTGCAGGCGCTTGTACTAAATTATCTTTATTTATATTATGGTGATTAAAAGTTATGAAAAATGGCATTATTGAAAACGAAAATTATAGTATTTGCTATAATTTTCGTTTTCAATAATGCCATTTATGGATTTAAATTAATATGACACTTGAAGTCATTTTATGTCATTTCACGATTATGGCAACTGAAGCGTTATTTCTAATGAAATTATGGCAAATACCAGCATGGCATATGAAATTATGGCATTTTAAATTATGGCAAACATTAGTTAACCAAATTAAACTTGTAGGTAAATTAATTCACAGAATCATAAAAGTTATATTATGAAATTATACTTAAAAGTATTTCTCTTTTAGTATTGTATATAAAACAGTTGCAAAATTGGCATTAACATTAAATTGACTTAATTTTTTCCGTTCTCCTGTTGATTTAACCCTAGGCCACTTCGTTTTAAAATTGCTTCCCTAATGGTTAATTAGCGGCGGTATACGTAAACAACGATTTGTATTTTCAGGGAGAATGGTGGAATTGCAAATAATTACCCACATAAAAAAACTCGAGCAGAATTTGCTTAATTGACGAAGTTAATTACGCAACCCCTACAACACTTGCCGTAGGACGGAAAATCGTTTTGAAAGAAAAACAAAACGTTCAGATAGGTTTAATCACAGTTTATATGTGTAAACAGATTTAGGCGGTTTACGAGCCTTTGTAACTGTGGCACAGATAACAGACCACTCTATTACAAGCTCCAGTGATTTAAACTGCCGCAGGTTAGTTGCGAGCTGTCGGCTAGCGGAATCAATATTTTGAGTGGAACAATCAAACCGTGCGTTGATTGTAAATCATCAATGTGTATCAGTAGAGCTGGATTGGCAGGCCAGAATTGGCCTGTCATGATGGTTGGTTATAACAGTTCCCTTTAAGATTAGTGCCTAGAAATTTCTTTTGTATAAATGGCTATCGCTCAGACTAGGGCTTTAAGCATGTGTGGCAGAATTAGGGCTGCGGCATCAGTCCAATCCCAGTTTAACGTTGATGATGTGGTTAATGTGAAGCAATGGGACTCTGAAAAATACATAATTTTTTATCACAATTTTGGCTATAGTACTTTCAGCTTAAGTTGTAGAAGAAGTAAAAACATATGTTTTGATAATTGACTTCCAATAATATTTCTATACAAAGGATGTTCACAAGCTGCTCAGATCTAAGAAAATTAAATCAATTTTCAATACTCGCAGCAAGAAACATGGCGTATCCTTCTTCATATTTATATTATACAGTTAAGATGTCTGATCTCGTTTTGCATTTCAACTCAGCTTATCTCCGTTCAACACAGAAATAATATACACTGCAGTTACTTTACTTTTATGTGAACATCCTCAACAACATACACACATTTACTATATTTAAATATGTGTCATCACGTTTAATACTTGGTGTAATAAAGTTATGTATAACTACTTGCTCAATTTCTTTTGTCGCTTTCATACGCAAAACGTTCGCAAATTCTGATTTGATTACATTAATGACAGGAAAAGCTGCAACAAAGTCGAAACAAATTATGGACCTTCTACAAACACCAGTTCTCAGAAATATTTGTTACATTCTTCATAAGTAGTGAATTGGTGCTGCTTGAATGCTGTTAGTTCGACACCCATATGTGACACTTCGTATGCTTCGTTTGAAATTCTTGTAAAGTCTCCGTATTCTTCGTTAGAATTGCTTGTAAAGTCCTCCATTACATGATCTTGATGATGTCTTCTACAAAAATGTACAGGCTTTATAACTTTGTGCCTTTAAAACAAAGAAACAATATTTCAGAACGAGGCAGCTCTTAAGCACGTTCCCAAGTACCCACAAATAAATTCTGAAAGATTTTAGTTCGTAAAAGAGTTCATTATGTGTCAAACTTCGATCATTTCAACAAAATGAATTGCTTTGGCTTAAAGACCTAAGTGCTTTAACAAGATTTATCGAACCTTATCTTACTTTAATGTCATAGTTATTTACAAGAATATTTTATAATTGAAAGAGAGAGGAAGAGAGAAGAAAAGCTCATTAAGAGGTCCAATAGGCTATTACTTAGAAAGTCTCGGGTTCTCGGGTTAGTTCGAGACCGTGGTTGTTTCTAGGGATTAACAGTATGTCTACAATTATAATTATGATCTTGAAAATAATAAGATTTTACCGCTTATGAGTTAAAAGGAAGTTATAAATGTTTCCATCGAAATTTCAGCCAGAAAAGGTCAAAATATCTGATTAAGACTATTATTTCCAAATGTGATCATAGAGGAAATAAAAACCAAAAATGCCTTTTAAGGGGTACAGGTAATAAGCAATCTTACTAGAAGCTTAGTCTAATTTATAAACGTTGTAGAGTGTATTATGGCAAACTACATAGTTTGTTGGTAGTATCATACCAATCTAAAAACTAAATCATATAAGTAAGTACTCAACATGAGGACGCAACTTGACGAGTAGATCACGCTGAGTGTATCTACAAAAAGGTTTCTAACAAGAAACTTTGCTCCAGTGACGACAACACTAGTACCAGTGCCTATTATTCAATAAAATTAACGAATTATTTTAAAACGTCGACGCGCTTCTAATAGCCAATAAAAAGCTATTTTTTTGTGTTAGCTGTTATTGCGTGGGTTAATTAATCTCTGTAGATTAAGAAGTCATTGTATTCCTTATCTAACTTTCTGTGTACTATTTGCTAACTTGACATTATCATATTATTTGATTATCTTTACATGACTTAATTTTATAGGTTCAATTAGCCTCTTGTTCTTAAATTTTGACGTGGTACAATTCGCCTAATAACTTGTTAGTTTTGCTGTTATTACCTAAATGTATTTGGATACACAACAAGTATGCGATTACATTTAGAACTCTTTTTTTTTCAAATTAATTCGAGCACATATCATATTTTCTAGTTTGGCATCATTCAATCTCTTGGTCTGTTGTTGTTTTCTAACAGACCTTACATCATTGTTGTGTGTGTAGATATCTGAACGATCTTTTGCTTCTAGAACTTTTCGCGAACGATCAAGAAATTATCTCAAAAATGCTGTGTCGCCGACTCAGCATACACCATTTAGTGATTTGTCTCTCAAGCATTGTGATTGCGATATCTATTGGAAGAGTGCCATGCAGCGAATGTGACGGCTACCGAGGCATTAATCAAAGATAGTAATAATATATATTAGGAAAACTGATGATATTACTTCTGATAAAATCATCCTATATTTTTTTTCAAAATTATCCTATAAATTACAACACTTATTACTTGACATTAACATCATCCACAGCCCGACTGTGTCCACTGCCGTCCTCTCTTTGTTCTTGTCATTGCCCACGATCTAATGCTAGTCTAGTCCTGGTTCGGCCTATGATTGCAATAAAATCGGCGGTCTATCTTACTAAAGAACGGCTGACGCTTCTTTCCCCGTCCGTGGCCGCCATTCTGTTACGGCTCTACTCCATGTCATTACTACGCCTAGCCAGGTATATTTATTCTTTCTTTCTTTTTAAAAAGACAACTCCCGCACTAGGAATAAATCCTGTGTCGCGAGGGACTTTACAAACATACAACCAACGGACACAATGAATACCCAGACTCGAAACAACAATTTATGGATCACACAAAGTGTTGTCTCGTGTGTGAATCGAACCCACGACACTCGGAGCAGTGTCAAGCGGCGAGGCGGCCGCTTAAATCACTACGCCAACCGTGCAGTAAAAAAGTTGACATAGTATAAGTTTAAAACAGTATAACTATAAATTTGCAATAAAAAATAATAAAAGTACGCAATTTAAAATAATCAGAACATATTTTAAAATGGATTAATTAAGTTTTTTTTTATAATTTTATCGGCATTTGAAATAAAACAATTGCATTTATAACATGAGCCTAGTCTCAGTAAATGTAACCATTGCGTTTGTAAATGTGTACCCGGCCTGAAATTAACAATCGGTGCAGTACTTGGATCGCGCGATGTCGCGGTTCGCCGCGCGGCGACGTGGCGCGCGTCCACTCAACCGTGGCTCGCTAGCTTTCACTCGCCAAATTACCGCTGTCGCCGCATTTTTCCCGGG
Organism: Euclidia mi; assembly: GCA_944739405.2. Lineage (NCBI taxonomy): Eukaryota > Metazoa > Arthropoda > Insecta > Lepidoptera > Erebidae > Euclidia > Euclidia mi. The sequence goes on along the minus strand of OX123197.2, from coordinate 41,698,233 downwards.
CATTTCGTAAAATGCTTTTACATCATCATTCTTCTACGTGATAACCTTAATAGATTGACGTCGTTTGTGGAAAATGCTGTATGTGCTCATTGCCTTGCAGCGCATGTGACAGGGGTCTAACGACATTTTTTGTTCACCAAATGTACCTAACTGAAACTGGAAAATTCATTTTTTTCTCACGCTTAAACAATATCTTTTAGCACTATACTTAATCACATTAGATTGCACGTATGGCCTAGTACTTCAAGCAATCAACTCGCCGTTTAACACTACGCCAAGAGTTGCGGGTTCAATCCACACACTATTGTTTTACGTCTAGGTGTACTTTGTGAAGTCCCCTGTGACACGTGATTAATTCCTTGTGCTGGATTTGTTATAATGTTGGGATAGATGTTTTGAATGAAACTCAAGAATGATGATTAAATACTGAATGTTAATTAAAGATTACGTTGATTTATAAGTGATTACACACACAGATATAATGATGTGAATACACGAGTACATAACACACTACATCACCCCTCCTCCAAATAAAACAAAGTTTGTATTTTATTATTACATACATTATAAACAAAGTTTGATTACATTTATACATTACATGTTCCTTTTATTATTGATTACACTACGTATTACACATAACATTATGAATATATATTTTTTTTCTTATATACTACAAATACATTACGCATATCTCATCAAATTAATTTTTTCTGTATTATCTGGAATATACACTTTGGTTCTGTTTTTATGTATTATATCTATTTTACTATCTCTTAAGATTTCTACATTAGGTGACACATCTCTTATTACAACATAAGGGCCTAAATAAACATTGCTTAACTTATTACCAGTTTCATTCCTAATAAGAATTAAATCGTCCTGTTTGTATTAAATACGGTTTATATTTCTATCGTACTTTAATTTCCTAGCCAATTTAGATTTAATTAAATTATCGCGAGCTTCCTTAGAAGATACTTGAAGTCTGTATTTAAGTTGTAACGGATAATCGTCATAATTGTATAAAGGTTCAACTATTTGAGTTAGGTTACTGGGTAAGCTACATTTTTTACCGTAAACTAACTCAAAAGGGGTATATTTGGATTCAGTATGAACAGACGTGTTATAATTGAAACACCAATAAGGCAGCCAGCTACTCCACGTTTTAGGATGTGAGTCTGTTTGTATTCTCAGAAATGCTCCTAAATGTTTGTGTGAATTTTCAAGACACCCTATGCTTTCGTGGTGATAAGCGGTTGAATTGATTTTATTAATATTAAGTAATTTACATGTTTCGCTCATTGTTGCAGACATGAATTTGGCACCCCTATCAGTCGCAATTTCTCTAGGTATTCCATGGCGTAGAATAAAATTATTAACAAAACTTTTAGCAACTTCTACGCTACTTTTACTTTTCAAGGGATAAGCCTCTACGTATTTTGATAGTTCGCATTGGAGTGTTAAGATGTATGAGTAACCTTCTACATCTTTATCCAATGGACCTACGATATCTAAATAAAGTTTTCAAAAGCAGAATGTGCTGTAGAAGTAATTGACATTGGTTCTTTTATACGAACAGAATATTTTTGTTTTTGACATTGGGTACATTTTTTTACATATTCAGTGACATCGCGTTCGAGTTCTGTCCAAAAATAATACTTCTTTATATTATTGATCATTCGTCTGATACATGCGTGTCCACTTGTAGGTAACAGATGAAATTCATTAAGAATTACTCTTTTTTCGTCCTTATCCTCTATTCTTATAACATCTTTAAGTATACATAACCGTGGACCCAACCATGGACTCGACTTTTTTATTTCTTGTACCAAATATTTAATAAATGTAGCATTATACTTATTTTCTAAAAATATATTTCACTTATGCTTAACTTTTCACAAAGTATTACCAGCTCTCTCACAAAAGCGCCTGGCGTCAATTGCGATTGAGAAACCGGTTTAATATATATTATCATTTCTTTTGGTACAAATAAAAGTGACTGACTTTCTTCACCTATAATATTTTATTTTTGTAATTTGTATAAAGTGTTATTATTAATAAATCTCAGCTCAATAGACCTTTTCGGTTTACTATGAGTTTCCACAACACTTGGCTGATCAGACCAGTCATCAGTAGTAACTATAGCATCCGAATTGTCCTCTCTAGTACCTTGTTTTTTTTCTGTGCCCTTGTAAGCATGTGTAAGATAGATTCATGCATCTCCTTTAACTCAGTCGACGTGACAACCATTCGAGATAATGCATCTGCAGCTGCATTATCCGATCCTTTCACATATTCCACACAAAAGTTATATTCTTCTAACAAAATTCTATATTTTAATAACCTACTAGATGGGTCCTTGATATTAAATAAGTACATGAAAGGTTTATGATCTGTTAAAATCTTAAACTCGCGACCATATAAATATGGTCTAAAATGTTTAATTCCCCAGACAATGGCAAGCAACTCTTTTTCGATAATTGGATAATTTTTTTCCGCTTTATTAAGTGTTCTACTCGCATATGCAATAGGTTTCCCATTTCCATTAGCTAATACCGCTCCGAGGGCAAACCCCGATGCGTCAGTTTGAAGAATAAACTTATTGTTATTTGAAAAATCCGGATATTGTAATACCGGTGGACTCACTAATAATTGTTTCAAGAGTTCAAATGACTGTTGACAAATTTGTGTCCATTGAAATTTGGTATTTTTCTTTGAAATGTTATTTAAAGGTTGCGCTATTTGTGCAAAGTTCTTAATAAATTTTCTATAATAATTAGCGAACGCAACGAACCGTTTCACTTCATCTGAATTTTGAGGAATAGGGTAATTGTTTACTACATTTAATTTCGATGGGTCTGGTAAAACACCCTCTGATGATATTACATGACCTAAATACAGCATCTCTTTTCTCAAAAAATCATATTTGATAGGATTTAATTTTAAGTATGTTTTACGCAATCTTTCAAAACATCTAATAAGTTGTGACGTCAATCCTTGACGCATCACTCGGCCCGGTCGACCCCGCCGCCCGCGTCCTGCAACGGGCTATAAATATGGAAGCGCTGGCCGCGTTCGGCTCTTTTGCGGCGGCTACAGCTCCGAGTTAAGTACATCAACTCCTGGGCGACCATCGGCAGCAGGAATCTCAACAAAAACCCAACCCATCGCCGAATCACGCGACCCTGTGTAATTTTTTATTAATTCCTAATTTTTTCGCTAGCTAAATGATGCCTAAAATTAATTGTGAATTAAATCAATTTTTATTGTAACATTTAACCACGTTTCTCATTTAAACACACCCTAGTAGGGATGACGTAACAGTGGACACCTGAAAGGCCTTTTTTACGTTACAGTGGCGCCCACGGGAATATTATAGGTAGGGTTTTGTTGAGAATCCGCTGCCGGTGAGTTTTTTTTTTTTTGTGTATGTGTGAAATCGTTCCAAAGCAGTGTGTAATTATTTTAGTGGCATATATTGTTTTTTGTTTTATTGTGGACGGAAAGTCGGTGGTGTTATGTCGGCCACAATAGACATTTTCTCTTTTTGTTCTGTTGTGCTCGGAAGGTCGGTTTTGTGTTGAGCCGGTCACAACAGACAAATTTTGTCTTACTACGCATGGTAAGCATTTTTATATTATAACTTTTTCTGTTACCGCGTGTGATAATTATTGAGTATCAACCGCATAAGTAACGAGTTATAATCGTTCGACTGCGGCCACGTGTCCTCTAAAGACGCGCTAAGGTCACATTCGTCGATCGCATTCTTTGTATTTTGCGATTTATGGCCTCATGTCCACTAACGACGTGCTAAGGTCACCTTCGATGATCGTACGCTTCGTGATTAACTTTTTTAAATGCCACTAAGGTAATTAAGTGCTACTGGTAATTATTGCTAATAATCTGCTTTGGCTGACTTATGGAACGAATTCACACCCTTCTCTTTTTCATTTCTTTCTATTTTCTACTATAACCTTCTGCTAGTGATTTTGTACGGCGATATATTTCTATATAGTCGGTATTATTTAATACTTTTACCGCCTACTACGGCGATTATCTTTTAATATTAACTATTCTTTTCTTTCTTACTAAGAAAGTTGCATCTTTATTATACCACGTGTACCTAACATAGTTGGACTGGCTGAGAATGAACGTACCTAAGATGCTAGCGTATTATATACTAGGTATCTAGCTAGAATTCCGCGTTCATTTATTAATAAAATGTACACTTGTCACATGCAGGTTGCTCACTAACAATAATGAACGAATGTAATTATTGTCTATTTGGTATAGAAATACGAATATCATCGTAGAATTATTAGTTGTTCGTTTTGTCAAATGTTTATTATGCTACAATCGTTGTGTTTGGTCTTCGATTTTATCTCCTTGTTACTGCCTATCGGTATGTCATTTGCAAATGCATCTATTTATGCATTTACTGTTCATTGTGAACTCAAACATAAAATTCCTGCGTCGCAATTATTGAATTATATTCTTTTTGTAATGTTTTGTGTCGCTAGGATTGTTCTTTCAATGTCTGGTTTCTATTGAAATATATAAAACATATAATGATAAATAAATGGTAAAATTAAGCCGCTGACGGCCGGAAAACTACTTAATTGTCAATATGTAACTTGTTTCCTTTTTACTAAATGCTATGCATCTGGTTTTACTAGACCAGTTTAAGTAGTGGTTATATTGTGTTCTTGTGTTAACGCAAATGTTATTATATCTAACTGAATTTATCAAACTTAATTGAATTGAAACTAACTTTAACTAAAGTGGGTATTTGCACATAAATTGAATCAATAACTTCTTTTCTTGAATAAATAAGTGCCTATTTACATATGAATCAAATAAATAATATTTATACCTCATTAAATAACTAAAGTGGTTGTTTACATACGAATTAAATAAATAATTTCAATACTTAAATAACTAATGTGGGTACTTCTACATAAATCAATATTTTTTTACTTTAATAACTAAAGCAAATTAATTGATTTACAAGTTAAAGATAATACCATTTCGTATTGTTTATTTCAACCTAAAAGCTGAATAAAATAATTAAATCTTATTCTATTATAGCATCAATGTCTTTATAAACGATCTGGTACAGTGTCATTAACAACAATGTAAGATGCATAACTATACAAAGTTATAATTACCTACATAATTATTTGTGAAGGCCAACAATAGTTCTTTTGTTTCCGAGTCGAAGATCACAAGTTAATGCGTTGTGTTGTGTTAATGATTTATGTAAACATGCTAACATAAAATGAATAAATATTTCAGTTATAAATTGTAATAAAGTTTATTAAATGTAATATTGTTACTAAGAATCTGTTATTTATCTAACTAATTATCCAACTATCTGATAACTATCTAATTTCACATAACTATATAAACATCAGATATGTTTCTCTTGGTGATTTCCATATAAAAGATCTTAAATTAACTCACTACAAAGTTTAAGAATGTAATGATTAATGCTTATCACTAATGAATTAATCACTAAAATAACTTAACACTTCGTTACATATAATATAAAAATCTTTAACTCCTAATTACAGCTAAATCATGTACCCATATATCTTGTTACTTATAGCTTTGGTAATGACTGATTGTAATATAATAAAATATTTTTTTTCCCTTATGGCTCAGTGGCTGAAAGGTTGTTGTCGGATCGGTCTGTGGTTCGATTCTCGATTGTGTTTATTTTTTTTTGTGTTTTTTAACTATGGTAGTGTATACTATGTCCTCGACAGTCTCCTTCGACATTACATCTTGCCGCGAATATTTTTTTGTGTTTTTAACTATGGTAGTCTGTACTATGTCGTCGACAGTCTCCTTCGACGATGTACTATACATTACATCTTGCCGTGAATATTTTTTTTTGTGTTTTTGGCTATGGTTGTGTACACTATGTCATCGATTGTCTCCTGCGGTGATGTACTATACATTGCAACCTATTCCGAATTGTGTATTTGCCGTTGTTGATTTTGTATCATAATCAGAAACCAGTTATTTGTCCGCGAGAATGGAATGCGGCCGGCGCCAAGCGCGCAGTGATGACTCACGTGTTCACTGGTTCAAACCTTCATTGTTATTCCATTTTAAATGAATACAAATTGTCCTTGCAATATTGCATCTACCTTGTTAATGAGCAATTTGTTTGTGATACTGACAACTAATCGTATGATTGTTAGTATCGTAATATAGTAAGATCGTAATATTGGTTTACGACTTATAATCTTTCAATTAATTTCACTTATCGAATATGGGTGGTCAGGTGGTGCCTACCAACATAGACTGGGTGACTATTTGCTATAAAACTCACGTATAATACCTCTTCGCACGTCGTGTATTATAATGAATGCGACTCGCATCGTGAATGAATGTTGGCTTGTTCATGCGTATGATTGTGTGTAGGCCTTTTTTAATGTGATGAATGCCAGGTTATAGGAACGTTCAATGCTTGGTGACGTATGAATGGCCGAGGGATATACTTGTTTTTTTTTCCTCTTTCAGGGTTAATAGTTGCCTTGTATTTAACCTACTGACACCACTACCACTCATCTGTTTCAGGGTCCCGGAATGCAGTGGCCGCCTACCAGCCACATAATTTTCCCTCTGGGAAAATTCTGGCCTAATGGGGGGAATGTGTGACGTCAATCCTTGACGCATCACTCGGCCCGGTCGACCCCGCCGCCTGCGCCTTGCAACGGGCTATAAATATGAAAGCGCTGGCCGCGTTCGGCCCTTTTGCGGCGGCTACAGCTCCGAGTTAAGTACATCAACTCCTGGGCGACCATCGGCAGCAGGAATCTCAACAAAAACCCAACCCATCGCCGAATCACGCGACCCTGTGTAATTTTTTATTAATTCCTAATTTTTTCGCTAGCTAAATGATGCCTAAAATTAATTGTGAATTAAATCAATTTTTATTGTAACATTTAACCACGTTTCTCATTTAAACACACCCTAGTAGGGATGACGTAACAGTGGACACCTGAAAGACCTTTTTTACGTTACAAAGTTTTTAATAGCAGAATTTAAACATTTTCCGTAAACAATTAAATCATCTAAATACACTAGACATTTTTCATATGTTTACCCAGACATTGCTATGTTCATCATCCTGGAGAAAGAATTAGGGCTTGTTTTAAGTCCCATTGGCATTCTGGTCATCTGGTATTGACCAGAACAAAAAGCTGTATATTTCCTACTGTCCTTATCGAGATTTACATTAAAAAAACCTTGATATAAATCAAGATGGGTAAAATAAATACAACCCGAAAGAGAATCAAGGATATCCGCAATGTTTGGCAGTGGAAACTTGTCATCTCTAATGCAATTATTTAATTTTCTATAGTCAACCACTAAACGCCATTTCTTTTGTCCGGTAGAATCAACCTTTTTCGGAACCAAAAGCACAGGGCTTGACCACTCGCTTGCGCATGGCTCTATAATTCCTTGAGATAACATGTCATTAATTTGCTTATCAATTTCAGTTTTCTGGGAAAATGGCAATCTGTAGGGCTTTACATAGACCGGGTCGGTATTTTCTTTTAATTGAATTCTGTGACTATATATGGGCGTAGTTGTTAAAGTATCGCCCTTCAAATGAAAAATGTCAGCATATTTAGCACATAAGTTTTGTATTGAAATCTTTTCCTCTAAATTCAGATGGTTTAAGTTGAGGTTTGATAACAGTGTTTTAACTTGTTCCGCGCCTCGAGGACCACTATTAAATGAACATAAATTATAATCGCTTAACCTGTGAATCACTGGCTTAATTTCGTTTAAGGTTAAGTTATTTTCTGTTGTATTCAATATTCGAATGGGAATCTTGCCATTGACTGGTTTAACTAAAGTACTAGCCAAAAAAAATCCTTCGCCCAACTACTGTGCACAAACTACACATTCTTCGTTAATATTTGTCTGTAAATAATGTAGAGATTCTGACCTAGAAGGAATATTAAACAATTGTTTTTCTTGATTATTTAATTGTAATGTAATCTTGTTATTAAGTGAATTATACAAAGTAATTTGTTTACAGTCTAAATATATGCATGATCTTAATCTTTGTAAGAAATCATATCCTATGATACCATCCGCCTTATATGGCAATGAATTAAAAACATAAAACTTGTGACTAAAAGTATGCCCCTGTGTCATCAACCTTAAACACACGTATCCTATGGCTTCTACTTTGCCCCAAATACCATTTATTGTTTCCATTTATGTATTGGAATATTTTGCTTGATGACGCAATCGTACTTTACAGCTGAAATTGAGGCGCCAGTATCGATAAGCCATGTATAATTTTCACTATTTATAGATTAGCCACTAATGAATTGTGTAAGTTTTTTTTTATAATTTTATCGGCATTTGAAATAAAACAATTGCATTTATAACATGAGCCTAGTCTCAGTAAATGTAACCATTGCGTTTGTAAATGTGTACCCGGCCTGAAATTAACAATCGGTGCAGTACTTGGATCGCGCGATGTCGCGGTTCGCCGCGCGGCGACGTGGCGCGCGTCCACTCAACCGTGGCTCGCTAGCTTTCACTCGCCAAATTACCGCTGTCGCCGCATTTTTCCCGGGCATTTCGTAAAATGCTTTTACATCATCATTCTTCTACGTGATAACCTTAATAGATTGACGTCGTTTGTGGAAAATGCTGTATGTGCTCATTGCCTTGCAGCGCATGTGACAGGGGTCTAACGACATTTTTTGTTCACCAAATGTACCTAACTGAAACTGGAAAATTCATTTTTTTCTCACGCTTAAACAATATCTTTTAGCACTATACTTAATCACATTAGATTGCACGTATGGCCTAGTACTTCAAGCAATCAACTAGCCGTTTAACACTACGCCAAGAGTTGCGGGTTCAATCCACACACTATTGTTTTACGTCTAGGTGTACTTTGTGAAGTCCCCTGTGACACGTGATTAATTCCTTGTGCTGGATTTGTTATAATGTTGGGATAGATGTTTTGAATGAAACTCAAGAATGATGATTAAATACTGAATGTTAATTAAAGATTACGTTGATTTATAAGTGATTACACACACAGATATAATGATGTGAATACACGAGTACATAACACACTACATCACCCCTCCTCCAAATAAAACAAAGTTTGTATTTTATTATTACATACATTATAAACAAAGTTTGATTACATTTATACATTACATGTTCCTTTTATTATTGATTACACTACGTATTACACATAACATTATGAATATATATTTTTTTTCTTATATACTACAAATACATTACGCATATCTCATCAAATTAATTTTTTCTGTATTATCTGGAATATACACTTTGGTTCTGTTTTTATGTATTATATCTATTTTACTATCTCTTAAGATTTCTACATTAGGTGACACATCTCTTATTACAACATAAGGGCCTAAATAAACATTGCTTAACTTATTACCAGTTTCATTCCTAATAAGAATTAAATCGTCCTGTTTGTATTAAATAGGGTTTATATTTCTATCGTACTTTAATTTCCTAGCCAATTTAGATTTAATTAAATTATCGCGAGCTTCCTTAGAAGATACTTGAAGTCTGTATTTAAGTTGTAACGGATAATCGTCATAATTGTATAAAGGTTCAACTATTTGAGTTAGGTTACTGGGTAAGCTACATTTTTTACCGTAAACTAACTCAAAAGGGGTATATTTGGATTCAGTATGAACAGACGTGTTATAATTGAAACACCAATAAGGCAGCCAGCTACTCCACGTTTTAGGATGTGAGTCTGTTTGTATTCTCAGAAATGCTCCTAAATGTTTGTGTGAATTTTCAAGACACCTTATGCTTTCGTGGTGATAAGCGGTTGAATTGATTTTATTAATATTAAGTAATTTACATGTTTCGCTCATTGTTGCAGACATGAATTTGGCACCCCTATCAGTCGCAATTTCTCTAGGTATTCCATGGCGTAGAATAAAATTATTAACAAAACTTTTAGCAACTTCTACGCTACTTTTACTTTTCAAGGGATAAGCCTCTACGTATTTTGATAGTTCGCATTGGAGTGTTAAGATGTATGAGTAACCTTCTACATCTTTATCCAATGGACCTACGATATCTAAATAAAGTTTTCAAAAGCAGAATGTGCTGTAGAAGTAATTGACATTGGTTCTTTTATACGAACAGAATATTTTTGTTTTTGACATTGGGTACATTTTTTTACATATTCAGTGACATCGCGTTCGAGTTCTGTCCAAAAATAATACTTCTTTATATTATTGATCATTCGTCTGATACATGCGTGTCCACTTGTAGGTAACAGATGAAATTCATTAAGAATTACTCTTTTTTCGTCCTTATCCTCTATTCTTATAACATCTTTAAGTATACATAACCGTGGACCCAACCATGGACTCGACTTTTTTATTTCTTGTACCAAATATTTAATAAATGTAGCATTATACTTATTTTCTAAAAATATATTTCACTTATGCTTAACTTTTCACAAAGTATTACCAGCTCTCTCACAAAAGCGCCTGGCGTCAATTGCGATTGAGAAACCGGTTTAATATATATTATCATTTCTTTTGGTACAAATAAAAGTGACTGACTTTCTTCACCTATAATATTTTATTTTTGTAATTTGTATAAAGTGTTATTATTATTAATCTCAGCTCAATAGACCTTTTCGGTTTACTATGAGTTTCCACAACGCTTGGCTGATCAGACCAGTCGTCAGTAGTAACTATAGCATCCGAATTGTCCTCTCTAGTACCTTGTTTTTTTTCTGTGCCCTTGTAAGCATGTGTAAGATAGATTCATGCATCTCCTTTAACTCAGTCGACGTGACAACCATTCGAGATAATGCATCTGCAGCTGCATTATCCGATCCTTTCACATATTCCACACAAAAGTTATATTCTTCTAACAAAATTCTATATTTTAATAACCTACTAGATGGGTCCTTGATATTAAATAAGTACATTAAAGGTTTATGATCTGTTAAAATCTTAAACTCGCGACCATATAAATATGGTCTAAAATGTTTAATTCCCCAGACAATGGCAAGCAACTCTTTTTCGATAATTGGATAATTTTTTTCCGCTTTATTAAGTGTTCTACTCGCATATGCAATAGGTTTCCCATTTCCATTAGCTAATACCGCTCCGAGGGCAAACCCCGATGCGTCAGTTTGAAGAATAAACTTATTGTTATTTGAAAAATCCGGATATTGTAATACCGGTGGACTCACTAATAATTGTTTCAAGAGTTCAAATGACTGTTGACAAATTTGTGTCCATTGAAATTTGGTATTTTTCTTTGAAATGTTATTTAAAGGTTGCGCTATTTGTGCAAAGTTCTTAATAAATTTTCTATAATAATTAGCGAACGCAACGAACCGTTTCACTTCATCTGAATTTTGAGGAATAGGGTAATTGTTTACTACATTTAATTTCGATGGGTCTGGTAAAACACCCTCTGATGATATTACATGACCTAAATACAGCATCTCTTTTCTCAAAAAATCATATTTGATAGGATTTAATTTTAAGTATGTTTTACGCAATCTTTCAAAACATCTAATAAGTTGTGACGTCAATCCTTGACGCATCACTCGGCCCGGTCGACCCCGCCGCCCGCGCCCTGCAACGGGCTATAAATATGGAAGCGCTGGCCGCGTTCGGCTCTTTTGCGGCGGCTACAGCTCCGAGTTAAGTACATCAACTCCTGGGCGACCATCGGCAGCAGGAATCTCAACAAAAACCCAACCCATCGCCGAATCACGCGACCCTGTGTAATTTTTTATTAATTCCTAATTTTTTCGCTAGCTAAATGATGCCTAAAATTAATTGTGAATTAAATCAATTTTTATTGTAACATTTAACCACGTTTCTCATTTAAACACACCCTAGTAGGGATGACGTAACAGTGGACACCTGAAAGGCCTTTTTTACGTTACAGTGGCGCCCACGGGAATATTATAGGTAGGGTTTTGTTGAGAATCCGCTGCCGGTGAGTTTTTTTTTTTTGTGTATGTATGAAATCGTTCCAAAGCAGTGTGTAATTATTTTAGTGGCATATATTGTTTTTTGTTTTATTGTGGACGGAAAGTCGGTGGTGTTATGTCGGCCACAATAGACATTTTCTCTTTTTGTTCTGTTGTGCTCGGAAGGTCGGTTTTGTGTTGAGCCGGTCACAACAGACAAATTTTGTCTTACTACGCATGGTAAGCATTTTTATATTATAACTTTTTCTGTTACCGCGTGTGATAATTATTGTGTATCAACCGCATAAGTAACGAGTTATAATCGTTCGACTGCGGCCACGTGTCCTCTAAAGACGCGCTAAGGTCACATTCGTCGATCGCATTCTTTGTATTTTGCGATTTATGGCCTCATGTCCACTAACGACGTGCTAAGGTCACCTTCGATGATCGTACGCTTCGCGATTAACTTTTTTAAATGCCACTAAGGTAATTAAGTGCTACTGGTAATTATTGCTAATAATCTGCTTTGGCTGACTTATGGAACGAATTCACACCCTTCTCTTTTTCATTTCTTTCTATTTTCTACTATAACCTTCTGCTAGTGATTTTGTACGGCGATATATTTCTATATAGTCGGTATTATTTAATACTTTTACCGCCTACTACGGCGATTATCTTTTAATATTAACTATTCTTTTCTTTCTTACTAAGAAAGTTGCATCTTTATTATACCACGTGTACCTAACATAGTTGGACTGGCTGAGAATGAATGTACCTAAGATGCTAGCGTATTATATACTAGGTATCTAGCTAGAATTCCGCGTTCATTTATTAATAAAATGTACACTTGTCACATGCAGGTTGCTCACTAACAATAATGAACGAATGTAATTATTGTCTATTTGGTATAGAAATACGAATATCATCGTAGAATTATTAGTTGTTCGTTTTGTCAAATGTTTATTATGCTACAATCGTTGTGTTTGGTCTTCGATTTTATCTCCTTGATACTGCCTATCGGTATGTCATTTGCAAATGCATCTATTTATGCATTTACTGTTCATTGTGAACTCAAACATAAAATTCCTGCGTCGCAATTATTGAATTATATTCTTTTTGTAATGTTTTGTGTCGCTAGGATTGTTCTTTCAATGTCTGGTTTCTATTGAAATATATAAAACATATAATGATAAATAAATGGTAAAATTAAGCCGCTGACGGCCGGAAAACTACTTAATTGTCAATATGTAACTTGTTTCCTTTTTACTAAATGCTATGCATCTGGTTTTACTAGACCAGTTTAAGTAGTGGTTATATTGTGTTCTTGTGTTAACGCAAATGTTATTATATCTAACTGAATTTATCAAACTTAATTGAATTGAAACTAACTTTAACTAAAGTGGGTATTTGCACATAAATTGAATCAATAACTTCTTTTCTTGAATAAATAAGTGCCTATTTACATATGAATCAAATAAATAATATTTATACCTCATTAAATAACTAAAGTGGTTGTTTACATACGAATTAAATAAATAATTTCAATACTTAAATAACTAATGTGGGTACTTCTACATAAATCAATATTTTTTTACTTTAATAACTAAAGCAAATTAATTGATTTACAAGTTAAAGATAATACCATTTCGTATTGTTTATTTCAACCTAAAAGCTGAATAAAATAATTAAATCTTATTCTATTATAGCATCAATGTCTTTATAAACGATCTGGTACAGTGTCATTAACAACAATGTAAGATGCATAACTATACAAAGTTATAATTACCTACATAATTATTTGTGAAGGCCAACAATAGTTCTTTTGTTTCCGAGTCGAAGATCACAAGTTAATGCGTTGTGTTGTGTTAATGATTTATGTAAACATGCTAACATAAAATGAATAAATATTTCAGTTATAAATTGTAATAAAGTTTATTAAATGTAATATTGTTACTAAGAATCTGTTATTTATCTAACTAATTATCCAACTATCTGATAACTATCTAATTTCACATAACTATATAAACATCAGATATGTTTCTCTTGGTGATTTCCATATAAAAGATCTTAAATTAACTCACTACAAAGTTTAAGAATGTAATGATTAATGCTTATCACTAATGAATTAATCACTAAAATAACTTAACACTTCGTTACATATAATATAAAAATCTTTAACTCCTAATTACAGCTAAATCATGTACCCATATATCTTGTTACTTATAGCTTTGGTAATGACTGATTGTAATATAATAAAATATTTTTTTTCCCTTATGGCTCAGTGGCTGAAAGGTTGTTGTCGGATCGGTCTGTGGTTCGATTCTCGATTGTGTTTATTTTTTTTTGTGTTTTTTAACTATGGTAGTGTATACTATGTCCTCGACAGTCTCCTTCGACATTACATCTTGCCGCGAATATTTTTTTGTGTTTTTAACTATGGTAGTCTGTACTATGTCGTCGACAGTCTCCTTCGACGATGTACTATACATTACATCTTGCCGTGAATATTTTTTTTTGTGTTTTTGGCTATGGTTGTGTACACTATGTCATCGATTGTCTCCTGCGGTGATGTACTATACATTGCAACCTATTCCGAATTGTGTATTTGCCGTTGTTGATTTTGTATCATAATCAGAAACCAGTTATTTGTCCGCGAGAATGGAATGCGGCCGGCGCCAAGCGCGCAGTGATGACTCACGTGTTCACTGGTTCAAACCTTCATTGTTATTCCATTTTAAATGAATACAAATTGTCCTTGCAATATTGCATCTACCTTGTTAATGAGCAATTTGTTTGTGATACTGACAACTAATCGTATGATTGTTAGTATCGTAATATAGTAAGATCGTAATATTGGTTTACGACTTATAATCTTTCAATTAATTTCACTTATCGAATATGGGTGGTCAAGTGGTGCCTACCAACATAGACTGGGTGACTATTTGCTATAAAACTCACGTATAATACCTCTTCGCACGTCGTGTATTATAATGAATGCGACTCGCATCGTGAATGAATGTTGGCTTGTTCATGCGTATGATTGTGTGTAGGCCTTTTTTAATGTGATGAATGCCAGGTTATAGGAACGTTCAATGCTTGGTGACGTATGAATGGCCGAGGGATATACTTGTTTTTTTTTCCTCTTTCAGGGTTAATAGTTGCCTTGTATTTAACCTACTGACACCACTACCACTCATCTGTTTCAGGGTCCCGGAATGCAGTGGCCGCCTACCAGCCACATAATTTTCCCTCTGGGAAAATTCTGGCCTAATGGGGGGAATGTGTGACGTCAATCCTTGACGCATCACTCGGCCCGGTCGACCCCGCCGCCTGCGCCTTGCAACGGGCTATAAATATGAAAGCGCTGGCCGCGTTCGGCCCTTTTGCGGCGGCTACAGCTCCGAGTTAAGTACATCAACTCCTGGGCGACCATCGGCAGCAGGAATCTCAACAAAAACCCAACCCATCGCCGAATCACGCGACCCTGTGTAATTTTTTATTAATTCCTAATTTTTTCGCTAGCTAAATGATGCCTAAAATTAATTGTGAATTAAATCAATTTTTATTGTAACATTTAACCACGTTTCTCATTTAAACACACCCTAGTAGGGATGACGTAACAGTGGACACCTGAAAGACCTTTTTTACGTTACAAAGTTTTTAATAGCAGAATTTAAACATTTTCCGTAAACAATTAAATCATCTAAATACACTAGACATTTTTCATATGTTTACCCAGACATTGCTATGTTCATCATCCTGGAGAAAGAATTAGGGCTTGTTTTAAGTCCCATTGGCATTCTGGTCATCTGGTATTGACCAGAACAAAAAGCTGTATATTTCCTACTGTCCTTATCGAGATTTACATTAAAAAAACCTTGATATAAATCAAGATGGGTAAAATAAATACAACCCGAAAGAGAATCAAGGATATCCGCAATGTTTGGCAGTGGAAACTTGTCATCTCTAATGCAATTATTTAATTTTCTATAGTCAACCACTAAACGCCATTTCTTTTGTCCGGTAGAATCAACCTTTTTCGGAACCAAAAGCACAGGGCTTGACCACTCGCTTGCGCATGGCTCTATAATTCCTTGAGATAACATGTCATTAATTTGCTTATCAATTTCAGTTTTCTGGGAAAATGGCAATCTGTAGGGCTTTACATAGACCGGGTCGGTATTTTCTTTTAATTGAATTCTGTGACTATATATGGGCGTAGTTGTTAAAGTATCGCCCTTCAAATGAAAAATGTCAGCATATTTAGCACATAAGTTTTGTATTGAAATCTTTTCCTCTAAATTCAGATGGTTTAAGTTGAGGTTTGATAACAGTGTTTTAACTTGTTCCGCGCCTCGAGGACCACTATTAAATGAACATAAATTATAATCGCTTAACCTGTGAATCACTGGCTTAATTTCGTTTAAGGTTAAGTTATTTTCTGTTGTATTCAATATTCGAATGGGAATCTTGCCATTGACTGGTTTAACTAAAGTACTAGCCAAAAAAAATCCTTCGCCCAACTACTGTGCACAAACTACACATTCTTCGTTAATATTTGTCTGTAAATAATGTAGAGATTCTGACCTAGAAGGAATATTAAACAATTGTTTTTCTTGATTATTTAATTGTAATGTAATCTTGTTATTAAGTGAATTATACAAAGTAATTTGTTTACAGTCTAAATATATGCATGATCTTAATCTTTGTAAGAAATCATATCCTATGATACCATCCGCCTTATATGGCAATGAATTAAAAACATAAAACTTGTGACTAAAAGTATGCCCCTGTGTCATCAACCTTAAACACACGTATCCTATGGCTTCTACTTTGCCCCAAATACCATTTATTGTTTCCATTTATGTATTGGAATATTTTGCTTGATGACGCAATCGTACTTTACAGCTGAAATTGAGGCGCCAGTATCGATAAGCCATGTATAATTTTCACTATTTATAGATTAGCCACTAATGAATTGTCATATGAAAAAATAAACTTATTAGGAGGTACGAAAAAACTGCTGAACGTTATCATTAGCTATATTTTCGTTACGCACTTCAGGATTGTTATCCCTGGCTATGACTTGTACCTGTCCACCCATTTCAGATGGTCTATTACCACGATAATAGTTATTATGAGACCTACCTCGAAAACTGCGTCCCGGCGAACGGCCTCGAACCGTACGCGTCCAACTCTGCGAAGCGCCCCGCTGCTGGGAATGCCCACCTTGGTAGCTGCCTCTCGTCCTTAGAACCCAATACTTACCTCTCTGATTACCCCTGTAATTACTAAAGTTTGGCCTATTTTGTTTTCTCATTGTCATAACATTAGATAAATCAAAAGATGATGAAACCTCTTCATCCACAGCGGCCTGTATGGCATCATTTAGTGAGTCAAAATTCCTAGCTGCTATTATTGTGCTCAACCTACGGTTCCGCAACCCGTCAGCAAAGCGCTTGATAGCAAGTTTTTCGTTAACGCGTTTTAATGCGGTATAACTCTCTGAATGGCCTTCGGATTGGGAAGTCGTAAGATCAACAAATAAGTTTGATATTTCTTGGCCGAAATCTGACACTGACTTGTCATTTTGTCTAACAGACTGCAGTTTGCTCTGAATAGCCGTGTAAGACTTTTTTGGTAATAAAAGTAATTTCATGTCTTTAATTAATTCAGATATATCACTATATTTTTCATGAAGCCTCAGTTTTGCGAAATGCGACAGCCGGCCTTTGAGAACAAACTGTAACAAATTAGTTTTGGAAGCATCCTCTAATATAGAATCGTAATATTCAGTACCTTCTATTAACTGCCTTGTGTTTGATTCTGTGTCATTCATGGTAATAAGTTAAGTGCAATTTTTAAATCGAATTTAGCCATTGTAGAAACTTTACACAAATCAGTAATAATTAAATTCAATTGGTCAATCTTCATACACAAATTGTCAATCAATTCAATTTAAGATATATCTTTAAACTTTTTTATTTTACCAATTTTCTCTAAATAACTACTATATTGCTGGTACAAAATTTCAGCTTCACTGAGTTTTTTCTTACATGTTTTCCTGTCGCCTACTAGGGCCGATTTTTACTAAGTAAGTTTTTACTTTTAATAGCTCAAATCACAAATCCTCTAAAAACTGTGCCATTAACAGAAATGTCACCTTAATCTAAATCTAACAGAATAATAAAATTGAATAATACATAGCAATATCAGCGAGCATGTTAAAATTACTAAACTAAAGTTCCATACACTGATCGAACGGGAAGACGCGCTTTTGTTCCTGGTATTTTACGTACGTGGAATATCGCACTTACTTTTCGTGACGCACTCTATATTTAATTTTTACGACGGAAACCGCACTTTTATATTTCCAGGATGGAAAACGCACTTAAACCCACTTTCTTTGATTTTACGTGACGCACTCTATATTTAATTTTACGACGGAAACCGCACTTTCATATTTCCACGATGGAAAACGCACTTAAACGCACTTTATATTTAAGCTACGAAAACGCACTTTAATCACCTTTTCCGTTACGCATATTTTTGGACGGTCGTGCTTTTTTCACGTTAATAGCCACGCTCACCATACTTTACACGCGTTTTGTCGTTCTGATAACCGCCCTCTTCTGGATCTCCCTGTCTGCGCCGTCCCCGAAGAATACTCGCATATCTCCTCAGGATGATCTGATTAGCCTGTCTTTCTGCTATTCTTTTGTGACACCTCCGGTACATCCGATAGGCTATAACAGCGCCTCCAACGGCCAACAGCAAAGCAATCACCATCAAAATAATACTGATATTGTTGGTATGGTACGTCAGCTGGTCATTACGAGCAGAATTTTGTCCCCCGGCCGAATTCTGAGCCACCACGATTGCCTCCTTATTGTTTTGCGAATTACCCATTTTAGACTTTCGTAAAACAAAGAACTAACCGATACGTCTGCGTATTACAGAAATAGACTTTGTAATATTCCATTGCGCAAAACAATAATTAGTCACGTTGATCAAAAATTGTTTGTGCTGCACTTTCTTTATATGGAAATGGAACCGCGGCGCGTGCGCGAGATTGACCTCAGTTGAACTGGCAGGGTC
Organism: Euclidia mi; assembly: GCA_944739405.2. Classification (NCBI taxonomy): domain Eukaryota; kingdom Metazoa; phylum Arthropoda; class Insecta; order Lepidoptera; family Erebidae; genus Euclidia; species Euclidia mi. The sequence continues at coordinate 41,679,149 of OX123197.2, read as the reverse complement.
ACCATATAATGTTGGGATAGATGTTTTGAATGAAACTCAAGAATGATGATTAAATACTGAATGTTTATTAAAGATTACGTTGATTTATAAGTGATTACACACACAGATATAGTGATGTGAATACACGAGTACATAACACACTACATTGTCCTTATAAATGTCCATAGCAGCACGTATCTCACTATTGAAATTATCATCTGCAAGAGTAGGCCAATTCTCGTATTTTAGATGTCATTGAAATTATATTTCGAATTGACTCAAAAGCGGTATTCTGGTAACAAAATGTCATGATTGTATGATTTGAAATAAACAATTAGTCGTTGAAACATATTTTGACATTTGTTTCAATTTACGATCTCGTTACGTCTTCATTCAAATATCAGATAATTTAGAAGAATAAGATTTTTGTGACGTAAGTCGACACTGACATAATATCGAACCAGTATTTTGATCAAATTTATTTAGGAGAATTGGGCCTCTGATCACTAATTAATAAAATATTATATTCTCCTCTTTTTAATTTCCATAACTTATATAATCGTTTACCTCGTTAAGCAAGCCTTTCCCATCATATCTAGAACGTCATAAACAGCGAATACCGAGAGCTTATTATAAAGATTCCGTCGCGAAATGTCAAAAGATTTAATTAGACACTCGGCGCAGGTATGGCGTGGTTAAAGCGAGTATATAGCGGGCCTATAGCGGCAAAATTTTAAAGTTGTTTAAGAACGACACTTTTGACATCCTTCAATGCTACTTATGGTGGTAATTTTATTGAGAGCTGTCAAAGGTGTCGAAAGTAGTAGTGGTCTGAGTCGCTAGTTAGAATCTTAGCATCGCCAATACTGTATATAGCTGTGTATGTAAAACGGGGATGACGGATAATCTTGTTGCAGAACTCCCTACAATAGCTTCTTGAGTAGATGAACGCTCAATTTCGTGAAGATTCCTTAAAAAGATGCCTAAAATCTCGCTTACTCAGCCACTCGATTATAAAAACATACTTCGCTCGGTATATAATCAATATATTCGGGTATTACACGAAAAACGTGTTCTGTTTTTAGTAAGTGTGGAAAATATTATGTAAGTAGATATTTGTTTTAATAAAGTATTTTTGTTCGGAATACCTACTCTAAGGAGTGTGTTACAGTCAAATTACATTTTGTAAGTTATATATTGTAAGTCTCTTGTATATGTATTGATATTATTCTAAAGGAAGGTCTGACCGAGAATACTGAGATTTGAATTGTTTGAACTTTTTGTGTAAACTGGATTTAATCTATTTGTTTGTCTTTACCACAGATGACATGTCAAGATATGTACTTAAAAATGAAATTAAACCCAAAATAAAAAGGTCTTCAATTTGAGTCATCTTTTTAGGAGATATGATGCCTCGTACAGATGTCTTTATATGTAACACGCTATTCACAAAAGCTTGAAACAATAAAAGTTCATTTAAAAATACAATTTAAATGGTTTCATTATCGATCATTCTATTTTTATAAAACGTCTAGATGTGCTACGCTTCTACAGCAGCGTAGCAGTCGCTATGCACATCGCGTAGCAAGTCTACGCGGTAAAGCATTAAGTACTACAAACTTTGTAGCAATTGTGTTTATGTAAGTGCTATCAATTTAGTTTCTCGCCGTTTTATTGCGAATCAGATTTATTTGCGAAGCCAGCTTTAAGCGTTTAAGAGAACATTTGTAGAGTAATATGTCCGAGATTTAAGCGGCATTAAGGCCTTTACAAATGTTTTGAATGTAAGTCTATTCTTTTTATATTATCATTCTAAAATAAGAGAGTGCTGCTATTAGAGGCCAAATTTTCCCTTGAATTTTCCTAAACAAATTTGTTCAAAATACAGTCTCCATATAATAATGTCAGTGTCATCTGACGTCACAAAAATCGTTTTCTTCTAAATTATCTGATATCTGAATGAAGTTATAACGAGATCGTAAATTGAAACAAGTGTCAAAATATGTGTCAACGACGAACTGTTTATTTCAAATTATACGATAATGACATTTGGTTAGCAGAATACCGCTTCTGAGTCAATTCAAAATATAATTTCATATATAAAATACATTTCTCATATAAAATACGGGAATTGGCCTGCTGATATGTATAACTTGTGTAAGATTGAATTACAGATCTTGGGTGGTCTAATGTCGATTCGTCGTCGGTCATCGACGATAAAACTTTTAAGTTACTTGCAAAATCATTTGAATACAAGAATTTATTTTCAAAGTAGAATATCAAGTACCTTTTTATCTAGGATTATCCATGAATGTTTTGCGACAACTGACATCAGTAATTTCAAATTCAGTGCTCGTACCTCTCACTGTGATGTGTGACTTAATTCGTAAGTGAACAATATCGAAACATGCACTTCAGTGACATGACCATAATACGCGAGTATCTTCACTCTTTAATGTCCCTTACTAAACTTGATATAACGCGTAAATTTGCGTACAAGATGTATGAGATCTTTCTCCAATAGAGCCAGTTGAGCTAAGCGGAGCTGAAAAAATAATCTTATTTTTCTTAGCTCGCTCAGCTAGGTGGATGTATTTCTCACATACCGTTTAGCTGTCTCGCTCATCTCTACTGAACACGCAACTTTAATCTAAATAAATCTCGCAATAGACATTAGCATATCAAAAAGCGACATTTTAAGTGCCCCGACCTCAAAACTCAAGACACAAGACACGGGTCGTGGTTTTGACGTCAATTCTCCTCTGACATCTCACATTCACTTCAATCTAAACAACATTCTGAGGAAAATTAATCTCGAGGCTACAAGATTACTGTGTTTTGCTCTACATATATTAGTAGCTCTGAATATATTAGTGCTAAAGACGTGACGCTGCCTTTGATAGTGATGAACATTTTCTTATCGCGCCTTTGAGGCTTAAGTAAAAATAATTTTACAGACAAATAGGTTCTTTTAAAACAATTTCAACTGAAGTAATATTTAATTCTATTTATCTTGTTTTGTTTTGTTCTTTTTTTATAGACTTATGCCTGCAGAGATTTAATATTGAACCCATATTTTGTTTTGTTATAATTTGTGGGTTCCAAGTAATAGGTGGCGAGCCTATTGCCGTTATCAGGTACATTGCCCAAATCCGTGCTGCTAAAGAGAATTCCGGAAAATCAGTAACAGTTTTGCGCGACTGGGAATCGAAACCGGGACGCGATCAGCATACGCTATCCTGTGGATCACGGAGGCAGTCACGTTAGTCAAGTTAAAGCAAATTGGATAGCCACCCGCATGTGACATTTCACCTCATCGTTAGTCATTCTTGTGTTAAGCGCTTATGCATAACAATCGCAATACCGATTTCTCACACATTGCTTGAACTACGTATATCTTTAACGCCCGTCAGTGCTCATTGTCACAACGTTAGCAGTCATGTTACGAAATCTACTGATATAAATATTTGTGCCAGAAACACTGCGGATATGAAACTTTCAAATCAGAAGCGTCAGCTAACTCTAGCGTCAGTTATACTGTTGCATAAGGCTCGTTGTAAATCCGCTTAAGCTCAGCTTAAAACTAGACTTTGGAAACAAAGATATGTAAGTAAAGTGAAACCATTTTGAATATAGTTATAGAAGTAATATTTGTGCTGTGATTATAATATGCGATGTAATCATTTGCATTCGAAACTTGTTTTTAATAGGAAATCATACTCATCACATCATCCTAGCGTTGTCCCTGTGGTTATCTAAGGTTTTCGCTTAGGAGTCTGGAGGCCGACTTGTAGTCTACTTAGATATAAAAGAATATTAGCTTTGCTTTCCTCATAAGACGTTCGTCGACCAAATTGGAGACGTCTTGAAAAACGGAAAAGTTCGAAGCAACCGTAACCGGCGAGCATGTATGAAAAGACTAATGAATGTAGAGGAAGCGCGTGAGGTTTGCAAGGATAGAAACAACCGACGGGAAAAAGGCGTGAGCATAATTATGTATGTACAGGTCTCCCAAAGTGATAATGCGCATAGAAATCTTCGTCACTGTTCGGCAACGGTCGTATTCCCCGAGCGTCGGAAGACGATATGTATATAGAGTTGTTAAGTGCATAATTTAGTAAAATTATGTTTTTTGTGCTAAAAAAAATAAATATTGATTTAGCAGTAAAGAAATTTGATTCAATAGTTCCATTTAAGTAAATAGTGAAGAAAACCACACGATAGCGAATATGCTACAATTTTTGTTGAATTGATTTACTTCGATTATAATACTTTTTAAGTGTGTTGCTGTAGCTGGTGTAATGATGGAAGAAAAGAAGGTTTATGTAATACAAGGTTTATATTAGAAGAAGAAAAATGGTTTTCAAACACAAGTTACATTAAAATCTTAGAAATCTAATCATAACATCTCAGTTCAAAAGTATTTACAGCAGTGATCATTCCAGAATAATATTACAATTACAAAAAAAATAATCAGAATCAGGGAGGATCTCTATTCCTGACATCGTAGATTCATCAGAACTTTCATTATGCTCTTGTTCATTGACACTTTCCTCACTGCTATCACCTGTGTAAATAATCATTTCATCAGGAAAACTATCGATTCTTGGGTCAAATTTTCTATATTCATCTTTGCATTTAACAGCATGATCACAAACTTTTTTCCATTTTTCTGGTCCTATATTATTGATTTTTTCTAATATAGCATCTTTAACTGACGTGACAGTCATTGCAATATTTCTTTTGGCTACGTGTTGCTTTATTTGGGACCAAATATTTTCAATGGGGTTAAAATCGGGATGATATGGTGGCAATCGTATAATTTGATGGCCACGTTCCTCCATTATACGGTCAATGATAAATTCTGTGTATTTCTCTTTATGTCTTTTTATAATTTCATACAAATCGGGTTTCAGTTTCTTTAGGTCATGCCGAATCTTGTGTTGTTGTAACCAAGCTATCATTTGTGGTTTAGGTGTGTTTGAGTTTGGTGGTTTCACAGACAGCTTATTGTGATATGGGGCGTTGTCAATTACCAACACACTATTAGGAGGCAAGTTAGGAATCAATTGATTGGGTAGCCAAGCTTGATAACGTTCCGCGTTTATTTCTTTATGATAATCACCTTCTGACTCGAAACATTTATGTAACATTAGAGCCCCTGGGACGAAGCCTTTTCATTGCGTGCGTGTACAATAATTATTCTCTCTCCTTTGGAAATGGGTTGTTTGATACCTTTTTTGCTGCTATCTTGCCAAGTTTTACCCTTAGTATGTGATGTATGCACGTATGACTCGTCCATAAACACTATATTTCTACCAGAATTCCTCAGCTGTTGTATTTCTCTGAGATATTTGATCCTTTTTAAACGTATATCATGCTTTTCCATAAGTAACCGTCTGTTATTATCAGTTTTCAGAAACCTAAACCCCATTTCTTTCAATATCATCATGAAAGAAATGGTATGGGCAGAGTTAGACATATTTTTATTTATTTGTTGTATTATTGCATTATGTACTTATATACTTTATAATATTATTGATTTCTATATCTATTTGTTTATTGTTTGTATCTTTTTAAAATGTTTTTTCTAGTACTTAATATGTATTTAAAGTCGGTATTTTTAATTTTTTAATATTAACAAGCCGTGAAAAATGTTTGTATATTTACCTATTTTACAAAAGATTTTTGGAAACGTCAAATGTGACGGCATGAAAGTACGTTTTTTCCGTAATGATATAAAATTATTTTACGTTTATTATATTCGTTATCTAACCGAAATATAATTATATCGAATATCCATAAGCACATATACATATCTCTGGAAAATTTGGAAAGGCGAGATCAAACGCAACTTAGAAAAAATCAGAAATTAAAAAGAAGGTCGGCGCGTCGCGCTATTTCGGCGCCCTGCCACGCCTTGTAAGACAATACAAATATTCATCAAATATTACAGAGATTATAACAAGAAGTTGTTATAAGTACCAGCATACCAACAACAACTAGAGACTACGCCCCACTATGCCTCCGTCGCCACCTGCCAGTATTATTATGACATTATTTTTCAATATTTTCTTACAATTATGTCTATTTATATTTTAATATTTTGTAAAAACTTTATTGTAAATATACAGTTGTATATAGTCATTAAGTGAATAGTACGATGCAAGCAGACAGTGATGGCAATGGTGAGGTAGAAGGGGGCGGAAGTCAACCTACCACATCACTGAGTGAATTAGTACGCTGCCCCTACTGTGACCAGGCCCGCTTCTTTAAAGGTAAGCGGGGTTTGAAAGTACATCTTGGCAAAATGTATAAATCCCAAGATGTACTTTCTGACCGCTTAACTTCATCATATTCAATTTCTACACAAGACTGTGTCCAAATTCCCTTTTGGCAACATCTTTCGAATTTAAAAAATTCTGTTCCGGTTCTGAAAAGAGTTCCCCGTGGCGCAAGGCCATCAGTCGCCAAAAAATTGGCTGACTGCATAGGTCTAGTCGTGCGGGAGAACTCAAAAACGGCCTGGGAACGACTATTAACATTCCCTTATAGGATTTTAAATATTGAAAAAGATCAGGCCCCAAAAAAGACACTTACTGCCCAAATTAAACACAACTGTTCTGTTTCGGTCCATACTTTCGACACCAAATTTACTTTTAATACAAATAGAACGAATTATCAATATGTAGAATCCAAACTAAGGGAGGGTGATATAAGGGGTGCGTCGAGACTCTTATTCAGCACTGATGTGGTGGCGCCTTGCTCTCCAAACACGCTTGCGGGTTTGAAGAGCAAGCATCCAGCGCCGATGGATGGCCTCTCTTTTCCTGATGGTTATGGATTCGGAGCATCTGATTACTACAGCCAAGGACGTGTTCGCAGCAGTTTGCTCCTTCCGGACTGGGTCGGCTGGTGGCCTCGACGCTCTAACACCACAACATCTCAAAGATCTTTTGTGTTCGAGCGCCGGGGAGGCTGGCGATGCACTCCTGGGGGAGCTGACTGCTTTCATGAATTTGATGCTCTCCGGCAATGTGAACGGTGCCATCACTGATATATTGTACGGAGCAAATTTATGCGCTCTTAACAAGAAGGATGGTGGCATTCGTCCCATTGCCGTAGGTTGCACATATAGGCGTATGGCAGCCAAGATATGTTGCAGATATTATAGCAACGATTTATCTGCTAAATTCCAACCCCTCCAATTAGGCTTTGGCTCAAAGGGGGGTTGTGAGGCTGCCATACATGCCCTGGCCACGTACCTTGGTTCTGGTAATGGAGAGGTCATCCTTAAGGTTGACATAAAGAATGCCTTCAACGCAGTGAATAGGGACACCTTGTTGTCAGAGGCAAAATTAGAAACCCCCAAAATTTATAAATTTCTTTCGCAATGTTACAGATATCCCTCAAAATTATTATACAAGGACAACCTATTGGAATCCGCAGTTGGATGTCAACAAGGTGACCCACTTGGACCAGTCATTTTTAGCTTAGCAATTCACCCAATTATTCGGCAGCTAAATTCAAAATTCAATGTATGGTTTTTGGACGACGGAACCCTTGGTGGAGACGCTGACATAGTACTGCAAAATTTGGCAATTCTAAAAGACAAATTTAAATCGATTGGTTTGGAGCTAAATTCAAGTAAGTGTGAGCTATTTCTAAATAAAATTGACGATGAAAAAAGTCTTTGGTGTTATCAAAATTTAATTGTTTGGCACCACACATTAAAATTTGTGACAAGAATTCTCTTCGCCTCCTTGGGTCTCCTATATTTGAAGAAGCCTACGAATCATTCGTAGATGAAAAGATTCAAAATTTTAGTGAAATTTCAGATCGCCTGCTAAAAATTAATATTCATTCGGCCTTTACAATTATTCGATATTGCCTTTTCGTTCCCAAATTTACGCATGCCTTGAGATCTTCACCGCTTTGGAAAAATATGGAATGTTTAGAAAAAATGGACCAAATTATTAAAAATACACTTAAAGAAATATTAAATGTGGATTTGAACGACCGAGCGTGGCTGCAAGCGTCTCTTCCTGTACGTCTGGGTGGGCTCGGCGTTCGCAAAATTTCTGATGTTAGTTTACCGGCGTTCCTGTCCTCGGTGCACAGCACGGAAGACTTAACCAGGCAAATATTAGCACCAACACTGGTTAATTCGGAAGTGCTGTGTAAAACCGATGCCGTGAACGCCTGGAAAATGGCTTGTCCAAGCTCTGCTTTGCCTACCAACCCATTCTCCCAAAGGCAGTGGGACGTGCCGCATTGCAACACTGTGAGAGAAAATCTTATTTTATCATCTACAAATGTTGCTGAGCGTGCTCGCTTGCTGGCTGTGGGAGAGTGGGAGTCTGGTCTTTGGCTTCAAGCGCTCCCGTCGTCCAATGTGGGCACAATGTTGGACGACACGACATTTCGCCTTGCCACTAGCCTCCGTTTAGGTGCTCCGTGTGTTTCTCCGCATCGTTGTCATTGTGGAGAAGCCGTCGATAGCCTCGGACACCATGGACTATCTTGCGGCAGAAGCGCGGGCCGAATGCCTCGTCACGCCTATCTTAATGACATCATCCGTCGCACTCTTGTCACCGCCGGAGTACCAGCCGTACTTGAACCCAATGGTTTGGTACGCGACGATGGGAAGAGGCCCGACGGTATGTCATTGTTGCCTTGGAAGTTGGGTAGGCTTTTGGTATGGGACGCAACGTGCGTAGATACCCTAGCGCCATCACATCTTCCAAGCACAGCCAGCTGTGCCGGCGCTGCTGCTGCAAGCGCAGAATCCCTCAAGCGGCGAAAATACGGTAATTTAATAAGTAATTACGTATTTGAGCCGTTTGGGGTGGAGACGCTTGGTCCATGGGGTCCGAGCGCTCGTACGTTGTACAGAGAAATCGCCAAACGACTAATCGACGCTTCACGTGACCAAAAGGCTGGGCTGTATTTCAGCCAGCGTATCAGCATTGCCATCCAGCGTGGCAATGCTGCCAGCCTTCTGGGCACGTTACCAATAGACAGCGATGCGGAGGAATTCTACGACGCCTAAACCTGTCTTGTAAATATATACTTTGTATTTTACCCTCCCCTTTTCTGTACATATTTATTTCTTATGTATGTAAATAAATTCCATTGTATAATAAAAAAAAATTAAAAAAAAAATTACAAAATACATACATACATACATATCGTCACGCCTTTTATCCCCGAAGGGGTAGGCAGAGGTGTATTTCTACACCCACTTTTCGCCAGATATACTTTAGTCCCACGTAATAAGGGGCGAGCCTATTGCCGTACCGGGCACATTTCCAGACTCCGTGCTGCTACTGAGAATTTCGTGACAGAAAAACCTAATAACACTGCCACATTTTACAAAATAAACTATTTAAATTTGAATAACATAATTAAATTCACCTTTGATAACAAAACCAAGAAGGGTGTGTAATAGCAGCTCTATATATCCTCTATAATTCCACACAGAGAGAACACGTGCAGTCACCACCATTACATAAAGATGACTGACGGACCTTTGACGGACCGGCGACCGCCGCCGACCGCCCGAATTGTTTTCGATTGTGTACACATAATATTCACTCCTATTTCTTTCGAACAAGGTGCAAAATGCAAGTGCATTGTTTAGGGCTCTTACAATTCAATGATTCGGGTGTTTCCGGGAATACGACAATGGGGTTGGCCGGTGAAAGCCAAATGTAGATGGCGCTAGCATAGCTGGTTCCCATAACATTGTTGTTGTCATTATTTCTGAATGTGTGGATTGCAAATATTCGTCTAAATTCTTTTTTTGTGACTTGAAGACCGTTCTGAACAGTATTTATAAGTAGAAAACTATTCGTTCCATCATGTACTCCAACTGGCGAGTGAAGGAATTAAAAGAAGAGTTGAAAAAACGTGGTGCTTCCTTACGTGGTAAAAAAGCGGACCTTGTCGAAAGGTATTTATTTTCCTCTTATAATTCACCAATCAATTCTCCCTTGTTGTTATATTCGTATTATAATCCTTCTTGAGCAATGTGCCATGTAGATATTATCATTTAATAATCCTAATTACAGTGCAAATGTAAAGATTTCGTGGTATTAAGTTTATATTGTATTCAACTTTTAGGTTGGAGCTTTATGACCAAAATTTCAATTTTGGTCGACCTGAATGTGTAGACAATGAAGATTCCAAAATGCAGCTACCGCCTAGAGAAACTTATAGAGATATTAACAGTGACACCATTCTGCCGCCCCTTAACAAGACTATGATAAGGCATTATTTATGCTAGTAAGTATCAGAAGTTAAAAGTAACTCATTATTTATAACTTTCAGTACTTTTATTTTTTTAACAATCTACAATTAATTATTTTTCAGTTCTCAGAAAAAACTTGATATTGCCATACAGTTATATGAGACAAGACACTTACTGATGGCAAGATCTTCTGTTGTTGGTGATAATACCTTTATAAAAGGCTACTGCAGGAAGACTATGAAGAATCTCCAGTATGAAGTTGATATACAACTAAATAAAAAAGGAAATCCTGAAGCATCACACTGTGAATGCCCAGCTGGAAGTGGGTCAAGTGCTTTGTGCAAACATGTTGCAGTCCTTTTATTTGGAGTAGAGAATATGGTTAGTGGAAAAATTCTTCTGCTACAAGAAGTATGTACCCAGAGATTACAGCAGTTCCATGTTCCAAAAATAACATATACGGGCACTCCTGTGAAAGCTGAAAAAATGTACCGAAAGAAAAGTAAACAGAATTTGATTTTTGAGCCATACCCACTAAAAAATATTAATAAAGAAAATTATAATGATAGAGTAAGAAATTTAATAATTAATTTTCCAAATTTCCGGATGCCATTTAAACAATTATATAAACCAGCAAATCCATATGCCTTAGTAAATGACCACTCGTATACAGAAGTCAACCCTGAACAGGATCTTTTAAAACAATTAAAATTGACAGAAATTAATATGGAAGAAATTGAACAAATACAATTTGCTACAATGGGCCAAAAGGAGTGCCCTGAATGGCATAAATACCGTCAAGTACGGATAACTGCCAGCAACTTCCACACTGTTTGCCATTTAAAGTCCACAAGTATGGAAAAATTTGCTAAAGAAATGCTTAATAAAAAATCATTCTCGTCAAGAGCCACCTCCCATGGAATCATGAATGAGCCGATTGCCATAAGCAAGTATGCCGCTGAATATGGCCTCATAGTAGAACCATGTGCCAACCGCTTAACTTCATCATATTCAATTTCTACACAAGACTGTGTCCAAATTCCCTTTTGGCAACATCTTTCGAATTTAAAAAATTCTGTTCCGGTTCTGAAAAGAGTTCCCCGTGGCGCAAGGCCATCAGTCGCCAAAAAATTGGCTGACTGCATAGGTCTAGTCGTGCGGGAGAACTCAAAAACGGCCTGGGAACGACTATTAACATTCCCTTATAGGATTTTAAATATTGAAAAAGATCAGGCCCCAAAAAAGACACTTACTGCCCAAATTAAACACAACTGTTCTGTTTCGGTCCATACTTTCGACACCAAATTTACTTTTAATACAAATAGAACGAATTATCAATATGTAGAATCCAAACTAAGGGAGGGTGATATAAGGGGTGCGTCGAGACTCTTATTCAGCACTGATGTGGTGGCGCCTTGCTCTCCAAACACGCTTGCGGGTTTGAAGAGCAAGCATCCAGCGCCGATGGATGGCCTCTCTTTTCCTGATGGTTATGGATTCGGAGCATCTGATTACTACAGCCAAGGACGTGTTCGCAGCAGTTTGCTCCTTCCGGACTGGGTCGGCTGGTGGCCTCGACGCTCTAACACCACAACATCTCAAAGATCTTTTGTGTTCGAGCGCCGGGGAGGCTGGCGATGCACTCCTGGGGGAGCTGACTGCTCTCATGAATTTGATGCTCTCCGGCAATGTGAACGTTGCCATCACTGATATATTGTACGGAGCAAATTTATGCGCTCTTAACAAGAAGGATGGTGGCATTCGTCCCATTGCCGTAGGTTGCACATATAGGCGTATGGCAGCCAAGATATGTTGCAGATATTATAGCAACGATTTATCTGCTAAATTCCAACCCCTCCAATTAGGCTTTGGCTCAAAGGGGGGTTGTGAGGCTGCCATACATGCCCTGGCCACGTACCTTGGTTCTGGTAATGGAGAGGTCATTCTTAAGGTTGACATAAAGAATGCCTTCAACGCAGTGAATAGGGACACCTTGTTGTCAGAGGCAAAATTAGAAACCCCCAAAATTTATAAATTTCTTTCGCAATGTTACAGATATCCCTCAAAATTATTATACAAGGACAACCTATTGGAATCCGCAGTTGGATGTCAACAAGGTGACCCACTTGGACCAGTCATTTTTAGCTTAGCAATTCACCCAATTATTCGGCAGCTAAATTCAAAATTCAATGTATGGTTTTTGGACGACGGAACCCTTGGTGGAGACGCTGACATAGTACTGCAAAATTTGGCAATTCTAAAAGACAAATTTAAATCGATTGGTTTGGAGCTAAATTCAAGTAAGTGTGAGCTATTTCTAAATAAAATTGACGATGAAAAAAGTCTTTGGTGTTATCAAAATTTAATTGTTTGGCACCACACATTAAAATTTGTGACAAGAATTCTCTTCGCCTCCTTGGGTCTCCTATATTTGAAGAAGCCTACGAATCATTCGTAGATGAAAAGATTCAAAATTTTAGTGAAATTTCAGATCGCCTGCTAAAAATTAATATTCATTCGGCCTTTACAATTATTCGATATTGCCTTTTCGTTCCCAAATTTACGCATGCCTTGAGATCTTCACCGCTTTGGAAAAATATGGAATGTTTAGAAAAAATGGACCAAATTATTAAAAATACACTTAAAGAAATATTAAATGTGGATTTGAACGACCGAGCGTGGCTGCAAGCGTCTCTTCCTGTACGTCTGGGTGGGCTCGGCGTTCGCAAAATTTCTGATGTTAGTTTACCGGCGTTCCTGTCCTCGGTGCACAGCACGGAAGACTTAACCAGGCAAATATTAGCACCAACACTGGTTAATTCGGAAGTGCTGTGTAAAACCGATGCCGTGAACGCCTGGAAAATGGCTTGTCCAAGCTCTGCTTTGCCTACCAACCCATTCTCCCAAAGGCAGTGGGACGTGCCGCATTGCAACACTGTGAGAGAAAATCTTATTTTATCATCTACAAATGTTGCTGAGCGTGCTCGCTTGCTGGCTGTGGGAGAGTGGGAGTCTGGTCTTTGGCTTCAAGCGCTCCCGTCGTCCAATGTGGGCACAATGTTGGACGACACGACATTTCGCCTTGCCACTAGCCTCCGTTTAGGTGCTCCGTGTGTTTCTCCGCATCGTTGTCATTGTGGAGAAGCCGTCGATAGCCTCGGACACCATGGACTATCTTGCGGCAGAAGCGCGGGCCGAATGCCTCGTCACGCCTATCTTAATGACATCATCCGTCGCACTCTTGTCACCGCCGGAGTACCAGCCGTACTTGAACCCAATGGTTTGGTACGCGACGATGGGAAGAGGCCCGACGGTATGTCATTGTTGCCTTGGAAGTTGGGTAGGCTTTTGGTATGGGACGCAACGTGCGTAGATACCCTAGCGCCATCACATCTTCCAAGCACAGCCAGCTGTGCCGGCGCTGCTGCTGCAAGCGCAGAATCCCTCAAGCGGCGAAAATACGGTAATTTAATAAGTAATTACGTATTTGAGCCGTTTGGGGTGGAGACGCTTGGTCCATGGGGTCCGAGCGCTCGTACGTTGTACAGAGAAATCGCCAAACGACTAATCGACGCTTCACGTGACCAAAAGGCTGGGCTGTATTTCAGCCAGCGTATCAGCATTGCCATCCAGCGTGGCAATGCTGCCAGCCTTCTGGGCACGTTACCAATAGACAGCGATGCGGAGGAATTCTACGACGCCTAAACCTGTCTTGTAAATATATACTTTGTATTTTACCCTCCCCTTTTCTGTACATATTTATTTCTTATGTATGTAAATAAATTCCATTGTATAATAAAAAAAAATTAAAAAAAAAATTACAAAATACATACATACATACATATCGTCACGCCTTTTATCCCCGAAGGGGTAGGCAGAGGTGTATTTCTACACCCACTTTTCGCCAGATATACTTTAGTCCCACGTAATAAGGGGCGAGCCTATTGCCGTACCGGGCACATTTCCAGACTCCGTGCTGCTACTGAGAATTTCGTGACAGAAAAACCTAATAACACTGCCACATTTTACAAAATAAACTATTTAAATTTGAATAACATAATTAAATTCACCTTTGATAACAAAACCAAGAAGGGTGTGTAATAGCAGCTCTATATATCCTCTATAATTCCACACAGAGAGAACACGTGCAGTCACCACCATTACATAAAGATGACTGACGGACCTTTGACGGACCGGCGACCGCCGCCGACCGCCCGAATTGTTTTCGATTGTGTACACATAATATTCACTCCTATTTCTTTCGAACAAGGTGCAAAATGCAAGTGCATTGTTTAGGGCTCTTACAATTCAATGATTCGGGTGTTTCCGGGAATACGACAATGGGGTTGGCCGGTGAAAGCCAAATGTAGATGGCGCTAGCATAGCTGGTTCCCATAACATTGTTGTTGTCATTATTTCTGAATGTGTGGATTGCAAATATTCGTCTAAATTCTTTTTTTGTGACTTGAAGACCGTTCTGAACAGTATTTATAAGTAGAAAACTATTCGTTCCATCATGTACTCCAACTGGCGAGTGAAGGAATTAAAAGAAGAGTTGAAAAAACGTGGTGCTTCCTTACGTGGTAAAAAAGCGGACCTTGTCGAAAGGTATTTATTTTCCTCTTATAATTCACCAATCAATTCTCCCTTGTTGTTATATTCGTATTATAATCCTTCTTGAGCAATGTGCCATGTAGATATTATCATTTAATAATCCTAATTACAGTGCAAATGTAAAGATTTCGTGGTATTAAGTTTATATTGTATTCAACTTTTAGGTTGGAGCTTTATGACCAAAATTTCAATTTTGGTCGACCTGAATGTGTAGACAATGAAGATTCCAAAATGCAGCTACCGCCTAGAGAAACTTATAGAGATATTAACAGTGACACCATTCTGCCGCCCCTTAACAAGACTATGATAAGGCATTATTTATGCTAGTAAGTATCAGAAGTTAAAAGTAACTCATTATTTATAACTTTCAGTACTTTTATTTTTTTAACAATCTACAATTAATTATTTTTCAGTTCTCAGAAAAAACTTGATATTGCCATACAGTTATATGAGACAAGACACTTACTGATGGCAAGATCTTCTGTTGTTGGTGATAATACCTTTATAAAAGGCTACTGCAGGAAGACTATGAAGAATCTCCAGTATGAAGTTGATATACAACTAAATAAAAAAGGAAATCCTGAAGCATCACACTGTGAATGCCCAGCTGGAAGTGGGTCAAGTGCTTTGTGCAAACATGTTGCAGTCCTTTTATTTGGAGTAGAGAATATGGTTAGTGGAAAAATTCTTCTGCTACAAGAAGTATGTACCCAGAGATTACAGCAGTTCCATGTTCCAAAAATAACATATACGGGCACTCCTGTGAAAGCTGAAAAAATGTACCGAAAGAAAAGTAAACAGAATTTGATTTTTGAGCCATACCCACTAAAAAATATTAATAAAGAAAATTATAATGATAGAGTAAGAAATTTAATAATTAATTTTCCAAATTCCCGGATGCCATTTAAACAATTATATAAACCAGCAAATCCATATGCCTTAGTAAATGACCACTCGTATACAGAAGTCAACCCTGAACAGGATCTTTTAAAACAATTAAAATTGACAGAAATTAATATGGAAGAAATTGAACAAATACAATTTGCTACAATGGGCCAAAAGGAGTGCCCTGAATGGCATAAATACCGTCAAGTACGGATAACTGCCAGCAACTTCCACACTGTTTGCCATTTAAAGTCCACAAGTATGGAAAAATTTGCTAAAGAAATGCTTAATAAAAAATCATTCTCGTCAAGAGCCACCTCCCATGGAATCATGAATGAGCCGATTGCCATAAGCAAGTATGCCGCTGAATATGGCCTCATAGTAGAACCATGTGGTCTTTTTATTAGTAGTGAGAGACCATACCTTGCAGCATCGCCTGATGGATTACTGGGAGAAGAAACTCTTATTGAGGTTAAATGTCCATATGCAAGTAGATATCAAAATATTAATTCTACAACAGTTCCATATCTAGTAGATAGGAATGGAACATTATGTTTAAAAGAAACTTGTCCATACTATTACCAAATACAAGGAGAATTGTACTGCTCTGGGAAAATATATTGTAATTTAATTGTATACACATTTAAAGACATGAAAGTAATTTATATAGAGAGAAATAACTACTTTATAAGTACCATGTTAACAAAATTAGATAATTTTTTTAATATCTTTAAAGGTGCATTATTTGAAAAGTTTGTGTATTATAACTATAATTTATGGTAAAAAAATAAAACACTGTTGGGTATACATTCATTAGTTTTATTTACACCTTCTCTAACAATAGATATACAAGTAACACATGCTCACTGCACAGCTTGTTAATCATTCAAAATCCTCAGGTTTAGAAAAATTGGTCTTAACTTAATTACTTTTATGTACTATGCCTTCCCGAAAATTACATAAAATCACACAAATGTAAAATATTTTTGATGCTAAGGGAACATAAAAATGATTCAGTTCATTTCTCAATATTAAATAGGTTTTTGTTAGTCCTATAAGCCTTTCAATGTGAACTCTTTGACTAGCCAATTTCTGGTCCAGTCTTAGTTGGATATCTGGAATTTGAGACCTCCCTTTTAAAAAAGTAGGAATATTTATTCCGATACCTTTACAGGCAAACAAATCTTGCACATTAAAACCTCTGTCTGCCACAATGCTGTCTCCAGAATCACAAATCTGCAATAAATTGCTGCGTTCTACTATCTGCCTGTCACTTACTGATCCAGCATATGCACTTGAACAATATGTTATTAAACCACCTGGAGAGGCACCAACTAAAAATTTTAAAGTGTTCTTGTGCTTGTATGTACTAAATGTGACTTTTTGGTCATCGGGATGACCAGGCTTTTGAATGCTTATTTCAGTGCCATCTATTATAAGCCTGGTGGAGGGATAGTATTTTTTAAAACTATCAGGCATATAAAAATCCACCAATCTGCGACTAGGCCAAAGATCTATCAAACTCCAGATGTCACTCACAAAATTTATCCAAGTCACTATAATATTTGAGATTTCAGTTTTACTTACACCAAAAATTTTACCTAATTCAAAATCTGTTGTATTTCTTCTAAGTTTAATTAATAACACAAGAAACTGGTCCTCTACTGTCAAGGAAACTATTTTACTCCATCGATATTTTAAATTATGTGCCATAGGTAAAAGAGTGCTTAAAACTAATGAAAATTTTGCTATTGTATCTAACCCAGTATAATAATGCACGGTCTCATCATCTGCAAGTAATAGTTCTGTAGAGAATAATCTTAAAATATTGGGTGTTTGAGTTCCACAAGTGTTTCCATTTTGGATAACAGGTTCAGGTGTTGGAGATGAACTATTTTTTATCAAAAGCTCGTGCGATAAATTACAGTCTAGAGACACACTGTTATCTCCTTCAAGTGGCAATATGTCCTCACAGTGTTGGGAAGTTGAAGGCATATCAAAAAGCTGTCTTTTCCTAAGGTTGCAGGTTTCTAATCGTTCTTTTCTGGCTCTCGCCATCTCGGAAACTGGTTGTGTATTCCATGGGAATACAGATGGTATGGCACCTTTCTTCAAGACCTTACGTTGGTGTTCTACACCTAGAACAAATGGATTTAAGATTAAAAAATGTAATTACACAATATTAAAGAGTCCTGGAAATAAAGTTAATTAACCAGACAGCAGACAGTTAACTTGGTACTACAAATCTACAGTAATAAGTAGCTTACCTGTGTATTTACTAATTTTTTCGTAATCACTATCCACAAAGTGATTTCGACATAACCTCGAACTTTTCACAGGAATATATTTTTCACGGCGGATGGCTTTTAACCAAAGCCTTCGTATTTTTTTGTCCTTTGGAATACGATATACTTCAACTTCAGAGCATTTTGGAACAAGACAACGCGTCATTATAAATGTTTAAAAATATTTTCCTACTTCTACCGTAGATAAATGCCTTGTTTTGGGAACCAGCTATACTAGCGCCACTTTGACAGTTGCCAACCCCATTAACGAAGATCTGCATGCGCATTATTAATTTGGGAGTATGTATTAGCTTTGCCTCAGAATACCAGCCGTCTGACCTGCGCAATTTGAGCCTTAGACTGTCAAAGATCTTTGTGGTATAGTTCTGGTGGACCAACGGCGGCTTACCCTGCTCTCCAGGGCACGGGGCATGCGATAATTAGCACGAATAATTGAATACGCATATAACTTCGAGAAGTCAGTGGTGCGCGCCGTGGGTTCGAAATTAACCTATACCCATACATGGCAGTCTGTTATGATCTCCAGTAGGCTTGTCTTTAACAACAATGAATAAGAGCTTTATATTTTACAAATAATTGGCCTTTAAATAAACTTCCCTAACTGTAAATAAGAGATCATCCCAAATTATTTTTTATTAAACCGAAATAAACTTGAAAATCTTTTGTCCAGCAAAATATAAATATCTTTATCATAATTATGTTTATAATACTCTAAGTAATTTAGCAACAGTAAATGTTGGTATTTTAAGATTAACGCTGGGCCGTGGAAGAGGCCCTGCCGTCAAAATATAAGGTATCATATTTCATAAGCACCGACAAATAAATGATGATTTTCAGAAAATAGTTAGCCTTTTTCGATAATTACTGTCTTATATTAGGATATTAAATATTGTTTAAAACATTGGCGCTTTCTTATAACAAATTACGCGTTTGATCAAATGTATTGCGTGACGGTAATTGGTAGTGTTATTGTGATAAATAATTAGCTGAGTTTATTTATGACGATAAATTTTATCTGTACACAAAATCTATGTTAGAAGAGATCTGGAAGTCCCATCAGGTTTCAGGTTGCGTGATAACTACACCAATATATTTTAGGAAAAAAATGAATTGGAGTGGATACTTGCAGATGTATAACAGCTCATTCCATGAGCTGCAAGGAAAATGATTATGTAAGTGTTGATGACGATGACGATCAACCATGTGACGTTGTGAAAGGCGATGGATGCTAAATAACAATATCAACATCTACTCTATTTCATAATGTAGTTATTGATTTGTATATATAAATAATTCTTTGTCAGTCCCTAAGACTTGCACCTACTTCATATACCTCTGCATCACCCCAAGGTAGACTGTTAGAGAATGCCTCAGGCATTAAGTCCGCCGATACATGTATATTATGTGTATGAAGTCCAATAAATAAATAAATAATGCACAATTAGTTACTCACTTTTCTTTCCCAGTCGTAATTCCCGCATGCATTTCTTCTTCAGCCCAATTTCACTTTGAATGACTTCCAACTGGGGCCAACCCGCTATGCAAATGAAGATCATAGTGATGCATATGACATTACAGCCTTTGGCAACAACATTCCGTCAAAATTATATGGTGGGATTTCTTTATGCACCGGATATTCTGTATGCTTGCGTTGGTCAAAGCATAGAATCCTAAATATTGTAAAGCAATTTAAATTTTTATGGTACAAATAACCTTACGTTCACGATACGTGCAGCGTAATTTTGGTTTAAGTATTCCTATTTCAGCACTGTTATAAGCTTGGTAAATTACTCGTGGATGAGTTAAATCCTATTCATTAAAAAACTACGTGATGTTCTATCTACAAACATTTTCTTCTTTTCGTGCGAGCATGATATGACCCCATGAAAGTATATTATTCAAGAATAGAGAACGACGGATTTCTGAGCACGATATCACTGTGATTTAACCGCAAGAACGCATGGTCACCTGTGCAAGTGATTACCTGTAAAAACGTCACTTAAACTTGACAAGGTTAAGCAAAGTTTATCTATTACGAACCACTAGTCACGCTATGGGCATTTCGCGAAAAGAAGCTATAAGAAAAGTTATTAATAATACAGCGATCGAATAGTATGTATTAGTAGACGCTCATGTTATTCAAGGGCTAAATATATTAGGTCAAGTATTTTATTGCAGTATTTTTCAGGGCATTATCCGCCTTTATGGCGCTGATACTTTTTTATAGCGTAAAATGTAATGCGTGCTACGCCAGCTTGTTTTAAACAAGTCCTACATGTGTGTGTGTGAACCGTAGCTTGCAGAATGTCTATAATGTCTGTAAGGGTGGTCTGGGTATAATATTTGCCTACGCTGTAGTAGATATCCATCGTAGCAGATAGATATCTGCTACAGCGTAGACTCTACAGTACTTATAACTTATGTTACACGCATGCAGGCTTATGTTACAATCATTTACATAGCGATACTTCATTATATGAATATCATTGTATTAATTTCCACTAGCATTAAAGCTCTACATCCGTTTTGTAGTATATATGGTAAACAAATGGAATTTTAATAAAGTTGGCTTATGTGAATACGAGGCTGGTACGAAACATCGGCGCGCTAAGGGACATGGCACACACACTACTGTAAGCGATGGCGGCTGGTGAATTTTCTCCGCCTACATTCGATCCGCAGCCGCGGCGCTCACGACATTTTTGTTTAGAATAATATGTTGATATGAATTCAGTGACTTGACTTACCGTACGTAACAGATCGACAAAGTTAAGATACGTTTAAAGGAATCGCCACTTGTATGGGCGATCGCTTTTTGAATACCATTAACCGTGCTTCAAAGGGAACGTTTAGCGTCAGCGCGGTTCTTTTAATTTTATATTCTGAAGTCGATTCGATGCCGTAAACTACTATTAATGTTGTCTATAAACTCCCATACCAGAGTTGGCCACACACTCAAATGAAAAGAAGGAGAATTATATAGGGACCGTACACAAAATGATCTTAGTCCATTATTTTAAGCATAGCTTTCGAGCGTGGAATATCGCACAAACAGTGCAGTACCGTAAACGTGTTGCCATCGAGGCTCAAAGTGGCGAGTACGTTGCAGACTTTATATATCCACATACGTATGTAACCAGATATATATCTACATTCCACATGCACAGATAGGTAAATAACTGTCCAGATGTTACGCGAAAGTACGACAAAAATGTACAACTCCCTAAGTTTCAGAGGACAGCCAAGAGAACTAGTGCGGATATTCTTTTGTAGCCACACAGAAAACTTTCTCACTGTCAAGCTTAAGAAATGTTATAAAAGTTGAATATATTATTTTACACGGCGGATTTTAGTTGTGGCTTTTATTCTAAGCACGTTATCCATTGCTGGTAAATATTGGAAAATAAAAAATATGTTCTGAATGTCACCAAGCAAAATAGACGATTGTAATTATTCAATAATTAACTCACATATTATGCGTAGAAGTTAAGCGCCTGCACTTTACACCGTGTCGAGTGCTGTGGGTTTGATCCCCAAAAGGTGATCCATACTATATTGTTGTTTTGAGTCTGGGTGCTCTTTGTGCCATTAATTAATTATTTTTATGCAAACTGCTTCAAAAACAGTCTATTCATTTATAAGTTAGGAATTGCCATTTTTTATGGATTATTGTTTAGGTAAAGTATGTTGTTTGAAATAGAAAATAAATATGGTTAGGCGTTAAGGATACGGAATAAAGATATTAAGCTTTACATGTTTTATTTTATTTATTTTATTTTAAAACTTCATGTACAATATATTGGTACATTGGCGGACTTAATGCTAAAAGCATTCTCTTCCAATCAACCATAGGGTGATGCAGAGATAAGTATGGTAGGCGTACAAAACAGTTTTGCTTTATTTGAAGACTTGAAAAGAGTGATAGTTTTATTATAAATATCATGAATAAGTACATAGATATAACATTATATACATACTATATAATAAATGTATATACATAAATAGATAAAATAAATAAATACACATATATACCTTACCCTTTTAAATTATGAGCAATTATTATTTTACTAAATATCATATTAGCCATACTAGTAATTAAAAAAATATAATTATAATACTAAAGAGAAGGATATTTAACTACTGAGTAAGGTTTGTTTTTGTATAGAAAATATATTTTTATTTATTTTTTATTAAAATATATTTTTTATAGTCTCATGCCTTTTTCCCCAAGGGGTAAGCAGAGGTGTGATATTACACCCACATTTCGCCATGAAATTTGTAGGTCCCACGTAATAGGGGGCGAGCCTATTGCCGTTACCGGGCACATCACCAGACTCCGTGCTGCTACTGGGAATTCGAGAAAACGCATTAATACTTTTACCCGACCCGGGAATCGAACCCGGGACCACGCTATCCACTGGACCACGGAGGCAGTCAGCAGCAAAAATTAAAATATTTCAAGATAATTAACACAAGTTCTTTGAAAAGTAGCTTTTTAAAAAAAAGTACAGCTACTGGGCAATAGGCCCAGCAGTTTTACCTTTTTCTTATTTTCTCAATTATTTTGATAAATTTAATTTCCCTTTTAGCAAAGCTAAAATTACTGTTGTTCAATATTTAACAAGTTTTTATTGGAAAAGTTTGTTACTTAAATGAGTTGAATAATTAATGTTTTTACATTTTACAAGTTATATGTATCATTTTTGTTGTATTAAAATGCACGGTCTTACTACAAAACGTTGAATATGCTACGGTTTTATCCTCGAGAGTGGTAGTTTAATGGAGTGCAGACATAATTTTTTTCAATGCTGTAAGGCGTCTCTGAACATTTAACCTATTAAATCTCCACTATCACATGGTACTAACAAAAAAAATATGTAAATCATTTTACATTTAAATACACTTTAAAATAAAAAAAGTTTTCATAGGAAAGTCACGTTTTGTAAAAATCTATATTTTCGCACATTAACATTTAATTGGACAGAATCCAATTACTGCCCCAACTGATACAGCTAAAGAGGTCACGAGTGGCATGCGTGTATTTAATGTCTTCTTTCTGGCTTGTAGTAGGATACACACCGTCAATAGATAATTTTGAGACAATTATTATTTCGTAGGCAGATTTTCCGTTTCACCCATTAAGAATACCTTCTTTGTGGTACCTCTGAGTTGACAGCTGTGTTGACACGAACGACTTAAATTAACGGAGATTAAAACGAAATCGGCCGCAATATTTTCAGTCTAAAAATACAGAGATAGCTTTTAATAATCTGTCAAATAGAGAATGAGGCTGTCCGCGCAGCAGCTGGTACCTAAGATAATGGGAAAACTGGCCTAAAAATAACACGTGATAACAGGCCCAATACCGAAAGCTTCCCAGTGTCCTCTGTTTAGCGAAACGTTCATCATTACTCATATTTCTGCGAGCCACCCAGACATAATCACTTACAATTACACTGGTAGTCACTTTAAGCCTTCTAAATTTCTCCTCTCTCCACACAAATGGATATAATTTGTTTTACCACAGTTTCATCGAAACACCATTCAGAGGGTGTATCAATTTGCTTACAATAATTCCCTTCATAATACAGCTAAGTGTCTGTATTAAATACACTCTGTATCTTTGATAACCTTCAACCAAAATGCTGTAATCGAAGATTAATTATTATCAACTCCTGTTGATCTCCTGATTAGAGGACCAAGTTTAATTGTATGTGGGCCCTGAGCGCTTTGAATTTAGTTTGTATAGAGAGTAATGTACATATGTGTGAGTGTATGTGTCAGTCTCACGTGCAGTTGTAAAATATAACTTGTTTACTTTGGAACTGTTCCGGTACTGTATAATATTTTACGGACAGCTCTCACACTACACTATATTCCTGTGTTGAAATTGAATCTACAATACGTGGTGTCGTTAAAAACGAATAGGTTACCGCTTATATTATTACACTATCTACACGCCCTGATCCACTACTAACACAATTTCAACAACACTTTCCTAAATACTCTGCGAAAGCTATCAGATAAATCTGACCTTATAATCGTAAACCATCAGTAAACTGTGGGTAGACCGTGTCGAATTTTATATATAATAGATACCCGCCACCATGTTTTATGCGAAATAACCGCGGCTGCTGATAGCTTGAGACAGCTTTAGTACACATTTAATTGACGAAGAATAATATAATTATGATAACATTTTATTCATTTGCCCATATAGGTACATTATTAAAAAGTTATTTCAACTATATAAACAATAAATACACTGCTGTAAAATTAATTAAATCATTGCAAAATTTACATCATAAAGTTACTCTGTTTCATCATAAAGCGTTCATGCCAAAGTAATAAAATTACTAATTTAGTATTTTACTTCGGATAATATTAAATTATTTACGAATATCTGTGTTATAGCTGATTTATTAATCAAACATATCAAACTGTATTTGACTTTGTGCATAAACAAAAATTTTAATAAAAAATCTCTACATCGAATGTTTCTATAAACATTAATTAATTAAGCTGCGTTATACCGAGTTCTTCCAATAATTCCTCAAAGTCATTACGGCTTACGTTTTATATGAACATGAATAAGAAGAAATATGTTTAATAAAACCCGAAATTTGCAGCTTAAGCGTGTGGCAGAAAGAAGCCTTAAGTAACATATTTCTGACGCATTTTGTGGCATCCAGTTTTCTGTTACATTTATGATCGTGTGTACGGAATAAACCAACTGACTTGTGATGCTTGCTGAAGTATTTTTGCTACTAGTTGACCCACTTTGCGTAGATTTCTGCTGATATTGATTTCGGAGCTAAGAGCCACTACATTTGTTTTAGTACCTTGATATATATAATAAAGAGATTGTTGAATGATCTTTAAATAAGAACCGACTTTAGTGTGTTGACTGTATTGTGTAGGATTTCATCGAAAATAATTGTTTAAAACATGTTGCTTTTGATCAAGGTATGTTGCATATTTTAAATAGGTAGTGCGTATGGTACTATGACTGCGGATATTACAATGTTTTGTGATTTGAGATAAAGAATAGAACCTGTCAGATCTGGTTAAACTAGAACCCAGACCGACCCTTGATTTGAACAAAAACGTGTGGCGTAAGGCGCATTTGGAGTAACGATGATAATTATACAACATGTAACATATTAAACACATTTCCTGAAAGTAGTTTGTTCAGAATCGGTTACTGAATCCATTTCTGTCATTTTTAATATTGTTTTTATTTTGTTCTAAAATTATAAAAATAACGTAAATTATAGTCACTCATTTGTTTGAAAAGTTGAAATATACGAAAATAAACCTTAAGTCAAAGCGGAACGCCTTCTTTTAAAATGCATTTGTTTAATGGTTCCACGTTGGGTCACACCATAGATTATACAGATACACTAGTAGGTCACACGAACGCACACATTAAAACAACACAATAGCGGCAAAAGACAATAACACACAATTTACCACCAAAATATCTATTATCTACCTTTCGCTTACGTAATAATCAACAGGCAAGAGCGAGACGTAATTTATCGCAAGCGCTGGCCAATGACGAGCGCTGGCGATGCGCTTAGACAAGTTATGCCAAGTATCTAGTCATCCATCGGGAATCTGTCAGCGAGAGTTGCGAAAAAATATCTTAAAAAGTTCACTTGCTTATTTACAAAATGTGTAATTATCAACATGACGGCGCCGGGGTGGAACGTTCTGCATCATCTTGACGTTAAGACTTGAGTTAACTTGTGGCCCCCGGACTTTTTCACTGTAGGGAAATATTAAATCACTAGTTTATTG
The DNA here is from genome assembly GCA_944739405.2 of Euclidia mi. Lineage (NCBI taxonomy): Eukaryota > Metazoa > Arthropoda > Insecta > Lepidoptera > Erebidae > Euclidia > Euclidia mi. The sequence goes on along the minus strand of OX123197.2, from coordinate 41,653,310 downwards.
TGAGGAGAAAACAAGTGCCGAGGAGTTAATTAAGAAATTAGCTGCTTTTGAAACAGTGAAACGATGTGATGTGTGAGAAAACAGTGAAGTGTTAAGTGGACTAAAAGAATGTGATTTTATCCTGTAAGTTATTTGATTATTCTATTAATGTAACTATTAATTCACAACTTTAAACACGCCGTTCTTGCTTTTTCTCTCATTGATATTCTTATCTATTATTTATTTTATTTTATTATTTATTTTTAATAAATAATAAAATTAATTATGATTATAACAAGGTATTCTTATTGGGGTGTCTGAGGATGTGCGTTATCTCCGTTACACGTTGTATACACAGTTCTTTCACAAGTGTGCTTCGCCAGATAACGCCACTACCACTGTCGAGGAGCAGCAGAATAGCAACAACAGTCTAGTATGAAAGCACCGATATTTTAACATAATAGCAGGCAGCAGTGAAAGCTTATCATATACTATATTGTATCGTCGAAGATTGGTCCAAGGCAACGAACGTACATATATGTCACCAATTGTCAAACTTTTGCGTCTCACTGGCACTCTTGAGCTCACAAGGCAAGGAGACTAAACTTCTCCCGACCGACTGCATTAGAAGCCTTCCCTAGCTTTGTTGGACTAGCGCCACAATAAAACAGTAAACATATAGTGTACAATTTGTTACTTGATATGATATTAGCTACAGTATCTAAAACACACTTAGCACAATACCCAACTCTTCCAATATAGTTCTGATTAAATTCGTTGCGGTTGCCATGCATGACAGTTTAATTTTCACCGCAACTTCACGAGTGTCAAAACTCTTTTTCCTCAATTATCATACAGTAGTGGAAATAACTTAACCAAAGAAAGAAAGTACTAAGTAAGTATCAAATGAAATATTCGCGTTTGTAACTCCTTTTACCTTAGGTTTTTTCTGACGTCGGGGATAGAACTCAGTTTGTCAACATTATGATTTATAACAGAATATAATGTTTACCATAGTATACTAAATTTCTTAGCCCGATAAAAGGTGGATCTATGAAGATAGTTAAGCGAACCGTTTTTACCGTTTACTATGTAGGTAAAATATCGTCTTTATCAATCTGCTACACGCAATGATATACAGGTTTTTTACCTTACTAGGCACATACATTACTAAAACTTTCTTCTTTTAAAATTGTATCGTTCGTATGCAGTAAGCCTAAGTTCTTTATGTCGGAGGCGGTTGTGCGGTGACCGCAAGGATTATATACCCTGGATGGAATGGATATTAAAATGAAGATTATATTGCCTAGATTTTTTTAATACTTTATAGTAATCCTTATAACTAAGTCAGGGATTACAGTTATTTTATTTTAGTTGGTCAAATGCGTTATAGGTCACAAAAAATTTGCGCGGCGGTTGTGATTCACAGGGATTCAGTTTTAATATCTATTCTATGGCATTCATATAGGAGAAAATTAGGCACTATAAAGTCTAATTAACTGTGATAATTATCCTTTTAACTGTATTATATACCTACTACATAAGTTTTCAGTACCCAAGTACGATAAATAATATGCCTGAGTCCCACAAACATTTTGTCACTTTCGGGAATCTTACCAATACTACTACATGAGTAACGGAACCGCCCATAGTTGTTTCTTTATTATTGTTGCATTGCCGAGCACCGTACCGTACGTATGTCCGTGTGGTGACGGATTAAGAATACGAAATGTCATCACCCCATATCATCCCATGGGTGTCGTAAGAGCCGACAGACGGAGCACATTATGCAGAGAACACCACTGAAAGAGAAGGAAAACTTGATACAAACCCTATACCAACCCGTTTGGCCAGCGTGATATAGTAGGCCAATTCCTGATTTCAAAGGAGAGGCCTAGTCCAGCAGTGGACTGTTAAAGGCTGATGATGTTGTACCGTACCTTACGAATTATCAGATCCAGATTTTAGTCGCATCTAAAGTTCACAGCCATAGAAATCGACGAGGAATCTACCATCTGTAGCAATAATTATATTATAGGCTGTAGGTATAGTTGTTTACCCAAACAAAGCTTCACGGGGAACGTCGCAAGGAAACATTCATCTATTCACTTTACGACAGATCGGTGAACGACATAACGTTATTTGAACGCTTATCAAACGCTCGTAATCGCAAATGGCGTTTTGATAACCCGTCTAGCCGGTTTAATGCACCTCCGACAGTTTGAAATCAGTGCATAATAAAAGGTGTCTGTTCACTCTGACTACTAGTTCATTCTAGTATTAAAATACAACATCAGAAATATGTATGGTAGAAAATAGTCATCATATATTTTTTTTTTATATTAACCCCCCACGTGATTACAGCACGCACGGTCGTGCTCTAATTCAAGTGGTCCCATGTGTTTACAGCACGCATGGTCGTGCTCTAAACAAAAGTCGTCCTATTGGTCGCGGATTTTTTACGTTTTGTTTTACTTAAACCAAGGATCGAAAGTAGTAACTATTAGAATAGTTCATATTCTATGCAACTAAATCGTTTTAGAAGGGTGAGGGAAACGAAACGTGCCAAAAAATATTGAAATATAATTATCTGTGTCTCAGTTGCGAAAGCGTCCGCCATTGTTGTGTTTTGTTCCGCGATCTTTATAATAAAAGTTGTCTTGTGGAAGAAACCGGTGAATATTTTATAAAGATACTTATATAGATTTACTTAGAAATAAATAATTATTAATTGTGAAGTGACATTATTCGTGACAGAGACAAGAAATACAGTGATAAAAGGCAAAAACTTTTAAGAACGGCTATTTCTACTCTTGAAACTTGCTAATTTCGTAATAGTTTTATGATAAATACTCTTTTAATAGTTATGAAAGACATAAGAGTACCCATATTATTTATCTGAAAACATATTTTAGCAATTAAATACTAGTATTGTTGTACGTTTTCACTGTTATCGTGTTTCAAATGGTAAATAATTCACAGACACAGTGTTCGTAACAGTAACATGGCGGCCCGGCACGGCGAACTTTTTGTTACGCGTTCGGATTATAATTTTTTTAATGGCGTTAGATTCATTTCTTACAAATAAATAATGTATTGTGTGAAAACCTAAAGGTATATGTGATAATGTTTTTGTGTTTATGAACCAAACAAGTAATGAAATTCATTAATATGTGATGAAATGTTTGTGCGAACCAGTGAAAAATAACAAACTTCTAAGTTTGTAAGCTTATTTTGCCTGAAAGGTGAATATTTAGTAGTAATTTATGTTATTATTATCATAGTTGATTTTATAACCAACACAATGATATGCAATTTATGTGATATAATTATATTAAGGTGTCATAATTTTTTTTTCCGGTAACCTATGCCAATGAAAATTTGCAGCAACGTGACCCTTTGCACTTGTGGCACTTTGCCTTTAGTTTGATCGCACTTCAAGGGTTAATAGGCGGCAAACGAGCAGACGGATCGCCTGATGGTAAGCAATTACCGCCGCCCATGGAGACTAGCAACACACAGGAGTCACAAGTACGTTGCCGCCCCTTGGGGTTGGAAAAAGGGATAGGATAAGGAGTGGGATGAGGGAGAAGGAATAGGGGATAAGGCCGCCGGCACGCTCACTCACCGAACGAAACGCAACAGTTTAGGTACTGTTATTTTACGTCGATTTTCTGTGAGAGAGTAGTACTTCCCCGGTCGAGCCGGCCCTTTCAAGCTGAAATCAGGAAGGCTCTACTACCGTTATATATTAGCCAATAGACGTCTATCGTTGGACATGGGCGTGCCGCAAGGCTCTTCACACAGACCCATCTTGAGCCATTCGCATCAATCCGGTAGAAAATAATGTTGCGTATTATATTGATATTGATCCCTTGCCACATGTCTTGGCCTAAGGGTTCACGAAAATATTAGAATAATTTATCCGTTGGACGGTTTTATTTTATAATAATTACCCACATAAAAAAACTCGAGCAGAATTTGCTTAATTGACGAAGATAATTACGCAACCCCTACAACACTTGCCGTAGGACGGAAAATCATTTTGAAAAAAAAAAACAAAACCTTCAGATAGGTTTAATCACAGTTTATTTGTCTAAACAGAATTCAAAGTAAACAGATTTAGGCGGCTTACAAGCCTTTGTAACTGTGGCACAGATAACAGACCACTCCTTTACAGGCTTCAGTGATTTAAACTGCCGCGGGTTAGTTGTGAGTTGTCGGCTCGCGGAATCAATATTTTGAGTGGAACTATCAAACCGTTCATTGATTGTAAATCATCAATCGTATCAGTAGCGCTTTATTGGCCAGAATTGGCCTATCATGATGGTTGATTGTAACACTTCCCTTCAAGGTAAGTGCCTAGAAATTTCTTTCGAATAAATGGCTATCGCTCAGACTAGGGCTTTAAGCGTGTGTGACAGAATTAGGGCTACGGCGTCAGTCCAATCCCAGTTATAACATTGGTGATGTGGTACTTTAAAGCAATGGCACCCTGAAAAACACATACTTTTTATCACAATTTTGGCTACAGTACTTTCAGCTTAAGTTGTAGAAGAATTAAAAATATATGTTTTGATAATTGTACTTTCAATAGTATTTCTATACAAAGGATGTTCACAAGTTGCTTAGATTTAACAAAATTAAAACACTTTTCCATACTCGCAGCAAGCAACATGTCGTATCTTTCTTCATATTTATTTTATACAGTTAAGATGTCTGATCTCGTTTTTCATTTCGACTCAGCTTATCACCGTTCAACACAAAAATATGTACACTGCAGTTACTTTACTTTAATGTGAACATTCCTCCTCAAAAACATACACATATTTACTATATTTAAATCTGTGTCATCACGTTTAATATTTGGTGTAATAAAGTAATGTATAACTACTTACTCAATTACTTTTGTCGCTTTCATACGCAAAACGTTCGCAAATTCTGATTTGATTATATTATTAACAGGCAAAGCTGCAACAAAGTCGAAACAAATTATGGACCTTCTACAAACACCAATACTCACAAATATTTGTTACATTTCTAAAGATATTTGACTTCATAAGTAGTGAATTGGTGCTGCTTGAATGCTGTTAGTTCGACACCCATATGTGACACTTCGTATTCTTCGTTTGAAATTCTTGTAAAGTCCCCGTATTCTTCGTTAGAATTGCTTGTAAAGTCCTCGATTACATGAGTATGCTACATGGGTACAGAGAGATGGTCTTCTACAAAAATGTACAGGCTTTATAACTTTGTGCCTTTAAAACAAAGAAACAATATTTCAGAACGAGGCAGCTCTTACGCACATTCCCAAGTACCCAGAAATAAATTCTGAAAGATTTTAGTTCGTAAAAGAGTTCATTATGTGTCAAACTTCGATCATTTCAACAAAATGAATTGCTTTGGCTTAAAGACCTAAGTGCTTTAACAAGATTTATCGAGCCTTATCTTACTTTAATGTCATAGTTATTTTCAAGAATATTTTATAATTGAAGGAGAGAGGAAGAGAGAAGAAAAGCTCATTATGGAGGTCCAATAGGCTATTACTTAGAAAGTCTCGGGTTCTCGGGCTAGTTCGAGACCGTGGTTGTTTCTAGGGTTTAAAAATATGTCTACAATTTTATAATTGTAAACAAAAAACAAAAAACTCATTATTATCAAGATCATGATTATTCATGATCTTGATAATAATGAGTTTTTACCGCCTAGGAGTTGAAATGAAGTTATAGGATAAAGGTTCCCATTGAAATTCAAGCCAGAGAAGTTCAAAATATCTGTTATTACTGCTATTTCAAAATATGATCATAAACGAGCAATCTTACTAGAAGCATAGTCTAATTTATAAACGTGGTAGAGTGTATTATGGCAAACTACACAGCTTGTTGGTAGTATCATACCAATCTAAAAACTAGATCATCTAAGTAAGTACTCAACATGAGACTGCGCGTGGCCTCCCCAAGTTTAAGAATTTCCTCACTATGTGACAAACTTTTGACTGTGCTATAAAAGTTTTATTTATGTTTTACTTAACGTTCACTTCAACTTTAAATTATAGTTTAAAATCCATAGTGCTTAAAACATTATTTTTTTGTTTGAAAATTATAACACTTTGTACAAATGTTGTATTGTAGTACACTCTACGAACATAATTATATTCAACGAGCACAAAGAGCACTTACACTTGGAACTGTAACGGAATCCTATAGACCCCAGGCTGATTAAAATTTTAGTTTTCTTAATAACTGGGTTTAAAATGCCAGCCCTGCCAAGTAATTTTGTGGCCAGGGTTCCCGCGCCCAACGCCCGCGCAGGAACTATGGAATTCGTCCCTTCCTCTATATTCCTCTACTGATAGCATTTACCAAACGTAAACGCTTATAATTGAATGAAAGGTGAACATCAAAATACTAAAGACAGCGATACATTAGTATTGGTTTGTCATCACAAAATCACTCTCCAATATATTCATGCTTCACATATTGGTACTTGAGTACAAGGCAGCGTATCTCAGAGACGGCAGCTCCAGGGAGATGGAGAACATGATCCAGGTATATTAGTCATATAGTATTATCGGCGCCGAGTATTTCAGCGATATCCAGTGTATAGTATTGAGCGTACAGTAACAGTCTCAGAACTGATGTCACAAAACGCCTCCTTGCCGCAAGTCACAACATTGAAGCCCATACAAACATAGTCAATTAGAACGTTTTAAGCCATCGCGCATAGTTTGCAGGGGAGCTCTCGTTACAATCGCCGCTAGATTAGCCGCACGGTCTTACTGCTACCGCGTGACCGACAGGTGGCTCTTCTTTCGCTCTTTAAAACCTTGTCAGCTGCTATGTACTGGCCTGTACGCAGGTTTAGACAGCGATTGTGAAAGTCCTGCATTCTACCACCTGATCGCGAATACGGAGACTCCCATCATACATCGCTCGTCTTTACATCCATCATCAACAAGGTACGAACCACTACTAATGGTACACGCGGTTATTAATAATATAACTATGTACAATATCTCATAGAGAACTTTATATTTTAGTCAGCCTGGTATATATATATGGTGTGATATAGACATAGATACACAACAGAGTTATTAATGTTATACAGTTCATGCAATAAATTACAGTAAAGTGAATAACAGACACTCACCGGACTTTAAGCTGCGTCACTGCCAAACTTACCCCTTGCCCTGTGCTGATCACCTTCTCTTGAAGCCGCTCGCCTTGTTCTTCGATATCACTAAGCACTAATTATCGACCAACACCGAACCTCTTACGCGCTAGGCCAGGTCCGATCTCTCTCGCGCCATAAGACCAACTGTCTGAACTACCACGCGAGTCCGTTCCCGAGATCTTCCGCGTCCTAAGACTGACTGTCCGAGATCCGCCCGGTTCCGCGTCCCAACATTGACTGTCTTCAAACACAACAGACCCGTATTTCGTAAACTACCACGCAACACTTTCCCGAGATCTGTCAACCTCCGCGTCCTAAGACCGACTGTCTCCGTCCAACACCACCACTACCACGTCACGCTGTCGTGGGACCCGACTAGCCCCGCCTTCTAAGACCCGACCGTCCAGTCAAACACAACCAACTCAACGCCTCTCGAATCCTTACTACCTGACAAGGTCCGTTTCTTATCGTTGATCCCCTTTTTTATGATCCTCAACTACACCGCATGTGAACACTACAGTGCCAATATTTTCTCACATTTCATGGCTATTTCTTTACTTATATGCCTGTCACATAACTCTTATAAATTTGTCAAACTCTTGGGATTTATGAATTTCCTAATTGCATAACGTTGGCGCCAGCGTAGCAATAAGACAAACACATGTGGAAACAAGTATGCGACCTAAGGACTATATATTATTATTTAATTTGGTGTAGCGAGCAACACCATTACAGAACAAAAATGTGTGTCTCATAAGTATTAAAATCTTTTTATACTGACGATTTCTTTAAAGATGTAGATCACGTTGAGTCTGTCACCGAAGGATGAAGGTTTCTAACAAGACACTTTGTTCCAGTGTCGACAACACTAACGAACGAAACGAATTCTATAGACTACAGCAGCGATAGCCTAGTGGAGAGACCAACAAGACTGCTACGCAGAGGGTCTCGAGTTCGAATCCACGGCGCGCACCAATGACTTTTTGGAGTTATGTGCGAATTGAATTGTTAATTACCGCCTGTCTCGTGCCTCGGAGAGCACATTAAGCCGTCGGTCCCGGATGTCATGAAGATCTTTGACAGTCGTTATAGGGTGTTAGTACCTCTAAAAGAAACTGACACTAGTCTAAATCTTGGAATAGCGATATTCCATTCCTCCCTTCGGGTTGCGGACGTCAGACAGGCAGTCGCTCCGTGGAAAAGCTAGTATTCCGCCTAATCCGGTTAGACTAGAAAGCGGACCCTAGGTTGCGACTGGGATAACGCTAGGAGGATGATGAGATTAAGAAGTCTTCCTTATTTAACTTTCTGTGTACTTTTTGCTAATGCGACATTATAATATTTGATTATCTCTGCATGACTTATGGTTCAATCAGCCTATTGTTCTTAACTTTGACGTGGTACAATTCTCATAATAACTTGTTAGTTTTGCTGTTATTACCTTACTGTATTTGGATACACAACAAATATGTGATTACATTTTGAACTCTTTCTTTTTCAAATTAATTCGAGCACATACCCTATTTTTTAGTGTGGCATCATTCAACCTCTTCGTCTGTCATTGTTTTCTAACAGACCTTACATCATTGTTGTGTGTGTACATATCTGAACGATCTTTTGCTTCTGGAACTTTCCGCGAACTGTTATACGAAGGTTATGCTGAGTTTTTTTTTAAAAAGACTTAAATGAGAAAATTTGGAAACTTGTAATTTGTAATGACCTTTACAAACGACAAAAGATTATTAAAAGGCGAGTGGTCTCAATTGAAGCTAGCAAAAGACTGACTCTTTCTCATGGCCCGGCCACCTGCATGTCACATGACACCGGTGCCACCTGCATAAACTAAGAGAATCCTAGAAAGCTGACCTCAGCTAACATAAGGGCGCTGCCATACATGATGTGTATGTAACAGCACCCGTGATAAGAGGAAACTTACCCTGAGGGAAAGTTTCAGAAAGAAAATTAATCGATACGTAAACGCGGTGGGTTTGAGATTGTCTCTAATTGGATACCGGGGTTATCATCTAATTTGGTTACCTATTACAAGCTTCGATTTTGAGCACTTGCCTTTTTTACAAAAATATAAGATAATTAATATTAACCATAACATTATTGATACTAAACTAAGAATAGGAAAACTTTGATGATTATTGAAATCATTTGATGTTTCTACAGAATTTAAATTATCTATTATTTGATTGGAAACAATTTTAAGATCTTTGAGCTTGTCTAATTTTACATTATTAATTTTTACAGGTGATAGATTTAATTTATTTACACGATCAACATTACAACAACTGTCATTCATTATATTAAAACTAGAAGAAACTGTTGGTAATTTTATAGTTGGAGTAGTTTCTTTTAGTAATCTAGTATTCTTACAATAAGCTACACAATTATATGGAATATTGAGAAAGCCTGTACCAGATATGACAATTGCTATCAACGTGCTATTTGAACATTCTATTGTAAGTTTAGTTGGTTTGGATTGCACAAATATCCACTTATTATTATTTTATTCATGCCAAATATCAATGTCACCATAAAACAATCTATATGCAGTTATTTGGTAATGAAGATAAAGCTCTAGTTATGATATCTATTTCACAATATTGATTAGCTAATACTGTATAAATTTCATTTAATTTACAAAGATAGGTCTGAAAAGATATAATTTTACAATTGTCTAAGGTTTTTATGAATGCAAAAGAAGATTTATCTTTACTTAATGCTAGGAACTGTTCAGTAGGTAAAATCAAGCTAAAAGAATTTGGTACTTCTGAATTGTGTGGAATAGGCAATGGAATATTCTTATATAAATTGTACTCTAAAGCATTAACTAAAGGTATTTTAATCACAAATATGAGTTTGTTATCTAAATAGTAACAAATTAACTCGGCAACGTTGATTAGAGTATGGATATTACTTAATTCTAAACTTACAGGAAAATCCTTGTACTTAGGAACTATTTTAAGATTAAGCACAATGTCATCGTATGATTGACGAGGTGTCATTATAGAAGGATGCAGAGTGTTACTTTTTACGAATAGAATAGCATTCAGCATATCTTCTATTTTGAAAGCGAGGTTATACAAGTTAGACTGTAGCACATTTAAAACATACTCGAACCTAATTCTAAAATTATCAGAAATTACAATACTAGATATATTTTTATATGACAACGTCATTTTGTCTATGGCGTCATTCAATTTTGCCTGATTTACGTAAATTTCGTGTAGAGAATTATTCATGTTGGATATAGCTGATTGAGGAACTATAATACATTCTTTGACTGCATCTATTATTTTCTTGTCATTATTAAATAATTTTTGAATAACGTTATTATAATTTTCAGCGTCATCGTCATCTAAAGTACCAAATATGTGTCTAAAAATCACACCAACACCAGGAATCCAAGCGGATCTTTTTGAGTAGTTATTAGAGATTATATGAGAAAATGAGTCGAAATCACGCAGTATATCTGCATACAAAGAATCTAAGGGTGTTAACATATTTAGACATTGATTTTCGTCAATATCTTCGCTTTCACGGCATTGAAATCGTATAATACTGAACGCGTTATGAATGTTATCAATATGGCTCTTGAAATTAGTCACATCTACAGGGATGACTACGTGAAACTGATCGTTTACAACTTTTAGGGTGCCGACCGGATCGAAGAGTATACCAGGAACTTGGGTGATGTATTCGATATATTGGTTTTCGCTGGTTGCCACGATATAAACGGCCTCCAGTCTGTAAGTATAAGTCATTATTACTAAAATATAATTAATCATTTAAATGTGCAGGCTTTACCTCATCGAAGTGGTGTTTGACGTGACGTCGATTGATCAAAAGGGACAAGGTATTATTATCATGGAGTTTGACAATTTTGTACGGACCTTTCCAGATAGCTGATAAAGCCTTATGAGCCTTAAGATTGATTAAGCCTTAAGTAAATATAATCACCAACCTTGTACTGAATTTCGCGAGTGCGTCTATCATAATATGCTTTTGACCGTTCCTTTGAATCTCGAATATTTTGAAGTGCTCTTTCACGGGAAATTTTGGGACGATGTTGAAACATTTTGATATATTCGGGATAAGTGGTATCAGTGGTTGAATTAAAAACAGAGTCAGGGATATATGGCTTGTGACCGAAGACGAGTTCATAGGGTGTAAAACGAGTTGTTGTATGGACACTGCTACTATAGGTTAGCATAGCGGTATATACGAATTTGTGCCTATTACTTTGATTCTTTCAGAGTTGAATGGCTTCTTTCAAGAGCTCCCCGTGTCTGAGGGTGATTAGGTGACGACCAAACGACCTACAAACATTTTCTTCTTTTCGTGCGAGTGTGAGGTATATGATTTGACCCCATGAGAGTACATTATTCAAAAATTGAGATCGACGGATTTCTGAGCTCGATATCACTATGATTTAATCGCAAGAACGCATGGTCACCTGTGCAAATAATTGCCTGTGCCTCTAAAAACGTCGCTTAAACTTGACAAGTTTAAGCAAAGTTTATCTATTACGAACCACTAATCACGCTTTGGGCGCTTCCAGAAAAGAAGCTATATAAAAATTTATTTATAGTACAACAATCGAACAAATTCGTATTCGTACTTATATTTGTATCCGTGAGTAACCTAGACCCCCATGTGCCTGTGACCAAAGCTCGAAAGCTATGCTTAAAATAATGGACTAAGATCATTCGGGTTCGATTCCCGCTCAAGTCAAACATTTGTGTGCATGAACATGGGTGTTTGTCTTGGTCTGGGTGTTTCTATGTATAATATGTATGTATTTACAAAAAAAAAGTATATATGTATGTTTATCCATTATCTAGTACCCATAGTACAAGCTATGCTTAGTTTGGGACTAGATGGTGATGTGTGAATGTGGTAGAATATTATATTATTATATTATTATTTTGTGTTCGGTCCTTAAATAATTCTAATCTGTAGCAATTCAAAACATAAACAAAAAAAAAAGAATTGCAAACTTATAAATCATCTTTTCTAGGAAACAATGTATCTGTACCTCAGGGCAGTGTTCTCGGACCATTATTATTCTTATTATACACTAATGATTTACCTGACTTACCTCGAATTCATGTATTATGTTCGCAAATGACTTCTCTCTTATAATGACATGTGACAAAAATTCTGACATAAATACATTTTCCATTGACATAAATAATACATTAAATAATATAATAAAATGGTTGACAGATAATAATCTACAAGTTAATATAAATAAGACAAAATTTATTCAATTTAGCACATACGGTAGACCCCATAAAAATATAAAGGTTAATTATAATAATAAGGAAATTCACATTGCTACGCATACAAAATTTTTAGGGTTTACCTTGGACGAGCATTTGAATTGGAAACTGCATATAGAAGATGTGTGCAATAAAATTAAACAGATTTGTCTATGTTATCTACAAATTACGTAAGACCTCTACTGAACAACCTGTATTAGCAGCTTACCACGGCTATGTATCTTCGGTAATAAACTACGGTATTGTCTTATGGGGTAACTCTACAGACGTTCAAAGGCCATTTATAGCACAGAAAAAATGTGTTAGTGCTATTAAAGGTATACCTCCATGGGAGTCCTGCAGACCATTATTTAGGCAGTACAAAATCCTCACTCTGCCGTGTATGTACATCTTAGAAGCATCCAAATTTGTCAAACAGCACCCTACACTATTTAAAACGGCAAAAGATGTTTATATGCGAAATACTCGGCACCCTGACAGAATTGTATTTCCAAAAGTGCCAAGAACTGCAATGTATGTAAAGAGTAGCATAATAATGTGTGGGCGTATTTTTAATGCTTTACCAAATGACTTGAAAAACATGACTTTAAGTAGATTTTGTATATCCTTAAAAAAGTGGTTACTAGATAAGTCCTTCTACTCAATAGCTGAATACCTAAATAACAATTAGAAAATAACTGAATATTACTGTAGATACACAAATAATGGAATATACATACAAATAATATTTGCGAATAATAAAATTGATGAATGATGATTATATGTATTAATAAAAGTAGATCTACCTATATTTGCATGTCACAATATGACAAAATGTATCTGGCTCTGTTTTTACCTTGTTCCATCTTTATATGTACCTACATTTTAAACAAATAAAATTCTATTCTGTTCTATTCTATAATTCTCCTTCTTTTCATTTGAGTGTGTGGCCAACTATGGAATTGGAGTTTATAGACAACATTAATAGTAGTTTACGGCCTCGAATCGACTTCAGAACAAAAAATGAAAAGAACCGCGCTGACGTTAAACGTTCTCTTTGAAGCACGGTTAAATGTATTCAAAAAGCGGTCGCGCATCCAAGTAGCGATTCCTTTAAACGTATCTTAAATTTATCGATCTGTTACGTACGGTAAGTCAAGTCACTGAATTCATATCAACATATTATTCTAAACAAAAATGTCGTGAACGCCGCGGCTGCGGATCGAATGTAGGCGGAGAAAATCGCCAGCCGACGTAGCTTACAGTAGTGTGTGTGCCATGTCCCTTAGCGCGCAGATGTTTCGTACCAGCCTCGTATTCACATAAGCCAACTTTATTAAAATTTCGTTTATTAACCAGATATACTACAAAACGCATGTAGAGCTTTAATGCTAGTGAAAATTAATATAATGATATTTATGTAATGAAGTATCGTTATTTAAATTATTCGTAGTATGTGTGTACATATGTGATAAGTACTGTAGAGTCTACGATGTAGCAAATATCTATCTGCTACGATGGATATCTACTACAGCGTAGGCAAATATTATACCCAGACCACCCTTACATAGACATTCTGCAAGCTACGGTTCACACACACATGTAGGACTTGTTCAAAATAAGCTGGCGTAGCACGCATTACATTTTACGCTATAAAAAAGTATCAGCGCCATAAAGGCGGATAATGGGGACACGTGTATTAACAATGGTGCAAAACATTTTGCTCTGAAAAATACTGCAATAAAATACCCAACCTAATGTATTTAATCCATGAGTACGTTGCAGACTTAATCGATTTTAAAATTTCGCGATTTGTATACATCATACAAAATAAATTAATTAATTGTACGCGATTAAGACCCGCTAATTTATTTTGTATGACGTTGCAGACTTTATATATCCACATGCGTATGTAACCAGATATATATCTTCATCCCCCCCGTGGGATCTCCACCTTGTCGTGGTGGGGGGGGGGTGTCTCAGTAACCGTGGGTTAGAAGCCACCCACGGTGAAGCTAAGCGGGATCCCGGGAGGGGACGCTCCACGTGGGCTTGGTAGAGGCCTGCGTAGGATGCGTCCCATGGTGCGGGTGCGGGGGACAGTTCTGTCTGTCCCTCGCAGTCGGGTGCGGTCGCGGGAGGAGAGGCGTGTGGGTGTTGCGTTGCCCCGCGCCCTATCTCCCGCGACCAAATGGGGGCGCACCATCGTTGCGTCGCGGTGGGGCCGCAGAGGAAGAGGAGATGCGGTGTTGCGTTTTTCGTCCTCCCTATCCTCTGCGGCCGCTGGGTGTTTTGGCGGCGGAGCCCAACACCTTCATCCGCCGCCAAGGGGGTTTCGTTCGGGGCCCGCCTGACCATCTGGCGGGCCAATACCCGTCGGGGGGTAGCGAGGAATGCTTTGGTGAAACCCTACCCTCGGACACATGGGTACATGAGGAGCACGGGTTGGTTTTTAGTCAGTAAGAGTCTGACAGTCCTCTTCGTCCTTCCCCCCCGGGGCAGAGGGACTCCATGAGGATTTTCCAACCCGATACCAAAAAAAAAAAAGATATATATTTTCATTCCACATGCACACATAGGTAAATACCTAACTGTCCAGATGCTACGCGAAAGTACGACTGAAATTTACAACTCCCTGAGTTTCAGAGGACAGCCAATAGAACTGGTGCGGATATTCTTTTCTAGCCACACAGAAAACTTTCTCACTGTCAAGCTTAAGAAATGTAATACAAGTTGAATATATTGTACACGGCGCATTTTAGTTGCGGCTTTTATTCTAACCACCTTATCCATTGCTGATAAATATTGGAAAATAAAAATATATTTCGTACGTCATTAGCAAAATAGAGGATTGTAATTGTTATAATATTAAATCACATTAGCGTAGTGAGTTAAGCGGCTGCCTCGCCACTTCATACTGTGCCGAGTGTTGAGTTTGATCCCCAAAGGGTGATCCATACTTACCTGTATTGTTGTTTTGAGTCTAGGTGCTCTTTGTGTCCGTTAATTATTTATTTTATGGAAACTGCTTCGAAAACAATCTATATATTTACAATTTAAGAATTGTCTTTTTAATGGCTTTTTGTTTAGGCAAAATATGTTGTTTGAAATAAGAAAGATATATGGTTAGGTGTTTAGGCTACCGAATAAATAGATTAGGCTATCATCATCATCAGCCCTTAACAGTCCACTGCTGGACTAGGCCTCTCCTTTGAAAGGAGGAATTGGCGTACTATACCACGCTGGCCAAGCGGGTTGGTATAGGGTTTGTATCAAGTTTTCCTTCTCTTATAGTGCTGTTCTCCTCATTATATGCTCCCTCTGTCGGCTCTTACGACACCCATGGGATGATATGGGGTGGTGACAATCCGTATTCTTAATCCGTCACCACACGGTTAGGCTATACATTTTTTTAATTATGAGCAATTATTATTTTACTAAATATCACATCAGCCATTCTAGTTATTTAAAAATCATAATTATAATACTAAAGAAAAGAATATTTAACTATTGAGTACGGTTTGTTTTTCTCTAGAAAAATAAAAATATTTCAAGATAATTAACACAACTTCTCTGAAAAGTTACTTTTTGACAAAAATGAA
Source organism: Euclidia mi (assembly GCA_944739405.2). Classification (NCBI taxonomy): domain Eukaryota; kingdom Metazoa; phylum Arthropoda; class Insecta; order Lepidoptera; family Erebidae; genus Euclidia; species Euclidia mi. Next base: position 41,637,283 of record OX123197.2, on the reverse strand, counting down.
AAGCTACTGGGCAAAAGGCTGCTTTTACTCTTTTGTTAATTTCTAAATTATTTTGATAAATTTAATTTCCCTTCTAGCAAAGCTAAACTGACTGTCGTTTAATATTTAACAAGTTTTTGTTGAAAAAGTTTTTTAATTCAATGAGTTGAATAATTAGATATTTGGTTAGAAACAGGCTTTTTACAAAATATTAAATTTTTCAAGTTATTAGTGATTTATTATTAGCGTTTTATTAAAATGTACGGTCTTCACTACAAATCTGAATATGCTACGGTTGAATATGCTACAGTTTTATCCTCGAGAGTGGTATTTTAATGGAGGGCAGACAATTTTTTTCGCTGCTGTAAGGCGCCTCTGAACATTCAACATTATAATATAATTAAGTGTTTGCGTATCTTTGTGATACTAACAAAAAAATTATGTCAATAATTTTACATTTAAATATACTTTAAAATAAAATAAAAGTTTTGATAGGAAAGTCACGTTTAAAGTCAAGTTCGTAAGCACATTAACACTTAATTGGACAGAATCCAATTACATCCCGCACTGATACAGCTAAAGAGGTAACGAGTGGCATGCGTGTATTTAATGTCTTCTTTCAGGCTCGTAGTAGGATCCTCCCCGTGGGATCTCCACCTTGTCGTGGTGGGAGGCTCAGTAACCGTGGGTTTGAAGTACAACACCCACGGTGAAGCTAAGCGGGATCCCGGGAGGGGACGCTCTACGTGGGCTTGCGTGAGGCCTGCGTAGGATGCGTCCCAAGGTGCAGGTGCGGGCGACAGTTCTGTCTGTCCCTCGCAGTCGGGTGCGGTCGCGGGAGGAGAGGCGTGTCGGTGTTGCGTTGCCGCGCGCCCTATCTCCCGCGACCAAATTGGGGCGCACCATCGTTGCACCGCGGTGGGGCCGCAGAGGAAGAGGAGATGCGGTGTTGCGTTGCCGCCCTCCCTATCCTCTGCGGCCGCTGGGTGTTTTGGGCGGCGGAACCTTCGTCCGCCACCAAGGGGGTTTCGTTCGGCGCCCGCCTGATCATCTGGCGGGCCAATACCCGTCTGGGGGTATCGAGGAATGCTTCGGTGAAATCCTACCCTCCGACACATGGGTACATGAGGAGCACGGGTTGGTTTTTAGTCACTAAGAGTCTGACAGTCCCCTTCGTCCTTCTCCCCCAGGACGGAGGGACTCCATGAGGATTTTCCAACACGACACCGAAAAATAAAAAGGCTCGTAGTAGGATACACACCGTCTGTAGATAATTTTGAAAAATTATTATTTTGTAGGCAGTTTTTCTGTTTGATCCATTAAGAATACCTTCTTTGTGGTACCTCTGAGTTGACAGCTGTGTTGACACAAACGACTTAAATTAACGGAGATTAAAACGAAATCTGCCGCAATATTTTCAGTCTTAAAATACAGAGATAGCTTTTAATAATCTGTCAAATAGATAATGAGGCTGTCCGCGCAGCAGCTGGTACCTAAGATAAGGGGAAAACTGGCCTAAAAATAACACGCGATAACAGCCCCAATACCGAGAGTTTCCCAGTGCCCTCTGTTAAGCGAAACGTTCATCATTCATCATACTTCTGGGAGCCACCCAGACATAATCACTTACAATTACACTGGTAGTCACTTTAAGCCTTCTAAATTTCTCTGCCCTCCACACAAATGGATATAATTTGTTTTCTACCATTCAGAGGGTGTATCAATTTGCTTAAAATAATTCCCTTCATAATACAGCTAAGTGTCTGTACTAAATACACACTGTATCTTTGATAACCTTCAACCAAAATGCTGTAATCGAAGATTAATTATTATCAACAGGAGTTTAGGGGACCAAGTTTAATTGTATGTGGGACATGAGCGCTTTGAATTTAGTTTGTATAGAATCATGTACATATGTGTGAGTGTATGTGTCAGTCTCACGTGCAGTTGCACAATATAACTTGTTTACTTTGAAACTGTTTCGGTACTGTATAATATTTTACGGACAGCTCTCACACTACAATATATTCCTGTGTTGAAATTGAATCTACAATACGTGGTGTCGTTCAAAACGAATAGGTTACCGTTTATTATTATTACACCATCTATACGCCCTGATACACTCCTAACCCAATTTCAACAACACTTTCCTAAATACTCTACGAAAGCTATCAGATAACTCTGACCCAATAATCTTGAACCATCAGTAAACTGTGGGTAGACCGTGCCAGTGCTATAGATACCCGCGACCATGTTTTATGCGAAATAACCGCGGCTGCTGACAGCTTTAGCCAGCTTTCATCATCATCAGCCCCTTACAGTCCACTGCTGGAATAGGCCTCTCCTTTGAAAGGAGGAATTGGCCTACTATACCACGCCGGCCAAACGGGTTGGTATAGGGTTTGTTTCAAGTTTTTCTTCTCTTACAGTGCTGTTCTCTGCATAGTATGGTCCCTCTGTCGGCTCTTACGATACCCATGGGATGATATGGGGTGGTGACATTTCGTATTCTTAATCCGTCACCACACGGACGAAGCCAGCCAGCTTTAGTACACATTTAATTGACGAAGAATAATATAATTATAATAGCATTTTATTAAAAGTTATTTCAACAATTTAAACAATAAATACACTGCTGCAAAATTAATTAAATCAGTGCAAATTTTACATCTTAAAGTTACTCTGTTTCATCATCAAGCGTACATGCCAAAGTAATAAAATTACGAATTAATTATTTAACTTTGGATTATATTAAATTATTTACGAATATCTGCAACGTAGCTGATTTAATAATCAAAAATATCAAACTGTATTTGACTTTGCGCATAAACAATAATTTTAATAAAAAATCTCTACATGGAATGTTTCTATTTAAAACATTAAGTAATTAAGCTGAGGTATACCGTGCTCTTCCAATAATTCCTCAAAGTCATTACGCCTTACGTTTTATATGAACATGAATAAGAAGAAATATGTTTAATAAAACCCGAGATTTGCAGCTTAAGCGTATTGTGGAAAAAAGCCAGCATTTTGTGGCATCCAGTTTCCTGTTATATTTATGATCGCGTGTACGGAATAAACCAACTGACATAATATGATGCTTGCTGAAGGATCTCTGCTACTAGTTGACCACTTTTCGTAGATTTCGGCTACTTTCGTACCTTGATATGTGTGATGAAGAGATTGTTGAAAGATCTTTAATTATGAACCGACTTTATGTGACATACGTACCATTATCCCACTGGGTTGCGATAGCCTGGACCGCGGACTCTAAGGCAAACGTGTTACATGCAAAAAGAATAAAACTAGCAAATTAATGTCTCCTACAGAAATAGGTACATCAATATGTATATTATTATGCAAAATTCCTTAGGGTGGGTAAAGGACCACTAAAAGAAGATTTTTGGTAATTTCCTAAGGTGGTTAAATAGTCCCTCGCGGGCGGAGCCGCGGACGAAGTTTAAAATCATATACTGTATCGACGCAGAACTATCAAGGCAACGAACGTTGGGTCACCAATTGCCAAACTTTCGCGTCTCACTGGCACTCTTGAGCTCACAAAGCGAGGAGTCCTAAACTTCTCGCGACCGACTCCATTAGAAGCCTTCCCTAGCTTTGTTGGACTAGCACCACAATAATACGGTAAACATATAGTGTACAATTTCTTACTTGATATGATATTAGCTACAGAGTTGGGTATTTTGCTAAGTGTGTTTTAGATAGCTAAAACACACTTAGCAAAATACCCAACTCTTCCAATATAGTTCTGATTAAATTCGTTGCGGTTGCCATGACAGTTTAACTTTCGCCGCAACTTCACGAGTCTTTTTCCTCAATTATCATACAGTAGTGGGAATAACTAAACCAAAGAAAAGTACTAAGTAAAGTATCAAATGAAATATTCACGTTTGTAACTCCTTTTACCTTAAGTTTTTTCAGACTTCGGGGATAGAACTCAGTTTGTCAACATTGTGATTTATAACAGAATATAATGTATAAGACTGCCTCCGTGGTCCAGTGGATAGCGTATAGGACTGCTGATCGGAGGTCCCGGGTTCGATTCCCAGGTCGGGCAAAGTGTTACTGGGTTTTTCCAAATTCTCAGTAGCAGCACGGAGTCTGGTGATGTGCCCGGTAACGGCAATAGGCTCGCCCCCTATTACGTGGGACCTAAAAAAAATTCATGGCGAAATGTGGGTGTAATATAACACCTCTGCCTACCCCTTCGGGGATACAGGCGTGAGTCTATAAAAAATATATATAATGTATGCCAAAGTATACTAAATTCCTTAGCCTGATAAAAGGTTGAACTATGAAGATAGTGTAGCGAAATTTTACCGTTTACTATGTAGGTAAAATATCTTCTTTATCAAGCTGCTACACGCAATGGTATACAGGTTTTTTTACCTTACTAGGCATGTACATTACTAAAACCACAGACATACTAAAACTTTCTTCTTTTAAAATTGTATCACTCGTATGCAGTAAGACTAAGTTCTTTATGTCGGAGGCGGTTGTTTGGTGACCGCAAGGACCTAGCCCTTCCTGTTATTTGGAGTTTTTTGTAATTAAAAGAGCTTCTTAGTTCTCTCGAGTATGCAGATGAAATGTAACGATGGATATTAAAATGAAGAGTATATGTCTATAATTTTTTTAATACTTTATAGTAATCCTAATTCCTAAGTCTAGAGATTGCTAGAAATCGACGCGGAATCTACCATATGTAGCCATGATTATATTATAGGCTGTAGGTTGTGTACCCGTACATAATAAGTCATTACACGCCCTTGTACATCTACCTTGTCAGCCAGACAGCGCACGAAGCCCCCGATAGATTTATCACTATTCATTTAGATAACAAAGCTTCACGGGGTACGTCGCGAGTAAACATTCATCTGTCATTCACTTTACGACAGATCGGTGTACGACATAACGCTATTTGAACGCTTATCAAACGCTCGTAATCGCAAATGGCGTTTTGATAAGCCGTCTAGCCGGTTTAATGCACCTCCGACAGTTTGAGATCAATGCATAATAAAAGGTGTCTGTTCACTCTTATTACTAGTTCATTTTGGTAATAAAATACGACAGGAGAAATATGTATGGTAGAAAATAGTCATCATATATATATTGTTTTTTATATTAATAGGTGGCAAACGAGTAGGCGGATCGCCTGATAGTAAGCAATTACCGCCGCCCATGGACACGAGCAACACCACAGGAGTCACAAGTACGTTGCCGCCTCTTGGCGTTGGGAAAAGGGATAGGATAAGGAGTGGGTTGAGGGGGAAGGAATAGGGGATAGGGCCGCCGGCACTCTCACTCACCGAACGAAACGCAACAGTTTAGGTACTGTTACTTTACGTCGGTTTTCTGTGAGAGGGTAGTAATACCCCGGTCGAGCCGGCCCATTCATGCTGAAATCAGCAAGGCTCTACTACCGTTAGATATTAGCCAATAGACGTCTACCGTTGGACATAGGCCTGCCGCAAGGCTCTCCACATAGACTGATCTTGAGCCATTCGCATCAATCCAGTAGAAAATTATATAGCGTATTATATTGATATTGGACCCTTGCCACATGTCTTGGCCTAAAAGTTCACGAAAATTTTAGCGTAATTTATTAAAAAAAAATTGATAATAATTTATCCGTTTCACGGTTTTATTTTATAATAATTACCCACATTAAAAAAACTCGAGCAGAATTTGCTTAATTGACGAAGTTAATTACGCAACCCCTACAACACTTGCCGTACGACGGAAAATCGTTGTGAAAGAAAAACAAAACGTTCAGATAGGATTAATCACAGTTTATTTGTGTAATTTGAGTTCAATTTAGGCGGTTTACAAGCCTTTATAACTGTAGCACAGATAACAGACCACTCGATTACAAGCTCCAGTGATTTAAACTGCCGCGGGTTAGTTGCGAGGTGTCGGCTCGCGGAATCAATATTTTGAGCGGAACTATCAAACCATGCGTTGATTGTGAATCTTCAATGTGTGTCAGTAGGGCTTGATTGGAAGGCCAAAATTCATCATCATCATAATGATTTTAGGATAATTTTTACTTTCGATAGTCTCTCTATACAAACGATCTGTGCTCAGTTCCAATAAAATAAAAATTACTCGCAGCAAGCAACATAGTATAACTTACTACATATTTATTTTATAGAGTTAAGGTGTCTGATCTTGTTTTCCATTTCAATTTAGCTTATCTCCGTTCAACACAAAATATAGGTACACCGCAGTTGCGTTGCCTTTATGTGAACATTCCTGCTCCAAAATATACACACGGTTACATCTATATGTTTAAATCTGTGTTATCACGTTTAATATTCGCTGTAATAAAGTAATGTATAAAACTACTTGCTGAATTACTTTTGTTGCTGTCATACTTCTTCTTCTATTTTCCTTCGCCTTATCCCATTATCTAGGGTCGGCTTGAGCGGTCGTAGCAGATGCTATTCTCGGGTCCTTAAGATCCTTTTTGGACTAATGAGAGCCAAGTGGCAGGAGGTCTTCCGCGGCGTTTGCATCGTTGTCGGTAGATTTAGGGCCACTCGTACCATGTGATCTTCAGGACAGCGGCACACATATCATACCGTTGAAGGCATCGTTCTTTTACCTTCTCGGCAACGGGGGCAACCTTGTAGCTTCCTCTGATGTGGATCTTGCGAACTTTGTCGAGCATCGTGACACCCGCTGACCAGCGTAACAAGCTCATTTCTGTCACGTGTAGTTTTGATAGGTATTGCTAATTAGAAGCCCGGCATTCTGTGCCGTATAGGATGGCGGGTCTAATTGCCATTTTAAAGTTTTAGTTTAATGGGCATTCTTATGTTGCACATTACGCCTGTGAGTGGAGTCCATTTCATCCAACCCGTAGTTGCTCTATGGGTTACATCTCGCTTGATCCTACCATCATTGCTGATAATTGACCTTAAGTATTTAAAGTGGTCAACCGTAGATATGGGTTCACCGTCGATGTGGAGTTGTATTTGGTTGACTTGCGTACGACCACCTGTCCACCCAAATTCACCTTTTTCTCTATTTATCTGGTAGATTGCCCATTCAGAGGTGATGAATTGGGTCTTAGAATTGTTAAGTATGTTGGTCTGATATCCAGTTGGCACAGTACAAGTTCTGTTCAGTTTGGTATCAGATGACTAGGTAATCGTATTGTGTTTCAGGTTCGACTTAATATTCCTGATCCTGGACCCACAAGATGAGGTGTTCGACCGGCGGCTGGCGTCGCACCTGGTCTCGCTGTACTACAAGGACCCCTCCAGCGCACACCACGACGAGGATACGGTCGTGAGTACACTTCGTACTGTCTTTCGACTGTTAGTGATGAAGTACTTGTTATATATTGTTACGAACTGGGGTTCGGTGATACATTAAATTTCTGTGCCACTAAAACTACACTTTATTTTACAAACAAAGACACTTAATTACACACTAATAAAAACTCTATTTCACACCACTATACACTTCCAACTCTTCAGATTCTTCGCTGATCTTGATCGCTCTGTTATTAAAATTGAACTTTCTCGATTCGCTTGTCCGCGCGGTATTTATATCGGTCGGATAAAAAACTAGTTTATTCTAGCCGCTTCTGGAATGTTCTCGTAACAAAAACGAGCGTTCTAGAGTAGTGGTATTGTTCTAGTATCAACAGCAACGCCATCTGTTAGAGTATAGATGAAACACTGATATATCCATTCTCTTCTAGTTCTCTCATTCACCGATAGATGGCATTATTTTCAAATATTGCCATTCGTAACAATATGTTATTGTGGTACTATCGGCAGGATATGGGTGTGATGCGCTGCAGCTGGAGTCGCTGATCCGCCTCGCCGAGGCACACGCGCGCCTGCGCCTCTCGCCCGTCGTGGAGCTGCGCGACGTGGACGAGGCCGCGAGGTACGTGTGTTACAGTATACTTACACACTGTGTACAGAAGGGTGTGAAGCGGTAGAACAGCAGTGTGTTTGTGTGGCAGGCTGCACCGCGAGGCTCTGAAGCAGTCGGCGACAGACCCGGCGTCGGGGCGCATCGACGTGGGCATCCTCACCACCGGCCTCGGGGCCGCCGCGCGCCGCCGCCGCGCCGACCTCGCCGCCGCCACACGCGACCTTCTGCAACACTGCTCGCGCCCGCACACGCTCGCTATCTCCAAGCTGCTGCAAGAGATCAACGCCAACGCGCAGACCGTGCGTACTCACCCACGTTGTGCACGCTATACACGCAGCACCACACACGCCACTTATTTAAAAATGTGATCATAAACAAAATTAAAAAGCAAAAATGCATTTTAAGGGATACAAGCCATAAGCATTCTTACTAGATGCTTGGTCTAATTTTTAAAATGTTAGTAGTAGAGCGTACCTATATTATGGCAAACTACACATCTTGTTGGTAGTATCACACAAATCTAAAAACTAAATCATTAAAGTACTCAAATATGAGCGAGCGCGTGGCCTCCTAAGTTGAAAAGTTTCCTCCACTATGTGACAAACTTTTTACTGCGCTATAAAAGTATTATTTATGTTTTATTTAACGTTCATTTGAACTTCAAATTCTAATTTAAAATCCCACACAGTACATTTTATTTTTAGTTAAAAATTTAATACCATCACTTTGTGTAAATTCTGTACGACACAGAATTGGGGATTGGGGATGCGTATGTTTGTACAAACATACATTTAACGAACACAAATTCAATTGAAACAAAAATGTATGGCTTATACGTGTTATCTCGTACTGTGTTAAACGGCAAGGCGATCACATAAACTATTAGGCAACCATTCAGTCAAAATATTATATAGTAATGATATTTGACTGCCTCCGTGGCTCAGTGGATAGCGTATGCGTCTGCTAATTAGATGGTCGCGGGTTCAATAATTCAAAGCATGATTGGGTTTTCCGAATTTTCAGTAGCAGCACCGAGTCTGGAAAAGTGCCTGGTTACACGAATACGCACATAACTCCGTAAAGTTAGTGGTGCGCGCCGTGGATTCGAACCCGATACCCTCTGCATGGCAGTCTGTTGGTATCTCCACTAGTCTATCGCTGCCCTCCCACAAGGCTATCGCTGCCCTCAGTCTATAGAAAACAATACTTTTATTTTTTAATCTATGGAAAAAGTAATGGTTCAATCCCCCTATTTTCCTCAAAATACGACGTGGTACAATTCTCATAATAAGAAGTCAGTTTCGCTGTTATTGCATGTATTTGCACCCACAAAAACCGAGATAGTAATAATATATATTAGGAAAACAGATGATATTGCTTCTTATAAAATCGTCCCATTTTTTTTTCAAAATTATTTAGTCCTGGTTCGGCCTATGATTGCAATAATATCGGCGGTCTATCTTACTAAAGAACGGGCGACGCTTATTTTCCCCGTCCGTGGCCGCCATTCTGTTATAGCTCTACTCCATGTCATAACTACGCCTAGCCAGGTATATTTATTCTTTCTTTCTTTTTAAAAAGACAACTCCCGCACTAGGAATAAATCCTGTGTCGCGAGGGACTTTACAAACATACAACTAACGAACCAATGAACACCCAGACTCGAAACAACAATTTATGGATCACACAAAGTGTTGTCTTGTGTGGGAATCGAACCCACGACACTCGGCGCAGTGTCAAGCGGCGACGCGGCTGCTTAAACCACTACGTCAACCGTGCAGTAAAAAAGTTGGCATAGTATAAGTTTAGAAAAGTATAACTTTAAAATTTGCAATATAAAATAAATTTTATAATAATCAGAGCATATTTTAAAATGGATTAAGTCCTTTTTTATAATTTTATAGGCATTTGAAATAAAACAATTGCATTTATAACATGAGCCTAGTCTCAGTAAAATGTAACCATTGCGTTTGTAATGGCCTGAAATTAACAATCGGTGCAGTAACCGCTCGGATCGCGCGATGTTGCGGTTCGCCGCGCGGCGACGCGGCGCGCGTCCACTCAACCGTGGCTCGCTAGCTTTCACTCGCCAAATTACCGTTGTCGCCGCGTTTTTCCCGGGCATTTCGTAAAATGCTTTCACAACATCATTCTTCTACGCGATAACCTTAAAAGATTGACGTCGTTTGTGGAAAATGCTGTATGTGCTCATTGCCTTGCAGCGCATGTGACAGGGGTGTAACGACATTTTTTATTCACCCACTGTACCTACTTGAAACTGGAAAATTCATTATTCTCAGGCTTATACAATATCTTTACGCACTATACTTAATCACATTTGATTGCACGTATGGTCTAGTGCTTCAAGCAATCAACTCGCCGTTTAACACTACGCCGAGTGTTGTGGGTTCGATCCACACACTATTGTTTTAAGTCTAGGTGTACTTTGTGAAGTCCCCTGTGACCCGTGATTCATTCCTTGTGCTGGATTTGTTCTTATAAATGTCCATAGCAGCACATATCTCACTATTGAAATTACCATCTGCAACTAAATAAAATAAAAAAAATATTATATTTCCCTCTTTTTAATTTCCGTAACTTACATAATCGTTTACCTCGTTAAACAACCCTTTCCCATCGTATCTTGAACGTCATAAATAGCCAATACCGAGAGCTTATTATAAAGATTCCGCTGCGAAATTTCACAAGATTTAATTAGACACGGCGCAGGTATGGCGTGGTTAGAGCGAGTAGGTAGGTATATAGCGGGTCCATAGCGGCAAAACTTAGAAGTTGTTTAAGAACGACATTTTTGACATCCTTCAATGCAAATTTACTTCGAGGTTATGGTGGTAATTTTATTGAGAGCTTTCAAAACTGTCGAAAGTAGTAGTGATCTGTGAAAGTGTCATTCTTAGACAACTTCTAAATTTCACCGCTAGAGTTGCTAGTTAGAATCTTAGCATCGCCAATACTGTGTATAGCGGTGTATGTAAAACGGGGATGACGGATAATCGTGTTCCATTACACTTCACCAACAGAACTCCCTACAATAGCTACTTGAGTAAATGAACGCCCAATTTCGTGAAGATTCTTAAAATCTCGCTTACTCAGCCACTCGATTATAAAAACATACTTCGCTCGGAATATATAATCGCAATATATTCGGGTGTTACACGAAAAACGTGTTCTAGAGGATTTTTAGTAAGTGTGGGAAAATATTCTGTAAGCAGATATTTGTTTTAATATAGATTTTTTATTCACAATAGCTACTTTCAAGAGTATGTTACATGTACATTTACAATATACATTTTGTATGTTGTATATTGTGTGTCTATATATATAAGTGCGCGATCTCTTTTTATAGATCTCTCAAAGAGACTGGTCGATGCCTCGCGTGACCAGAAGGCTGGCCTGTATTTGGCGCAAAAGATCAGTATTGCCATACAACGTGGCAATGCTGCGAGCATTCTGGGCACGCTCCCAATTGACGGCGATGTGGAGGATTTCCATGACGCCCTCTAAATTTTCTTTTCCTTTCTTTTTTTTAAATGTATTTTTTAGTTATTTAAGTACAGAAATTATTGTCTTATTTTATGTGTAAATAGTCATTTAGCTATGTTAGTTTTAATTTGATTGCAAATAAATAAAATTAGAGTAATTATTTCTTTATTACAAATATCTTTTTTTTTGCGTTGTCGTGTGTGTCTATTGTATTTGTATTAACATTAATTTTAAGGAATTTTACCAGTGAATACTAATAAATCCTTTTGTTTATGAAGTATTTCTTTCACACATGCTTAATTGTTTGTTTTTGAATTAATGTCGATAGTTGTATTTAAAAATATAATAAAACTTAAAACAATAATATCTTAAATTTAGGTCATATTTTTAGGAGCTACTATGCCTCATACAGACACATAGATACTCACGTTAAAATCATTATACCTCACTAAATCTTGAATCAAGAAAAATACATATTATAAAATGTACAATTTAAACTTTATGATATCGATGATTATTATATAGAAAGTGTAGATGTGCTACGCTTCTACAGTAGCGTAGCAGGTCTACACGGCTAAGCATATCGCGTAGCTCTGCGCGGTAAAGCATTAAACAACTACAAACTTTGTAGCAATTGTGTTTATGTAAGTGCTATCAATTTAGTTCCTCGCCGTTTTATTACGAATCAGATTTATTTGCGAAGCCAGCTTTAAAGCGTTTCAGAGAACAGTTGTAGAGTAATATGTCCGAGAGTAAAGCAGAGTAAAGCATTAAGGCCAGTACCAATGTTTAGAATAAAGCATTGTCAAACACAGTCTAAAGTTATAATTCTAAAATACGACAGTGTCACTATCACATATTTATACCTTGTGTAAGATTGACTTACAGATTTCGGGTAATTTAATGTTAAACATCGACGATAAAACTTTCAAGTTACTTACAAAATCATTTCAATACAAGAATTTATTTTCAAAGTAGCATATCAAGTACCTTTTTATCTCCCATCTAGGATTATCCATGAATGTTTTGCCACAACTGACATTTATGTAATTTCAAATTCAGTGCTCATAATCTCACTGCGATGTGTGACATAATTCGTAAGTGAACAATATCCAAACACGCACTTCAGTGACATGACACCAATACACGAATGATTTCACTCTTTTATGTCCCTTACTAAACTTGATATAACGTCTAAATTTGCGTACAAGATGTGCAAGATCTTCCTCCAATAGAGCCAGTTGAGCTAAGCGGAGCAAGGGAAATAAACTTTTCTTAGCTCGCTCAGCTAGGTGGATGTATTTCTCACATACCGTTTAGCTATGTCGCTCATCTCTACTGAACACGCAACTTTAATCTAAATAAATCTCGCAATAGACATTAGCATATCAAAAAGCGACATTTTAAGTGCCCTGAGCGCCTCAAAACTCAAGACACAAGACACAGGTCGTGGTTTTGATGTCAATTCTCCTCTGACATCTCACGTTCACTTCAATCTTAACAACATTCTGAGGAAAATTAATCTCTAGTGTCGAGGCTACAAGATTACTGTGTTTTGCTCTACCTTACCAGCCTCTGTTGTATACACAAAGAATATATTAGTGCTAAAGACGTGACGTGGCCTTTGATAGTGATGAACATTTTCTTATCGCGTCTTGGAGGCTTAAGTAAAAATAATTTTACAGACAAATAGGTTCTTTTTAAACAATTTCAACTGAAGTAATATTTAATTATATTTATCTTGTTTAAGGTATATTAAATTTACTTTTTTATAGACTTACGCCTAAAGAGGTTTGATATTACACCCACATTTTGCTTTGTTATAATTTGTAGGTCCCAAGTAATAGGGGGCGAGCCTATTGACGTTACCAGGTACTTTGCCCAAATCGGTGCTGCTAAAGAGAATTCTGGAAAATCAGTAACACTATTGCGCGACTGGGATTCGAAACCGGGACGCGATCAGCATACGCTATCCAGTGGACCACGGAGGCAGTCACGTTAGTCAAGTTAAAGCAAATTGAGTAGCGACCCGCATGTGACATTTCACCTCATTGTTAGTCAGTCTTGGGTTATGTGCTTATTTATAATAATCGCAATACCGATTTCTCACACAGTGCTTGAACTACGTATATCTTTAACGCCTGTCTACGCTCATTGTCATAACTTTAGCAGTAATGTTATGAAATCTACTAGTATAAATATTTGTGCCAGAAACACCGCGGATATGAACCTACCAAACCAGAAGCATCAGTGGTGCACTTAGTGGGTTCGAATTTAACCTCTACCCATACATGGCAGTCTGTTATGATCCAGTAGGCTTTTCTTCAACAACAAAGAATAAAGTCTTTATATTTTATTAATTGGCCTAAATAAACTTCCCTAAATGTAAAAATGTGAGATCATCCCAAATTAATTTTTACTATACCGAAATAAAGTTTAAAGTCCCTGAACAAAATATAAATAACTTAATCATAATTATGTTTAAAATACTGTAAATAATTTGTCAACAGTGTATGTTGGTATTTTAAGATTTGCGCTGGGCGTCGGAGGCGGCCCTACCGTCAAAATATATAGTAACATCATTTTCTTACAAGCAACATGTTCGAGTTTGATACAATTTTCTTTTAGGAATGTATGCAATTTTAGCAATGCACTATTCAGTGTAATTGCGAGTACATCTCTATGCAATTTCTAGTTTATGCGACTCAAGAGATTTTATCTAGGTGTCACATGTATAACAATTAATGTTAGCGTTTGGCGTTACAAATATCTATTTGTAGACATCTGAATACATTATTTTATCTTTTCTGTTATGCTGCATAAAGCAAGTGAGTACCATTTATAGATTAAAGATGCGTTTTCATGTCATATATGATTTAATAGAAGTGTAATGGCGCACTTTGTCTAATCTGTATTGAGATTTATTTCAGTTTCGTAGAGCTCTATTTTACAGGCCCAGCAGTTTTACCTTTTTATTATTTTCTCAATTATTTTGACAAATTTAATTTCCCTTTTAGCAAAACTAAAATTACTGCCGTTCAATATTTAATTTTACATTTTACAAGTTATATGTATTATTATTGTTGTTTAAAATGTACGGTCTTCACTACAAAACGTTGAATATACTACGGTTTTATCCCCGAGTGTGGTAGTTTAATAGAGTGCAGACATATTTTTTTTACTGCTGTAAGGCGTCTCTGAACATTTAACATATTAAATCTCCACAACCACATATTATTATGTATATTTATGATACTAACAAAAATATGTAAATCATTTTACATTTAAATTCACTATAAAATGAAAATAGTTTTGATAGGAAAGTCACGTTCTGTCAAAATCGATATTTTCGCACATTTACATTTAATTGGACATAATCCAATTCAAAGTCAAAATCATTTATTCATCTAGGTCACAAGGTGACGCTTATGAACGTCAAATTTTAAAGTACATTACTTAATGCTTCTACATTTACATTTACTGCCTCGTTCGCAAAGCAATAGGTAGAACCACGAGAAAGAACGGGCAATAAAACTCGTGGCCACTCTTTTTAATCGCCAGTGTTATGTTACATGTTTTGTTTTTGTAAGGAGCTGCAACTGTTTCACATTGTAATTAATTACTTGTAAATAGTAATTAAGAACATACATAATACTTAAATAATTAATGCAGTTACCAATTTAAGTGCTGTAGTAGCCTTCCAGTGTGAATCTTGTGTAGCAGGAGCATCCACTTACGTCTTATAATGTAGGCAACTCGCGATCATGTTCAGAACTATGATGGAAATGTATGCTACAGAAAGTGACGGTAGGTATATTTATTATTAATTACTTCCCGCACTGATATAACTAAAGAGGTAACGAGTGGCATGCGTGTATTTAATGTCTTCTTTCTGGCTCGTAGTAGGACACACACCGTCAGTAGATAATTTTGAAGCAATTATTATATTGTAGCCAGTTTTGCCATTTGATCTATGAAGAATATCTTCTTTGTCGTACCCCTGAGTTGACAGCTGTGTAGACACGGATGACTCAAATTAAAAGATTAAAACGAAATCTGCCGCAATATTTTCAGTCTAAAAATACAGAGATAGCTTTTAATAATCTGTCAAATAGATAATGAGGCTGTCTGCGCAGCAGCTGGTACCTAAGATAATGAGGAAACTGGCCTAAAAATAACACGCGATAACAGCCCCAATACTGAGAACTTCCCAGTGCCCTCTGTTTAGCGAAACGTTTATCATTACTCATATTTCTGCGAGCCACCCAGACATAATCACTTACAATTACACTGGTAGTCACTTTAAGCCTTCTAAATTTCTCTTCCCTCCACACAAATGGATATAATTTGTTTTCCCACAGTTTCATCGAAACACCATTCAGAGGGTGTATCAATTTGCTTAAAATAATTCCCTTCATAATACAGCGAAGTGTCTGTACTAAATACACACTGTATCTTTGATAAACTTCAACCAAAATGCTGTAATCGAAGATTAATTATTATCAACAGGAGTTCAGGGGACCAAGTTTAATTGTATGTGGGACCTGAGCGCTTTGAATTTAGTCATGTACATATTATGTGTGAGTGTATGTGTCAGTCTCACGTGCAGTTGTACAATATAACTTGTTTACTTTGGAACTGTTCCGGTACTGTATAATATTTTACGGGCAGCTCTCACACTACAATATATTCCTGTGACGAAATTGAATCTTCAATACGTGGTGTCGTTCAAAACGAATAGGTTACCGCTTATATTATTATACCATCTACACGCCATGATCCACTACTAACCCAATTTCAACAACACTTTCCTAAATACTCTACGAAAGCTATCAGATAACTCTGACCCAATCCTCGTGAACCATCAGTAACTATGGGTAGACCGTGCCAGCAGTGCTATAGATACCCGCGACCATGTTTTATGCGAAATAACCGCGGCTGCTGACAGCTTTAGCCAGCTTTAGTACACATTTAACTGACGAAGAATAATATAATCATAATAGCATTTTATTAAAAAGTTATTTCAACTATTTAAACAGTAAATACACTGCTGCAAAATTAATTAAATCAGTGCAAAATTTACATCATAAAGTTACTCGATTTCATCATAAAGCGGGCATGCCAAAGTAATAAAATTACGAATTAATTATTTTACTTTGGATAATGCTAAATTATTTACGAACATCTGCAACATAGCTGATTTATTAATCAAAAATATCAAACTGTATTTGACTTTGTGCATATACAATAATTTTATTAAAAAAAAAATTCTACATCGAATGTTTCTATAAACATTAATTAAGCTGCGTTATATCGTGCTCTTCCACTAATTCCTCAAAGTCATAACAGCTTACGTTTTGTATGAACATGAATAGAAGAAATATGTTTAATAAAACCCGAGATTTGCAGCTTAATCGTGTGGCGGAAAGAAGCCTTAAGCAACATATTTCTGACGCATTTTGTGACATCCAGCTTGGTGAAGGATCTCTGCTTCTAGTTGACCCACTTTGCGTAAATTTCTGCTGCTATTGATTTCGGAGCGAAGAGCTACATAAGTGACGTTTGTTTTCATACCTTGATATGTATGATGAAGAGATTGTTCAAAAATCTTCAAATAAGTATCGACTTTAAAGTAAAGTATAAGTATATATACTAGAACCCAGACTGCCTCTTTTTTTTTTGAGAAACCTTTTGAATTACGCTAGCAATTGGCATAACGTAGGATTATAATTTTAATCACTGTTCTTTAAAATTAGAGAACAAAATTGTGCCTCCCACTGCTCTCGCACAAAACTATAACCGTCCACGCGCCAGATAACACTACAACAAATGTCGTGCAGCAGCAGTACAGCAAAAACAGTCTAGTATGAAAGTGCCGATACTTTTACGACAATAGGACAACCACCTTAGCTTAGTAGCGATGCCAACAGACTTCCATGGGTTCAAACCCACAAGGCACACCACTTTAAATGATTATATATATAAAAACTACAAATGTGCGTAAGAAGCTGAAACTTGTGATGTATTTTGCTTGGAGTGTGCAGGGATTAAGAGAGATTTTTTTGGATAATTCTACCCTAAGGACGTTAAATAATGACGGAACCGCGGGCGAAGTTTAATATCGTATACTGTATCGACGAAGAACTATCCAAAGCAACGAACGTATGTCACCAATTGCCAAACTTTCGCGGCTCACCGGCACACTTGAGCTCACAACGCAAGGAGTTCTAAACTTCTCGCGACCAACTCCATTAGAAGCATTCCGTAGCTTTGTGTGGTCAACATATAGTCTATAATTTCTTACTTGATATGCTATTATCTACAATATCTGTAACGTATGTACTTAGCAAAATATCCAACTCTTCCAATATAAATCTGATTAAATTCGTTGCGGGTGCCATGACATTTTAACTTTCTCCGCAACTTCACGAGTGTCAAAACTCTTTTTCCTCATACATATACATAGTTATACAGTTATAGTGGAAAAGATTAACCCAACAAAAAACATACTGCAGTATGAAATGAAATATCGGATTTCATGCTGCGGTAATAGAACTCTGTATGTACTATTTTGGTGAAATGACATTTCTACCAACCTGCTATATATTACGCAATGGAATACTGTTTTTTAATCTTTTTTTTATGTATGTTCCCCGATTTCTCTAAGACGTCTGGACCGATTTCGAAAATTCTTCTTTTGATTGAAAGAGTATACCTCTTAGTTGGTCCCATGATCATCAGGTCAGGATCTGATCATGGAATCCTGGGAAATCGAAGGAACTCTTCAAATTTTATAAGCACACTTGAAGCGATTTGACCGTAACAACCCAATGCCGTCGAGTTTGGGCTCGTTTGAGTCGTCTTTTACATGGACTTTGATGCTAGATGATTTCCATGGTCTGATGATAGAGTTGGAAGGTGGCCATGGGATGTTTGTAATACAAAGACGCAATCCCATTGAGCTTGGGCTAGTTTGATTCGTCTTTACATGGACTGTAGTGCTGAATGTTCACCAAACTCTGATGATGGAGCAGGATGGTAGCCATGGGATACTTGTAATACAATTACGCAATCCCATCGAGTTTGGGCTCGTTTGAGTCGTCTTTACATAGACTTTGATGCTGGATGATTGCCATGGTCTACTGATAGAGCTGAAAGGTAACCCAATCTCATCGAGTTTAGAGTCGTTTGGTTGGTCTTTACATGGACTTTGGTACTGGATGTTTTCCAGGGTCTGACGATGGAGCAGGAAGGTGGCCATGGCATCTTTGTAATACAAAGACGCAATCCCATTGAGTTTGGGCTCGTTGGATTTGTCTTTACATGGACTTTAGTGCTGAATATTTACCAAACTCTGATGATGGAGCAGGAAGGTGGCCATGGGATCTTTGTAATACAATAACGCAATATCATCGTGTTTAGGCTCGTTTGTTTTGTCTTTGGTATTGGATAATTTCCGAGATCTGATGATGGAACTGAAACGAACGTGTTTAGGCTATTTAGTTGAAAACAAAAAATTGCCAGAAAAGTACAGGTCTACATTTCAGAATGAGGCACGGAAGGAAGACCTCCCCATCATGTACCACCTACACTATCCTTTGTAGCACCTATTACTATTTTTTATTAGTATACCACTAAAAAGCAAAAAATAAAAATTATTTTTAAATAAAAAAAAACAACTTCAAAAAACACTAAGGAACTAAAAAACGAACTAAAATTATTCTACTAAGCATGTACATTATTCAAACTTTCTATGATTAAAATTGTATCGTTCGTATGCAGTAAGCCTATGTTCTTTATGTTGGAGGCGGTTTTTCGGTGACCGCAAAGATTATAACCAACCCTTCCTGTTAGGTTAGGTTAGGTTTTTTTTTAATTAGAAGAGCTTCTTAGTTTCTTTCTTAGTTTCACCTTCTTAGTACGAGTACAAAATGTATCGATGGGTATTAAAATGAAGATTTTTATTACTTTATAGTAATCCTAATCTATTGACCACCTATATTGTTAGCCTGCATGTATATATATTGAATTGAATGTTGGAAACTGGTAAATTGCCTGACAACTTAAAAAAACACTTGTTAAGCTAATCCAAAAAAAGGTTCGAAACATGACATTAACAATTATAGGCCAATTGCGCTGTTACCAAACTTTTCAAAAAATTTCGGAAGAGTTATATATAACAGATTGGCGAAATTTTTGGAGGTTAATAATATTTTAACAACAATCAGTTTGGAATTCAAAAAGAAAAGACGACGTCATTAGCGATTTATAAACTATTTGATTCCATATGGGATACTATGAACAAAAAAAGGCAATGTGCCGCTTTATTCATTGACATGTCAAAGGCATTTGACTGTGTAAAATATGATATCCTGCTAAATTAACTGGAAAGAATAAGCATTCGAGGTTTAGCACATACATTAATTAAAGATTACTTAAACAATAGAGAGCAGGCGACTGTGATCGAGGTATATAATTAAACAAGTAAAATGATGGAAACAGTCAGACCTGAATTCGCAGCCGTACTATTAGGTGTTCCACAAGGTAGTATATTAGGACCCCTGATGTTTCTTATTTACATTAATGAGCTTCCTAACATTATTGACCACCTATGTGTCATGTATGCAGATGATGCAACAATTTTCATACCTAATGACTACAAGACTCTTCAGAACTATGAAAATAATATAAACACAACACTAGCAACAGTAACAGAGTGGTTAAAGAATATAAATTTAAGCATAAAATTTGAGAAAACAAAATAAGTGCAATTTCGAAACTATCAAACTAAGCCGACTCAACTTAGGATATCCTTAACCAACACATTGATTGAAGAAATAAACGCGACAAATGTTTTAGGTGTAACTATTGATCAACACCTCAATTGAAAAGCTCACATAGCAAAAATTAATAAAAAAATCTCAAGTGCGTGTTATGCGCTGTCTATATTAACCGAAACAAGTAATGTTAGTATTGCCAGAAATGCTTACTTTGGTAATGTATACCCATTTTTGACGTATGGTGTTATCTACTGGGGAGACTCGACAGATGTTCAGTCTACATTCCTTTTACAAAAAAAATGCATAAGAACCATATACAACATGTGTAGTACCGATTCCTTAAGAAATGTATTTAAAGAGAAAAAAAATCTCACCTTAGCTGCTACATATATATTTGTTGGAATTGTGTCTGTTTGTAAGAAATAATATGCAATACTTTGATTTCAAGTGTAACACCAAAACAAACATTCGTAGCATGTATAAATATAACATTAACCTACCAAATATTAAAAATACAGTGTATTACAACAGCACTTATATCACTGCTATACGAGTCTTTAATCATCTACCAGTTGCTGTTATAGAACTACAAGGGAAATTGTTCAAAACCCACCTTAAAAATGGTTAATGGAAAATGTATTTTATAATTTGAAAGAGTACTTTGAGAAAATACATGTTTTGTAAGTAATAGTAAACTTTCTTGATACGAGTATGTATAACTTCAATTAGCAATATAGTAATCAAAATAATGTATATGTTAAGGTTGCACATCCGAATCGGGTAAACTGTTGAAACAATTAATTATTTATATTAACACCATGAATGTACACAGTTATGCAATAAACGAATCTTTATCTTTAAATCTGGGGATTACAGTTATTTTATTTTAATTGATCAAATGACCCATAGTCACGAAAAAATTGGGCCGCGTTTGTGCTTCACAGGGATTCAATTTTAATATCTATTCTATGGCCCTCAAATATAGCCTAATCAACTGTGACAATTATCCGGAAGACCTTATTTTATATGTCAATACCTACTAGATAAGTTTTCAGTACCCAAGTACGATAAATAATATGCCTGAATCATTCTGAGTTAGTCTGTCAAACATTTTGTAAGTATCGGTAATGTTACCAATACTACATGAGTAACGGAACCGCCCATAGTTGTTTCTTTATTATCGTTGCAGGGTACGGTACCTTACGAATTATCAGATCCAGATTTTAGTCTCTTATTCTATCTGTAGCCATAATTATATAATAGTCTGTAGGTTGTTTACCCGTTCATAATAAGTCATTACACGCCCGTCTATATTTACCTTGTCAGCCAGACAGCGCACGAAGTCCCCGATAGGTTTATCACAACTCATTTAGATAACAAAGCTTCACGGGGTACGTTGCGAGGAAATATTCATCTGTCATTCACTTTACGACAGATCGGTGAACGACATAACGCTATTTGAACGCTTATCAAAAGCTCGTAATCGCAAATGGCGTTTTGATAAGCCGTCTAGCCGGTTTAATGCACCTCCGACAGTTTGAGATCAGTGCATAATAAAAGTTGTCAGTTCACTCTGATTACTAGTTCATTCTGGGTATAAAACACGACTGGCTAATATGATGACTATTTTCTACCATACCTATCTCGTTTGGTAGAAAATAGTCATCATATTAGCCAATAGACGTCCTATCCAGCTAAGTAGCTGTGGCAGCTTACTGGTCGCATATAATATAAATCCCCATTGACACAACAAGAAGAAGAGGAAGATTGTTGGGCATAGGGCCAACCCAAGACTCTCCACAGATTGATCTTGAGCCGCCTACTTCCATCCGGTAGAAAATAATATTGCGTATTAAATTGGTATTGACACATGTTTTGGTCTAAGAGTTTTCGAAAATGTAAGACAAATTTAACCATTGCACAGTGAGATCTGCATTTTTTTGTGTACGAAGGATAGGTTCTCAAAAGAAAATTGCTAATACATCATTTCGTAGAGGAAGAGAATATTATAATGGAAGGTTTGTGTACTTATAAGTAAGATAAGCTAACTCCAATGGTCCATTACCTGAAACAAATAAAAAAAATAATTATAATAATTATTGATTGGACATGATACACAATTAAATAATATAAAAAAATATCATTAGTATTGGCTTTATTTTACATTTCTCGTTACATAAGTCATAAAGGACTTTTCCTTAAGTCAATGATACCAGGATGGTTTTCAACCCCCCCGTGGGATCTCCACCTTGTCGTGGTGGGGGGCTTAGTAACCGTGGATTTGATTTTCTCCCACGGTGAAGCTAAGCGGGATCCCGGGAGGGGACGCTCCACGTGGGCTTGCGTGAGGCCTGCGTAGGATGCGTCCATAGGTGCGGGTGCGGGGGACAGTTCTGTCTGTCCCTCGTAGTCGGGTGCGGTCGCGGGAGGAGAGACGTGTCGGTGTTGCGTTGCCGCGCGCCCTATCTCCCGCGACCAAATGGGGGCGCACCATCGTTGCGTCGCGGTGGGGCCGCAGAGGAAGAGGAGATGCGGTGTTGCGTTGCCATCCTCCCTATCCTCGGCGGCCGCTGGGTGTTTTGGCGGCGGAGCCCAACACCTTCATCCGCCGCCAAGGGGGTTTCGTCCGGGGCCCGCCTGACCATCTGGCGGGCCAATACCCGTCGGGGGGTAGCGAGGAATGCTTAGGTGAAACCCTACCCTCCGACACATGGGTACATGAGGAGCACGGGTTGGTTTTTAGTCAGTAAGAGTCTGACAGTCCCCTTCGTCCTTTCCCCCCAGGGCGAAGGGACTCCATGAGGATTTTCCAACCCGACACAAAAAAACAAAAAAAAAGGATGTTTTTCAAACCAAGCCTCTGAATAACTGATAGATATCTACTGTTGAATAGAACTATTAGGAATGAATCTGCACAACGCCTTGATACATCATTTTCTAGTTGACTTATAACACATAATTTTATTTTGTTTTTCAAATAACTATCGTAAATACGACTGATATGTATACGGTGTATACGTACACCAAATGGATGAACCCGGTATTGACTTATTAAACACAACAAAACCCTGCGTGTATTAAATCCATCGCATCCAATAATAGCTCCACCAATCCGCGAAGCCTTACCGCAACCATTTACAATCAACGGCAAAACAAACCTCAAAGAGAAACTGCTACTGCTAACCTATAAAACTGGAACAGTAACAACAGTACCGTAAGTTTACTGTTCCAGTTTTATAGATTTTTCGTAGAACATAAAAACCAGGGTGGCGTAGTCGTAGAAGTGGTTATCTCGCCATTCAGCAACTACGACAAGTGGGTTCGATCCTCACACGCGACGTCACTTTGTCTGATCCACAAGTTGTTATTTCTGGTCTGGGTGTCTTTGTATGCATTGATTGAATGTTAGTGAAGTTCACCGCGACGCGAAATAGTGCTGGGTAGCCTGGGTGTCAACAAGTCTAAAAACTTGTTGACATATGGACGTGAACATTATACATATATACTTTCAACAATGCCAACAACATGAAGTCTTTTATTTTTTGTATTTTAAGATTCACGAAACCTCCCCTAAACCAGTTACTGACTGAAATTTATTACAATTTCTTGACATTAACGTCGCTCAAGTAAGCCATTACATTCGGTTATCCGTCGACGGCTTTTAACCTTTCATTAATGTAAATCGAATACATCTGGGGCCTTGCCGGTGGCCCTTCTAACGCGGGGTCGCAAGGGGCGCTGCCGTGGAAACCTTAATTCGAAACGTTTTGACAGACTTTGGATGTCCACAAACAACGCCTATATAATATTTCAGAATTGAAATTATCCTCAACGGAACATTTTCAAAATTATTTTATGCGTCATGAAGTCCTAAATTGTAATTGGGCTCAAAGTAACTGAATGCGGTACAGAATAATAACCTCGAAAGAAAATTACAGGTATAGGTAAGTTATTCTACTACTATCCGGAATAAGCCTAATTTCAGTTCTATTCACGATGTATTTTATGTGCCTTAGTGTTGATGTTAAATACAGAACTTAAGTATTCAAAAATCTTAAAAAGAAATTAGGCACATCATTTTTGCTCATTAACAAAACAATGTACACCATAATCTGCTGTAGTCCATTGCTAGATAAAGGCCTCTCCAATCGCACCTGACTCTTCGTGTCCAGCCACTGCCAGCGTGTGCATTGCGTAAGTACTGTCCTAATTATATAACCTAATCATTTGTTTTGAATTTCCACAAACAACGAAACATGCTAAATCGTTCAATATCCTTATAAGATTAATGGTTAACCCGCTAAAATAAAGAGGCAATCAAAATTCTAATATCCGCGAATCTCTCGTTCGTGTCATTCGCATCGCAGCGAATAAAAACCGTTCGACTGCGGTCGAGATTGAAATAACACAGCCCTAGTGAAATGGGTCAACGAGCTCTTAAGTAATTGTTCGATGGAAGCTATTGGTTTCAAGCTTGTGCTACTAAAACATATCGGCTGCGCTAGTCCGAAAATATTACATTGATCTGTTTATCAACGTGTTGGCACTCTGTCCAATTCATACGTTCGTATTCGTGATAAAGCTCATGCTACACATTCAACTGTATAAGCTTTCTTGTTCAAATTTCCATCTCGATTAAGATAAGTTGAAAGCTGGAGTTGGCTTCGTTTCACTTAAATATGTTTGAGGTTATACCAAGCACGTGGCACATGTACATATAGGCCGACGCAAATTGGCGCCATTTCAAACGTTAGACATCTAAAGACATAATATATGGACATGTCCACTTTGAGCACGCGCTAAGACAATGGACGAAGATTGGAACATTTCCAGCCGATAACATAAATGAGGTCAAACTCTTAACTTTTACGTTTTTATACGTTTCTACTGATTTATGTTTTTTATCGTCGTACCTTTTTGTGAAATGAGACTTTCAATTAAATATTACAGAAATTAAAATTACCTTCCAATTTTCCAAGTTTGATTAAAAATCAGAATGAGCAATTTTATCGTCATAGTTTTGGCAAAGTTTAAATGATAAGGTCCATGAAGAGTTTAAAAAGCTACTGCATAATAGAGCTCTACGAAACTGAAATAAATCTCAATACAGATTAGACAAAATCATATATGACATGAAAATGCATCTTTAATCTATAAATGGTACTCACTTGCTTTATGCAGCATAACAGAAAAGATAAAATAATGTATTCAGATGTCTACAAATAGATATTTGTAACGCCAAACGCTAACATTCATTGTTATACATGTGACACTAGTACCTACATAAAATCTCTTGAGTCGCATAAACTAGAAATTGCATAGAGATGTTACACTGAATAGTGCATTGCTAAAATTGCATACATTCCTAAAAAAAAATTGTATCAAACTCGAACATGTTGCTTGTAAGAAAATGATGTTACTATTTTTGATAGTTGAAGAGATAAACGTTTTTATTTTAGGAAAAAAGCTCTCGTACTGTCGGATGTTTATGATCACAGACGATCAAACTTTCAATCAACGGACTCAACATACACCACGAATCGAAACAACAATTTGTGGATCGCAGAAAGTAATGAGATGAAATCATCTATGGAGTTCTAAACGGCAAGGCAGCTGCTTAACTCCTTGACTGCCGATGCACTGATCAGTGCGAGACATAATAGATTGTCTACTGTGTCTGGTATCGCGGCGGTTAAGAGGTTAAACCACTACGCCGTACGTGAAGTCTCAGATCTGTTTAAATTGTATTTGACCTTGTTTCTATAAGGAATCACTAGAGGGCTTTTAGAAATTATTTTAGCGACAGTTTGATTATATTGATTATACTATCGGATTTCGACCCATGGAAGTTTAAATTATTACAATAAATAAGGGTCAACCGCTTTTCGCATTAATGTATTTTAGCAAAACGTATTTAATACTGTGATTAATAATAATTTGCTCAATGCATGACTGTTCGTTGAAATAATGATGCAATGAAATAAATAATTTACGAGTATCCATACGAGTTATGTTCACTGATATTAACCCTATAGGTATTTATGTATCTCCACACACAGTTATATTACAAACGAAATACATTACAAAGCGTGTCACTTTAACTCGTTATCTAATAGTGTTATGATACAATGTTAATTTAAGTCAATCAAATTTTCTGACATTCCGAGTTAGCTCTGCGTTATCATACCCCACATTGTGCCGAGAAACCTAATTATATTTTTATATGTTGGTTAATATTTCTATTGCACCAATGATTAAACACTTGTATTCATCCCATATTTGTGGACATGTTTGTGATGTATATTTTTGTGTTGACGCAGTAACAGTACAGGAAATTTGATACAAATGTTAATTTCGATAACATTTTCGAGTAGTAGACATATTCACTGAATGACCTTTGTTCCACTTAACGCAACTTAAATAATACGAATTATGCCTGTTGCTATCGACACAGCAAAGTACGAATATGGTAACATCTAGATAGTCCTACCACAATATCAATTTTGCAACATAGCTTTACATCAACTAGGAATGATATTTACCGATGGCAAAACATAAAAGTAAACAATACAGCCGTAAAACACATAATTACGTGTTTTACGGCTGTTTTGTCATTAAAATTGCTATTTTGACTCTAAATTAAAATCGACGATCAAAGAATGTAATACTGATACGAAAAAAATTGGCATTAATAAAAAAATCGGGCAAGTGCGAGTCTGTCGTCGCTATCTATACGTAGCCATAAGGTGGAGAGGTCCCATAAATAATGCATAAGGCATTCTCTCCCAGTCTAAATTAGAGTGGTGCAGAGATTAAAAGTAGGTGTATTGTAGAAGTGAGTGAAGATGGACCTTTGTAGCATAACCGCTTGACCGCGCACAAGTGACTATTTTCCCTTTTTGCAAAAACAGATGAGCGCGTAAACTGTCATTTTTCCCACGCTTTTCCACTGCGCACTAATCTGTTTGTGGAACTCGGATAACTTAACCGGTTGCGGTATGTTGCATATCAATAGACGCGCAATTAAATGAGCTTTTCAATGATATAAATTAAAACTATATAATATGGTTGAAGCCCACGCAAGGGCAGTATAAAATGAAAATTATAAATTTTTCCCGCTATTTTTGAGCGCGATCTTATATTTCTGACATCTTCCTTTTTCTCGTCGTTTTTTATTATGGTAGGTATATAAGTATTATACACAGTTAGAAAGGTTTTAATTTACTTTTAAAGGAAATAAATATAATGAAAAGAAGCATTTTAATATTAAACATAAAAAAATAAAACAAAGATTTTTTTTTAATTGGCGCCAATTTTCATATTTACATACATATATACATAGACTCATGCCTGTTTCCCGGAGGGGTAGGCAGAGACTACGGAACGCCATTTGCAACGATCCTATTTCATATTTAATTTTTAAAAATACCGTTTTATGTTATATATCAGATTCAAACCTAGATCCCCCCGTGGGATCTCCACCTTGTCGTGGTGGGGGGGCTCAGTAACCGTGGGTTGGTCACCCGCGGTGAAGCTATGAGGGATCCAGGAGGGGACGCTCCGCGTGGGCTTGGAGGGGCCTGCGCAGGTTGCGTCCAACGGTGCGGGTGCGGGGGACAGTTCTGTCTGTCCCTCGCAGTCGGGTGCTGTCGCGGGAGGAGAGGCGTGTCGGTGTTGCGTTGCCGCGCGCCCTATCTCCCGCTACCAATTGGTGGCGCACCATTCGATGAGTCGCGGTGGGGCCGCAGAGGAAGAGGAGATGCGGTGTTGCGTTGCCGTCCTCCCTATCCTCTGCGGCCGCTGGGCGTTTTGGCGGCGGAGTCCAACACCTTAATCCGTCGCCAAGGGGGTTTTGTTCGGTGCCCGCCTGACCATCTGGCGGGCCAATACCCGTCGGAGGGTGACGACGAGTGCTTTGGTGATGCCCCACCCTCCGACACACGGGTACATGGCGAAAGTCGAGGTGGTTTTTAGTGGAAACACCACATACTCCGGCTCTTATTTCCCCCAAGAGTCGGAGATCCGAAGGGATTTTCCACCTCGTAAAACAAAAAAAAAAAGATTCAAACCTAGATAACTTTCTTTTCAACTAGATTTCCAAGTATAAAAACCAATTCTGATTAGAATCTGATAAGAATTATTTTTATTGGAACCTGCACAGTTGTTTACTTTTTCCCGTCAAAAAAACTGAAGTTCCCGCCAAAATGTTCGATAACTAATATCTCATAAATAATATGAGTATTATATATTTTATCAAAGGTTTATTTGTTAAAACGTTGGCCACATCCACGTAGCGCCTAAATTAACGCGCTAATTGACGCGTTAAGACGCAGGTGTAGCAGGAGCATTAAGAAAAGAATATTTAACTATTGAGTATGGTTTGTTTTTCTCTAGAAAAATAAAAAGAAGATAATTAACACAACAAGACATTTAGAAACAGTACATTCAAATTATTAAATCCATATACACCAATAGCTCCGCCAATATCAAACTAGACAGCATTGGGCCTGTACGGTGCATCCGTACATTTTTGTTGTATCAGCACCTTTACGCGACACGCGTGTTTCATTTAGTATTATATTCAGTCCGCGTCGTACCATCGTTAAAGTCAGATCATATCATTCACATTCATTCTAGTTATAAAACATTTAATTTCAATATACAGTTTTTACAGTCCATTTAGTAGTTTCAATCAATATCAATCATTTACCAAAACATCGATAAAGATTGTGTGGTAACAGACCATACATCTTTTCTGGTCCTTAGCCTTTTGACCTTACGCGCGCGTTGGTAAAATCAGGACCTCTTGCGTGTGTGTGTCAAGTGAACCAAGTGACTATCAAGTGATTATACAGGGACGATCAAGTGACTTCATCCTAGTATCAAGGTGCAGTGCTGCTAGCAGGAAAGGAGTACTACACAAAGGTTGCAGAGTACACAAGTAAGATCGTTCTTATTTTGTTATTATCTAACTTTCTTCACCATGGAAGATATTCATCAAAACCAAGTCGAAATACTCAGCGAATTGACTAAGCTATTCACAAATATCAAAAAGGATAGTTCTAGTCGTAAGGTCGGCGACTATTTTAGGCGACGTCTAGAACTTTTAGAAAGATATTGGTCGGACTTTCAACACAACCATATTCGTTTGAGTGCGGGAGAAATCAAGTCTCACCCGTACTTTGTACAAAACGAGTATGAACGCGCAGCAAGTCTATACAGGTCTATCAAGGCGCTTCTGTGTCAAGAACAAGAGTTGACAGAGCCCGGACCATCTGCTGCACCGCGGACATCAGATCAGCAGCCTACAGGCAAGTATCAAGCAGGCGAGCAAGACGAACAAGCGTCTACGCGCCGTTCACCAGTATTCTCAACAAGAGGTACATCAAGCAAGACAGAAGACATGCTCAAGAAGCAATCAAGTAACTTTCGAGCTTTTGAGCGAACTGTTTCCAATTTTAACTTGGACGAAGTTACAGAGAAGTGGGCATTGGAAGACGCATTAAAGACCTTAGAAGCAAGATGGTCAGTTATTGACTCTTTACATTGGGAGTTAGACGGAGAATTAGATGAACCGAATTATCAATACGACCAGTCTTATACCAAACATGAAAATACATACATGAGTCTGAAAAAAGCTATCAATATTAAATTATGGTCAGTAGCTCATAAAGTACGCTCTATCCCGAAGATGGATATCCCAATTTTTGCTGGTTCCTATCAACAGTGGACCTCGTTCAAAGATTTATTTACCGAGACCATTCATAATAATTGCTCCATTTCCAACGCACAGAAGATGCAGTATCTTAAAAGTAAGCTAAGAGGAGAAGCTGAAAGGCTAATCCAACACCTTCCAATTTCCTCCGATAACTACGATATTTGCTGGGATATTATCAACCATCGTTACAACAATATCAAGTTAATTTGTAGCTCTCATTTAGATACGTTACTAAGCACGCCAGCGATACAGCAACCTACAGTAAATAATATTAAACGTTTACACGACACCACAGTCGAAAGCCTGAATGCAATCAAGAATTTAGGCGTTGACGTCACATCGTGGGATCCCTTACTGCTGCACCTTTTGACGCCAAAGTTGGACTCTGAGACGTATAACGACTATGCAGCATCCATTAAGGACCCAAGAGCCTTACCAAACATGCAAGAGTTTTTGTCATTTCTAGAAGGAAAGTTTACTAGTATGGAGTCTTCACGCAAGAAACAGGAAAACTTTTCTAGTAAAACGTCTGGATTTAGGCAACAGAAAAATAATTCATATTCAAATCAACAATTTACTGCGCAAAATCAAGCTATTTCGCAATCATTCAACAGAAATGTCAATTCTGTGAAATACAAGTGTATGGTTTGCAAAACCAATGAACATGGAATTTATTACTGTCCTCAATTTTTAGCGATGTCACCGAACATCAAACGTAAAACTTTAACTAAATATGATATATGCCAAAATTGTCTCTATTGTCATAGCGGACAAGATTGTCTTTCGAATAAGCGATGCCGTAAATGTAATAATAAACATAATACGTTATTACATGAAGCGTTCTCACAAACAAGCCGCACGTCCGGTGCACATTCAGCAAGAAATGTAGCAAGTAGCGAAAACATGACACAAGACTCACAACAGGAAATTTCGCAATTAACACGTGGTAATTCTAATGCGTCATTATCAAAAAGTAATATGTCAGAAGTTTTACTTCCAACAGCCCTGATCAAGGTACAGGCTCAAGACGGAACATTCAAGACTTTACGTGCCCTTTTAGACCAGGGTTCCCAAGTATGCTTGATCAGTGAATACGCCGCACAGCTTTTAGAACTGCCTAGGCAGAAACGGTCTGGAATAGTTTGCGGTATAGGAGAGAAGGAGAGCAATTGTAAAGGCGTAATGCGTCTCAAATGCGCGTCTACAAACAGCGATTTTCAGTTTACAATTGATGCCTTTATCATGAACAAATTAGTCAAGAAATTACCAAGTAACACATTTTTGAAACCGACGTGGTCCTACTTAGACAATATTACGTTGGCTGACCCCGATTTCAACCTAAGTCGTCCCATTGATTTATTACTTAGTAGTAGTGTATACTCTAAGATTTTATTAGATGGCGTCTGTAGGGCTACCGAGGACTCCGCATCTGCACAAAACACGCGGTTAGGCTGGATTATAAGTGGTGACATTGTACAATCACTGCACTGTAATGTAGTCCTTAATAACATGGAAGAATTGCACCATTTTTGGGCGATAGAAGACATAACGGAATCTTCAAATTTATCAGCAGAAGACCAACAGTGTATAGATTTTTATAAGAAGACCACGAAAAGACAATCAGATGGCACATATATAGTAAGATTACCATTTCAAGATAATTTTGAATATCAGTTAGGGTCATCAAAACATAAGGCTATGGCGCAATTTAATCAGTTAGAAAAGAAATTTCATAACAATGAATCTATCGCGAAACAATATAAATCATTTATTCAAGAATATAAAACACTCGGTCACATGAAACCTGTGTCGGGTTACGAACGACCCGACTATTATTTACCGCATCATTGTGTATTACGTAATGATTCAACTACAACTGCATTACGTGTGGTATTTAACGCGTCATGTAAAACAACAACAGGATATAGTTTAAATGATCTTATGCTGAGAGGGCCAAATCTGCAGCAAGATCTCCAGTCTTTATTGTTAAAATGGAGGCAATATCGCATAGCCTTCATTGCAGATATAGAAAAGATGTTTAGATTTATTTGGCTTAACGAACAAGACCAAAAATTCCAAAAGATCATATGGCGTGACTCTCCAAACATACCACACGAAATTTTCCAGCTACGCACCGTCACATACGGCACCAAGGCCGCGCCGTTCTTGGCAATGATGACGTTGAAGCAGCTGGCACAAGATGAAAAACACAATTTTGAAAGCGATACTATCAAGGCATTGGAACAGTCCTTTTATATGGACGATATCCTTCATGGTGGGCATTTTGTAGAGTCAGCAATAAAAATACAGGAAGAACTGATCAAATTGTTGAAATCAGGAGGGTTCAATTTAAGAAAATGGTCGTCCAACGCACCTGAACTACGAAGAGTTGTATCCTGCGAACAAGAAGCCACGGAAAATTTCGATTTTAAAGAAGCGGAGTCATCAAAAGCTTTAGGTCTGCGCTGGAACGCCAAAACGGATTCATTTACGTTTACATCTAAGATTGAACCATCCACTTCCAAACCGACAACAAAACGAACAATGCTGTCGGACATATCCAAGTTGTTCGACCCTCTCGGATGGCTTTCACCGCTATCTACAAGGCTTAAAATAATTTTTCAAAAGGTTTGGAGTACAAATATTCAATGGGATGAACGACTGCCCGAGGATATATACACGGAGTGGGTTAGCATTCGAAACGACATGCACAAGATCAACGAGTTTGAAGTTAAGCGTTGGTTAGGCACTAGTGAAAGTGATCACATTGAGTTACACGGGTTTTGTGACTCTTCCACTAAGGCATACGCCTGCGTGGTATATTATAAACAAATGGTGGATGGTAAGGCAAAATTTGTATTAGTGGCAGGAAAATCAAGAATAGTTCCCGTAAGCAAAACCGTTTCGTTACCTAGGTTAGAGCTTTGCGGTGCCTTACTATTAATAAGATTAATGGCTAAAATTCAACAGTGCCTGTCCAGTCATACTATCAACATGTACGGCTGGACGGATTCAATGGTAGTTCTTGCCTGGCTACAAGGAGAACCGGGACGATGGAAACCCTTTGTTGCAAATAGGGTTCTTCAAATAACAAACATAATCCCCGCAAACAATTGGCGATACATCAAATCAGCTGATAATCCTGCAGATTGCGCTAGCCGCGGTATGACAGTCGATCAGCTGAAGAATCATTCTTTGTGGTGGGAAGGGCCATCCTGCCTACTGAATATCAACTATATAAAGAACATAAAACAACTGAATTATTCTACCAACGAAGAAATACGCAAAACAAAACAAGTAAACAACATTACTCAACAAGAACCCGACATTTTAGGTGAACTGTTGGCAAGATACAGTTCGCTTACGAAACTAACAAGAGTTTTAGCCTGGATCTTGAGATTTATCAGACAAGTCAAACAAGGACAAAGGACGAAGAGCATACAGAATTTTCTCACGCTACAAGAAATTAAACAAGCAAAATATATGATCATCAGATTTGTACAAGGACAAGAGTTTGCAGAGGAAAAGAACAGCTTACAAGCGAATAAGCCCATATCAACAAAAAGTATATTATTACCATTGAACCCGTTTCTTGACGAACACAAACTTCTCAGAGTTGGAGGAAGATTGCGTAACGCTAGCATCAGTCTGGACATGATGTATCCAATTATTATACCTCATAATAGTCACTTTACTAACCTAATAATAGATCATGCTCATATGCTTACCTTCCACGGTGGACCCCGCGTGACAGCAGCGGCCATTCGCCAAGCATACTGGATTATCGGTGGCAATAGAGCTGTCAAAAAGCGTATACGTTCATGCATAATATGTCGAAAACACAATCCCAACAAAGGTACACAACTCATGGGAGATTTACCTGTATCCCGATGTAATGTGGCGAAACCATTTCAACATTGTGGAGTTGACTTCAGTGGATACGTGCTCGTAAAGGCCAGCAAGGGCCGGGGCATAAAAACATCAAAAGCATACATTGCAGTATTTATCTGTATGGTGACCAAGCTTGTTCACCTAGAGCTGGTTTCGGACCTTACATCGTCAGCGTTCTTGGCAGCACTACGCAGAATGGCTGGTAGAAGAGGCGCTCCACAGCATTTGTACAGCGACAACGGTACAAATTTTATCGGTGCCAATAAGATTCTTCAAAAAGAATTGTATGAAATACAAAGCACATTTGATCAAGATTTCATAACAGAAATCACAAGCATGAATATCGAGTGGCATTTTAACGCACCTTCATGGCCAACAGCAGGCGGGCTGTGGGAGGCTGCAGTTAAAAGCCTAAAATACCATCTAAAGAGAGTCATCGGCGAACAGAAACTCACTTACGAGGAGTTTTCAACCATCCTGGCCCAATTAGAAGCAGTACTCAATTCTAGACCGCTGTGCCCCATGACTGAAGATCCGGACGATCTGGATTTCCTCACCCCGCAAGCTTTATCAATCTGAATCAAAACATGACCATACTGGAAACTGAATCAGACATGCGTACGAGGTGGCATTTGACCCAAAAAATTGTTCAAGACGTCTGGAAACGATGGCGGTCAGAATATCTTAGCCAACTGTCAGCGAGATGTAAATGGCGACAGTCTCAGCCAAACATTAAGATCAATGACATTGTCACTATCAACGACGTTAACTTACCTCCTGGAAAGTGGGCGATGGGACGCGTCGTTCAATTGCATCCCGGCGCTGACGACCACGTCAGAGTGGTCACATTAAAAACAAAAGGTGGACTTATCAAGCGTCCCATTAGTAAGCTATCAATCCTCCCTGTCAACGAGAGAGTCCGCAATCAAGAGTCGAAAGCTGATAATACACAGCAAGCAAAATGTCGTAATACTCCAAAATACAATTTCGTATCGTTATCCATGCTACTATTGATACTTTTAAACATTTTTACAACAGCATACTCCTATAACATAACCAGATTAAAAGACAACCAAGGTCTATATTTCGACAAGATCTCTAATATGCAATTAATTAGAGATGAGTGGAAAATTGTTGCATATTATGATATGGAGCCATATTGGCAAGGTACCGAAGCATGCAATAAATATATAACCTATTTAACACAATTATGCAATACCGTTAAAGAAACATCTCATTGTGACGTCATACAAGTGCAATTACAACAAGAATTCTCAGAACTGCAATACTACAACCACCTGTTGCTGAGTCAGCATTCCAGCACGCGCCCCGCACGAGTCGAGCGCCGGCGCAAGCGAGGCCTTATCAACGGTGTCGGATATCTGGCGAGCGACTTGTTCGGTGTACTAGATGAAAGGTTTGCCGAACAATATAAACAAGATATCAACTTACTAAAACACAATGAAGATCATTTGTTATTACTTACGAGAAATCAGACCTCACTTATCGAAGCCGAGTATAATGTTTTGAAGAGGAATAAGGATGCACTCCATAAACAACATAAGATGTTGAACTATTTGTCAATGAAAATAGATCACCTGCAGAATGTTTCGTTGAATGAATCCAGGATCAACAGAAACGTTAATGAGTTCAGTACCGGTGCCATAGATATCAGCAACATCCTGAGGCACCTGAAAACTATCCAGACAAGTTTACTGGACACTGTAACAGACATTTATCATGGCAGACTCAGTTTCAATTTATTATCACCAGAACAACTGCAAGAAACTTTAAACGCAATTTCCGGTCATTTAGCGAAAGATCTTGCCTTACCTATCAATAACTTACAAGCGAATTTTCGAAGTATTTACCATCTCCTGAAGGTTAAGGCAAGAATGTCTGAAGAATATCTATTATTTGAGTTAAAGTTGCCCTTAGTGTCTAGAGATTCATACACAATATTGAGATTGATACCAATACCTCAACTTATAAATAACTCAAGTATGGCGACGATAATTCCCATTGCCGAATATGTAGCAATGAACTTGAAAAGGGACTCGTACATAACGATGTCTGGGTACGAACTCCAAGCATGTCTACATGACGATGTCGATACATATTTATGCCATACCGAAACGCCAATATTTCACCTAAAAAATGATGAAAAATTATGCGAGTTACAATCTAATAATAGAGAGTGCAAGGTAAGCGTAACTACATGCGCGAACCAATGGTCAGCTATCAACAAGCTAAACAAATACGTGTACTTTTGCTGCACTCCGTGTCAAATACGTGTATTGTGTGGCGATCATATTTCTATCGAGTATTTGGACAAAGCTGGAATATTTGGAATGGATCAAGATTGTCTCATAAAAACAGAAGGCTTCACAGTTTTCTCTCGCAACAATGGAATAAGCAAATTGTACGCAAAATCATCATTCCAGCTTCCCGAAATTGAACCAATCAATCATATTATTGATTCAGGCATCCCTACCTCGTTGATACAAAACTATTCATTCACGTCAAGCAGCAGGGAATTAGCAGATATAAAGGCTCAAATAAACATACTAAAGGCAAACGAGAATTTACCGAATGAGATTTCTTATCACGATATACATCATTACACCGTGTTATATGTGATGATCGGCGCAGCAGCGGCAATCGGTGTTCTCATTGCGGTACGCAGGATTCGCAGAAAGCGAGCTACATCTCATGCGGTGGTGCAGGCAGCATTGGCCAGCTTGCCCAATGTTACAAATACATCTGCGACGACAGTGGAAGCTGGACCTTCGAACTCTCCATCGAAAATGCGTGTGTACAGTGTTAGTGCGCGTAACCCGTGTGAAGTGTCGAGTTCGTTGAGTGATATCGATAACAGTGATCTACGTAAAGTGCATAGAGTAGACAAGTATACAATGCCTACCTCGCGTAAAATCGAATTCAATTAGAGACTTTATGCATAGTGTAAGGAACCAATGGCATCATCTTATAGCACCAAACATACCAGCAACCCTCTTTCATCTCCGCGTGGGAGCATGTACGGTGCATCCGTACATTTTTGTTGTATCAGCACCTTTACGCGACACGCGTGTTTCATTTAGTATTATATTCAGTCCGCGTCGTACCATCGTTAAAGTCAGATCATATCATTCACATTCATTCTAGTTATAAAACATTTAATTTCAATATACAGTTTTTACAGTCCATTTAGTAGTTTCAATCAATATCAATCATTTACCAAAACATCGATAAAGATTGTGTGGTAACAGACCATACAGGGCCATCATTCAAAATACAGAAGGGTGTTAAACAGGGTGACCCGCTCTCCCCCAAGCTATTCACAAGTACACTCGAGGAGGTTTTTAAAACACTGGCAACCTTATGGAGTACAAAAGGGATTTTTGTCAGCAACAAGAGACTTACAAATCTCCGATTTGCCGACGATATAGTTCTGTTTTCTACCACCGCACTGGAACTTCAGACAATGCTCCAAGATCTGAGCACAGCAGGCCGCAGGGTGGGATTAGCGATAAACCGGTCGAAAAGTAAGTAATGACTAACAGCACCAAATATAGAGTCGAGGTAGATGGGCAGGAGATACACTATGTCAATGAGTACATCTACTTGGGCCAGCTAGTTTCTTTCGAAAACAGGCTAGAAAGAGAAATCGACCGCCGTATCGAAAATGCTTGGAAAAGCTTCTGGTCCATGAAGACGCTAATGAAGGGGGATCTGCCGATTTCCCTGAAGCGAAAACTCATTGATATATGTATCCTGCCCATACTAACCTACGGTGCTCAAACCTGGTCGCCTACCGAGTTGCAAAAGTCACGCCTTGCGGTCTGTCAAAGAGCTATGGAGCGCAGCATCCTTGGTATTTCACTCAAAGATAGGATAAGAAACACTGAGCTGCGCTCCAAAACTAAAGTCAAAGATGTGGGTAAAACGGCTGCTGGCCTAAAATGGAACTGGGCGGGCCACGTCAGCCGTATGCACGAGGGTCGTTGGGCGAAGATCTCTACACTGTGGGTGCCAGAAGATGGACAGCGTCGCCGGGGCCGGCCCCGAAAGAGGTGGCGAGATGAACTGGACGCCTACCACAGGAATTGGTTTGACACTGCAGGTGACAAAAAGATATGGAAAGATTTGGGGGAGGCCTTTGCCCAGCAGTGGGACAGGACAGGCTAGTGAAAAAAAAAATAACACAACTTCTTTGAAAAGTTACTTTTTGTAAAAACAAAATAAAGCTACTGGGCAAAAGACCTAGCAGTTTTACTCTTTTGTTATTTTCTAAATAATTTTCATAAATTGAATTTCCCTTCCAGCAAAGCTAAAATTACTGTCGTTCAAGATTTAACAAGCATTTATTGGAACAGTGTTGAATTATTAAATATTTGATTAGAAACGGGTTTTTTACCAATTATTACATTGTTCAAAATATATTATTAGTGTTTTATTAAAGTGTTTATTTAATTCCAGTCTTTACCATAAACCGTTGAATATGCTACGATTTTATCCTCGAGGGTGGTAGTTTAATAGAGGGCAGACATAATTTTTTTCACTGCTGTAAGGCGTATCTGAACATTCAACGTATTAAATCTTCACAACAACTGTATCTTTATGATACTAACATATAATTTAAATATACTTTCAAATGAAAATAGTTTTGATAGGAAAGTCACGTTTTGTAAAAATCTATATTTTCTCACATTTACATTTAATTGGGCATAATCTTATTACTTCCCGCACTGAAACAGCTAAAGAGGCAACGAGTGGCATGAGTGTATTTAATGTCTTCTTTCTAGCTCGTAGTAGGACACACACCGTCAGTAGATAATTTTGAAGCAATTATTATATTGTAGCCAGTTTTGCCATTTAATCTATGAAGAAAACCTTCTTTGTGGTACCCGTGAGATGACAGCTGTGTAGACACGAGTGACTCAAATTAACGGAGATTAAAACGAAATCTGCCGCAATATTTTCAGTCTAAAAATACAGAGATGGCTTTTAATAATCTGTCAAAAAGATAATGAGACTGTCCGCGTAGCAGCTGGCACCTTAGATAATGGGAAAACTGGCCTAAAAATATCACGCGATAACAGCCCCAATAACGAGAGCTTCCCAGTGCCCTCTGTTTAGCGAAACGTTCATCATTAATCATATTTCTGCGAGCCTCCCAGACGTAATCACTTATAATTACACTGGTAGTCACTTTAAGCCTTCTAAATTTCTCCTCTCTCCACACAAATGGATATCATTTATTCTCCCACAGTTTCATCGAAACACCATTCAGAGGGTGTATCAATTTGCTTACAATAATTCCCTTCATAATACAGCTAAGTGTCGGTATTATATACACTCTGTATCTTTGATAACCTTCAGCCAAATTGCTGTAATCCAAGATTAATTATTATCAACAGGAGTTTAGGGGACCAAGTTTAATTGTTTGTGGGGCTTTGAATTTAGTTTGTATAGAGTCATGTACATATGTGTGAGTGTATGTGTCAGTCTCACGTGCAGTTGTACAATATAGCTTGTTTTCTTTGGAACTGTTCCGGTATTGTATAATATTTTACGGACAACTCTCACACTACTTTATATTCGCGTCTTGTGTTGAGCTTACAAAAATACAACAAACAAACAAACTTTGAGTCGTTAAAACTATTTGTAAATCAATCTCCAAACAAAATCAGGCAGCGATAGTCGAGCGGAGAGATCGGCAGACTGCTACGCAGAGGGTCTTGGGTTCGAATCCACGACACACACTAACGATTTTTCGAAGTTTAGTGCGTATTAAATTTTTCGCTTGCTTATCGGTGAAGGAAAACATCGTGAGGCAACCTGCATGTCTTAGAGTTCTCCATAAAGTTCTTGAAAAACGTGTGAAGTCAACCCGCACTGGGCAGCGTAGTGGACTATGGCCTTAACCTTTTCATATCGAGAAGAAGCCCGTGCCCACCAGTGGGACAGTGTAAAGGGCTGTAGATGGTGATGAAATAAACTAAGTTTTCTATTCTATGGGAATCTAATGTACAATAACTTGGTGCTGTTCATAACGGAGAGGTTACCGCTTAGTCGATTTCGCTTATATTTTCACTATCCACCCTCCCTAATCCACTACACAACTAATTTAAACAACACGTTCATAGGTTATCTATAAAAGCCATCAGTTAACACTGCTGACAAACCAATGAGAAGTGAAACATCAATGAGCTGCGGGTAGACCGTGCAAGCGCCATAGATACCTGAGGCTATGTTTTATCTTATACTATTAATATATAAAGTTGAAGAGTTTGTTTGTTTGGTTGAACGCGCTATTCTCAGGAACTACTGGTCCGATTTGAAAAATTATTTCAGTGTTAGATAGCCCATTTATTGAAGAAGGCTATAAACTATATATAACATCACGATATGAGCCATGAGGAGCCTTAAATAACGCGGGTGCAACCGCTGGCGCATCTAGTTTGAAATAACCGCAGCTGCCGACAGCTTTAGCCAGCAAAAGCAAAGTATAGCGTCAGGTTACGAAGGTTAATTTAATCATAATAAAACTTTAATCATTTGCCAATATAAAAAGTTATTTCAATTATTTCAACAATAAACACAGTGCTGTAAAATCAATTAAATCAGTCCAAAATTTACGTCATAATACTCTGTTTCATCATGAAGCGTGAATGCCAAAGTAATAAAATGGCGAATTCATTATTTTAGTTCGGATGATATTAAATTACTGATTTACTGATCAAAAATATCAAACGGTGTTTGACTTTGTGCATATACAATAATTTTAATAAAAAATCTCTACATCAAATGTTTCTATAAACATTAATTAAGCTGCGTTATACCGAGTTCTTCCAATAATTCCTCAAAGTCATTACGGCTTACGTTTTATATGAACATGAATAAGAAGAAATATGTTTAATAAAACCCAAGATTTGCAGCTTAAGCGTGTGACGGAAAGAAGCCTTAAGCAACATATTTCTGACGCATCTTGTGGCATCTAGTTTCCTGTTATATTTATCATCGTGTGTACGGAATAAACCAACTGACATGTGATGCTTGCTGAACGATCTCTGCTACTAGTTGACCCACTTTGCCTAGATTTCGGCTGCTTTTTGATCACGGAACTATATAAGTACCTAACTTGTATTTATACCTTGATATGTATGATGAAGAGATTGTTGAAATATATTTAATTATAAACCGAATTAATGTGGCATACGTACCATTATCCTACTGGGTTGCTATAGCCTGGACCTAAGGCGAAAGTCTTACATGCAAACAGGATAATAACTAGCAAATTGATGTCCCTTACAGAAATTGGTACATAAATATGTATATACAAAATTGTGGGTAAAGGACCACTAAAACAGAATTTTAGGTAATTTCCTCAGGTGGTAAAATAGTCCCTAGCGGGTGGAGCCGCGGGCGAAGTTTAATATCATATCCTGTATCGACACAGAACTATCCAAAGCAACGAACGTATGTCACCAATTGCCAAACTTTCGCGTCTCACTGGCACTCTTGAGCTCACGAAGCAAGGAATCCTAAACTTCTCTCGGCCGACTCCATTAGAAGCCTTCCCTAGCTTTGTTGGACTAGCGCCACAATAATACGGTAAACATATAGTCTACAATTTCTTACTTGATATGATATTAGCTACAGTATCTAAAATACACTTAGGAAAATACCCAACTCTTCCAATATAGTTCTGATTAAATACGTTGAGGTTGCCATAACAGTTTAACTTTCGCCGCAACTTCACGAGTGTCCAAACTCTTTTTCCTCAATTATCATACTTGTGGGAATAACTAAACCAAAGAAAAGTACTAAGTAAAGTATCAAATGAAATATTCGCGTTTGTACCTACATTTACCTTAGGTTTTTTCTGACTTCGGGGATAAAACTCAGTTTGTCAACATATATAATGTATACCACAGTAAACTAAATTCCTTAGCCTGATAAAAGGTTTAACTATGAAGATAGTGCAGCGAAATTTTACCGTTTACTATGTAGGTAAAATATAGTCTTTATCAAGCTGCTACACGCAATAGTATATAGGTTTTTTACCGTACTAGGCATGTACATTACTAAAACTTTCTTCTTTTAAAATTGTATCATTCGTATGCAGTAAGCCTAAGTGCTATATGTCGGAGGTGGTTGTTCGGTGACCGTAAGGATTATACCCAGCCCTTCCTGTTATTTGGAGTTTTTTGTAATCAAAAGAGCTTCTTAGTTCTCTCGAGTATGCAGATAAAATGTAACGATGGATATTAAAATGTAGATTATATTGCCTAGATTTTTTAATACTTTAGTTTTTTGTTTACTTTAGTAATCCTAATGACTAAGTCTAGGGATTACAGTTATTTTATTTTAATTGGTGAAATGCGTTGTGGATCTCAAAAAAATTGTGTGGCGGTTGTGCTTCACAGGGATTCAATTTTAATATATATTCTATGGTCGTCAAATATAGGAGAAAATTAGGCCCTATAAAGTCTATTTAACTGAGATAATTATCCTTTTAACTGTATTATATACCTACTAGATAAGTTTTCAGTTCCCAAGTACGATATATAATATGCCTGAGTCCCACTGAGTCAGTTTTCGGGCATCTTACCAATACTACTACATGTTACAGTTGTTTCTTTATTATCGTTGCAGGGTACCTTGCCATACGAATTATCAGATCTAGATTTTAGTCACATCTAACGTTCATCATGATCATCAGCTTTTAGCAATCCCCTGCTGGACTAGGCCTCTCCTTTGAAAGGAGAAATTGGCCTACTATACCACGCTGGCCAAACGGGTTGGTTGGTATAGGGCTTGTATCAAGTTTTCCTTCTCTTACAAAGCTGTTCTCTGCATAGTATGTTCCCTGTGTCGGCTCTAACGACACCCATGGGATGATATGGGGTGGTGACATTCCGTATTCTTAATCCGTCACCACACGGACGGTTCTAAAGTTCACAGCTATAGAAATCGACGCGGAATTTACCATCTGTAGTCCTAATTATATTATAGGCTGTAGGTATAGTTGTTTACCCGTACATATTAAGTCATTACACGCTCGTCTATAACAACTTTGTCAGCCAGACAGCGCTCGAAGCCCCCGATAGGTAAAACACAACTTATTTAGATAACAAAGCTTCACATGGAACGTCGCGAGAAAACATTCATCTGTCATTCACTTTACGACAGATAGATGAACGACATGACGTTATTTGAACGCTTATCAAACGCTCGTAATCGCAAATGGCTTTGAGATCAGTGCATAATAAAAGGTGTCTGTTCACTCTGATTACTAGTTCAATCTGATAATAAAATATGATTGCAGAAATAGGTATGGTAGAAAATAGTCATCATATATTAGCCAATAAACGTCCACTGTTGGACATAGGCCAGGCCCAAGGCTCTCCACATTGATCGGTAATGATCTTGAGCCGCCGCTATCCATCCAGAAGAAAATAATGTTGCGTAGATATTATATAAGTATTGGTCTCTTGCCACATTGTCTTATTCTAAGACTTTATGAAATTCTTAGACTAAGTTAACCATTGCAAAGTGTAATCTGCATTATTTCATGTACAAAAACCGGCCAAGTGCGTGTCGGGCCACGCGCTATGTAGGGTTCCGTAGTTGCCCATAATGGCCATTATTGATAATAACTTCTGTTTCACATGGGACTAAAAACGGGCATCTTTAAGATTAAGCCAGTGCTCCCAATGTAAACTCACAGAAATAGGTATTTATAAGTTAACCGACGATTACTCGTAAACTAGTGATGTCTACTTAGCCGTGATAGTTTTCCTTTTAAATTCGTTATATGTACTACATTTGTGATTTTTTTCACCACTTCCAAATTATTAGTTTAGCCGGCAGAGGGGGGGGACACTTGAGTCTAACAATTTTTTTCACTTCAAACCTTGATATTTGACAAACCAATCACATGATCGAAAAATGATTTGAGCAAACTAATAATATTTTTTTAAAACCTATCCAATGATACACACAATGGGGTACTCAACCAAAAAGAAATTCAACTCCACTATATATGTAGAGGAGATACCCTTAAAAAAATATTTTCCTAAATTTTATTCTACAGTTTTGTTGCAATATTGTATGTCTATATTCATGTCAAATATCAGCTTTCTAGCACCAGGCGTCTTTGAGCTAGGCTGCGGACGGACAGACGGACGGACATGACGAAACTATAAGGGTTCCTTGTGGACTACGGCACCCTAAAAATGGTTTCTCTTTAAAGTAATATTATCTTGTAAAGATGGAAATCATATGGAAGGTTTGTATACGTAAATAGTAAGATAAGCAAACTCCAATAGTCCATTACCTGAAACAAACAAAGATAAATTTATTTAATTATTGAATGTGTGAAATTTAATTTATTAACTAATATTAGTTTTTATATTTCTTAACATTAGTCATAGCTGACTATCACTAAAGTCCAGCTCTACTAGATATCGCTGTAGGCTAAGTGTAACAATGTATGTAGGTAACTGGCATAGGTCTTCGATATGTCACGTAGTCAAAGATTCTGATGATATGAACAAACAGCTTATGTTACTTTGGCAACCAAACTATAGACATATTAATGAGGAGCGAATGCCACTTGTCTAGGTCCTCTGGATAATTTTAGAACAAGCCACTGGTAGCAATCAAGAGGACTCCATACTTAAGTTTGAAAAGAGCCTTGATAGTGTTGACTTATAACTTATGTCACATACCTAGTTCTACTTGTTTACATAAATATTATTACAATAAGTCATATGACGTAAGCCAATACAAAGACACATATTGACTAACCAAACACAACAAAACACTGCATGTATCAAATCCACTGTATCCGTTAATAGTCATACCGATCCGAGAAGCCTTACCGCAACCATTTACAATCAACGGCAAAACAAAGCTCAAAGAGAAACCAACAGTTCCGTAAGTTTATTGCTCCAGTTTTATAGATACTTTGTAGAACATAAAAATCAAAGCAGTGCTCAAGACGTCCGGTGTAAACGAAAACAAAGTTGTTGAGTTAGT
This sequence comes from Euclidia mi, assembly GCA_944739405.2. NCBI lineage: Eukaryota > Metazoa > Arthropoda > Insecta > Lepidoptera > Erebidae > Euclidia > Euclidia mi. Next base: position 41,592,448 of record OX123197.2, on the reverse strand, counting down.
TGTAAATAAGTAATTCGAACGGGTGGAGCTAATGGGCCGCGCTGTCGAACCCACTTGTTTACTGCTAGTGCCCTGGGACTACTTTATTGAAGGTACAAGGCCAAGGAACATCTGGCGGACCACCGGTACCTTGTTTGTGACGGGAATTTAATATGTTATGCTATCGAAATTGAAGGTCTGATTGGAATGTAACTGTTGTGGTTATTGTCGAAGGCTTTTTTTTCGGTTATAAGTATATCGTTTTTATATGGAGTTCATATTGCTAATTACAATATTTAGGAGTAATAAATTGTTCCTAGCATAGTCAAAACTTATGCGTTGTTTGGCAGGTCAAAATTCTAGCATAACTTTACAAAAACTGCATGAGTGGCGTAGAAGTTGTTGCCTCGCAATTCAGCAACTACGCCAAGTGGGTTCGATCCCCACACGCGACGTCACTTTGTCTGATCTACAAGTTGTTATTTCGGGTCTGGGTATCTTTGTATGCATTGATTGAATGTTAGTAAAGTTCACCGCGACGCAACATAGTGCTGGGTTGCCTATCTAAGAAACTTGTTGACATATGGGCGTTAACATAATATATACTTTCAACAATGTCAACAACATGTAAGTCTTTTATTTTTTGTATTTTAAGATTAACGACACCTCCCCGAAACAAGTTACTGACTGAAATTTATTACAATTTCTTGACATTAACGTCGCTCAAGTAAGCCATTACATTCGGTTGTCCGTCGACGGCTTTTAACCTTTCATTAATGTAAATTTAATACATCTGGGGCCTTGCCGGTGGCCCTCCTAACCCGGGATCGCAAAGGGCGCTGCCGTTGAAACCTTAATTCGAAACGTTTTGACAGCTTTTGGACGTCCATAAACAACGCCTATATAATATTTCAGAATTTAAATTATCCTCAACGGAACATTTTCAAAATTATTTTATGCGTCATGAAGTCCTGAATTGTAATTCCTGGGCTCAAAGTAACTGAATCCGGTACAGAATAATAACCTCATGTGATAATTACATGTCTAAATTATTTTACATACCCGGCATAAGCCTAATTTCAGTTCTATTCAGGATGTAATGAATGTGCCTTTGTTTTTATGTTTAAATACAGGACCTGAGTATTCAAAAGTGTTGCTAACGTTTCGACGTTTTTATTTTATTTTTGTGCAATTTGTGCATCATCATCAGCCGTAGTCCACTGACGGATATAGGCCTCCCTGATCGCACGCTACTGAGCTCGACTTTGGCTGTTTGTGTCTAGCTACTGCCGTGCTGTCACTACATACTTTAAATGGATATTTATAGGGCAGTACCAACTCTATGCAAATAATGTGCATAGCGTTGGTACTACCCTATAAATATCGCTATAACCTAAGCATTTGTTTTGTTTTACCACGAGTAACGAAACATGCTAAGTGCCAAGCTATTTATTCGCCACTCTATTATCATGCCCTCTTTCAATATCCTTATAAGATTAATGGTTAACCCGCTAAAATAAAGAGGCAATCAAAATTCTAATATCCGCGAATCTCTCGTTCGTTCGCGAATAAAAACCGTTCGACTGCGGTCGAGATTGAAATAACCCAGCCCAAGTGAAATGGGTCAACAAGCTCTTAAGTAATTGTTCGATGGAAGCTATTGGTTTCAAGCTTGTGCTACTAAAACATATCGGCTGCGCTAGTCCGAAAATATTACATTGATCTGTTTATAAACGTGTTGGCACTCTGTCCAATTCATACGTTCGTATTCGTGGTAAATCTCATGCTACACATTCAACTTTATAAGCTTTCTTGTTCAAAATTTCCATCTCGATTAAGATAAGTTGAAAGTTGGAGTTGGCATCGTTTCACTTAAATATGTTTGAGGTTATACCAAGCACGTGGCACATGTACATATAAGCCGACGCAAATTGGCGCCATTTCAAACGTTAGACATCTAAAGACATAATATATGGACATGTCCACTTTGAGCGCGCGCTAAGACAATGCACGAAGATTGGAACATTTCCAGCCGATATAAGTTATCGCGATAACTTAAATGAGGTCAAACTCTTAACTTTTACGTTTTTATACGTTTCTACTGTTATATGTTTTTTATCGTCGTACCTTTTGGTGAAATGAGACTTTCAATTAAATATTACAGAAATTAAAATTACCTTCAAATTTTCCAAGTTTGATTAAAAATCAGAATGTGCAATTTTATCGACATAGTTTTGGAAATGTTTAAGTGATAAGGTCTATGAAGACTATAAAAATTTACTGCACAATAGAGCTCTACGAAACTGAAATAAATGTTAATACAGATCTTAAAAAAAATGGTTTATTTATTTCTCTCTCACACAGAATAGTTACAATCGTGTTACATAATCAAGTAGCTGATTAGACAAAGTGCGCCATTACACTTCTACTAAATCATATATGACATGAAAACGCATCTTTAATCTTTAAATGGTACGCACTTGCTTTATGCAGCATAACAGAAAAGATAAAATAATGTATTCACAAATAGATATTTGTAACGCCAAACGCGAACATTCATTGTTATACATGTGACACTAGTACCTAGATAAAATCTCTTGAGTCGCATAAACTAGAAATTGCAGAGAGATGTACTCGCAATTTCACTGAATGGTGCATTGCTAAAATTGCATACAATCCTAAAAGAAAATTGTATCAAACTCGAACATGTTGCTAGTAGGAAACTGATGTAACTCTTTTTGAAAAAAGCTCTCGTGCTCTCGGATGTTTATGATCACGGACGATCAAACTTTCAATCAACGGACTCAAAATACACCACGAATCGGAACAACAATTTGTGGATCGCAGAAAGTGTTGAGATGAAACACTCTATGCAGTTCTAAACGGCAAGGCAGGCGCTTAAACCACTACGCCGCCGCCGTACGTGCAGTCTTAGATCTGTTTAAATTGTATTTGACCTTGTTTTTTTTTACAAGACACCACGCATTAGGACTAAATCCTGTGGGAACTTTACAAACATACAAGTAACGGACACAATGAACACCCAGACTCGAAACAACAATTTATGAATCACACAAAGTGTTATCTCGTGTGGGGATCGAACCCACAATACTTCGGCACAGGGTCAAGCGGTGAGGCGGCTGCTTAAACCACTACGCCAACCGTGCGATCTATAAGGAATCTCTAGAAGGCTTTTAGAAATTATTTTAGCGACAGTTTGATTATATTGTAGACTACGTAAGCCTATGGGGAAACTTACAGATTGCCTGACGTTTGATTTTCCCCGTAGAGCATTGTTGTAAGTGGTTTAGTCTCATTCAATTATGGCGTACTCTTGGCTTTAAGGTTTAATTTTAGCTGTTTTTAAAGTACAATGGTGTTGTTTTTATAAAATGGTATAGCTGTTTATTTAAAATTTAACTATATATCTATACAACTTAACTATTTAAAACTAGGATTAAAATACACATAATGGAACACAAGAGGAAAGGTAATAACAAAAAAACAGTAAAATTATCTACTTTAAATACCACGTCACTTTAAAAAGTTGTAAAAGAAAATCGCTACATAAATATTCACAGTAAATAAATAATATACCAACTTCATTTATCGCGTGAATCAATCTTTCTAAAAAGTATTAAAATAAGCCTTTCACTGGCCATACCAATTTATTTCACAGGTATTTAAGCCGATTCCATTTTTACGATTAGATTAACATTTGATTTATGAAACATGTATGTGCGGCAGTTCTGTACGCGGTCAAACGTGCGTGTATTCACCGAGTCACCGCATTAATTTGCGATACAAATGGTGTACCTTTGTCATGCCGACCTCACCTGTGATGAAGGGACGAAAAAATCCATGTCAAAACATATACCTACCCATCCTCCATAAAAGTGGCATTTCGCAGCCAGTAACAGAATAATGTGTGCAAAATTGCCTGTTTTATTCGGGTTTTGTTCTGAATTATATTATGAAACCTCAACTTGGGACGCTCAAAAATTGAAGCTTGGTTATGGCAATATACATTTATGACCTTAAATTACTGCAGGGTTGTCGGATGCAAGCGCTGTTTATATATTTATATTCTAAATTATTCTGAAAAATTTATCGGATTTCGACCCATGGAAGTTTAAATTCTTACAATATAATTATAAGGTTGCAACCGCTTTTCGGATTAATGTATTTTAGCAAAAAGTAATTAATACTGTGATTAATGCTCAATGCATGACTGTTCGTTGAAATATTGAGTCAATAAAATAAATAATTTACGAGTATCCGTATGATTTATATTCACCGATATTAATATTATATTTATTTATCTCCACACACAGCTATATTACAGACGAAACACAGCAGTGGCGTAGCTATCTTGGGTGACACCCGGGGCGGATATAAGTCGTGTCACCCCATTTTGGGCAGATCAAAGTGCGAAGAGGGGTAGGCCTAAAGATTAATTGCCCTCTCCAAAGCATCGAGTACTCGCATAGCGTTTAAATGATTTTCTTCATAAAACATACGATAACCAGGCACCTTCTTATGAAAATCGTCATGGATCACATTTACAAAAATGAAAACCAAGAACCATTTATTTTGTCATAATTTCTCTTCTAAAGCCAACCAACCGACTGGGTCCCCGTTGACAGAGGCCCAGTTAGTCACCTACGAGAGGGCTGCGGTTGCTCGTCTGCTTGACGCTGAGATAAGAGTGAGGCTTCGCTCGAGGAAACTGGGATCAGATCCCGAGCGAGGCGTTTTAATCTCCTCGGATGAGTGTCTCGTGGTTTAGAGACTTCGCCCACAAATGACACACGAAGAGAGCGAACTTAGAGAAGGAGGAACGGACCCAGGCGAACGACGAAGCCGTACGTGAGGTCGGCTGTGAGATGTGCAGCGGCCAGCGGCTGTGAGAGTGGCTTAGGGACACAATTTGTAGGGAGTCTTCAACGGGAAAGAGCATACAGCAAGCACCGAGCGCAGTGTTGTTGAATCTGGATGAGGAAGGCCAGCGATGTTGACGAGATGGGTGTTTTCTGAGCTTTCTGCTTGCTAGAACATTCTCGCCAAATTGCTTACAAATCCGTCGATCAGCTCTCATTTGTGGTCGCGATAATTGTTCGCGTTCCTTAGGTACCTGCACGGTCACCGCCAGGCGAAGACACTTGTTCTCCACTCGCTGCAGTTGCGGCCGAGTGGTCTTTCGTACGTGAGGCGCGACCTGATATAAGTCTCGTAAGACAGCAGCGGTAGTCGTCTGGACACGGTGGGTCATCGTCGATTGTGACGCCCAGGTACTCAACCATATACCATAACAATTTCCTCCCTCCCAGCCTCAGGCAGGCGGGTACTGTACTCGTCCGGTCACTAAAGCCTGAGTCTTGGACATGTTGCACTTGAGCGTCCACATCTTCAGCCAGCCCAGGAGCGCTTCAAGTGTCGGACTCAGCTTCCGTGCAGCGCGTCTGGCATTCCGTAAACTGGACAGGTACGCGGCGTCGTTGGCGTACAACACCAGCTTCATGTCACCCATTACTGGGATGTCATCCGCGTAGTAGATGTACAAAACAGGGGAGCGAGAGCTCCCTTGCGTGACCCCAGCCTTCATGGTCCTCTCCTCTGACTTAACGTCCTCGACGGCCACATGGAACGTTCTCCTTCTCAGAAAGGATGCGATGACTATGACGAGTTGTCACGGGATGGTGGACGCCGATAGCTTGTGGATGAGGCTGTTATGCCAAACCTATCGAACGCCCCCTGTACGTCGAGCATCATGGTCACAATGTGGCCTCGCTTGTTCATCCAAGTGACCATCGCACTCAGTGCGCGAATCAGCTGCAGCGTGAGCTTGGTGAAACCTAAATTGCTGGGACCTCAGTGTTAAATGCGCTGTGATCTTTGCCAGCAGCAGCCACTCGAACACCTCGGACGTCGTCCAGAGGTGAGTAATGGCCCTATAGTTTTCCGTTTCCGTTTTTTTGTTGATTATGAATATGAGACGAGGGGCGCTGAAGGGTAGGTCCTGAGTAGCACCTCTTCGTGTGTGGATCTCGTCTTGGACCTCGTGGAGGATGAACTGCTGTTCAAGGTTGTTCGCGATGATCTCCGCCCGGTCTACAGCCTTGTAACGCAGAATGCCGTCTCGTTTGCGTCGCGATATTCTTCGAGCAAGTTCCTTATAGCGGTGGGTAGGTCCCGCCGCTTGGATTGCGCTCTAGTGTTCTAGGATACTCGAAGGGCGGCCTAAATATGCTGGATAGTTCTTCGGTGGCTGCGTCGACTTCCTCGAAGGTGTTGATCTTAGTGGTCCGGTGATATACGGACACCTCCACTAGGATTGATCCCGGTCTATATTCTGGGTACGTGGCGTACGTACTTGGTGGGTTGGCCATTGTTCTGAGTTCCTTGAACACCAGCAGCACCGGTCGTCCCCTGTTTGCCTGTCTGTCTCTATGAACGCGATAAATGCAAAAACTATCGAAGAATTTTTGTACGATATTCACCAATATTAGTTATGATTCCTGATAAAGGTTTAGGTGTACAATCCGAGCTGGCGAAGTCTAGTATTTACTTGGTGTGCTCGCCATCTCTTCATGGGTAGGTGAAGGCCGTAATACGGGAGAAACGCGTATTTACTATGTATGTGTAATGTGTGTTTTATTTTTTTCTTGGAGTTGGGCACCCGGGGCGGACCGCCCGCGCCGCCCCTCCCTAGCTACGCCACTGAAACACAGTACAAAGCGTGTCACTTTAACTCGTTATCAAATAGTGTAATAATTCAATGTTAATTTAAGTCAATCAAATTTTCTGATATTCAGAGTTAGCTCTGCGGTATCATATCACACAGTGTGCCGAGAAACCTAATTATATTTTTATATGTTTGTTAATATTTCTATTGCGCCAATGGTTAAACACTTGTATTCATCCCATATATAAATACAATAAGCCCAAATATGCATAGTAAACGTAACCACATTTTTTATACCGCAAACGTGCAACATATACACAAGATGAATCATTCATTCAATCACTACATCCGTACTTAATCCGTGCGGATTAAACTGTTCCGTTTATCAAAACGTTACTTCCTGAATGAAAGTCCGATACAAATCAATATTGATCTTGTGGTAAACACAAAAACTGGAGCTTACGGAAAGGCCAACGTTTTTCTGCGTACTTACACAGCAGGGGTGCGTTTATAAGAAAAGTTTTGGCCGTTGAATATTGTATAGGCGTCGGCATTATAAATACAAAACACAATTTAACTTGGAACTTGGAGCGACCTCTCGATGAGAATAATTGTATGTAATTAGAGGCACGAACTCATTTGTGACACTAATTAATGTATTTAACTAGCTACTTCGCGTCATTTCACGTGGATCGATTCTGCGATGTTGTTTTGCCTGCTTTAGAATGCTGGTTTGGTTTCGGAATGTAATTAAGGAAGGCTGTATGAGATTTTGGTTGCGTTGTTTGGCTCGTAAGGATTTATTTTGTGGACGTGTTTGTGATGTGTGATTTTTGTGTTAACGCAGTAACAGTACAGGAAATTAAATAAAAATGTTAAATAAGATTGCACGTAGTGGTTCGAGTAGCAAACTTTTTCACTGAATGAACCGTATTTATTCTTTCCATCGTTAGATATACTGACAAAGTAACTTAAATAATACCAAATATGCCTGTTGCTACCAATACAGCAAAGTGTGAATGTAGTGATATTTAGATTGAACTACGATAAGATACATTTTGAATCATAGCTCTACACCAAACACAAAATACATATCCATTAAAATTGCCATTTTGACAACAAAATTAAACCCGACGATCAAAGAATGTAATACTGATACGAAAACAATTGGCATTCATAAAAAACAAGCAATAAATCCGACGGGAGATAAAGAAAAGTGTTACGTAACGTGAAAATACAAAAGTATTCTCAATAAAGTTGATATAAAAACATAACATTTGTTAAACGAAACGTAAAGGGGGTATCCCTTTACGTTTCGTCGGCAGAAACAATGTTGGGGACACGATGGTTGTATTATCATTTATCGATATGAGAAGTCAGTTTGGGAATATGTAGTTTTGTAGTTTTAGTGTTAGAATTTTCAGGCTTCAGCTGCCAAAATATTTGCTTAGAATAAAGCGTTAAAAAGCTAAATACAATCCAATTTACGTATCAGGCTCAGGATTGTGATACGTTAAGCTACTACTTTTATAACATAGTAGTTCCAGTTTCCACATTAAAATCTGTGTAATCCATAAATAGTTTTTTAGGTCTGAATGTTCTTGTGTCCGTTGATAGTGTTTATAAAGACACTTAAACACAAGTTTTATATCAAGGTTGCGTTTTGTCATCAGAAGCATCCAGTTACTTATTTATTTAGAAATGATAAATAATTATATAATTATTAAGCTGATATGATATTAAGATTTAGAACTCGATGCATACATTAGTTTCTTGCTGAATCCCCGGCTTGACTCGATTTATTCCTTTAAAGTAAAATTTCTTGGCTTTTGCCGTGTCATTAATACTAACAGCGCAGTAGTTTAAATAAAATAGCATAATTGGTAGACAAACAAAATACCTTTGCCTTAAAAAGTAATCTTCAAAGCGAGTATTATGACAACAAGAATTAAACAACGTAGAATATGTACATCTTTTGCACGCATATCGCGCACGTAAACACAAGAAAACTCTATCGAAACCGAAACACAAATGTATTGTGCGGGTGTTTGGTTATACATAGAAACACATGTTCTGTTTGTAGCTTAGGGTGGTTGTTCTAAGATTGCGAAGGCTTTGACGTGACTCGTGATGTAAGGATGCCTGATTTAGCTCGCATATCTTTTCATTCATCGGTAATATTATGTCACCGTAAGCTAGGTTTTTAAAAATACCTGGTATATTAAATCTTAGCTTTTTGATATGGCGACAGTATTGTATCTTGTATCTTGACATCTAACGTCTAAAAATGTCGTGTGTTTGTTATCGGCCTACTTCGAAACAGGTTGCCAATTTTTTAAGTATATTTTGTAAGTCTGAGACGTCTACTTTTACTCCCCTATGTGATTAGCGTGGCCTACTCCAGATTATTTTGTTCCTTGGTATCAAAAGTGCTTATAAAAATAACTTTGCGGGTCAGTTAGTATACAATAATATAAAATGATTAGTAAAAAGACAGCAGAGCCTCGTATATTTACACTAGTGACACGGATCAAAAGAATTCTCAGAAGGACATAGATGACTTTAAAAAAATATTATTTTAAAAAGAATACTATGAATAAATCCTGTGACACGCTGGAGTCAAATAAAATGTTGTCGTCTCACGTGGGAATCGAAACCACAACAAACCGTTTCCGTAAGTTGAATTTAAGGATTCCTTACTGTGCTTCGAGGGCCCAAAAAGAGCGGGATAGCAAGACATTTGTCTTCCGAATAACTTATACCTAAACATTGTTGGACAGAAACAATGACTACTCCATGGTATCAAACAAATACAAAACAGTGTAGACACGGTTAACCGTTGTTTTAACTATAGTTTTATAATGACGACTTTATAAAAAAAGCCAACTGGTCAAGTGTGTGTCGGACGACGTTCAATGCGTTCTGGGTTCCATCGTATTTCGCATTGATTATTAACATTTAAAACTTTCTTGGCTAGGATGATATTTAGATAATTTTCGATCTCATAAGATACTGCTGACATAGAATAGTACTGTTCGAAATGTTTAACAGAACATACATTTTAGCAGACATTTCTAAAGATTTCGAGGTAATACACCAATAAAAAAACGTATGCATTTGCGTGTATGGCTGATAGCTATTTTTATAAAATAAAAAGTATCTCCAAAATCATATTGTGGAGAGATACTTGATCTTTTGGGGCTTACATGTTGACAACAAGTTACAACGTTCTTCCTTCACGCCTTATTTTCACTTATCTAGCAGTTCAGTTACCCGTTCATAGTACAAGTATAACAACGAAAACCACATACTAGAATTGAAGAGTTAAACCACTGCACAAATAGAAAGAAAACCATAATTTACTTATCTAGCTTAGCGGGCCAACAGCGGCCAGTTATATAATGGTTCATTTCGTAGCCAGTTTTTATTTAGCGCGGATATCTGAAATGCTGCTGTCTCCGAATTTACAATCCAAGACAGAACTGGAGCATGTTGTTCTATTTTTGCAGACAGACGGAACACTGGAGATCTATAGTCTGCCGAATATTAAAATTCACAGCTTGCCACTACCGTCCCTCTTTGTAATTGAATGCTGAACATTTTATTTGTGCAGTGGTAGAAAGAAAACCATAATTTACTTATCTAGCTTAGCAGGCCAACAGCGGCCAGTTATATAATGGTTCATTTCGTAGCCAGTTTTTATTTAGCGCAGATATCTGAAATGCTGCTGTCTCCGAATGTACAATCCTAGACAGAACTGGAGCATGTTGTTCTATTTTTGCAGACAGACGGAACACTTGAGATCTATAGTCTGCCGAATATTAAAATTCACAGCTTGCCACTACCGTCCCTCTTTGTAATTGAATGCTGAACAGGTAAACACGATAAATTCACATCAAGACCTTTTCAAACTGATGGAAATTTACCTCAAATTCGTAACCACACCTTATCACCTATATTTCATAGAGCAATTTTTAACTGAAATATGTTTCATTAATCCTGGCGCCGGAACCGTTTTCTGGGGATGAGCTTTATTAATTTCGAATGATAAATATTTATACCGGATTTTACGCTCTTTAAAATTTTCGTAAAATGTTTTAACGGCGATATTATCTTTGACTACAATTTTAAAACGAGCGATACAAAGAATAAAAAGTTACGAACTTGAAAACAAAATAAGTTAATTTCTACAAAAGGAAAGCCAGAACCACAAATGTGCCGTTTAAATACCGTTCCGCACTAACGGTTAATATAACCAACTGTATAAAAGTTTTAACTTGTTTCCTCGACCTAAGATCAAGCGGTTCAACATTAAGAAAACTCATGTGACTTAAATTATTAATTTAACGAAACAAAGTGGAAAAGTTGTAACAATCAAGGAGCAAACAGAAGATATAGTAACGCTATCAGTTCTACCGACCAACTTCGGCAACTTCCCTTTACGACTCGTCGGCTAAACATTTCCTCTTCTTAATGAATTTAAGAAACTGTTTGTGAAACACAACGTAGCCTTGTTTATTTCGTTGGAAATTATAACTTGGTTCCTTCTTCAGCGTTCCGTTTAACCATGTCCGTTTGAGTTACAAATGAGACCTTAATTCTGTTAAACCATTCGAACTTTAACATCGAAAACAAGAAGACAATGGAGCTCCGTTCAAACTCAAGGCACATAGAAAAACAGGCATAATTGCAAATTTATTGTGTTCAATTTGGTTTTATTGGCTAATTCATTGGCGGTGGATAGCTGTCCGGGCTCTCAGGGGCTCTGGCAAAAATATTTGGCAAATCCCTGACGTACGGCGCTACGGGCACCGTACTAAGTCTCACTTTGCTGTTCGAAACGACATTTTATTACGCCGTGTTTTAAAATAGACTACGGTGAGGAATGAATGTTTTATTAGCCATAAAGATCTGCGCGGTGTTTGATAAGGAAACTAACTTATCACTTATGTTAATACGGGTGCGTGGATAATAAATACTATTCCTGGCAGTACAGTGCAGAAATATATGGAGATTTAAGTAAAATGTGCGTGTTAATCTCGGAGAATTTTATATTTGCTTCATTCTGAATTAAAATCAGAATTTTTCACTTTATTATGTAAGATTTTATAGCTAAATGAAGGCATGTTAGAATGTCGTAAAGTTTTGAGAGACGGCAGCAGCGGCCGTCGCAATATAACTCGCGTTTTGTATAAACTGAACATAAAGTGGTTTAAGTTCAATGGTTTAGAAGAAACGGAGACGTCATTGGTTAGTTTTCTGGTTGGACTATTACAAAGTTAATTTTTATTTTGATGTGAATTTTATTAACTTACAATTTAATTTGTCAAGCTTGCTCACGTTTTTGTCAGTCACTTTGGTTTCTATAAAAAAAAATATTTGAACCAAATTTTCTAATTTTGGTATAAATCAAATAAGCAATAAACAAAATATTTTGTACAAAATTCGTTAATAATTAATTTATTGTTGTACTGAATCTGCAGTTTTTATTCATTGTATCGTAATATTAAGTTTGATTATATTATATGGACGACCGGTTGGCGCAGCGGGAGTGTAAGCGACTGCTACGCCGAAGGTCGCGGGTTCGATTCCCGCTCAAGTCAAACATTTGTGTGCATGAACATGGGTGTTTGTCTTGGTCTGGGTGTTTCTATGTATAATATGTATGTATTTACAAAAAAAAAGTATATATGTATGTTTATCCATTATCTAGTACCCATAGTACAAGCTTCTGCTTAGTTTGGGACTAGATGGTGTTGTGTGAATGTGGTAGAATATTATTATTATATTATATTATTATTATTATTTATCAGTTATTCTTGGATGTACTTAACCTATGTAATCAGATAAGTGACTTTAATTATAGCAGAGATTTAATGCCTATCAGCGCGTATCCAGATCTAAAAAGATGAATGAAGGCATTCACGGTTAATCAAAATTTTGAGAAATTTTTAACGTCCTATAGCCTCAATCTTATAATCATAAATCCAATATTTAAATGCATCGGTGTTTCAAAATCAGACTATATTTGGCATCGAAGGGTCTTAAAGAAAATGGAATGATATAAATCCTAAGGCGTCGTTCGATTTAAACCTCAAGCTCAATAATTGTGCTAAACTGTACGAAATCGTATTGGATTTAAGAGATTGCAATAATACCTTATCAATAACGGTAGGTAATCCTTTTACCTGAAGTGGATTCCTGAAAATTTTGGTAAAGAAATCATCCGCTACCTATGTATATACCTATATACATATATTCTTCTTGTCTGTCTGTTTCTTATATTTCCATGTACTGTGTGTGTGTTTCTTGTGTTTAGGTGTGTGCGTATGATGCAGGTTCGATTACTAGGTTACGTAAATATTTGACAACATGAGACTGCCGGTGGTTATGCGCTGGCCAGAAAGGTTACCTACTGTAAAGGCTACATAGAATGCTCACTTTCTATTGGAATGAAACAAAGCACAATATGAGCAATCAAATACCTACGTCTGCCAACATATAAAACTATGAGGCTATAAATCATTTTCGTATTTTCTCTTGAGAGGGACGAGGTCAGTATTTCATAAATGATACGCTACACTGTCCAAATTAATGTTGTAGATTCGAGGTTTATGATAACAAAGCCCGAGGGGTTTCAGATAACCTCTTTAACCTAACCTAACAATTAGTTCATAGTAGATAAAGTTCTACGCAATTTGTTCAATCTACCTTAACCGTTATTCGATACAAGCTTGTGTTATTTTAATACAAAACCCAAACCATAAAGGTATACCGGTATAAAGGTGTACCGTAATTTATACTGGCGTACGTATCCGACAATTTACGTATTGTTTATAACACCAAACTAATTAGTTTACCTCCCATTGTGACCTTGAAATAACAGCGAGATTCGAATGGTGAATTTAATGGCTCGTTATTTGATGCACGGTACTCCAACTCACTCACACTTATAAGAGGAAAAGAGACAGAAAACGTAGGTACGACCAAATTGCGGTAATAAAAGCAAAAATTTCTTTTATAGCTGCTTCTAGTGAATGTTATCAACATATTGTGATCTTGTTTATTAGACTCTTGAGTGAGAGTAAGGATTTATTCGGAACGGTTTCATACAGGTTTCAATGGACAATCAAAGGACTAAGTAGCACCCTGCTGAGGGTATACAAAATAAGTTTACGATACGGTAGTTTCAGTTTACACTAGCGTGTATGAAGGTAAAAGAGGTAACTAAGATATGACATTAAAATTACCTGTCATACAATCGCTAGTAAATGGATAATTATTTTGTTGGAACTGGGTGTTACATATACAATTATACACCTATAAAATTCAAGAATCATCGATAATATTGTCATGGTGCCGTGACTCGAAAATAAATAGTAACATTAACATTAACCCAATGTATTTTAAACGTTTCTGGAATCTATGTTAATACAGTGGATCAGTTTGGAGAGACTTGGCGGAGGCCTATGTCTAGCAGTGGACGTCTTTCGACTGATATCATGTTGATGATGACTATAATAGACCCATTTAATGCACTGTATTTCCACGAAATATCGGCTTTGTTCCACCTATTACCTATGCCATGAGCGTGCACAAACACAAATACGTACGCAAACATCTTACCCCAATTCTCTGTACATACAAATGTTCGATGCACGATCAAGCTTGACAAACTTAACGCGAAGGTAAGCCACCACAACACCATTCAGCTAACCGCTATGAAGTCTAAGTCTGGCCATAAATACTGTTTCAATTAAAAAAAATATATATGACATTTGAATTTGGAATCTGTGATTTTTATACGATTGTTTATTGTGTTCGTGTTTTCTCGTTTTGGCGCCAATACATTGTACAATATTGTGCGATATTAAAATGGAGTGGGGTGATGAAGAGAACCGAATCACTGTGATTGCATTACACAAGTAGGTATGGAGACAAAAGCAACTTTTAAAACTCTTCATACACTTGGTATTAGTCAAATATTTGTGTACCAGGCTATTAATAGGTACAATGAGACCTCCTCTGTTTGTGAAAGAAAGAGACCTGGCTGTCCACGTCGTGTTCGTACGAAAAAGGTGGTGAAAGCAGTAAGGAAAAGAATTCGAAGAAATCCTGTCCGAAAGCAAAAGATTTTATATCGGGAGATGAAGATAGCATCTAGAACCATGTCGCGTATTTTAAAACATGACTTAGGACTTGCAGCCTATAAAAGACGCACCGGTCATTTCTTAACTGATAATTTAAAAAAGAATAGGGTGGTAAAATCGAAACAACTACTGAAGCGATACGCAAAGGGAGGTCACAGAAAAATTTTGTTTACGGATGAAATGTTTTTTCCAATTGAGCAACATTTTAACAAACAAAATGACCGTATTAATGCTCAAAGCTCTAAGGAAGCTTCCCAATTAGTCGCCAGAGTGCAACGTGGGCATTATCCGACTTCAGTGATGGTTTGGTTGGGTGTTAGCTATGAAGGAGTGACTGAGCCATATTTTTGTGAAAAAGGTATCAAAACATCGGCACAAGTGTATCAAAATACCATTCTTGCGAAGGTAGTTAAGCCCCTTAACAACACCATGTTCAATAACCAAGTATGGTCCTTCCAGCAAGACTCGGCAAGTCGGCACCGGGTCATAGCTCGGTCCACGCAGTCTTGGTTGGAAGCGAACGTTTCGGACTTCATCAGAGCTGAACACTGGCTGTCGTCTAGTCCCGATCTTAATCCGCTGGATTATGATTTATGGTCAGTTTTAGAGAGTACAGTTTGCTCTAAACGCCATGATAATTTGGAGTCCCTAAAACAATCCATACGATTGGCAGTGAAGAATTTTCCCATGGTAAGAGTGCGTGCTTGATTGATAACTGGCCTCAACGTTTAAAGGACTGTATTGCAGCCAATGGAGACCACTTCGAATAAGCTTTTTATATTTTAAATTGTTTTATATTTATGTATTAAACTAACACACTGTAAAAGTAATAAATGTTATTTGAAATTAAAAAAATATTTTTTTTGAGTTACAATATTTATGGCAATACTAGGTATATAGTGATGGCAACATCATTATTGTCCTAGCTTTATCCCAGTCGCTTCCAAGACTTTTCGTCTTCCCGGGACTTCCACAGACCAAAGGGGTAGCGATAGATATCCTTTGGTTTAGATTTATGGTTTGGAGAAGTGTCAGTTTATTTAGATGTAGGTACTGACTCCGGGGGATACCGACTCCCTGCAGCAACTAACAAAGATCTTCGGGACAATCAAGACCGAGGGATCAACGTGCTCTCCGAGTCACGGGGCCAACGATAATTAACAATTCATTAAGCACGTAAGTAGTACGTAGTGGATAACAAAATAAAACTATATTTTCGTTTCGCCTGCTCTCTTTTCAGGTGAAAAAATATCGCTAGTTGAAGCTATACACCTTGTAAAATATTAGATGTTTTGAATTTGGTATTTTTTTATGCAGGGAAATGCACTGAGGTGAGGTGGTTGATTTTAAATAAGCGATTGCTATATAGTCAACATTAAAATAAATGTATTCAATTATATTAGAATGTGATGCTTATGAGCGTCAGTTTTATAAGTTAGATACTTATTGATTTACATTTAGTTCCACGTACTCAAAGAAGGGCGTATAACCACGAGAAAGAATGGTAATAACACTCGTAGCCGCTGTTTGCCTAAGTACTATATATGTATACCAACATACCTATTTATTTATGCCACTATTATAACAGTCAAAGTTTGAGAGGATGTATTGATAACAATACCTATACACAGAATAGATTTGTATGAGTCGAAACAGTTATATAGCTTGTACGTCAGAATAGCACAAGGGCTACTTTTTGACCAAACTCAATGCGGGCGAAGTTGGGGCAGAAACAAGTATTTTTATGCCTATAAATTGTTCAAGCCTTCAACAACGTTCGTATCAGACCTGGGATTATGAAAGTAGAACGTAGATTTTTTTCATTAAAACTTTTTAAGAACAAGGCAAGTTTTGATGAAAAGCTTATTGTCGAAGCAATAAAAAGTTTTAATATTGTCCACTAACACAATAGAGAAAATTAAATAATGTTCTAGATTATACCAAAGAATACATTCATAAGTTTGCCAGTTATTCAGATGACACAAAACTATACATATACTGTATTATGCCTATATTAGATACCGGTTGTAGATTATAAAAGCCATAAGAAGGTAGATAAAACGGTTTATCCAACGACGCTAATTTTCTGGATGGGTTACTCGACACGTACTTAAAGCATGGCAATCTTTTCGGTTCGTTACTTGCTGTATACGAATCCGTCGGATTAGACATAAAACTGCTTATATATTAAGATAAGGAAACACCAGAGTCATTTAATAACTCATCTTCATTATAATTCAGTCGTTTGGTTAAGAAAAAGCAATTGTTTCAGACCATTTAGTCATTTAACTAAACAGAAACCGCAACGAAATGGCAATTTGGATGTCTAATGTTTCTTGTCCCATATATTTTGAATTTCAGTCAAAAACGAATAGGCTTACCGTTTCTTTCTTGAAGTAGCATTGCCAAATACTCCTTTTGATAACTTAAAATACTGAATCACTGTATTATATTTTCTACTAGGAAAGTACGTAGGCCTAAACCAAGATCCTTTTTTCCTCAACAGGTATTATAGCACAAACAATCCAGTTCTTACATTCCTGGAAATCTAGAAAAGTAGGCAATGATCTAGGCGACAGGCCCACAATACAAAAGCTCCATTCCCTAGCAAAACGTACTGACATTTGATTGTCGGTCCAAAGTTTCCGACGCAAAGGGACCGCAATACTCAGTCCCTGCATATTTTATACAAAAAAAAATATGTTCACACTCAAAATACGTACTTTTTAAATAAATGCGCAACTCGACCGACACGTGTTTAATTTTCGGTGCGAATAATGGACTTCTTTTTACGTGCAATCGCATTTTATGTACATGTGTAGGTACGTGTACTGACGATTACCTTCACCACGCACGTTCGCTCGTCACATGTCTAAACTTAAACCCTTTTGTGTGTTTTTGTTTCAAATAAACTGTGGTTAATGAGCTTGCCTGTCTCATTATAATAATGGAGATTTAGTTATTATTTACATAGGTAGGTGGGGCGCGTCATGTTATTATCAAAAGCAACATTTCAATGTTTCATTCTGACTAAAGACGCTGCAACAAAAAACGTATGTATATTAAAGTTTAGATTAAAACGATAAATAAATGTCTATGCCTATTAGTGTTTCATGCAAATCAATTTAATCTGCATATTACGCATTCCACATTTTACAACACCTAATTGCCAGATTTTTTGTAATCGTTAAGCAAAACACAGTTTTAACGATCTACCGTGGTACTGAGGTCGGCTTTAATAAAAATGCTCCGCATTTTTTAATTACGAATCGACATCATTGTCGAGCTCTCGACGTATTCTCGATGGAGGCTGATCGACAAGCATACTGCGAGATATTAGTAGCTATAGCACCACCGACTGATTGATTGTACAGTTTGATAACAGCTCTTTACTCTTTAATAAACGGCTAGTGATCAAATCCACTGGGACCGATTCCGTTTACTTCAACATGGTCAGAGATGTTTAATATTCCTAATGTATTTTTTTCAATACATGTGGGTATCTTTTTTATTTTTATTTTACGGATGACAGAACACGCTTTTCAACTGTCGATAGAATATAAGGATGCTTTAAGAAAAGCTTAAAACATAGAAATACATATCGAAATAAAGTGTGTTACGCATATACAAATATTATCTTTACATTAAAGTTGTGACTTCTCTTTTGTTTATTAAAGTTTTCCCTGAACTATCTTTAATATTGCCAAAAAAGACCTAACATTCCTTCAACCATGGGACACAAACTTGTTTTTTTTTAACCGACTTCAAAAAAAGAAGGTTCTGAGTTTGACCCGTATATATGTAAGTTTGCCCACGATTAACTCGAGTTTGACTGAACCGATTTTTATGCGGTTTTCAGAAAAAAAGTATTTGTTACACTTAGGAGTAAGTTTTAGTATTTTAACCGACTTCAAAAAAAGAAGGTTCTCAGTTTGACCCGTATACATATATTAGTTCTTAGTATGTTTGTATGTATTATGTGTGTGTGTTTGTACGTGTGTGTGTGTGTACGAGTGTGTGTGTGTGTGTGTGTTTGTGTACGTGTGTACGTGTCTATGTCTCTGTGATTAACAAAAAACAAAGAAAGTCGGCGAAAGAATCTAATGCGAGAGCATATTTCTCATTCTTGTCATTTCGGATAAGGCTCTGTTGTCGTGGGGATGGTTGAGTATTTTTTTCGAGTCAATATCACTTAAAGCCATGCCTTTTAGGGATTTGACCCGCCTCAAGGCAACATAGCATTGGCCTATAGCAACGATTTCAGGCCCTAAGTCCGCGGAACAAAGTGTACATCCTTGCAACTTGTGTACCGTCACAGCCCAACTCAATATGACTGGCAACATCCGTCTCTCGATATCACCATAACCGCGATTGCCTTGATAGGTCACTGGCACTGCAGCTATGGAAATATATCCATCATCATCTTTAAGACGCAATGCTATTGATGGATCATCAAATAATATCAAAATGGCATCAAGCAGTTCACCTGGCTCAAGTTAATCTCTTCCTAGTGCCGGTCATTTAAATCCTTTAGGAACATCCATTGCCCCGTTCGCTAAGCCAAACATTATTGGCATATTTCTCCGGAGAATAATATGTGAGCTCACAGCCAATTCAATAGTACGAGTATGTACAAGTCCACCGCATTTGTTTGGATCGTACTTCCGTATGTGGCTGATTCCCTAGACTCATCTCTCTATCCAGCATGAAGCCTAAGCCCATAGGCACACAGAATAAAAGTAGGTACCTATGTCAAAGTCATGATAACAAACTGATACTAGCAGAAAACTTATCACTAAAATAATTGAATCTAACTATAAACAAACTATTAATTAGCCCAAAACTTAAAGTAAATGGAGTACTTATCACTAAAAAGTATGAAATAAATAAAAGAGTAGTTAACACAAAACCAAGTAAACGAACGAAACACCTAACACTAAAAAGTATGAAATAAAAATAATAAGGAAAAAGGGTCGATTTTTTGAAGGCGGTTCACTTGTTTTAAAAAAGAAACTAAATACCTAGTAAACATTTTTGGTGCGATTTATAAGTTTTCATTTTCGATTTTTTTTCTTATTATTTTTGTATTTAAGGAATTTCCACATCGTCATAAATTATTAGGAAAAAAAGGCGAGCCCAAGCACTCATAATCAAAGCATTCAAATTGATTGCAAGGGACTCGCTTTTCTTTACGTTAATGTTTCAACTTTCCCAAGTCGCGAGTCCAAAAAATTTAATTGCGTTAATGAATAGCTATGCTGAGTTGTACCGGGAAGTGTCAGCATTTTTATGTTGGCAAGTATCAATTAAAACTTCATTACTCGAATAAAAGGTAAGTACTAATATTTTTTTTAATACAAAGGATCAAACTTAATCATGGAATTGTTAAGAAATACAGTTTTAAACAGCGGCACGAGTACCTTATCGGTTGTCCTCATGGCTATTACATACCTACTATATCTACCCGGGAAATAGAAAAATACTTTTCTTGAAAACCACAGCAACTAAATCTTGGATAATGTTGTGCCACGAGGAGCTTCACAAACATTAACTCTACAAATAATGAACAATATGACACAAAAAGAACACCCAGAATTGAAACAATAATTTGCTTTGTTTCGTATGGAAATGGGACGCACAACACTAAACGCAGAACTAAATACTCTGCCATACTTGCAGCCTGTTGCCATTCATCCGTCTTAGTCTGGGAGCCAAATGAAATAAGTAATTTGAACATTTGCTTAGTTTGAATAATTCAAATACTCAATAGGCACATTTGCCACACGCGCAAGTGTTTGAGGTTTCACCGCGAATGATGGATGAGTACGCTTTATGTATCATAATAAAATATAGACCTTACATTAACTGCCTAAAGTTCTTCACGGTTTAAGTTCGAAAATTCTGAGATCCCGTTTTAGTGGGTCCATAAACCGCTAATGCGGGTCAATCCACAGTTCATTAGGAATTTGGAAATGTGCCTCAAGTATGTAGATGAAAATGTCCTGTATCACTTAATATACACCTCTCTCTCTCTCTCTCTATCTGATCAAGGATTAATGGTGTGGGTACGATTTGACGGGGCCACTTAATTTATGTTACTGAAAACAATACTGCCTTACTGCCGTAGCAAATTTATCGATTCACGAGCTTAAGCGCTTTCGTCACCGTCATGTTTATAGATGGATCACTTTTCCAGGCATAATAAGTGACTACATCTATGAATATTATCTATGACAGTTTTACCATCTAGCCAGTTACCCTCGAATATTCTGTCACTAATTTAAACCATCGTATTCGGCTATCCCTTTGTGTTGAGTCAGCTAGACAACGTCAGTCACGTTATGTAAAAGGTAACGTACCGACTATCACGTTAAACTAGAAAGAGGACTTCGAGGCCCCCGGCTAGAAGTTAAAAGGCGACACAACTAAAATAACGCCAGAACCATGATTATTAACAAGACAACTTTAAAACGAATAAATTCCCCACTCAAAAACACGTAGCAAAACATAAAACATATGACTCTTGGGTTCTAAACTTCGATCAATACATTACCAAACAACAATGGTACGTAATAGTAGTACAACCAATAAAATGGGTATTCAGCCTTACTAAATGTCTTTTTAAGAACAAACTACCGATAAAAGAAATAGAACACGATTTATTTTCGTTACCAAATTACTATGTACCGATTTTATTGCCAACAATTTCATGAACAATTTACAACTATTGCATAAATTAATACGTATGTCAATATGTTTATTTAACGATATTGTAAGTAATGAGAATCTACTGTTACAATACATGACTAAAATCAGATTGTGATCATGCAATCGCCATTGGTATGTTGTTATTAGGAAGTTATGTTGTCATCGAATAAATTATTCCGTTTGATGTAATAACTATGTAGCATATACTGAATCAAAAAGCGTTTGTATGTGGCCGTAGTCTTTGTTTAAAATTCATAAAAAAGCAACGCCTACACTACTAGGAATAAATCTTGTATCGTGGTATACTAAGCAAATATTCAACCAAGAGATATAACACTCACACTCTAGACAACAAATTGTAGAGAACACAAAGTGTTGTCCTATGTGAGTGTATCGAACCCACGCCACTCGGTGCAATGTTAACATATATTAACTACCACTGCCACAAACCACCGCCGTGAAATCAATATTTTTTGTCGTGAGTCAAAGATTGGCAACTTCTCTCAGGCTATATTTTCTATAAAACATGTGAGGCACCAGTTGTTAATGTACAGAAAATTATTATACGTCATATAAGTTTAATATGTGTGTGTGTGTACTATCGTGTAGGAAGTAATATTGAAGGAGGTAATATTTATATAAATTGAGTTTTAATCTGAAAACGGATATTATCACAGCACAGATTCATTATAATTTTGTTCAGTACTTGCAGCATCTGGATTACTTTATGGGATCCTTGTTTCATCCACAACGAAGTAGTCTAATTTTGAAATAAGCGTAATCAGGACTCAAGGCAGCTCGCTCCTAAAAGGTTTAACTAAATCCTCACAGGAGCCTACTGTTATACTGGTAAAATCTCGCGAATATACTAAGAACGTTTACATCCTGAATTTTTTAAACAGCACAACAGAGTTTTTATTTATAAATCTTTTCAATTTTAAATTAAAATATAAACCTGGGTTTCATTATATTTTACTTAAGCGATGTTAAGCTTTATTTATTATTTTCATCGGGATTATGCACTCACTGTGTTTAAATGGCTAGTAAAAATTACTTTTATGTAGCTTTTTCATTTTGTATCATCATCATCATCCTCCTAATGTTATCCCAGTTAGAACCTGGGGTCCGCTTTCTAGTCTAACTGGATTTGACTGAATGGCTTTTGCACAGGCCTGCCTGTCTGACCTCCGTAACCCAAAGGGTTAGCTATATTCCATGGTTTAGACAGCTTTTTCATTATGTATGTTAATCCTATAATAATATAATGTAATCATTTTGATATCAATTGTTAATGATGACATATAATATATCCTGCTTAATCAAACACCGATAATTCCATCCCGTAGACACTCGTATCACCAAATTCATACATTTCTTCCTTATATTGCTGCGTTCAGGATATATGTATGTGGCAGTAATTCACTCGCCTACTCATACGTTGGATATAAAACGAATTTAGCACAATTTAGTACTATTAATTATTCTGTGGCACAATGTAGCCATAGAAATATAAGGCCTTATAAAGCATATTCGGCTGGCGTAAGTGTATCTAATTTCACAATTAATATATCATAACATTGTTAAAAGGATATTCTTTGAACATAATTTATAAAACAAACAATGCCAACATTATTTACGACATTAGCAAGCGAGCAGAATATCTAACAAAAATTACGTATGTACATTTATTAGCTGGTTCAAAACGGGCCGCACAATATACAATTAATAATAGGGATGTAAAGGGAATACAAATGATCCTTAAAGCAGATCGGCCGATAGGACGGGCGGGTTGCCGACGATGGTTGTAGATAGCGCACGACATCCCACTTACGTCACCTCCACTTGACAAGAGTACGGCGGCATAAACTTTGGGATAATTCGTTGAAGAAGGCGAGGATATTGGACGAGTGGGCTTCGAGTTGCGAGTTCCGTGACGCGTCATAGATGAGTTCGAGTATATCCTGTAGGAGTGTAGGTAGATCGCGGGGATTATTCTCACGCTGTCGCGTATTGTCTCTTCTCACTCACTAAAATGACTGTCAAAATATCACATACCTCTAATATGATGAAGTTTTGGCACTTTTAAAAATATGTATTGATACGGTTAATGCTGCTGGCAAATTATCCTCAAAAATATATTTTGTTTCTAGAAAATATTCAAGTCAAGAAGGGGACGCTAAAACTGGATGTCTGATGTCATCGAAACTATTTATTTTCTCGTTGATCGAAACTGTAATTTAAAAACAAAAATCCAGTTCTTAATAGATAAAAAAATACAGATAGCTACTCTTTTAAATAAAACCTTAACTAACAATAGACTCGATCATCTAGCTCAAATATTGCTTCTAGTTTACCGTTGTATGGGTCCATTGAATGCCTTTCTTTGTCAATTATATTATATTCTAAAGTTTGTTTAATATAAAGCCACAATTTTTAGCAAGGAAGCCAGAATCTTAAGTGCGCCCTTACCGATATACCGGGGGCACGGCTTTTGGCAAAGAAAATTCAATGCTTCAGCGTTCTATTGGATATTACAGTTCAATTACCTATTGAGTCGCGGAAAACGGAAAAATACCTATTCAGTGTAAAGGGCTATATACTTGTTTAAATACTACATCACATATCATATGATTATACCTACAATGTTTAAGCTATTTAGAAAAAAACCTTGGTTGTGAAGTAGGCAGGATCTTGAATGGAGGCCTCATCTTGGCTAGTTACTGTTGAACGCCCTCCGGCTAGATAGACCGACTACTTGAGGAGGGTGGCTGCTAGCAGATGGATGGCGAAAATGGGAGATTGTCCTGTGGCGAACCCTGGGATCTTATACTAATATAAAAAGCTGAAGAGTTTGTTTCGTTGAACGCGCTTATCTCAGCAATTACTGGTTCGATTTTAAAAATTCTTTCAGTGTTAGATAGTTCATTTATCTAGGAAGGCTATAAGCTATATTACATCACGCTATGAGGCACGGGAGCGGAGCAGTAGCTAGTAGCAGTAGCTCATCTAGTTTAAAAAATAAACTCAAAATTAGATCTGTATTGTATGGGGACATTTATATTAATGGAATTATTATATTAATATTGTATCTGTTCTTTCTTTGTCTTTCTAAGGACATTTTATAAATCTTCACAAATCAGGCTGTGCACAATCGTATCACATAGGTACATACGTAGTATAAGTATGCGTATAAGTTATGTATTTTGATGTCGTCTTTTAGTCATTTTATCAACCTGAATACACGTGTCAGTTAAAAGATAATTATTATACTTGGGAACAGTATTGATTTTGAAAACTTTCAAGGCTCTTCAGTCTGTTAAATCTTCTTATTTAAGCTTTATAATAAGTTTCGGTGTTCTACTGAAAACACGTGGAAGAAAATATTTTCATTAATGCTAGCGAGGCATGTTATTCCGTAACACGTAAAATTATCAAGCTTACAGATTACCAGATCATAAACGTGGAACATACTAAACCTACATATATGAAGTTTAAGTTAAGTTTCTTGGCTTAATTTTTTGTGAACGGATTTTTATGGAAAATACGGCTACGAGCATAATGATATAGAACACCACGTCTAGACTATGAACAGCTGGTAAGGCTGTACGTTTCCTCGTTTTCCATGTTTCGGTAGGACACGATAGGGATGACTAGATTGCGACTAATGGCAGTTTTGGACACAGTGATACTTTCCATTTTCTTTATCGGTATTTAATCGTGTGCCAATTCGAATATATTTAATTCTTCGGTTACATACTGATTACTACGGTTACAGACTGGAAACGCAGAGATAAAACTATTGCGTGCAAGAAGTTAAAATTTGGCACTTATGTTCCAATGAACATAAGTGTCAAAGGAGAATGACCAAAACTGGGCTATTTTGTGGCACGTTTGCTTCTAAACCATTCATACGTGGAAAATCTTCTTTTATTTTATAATTTTATGTATATTAATTTGATGTTAAAGCAAAATGGGGATTTTTAGTTCTAAAATATAAGTATCTGCATTATTCCGAAATAAGTAACTAGTAGTATTTAAAACTCATTTTGCATATATCGGCAAATGCTTACAGTTTCTTGCAAACTTCTTTAAAAAGGGAAATATGACAGGTATAGTGCCAACAGTGTAGCTGAATGGAAGTTGTAATAACCAAAATAACACTAAAACCTTTTGATATTTTGAAACAGGTGGTGAAATATTTTCTATAAATAATATTTAGATATGTCCTTTATTTTATAAGTAATATTTTGTATTTATCTAAAATATGGGAACATATTTTTATGACACTGGCATCTATAATGTCTGACGTCAGTTATTTTGACATGAAAACAGTCAATTTGCTTTTTCTCGTATGAACGTTGCGTTTGTTTCGATCATAGCCCAAGCTATGGTTTCGATGATATTGTGGAAAATAAGTTATTTACCTACTGTGATTTACATTGAGTTGAGCAATCCTTTGTAGGCTAAACACGTTTACTGCGTGACTAGTTTGTTTACTAGATTTTGACACAGGACTCCATTGGTAACATAAGTACCTAGATGTCATCTAGACGTAGAACAACTAACCGTGGTGAAGATCGCGGTCTTATTAACTGTTCCTTTGTGGTACTTCGGCAACACGGCACGATCATTCTTTGGACGAGCTATCTCATTCGGCGGTCAGTATTTTGACATCATGGATAGCGCCAGTCTATGTAAGTGTTGTTTGTCTACGTCTCTTCACAATTCTTACAATTATTTATCTCTTTACCGAATATACAGACGGACTTTAACTTCTTTGTTTCAGGAATTGAATGGAGTCTCATGTTTATAATGCAACACATTAATTAAAGTTGCAACTTCTGAGGCCAAACCTGCACCATATTATGGTAGATACCTATACGATATACAAGCTCCTGCTTCATTGGTATATGATTCATTTGAAGAAGATTTATAATAACAAATAAAATGAAGAATAACATATCTAATAACTGTGTTTCATTTGCCTATTAAGCATTAAACAGTTTAGTTTTAATGTCAGCTTTTTATATTAAGTCCATAGGAATGAGATTATCATTTGCCAAGTAGCGTCATTGAATTCTGATTAATTGTACCACTTCTGACTAAGAAATATATAATATATCAGACTGAAAATACTCCAAACTTATATAATGTACAGGCGTTCAAATGTAAGTAGCTTTGCTTCGTAGCTCCACTTCTTGTTACAACTATATTCTATACTTATATGTATCAAATATATATTAGAGACTTAAAATAACATACATACATACATATACTCACGCTTTTTCCCGTCGGGGTATACTTAAAATAAATGCCGATAATATGATTAAATGATATCGTCATACTTAAGCGCCTAGGAGCCCGCTTACAAGACTAACCAGATATGACAGAATATCAGCTTTTCGACATTGCCACTGCCGTCTGACCTCCGTTACTCAAAGGGATAGCGATTTGTTTGACATGGTTTAGACTAGTATCAGTTTATTTGAGGGTACTGACTCCCCGTAACGACTGTCAAAGATCTTCATGTCAGCCGAAACCGACGGCTTAACGTACCTACTCTCCATAGCACGGGAGTTAATTAACTAATTTGTATACTAATATTAATCATATGACTATTACAAAACTTAACCTCAAAATATTTGGAATCTTAAATGTCCGATATCTAAGAACTGCCACCGAATTTCGTATTTATTTTTTCCTGATTTAATTACGGCTATATTTTCTACACATTACTGGTCAAACCATCAAGAAGCAAACTTAGCCCAACTTCCATACAAAAATGGTCATTCTCCTTTAACTTCTTGCAATCCCTTCAATCCCCCTGCAATCCCTTCTTAGTACACCCTACGGACCCAATGGTCCGTAGGGTGTACTAAGAAGGGATTGCTTAAAGTTCCCATGGGACAGAAATGGTTAAATAAATAAATAATGAGTAGCTGCGTAGGGCGTCCTCTAAGCGATATAAATTTTCTTTATTCTACGATAGTTTGATCTCACATAGGTTGAAGGCATGTCTAATACGAGTACTAGTAGTAGTTGAGCCTTGCTGATTTCAGCATGAATGGGTCGGCTCGACCGAGGAAGTACTACCGTCTCACAGAAAATCGACGTAAAGTAACAGTACCTAGACTGTTGCGTTGTGTTCGGTAAGTGAGAGTGTCGGATTCCTTCTCTCTCATCCCACTCCTCATTGTATCCCTTTTCCCAACCCCACGGGGCGGCATCGCACTTGTAACTCCAGTGGTGTTTCTTGTGTCTAAGGGAGGTGGTACCTTCTTACCTTCAGGCAATCCAATATATTACATAACACCCATAAGGGCCATGTTATAAGCAGATACCGGTTGCCAAACAGTCTGAAGTGCGTCAAACAAGCAGGTAATCCGTTGCTGTTTTCTTACCTTGACGGTGTTCAGAGGATTGGTTTACATTCATGACACTCTCACCTGATGACGTGCATAACAACAACTATCAAAAATTCTGAATGGTTCCCTTGTGGATCTATGACATTACCATGGTCGTCAACACATCTTTCGAAGTTCCAACAAAAAGGGAATTACATACAAGTGATATGATGACATGGCCGACTAAAATAATTATCTTCAGTATTTTATTCCACTGAACTGATTGTCATAGATAAAATAACAGAAATAATAAAGAGTTAACCCCTTCATAAAGGAAATAAAGAAGTTATTTCGTTTATAGTTATTCGTCAGTTTCTGGTAATGCTAATTGTTCTATCAGTGGTCATCTAAGGTTATATTCAATGCAATTTATAAGCAGTTGGATGTTTGCCAAGATATATTTAACACACTCAGTAGAACCAAATTGCACTTATATAGAATACTACCTAGCTGTAATCTGCATAAAACTGTCTGATAGCCCATATAAAATATATTATGGAAATTCATGCACAGGTTGCTAGCATGAAAGTCTGTTAATTTTCTTTTATATCAGATTAAACCTTTATAATTTAATCACTATCTGTCATAATTATAATATACTGATATAAATATTTTGTCATAAATATTTTGATAGGTTTAGACTTGAAGAGACGAAACATAAAATGTGTAATTCACAATAAACATATTCTTAGTAGCTTCGTCTCAATTCCAGTTCTTTATTATACAGTTCTTCCCCGTGTTATTTGAAACAAGGGATAGACTAGGAAATAAAAGTAACAAAATCACTGCACTTAAATAAGTTATACAACTAAAGGTGCATGCATAAAATATCCCGCCACACGTCTGCTCCAAAACTGTAGCTTAAACTTTATTTAGAACAAAGCTGTTTTATTTAATCCCAGTGGCTAGGAAGGATAGTCCTGAGTGCTTATCAACTGACTTAATTAACAAGAAACATGCTGCAACTATGTGCTAAATATATCAGATGTAAACTATGTAGAGTATTCAGTTCAATCTTGTTAAGGAACTATAGCTACAGTGTAAAGTGGAGAGTGTATAATATGAAAACCTGTTTATCTTTGGAATTTAGGTCGTGGTGTATTATAATATCTATATTTAGACTAATATTTTAGAGTAAAGTCGATATCATCGTCATTCAAGCGTTATGTCATTTGCATCTAATGGCGTTGATACACCTGAGCATTCACTTGTAACAGAAAAGTGAGCATTAGACGTTTTTTAACCGACTTTAAAAAAAGGAGGAGTTTCTCAATTCGGCCGGTATATTTTTTTCCGATGTATGTACATCGATTTCTCCGAGGTTTCTGAACCGATTTATGTAATTCTTATTACACCGAACTTTTGGCACCAACTGTTAACCTAATAGTAAACAGCACATATAAATAATAGGTAGTATTTAATTAATATTAAATCTTTATTATTTTTTTACTTTTTAGTTTTTGATGTCGGTTTTTATTAACGTAGTTATTTTTATGTTTTGTCCAACTGAACAACGAACAGAGCCGAACATTGCTATGAACATTTTCACGATCTTTCTAGCAATTGCTCTAATCAGCAAAACATCAAAGCACATTTACTGTCAATTCGCTAAAATGTTCGCCAGAACATTGGTAAGAATGCTCTCTAAAACACACTCGCTTGTTGTTCTGTTTTGTAACGTTACGCAAGAACGCTCAAATGTATCAGCACTATAAGGCCGACGCTTTGGAGGCTGAAGTCTGCTTGCTAGTCTACTCGCATTAGATAAAATAATTTAATAACTGTTTATATAAGCGGCGGTAGCCCAGTGGTGTACGTAACGGACTGCCGAGACGATGGTCTCGGGTTCGATCCCCAGGTACCTCGGGCACACACCTCTGACTTTTCGAAGTTATGTGTGTATTAAAAATGTTAATTATCGCTCGCTTAATAATGTGCCCGGTAGATGGCAATAGGCTCGCCCCCTATTACATTGGGACCTAAACATATCTGGCGAAGTGTGGGTGTGTAATACACCTCTGCCTACCCCTTCGGGGATAAAAAGGCGTGAAGATATGTTGTTGTATGTTGTTGTTGTTGTTTACTCAAGGATGGCTATATTCTCTGGATACAATTAGTATCAGGATATTTAAGGTAGGTAGGTACTGGGTGACTCCCCATACAGACTGACATAGATCTTTACGATTGTCGGCACCGACATCTTTGACTGATGGGTTATCACAATCAATACTAAGTAACTAATAGTCGTTTTGGGTTTCTTTTGTCGTTAAATTGATATTCCTAGAAAATATCTTAACTCACTGCACCAATGGCGCTTCACATTTTTGGTATACAAACACCATGGGACGAATTTAATTTAGACCCTTTAATATAATTTAACCAGGAGTCATCTAAGCTCGGTAAATCTTAACAAAAGAAGGATGGACGCATTTTTCCGTATCCAAAACTTTTTCATGGTTTTGACAAGAGTTTTGGACCTCTTATTGGTGACCCGGGCTGGGGCCATTGTTGTGTGTAATATACTTTCTGTATTAAATCATCAGAGGACAAATCCTTTAGATAGCTATATCAAGGTTCCAGTAAAATAACCATAATGTACCGACCCAATTTTCCGAGCATGATAGTAAAGGTAGGACTGCCTAGTACCGTAAATTTGCACAGGATTATGAAACTTCAGCTTTAATGTCACAAACGAGTTTGAGGTGGAAATTCTACATTGTGCAGAAACGTCAAGTAGCAACAATTTAGAAGTATTCTCGGTAAATAGTAGATAAAAGGAATTTAAACTTTCGTGGTGATTTAAAATTATTTTAAATTGTCTTTCGGGATATATACCACGTACCTGTGTTTGGAGTAACCGATCGTGAACATGGCGCTTGCAACAGTGCCGGAATATCGGTTACTCCAAACTCAGGTACGTAGTATACTTATATCCCAAAAGACAATTTAAAAGAAGACATGTCCTCTATCAGATATCATCGCAGAGCCTAATTTACTGCAATGAGCAATAAGAATTTTCGACAGTAGATTCCTTTTAAGGATCCACTAAGATTTTTTATACTAAACAACTGAGTGGAAAAAGGACGAAGTCGATAAATCAGTGGCTACTAAGGCTTTCAGTCTCGATACATTTTCGAGTCCCGGCAAAAAATTTCGAGACTCAGCCCGGTCTCGAAATTCCCGGAAAAAATGAGACTTTCGAGACTCTTTAGAAAAAACGTTTTAAACTCATAGGTTAGGCATTTAGGTAGTTAATACAATGAGTTTAAATCATGTTAATAAGTACATACAAGTATCTTTTTTTGTAATAGGCACGTAGGAAGCAAAATACATCCAATGTGTTCTTAGATAGAAAGGATCTGATGATAGCCTAAGATCCGTAGAAGAGCGACATTCACCGATCTGGTTAACGGATGAAAATTATTTTATATCAAATTTCGCAAGTAAAAAATATATCCCGAATGAGTTGTTATTTGACTTTTCATTTAAGATACGACTTTAATGAATAAAACATTATACGCAAAGGCAACGACTTTGCGGTAGGGGCGAATACAAAACTCGACCATCCCACTGTGAGTGTCCACGTCTCGGCACCGTACGTCATAACAGGTAGGACGCATTGGTTGAAGACTTTGGTCTTCAGGCATTGCGGTAGGGGCGAAGAGAAAACACGACGTAGCTTGCCAAACGCTGCCCGACCCAACTGGATCCTGCGGTCGATTTCTTTCTCGAAGTTGTTTCTACCAAGCTGGACTACTTGCACAAGGTAGACATACTCTTGAACAACTTCGAGCATCGATCCGTCGACATAAACCGTTCCCGGCACAATGTGTTCGTTGAACATAATCGGCTCAATTTAGGCTGTGCAGCATCTTGCTCAGCTCTTGCAGGCTCTCTGCCACGATGACGATGTCGTCGGCAAACCGAGGGTGGGATATGTACTCGCCATTAATGTTTATGCCTCGTCCAGTCCAGTCCAGCATCTTAAAGACGTCTTCGAGTGCGTTGGTGAAGAGCTTAGGGGATATTACATCCCCCTGACTCACCCCTCTTCACAACTCGATGGGGCTGGTTTTACTGACCTGAAGCTGGACGGTCATTGTGGCCGTGTCATACAAACATCTCAACACCTCGATGTAGCACCAATCGATGCGACACCGCTGCAGAACATCCAGAACCGCTCAGGTTTCGATGGAGTCGAAGGCTTACTCGTAGTCCACGAAAGGCATACACAGCGGCTGATTGTACTCGTTGGTCTTCTGTACAATCTGCCGAACAGTATGGATGTGGTCTACGGTGCTGTAGCCTTTTCGAAACCCGACTTGTTCCGGTGGCTGGAAATCGTCGAGTTTTCTGGCGAGGCGGTTTGTTAGGACTCTCGAGAACAACTTGTAGACGTGGGTCTGGAGTGAAATGGGTCTATAGTTTTTCAGCAAGGTTTTGTCACCTGTTTTGAAAAACAGAACCACCGCACTCCCACTCCACGCCTGAGGTGTTAGGCCTTGGTGGATAACGGAATTTGTTCAATAGACAAATCTTATATACAGATGAGCGTTATTTCACTGCGAACACGATGAAATAGGGTTGACTGCGAAAACCCTGTCAGGAAAAGCTGTTGACAAGTTCTTTTTTAGCCTGGACAATTTTTTTTTTTTGCTAACCACGGTAATTCACGAGATTTTTTAATAATGGTTATTATTTGACTTAAGTCTCAAAAGTCTCGATAGTCTCGAAAACTGGAGGCAGCAGTCTCGAGTCTCGAAAACACCTGTTTTATTTTTTATGTATTCTTCAGCTGCTAATAGATAAAAATATTTGTATTAATATTTCTAACATTTCAATCAATATCAATAATAATATCGTTTAGATGACCTGCCGGTGGATTAAATTGTATGTGCCGCGAGGACACACGAAAACTAGTGATTTGCTGGATCGTTAAAAATGTATATCCGCGGATATGGATCGGAATTCTTACTGAATCGATGTCAGTGCGCGCGACTTTGAAACGATAGTTGACGTTACGCATGCCCACCGGAACAATAGACAGCTCATGTTTCGACTTGTGTTGAAATTATATTAAAATACTCTGAATGGAATTTAATAGTTTACTAATTCTACCTAACCACCTCTTAAGTAACTAACAGTTTTATGACTAACAATTGTATTTTTCTACTAAATCTATTTAAGTGCATATCTTTTTTCTGCAATGGAATTGAAGGTGGTGCCGGTAGTAACAATTTTAGTACGAACAAAATCCTTTAAAATGGCATATGCCATAACTCTGTTGGACACTGAGCCCAATTTGACGCATGGTACTTTGCGTGACAATAGCATTGTGATGCAATAGTCGGATTTGGCCTACTACCTCTGATCAGACGGGATGACATCGGGTTTGATGTCGAGTTGTCCGTCTCTACCGAAAGATACTAGTTGCTTCATGTATTTTTTTTGTTGTCTCTTATGATACCTACGGATTGAAATGGGTTAAATCTATTGAGAGGCAAGTTACGAGTTGTATAAGGCAGATGGTTGTAAATGCGTACAGCCATTGCGTAACTATTACGACTACTCATCTCCGTTCGTATTAGTGGTAGAACAAGATTATTCGGATAACGTGTATTAAATTTACAAACATCTTTCTTATAAATAAACAAGTCACTATTATTTTTCACAAAAATACACATCTCATATACAGGGTGATTTGTAATTTCTCGTATTCCCTTCGGGAGGTGGTTTAGGGCTAAAATGGAGTATTTTTACCCCCTACATATGGGGGTCCAAAATGCACCATTTTGGAATAAAACGGTTTTTAAGATTTTTTGAAAAAAATCCAAATTTTTGTTATAAACATCTTCTAAAAAATATTTTGACTATTTTGGTGGCAAATTGTGTCTTATTTAATGGACAATTAAATGACCCATCTTTTAAAATAAAATATACCTACTAACTCAGCGTGGAATTTGAAAATAGAGCAAACAAACACACAAAAAATGGTTGAATAAAATAAAATGACGCCACAAAAATGCAATTATTTGAAAAAAGTAATGTGTCATGTTATGTAAAGTTTTGGAATAACTTTCTGGTATTACCTGCTATCCAAAAAAGTATAAAAGTTGTAGCCAACTGGTGTGATTTTTTAGTAATAGCCGCTATTGTTCAAAAACGTGCTTCTGGATGACTCACTAGGCAGTGATTTACTAGTAGGAAGACCAACCTAGCAAAATGCATAGGGCCTTGGGTTCGAATTCTCAGCGTAAATGACTGTCTTTTGTTAGTTCAATGCATATTAAGGTTTTAATTCTAACTTGTCCCGTGACTCGAAGAGCATTTTCAGCCAGTTGGTACCGGACGTCATGTTTATCTTGGAAACTCTTTTAGGGGAATCAAAACCAAGTCAACCAGTCAAATAAATGAATAATTGAAAGAAAAAAGCCGTGACACTGAATTAAACCATAAAATATCCGGATTTCAGATGGGATCTCACTGTGACAAAACATTAATTATACGATATCTTGTCGAATCAGCGTTGATACTCTAAAATATGTTATATTTTGTGAAAAAGAGACTTTTACGAAGGCTTGTTCATAATACGAGTTTATGGCTCTGTTGGAAGAAGTTTCGCTGAATGTGCGATAGTGTATAATATTTTGCCCAGCACAAAAAAAACGGCCGGTGCTGGGCAAAAATTCAAATCGCCAACGTGTGGCAAAAAACGGGGCAAAAAACCTAATCGCCAGGTGGGCCAACAATATTCGCAATACTAGTTCGGTGGGTGGTGTTCTTTGATCTGCATCATGCGCCTTATCACGAATCTTAAGTTTTGCGACAGATTGTCCCCTACTGTCATCCTTTATATGAATGTGAGAGATATGTAATAATATCTAGGCTTTGGGCTGAAATAACTGATATCCAAGTATTTATACATAATATGTAAGAGGATAGTGGCAACTAAATGACACTAACATGACGTTTGACAGTTAAACTGTCAAACGTGTAAATAAGGTGTACCTATATAAGTCGACAGGCTCGGCTAGCTCGTCCTATTCTCCTTTGACGACTGCTCAGGTACGATATGGTTCCGACTATTTAACTGCCACTGTGTTTCAATATTGTGTTGCTTGTTCTTTTGTTTAATCATCTAGGAAATAATGTAAGATGGTGTAATCATTATCTTATTGATATTGATTATGGGTAGTTTGATCGTTTGTGAGATACTAAAGATTGTAATATAGGATAGAATAATATACTGTGGATCAAGTTGTATCAATGAGATTCATTACATACCTGTGGCATACATTTAGTAAATTGTATTGATACTAAATAATGCTTATTATGTTCTGTTGTAAGACAGACCTTTCCAGGAATATAAAACTACCCACAACATGGATATTTGATATAGATTGGCTGTACCACTGTTTGTTCATTATTGAAAAGAATGACCAAGAGTTTTATTGCCCGTACTTTCTCTTGGTTCTATGTCTTTGCTTTGCGAACTGGGCTCTAAATGTAAATGTAGAATCACGACGTAATCTAAAGATATATCCTTGTGCCAAACTGAATAAATGAAAGTATGATTTGATAGTTGTCTCTTTTATTTATCTAAACTGTTTCTACACAATAGGGAGCTTCCCTGATTCTGACAAATGCAGTGGAATATTTTATGGTTTATTAAGATGTCACGGCTTTTTCTTTCAATTATTAATTTATTTGAGGGTTTTGTCTACCATAAAAGAGTTTCCAAGATAAACATGACGTCCGGTACCAACTGGCTGAACATGCTCTTCGAGTCACTGGACAAGTGAGAATTAAAACCTTAATATGAATTGAACTAACAAAAGACAGTCATTTTCGCTGAGGATTCGAACTCAAGACCCTATGCATATCGCTAGGTTGGTCTTCTTACTAGTAAATCCCTGCTGATTGCAGAGCTTAAGAATAAATACAGGAAAAAATATTCTGCCGAGTGAGTCATCCAGAAGCACTTTTTTGAACAAAAGCGGCTATTACTCAAAATTCACACCAATTGGCTACGACTATTATACCTTTTTGGATAGCAGGTAATACCAAAAAGTTATTCAAAAACTTTACATAACATGACACATATTATTTTCTTCCAATAATTGCATTTTTGTGGCGTCATTTTATTTTATTCGAACATTTTTTGTGTGTTTGTTTACTCTATTTTCAAATTCCACGTTGAGTTAGTAGGTATATTTTATTTTAAAAGATGAGCCATTTAATTGTCCATTAAATTAATAAGACCCAATTTGCCACCAAAAGTAGTCAAAATAATTTTTTGGAATATGTTTATAACAAACATTTGGAATTTGGTGCATTTTGGACCCACATATGTAGGGGGTAAAAATACTCCATTTTGGCCCTAGAATCACCTCCCGAAGGGAATACGAGCAATTACAAATCACCCTGTATATAAATACATGGCAAAGTCAGCAATGAAAGCTGTCGAAATAGAGGCTTACACGTTTCCCATGGAGATACATTGCAAATGGCTCGTACACACTGTTTTTGGGCTATAAATGCTCTATTTATATTCACAAAATAACCCCACAGCACAATTCCGTATCAAAGGGCAGATACTACAAATGAATGATAAGCCATGAGAGCTGTACGCTTGTTTGAAATTTTTGTTAGACGCCATAATGCATATACGAACCTATTAATTTTGTTACAAGTATTGTCTACATGAGTTTTCCATTTGCAGTTATCATTTATTTTTATCCCAAGAAAAGAGATTTCATTAGCTTCAGGTAATACTTGAGCATTATAGGTCAACTTTAGGTCA
Source organism: Euclidia mi (assembly GCA_944739405.2). Taxonomy (NCBI): domain Eukaryota; kingdom Metazoa; phylum Arthropoda; class Insecta; order Lepidoptera; family Erebidae; genus Euclidia; species Euclidia mi. The sequence goes on along the minus strand of OX123197.2, from coordinate 41,555,719 downwards.
AGTTTCTTGGCTCCTCTGCTATGAATTTGAATTTATTTAGTTTTGTTAATATTAACACTTATATTATTACAATCTATAATTTTTTAAATTGTTTCATTTACTGCATCATTATAGTCAAACTCGTAATTTTCAGGTATAAGTATAGAAATATTATCTGCATAGAGAATTGTTTCGTACTTATTATACAAGGTTATAAAGCGGGTCTTACTCACGATAAATAATATATTTAAGGCATAAATACCTCGGTTTTTGCCGACGTTTCGGCTGACTTGCTTCAGCCGTGGTCGTGGCGGGACTGGTAAGACCCGCTGTGTAACCTTGTATAATGTATACTAATCGCGAAAGTTTAAAATCGTTTGTTTCGTACTTAGTTATTAAAGGTAAGTCTTTTATATACAGAAGAAAGAGTAGCGGACCTAGGATAGTTCCTTGTGGCACACCTACTCTATTATATCTGCTTTTTGATTTGAATGTTATTTCTTCATTGTTCAAGTGGAAATTTGCAATTTCGTCAAATTGTTTCCTATCAGAAAGGTAGCTTTTTAAACCATTCTTGAGCAGGTCCACGTATTCCATAGTAAAAACATTTCTGGATTAACAAATCATGTCCTACATGATCAAAAGTCCTGCTCATAAAAAAACAAATTGCAGTCATACATCTCTTTGCATTGACCTGCTTGACTATGTTATTTATAAGCTTTAAAGTTGCTAGTGTAGTCGATTTTCCCTTTAAGAATCCATGTTGTTCTGAACACAATATGTCAAACTTATTTAAAAACGATACTAATCTACTGCACATAATTTTTTCAAATACCTTTGCTAAAGTGGGGATTAAAGCAATTGGCCGATAGTTGCTTATGACATTCTTCTTGCCTTTTTTATGCAATGGTATGATGACTGTTATTTTTAATTTATCTGGAAATTTGCCTTGAATTAAGGATAGATTTATGATGTGGGTAAGAACCGGTGCAACAAGTTTGGCACATGCTTTCAGTAATCTCGTCGGAAATTGGTCATAACCTACAGCAGACGTATCTTTGAGTTGACCAATTGCTTTACACACCTCGTTTGCCTCCACAGGGAGAAGAAACATGCTAGTACAATTTGGTTTCAATATGACATTCTCAGGTTTACAACTGTTACCGTTAACATTTGTTAAGTCAATGAAATAGTCATTGAATATGTTGGAAATAACTTCTGGGTTGGATATATTGTTCTGATTGAGTGAGATATGAGATATAACATTATTAGAGTAGTCTGGTCTGATATTATTGTTTATTACTTTCGATGATGTCCTACAAACATTGGATGAGTTATGTATACATTTTTCATTGCTTATTCTTTCAGCAGTTGAAATACATTTTTTAAAAGTTTATTATATTGAGAGTATGTATGTTTACTATATTGTGAGTCATCGTTATAGCTCATAAAACGTAGTTTCCGTTTAATCTGTGATGATTTCCTGATACCCTTCGTGAGCCATGATACTTTATATTTCATCTTGTTACTAATTTTCACAAGATTAAGGCGAGGTTGCAGTACTTTTTAAGATTTTTGAACGTCTGAAAGTCCCATGAAATATGATATTTTTAATGAATAAAAATTAAAGTATAAAAGTTGAACATATCTTCTAGTAAATCGTAAAGACAGAAACACGATTTGGAATTATTGGCTCGATAAAAAAAAAAGTCAAACATGGCACTAAATCACAATTTCAAACGTGTACTGCTTAGAGATTCCGTAATGAATTTAAATGAAAGTATTATCAATAGAAACAGCTCTTTATTTTAAAATAAATGGTAAAAACAGATTTCGTAATTTCGTTATCATTTTTCTCCAAGAAAAAAAATAGTCAAAATATTGGCATTATATCGCTCGCCGGCCGTTCATCAGTGCCTGTCTAGGCGTGATTGAGGGCGGACGTACGTCGTTGCTCCGCAAAATCCCCCTCCACCCCCGCATGTACGTTTTCGCAAAAATACAAAGTAATTCGTATTCCAAACTCAATCGTTCAAACCATAGACATACTAGTAAGAAACCGTAGACAGGTTACTGACAAGGTAACATGACGGAGCTTACGAGTGGCACGCATCGCGAAAAGCGTACGCACACTAATATAAATATGTCAAAACGACACACTAAGAATTAGATAAGAAGTGTAAGTGAGATAGCACATCTAATCGCAAGCGCGAAATAACGAAAGATAAACATATACTCTCTGGACCGACGCGCATTGTGACATCATGCTGACCGTTTCACAAACAATAATTTGACTCAGATGCGAAATGATCACTTTTTCTGTCTTGAGTAAATTCAATTCGCCTCAAAGTAAATTTGATTAATTCATTTAAGGTAGGGAAATAAAAAGTCGATGTGATTTATTTATAACATTCATTAAAAAAGTACATTTTATTCTTCTCATTTCATTCAATGGAAACCTAAACCAGTACGTTAGCATAAAAACTGTGCGCTGTGGACCCACCGTAGCCCTGGCAATACCCCTGGGGGTATGGTGGGTCTTCTAAAGCTTAGCTTTTTAAATGACTACCAGAAAGTGATCAGCTATCGATAGTGATGGCAAAAAACAGGTACATACAATTTTCGACCTTATTGGCAATTCATGACAAACGTTTTTTTTTTGTTTTTTCTCGCTTTCTGGCATTATTACGTTAATAAAATTATAAATTCTGGCAAATGTCAATTAGGTTGAAAATCGCATGGACCTGTTTTTTGCAATCACTATCGATAGCTGATCACTTTCTGTAAGTCATTTGTTTTGTAGACGTTCATTTGTTTTGTAGGTGTTCATTAGTTTTGTAGGCGTTCATTTGTTTTGTAGACGTACATTTGTTTTACACCTTAAACAAATGAACGTCTACAAAACATATTAATTCGGATATATGAGCGCGATGTCGTGACACTACGGATCATTCCCAGTAGGTCTATTGAATACCCTTGTAAAAACATACATAGAACTAGACTGGGACATTTCCTATTACTTATCCCATTAGTTCTATTCTCCTCATCAAGTTGTGCTAATAGAATTAGGACAGTTCTATCATAGAACTGTTCAATAGAGCTACTGGGAATGATCCCAAAAATAGTAGAACTTGAAATTAACGAACTGAAATTAATAAACTTATTACACAACAATATTATCTGAGAATACGATTAAGCTTTAAAAGACCCACCATACCTTCAGGGGTACTTCCAGGGGTACGGTGGGTCGGCAGCGAAAACTGTGCAGTACAATCTACTTAGTTGTTTAATACCAACTATGGTTACTGTTTGAAAAAATAAAAAAGAAGAACAAGTGAATGGACTTTGATCATCCGTTAATGTTTGTAACTTACGTATGATTTTGTATTTCTATAATAATAATATATTGTGTTGATTCAGCCTCAAATCACTTTTATTACTTGACAAAAACACACATCAGTATTTTATTATTACGAATGTCCCATCTGGATACTTTGTTTTTTAGTCTTTGAACACGCACAATACTGCTTCTCTTTTACACTCGCTAAATGCCAATTTTTTTATTCACTTTATTATTTGTAATACTGAATTTATTATAAATTGTAAATAAAACGTAATATTGTAATACTCATGAATGAGAAGTGATTCCATAACTTTTAGTCATTTTCCTACTATAGTTTGTGCAAAACCTCCTTACACACGATGGCATTTTCAAATGTAACGTACACACACGCGAGTAAAAGAGCGAGCGCTTCCGACCGCAGCGCGTAGTGCAACTTTTGAAGTTCGCATAACTCATCTACGGTTTTTTTACGCTGCGCTGTGGCACACGCACACACGAAACCCCCCCTCCCCTCCCCCCGCTCACTCGCTGACGCCACCGCCACACCACCGCCGTGTTTTTGTTTTTGCGGTGGGTGAGGTCGAGCTACGCACTGTACTGCAACCTCGCCTTAATGGGAAAATATAAGTTGAAAAATAACAAAAGATGATAATGGAATGCATTGAAGGCCAGATTTGTATCAGATTCAGAGAAACACTCTGACCATGACAACTTTTTAAGGCAATTCAGCAATATTTTTATGTTATCTTTGTGGTAATCCCTCATCCTTTTGAGAATAAATGAAGTAGGGGTGACTTTGCTTTCAATTTCACAACGAAGGTATTGTGTTGTGTTGTGATCTGAGAGTTCTAAAGGGAGGATGCCCCCTGTAGCTGTAGGTATGTTACTTAGGATTTATTGCTTTTGAAGTTTTGATTGACGAACTGTATTACAAAGATTATTTCATAAAGAATATAAATTATGATGATTTATTAAGTTATACGTATTTTATTTAAAAAAATTATTATGTCGTTACAAAATGAAGTCGAATCGAAAGAAATCTGGAATGTTGGATGACGCCCCATGTGAAAAAATAGTGCAAGGTGTTGAGAATAATGTCAGTTGTAGTGACGGTAGCATAGTGGTCGCAACCTCCCCATTACTGCTTCATTCATTCATTCATTCTCGTGGTGGCGCAGCGACTCAAAGTGAGTGCTGGCCTCTGACACGAGATCTCTCCATGTTTTCCTGTCGTGGATGCTCTCCTTCCAGTCCATTTTACGAAGTCCTGCTAGATCTTTTAGGACTTCGTCATTCCAGCGATATCTAGGTCGTCCCAGATATGCCCTTTTTGCAGCACGATCCCTTTCCATCCTCATCATGTGACCAAACCAGCGAATTCGTGACGCTTTAGTCTCGCCGATAATATTTGGTTCGGCCACAAGGTCTTCTATCTCCTGGTTCTTTCGGATCCTCCAGCTCCCAATCTCTTTTCTAGTTGGCCCCAGAATCCGTCGCAAGATCTTCCTTTCTGCCACTAACAGCTTGTTCTCTTCTTTAAGTGTCAGTGTCCACACCTCACAGCTGTACATCAGAATGGGTCTAATGATTGTTTTGTAGATTCTGACACAGTTATAAATTGTATTGTACCTAATATCCAGTCTTGACTATTTTCGGCTACGCCTTTTAAAGTAAGTAACTAATAGAATAGTAACTATTTTATTATGTGAATATAGCCTTTCTATTCAATAAGTATACACTATACACGAACAAAATATACTTCTCTTTGTAGCCAACAACTTTCATGGATTTATTCATTTTCTGATTTCATATAAGATATTTCCTTCTTGTGTAATATGATATTATATTATTATTACACACATAAATGTTTCCAACAAAAACGCGAACACGATTCCTAACCACATGTCAGAACAATCCCACTTATTGACAGCTTGGCTTTATCGTTCCCATTAATCATGGCTCTAAAATTGTAACAATAATTCCGGCTACAAGCGATTTATTGTTGGTTCAACAGCTAAATTGAATGTCATTAGTTAGCAATAGTCGTTTGTGGAAAGCCTTAGGCCGCATATGGCATAAGCTACAACTCAGGTGCCATGTTTGGCCTCCGGGTGCTTATTGTATGACCCAGTTTCGATTTTGAAATGTATAACAGCAATCGGCAAATATAGCGACTTGAAGTACACAGATTGAAATTTAGATCGAGTGCCGCGTCTTTCGAGTACAATATTAAAGCTAAATTAGGCGTACGTTTAAAGCTCCAAAGCGATTTTCAGAACGTGCGCGTTTAACCGATTTAAGATACAGTCGGTGTTTATGTGATTAGTAGGCATTCAAACATTAGAGCTTTGAAAACCGCGTGTGATGGCAAAGTGGTGTGACATATGGACAAGACATAGGTAGCAATAACTCTTAAATGTTTTTCTAATTTCTGCCTCCTGTATTAATCTAGAGAAATCCATAAACATTTTCTGCCAATTTGTAAGCCTTGCCTACTAATAAAACTTTTATATAACAATTAATAAACGACAAAGACTATAAAAGTAACACAAACCTCACTATCCGATACTAACCACATCAACAGCTGTACAACCGTAGCTTCTAATATTATATTAGCAAATTGCTAAAGCTAACTCCTGATAGTGTAGGTGACTCAACAAGTCTTGGCTCCTAGGCGCATCGGTGCGTCGTCGAGTCCAAGGAATTGTCGACATTTGCCCGGTGATATTCAACCGGGCAGTATTCGACCGGCGGTATTCGCCCGGCGGTTTTCGCTCGGCAGTGTTCGCGTGATGGTATACGCCCGGCGGTTTTCGCTTGACGACATTCGCCTGAAGACGATCGCCCGTTTCCCAGTCGTTCGTTACACAACACTTTTTGAATTACACGCCTCAGTCTCCCCGAGGTCCCTCGTGCTCAGAATTAATATTAGGTTTCTAAACGATCAGTCCTTAAACATAATTGTTCGTGAGACACACCCTCTTCTATCTAGGGAGGTGAAACTTTTTGTTTTCAATTTGCTTACCTTTTTGTTTCATGTCGAAAATTTAAGAATAACATTATGCTGCCGGCTCGCTGTTAAGTTAAATATTGGTTTAATAAGGTTGACTTAAGCTATTTTCTTTTATGATAGAGAATTTAACTTGAATCGTCCCTTGTGAGTACTTGAAATGAAAATACTAGATGTACAGTCACGAGCATAAATATATTACTATGGGTAGATTAGCAAAAATATCTGTCCCACGAATAAGTTCAATAATATCTGTCTGCACGTACGCAGCAAAAATATCTGATATTATCAGGCAGCATTATGAAATGGCATCAAAATTATGTGATGACAATGTCGAAGCATAAATATCTGATGTACCAGGTGGCAAAATGTTATGATCTCTTGTGGAGAGCAAATAAATGTAACGTATTATATTTCTGTAATTTGCATTGATTCCGCCCTGAAAGCATAAATATGTGACACGATCTAGGTGGCAATAATATCTGACATTATTTTATCTTCAATTTAATTTAAAATTTATACGAAATAGTTAAAAAAACAAATGTTATTTTACATTGTTTTAATATAGGCTGCCGTTTTATACTATACAGGTGTAAAAAGACTGTGCCAGGTGGCAAAATTTTATGATCTCTTGTGGAGAGTAAATAAATGTAACGTTTTATATTTCTGTAATTTGCATTGATTCCGCCCTAAAAGCATAAATATGTGACATCAACTAGGTGGCAATAATATCTGACACTATTTTTATATTTATTAAGACAGTAAATATAAACATTAGAGTAAATTTTTGTATCATCTCCTTTGCTGCATAATGAATGCGATTTAATGATGCAGGCCATAGCGATTCAAAGCCGGATAAGTGAAACTGTAATTTCCATAAGTAATTTGAATGTCTGCACAACGCCACAACCAGTGTATCGGTATTCTAAATATTTAAAGTGGAACCAAATTATCAGACGCCACTGGTGCATGCTTTTATAGTCTGTAACTGCAGCAAAGCGTAGTATTCGATCATAATCCTGTACGCGTAGTCAACATACCTGGATTACGCGTACACTGGAACGCTTGGTCCTTACAAGGCTTTAGGTTAATAGACGCTACTTTTAAGGTAGGTATCTAAGTAAGTTATGTAATTAAACTGCGCATACTATCAAACACGTGATAGAAAATTAGACCGCAGGTCGTCTTTGTTTATTGTCAACTTAAGGTGAACGCAGACTTGGCCGCACCGCATGCGCCGCAGTATTCGCATTCGAATTCTTTATATGAAGCATGCAACCTCGCACACCCACCCGCGTCGCAGTCGCCGCAGTCCCTGAAACGACCGAACTCCCCAAGCCGCAGCTGATGACGTCACCAACGCCGGCCCGCACGCAGCGGACGCTGCGGCTAGCGCGGCGCGGATGACGCCCACTCTTAATTTATATTACAAACTGAATAAAAGAAATCAAATGTGATGCGTGCGGCGACGGGAACGACTGCAGTGACTGCGGTGCGGATAGATGTGCGAGGCCATTAACAAAAAGCGATGACTGCGGGGACTGCGGAGACTGCGGTGCGGCCAAGTCTGCGTTCACCTTTAGCAAGCGCGGCGCGCTGTCGCTTCCAGCAACAGTTTTACATTCATGTCCGATAGTTTGTTTTCGTATTTATCCCTCATTCAAAAATCATCGATATCTCCTTTCACTGTCAAATCTCATCGCTCCTTAATGATAGGATTTGACAGCACGGCTATTTAGAGAATGCAATCAAAGATATGAGTCTGTAAGAAATCTATGCCTCTTTAAATGAGACGCGTAATTTGACGTTATGATTAACCAACTAAGACCAACTGACATTACAAGTTGCACGTACGGTATAAGGAAAAATAGCGAGCATGTTCTTTCTAGTCTAAACGTAGTCCAATCTCTCTGCTTAGTACTAAGTAGTTTGTATGTGTAAATACTTTTTGCAGTTATATTTCAAACAGTTAAAGAAGTATCCGCCCAATAAAGGAGATTAATTTGTGTTAGATACCCTGAACAAAGATGATATACTATAACTAGAGAACCCCGAATTTACGCGAGCGAAGCTGCGGGCAAAAGCTAGTATGTCTATAGAATCATAAGAAATTTAAACGAAAAAACGAAATCCGGCTGCAACTTCGACCTTTTGTCGTTCTGAAAGACAAATATTTCGATCATTATCGAATTTAGTTTACATCCAAATGTCCTTAAATAGCTATGCCAGATCAAGTAACCAAATCTTCATTCAAGCATTACTTGGCTCCTTACTGCGATGCAAACGTTGCGTGCGTCGTTGGTTTTATTATGTTTGCTCAATCACGTCTGTATAGAAGTAGAAGCACGGAGCAGTAAACCTCGCAACAGGAAGCTTACGTCAGGGGAAAAGACAGCCATACATGTTATCTCGATTGAATGAATAGTACTACTGAATATATTATTAAAAATGTTATTTGTTGAATAGGAATGTTTCATATATTTGACTATCAAGAATGGGTGGCGAAGAAAAATCCAAGTTAAGTTACGGCGAACGGAAATATTATTAAAAAATATTTTTTGATTAAAACAATGTTTAATGACTAAAATGTTCTACAAGACTAAATTACAATTATAAATAATCTATTAGGTAAACTTATTACTAAATCTGCAATTGTGCAGTTTGCATAATGACGCACGGCGTCATCCGATGCGTAGTCAGCAATGACGCACATTGGGCCATTGCCTAACTCCTGCTTCCCGCAGCGTCCTCGGTGCGAGTTTCCTTTGTGCAGGGTTCTTCTGCTTTCGGTCGTCGCTGTCTCCATTGCCATAGCTTCCATACTGTGACTGCTACCAGGATGCAGTAAAGTCCTAATGTTGACCAACTTGGAGTCGCCATCATAGTTTGCCAGTCAATGATAGGTTCTTGCAAGTTTTCGGCACGGTCCATCAGCTCGTGGATGCTGTCTAATGATATATCTTCCAGTTGCAAGTTATAGTGAATCTTTTCTTTCGCAATTATGATTTTGCTGGGGAGTGGTATGATGTCATCTGCTTCAATGGTTTTGATATTTGTTTTTAATGTACGGTTGAGTATGTCCATTTGACAATCACTTGTCATACTGGCGATATGTATTCCTGCTATCTTTTTGTACTCGGATTTACTGCCGCAACGAGTTCTTAAGATTTGTTCTTCTTTCAGGATGATCAGCCATTTGTTTGCCTGCAGTTTCTGGATCTTTCCTTGTTTGAGGTGTACAATTTGCGCCTTAGTGTTTGATTAGGGATATAATGCAGTCTTCTGATTTTTGTATGGGTAAGGTGTTCAGTGAGGTACATAACTGGGTATCTTGAGTGATCTTTTTGCAGTCTTTCTCTAAGTATGAATACTCATTGGTTCCCAGGGCAAGGTATTTTGATTTAGGAATTATAGTGAGATTTTGTTTGTCGGGTATAGAATATAGATGGATAAGGTCATAAAGGTTTGAATCAATGGATGGGATATCAAGTATAAATGTTAGAGTGTGGTCTGTACTATAAGCTTTTACACTAATAGACTTCTCTATACTATGAATATTATTTATACTTATACTGTCAACAGGCCTGAGTTGATTTGATTTTTGTATGGCTAACATTTCGTTAATAAGGTTATGTGGTGATATTATACTTGGGTGCATTACATCTAATTGAGCAAACGTCATAGCGTCTTCTAAAATAACTAATTTGTCTAAGAGTAACTGCAAACTAAAATCTTTTTGTATGTATAAATCTAAAAAGTGCAATCTATTTATTACTAAGCTATTACTAAGAGTGGCATTTCTTAACATAAGGCTTAACTTTTTCTGATTCTCGTCTAAAAGCTTAATCTGTTTAGTGAACTCTTCAACTGCATATTTTGCTATAAATAATGACTGCTTTTGGGATATATTGATTCTATTAACTGAATTGCGTAAGCTAGATATCTCATTTTCAAATTTGATCGCATCTTCATAATCTAAATTACCTGTAATTGTTTTAACAATCAAGCCTAGTCCGTTAATAAATCCACGTTTAAATCTATGGTGCGGTGCAATAAATTTAATTTTCTTACCTATTAACTTTAAACTACTTTCTATTTGGTCTTTATATGCTAAATGTACGTCATCGTTATTTTCAGCAGCTTTAGTACTGGAGTATAGTGCCATAAGCTTCAAAGGTGTCTCATGCAGATATGATACGTTATAAACACAAGCCAAAAAGTGTCAACCTGTTTTAAAATTTGACCTTGTTTGGTTAAAAGAATACCGTTAGAGTTATCTACGGGATTAAGGGTCAAGTTGGCGGCTGCGTGGAGCACGAAGGCTCCTGTGACGAAGGTCCTGGAACAAGATGTTGCCTTCGTAAAAGTTTGAAATAGACTCGAATAGATTTGGAATTAGGGTGACTGCCTATTATTTCAGCAACGTTATTAGGATGAAGGTGGATGATTTTATACGGACCTTTGAAAACTGGTTTAGTCATATCACTCCTTGTTGTCTTGGCAACCTGTTTATAGACTGTTTCACCTACCTTAAACATTATTGCCTCAGCTGGCTGGTTCCGCTTTTCTATTACCTGTTTTTATTTTTGGATACGTGGTGTATAGCCGGTGGTGGAGTGAATAGCATTGTTATATGCGATAAGAGCGTATTTCATTATCGATTGTATAGGGTCGTCCTTCTTTGTCATTCTCTGAATTCTTATTATTTCAGCGATAGTTGAGTGGAAACGTTCAATAGGTGAATTTGAGTTTGGGTTATATGGGATAAGTAAAATGGATATTAATATTGTGTGAAGCACATATCTCTTTTATGACGTCGTTGTCGAATTTTGTATCTGAGTCTGTAGTTATCTTGAGAGGTAATCCTAATACAGAAAATACTTCTATTAAAGCTTCTGCGATATGTACACTACTAGACGCGTTTAACGGTACAGCTTGCGCAAATTTTGAAAAATTATCTATAATTGTTAAAAATGTTGCACCTCCTGTGGAATAAAGGTCCATGAACAAGTGTTCTAAGGGTTTTGAAGGCGTTTCTGTTAATGTTAATGGAGGTTTCAAAGGGTTTCTTTTGTATTTGGCTTTCAAACAAATATCACACTGGTTAATAAATCTTTGAATAGTCAGTAACATATTAGGCCAATGATAATTTCGGTGTAATTGTTTGTAAGTCTCCTGAATTCCTCTATGCGATGATTTCCCTTCGTGGTATCGCTTTATAAGTTCTTGCTGTTCCGTTTTATTTTCAACAAGTGTAACCCGGGTTGAGCATCTTATTAATTTAGGTCCTCTATCGTTAAATATTGTAGTATATACTCTAGAAAATGCTTAATATAAACTTTTATCGTAGAAATAACAGTGAAAAATACGGTCTGATATTGTGTGTTCCTTCAAAAACTTGACTTTTTCGGATTCAGTATTATTAACTTGGATAAAGACGTCTTTAATGATAGTTCTAGAGTTAGTAGATCTATTTTCTACTCTATACACAGAACCTGGGGTAGAACGGATGTAAAATTGGTTCAATTGTCTGTTAATTGCGTCAGATAAGATAGGGATACCGTTATTTTCATTGTCGGGCTGTGTATGGTTAGTAGACACTAATTGATCGGGATTACCTGTTACAACACTCATTGAGTCAATTTCTCTGTCAATTTGTGATGGGTTAACACTTCTTATTTCTATTTCGGTATCATTATCGTTCGGTATATCGTTATTGTCAACTGGGTTACTTGTCATCTCCGCCTCTCTACGGGCATTATCAAATATTCTGTTTATGATATTGTCGTCGTCATTATCATGTAAATTGACAGCTAATGAGTCTATGCTCTTGTGAAAAATTTTGACTCTGGATAATGCATCAGCATTAGTATTTTGTTTGCCTTTTTTATAAACTACTTTATAGTCGTATTCTGCTAGCTTTAATTTCCAACGGGTTAATTTTGAGTTGGGGTCTTTTAATGACATTTACCATGTAAGGGGTCTATGGTCTGTGTATATTGTAAATTTACGACCGTACAAATAGGGTCTAAAGTATTTGATAGCCCAAACTATGCCCAATAACTCTTTTTCGATGGTAGAGTATCGAGTCTCGGTTTCTGACAGTGTTCTAGATGCGAAGGCTATTGATTTATCTGAGTCCACATTGCCTTAGGATAAAACTGCGCCTAAAGCAAAGTCTGATGCGTCTGTTGTCAGGATAAATGGTTTGTCAAAGTCTGGGTATTGGAGGATTGGGGCATTAGTCAAAATCTGTTTACATTTGTAAACTGCGTCTAAAAACTCGTCTGTGTGTACAACTTTTGCTTTCTTTTTAAGGCATGATGTTAAGGGTTTTGCCAACTTAGCAAAGTCTTTAATAAACTTTCGGTAGTATCCTACTAGTCCCAGAAATGACTTTATGTCCTTTTGTGTTTAAAATTCCCCAAGGAATAGGGAAATTTAGAACTGCTTTGATCTTGTCTTTGTTGGGTTGTAGTCCTTGGTCAGTTAATCGTGTCCTAAAAAGTTAACCTGTTTTTGTAGAAACTCCGACTTATCTAATTGGATTTTAAGATTATGCAATTTAAAGCGCTCGAATACTAGCTTAAGTTTCTCGTTATGGCTTTGTAGTGACGTTCCCACTATGATGACGTCATCAAGATACGTAAAAACGTTATCTATCCCTCTAAGTATATGGTCCATAAGACGCTGGAATGTACTCGGAGCGTTCTTTAATCCGAAGGGCATTCTTAAGAACTCATAATGGCCTCTTTCGGTGGTAAATGCAGTTTTTTCTATATCGTTAGGGTGCATTTCCAGTTGATGGTATCCACTAGCTAAATCTAGGGTTGTAAAATATTGCGCGCGTCCTAACCTATCGAGAATGTCATTTATATTTGGTAAAGGGTACTTGTCTTCGATAATTCTGTCATTCAGTCGTCTATAGTCGATAACAAGTCTCCATTTAATTTTGCCTGAGGCATCTGGCTTTTTTGGAACTATATGTACCGGGCAGGACCAGGGTGAAATACTTTCCCTAATGATCCCTTGTTGTAGTAAATTATCAATTTGTTTTTGAATCTCTATACGTTGTTGGGGGGCTTGTCTATAACTTCTAACAAAAATCGGGCTATTATCTGTTAATCGCAGTTCATGTTTAACTGTGTGGGTAAAAGATAAGGCAATTTTTTCTGAGTAGAATATATCACGATACTGATAACAAAGTTTGGTCATTTCGCGTTTTTCCTCTTCGTTCATGTGGTTAGTTCTAATTTTCTTTAAATTTTCGCGTAATTCCTTGTCAATGTCAGTCTGAGAGTTGAGTGCGTTCAAGTCACATTTCTTATCATGTTTTCTTAACTGTGGTAATGGTTCTAGAGGCAATGTTTGATTATTTCTAACTGTTTGCTGCACATCGGTGAAATTTATTACATATGTCTTAAAGGTCCCATTTTTAACAGTTACTAAAGCGGCGGGTGAAGTGAGTCCCTTAGTCCAATTAAAGTCATCACATATGTATTGTCCGTCTGTATAGTTCATCTTAACTACTATAAATTTTTCGCAGTGAGGTTCAATCTTAACTGATTTTACAGGATAGTCAAAGTAAATAAGTATTTCGGTGTTAAACGTTCGTAAAACCTTATTTTTCAAATCTATACTACAACCTAATTCTTTTAGTAAATCCATGCCAATAATGCCTTAATACTTGGGGTCAAAATCGAATAATAAAAATTTATGATATTTGTCTGATTTAAATTGTGGCGGTAGGGGCAACATAGCGATGTATTCATGACGAGTAACAGCGTGCGCGGTTTTAACTTGGAAGGGTTCATGTACTACGAACTGTTCATAATTGCCAGTAATTACGTCAGGTGATATCATGCAACGCGAAGCTCCGGTATCCAATAAAAAATTGCCTTGAAAGTCTGGTAATTCTATGTAAGGAAGGTGATCTTTACCTTGGTGATTGAAGGCGACAGTATTTATCAGCTGTGGTTGAGCTAGTCCTCGTCCTGATGAAAATACTGATGGCTTGGTCCTTCTTCAGGCAAGTCTGACATATACTCGTATTCCTGATTTTCAAAGTTATTATTACTATAATACTCACCGTTATAACAAGGGTCGTAGTTATTAGTATAGTACTGCTCTTGATCGTGTTCTGTGTAAAACATTTCTTCAGGAGCAAAGCGCGGCTTTTCAGGCTTACCTACCGTCCTCATAGTGACGTCGGACACCCTTTGCGGCGGGTTCATCTGTTGGCGGGGTACATTCAGCTGAGACCTAAAGTTGCCTGAGTTCTTAAAAGTACCTGAGCCACTAGGCCTTGGATTTCCTGAAGTATTTTTCCATGGGGGCATGCCCTGGCCCTTCTGCTGGTCTGGGTGCCAGTTATTGCGTGGGATATACTGACTAACTTGGGGAATGGTAGACGAACTTTGGTGGGGTTTAGGTATTTCTTTTGGTTTGGTTTGCATAGACATAGAATTAGAAAGAAAGAAGAAAGAAAGAAAAATGCTTTTATTGTTTTACACACGCCGCATAGTCACAATAATACAGTTTTGCTTAATCTAAAATTAAAATAAACAATTTTATAAAAGTTAATTTGCTAATACAAATTGGCAAAGCACTAATAAAACGTATGACAGATACGTAACTGTCAACCTATATTGACAATTTGTTTGACATGTCATGTCATCAACGTCATGATTTTTGCTACGTGGCACCACGTGCTTTGCCACGTATTCTAATTTTATTACTAATTAATAAATATTAAATAAACAAAACATAACAACAAAAGTAATGAATCTATTCGTCGTGTGTCACAATTGCGGCTGGCAATCAGCAAACACTGCGAAGGTCACGACGGACCATCTCAGTACTGATCTTCCTTGCCATCCACCTATGCCAGTGCCAGAGCCATACAAACACTGCTCTGTATTTTTAAACAAGCTTAAAATCCTAACCATGCAATTGTTTAAGCTTACTACCTATCTAAAAAACTATAAATAAGGTAAGAGAAACTTGTACATGCACAACCGCCTTACAAAAATCATGTATACAACTTATTATAACCAACAAACAACATTAATTATGACCATAATACGCTAATCATTTATTATTTATTTATTTTAGATCCCATACCAATGCTGGAACTGGACTGGTAGCATTTTGTAACAAGGGTATATGCAGGCTCATAGGAAGATACTTACTGCAAGGAGCGCCGGAAGCTAGTGGACTAATACTTTGAAGGTACCTACTTAGTTGGCATTTTGTTGTTGTAGCTTTTGCTGTGATAACAAATAACCTTTCAGTTTATTTTTGAATGACATTTTTGTTTTCAGGTCCCTTATGGGAGGAGGCAGATCATTCCATATTTTTGCTGCTGCAAATTTAAAATTGCCACAGTATGCCATTGTGGAGTGTTTGGATAGAGATAGAGGTCTGGATGCAGGTCTTATGGAATATGAGTAGTGACTTTGTCGCCAAACCAGCTTCTCATACAAGTAGGTAGGCTTTTGATTTGCTATTACACCGAAGAGTAAGCTGGCTAGGTGTAATTTCCGTCTTGACTCCATTTTCAACACATTATTATCATTTAAGTATGCAGTTACATGGTGACGTCTTGGAATCTTAAAACAATAACGTGCACAAGCATTTTGCACTCTTTGTATAAGGTTTTTGGTCCTTGCCAGCAAACAGGGGCCGTACACTACATCGCAATAGTTAAACCTAGATAAGATGAGACTATCCACTAGCTGTTTTCTTAGGTTTATACTTAAGTAGTTTTGTATTTTGTATAGTATTTTTAACCTATAGAAACAATTCTTTACTACCTTATTTATATGTTCTTCAAACCTTAAGTCAGAATCAATTAGCAAACCTAGATTAGATGCCACTTTAACCCCTTCTATCTTTTGCCCATCCATAGTTATAGTAGGATTAATTTGTAATATTGACTGTACCTGCCGTTTGCTTCCCAGGATCATACATTTTGATTTAAGAGGATTTAATATCAGTGCATGCTTCCTAGACCATTGAATCACCCTTTGAAGATCTTCATTTATCATCCTTACAGCTGACATGGTATCAACAGGCTTGAAAGGCAGATATAATTGTGTATCATCTGCATACATATGGAAATTACAATACCTAAATGATGCAGTGATGTCAGCTGTATATAGAATAAAGAGCAATGTTGAGAGAATTGAGCCTTGTGGGACTCCTCTTTCCACCTCAAGAGTGGATGATGATATAACTGTGCCATCCTCCCTACGCACCTCCACATGGTGAGACCTATCAGTGAGGTAGCTGTTAAACCATTTTATGCTACTTGGTGTAAATCCATAGTAAGCTAACTTGGACAGTAGCAAAGATGTATCTATAGCATCGAATGCCCTGGAGTAGTCCAGAAGCATTAGAGCTGTACCCTCTCCACGATCCCTAGCCTCCAGAATATTACCCACCACATCACATAAAGCAGTGGCCGTTCCACGTCCCTTTCTGAAGCCCGACTGTTTGTCAGGAAGAATATTGGATTCTTCAAGATATTCCATGACTTGTGAATACACAACTTTCTCTAGCACCTTCGACAGACAGGGCAGAATACTAACAGGCCTTAGGTCTTTTGTGCAATTTGGCTGACTGGTCTTGGGTATAGGTCTTACAATAGAGTGTTTCCACATATCTGGGAAAGTATGAGTAGTGAGAGATTTATTAATTATTTCCGTTATGGTGTCTAGTAAATTGGGTAGTGTCAGTTTTAGCATTTCTAAGTTTATTTGATCCACACCTTGGGCATTAGTGTTGATTGATTTCAAAAATTTTAAGACAACATGCTGGTCCACAGGCTTTAGTTCAAAACTCCTGCCGGGGTCATGCCTATGATACTCATAGTAGGTTAAAGTGGATATACTTACTCCACTCTGACCTGGCACATTCAAGAAGTCACTGTTGATACTATCTGGGTTATCAAAATGGTCCGGCAAGCTTGCACTTTTATGAGACAGCAATACTTGATTTTTTAAATTACGCCACAGTGTTTTTGGGTTATTTATATTTTGATTTATATTCTTAGTAAAATATGCTGATTTTTCGTTATGTAATGCTACAACTGCTTGATGTTTAAGCTCAAGATAATATTGTTTTTTTGTTTCTGAATTACTTTTTTTATATTTAGATCTGGCTTGGTTCCGTAATTTAAAAATTAATTTTACATTGTCAGTCACCCATGGAGTATACTCAGTTTTGAACTGTTTTTGCTTCAAGGGTGCATGAATATCAAACAGTTGTAAAACACATGTTGTTAGCATTTCTACCATGCCATTGACATCCTCCTGGGAGCCTATAGACTGCCAAGGGATATTTTCCAAGTCTGCATTAAAAAAATCAAGCAGGATATCCTTATATGGTCTATATGTAACCCATCTTGGCTTCATTTTTTGTTTTTTTACCTCTGTATCACATGTCACAATGGAGTGCTGGCCAAGCTCAGGTATATGATCAACCAGGACATTCTGTACTTTCAGGTCAGTGCATATTAGGTCTATAAGGGTGCTATTTTGCTCAGAAAAATGGGTTGGCGTAACTACTTTTTGATGCATACTTGTGTAGTTGAGGAACTGTTGTAATTTTTTTGAGTTAATGTGGTTTACATCCAGCACATTGATATTCCAGTCTCCCAAAAGCAGAATATAATCATAAGGAGCCAACGCAGAGATGCTATCGGTCAAACCCTCAAAAAAAGTATCAACAGACAGCCAGGGTGGCCTATAAGCAGTTCCAATCAAAATTTTTTTACTCATGATTGTTAAAGATAGCCAAAACTCCTCCACTTCATGGTGTACGGGGTGTGACTGAGTCCTAACATTTATACCTGATTTTATATAGAACCCTACTCCACCTCCTCTGCCCCCACGAACACATATGGATCTGGGCATATGCCTGAGTCTGTATCCCGGAATGACTGGGGCTTTTCCTTCCTCACCTTTTCTTAACCAGGTCTCATTAATGGCCATTATGTCCACAGAGTGAGTGTCCATAGCTACAAGAAATTCATCGTGCTTAGTCCCTAATGATCCCGCATTAAATAAACCAAACTTAAGACATTTTTTATTTATCATTGTGATTTGATTCAAATAAATAATATATAGTAGTCGAAAGGCAGAACTGTATGGCAAAAATTAACGTGTCACAGCCATATGCTTTCTCACTTTGTAACCGAAACAGATTCGAGCTTTCTATCAGGTACAAGTTTGTTGATATTAAGTATTCGACTTCTCTATTATGCAAATCAACATACAATACCTTTACCGTACTCCCTACAAAACCTCCCATACATTTCACCTTGCATGTCAACCTCACCCTTCCTACATCATGAGCATACCTATTAAGTACGTATTTAGTTAACGACGTGTTATAGAC
Source organism: Euclidia mi (assembly GCA_944739405.2). Taxonomy (NCBI): domain Eukaryota; kingdom Metazoa; phylum Arthropoda; class Insecta; order Lepidoptera; family Erebidae; genus Euclidia; species Euclidia mi. The sequence continues at coordinate 41,536,985 of OX123197.2, read as the reverse complement.
AATTCTCATATAATCTAGTTTTTCATTACATTTTTCATTTACGATAAAGCCGATCGAGTAATTAGAGACTACTTTATGGCTGTCAACAGTGTCAACATGCGGGTGACATTTGTTGATTTTTACAGTCAGTGTTGCCACATTATTCCAGGTTGGCATGTGGTTCAAAGATCGTTTAATTTGTATCCTATTCAAAGAACAACACCAAAAAAATAGCATCTTAATTATATGAACATTGAAAAGCCATTTCCTACGATTTATTGTCCACCAAAGCTTCAGGACCAAAAACACGTTCCAAGTCCCTCTCGGTACGTACAGCGTGTATTTTTGTACCGTCTCCTTGCCTGATTAAAACTCGACCTCGCCTAGTCCATGCAAATTTCCATCCGATCTTCGCTGCAATCTGCCTGGCTCGGTATAACAATTGCCTATTCGGTCTAGTAAGGCGCTCATTAATATAAAACCGCCGAGGAGGAGCAGCGAAACCGAGATCCGCCGAAGTAGCGCCACGCCTCACCCGCGCCGCACGTAGTAGTTCGTCCCGCGCGACGCGACGCGCCAGGCGCACCACAATCCGGCGTCCACGCCGCACCTCTGTCACTCCCCCTTCACGTCCTTGCGCTGCCGGCCCCACTGCATCTACTTTTGGGCCCACCCGTTCGGCGAAAACAATGTCACGTGCATCGAGCTCCACACCTAGCTTTTTCGCTACGAGCCCGACCGTGTGCGCCACCTTTTCGCCAGCTTCTTCGGGGAGATTTGAGATCTCAATGTCTGAGAGCAGTAGGTCTTGCTCTCTATCATTGAGTTCCAGCCGGAGTTGTTCCACTGTACCCTCAAGTTTGTCGACCACCGTGTTGGAGTCGTCGACAGTCCTTTGTTCCTCCAACCTTAGCAGTCGAGTTTCAAGGCTTTCAACTTTTTTTTTTTGCGACGCCACGGACTGTCGGATATCAGCAACCTCCAACCGAATCTCACGCAGCTCAGTTTTTAAATCTGCTCGCATTGCTCGGAGCTCCTCTCTAAGAAGGCTTACTTCCCTTGCCAGATCGGATGTCACACTCAAAGTCGCACCCTGTTCTTGCTTATTTCGGTGTCTGTTTTCCTGTCTTGCGGTATCTCCTGCAGATTTGTAATGGTCATCTACGCTTGCAGGGGTACCCTCGCTGTCGTCGCTGCTGATTCCTTTCATAGGAGTGGGCCGAACACCGCCCTTGCACGTTCTGTCCTTGCACCCCTGACAGCGCCAGTCACTGCTCACCTTAGTCGTCTCCGATAACCCCGCACATGTAAGGTGGTACTTGTTTGAGCATCTACAGCATGTGGTTGAGACTCCTTTTGCTGATATAAACTTTCCGCACGCTATGCACTTACCCATCTCAGGAATAAAATAATTCGGCTAAATTCGAAGAATGTGTTGGCAACACTAGGTGAGAACCGCCAGACTTGAAATTTCAAACTGACTGCTTTTATTTAAAAACAACAGGTACGCACTAGTTTATAGATTAAGTTTTATCAATATTTCCTGTAAATAACACTTATGCACATACACAAAACTCCTATCTATCTAAATAAATAGTTACAAGAACACAAAACTGGTTTTATTTTATTATTCACTTATTTTTTACTTAGACAGCTTCTGTACAACTCTGACACTTTTGACACTTATCCCTAATTAAAACTATTGTTTAATCTATTAAATGCTAGTCGCGCTTCTTCTTGCCTAGCAGTTACTATAGCTGCTTCAAGGGTAGAGAGCTGCGCAATTCGCACGCCAATGGACACATGGAAGTCTAGGTTATTAACGTATTGGTCTATTACCATACTCTCATAATACGCCTTATCCGTATGCTTCCCTACAACGTTTAAGGTGTCTACATCTCTTAATCGTTTTCCAAACGACTCAGCGTCTTCATTTTTATTTCGGCGCAAACGCGTTAACTCCTGCATCAATTGAATTTCGTTACGCGGTTTGCCTAACCTACGCGTTAACGCGGTCGTAATTGTAAGCCAACTATCAATAGTTCCTTCAGAGGCTAATGCACTAATTGCAGAGCCGCTTAATTTACTTTTTATCAAACTAATAAGGGCGGGTTGCTCCCTAACTGCGGTGTCCATTAATGCCATAACATTCTCTACTTCTCTAATATAATAATTTAATGTCTTAGGGTTGCCATCGTACTTTGGCAACAGTTCCGATACGAACTTGAATGTCGCTAATTCGATACTGGCCATCGCCATTGTGAATTAATGTATTTTGTCGCAAAACAAACAAAACTATATTGAAATATACTAATTATTAAGTTAGCTACCTATCTGCTTACCTTCCTAGTTAGTACGTAGCTTTAAGTTACGTTAAAACGAGTGTTATATTAAACGCGATTGTAGCGAGTAAATGAACACGTATATTTTATTATTTAACAATTAATTAACGAATACGAATCATATATTGCGATATTAACACATATACAATTACGCACTTAGTGTGAAATATATCTATTTTATTTCCATATCTTAAGTAATTTGTCTATTGCGATTTCAGCCTACAAACAAACACACATAAAACATTTAACTAATAACGACAGGAAATATAGCATAGGAAACTGGGAATACAACAAGCACTCACCCTAGTATCCTCTGCATCTCCAGCCGGGCCTTGTAGATCGCAGGACTTCCAGTTCTCCGGACTGCCCGCGGGGTATTCGCCGTCGTAGATTCGTACCAGTATGTGCGATCGCGAAGATAACGATAGATACCGTTCACTCTAGCTAAGCTGAGTGTCGCGATCCTACCGACTGCGCCAGTTAAGTTACGGCGAACGGAAATATTATTAGAAAAGATTTATTTGATTAAAACAATGTTTAATGACTAAAATGTTCTACAACACTAAATTACAATTATAAATAATCTATTAGGTAAACTTATTACTAAATCTGCAATTGTGCAGTTTGAATAATGACGCACGGCGTCATCTGATGCGTAGTCAGCAATGACGCACATTGGGCCATTGCCTAACTCGCCATATATTAACTTTTTATAGCTGCATAATATGTGTAACGATAATGTTTTACTCAGGTGATAAAAAGAACTGATAATTAGTTAGGTAAGGAAATAGATTGGAAAATGTACAAATGCAATGTATTTTCTTGAGTTATATCTACAAAAGATCACCCGTTTAGAAGTTGAAAATGAAACTACATTCGTTCGTCGCGTAAATTCACGGTGTATTTCAAGTATTTTTAAAATGCATTAAAGTTTGCACAAATGAGTTAACCTGGAAACGGATTATAGATAGTAGGGATACCAAACATTCTTAATATATTTGTCCATACATAATAGCACTGAATGTAAGTTAATCTATAAATACCTATTAAATCCAAATGTGTAACACCAAAGTGAAATGATGGCTACGAAAGCTTTTGCATTTAGCTGTATCTCCTAATTATTACGAACAGTTGCAGTATCCCTCGTCGCTCGTATTTCAATCAATCAATTAATTAGCCCATTGAAGTCCATTACTGGGCATAGCGTATAACTCTCTAACATACGGCCGCTATATTTACTTGGCTATTACACAAGTTTCTAACATCACCTATTTATCATCGTGTTTTCCGGATCCTTGACTCTCCAAAGATAATCGTTACATATAAGATTTTGGGCATGCGTGTGTTCGTAATCCTTCTTCTAAGCGGTCGTTCTTATATTTACTATACTAAAATACCTTTGCTACAAAACTATCTTGTTTATTCGTTTATCTGATTACAAACTAGGTAGGTCCTGTACTATGACACCTACTTACAAATTATTTATTTTATTATTATTATTTATTTAATACTTTATTGTACACTATAAAGAACATTTACAAGAGTTTTATACTAAATAAAGTACAAAGGGCGGCCTTATCGCTAACAGCGATTTCTGCCAGGCAACCTTTGGATGGATATATTATTGGTAGGAATGAAATGGTAGTTGTAAGTGTACCAGTAATAGGATGATAAATATTTTAAATATATACATTAATGTAATATTATAACAATATACTACACATATATTATACATACATACATACATACATACACACATACATAAATAATACTTAAAATTATATTAGAACAGGAAATATCATAGTGATAGGTAGTGATCCTTGACTAAGGATTTGAACCTTGTTACCGTCTGAGCCTGTCTTATATGTAATGGGAGTGTATTCCATAGGCGAACAGCAGTGACTGGTTCGGCGTTACACCGAAACCGAAGGTTCTAGGCGATTTTGAGAAGGATTAATATTGTGGACTGTAGGATGGCGGTTCTTCGGCGAATAGGGGATAAGGGAAAGCTGAAGAGGTGATGTGGTTAGGAGCACAGAACAGTTAAGAGAGGTTAGAACGGCCTTGTGGGCGTGGCAGCCTCACCGACCATGTGAGCAAACGCTCATATGCCGAAAAATTTGATTGATGCTGTCAACAATCGTGCTCATATTGCGACAGCGTACGAAGCTCCGCAAAAATTAAAGAATTATGCCGTCTTGCGCTATAATAACGTGTTGAAAAAGAAGCCAGTTATGTACTGTGGCTCGAGAAGGGATTTCTTTTCACCGGTAAGTCCGAAAACCTTAAAATAAAAATGATATTTGTAATTATTACAATAGTATTATGTAATTTGTAGACAAACACGATACTATCAGCAAGCAAATAAAAAAATATACATTGCTGGCAATACGTGGGTACCATCTAGTACTACGTAGGCGATTGCGCAATGTATTTCGTTCACTGCGAACATCAAAGCTTGAATTCTGCTAAATCTATGGTGGTGAGTCCGATAGTGTTGTACCTACCAAGTTGTGAACAATGTCGATTCTGAGTTCCTTCGTGTGAATGTATTCAAATGATTGTTATCAGTAATATTAAGATTAACATAACTTTGTTTATAACTACCGATTAATGTTTATTGTGGATTATTAACTTAGTATCGCGGGTTACATATCACATATTTTAATTAAGAAAATTGATTGTGACATATGCGTTGGAGCACTGCTGTCAAATGAAATAAATTCGGACCATAAATTTACCGTAGCAAAAGATAAAGGGGGTCTCCTGTATCATTATATAAAGATTTACACCGACAATCTTCGGCAAATTAATGAACATAATATACAGGGTGTAAAAAGACCCTTAACCAAAACTGAAATCCCATGTTATACCAATCACTATGAATATTTTTTACTTCGGCACCATACCTGGGAAATTAATGGTTCGGGAGATATTGAGGCTCAAAGTAAGTATGGATTATTTCTAATTAGGTACAAAATCTATGCAGTTACCCCGCCAATATGTTCTTTAGATGCCCTATAACCCCATGGATAAGTAGGTATTGCGATCATTGAACGCGCGCGCTTTTAATTGCGGTTTAAAAAATGTGAAAACTCAAAAAAAAATCGTTTCCCAGGTATTATTTTTGATTAGTATGACTTGGCATGGTGTCCACAACGAGTAGACTTCGGCTTGGTGATGGGTCTTGTGACACCCTGTATGTTGACAACAAAGATCTTGCGCACCTTTGTCGGAACTGAATTATTTAGCAACATTAGTTATCAAGATCTTGGTAGAAACAACTTCGAGAAAGAAATCGACCGCAGGATCCAGTTGGGTTGGGCAGCGTTTGGCAAGCTACGTCGTGTTTTCTCTTCGCCCCTACCGCAATGCCTGAAGACCAAAGTCTTCAACCAATGCGTCCTACCTGTTATGACGTACGGTGCCGAGACGTGGACACTCACAGTGGGACTAGTCCACAAACTAAAAGTCACGCAGCGAGCTATGGAACGGGCTATGCTTGGCGTCTCTTTGAAGGATAAAATCCGAAACGAAGCTATCCGACAAAGAACCAAAGTTACCGACATAGCTCACAGAATCAGTAGCCTCAAGTGGCAGTGGGCTGGCCATATCTGTAGAAGGACTGATGGCCGATAGAGCAAGCGTATCCTAGAGTGGAGACCACGTCTCGGCAAGCGTAAGGTAGGGCGGCCCCCGGCTAGGTGGACCGACGACCTGAAAAAGGTGGCTGGGACAGACTGGATGCGGAAGGCTGAGGACCGTGTACTGTGGCGCGTGTTGGGAGAGGCCTGTGTCCAGCAGTGGACTGCGATAGGCTGATTGATTGATTGATTGATTAGTTATCACCAGGTTGGATTTTATCCTAGTGCGAGCCATGTCACAGACCTATCTAAAGCTATCATAGAAAAATATATCAATGTAAGATTGCATTTTATTTTGAAAAATTCGAATTTAAAAGATAGCAAGCGTATGCTTCTTAATAAATACGTCTTATTTCAGGGACAATAATATAATCTGGGTTGAAATTTAATTTAAATTATTGTTCAACATTAAAATATTATTGTATTATAATACTTGTGTCATTTATTTCTTTACAAACTTTAGCTTATGTGGTTGTACACATGAATAGTTTATCACGGACACTGACATCCTAGGTGGACATGATTTTTAACTCTTGGTATTCGGATATGATAAAGGCCATATTGTATCTTCCCCTTTAATTTTATATTATTATTTATATATATTAAGAAAGGCCACACTATTTGTACCCTATCCCACCAACCCGAAATAAAAACAAACAATTGCAAAACTTAAAGTAACAAAACAACAGTATTTTATCGATATAAATAATCGACCTTTTGGACACCGTAACATTAATGAGAGTGTGTGAGTGATCGTCAAACGCGATAGTTCCATGTCAAGCGAAGTGTTTGCGCTAGTGTGACAACCAATGGCAAACTCGCGATCTAAGTAAGTGCAGTTGATTTGTGTGCGTAATGCGCGTACGTATTAGTGTATTGCTTGTAGTGGAGATAGAGAGTGGGAGACAATCGGCGACACGCGTTCTAATACAAATCAGTAACTATTTCCGTTCTAACCTCCTTTAATTGTTCTGTGGTTAGGAGCCTCTTACCTTGCAAATGGCAGCCTCCTGGTGTCTTTAAGTATATTGAAGCTGCTTGAATCACTCCACTACACAAATCACTTTCACTCGCGAGCGGTTTTGTTGAGTTTTGTATAAGCGGTAATAATATATGTGGCGGTGCGGTTCAGTGTGGTACGGAGCGGCGGACATGAGTTTCCAAGCGTCTCGAATGTTCCATTTTTTCTTTCGTCGCCGTTGAGCAGGGCGGCCAATAGCGAGGCGTTTTTGGGAGGGGATTCATGGAAAGGATCGCTCGGATTGGCCGAGCAGAGAGCACTTTAGCGAAAACTACAAACGCAATAACAGCGAAAACTACAAACTAAATACTTAAACTAAGAGGTAGGTCCAACTTCAGGCTAGATCTCACTGAGTTGGAAGCGGACAGAGACGTACAACAGGGCGCACGTAGCTCTCCTTCACGGTTTTCACGGTAACAACGCGGGTTGTACCGTCCTTGGAAGTATGCAGTTTCTCTACGATGGCTAACGGCCATGAAAGCGGCGGAGCATTATCGTGTATTATGACGACCAACATACCCACCTGTATGGGGGATGCAGGACTATTCCACTTGGATCTAGCCTGAAGCTGGTTGAGATATTCCGCACGCCAGCGCCGCCAGAACGACTGCACGAGTTTATCCAGCAGAGTATGTCTCTGAAGTAAGCTTGAAGAGTCTGCTTCAGGAGCCGGAAATGACGATAATGGCACTGTGTTCAGAAAATGTGCAGGGCTTAACGAGGATGGTTCTGCAGGGTCTCTACTCAATGCCGTGAGCGGACGTGAATTGATCAATGCCTCGACTTGTGCAAGGACAGTTAAAAGCTCTTCGTAAGAGAGGATATGTTGACCTATAACTTTGAAGAGATGCGTTTTAATTACTTTGAGTATGCTTTCCCAACATCCACCGAAATGTGGTGATGCTGGCGGAATAAACTTCCAGTCAATATGATTTATGGAAAGTTCCTCCTGAAGACGAGTACGATGTTCTTCCTTGAGAAACTTATAAAGGTCGCGTAAATAAGAGCTTGCGCCCACGAAACAAGTGCCGTTATCCGTGTACAAACACTGTATAGGGCCGCGCCGTGAGAGAAATCTTTTAAGGGCTGCAGAGAACGACACCGTGCTTAAATCTGTCGCAACTTCAATATGCGTAGCGCGCGTCGTTAAGCATGTAAAAATACATAGTCAGGCTTTACGGCTTTTAACACCTCAACCACGCACTGGCGTATACTGCAGTGGTCCTGCGTAATCACAACCGGTGTGTGTATACGCTTTATCAACCTGGTTGACGCGCTGGCTAGGGAGATCGGCCATGGGAGAGAAAGTCGGACGCGGACGAAATTTGAAACAGACGTTACATTTATGTATTCTGTGACGAATTATTCGTCGAGCGGCTAAAATCCAATACTTATGCCTAAGTAAGGACTTAAGCAACTCTGGACCAGCATGGAGGTGCTTCTTGTGATAAAAATCAACAAGAAGGTCGACAACATGATCATGTCGCGGCAGAATGCAAGGATATTTGTAGTTATAAGGTTCATCCGAATTTGACAGACGACCCCCAACGCGTATGACGCCGTGTTCATCGAGAAACGGCTTGAGTCTAAGGATAGCGGGAGAACAAGGTACATTGTCTTCCAAATTTTGAATGTCGTTACTAAAATGAACAGCCTGTACAGCTCGTAGTAACTTACATTCTGCGAATTTGATATCAGTACTTGATACAAAAGTCCCATTAGGTAGGTGCCTAAGAAACCTATAGACATAAACGATGGCGTGGAGTAACTTAGACCACGATGACATGCGTAGTGCGAGTGCATAGATGGGAGACTCCGCAACCTCAGCAATCACGGGATAAGAAACAGACTTCCGTTCGGGTACATCTTCGTCTTCTGCACTGTGGTCAAAGGGTTGCATGGGCCATTCTGACGGATCATGGGAAATCCAAGAAGGTCCACGATGCCACAATGGATGATGCAGAAGATTAAGTGGAGTGACACCACGAGACAAGCAATCTGCGGGGTTCTCAATACCCGCGACGTGATTGAAACAAGTAGCAGGAACCAGTTAAATCAATTTGCTAACGCGGTTGGCGACAAAAGTCTGCCAGCGATGAGGAGAAGAATGAATCCAAGCGAGCACTACTTTGGAGTCGGAAAATGCGTATATTTTATTAAAAGGGTAGTGGGGCAAAACTGTGTCTTGAACCTTGCGGAGCAACTGAGACAGTAGAAGGGCCGCGCACAACTCCAGTCTCGCAACCGAAATGGTTTTAACAGGCGAGACCTTAGACTTGGCACAAACTAACTGCACCGAGTAATTAGAACCAATGCGGACTTGCAGATATACGACTCCGCTGTAAGCACGCTTGCTGGCGTCAGCGAAACCTATTAAGTTGATGGTATATCCATCTACCAACCCAAGATGACGCGGAATAGTAATTTGATTGAGCGCGGTAAGCTCAATACAAAACTGGCCCCAAGCGGCGACAATATGGTCAGGGGGTGTTTCATCCCACTCACACTTTGATAGCCAAAGCTCTTTGATCAAGAGCTTGGCGTACAAAATTGTGGGAGCCACAAAACCCATTATGTCCCATAGTCGAGCCACTGTGGACAGCATAGTGCGTTTGGTGCACTTATCATCTGGTGGTGAGACGTCAAACCGAAAACTATCACAGGATTTGCGGTACAGAATTCTCAAATTGGAGAAGCTTTATGAGAATCTGGTATGCGTGCGAGAACCTCCTTAGAGTTGCTTGTCCATTTGACAAGATCAAACTGGCCTCGTTTGAAAAGCTGAATAAGCTCTTCACAAAGCGAAATTGCTAGCGGAGCGGAAATGACACTACAGGCAATGTCATCAATATACAAAGCGGAAGTAGCAACAGCTGCTGCGGCGGGAAAGTGATCGCCTTCATCAGCGATCAACTGGCGAACAACTCGTAACGCGTGATATGGGCTAGACTTGAGTCCAAAACAAACATGATGGAACTGATACACAGATAAAGGTTCCTTATTGTTAAAACGATAAAAAATCCGTTGAAATCTACGGTCAGACTCGCAAACGCCGATATTGAGGAACATTTGGCGGCAATCAGCTGACAGAGCGATTTGGAAAAGACGAAACTTTATTATGATGTTAAATAAATCACCCTGTAGATTGGGGCTGGCATGCAAAATGTCATTAATCGACTGACCCGATGTAGTCTTACAACTAGCATCTAAAACCACACGAAGTTTAATAGAGGCTTTATCTTCGCGAACTACGCCGTGATGCGGGATATAATATGAGGGAAGAGAGTTGCCCTCGTTGTTTACAACTACACTCAAAAAGCCTTTATCTATGTAGTCACGAATGACGTCATTATAGGCGCTGCGTAACTTAAGCGATGCATCAAGTTTACGTTCCAAACAATGGAAACGTCTAAGCGCAGCAGCGTACGAGTCGCCTAACGAATAAGGGTCACCATAGAATGGCAACGCCACAACGTATCTGCCACTGTTGTCACGAACAGTGGTAGCACGGAAATGTTCTTTACACTCGAGATCTTTATGGCTCATCGAGGGCGGTGCGGTAACCTCTTCAAGCTCCCAAAATCGCTTGAGAAGAGAATCAATATTATTTTCTTGAAGAACAGAACAACAGCAAGACGTAATGTATTGAGAAGTATGTAACGTAGGTACGGTACCCATAATCACATACCCAAATACCGTCTCAATAGCGGGCGGTAAGTTATATTGCTCACTACGTACCACGTCAGTTAGTAGCAAGTGCGGGAATAATGCAGCTCCGATCAAAACATCAATGTCTGCCGGATTCGCAAACTCCGAGTCTGCCAGCGGCAATGACTCGAGGTGTGTGAGTAGTGTTACGTCCACATTAGCGTTTGGCAATGCGTCCGTAATACGCTCCACGATAAGCGAAGAAATGTTAAAATTAATATCCCTATCAAAACGCGAATGTATTTTAATATCTACGGAACCCTTGCAATGTTTTTCTGACCCGCCGATTCGTTTGACCACTGAACTAGTATTTCTAAAGTTATTCCACAATCCGAGGCGTTTGAAACATTAAAATGTTATTAAATTGGTCTGAGACGCGCTATTGAGTAGGCAACGTACCATGTGCGGCGACCCATTAACATCATAAACGATAACTTGCGCTGTCGCTAACAGTACCGTCTTAGACGCCGTACACTGCGTTTAGGCCCTGCGCGGATCATTATAGATGCGCGAGTGCCGTCCTCGCGAGCGCGTCGCCCGCGCGATGGATGTCGTACACAACGATATTTCATTCTGAATCGTGGGAGGCGCAGTTATCGTAGCCTGCACCTGCGACGTAAGTGAGTCAAGGTTAGCGTCTTGGCTTGCCAACGGACTACTTTTATCAAAGTGCAGCAATGAGTGGTGTCGTTGATTACATGAACGACATCTCGTCTTACTAGAACAATCACTAGTTTTATGCTTTATACTTAAGTAATTAATGCAAGCTCTGTTGTCTTTTACGCACTTGTAACGAGCAGTTGGATTTAGACCATTGAAGGCGGGACACTTATAGAAATGGTCGTGCACTATATTACTGCACAGACACTTCTGTGAATTATTACTATTAGATTCCGAGCATGTTACGTAAGATTGTGGATAAGGGACCGAGTTATTATTACTATTTCGCGATTTATTCAACCTTTGTTTGCTGCTGTTAGTGTTGGACGGGCTAGGTGAACTAGGCTGCGTATTATGAAATATTCGACACTGATCTTTGATGAACGAAATAAAACTATCTAGTGTAGGTATTTTATTATTGCGTTCCGTCATCTCCAAAGCACGAATTGTTTCAGTGTCAAACTTTTTTAAAGCGAGTTGAAGCAACATAAAGTCGGAAAGATCTTCCAATTTTAAGTTCCTAAGAGAATTAACCGCGGTTACGAAGTTATCTATAAACAGATGGAAATTCGAGACAGATGCGGCACCCGATAGTTTAAGATTTAAAGCTTGGTCAAAGTAGGTAGACGCTAAGACGCGCGTGTCTTGATATCTATCAAGTAGTGACTGAAATATGACCTTATAATTCTCAGCACCGGGTGTGACACCTGCAAATACGGACTGGGCCTTCAGTGACAGTTTACCTATTAAATAGTACAACCTGTCAGCATCTGTCAGAGAACCATTATCGTGCACTGTAGACTTAAAACTCGCATAGAATAACGGCCAATTTCGTATATCTCCGTCAAACGACATAATCTCGATTGGCGGTAACCTCGGTTTGCGAGCCGCTGCAACGGGCTGTGCCGAATATTTACTCCAATTGCGATTGTATACGCTTAATAATACAATAAAGGTCCTCGAATGAGGTGTACGCCTGATAATTCGGTTGTTCATCAGGATTAGTAGAAAGCAATCTTGCGTTATAATCGTCTAACAACTTATGAAAATCTGTTCGAAACTGTCATACAATAGCTGAGAAATGACTCCCTATTACTATCAGAAACGGCTGCGGTCTTTGAACGCTCATAAAAGTTTTGAATACGCTCAAATAAAATATTGCGTTTCGCTTCCAAGATTGTCATCTCTTTGTCTTCCGACACGCGTGACTTCTTTCTTTTGTTGTGACATGCTTACGTAAGTATAAGCTAATGAGACCGAAACAAAATTAGAATATCTAAAGTACCAATTATTTTACTTTTTATTTTAAAGCTGTGGACTTAAAAGTTGCTTGAAATATGAGATTTACAAGACAACTATGATAGTTCCAGAAATAATAATTGGGTAAGTAGGTAGCTACATAAAAGTATATTAACTACTGATGCGTGCGAAACGGCGGTGACGGTTATGTGAATGGACTAGGAGTATAGCTAGGTGCTATAACTGCCTAGGTATATAGATATAACGAGGTTTTACGCATAAAACGTAAATGAATCCGACTCGTATGGATCAAAAAATGGTTCGGCGTTACACCGAAACCGAAGGTTCTAGGCGATTTGGAGAAGGATTAATATTGTGGACTGTAGGATCGCGGTTCTTCGGCGACTAGGGGATGAGGGAAAGCGGAAGAGGTGATGTGGTTAGGAGCCTCTTACCTTGCAAATGGCAGCCTCCTGGTGTCTTCAAGTATATCGAAGCTGCTTGAATCTCTCCACTACACAAATCACTTTCACTCGCGAGCGGTTTTGTTGAGTTTTGTATAAGCGGTAATAATATATTATATGGCGGTGCGGTTCAGTGCGGTACGGTGCGGCGGACATGAAATTCCAAGCGTCTCGAATGTTCCATTTTTTCTTTCGTCGCCGTTGAGCAGGGCGAGGCGTTTTTGGGAGGGGATTCATGGAAAGAATCGCTCGGATTGGCCGAGCAGCGACGAACCATTGACGTTGATGTGATTAGTTCTCGATGGAAAGGTAGATGGCGCTACCAGTGACACTAAACGATTTATCATAAAAATCCGTGCAATGTGCCGGCATCTTCAGCTTTAAGTTTTCTGATGACCTTAAATAACGATTATGCGTATCATGAAGGAATTCAAATCGTCCTTTAAGATATGAGGGAGTAGAAGGGTTAAACAATATATTGTATAGTAGAGAAAGTATGTGGATATTCCAGCGAAATCGTATTGGTAACCACTTGAGTTGTTTGCGAAATTGTGACACATGATCGTATTTGCGTAATCCAAATATGAATCGTATACAGAGATTTTGAAGGCACTCAAGTTTGTCAAGCTGGTTTTCGGCGAGATCTGAATAGCTGACATCTGCATAATCAATAATGGGTAATAGAAGACAGTTTGCAAGTGCAATTTTGGTGGCAGTAGGAAGTAAATTCCTAAGTCTTCGCAATGAACCTGCTGAAGCAAATATCTTACGACTCACTTCTTGGACCTGTGAGCGCCAGGAAAGGGTAGAATCGATGGTTAGGCCCAGATTTTTAACTTTATCCTGTATAGGAATTACAGTGCCATTAAATATAACGTCAGGAAGTTGAGACCAGTCGATCTTCGATAACATTCTCGAACTACCGACAACAATGACCTGTGTTTACGAGGGGTTCACCATAAGTCCATAGGATTTACTCCAGCTACTAATCTGTTCAAGATCACTGTTGATGGTATCTATAGAGTATGACATCTGAGCCAGTGGCGACTGCGAATATATTTGGAGATCATCTGCATAAAGGTGGTAGGAAGAGCGAAGATTGTTTGATATAGAATTTATAAAAATTGCGAAGAGTAAAGGAGACAGCACGCCACCCTGGGGGGCGCCAACAGTCGTGTTACACCATGAAGAAAGTGAATTTTTAATTCGTATACGCTGTCGGCGGCCACACAGGTAACTTCGAAACCAATCAATCACCGTAAGAGATATGTTAAGAGAGCAAAGTCAGCCAAGTAGAATGTCAAAATCCACTGTATTGAAGGCGTTGCTAAAATCTAGCAGAGCAAGGACTGTGAGCTGTCCGCCTTCCATACCAGCCCTGATGTCATCCGTTATATTGATAAGGGTTGTAGCGGTGCTATGGCCTGGACGGAAACCGGACTGGAATGGATTAAGGAGATTATTTTTAGAGAGGAATGAGTTGACCTGGTTGTAAACGAGACGTTCGAGGACTTTGGAGAGGAATGGTAGGATAGAAATAGGTCGGTAATCAGAGAAGGAAGAAAGATGAGACTTTTTCGGGATGGGAGTTATTAGGGCATCCTTCCACATCGATGGAAATTCACCACTGGACAAGGAGTAGTTAAGGATGTGAGTAATGATGGGTAGAATTAGATCAAGGATGGGAAGGAGCATATTACGGCTGACACAGTCACTACCAGCTGCGTTGGATGTGACTGACATTATGCTCTTCTTAACATCACTATCGGTGAAATGATTAAAGACAAATGATGAATAACTAGGGGTTAGGGGTTGGCAGGGATGAAAGATAATTAAGAGTGCTTTCTTTAGTAGTCCTATCAATATTGGACGATGCAGCGAAATGAGAATTGAGCGAGTCAATATTGAAGTTATCAGGAGTAGTGTGTTGACGTGGTTTGCCGACCCCAAGGGTTTTAAGAAATTACCTGACCTTTTCTGGATCTCCGTTTTTCACAGAATTATGGATATGTTGGCGTTGTGCGTCCTTACCCACCCTATTGCAGTGATTCCTAATCGCAACATATTTTTGCAGGTTGCTATCATCGGGCCTAATTTTATACCTGAATTTTGCTGCAGCTTTCTTGTGTATAAGCTTTTTAATGCTTTCAGTGAGCCATAGTGAGGGAGGGTGTTTAATCTTCACCGGTCGAATGGGTGTATGCTTATCAAATAATTCAGTTATTTGAGTTTTAAAGACGCTAACCTTATCGTCAACGGATTCGGCACTGAAAAATGGTATCCAGTCAATATCACTGGCATCCTCACGAAGTGCGTCGGTGTTCATGCCACCAGAATTGCGCTGCATTAGTACGTTCCGCTTCATCTTGGGAGGACGAATTTTGTACGGGATATAGAGCAAGTTGTGGTAGGAAAACATGTTTGCTGGATATTGCCCGTGCATGGCAACATGTTCCCGAGAAGAAACCATGATTATATCGAGAAGGGAAGGTGTGGAATGTGGGAAGTGATGAGTTGCGCTTGAGGGTAGTATTTTAAGATTACAGGCTATAGAAATAGAAAGAAGAGACAAAGAACGACAATCATTTTTAAGCAGACATGTGTTAAAACCACCCATTATGATAGTATGACTGTTAGAGGGTACGAGATTAACCAAAAGGGTTTCAAAAGAAGAAAAGTAATCTATACGTAATGAAGGACAGTAGTAGACGCCGAGAAGGAGTTTGGTGTGGTTTAATGTAACTTCCAGAAATAAATGCTCACCTTCATTTGGAGGCGATGGTTGTGTAGACATACTAACAAATTTGTAAGGGATATGAGAGCGAAGATATATAGCAACACCCCCACCGCCCCAACGGTTCGATCATTTCTGATAAGTTGAAAACCAGGGAGGGAGTATAATGTAGAAGGTAGACAGGGCTTAAGCCATGACTCAGAAACAAGGATAGCATGAATGCTCTTACAGTCTAAATTGGCCAGCATATCAGTGAAGTGTGCCGGAATACTTTGGGCATTGATATGAACGGCATTGAAATTTTTAGGTACATCAGAAAACTGCGAATTAAGACAGTCGGAAAGTGACGGTATACTGCTAAAGCTGTCATCTACACTACATACTAAGTAGAAACTGTCATCATCACTAATATTATTGATGTCAATGATGGCAGACTGCAATACTTAAATTTATAACTATAATAAATATCATCTAAAAAAGGGCAAACAAATATATACTTATCCAAATAATTAAACAAAAAAAATTCAAATTACCAATAACACACCACCTGCCATTAGTGCCAAGAGTAGAATAAAAATTAAAAAAAAACATTAGTTATCGTGGATACAAGAAGAAAGATTGGTCCGGGTAGTTACACAACAATACAAAAATAATTGTAAGAGTAATAATTGTATAATTTTATAATAATATATAAAGATGGAAAAATAAACAAGTCGCAAGAACATAAGAAAAGGGGAACAAGAAAAATAAAACTAAAAAGCCTCGTACCCAAACAGATGAGAGATCGTTTCTTTGACAGGTGACGGAAATAAGTGACAATAATGACAGTTTGAAAGGGAAACTATCTATGAAACACCAGCATAAATAATAGTTATTAGATTAATAGGTATAAGTGAACTAGAAATAGAAAAGTGAAGCAGATAAGTGGGTACAAAGCATGAAAGATTAGAATTATAAATACATATTACTTACTACTCGGACCAGAAATCAACCAAAACAAACAGAAACTCATTTCTTTTGGGCAACAGCCCGTTTGGTCTTTGTGGCTGGGTTCGCTGGCGTGATTGGCTTCTCCACGCCCTTCTGCTCAATCTTGTGCAGTTCGCCGAGGTTGACTACGCGATGCCGCGAACCATCAGGCGCCAGAACGTGGATGATACCGTCCTTTGTCCAGCATTGCGATACACAAAACTTTTCACGTGCGGCCATAAAAGCTTCATGTCGCTGCTTCGTTAGAAATTCGGAAACCGTTACACCTGTGCCCTTGAACTTCGTTTTGCCGAACCATATGCTATCACGTATTGAGGTGTTATTGAATTTCAACACAATGGGCCGGGGCTTGTGGCTATTTGATGTGCGTCCCATTCTGTGACAGCGTCGGATATCAGCAACAGTTATGTCGGACTTGAGATGCTCCTTGATTACCTTAACTACCACATTGGCAGTGTCTTCCTTACTGTCCTCCACCACACCTAGAAAGATTAGAATTATAAATACATATTACTTACTACTCGGACCAGAAATCAACCAAAACAAACAGAAACTCATTTCTTTTGGGCAACAGTCCGTTTGGTCTTTGTGGCTGGCTTCGCTGGCGTGATTGGCTTCTCCACGCCCTTCTGCTCAATCTTGTGCAGTTCGCCGAGGTTGACTACGCGATGCCGCGAACCATCAGGCGCCAGAACGTGGATGATACCGTCCTTTGTCCAGCATTGCGATACACAAAACTTTTCACGTGCGGCCATAAAAGCTTCATGTCGCTGCTTCGTTAGAAATTCGGAAACCGTTACACCTGTGCCCTTGAACTTCGTTTTGCCGAACCATATGCTATCACGTATTGAGGTGTTATTGCATTTCAACACAATGGGCCGGGGCTTGTGGCTATTTGATGTGCGTCCCATTCTGTGACAGCGTCGGATATCAGCAACAGTTATGTCGGACTTGAGATGCTCCTTGATTACCTTAACTACCACATTGGCAGTGTCTTCCTTACTGTCCTCCACCACACCATGCAGCAGCAACATTTTCCTTCTTGTCCTCATCTCCATCGAGTCCACTGTATTAGCAAGAAGATCTATTTGCTGCTGAAACCCTCTCAGAGTTTCCATCACAAAGGTCTTGAAGGAGGTATAATCGGAGGCCAATCCAGGCATGGATGGAGTATTTTGAGACTTTGGCAACTCCGCTTCAAAATCAGCCATCCGCTTTAGGAACATTTCCTTTAAAGTATTCATCGAATCTTGCAGTGGTTGTGACATAGTGTGTTATAAAATGTTCAAGATATGAAATGTATGTAGGATAGTGTCTACACTTTACTAGCAGGTACTGCTTGTTATTATTAAAATAATTTCATTAATATTACTTAAAAATATAGACTTTAACTATTTATTTTAAATTTTATAAGTGGAGCTTACAACTTTAGATGTCAGTGTCATATTATACTCTAGATTACAACCAAGACGGCCATGGAACAGAGAATAAACAATCATGGCAATTCATAAAGATTTATCCTGAGTGGGTGAAAGGATATCCACCTCTGGCTTAGCAAAAAAGGGACACACTAATTCACTTGTAGGCCAGTCAAATTTCATATAAGCCGCTTGGATAGAATTCAAAACAATAATAGAGAAAGCGTTAAGAGACATGCCCTGATTATCATATCATCGCATTATTGAAGTACTAGAACTTGTGATTTGGACAATGGTTTTTATTATAATTGATATACTTAAAAAAGGCTTATGATAGAGTGAATAGAAAGGAATTATGGAAGGTGCTATCTATGTATGGGGTGGACAATTTTATAATTATATAGGGCTCTGAAATCTCTGTATAGGGGTTCCAAAGCCTGTGTCCGGGTTAACGGTGCCTATACAGACTGGTTTGACATCTCTATAGGTGTCAGACAGGGGTGTGCAGCCTCGCCCTGGTTGTTCAACTTATTCATGGATAGCTGCATGAAAGATATGAGGGAAATGGAATGCGGGATCGATATGGCAGGATTGCGTGCTAAGTGCCTCTTGTACGCCGATGATCAAGTCATTCTGGCGTCGTCGGCGACTGAGTTACAACAAATGATGAACTGCACGAATGAGAGCTTTGAATCGAAAGGTATGAAATTGAATGCAAAAAAGACGAAAGTGATGGTGTTTGAGAAGGATGAAAATGTGATTGAGTGTAATATTGCGATTGGAGAAGAAAACATTAAACAAGTGACAGAAATTGTATATTTGGGTAGCATGTTTACAAGAGATGGAAGATGTGAAGGAGATATTGAAAGGAGAGTGACTGCGGGAAACTGTGTAAATGGAGCGCTGCATGCCTTTATGAACGGCCAGAATGTGCCAAAACAGGCGCGCCTGGCGGTTCATAATGGAGTGCTTGTGCCCACGTTGATGTACGGTAGTGAGTGTTGGGTGTGGCAGAAAAAGCATGAAAGCAGAATTAACGCAGTTGAGATGCGGTCACTGTGTAGTATGTGTGGGGTAAGACTGATTGATAGAATTCCGAATGCAGTAATACGAGAGCGATGTGGCCTGAAAGAAGATGTCGTGACAAGGATTGAGAAAGGAATGCTTAAATGGTTTGGGCACGTGGAGCGAATGAGTGAAGAAAGAATGACGCACCAAATATATGAGGCTAACGTGTATGGGCAAGCCGGTCGCGGCCGACCTCGTAGGACATTCGTCGACCAAATTGGTGACGTTCTGAAAAACGGGAAGGTCCTAAGCACCCGGAACCGGCGAGCATGTATGAACAGAGTAATGAATGTAGAGGAAGCGCGTGAGGTTTGTAAGGATAGATGCAAGTGGCGTTTCGTTGTCTCTGCCTACCCCGACGGGAAAAAGGCGTGAGTTTATGTATGTATGTATGATATACTTAAAACCCTTCTTTTGTATAGGAAGGATTTTATAATATATTAATATATTATCCCATAGGGCCTTATTATCTATTTGACCCCCAAATAGACGTCAAACGTGAATTATTCAAAATGTCGCTATCCCATTTCCATCCGTAGGTATCATAAGAGACAAAGAAAAAAAAAATGCATGAAGCAACAAGTATCTTTCGGTAGAGACGGACAACTTGACATCAAACCCGATATCATCCCGTCTGGTCAGAGGTAGTAGGCCAAATCCGACTATTGCCTCACAATGCTATTGTCACGCAAAGGAGAAATACCAAATAGGCCGTATTTGGTAGCGGCCAGAAAGTTGTTAATCGTTGAAATTAAACATATACCCTCTTACTTATAAACGTTAGTCAAAATTTTAAACGACTGCTGAGAGACTGATTAGCAAAAACCTTACCTATAAACCCTGTTTAGCGTTTAGCAGTCACTAAGTGACGCTTAAATAGCTGTCAAATTTAAACAACACCGGGACCTTGTTTAAATGTTGCTGAGAGGCACAATGGCGGCTTTTACTTGAAACAGCTGTTCGATCAATGACATAATATTATACATTGTTAAAATTATTTATTTGCATTTCTTTAAATTTTAATGTTGTTTACTTATAATTTAACATAGATTTTGACGATCTAGCAGATTTCCAAAATTATATAGAAGATTTAACTTGCATAGTTATAAATTATTTCTTGCCGATATTTTTAGAACAACATAGGTAATAGCAGGAGAGCTGGTAAACAATTTTTGGTAGTAAACCCAATATTGAGACATTACAGGAAATTCTGTGATTGTCCTTAAATGAACCTAAATTAGATAGTCGAGGTCTAGTTGAAGTGTAGCGGCTCCCTACAAGCACTTGAATCTTTGTACAGGCAAAAAATATTGAGTCATTCTAGATTACCTACTTTTTTTTATAAGGAGAGCTTATATTGGCTGTATCTCTTGCTCATGTTACTGCGAATTGCGATGAGGTTGGCTCTCTCGAAAGCACGACAAACGGCACTCATGTGGTCTTTCAATGATATTTTCGGAGTAAATATATAATTCCATCCTAAATAATAACAATAATCGAAAAAGAACATTTCTTTGATCTTTTTATGAAAAACAAAAATACATTCGTAATTAGTATAATACCCTGAAGCTATATTGAATCTCAAATAAAGTGCAATAATAGAAAAAAACATACGTAAATTTCAAAATTTATCAATATTTCTCATGTTTCAAAAAAATATCCAAACTTGTTCACCAACTCTGGGACTTTTTATTATTTGTCAGAATATCGTTGCCATGGAGATATCATATCGTTGCTATCAAAGAAATATAACCTTAAGGCATAGAAGTGACACTAAATAACAACAGCGGTTACTATGATTGATATCTTCTTTCTAATGGCACATGCAGTATGATAGAAAGAGCTGTGGATAGGTTTAGCAGCACGCTCTTATAGCAGCCTCGTGGTAGGCAAACAGTAGACAAAACATAGAGTTAGGAAACCGAGTGTTGTTCGTATCAGTGATGATTTATCGATAAATATTTTTGGTCAAATTTCTAACTTTAGTATGTGTCGATATATTTAAGTCGTAAAAGTAAACAACTAAAATATTGAAATTGTAGTTTTTGCTGTTGACGCCGGACAGTGCTTTGCAAAGACTTGCCAGACAGACAGTACTAAAAAAATTCACGTGTTAAATTGTTCGTTTTAGCCATAAAATCTATTGACAAAAAGTATTCGTAAACTAATGAGCGATGCGTTGCGATGAGATGCTAAGAAACTGTCACTTAGATTATGTATTGTACGAATTATACCAGATTGGCTAATGCGGCAGGCTTTGGCAATTTGTGTGCGTCGCATCATATCACGTTGCTTGCTATCGCTTACGTTGGACATTGCTTGGTTTTTTTTAGAGTTGTAGGTAGTCCGATTTGTGATCCGCCAGCACAAATGATTCGCCTTTATGTAAATATTAGTACAGCAGTGAACTACTTTGACAATTATATTGATACTTTGACAACGATTTGTTGGCGAGAGTGCAACCGACTGCAACGCCGAAGCTTGCGGGTACGATTCAGTTTTACAATCATGTCCGATAGTTTGTTTCCGTATTTATCCCTCATTCAAAACATCGATATCTCCTTTCACTGTCAAATCCCATCACTCCTTAATGATGGGATTTGACAGCACGGCTATTTAGAGAATGCAGTAAAAGATATGAGTCTGTAAGGAGTCTATGCCTCTTTAAATGAGACGCGTAATTTGACGTTATGATTAACCAACTAAGACCAACTGACATTACATGTTGCACGTTCGGTATAAGGAAATATGGCGGGCATATTCTCTCTAGTCTAAACATCCAACCTCTCTGGTTGCTATGTATTTATGACTCATAGATACAAAATAGCCAAGCGTGTTCGTTCAATTGCGTTATTTAGTCGACTATTTTGGCTTTAATCTGTGGCCCTCGTATGTGTATCGTTCTTTATCAGTTACTCAGCTAAACAACAGCTAATCAACGTTTATAAGTAAAGAAAATTTAAGCGTTGTTTAAATGCTTGACAGCTATTCAGCTGGGAGGTGGCTAAGTCACACTTAACGAGATTTTTATAAGTAAGACGGATAATTTTTAAAATTTATACATCGTTTTGGTTTCTTGATAGAGCTTCGGTGAAAGATTTTAGTTTTTAAAGATTATTGTTTTGAATAGGCTATGGTAATAGCGGATGAATGTCTTATGTTGCCAGCATTAAAAATAAATTGAAGTATGATAGGCAGAAATTTTTTTAAGGAAATAATATTTTTATTATTATATTAGAAAACAACATCTTTTATTTACTTTATAAATATATTTGTAAAAAATATTTATAAAGTAAATAAAATCAAGAAATATATAATTTATTATAATTATTCCATAATAATTAATCGGTAAAAATCGTTTTGATTACTTTAATCGATAGTATAAATCTTTTTTCAAACCATTTGCAACACATTTTTTATCTGTTATGTCGTTCTTGTTGCTACTGCGCATCGTGAATATTTTGCTCTGATTTATTGGTGTTTTCGTATGGTTTTAATTGTAATATAATTGAATATAAATTCAATAATAATGATCACTACCTTCTACCCATGCTAAGAATATGCAGCGGTGTTTGTGATTGTGGTTAGTTTTTGTGGACGAGTATAGTACGAGGTTTAGTACACACGTGATTATTCATTATTATTGGCCTCTCTTTGTAGTTTTTGTTCTATATGACACAAAGACATAACTTTATTTACATCCAGGTATTATATTTATGTTAAAATTCAATTTTGAGGTATATTTAGTTGTGGAATAATTTCCATTTCAAATATCTCGTATCTTATTTCCACCAAGAGTTATTTTGAAAAAAAATATACAGGGTAATAGAGTTGTCATTACTCTTCAAAACACACATGGTTTCGTGTTTGTCCTTGCCAGGCCCATAATGTATGGCCAAATGGTACATCTCCTTTGGAGAGGCCGATGTCCAGCAGTGGCGGCTCGTTCAAAGGAGCGCTGGAGCAGTGAACTCCCAAAAGTATAAAATATATGTATACAACTCATATAAACTTTTTCTATAAACATGCTCAATATTTTAATACACACCTATTCTCTTTTCTATAATGCATATCTACAAATAAGTATTTGACTACTAAACTGTTTATCATAATTTTGTCAACACTCTTGAAACATCATGGTATTTTTGTTGAGTGGAGCGCTCATAACAGCGCTCTTCGTTGACGAAAGCTTAGTACAACGCTTAATACTGAAATGTAATGAGTGCGAAAGAGAGAGCGTTCTATGCGCTGGGCGCGTGAGACAAAAGATTTGTATGAGAAATGAGGCAAATACGGAGCGGCGCTCCTGGCTAGCTTGATGAGGTGCGCATGCGCGAATATATTACCCATTTAGTCGGGATATGACCATTTGTCACGAAGAAAAATTAAAACGTATGCGCCGTTTTTTTTAATAGTGTTTTGCCGGTATCATTTGAATGTAAACAAAAGCAAAACATTTCTCTGCAAGTGCATTTGTAATTAGAAAAGGATTGGTGTTTAAAATATTGTTAATTGTATGTGTGATTGTGTGTATATGTATAAGAAAGACAGTTAAATTGTGTAACTAATATGGAATATAACAGCGTAAACTTTATAAACGGATGTATGAAAGAAGAAATACGAAATGAGTGTATTGTGCGAGAATGAATGGAAATGTCGGTAGGGGACGCCCTAGGCGGACGTACGCCGATTAAATAGGTGACGTACTAAAAAAGGGCCAAATTAAAAGTACGTACCTAAGTACCGACGCGCATGCATGATGCGGTTAATGAATATCGAGGAAGCGAAAGAGATATGTTTGAACCGAAGCATGTGGCGTTCCATAGTCTCTGCCTACCCCAATGGGAGACAGGCGTGACAATATAGATAGATAGTTAGAACTTTATAAAAAACTGTGAAAAAATTTTAGATAACGACCAATATGATAAATGCTTTGGTTATGTGGTTGCGAAAATGCGAAGGAAATAAGAAGCCGTGTATTTCGTTTAGTGGCGCCGGAGTTGATACTGCGTGGATGGTTCAGGTAGGTATCGATGATTTAGCACATCTTACTATTACCTAATTGTAAAAGCATTCACAAAATAAATTGTAAGCAGTTTCATCTTCTTTTTAGTGAACACCCAATATAATCTTTCACGAGCCGCCTCTGATGTTCAGCAAATGTTTAAAAGGATGATAGTTGAAATATAAAAGTAGTAAAACTGCGGTAAGGCTCTAGTTTTAAGCGTTAAGTATAAATTATGAAACAGCTAAAGTGTTAATCCACAATACTCGGCCGCCTTACATGTTTATGCACAGAACAATCTTAATCCAGCACGTTGCACAGTGAGCCTGTGCGCAGTAACGCACAATTTGATTAAAATCACAACACTGCCGCCGGCAACCATTATGAGTGCTATAACAATTCCCGTTTTGTTGTTATAATATTCACGTTGCATGTGAATTTGCATCATTTTTTAAGAAACTTGAGCTAAAATTGATTTCAAGGGAAAAAGACCAGTCAAATCATTATTATATTACTGGATAAAATAATAGTTTATGATCATTTTCCGAAAACTAGCATGTAACTTAATGATAATCTAGATGCAATGAGCTGTCTGAATTGTACTAGCGCATAAATACGTGGAATGTATCCATACTTCCTTAAATGTTTTTTATTTGCTGTTCAAGTTTCAACCTTATAGTATATACCTATGTAGCTTAACGTGTATTTTCGTTTAAATATTAGCAACCTAAATACAAAATATAGGTGGTATCAATAATTTTAGTTGGATCTCTTAAATATATCTAATATTGGATTAATAAAATTTCTAGCAAACGACTGTTTCACGCTTTAACTTTCCTTATCGCTTATGAAGTTTTGATTGACGGACTTTATTACAAAGTTTATACCATAATATCACACTTAAGAATATAAAATATTATGATTTATCAAGTTATACGTATTTTATTTAAAAAAATAATGATGTCATTACAAAATGAAGTCGAATTCTGCAATGATGGATGTCGCCCCATGTGAAAATAGTGCAAGGTGTTGAGAATAATCTTAGTCGTAGTGGCGGTAGCGTAGTGGTCGTAACCTCCCCATTACTACTTCATTCATTCATCTAGTGGTGGCGCAGCGACCCAAAGTGAGTCTTGGCATCTGACACAAGATCTCTCCATGTTTTCCTATCGGGGATGCACTCCTTCCAGTCCAATTTACGAAGTCCTGCTAGATCTTTTAGGACTTTGTCATTCCAGCGATATCTAGGACGACCCAACGGGCACGATCCTCTTCCATCCTCATCAAGTGACCACACCAGCGAAGTCGTGACGCTTTAATCTTGCTGATAATATTTGGTTCGATCACAAGGTCTTCTATCTCCTGCTTCTTTCGGTTCCTCCAGCTCCCATCCTCTTTTTTAGTTAGCCCCAGAATCCGCCGCAAGATCTTCCTTTCTGCCACTAACAGCTTTCTCTTCCTTAAGTGTCAGTGTCCACGCCTCATAACTGTACATCAGAATGGGTCCAATGACTGTTTTGTAGATTCTGACCTTCGTTTTCCTGCTTATAAGTTTGGGCATTAACACTTTATGTAGAGCTGCTGAGCATCTGAGGGCATTATGGATTCGGATGTCAATCTCATCTTCCCGTTGGTTGGTATCGGTAACAGTGCATCCAAGGTATTAAATTTTTGCGGTTATATGTCGTATACTGTGCCCTTATATGTCGTATCCGCAACCTCTAGGTCTTTCCTTTTTTCCTTTGGGTTCCTGTACCTCTTTATATGAAGATACTCCGTCTTCTCACGGCTTATTCTGAGACCGACCTTCTTTGCTTCTTCCTCCAATGCATGTACCATTTCGGCAACCTCCTCTTTGGATTGTCTGAGCAGCGCCAGGTCATCCGCATAGCCTATCACTTTATGTGAGCCGTTCAACTCTGCTCCACCATGTTGAGATGTTATGCGTTGGATGATGTATTCGAGCACCAAGTTGAATAGCATAGGTGATAGTGCATCGCCCTGCTTAAAACCTGTCACCACTTCAAACTCTCCCGTGAGTTCGTTGTCCACTGTTACTTTAATGCTACTCTTGTTAGTGGCAACCTTGATTTATTGAACATCCTAACTACTATTACTAATTAACTAAAATTTTTGTGTGGACTTGTCTCGTAGACAAATTCAAATGTCTATTACAACGCAGCCACCTATATTATGGTTAATACTAATGGAATAAAGATGAAACTCAGGTTATCGGGATGAGCCATATTGTCAATTCAAATAGTAAAAAAACATCTGCAAGTAAAGATTGATTCTTGTTGTTCACTAATACAAGTATTATATAGAATAGGATATAACCTGTTTAAAACAAAACCGTAAACTATACAGTTATAAATTTTATTGTACCTAATATCCAGTCTTGACTATTTTTGGCCGTGCCTTTTGAAGTAAGTAGCTAATAGAATAGTAACTAATTTATTATGTGAATATAGCCTTTTTATTCAATAAGTATATACACTATACACGAACTAAATAAAGTTCTCTTTGTAGCCAACAACTTTCATGGATTTATTCATTTTCTGATTTCATATAAGATATATCCTTCTTGTGTAATATGATATTATATTATTATTACACACATAACTGTTTCCAACAAAAACGCGAACACGATTCCTAACCACATGTCAGAACAATCCCACTTATCGACAGCTTGGCTTTATCGTTCCCATTAATCATGGCTCTGTACACAAGAATTGTAACAATAATTCCGGCTACAAGCAATTTATTGTTGGTTCAACAGCTAAATTGACTGTCATTAGTTAGCAACAGTCATTTGTGGGAAGCCTTAGGCCTACACATATGGCATAAGCAACAACTCAGACCTGAGTGCCATGTTTGGCCTCCGGGTGCTTATTGTATGACCCAGTTTCGATTTTGAAATGTATAACAGCAATCGGCAAATATAGCGACTTGAAGTACACAGATTGAAATTTAGATCGAGTGCCGCGACTTTCGAGTACAATATCAAAGCTAAATTAGGCGTACGTTTAAAGCTCCAAAGCGATTTTCAGAACGCGCGCGTTTAACTGATTTAAGATACAGTCGGTTTATGTGATTAGTAGGCATTCAAACACTAGAGCTTTGAAAACCGCTTGTGATAGAAAAGGTGTGTAACATATGGACAAGACATACATAGGTCGTAATAACTCTTATAAATATTTCTAATAACTGCCTGCTGTATCAATCTAGAGAAATCCATAAACATTTTCTACCGAATCGTTAGCCATACCTGCTAGTACAGTGTTACATTCAAAAACAGTACTGTCACATTCAAAAAGCGTCTTCGGCAGTATCTATTGGCATCTCAGTGTGAACTGCGTAACGCAAATGTCGACATGTCTTTTATTTAATTATGTACTATTTAAAGCAATTTGATGTCCGAATGTATTAGTTAATTTATTATTTCAATCTATATTATTTACATATCAATTATTATCATTTATGTGTGATAATAATATGTAGTATAAATAATTAATTTTAATATAATCTTATATATCATGTTTTTAATATAATATCATTTAACAAAATATAATTCTAATATAATTTAATCTAGTATATTAATATAATTGTAATAAAATTTAAATATAATTTAACAAAATATGATATTAATATAATTTCATCTAGGATAATTTTATATAATTTTATTATAAGACAATTATTAATATAATTTAATTTTAATAAAAAAATTCACAGAGTGCCGCTCTGCCCACCCTACTCTTTCCCCGCGGCCTTTTCTCGCGCCTAGGTTTTAACGAGATTGATTTGCGTGTGGGTTTTTTTTCCTTTTATATTATTTTTTGTCTGTCTTTTGAGTGCATGTGATTGCATATTGTATTATATGTATTATATGTATATTTTAATATAACACAGAACTTATTATGTGTTTTGCATTGTGAGTGAGCGCGACACCTGGTTGGGCATCCGTGGTGGGTGAATGGGAGCCAAGAGAATATCAGCGTCCTGTATGCGTCAGCTGTACTGGGCATAATGCTGACTTGGCTACCCTTTTGGTCAGCACTGGGACACATACTCGACATTACTCGATATTTCTTTTTTTCTGATCTGCAAATTATTCTCTTTTTTTAATTTAATGTGCCTTTATAATCAGTTTTGTTTTAAAATATTGTATGTTGTTCTGTTTTGTGCTGTATCCAAATAAATGTTTCTTTCTTTCTTTCTTTTCTTAATTGTACACTAACATTTATTATTCTACAAGACTTCTAATAAAACTTTTCTATAACAATTAATAAACGACAAAGTCTATAAAAGTAACAAAAACCCCACTATCCGATACTTACCACATCAACAGCTGTACAACCGTAGCTCCTAATATTACATTAGCAAACTTCTAAAGCTAACTCCTGATAGTGTAGGTAACTCAACAAGTCTTGGCTCCTAGGCGCATCGGTGCGTCGTCAAGTCCAAGGAATTGTCGACATTTGCCCGGCGATATTCACCCGGGCAGTATTCGAACGGCGGTATTCGCCCGTTAGTTTTCGCCCGGCGGTTTTCGCCCGGCAGTGTTCGCCCGATGGTATTCGCCCGACGGTTTTCGCTTGACGACATTCGCCAGAACACGATCGCCCGTTTCTCAGTCGTTCGTTACACAACACTTATTGAATTTCACGCCTCAGTCTCCCCGAGGTCCCTCGTGCTCAGAATTAATATTAGGTTTTTAAACGATCATTCCTAAAACATAATTGTTCGTGGGACACACCCGCTTCCATCTAGGGAGGTGAAACTTTTTGTTTTCAATTCGCTTACCTTTTTGTTTCATGTCGAAAATTAAAGAATAACATTATGCCGCCGGCTCACTGTTTAGTATAATATGGTTGACTTAAGCTATTTTCTTTTATGATAGATAATTTAACTTGAATGGTCCCTTGAGAGTACTTGAAATGAAAATACGAGATGTACCTTATGGTATTTGGATAAATCCATATATCTACATAAAATGTAAATTAGATCAGTATGTCATACATTCAACTAATTACAAAGTGTAGCATTTGCAGTCAAAACGCCAAATTTATGCATTAAGCATTTTTTATGGAATAGGGGCAAACGAGCAGACGGATCGCCTGATGTTAAGCGATTACCGCCGCCCATGGACACCCGTAACACCAGAGGAGTCACAAGTGCGTTGCCGGCCTTTTAAAAAGGAATAAGCTCTTTTTTTGAAGGTTTGAAGGTCGTATTGGTTCGGAAAAACCGCAGCGTTTATAGGTGCGAGGCAGAAAGTTTCTAGAAAAACGCACCGTTGTGGATTGCCAACCATCTAAATGATGGGGATGGAAATGCTGTCGCGTAGAACGATGGCGGAAAGAGGCGGCAGGGATTAATCCGAACAATTCCTCGGAGCACTCCCCATAGTAGAAGCGATAAAAGATGCATAGCGAGGCTACATCTCTACGCAGCGCCAAGGGGTCTAACCGATTGCAAATATCTTGGCAGTCGACAATTCGAGCGGCTCTCCGTTGGATGCGGTCTAGAGGGAGAAGCTGGTACTGGGGTGCCCCTGCCCAAAGATGAGAACAGTATTCCATATGCGGCCGGACCTGCGCCTTATAAAGGAGCAAGCGGTGGGCCGGTGTGAGTTTCCCGAGAAATGTTGGCGTGGCCGTTATATAAAGCATCACCTGTGCTGTCATCTGCATAATAATGAATGCCGCTATCTAGCAACATATCATTGATATGCAGGAGGAACAGAGTAGGCGATAGCACGCAGCCTTGAGGAACACCAGCATTTACAGACAAGGCGTCAGAGCATTCACCGTCAACTACGACCTTTATGCTTCTGTCTGTAAGAAAGCTGGGGACCCATTCGCATAATTTCTCGAGCAGCCCATAGGAAGGGAGCTTCGAAAGAAGCGCTTTGTGCCAGACCCGATCGAAGGCCTTCGCTATGTCCAAACTGACCGCCAAAGCCTCCCCCTTGTCTCGATCGCCTGTGCCCAACGATGTGTCAGGTATACTAGAAGATCACCAGCCGACCGACCCTTACGAAAGCCGTATTGCTGGTCACTAAGCAGCTGATTATCCTCTAGAAACCGAAGGAGCTGGCAGTTAATAATGAACTCCATTATCTTCGAGAAGAGGGAGGTTATGGCTATGGGTCTGTAGTTGGACGGATAAGAGCGATCGCCTTTTTTAGGGATCGGGTGGACCAATGCTGTCTTCCACGATGTTGGGACTACGCCAAATGAGTACGAGAGACAAAAAAGGCGTGTCAAAACTGGTGCCAACTCTGGAGCGCAGATCTTCAACACAATAGGGGGAATTCCATCAGGCCCACTCGACTTATGGATATCGAGGGACAGAAGTGTCATACGGACTGCGTGTTGGTGGAACCGAATATCCGGCATACAGCCCTTCAACAGCGGCATATATATAGTAGGCAGTTCCTGTCCCCCGTCATCCAAGGTCGAGTTGGACGCAAAGAGTTTGCCCAGAAGATCGGCTTTCTGCTTTGCGTCGTGGGCCAAGGAGTCATTTCCCATGTGTAGCGGTGAAAAGGATGGCTTACAGAAGTTCCCTTCGATAGCTTTGGCAAGAGACCAGAATGCGCGAGTTCCCGATGGAAGGCGCTCAAGCCTCTCGCCAATTCTACCGATGTGCTTCGTCTTCGCACTGTCTCTTTTGAAGGACCTGGAGGCAAAGTTATACTCCTTTTTTAATGCGCTGGTATTTTCATCCCCTGCCGCCACCGCATCAGCCCAGGCTTGGTAAGCTTCCTGCTTCTTGCGAGAAGCCTTTTTGGAAGATGAACCAAACCAAGGCCGAAATTTGCCACCAATAGGGACCACAGAGGATGGAATGAAAAGTTCCATACCCTGTAGCACCACATCAGCAACAGAATCAGCAGCGGCATTGGGATCATCCGGCGAAAAGCATATTTGTCCCCAAGGATAGGACGCAAAGAAGTTCCGCATCCCATCCCAATCTGCTGACTTGTAGCGCCACACACGGCGACTGCATGTAGCCCGCGGTCGCAGCGAGCACGTGAGAGGCACCACACTCCGTACAAGGCAGTGGTCTGAGGAGCCAAGTGGGGCGCCTATGGATACCTTGTAGCCGTCCGGATGAGAAGTCAACAGAAGGTCCAGCAGTGAAGGATTCTGGTTTTCAACATCTGGGATTCGCGTGGGCGTGGCAACCAGTTGTGTCAGGCCATAAGCCAGTGCGAAGTCGTGAACAGATCTCCCCGCATGATCAGTTTTACTGGAACTGAGCCAGTCGGCGTGATGGGCGTTAAAATCGCCAAGCAAGATGATCTCTGCTGACGGGATCTGCTGCTGCACAAAGTCTGAAGCCATTTGGATGTGCTCAATGAGTCGGTCAGTTTCGGTATCACCGCTATGGGACCTATAAAGGCAAGCATAGACGCGGGGGTGGTCGTCGCTATCTATACGTAGCCATAAGGTGGAAAGGTCCCTACCTTCAAGATTCCTAAGTCGACGAGAACTGATATCGTCTCTTACATACACGCACACTCCGGCCTTGGACAGAAAGGAGTGTTCAAGTCCATACCCCTGGGTAAGTAAGGTAGAAAGTGTCTGCTGGAGGCGATATTTGCGTCTCAGTCAAGAAGAGCAAGGCCGGCTTTGTTGTCTCGAGGTGGTGGTGGACAGCATTAAGGTTGTTGTGTAATCCCCTGATATTGTCCACGGCCAGTGTGGCAGGGGGTGCCAGGATATTTTTGCTCCTTTTTAGGTACTTTTCGAGCGCAGTTTTGCCCCCTCCAGAGTACGAGGGGCGACCTGGGCGTCCACGCTCAGATGCGCTGTGTCCTGAACGCGGACGTCCAGAGAGGGATTCTCCAACGCTAGCGCAGTTGGTACCCTCCTGGGGTAGCAAAAAGTTTTTCAACTGCACCATCATATTTTGGGGGATTGGGCCTCCGGTATCCTCACTCACTCGGCGAAACACAACGCAAGCGTTGTTTCACGCCGGTATTCTGTGAGGCCGTGGTATCACTCCGGTCGAGCCTGACCCATTCGTGCCGAAGCATGGCTCTCCCACGGTAAAATTTTGTTACATCATGATTTATTTGAAACCTACTGACGAGATTTTCTCAAAGTATGGAAAGTAATTAAAGTCCCTTCAGTTTAAAAAATATTACCGTAATGCCTGTAAAATAAAGTTCAGATTCGAGTAACCAAAAGTTTAAAAACATTGTATGGTTCGAAACAAATATTGAACACACAAAAACAAAATATAACCCAAACATGGTCTCACTCTTGTACAGACAAAATTGGATTGGGTGCGAACAAACCCCCAAACACTGAAAGCATTAGTACCGACGATTCACTTAAATCACATTGCGGGCTTTGCAAATTCTGCAATTAAAACTGAAGTGGTAATTTTGTAATTTCGCTTTATGTGTTCGTCACACATAGTAATGTACTAGCTGCTGCACGCTTCGCTTGCGCCGAATCTAGCTTGTCTCCCATCCTTAATGACTTTTAATCTTACTCTGTGCAGTTTTTTATCAAAATCTGATTGACAATGGTTTAACTGAGAGCGCTACAAACAAACAGATAGAGCGTTATTTTCGGAATCATTGTATTTATGTCTTAATTAAATTATATCATGCAAGCCAATGTTCATGAAACTTGTATTATATGCAACTGTTAAACACCGGGCCAGCACAAAACATACCTAATCATGGTATAAATACAATTGTATTGTAAAATAGTCGTCTATCGCTCCGTGAAGATTATAACAGAATACCTAAATGTGAACCTATAACCCATAGTATTTGTCGCGTATTTTATGTGTACATGTTAAGTCACTACCAATCTGTATACGCGATAGCGACAACTCGTACATAAGTCTATAGAATCATAAGAAACTTAAACTAAAAAACGAAATCCGGCTGCAACTTCGACCTTTTGTCGTTCCGAAAGACAAAAATTTCGATTATTTTCCAATTTCGTTTACATCCAAATGTCCTTAAATAGCTATGCCAGATCAAGTTACCAAATCTTCATTCAAGCATTACTTGGCTTCTTACTGCGATGCAAACGGTGCGTGCGTCGTTTGTTTTATTTTGTTTGCTCAATCACGTCTGTATAGAAGCACGGAGCAGTAAACCTCGCAACAGGAAGCTTACGTTAGGGGGAAAGACAGCCTTACAGTTTATCTCGATTGAATGAATAGTACTACTGAATATATTATTAAAAGTTGAATAGGAATGTTCCATATATTTGACTATCAAGAATGGGTGGCGAAGAACAATTCCACGACGCCATATATTGTCTTTTTATAGCTGCATAATATATGTAACGATATTTTTTTACTCAGGTGATAAAAAGTACTACTAATTTATTAGGTAAGGAAAATATACAAATGCAATGTGTTTTCTTGAGTTATATCTTCAATGGATTACCCGTTTAGAAGTTGAAAGTGAAACTTGGTTCGTTTTTCTCGTAATTTACGTGTATTTCAAGTATTTTTCTGTACCATCGACAACGAGGAGCAATTGAAACGTAGATTTCGTGTTGTTCAGTTCAATAGTTGAAACGTAGATTTCGTGTTGTTCAGTTCAATAGTTGAAGTGTGTAAGCGTAGTCACAATGTGACATGGACTATCGTTATCTCTTTGGGTTGCGGATGTCAGACTGTCAGCTGCAACAGTCGCTTTGTAGAAAAGCTGAGGTTCAGTCATATTTTATGCTAGACCAGTTAGCGGACCCCGGGCTCCCAGGCGTGTAAGTCTTGGATGCAACCGGGATAACGCTAGGACGATGATGAATAAAGGTTAAAATTAATAGTAAATCCAAGGAAAGTTTAATGGTAAAGCTTTACTAGTAGCCGCAAAGTTTAATAAAAATAAATCTTGTTTAGTAAAGTGAACTATAAATAGAATATTTACTGTTAGTGATTTAGTGGAAGTATAAACTAGAACTAACGCAAATTAAAATTTACTATAACGTACACATAGGTACGTAGGTAGTTCTAAATTTAAATGCTTTGTATATTCGTGTAGTTTGTATATTGAATAGGTTTCTTTCGACATGTGATTTTGAAATTTAAGCGTCGTCATAAACTATACCGCTAGAAAGTATGCCAAAATAATACGATTTATTGGGCCTGTTTACTAATTTCAGTAACATTCTACAAAAAAATAGTAACATAATATAAAATAAATATTATTCTACTTTTTTAACTATCCGGATGACTTAAGTGGTTGTAAAATTGACCCTAAGCAACATTTTAATTACTTATTATATTTTATTTTCAAAGGATTTAAAAATGTTGGTTAACCTGATGTCGTCAGCTACATCTTAAGTCGCACGTAATTGGAAATGATCTTATTACTTTTTATTAGTCACAATACCAGACTCCAGAGTGCTACTATGAAATTGTTGTCACAAAAACCGGAATACATTTTAATTGACTCTAATAGCGCTTTTTTTTTTCTTTTTTTCATAAGACAACTAACGGACACAATTAACAGCCAGACTCGAAACAACAATTTATGAATCACTCAAAATGTTGTCTCGTGCGGGGATCGAACCCACAACACTCGGCGCAGTGTCAAACGGCGAGGCGGCCGCTAAAACCACTACGACAACTGTGCAGTCTTTGTCAGTGCTTTGTTTATGAATAGCAGACACAATCTTGGTTATTAAACTTGGTGATTGGTATGCCCACCCTTTGTTTTCACTTAGATACTCAAATAGCATCTAACTATTAAATGGAATAATCTAAGTATTACAGTATGGAGTATTCACAGCATGTATTGCCTTTATTTAAATTAATTTCTGTTGACACTACAGAACAAGCTTAGCATAGCTTCTGTATGTCTTCTTATACCTACAATGAGAATCATTCTCGAAATCTTTGATCGTCATATTAGCGGCAATCGGATATATATTTCAATTATTGAGAAACACAAGTTACTCAATAAAATAAATGTGTCCAGCTAAACACATAGATTGAAACTAAGGTCCAAATCCTTGGTAGTGCTTCCCATAAAGAACTCTAATATAATGACACTTATTGAATTTTATTTTTTTATAGTCTGTATCCACGAAGGGGTAGGCAGAGGTGTAAATATTACACCCACATTTCGACATGAATTTTTAGGTTCCACGTAATAGGGGGCGACCCTATTGCCGTTGCCGGGCACATCACCAGACTCCCAAAACACTTTTGCCCGACCCGGGAATCGAACCCGGGACCTCCAATCAGCAGTCGCATACGCTATCCACTGGACCACGGAGGCATTCTTATTGAAGACATTTAAATTATCATTTAAGTTTTGTAATCAAAGTTATATTTAATTACTAACAATTAGCAAAACAAAGGAGGTCGTATCTATCCGTTTTAAATGAATTGCGTTTCATGTTAAATTACTGAAGGATAACACAAATAGAAAAGTTACTCTGACAAAATATTTGCCAGCAGAAGTTTAGCAGAATACCGGTAACGAAATAAAATGAAAATTTAAATCCACCCTTTTAAACCCAGTTTTAAAACCATTTACAGACACTAAACTTTTGCTTTGTTGATTTTAATATTTAGCCAATTATGTAAGTACGTCATCAACGTTTTAGTGATGTACCTACCGACTATGAAAAGCGAACGCTTTAGTTTTTAATTTATTTATTGATTTATCAAACTTTTTTTGTATATTATCATTGATATCTAACAATATTTCCATAAAATTGAGTGCTTAGATACATATTTCAGCACGAAATTGAAATCTCACGCTTCGTTTAAACATATACCGATTAATTCAGCAAAAAATGTTTTAGCAAAATTCCGACTCTCCAATTTGGATATCGATAAAAGTTTTATTATCTTTACATTTTAATGGAAATAGGTACACTCTGTTTTCATACCATTTTCATATAATCGAAAAAAATATATATAGCGGGACAGTTTGCAGCATTTGCATTTTTCCTCCATTACATTAATTATAGGCAACAAAGAAAGATAAATTAAGTATTGTATGAAAATGAAAAATGTTGTGCTATTTTTGTTAGTGTCTCCACAAGTTTTAACAATAAAATGGCTGAGTGCAATGTTATATAATACTGCGGCTATTTTAAACGGCTTGTGGTGTGAATTATATTCGGATAAACTTTGTAAAACGTACCTATAATATAGAAGAACTGATATGAATCCTCGTCTTTCCACCACATAAATAATTCTGGAACATTTTTACGCGCTGAGATTGCGTGCGGAGCCTTAACTCTCTTAAAAACGACTTTTACCTCGTAAAGGTGAGTAACGAGCGACGAGAACGCTCCTCTAAGTATAAAATAAATTATTCCACCAATAATTTGACTGCAGTTTTATAACTGACAAAGCAGTTTTACTACAAACCCACTTAAGGATTCATGTCCCTGAACCTTTTGGAAATGCTAATTGATTTTATAACAGACGCTATATAAATTTTACTGGGGATATTTAATTAAAAGAAGGCTCTCGACGTCTACTTTAAAAACAGTATGTAAATGAGCTATACAAAAACGATAGCAATATGAAATCAAAGCATAGTTTGATTTTACGTCAATTTGTTTCGTAGATCGTTGAGATTACAAAATTATTAAAGTACAAATATATTTTATATGGTCTGGCACTGAGGGTAGAAGTCTCCAAACCGCGTTCAGTGGCGTGCCATGGGCAATATTTATGTGCTGTGTACATTGATCGATATCGCTGGTATTTCTTTTCATGTTAGCTAAAGTAGACATAGGAATGTCACAACGAACGAACTATTGGCTTATTGGAATCCCTGCTATACCTCACGATAGCTTAACAAAAAGAGAAACTGATTCCCCTCTACTCCAAATATTAACCAGATAAAAGGATACAATGAAAGCGCGGTCACGCCTATACCGTTTCTAATGTGTTTGTTCAAAGGGACGTATGTCAATTTGTTCAGAGCCAGACACGTCGCCACAGCTAAGTTCATCGACCTCTCACGCTGCCCTCTAATCATCTGTTAAACGGATAAAGTCTTTGTCAACAGGCTATCAATATATGTAATTGAAAGCCAGGTTTAGTCTGTGGGAATCCTGGAAAATGATATCGAAAATATGAATCCGGCTGTTGATGTTTATATTTTGATAATACATATTTGTTTTACTCTCATACATTTTATTTGTAAAAATGTTATGACTGTAATGTCTGTAAATGAGAGATCAAAATCCGTTGTACTTTAGTACTAAACTAACAGCAATTTATTTTCAATGGAAATTATATGCATAGAAACGATTGTGAAACATTTTGAAACATATCTGTGCTATTTTAGATTTAGGTGAACAGCATATACGTAGAGAATGATACTCTGTTCTATATTATGCA
Organism: Euclidia mi; assembly: GCA_944739405.2. Classification (NCBI taxonomy): domain Eukaryota; kingdom Metazoa; phylum Arthropoda; class Insecta; order Lepidoptera; family Erebidae; genus Euclidia; species Euclidia mi. The sequence goes on along the minus strand of OX123197.2, from coordinate 41,499,354 downwards.
GTAATGGTATTAAAAATCGAGTGTGCCTTATTTTAAGACAGTAATATTTATTGTCATCTTTATTATCATATCAGCCGATAGATGTCCATTGCTAAACATAGTCTTCCCCCAAGACTCCCTACAAAGCTTCGCTTAAAGCGGGCAGCGATCACCGAATGGTAAGAGGCACATTGAATATTAGTACTAGCCTACAACGGTCGAAATTGATGAAATCCACGCTCCGACCAGCACCAGTTCATTCCCAAAACCTCGAGAGCTTTCAGCTTGAACTACACAATAGCTTCGAATGCCTGGGCGTGTGCGTAGATGTGGACGACTTTAGTAGCGGGTTCGTGGATGCTGTCCATAAAACGGGGCCCAAGTACTTTAATTCTAACGTCCATGTTGTACCTGCTTCTATTCACGTTGGGAACTCTACACTCGAAGTTGTGGACAAGTACGTCTACCTGGGATAAATGATACAATTGGGTAAGTCCAACTTTGCGAAAGAGGTTACTCGTCGAATCCAACTCGGTTGGGTGGCGTTCAGGAAGTTACGGCATATCTTCACGTCCAATATCCCGCAGTGTCTCAAGACCAAAGTCTTTAACCAGTGTATGTTCCCAGTGATGATCTACGGAGTTGAGACGTGGTCGCTAACAATGGGGCTTATCTGGAAGCTCAGAGTCACTCAGAGGGCGATGGAGAGAGCTATGCTCGGCGTTTCCCTGCGAGATCGATTCAGAAATGAGGAGATCCGCAGGCGAAGCAAAGTCACCGACATAGCTCCTCGAATAGTCAGGCTGAAGCTGTCCAGTGGACAGGGCACATAGCCAGAAGAACCGATGTCCGTTGGAGTAGAAAGGTTCTGGAGTGGCGGCCACGCACAAGACATCGTAGCAGAGGTAGACCTCCCGCAAGGCGGACTGACGATCTTGTTGGGGTCGCGGGCAGCGGACGAATGCGGGTGGCTCAGGATCGGTCTATGTGGAGAGCCTTGGGGAAGGCCTGTGTCCAGCAGTGGACGTCTTTCGCCTGATATGATGAAGGCTCCCTACATAGACTGATCTTGAGTCGCCTACCCGATGCCCGCGATCCCTATAAGATCCTGGGTCTCACCTCTCTCTCCTCGTAAGGAATTGCGGGATACCAACCACTGCTGCGAAGTCCGGTGCGTGGCCACCACTCCAAAAAAATATTTTTTTAATTATTTCTGGAAACTTCATATCTGGATATTGTATTTTAGCAATTGACTTTAATAAAACAATTTTTTTTAACAATCGTCTTTTATAGAACTGAAATTTTCCGTTCACCATATAAACTGAATAGCAGAGAAGCCGTTGCTTTTATAAAAATATAATATTTTACAGAAAGATTTTGTTCGCTATTTTTTAGTGCACAATCCGACTGGAATTACCGATTTTTATGGATGGTTTCATAAATATACTCGTGTAAAGTAGTATTATATTATGCCACGCCAATGCTTTATTTTTGACGCTGCAATTTTGTATCCTTTCAAATAAATATAATAAACAACAGTTTTTGTCTTTACGCCAAATGTAAACAATGGTCTATGAAATAGCTGATTCAAACACCCAGGCTGTATATTCATCAACAATGCTTTCTCATATTTGAACAGAATATAAAAAATATATGTGCATAGTTTATAAACTGGGACTTTAAAAAATAAATATTTTGCGAACTTGAACAGCCAAATTGAATGGATTTTTGGGATCAAACACGTATCTGTAAATTAGAAACCATTATGAATCCAATAGTTTGGTGCGCAACACCGGGAAAGACGTGGTGGTATAGCATTGCTGTTACAGAATATTTCATTTTTTTTTAAAACCATTTCTATTCGATCCCGGGGGTATTTTGGGAAATCCTTTCTTAATGCATCCCTACGCTCACCAAAAAACATACATGCCCAACAGCTTCTTGCGCTCAGTAGTATCGGCTGTGCGTTGTCTGTCAGTCAGTAACGTAAGAATGTTATATAAATGGATAATAATATATGTATATTCCCTCGAAATAGAAAAAAAACCCGTATATATCAGATTTTCTAATTATAATAATATTAACCTTACATAGAAAACCTTTTAAGAAATATATATGTTAACATTCTGATAGAATTCTAAATCAAATTGCACTATAAAATTTTAACTCTTTTATGCGATTTCGCATCAGATTTTATGAATATTTACATTTTATTCCATTTCAATATCAGCTGAATTGAATTCATCAACAATGTAGTTTCTATCGCCAAATAAATTTGAACGACAATGTGTAAACTCCGTAGGTTTTACGACAGCTTCACGCAATCGTTTGAAACTTTTATTAGCCGTACTTTGTATGCTATAAATGATTTGTTTACTTGTCCTAAACTTGCGTGACATAAAAATCATTACCTAATTATTACAAAGCATAAAGTTTTAACGGATTTTCTACTAGGAATTATTTTGATGGCCACTAAAAGATTGTGACGATATGTGTTTTATATTTTTGGACTAAGGAGGTTATAATAACATAGGTAAACGTGGTAACAGTGCCTACCCCAAATTATTATAAAAGCGGAACTTATTTATACCTATGCTTTGGGAAAATAACAGCCACAGCACAACTTAAGGCCACATTAAGCTGGGAAAATTTAATTACAATTCCTGTTACAGAGCCCTTTATAAAACAATTGGTATGAAAGGGAAAAGTCCATAAACTTTTGGAAAATTTAAGATACTTATTGACACCGCATACGCTGCGAACAATAAATATTGTTACCTACACGAAACACATTTCCATTATTAAGAGATCGTTCGCTACACGTCTCCGAGAGCAAACACATGCATTATTCAGAGGTTCTCGCACATATTAGCCACAAATCAATTTTGCGATATATCAAAAAGGCTAGCACAATTCTTAACCCTGCATAATAAACCGATGTTACAAAACAAACCGATGTATAACGGTATAAGAGCGAGCTGTAAGTGCAAATATAAAAATATTCTTATTTGCATCGCGGAACGCATTTCCGTGGCACCTATATCAAAGTTAATGTATTCCAACAGTTGCTCCGGTGCCCATAAAATATGTCGGCTTCTATTATCTTGCTTGTTTCATTGTTTATTTTTCGTCGTATAATTATTATATTCACAGGTATAACGAATAGTCATCGTACTGAAATGAAATAAGGCAAAGATTTCTGCCAGTAGTATACATATTCTTTTACTTTATGTAATGCTTAGTTCCGTTCTGGTTATAATATTTTGCTGCAAGTTCAATGCATGAGCTTACGCTATAAAACAAAATAACAAACTGAACAAATAGGAGAAAACTACAATTTATACAAAGTGGGTCCTGTCAATCAATTGTGAAATAAAGTTATAATATCCAATTTTACTCTTAGATAGCGAACAAGAACCTCACTAGTGTTCACTTATATGAAGCTCAGCAAACTTACATTTTCAGAATATGTCTAACAAAAAATTAAATTCAAGCAAGAACTTTTGTTTACATTGGATGAACTACGTATAAACTGAATATTTGCCTAACTGGCTCAATATTTTTAGAAATTTTGCATAAATTATTTTGGTAAACTTTAAACTCTTTCACTTACTTCATTAAAATAACAGTATTTAGGTATTTTCTCAAATAATTCAACTCAGAATTATATTCAACAGATTAATGTAATGAATATCATCTGTCCCAGCACTATTGTATGACGATGAGTCAATTTAAACTTCCGCGCCTTAATCAAATATTTTATATACCTACCTAATGCGGTTGGATCTGGCTGTCATGAAGATGCACTAATAGTAAAGTGAGCAAAGTCAAATATGCTGACAGTTTTATAATTGTTGTTGTCCTTTTTGTTATGGAAGCGGATCTGTGCTATTTTTTTAATAAATCCGGTTAGACCAGATGATGGACCTTAAACTCCAAGTCAGAAATCTTTGAACAACCGAAGCAACTGTAAAATAAGTAATTATGATTCCATAATGCAGTAATTTTTGACATTCAGAGAAAATTTCACGCCAAAAAATTCGACACCTAAACCACTTTAATTAATGATTTCGAGTCGGAACGTATTAACTTCGGGCAGGCACTCTCAACTGTAAGTTGAACCGATTGTTGTAATTGTAAGGGTCTGTAATTGAACCAATTAGCTCCTAGAGGTCTATTGTGTTCGCGACTTTTGTCCTCCAGTTCATTATATTCCAAGTGTTTCAACTTTCTTATACACTGTTAATTGACTTGAAAACTAATAGTATCTAAGTCTTAGTGACATGAAAAGTTATATTATAAATGCCTTTTAAATTTAGAAAGCAATGTAATCAACGCCTTTTTCTAACACTTTTCACTTTTTAAAAAAGAACTTCCGCACTAGGCATACATGTTGAATCACAGGGAGTTTATAAATATTCAAGGTTTGGTCACTTAAGCAACACACACACAAGGAACACCCAGGCGCAAAACAACAATTTGTGGTGATCGAACCAACAACATTCGGCGTTGGGTAAAACCGTGAGGCTTCGGCTTAAACCACTACGCCATACATGCAATTCACGCTTATTTTCAAAGTATGTCTTAGAATATTTTACGAAAGTTACATTTAAAATATCTTGAACAAGTGAGAATATATACAGGCTTAGAATAAGTAAGTTCTGCACTATTAACACTTTTTACTTGTTGAAAGTTTTACAGGTTCTTTACAGAAAGTATTTTATCGTTTCTCTATAATTTCTCAAGATTTATGACAAAATTACTTATGTGCTATTAAAAAATAATTTCACAGATAAATTTGCATATCTCTACATATTTTTAGTTGCCATGTAAGTACTAAATCAATAGTCTTGTACCGATGATTTTGTGTATTTTTTTTTAAATGAAAAGCTTTATACAAGTTATATATGAATGAAAACATTAGTAGGTATAATATAACAAAAAAGTGAGAAGTTTTCATGAAAAGAAGTTATAGTAATAGTTTCCTTTTTATGTTTTTTCTACCCGACAACTCCCAACATAAATGTAAACCAAGAATACTTAATACATTTTCATAGAAATACATTCGTCACGTCACAAGTTCTGAGAATTAACTGTCCACGCAAGCCATGTTAAAAGGAAGCTTCCGTTTTTCTAGCTGTCAGTGTTTTCATATTTCAAACAACATTTTTCTATATGTGTAAGTACATAAAGTACATATTAAGCAATCGATGATATTAACTCGATGACATATTAATCTTTAAATCAGGCAGCACTTACACACTTACCTATTCAGAAAACTATTATGCTTTAGGCGAATTGTGACATTATATTTTATGTCGATTGCCTCTATGGTCTCGCGGCATAAATGTGCGCGTGGGATTGGAAGGTCTCGGATTCGATTCTCGGGTCGGGCAAAGTGTTATTGGGTTTTTACGTTAGGAAATTCTCAGTAGCAGCACGGAGTCTGGTAATGTGCCCGGTACGGCAATAGGCTCGCCCGAAATGTGGGTGTAATATTACACCTATGCCTACTCCTTCGGGGATACAGGCGTGGGTCTATAAAAAAATATTTTATTTCGTATCTCGAAATCATGACGATGGCAATTACGATGATCAAGTGATCAAAAGCCATAACTTTATTGATACACGAATTTGACGCATTTTGACTCAATTTTAACCAAATTATCATAAACTCTTAATAAGCACAAAACTTGTACAAAATCTATTTTAACCCTGAAAATTTGTGCAGCTACATAAGTACTATAAAATTTACATGATTGTGAATAGTTTTATCGTCCGTACGAATCATTATTCTTAATTTTATAGGGCGTTTTAATTTATAACAGTGTTAACAAAGATATGCGATTGTGCGACGTTACGGTATGTTGCGACTTTTATAATTGACTGTAGCTAACATTGTAACATTATTTAACACCAGTTTCGTCAACAACACTACATACACACTTTACAATTGTCATTTTTGTAGTACATCAAACTTTAAAACAGATGGCACAAGTGTAACTTTATATGTCGTTAGCAACGGTATCCCGGAACTCAGTCAGCTCGAAGGAAATCAGGTTAATGAAACGTCTGTCAAAACAGACGAGGGCAAATTTTAATTGAAAATTGGTTTTTGAACCCTTCACACCTTGCGTCTGTTTAACTTCTCTGGCATCGATCCATTTCCCGATTAATTTAGTTCAACATAGTGTAGTAATAAGTTACTATTTTTTATTTGCTTTAATGCAGGAGGATTTTTTTTCGTCCACTGATTTTGGAAGGATCATGAGTCTATATGATTTTATACGGACTGATTAAGTTTGTGGACTTGGAAATATACTCTCAGAATAAAAACTTTCACATGATATTACATTTTGGACAAAACAAGGTGCTTTAGAGTCAACTTCGTAGTTGTTACGATATGTCTCAACGTGTTAACGCAAATGTCAATAATAATATCCTTATACTATCTTGGGACAAATAACTCACGATCATCTGATCTTAGAGTCTGGACTTTGGCAAACAAGGAACTCAGAACATAATATGATCGTGCTCACAAAGTTTTGTCCTGGGAATCTAACCCACTACCCAGTCATACTCACTAAGTACTAGACCAACAGAGTCACAAGTTCGTCACTTGAGAGCGCGAAGGGCACTCGTGGCTTAACTTATTTTAAAAATTCAGCTTGTCTAATCCATGTGTAAACGTTTTTGACGGTGGGATACAAAGTGACGGCCATTTCATTAAACAATAATATATATATAAAAATATATAGAAATAGTATAACATATTCTGTGCCAATTAACTTTTACAAATAGGCCTCATATTTTCAGTTAACATCAATTATATCATACTTGGCAAATTGAAAGACCTTAATAATATTAGACCTTCATTATAAATTAGTAATGATGCATTCATCTCACATAATCCATATTAATATCATCATCAGCCTTTAAAAGTCCACTGCTGGACTAGGCCTCTCCTTTGAAAGGAGGAATTGGCCTACTATACCACGCTGGCCAAACGGGTTGGTATAGGGTTTGTATCAAGTTTTCCTTCTCTTACAGTGCTGTTCTCTGCATAATATGCTCCCTCTGTCGACTCTTACGACACCCATGGGATGATATGGGGTGGTGACATTCCGTATTCTTAATCCGTCACCACGCGGATGCTTAATCCGTCACCACGCGGATATTAATAAATACAGCACAATCCCATTTAATTAAAAATGTCCATTCGGTATCTCCGACATACATACATAGCACACAGCTTTTCACCATTTTATTCAAGTTTTATATTCTGAATGAAATTTTTGGGACTTATAGTAAAATACTTGGAGTGAATGACGTTAATGCCGTTCTCTACCATATTGAATCAAAAAAAACTTTAAGCCACGGTGTGCTTTTGCTCTACTGATCTGTCCGATCGTAGAGAAGAGGCATTCGGGTTCGCGCTCTCGGCTCGCTCGAGCAGTCGCAATCACTACCAATATCCCCTCCGTGATTGCGGCATCTTTTATTACCTTTGACATCCTTTCCAAACACCAACCTCCTTTAACACTCTCTTGTCCTATCCTGTATTTCCCTTCCGTTCCTTATCCGAAGTAGAGGTGAAGAAGATGGCGCAATGACTGCAAGGGGATTAAATAGTACTTTACCCCAGGAGGGTACCGGATGTACCGGAGAAACCCTCTCTGAGCATTGTCGCTCAGACTGCCCCAACGTATCTGGGGGGGGCAAAATTCCCAACGGCGACGCGCTTTGCCACACGTCACGTTTTGTCTCCCCCTCCAACAGAGGCAAAAAGAGGGCTAGGGAATGCCTATTTGCAACGGTGAATGTTTGTGGAGGAGTGGATAGTAAGATCGATGAATTGTGTGATATGATGGATGTAAGGAAAATTGATATACTAGGAGTGAGTGAAACGAAGAAGAAAGGTTGCTCAACAACTACTCATGGCCAGTATCATGCATACTGGTCTGGAGTTGTTGAGTCTGAAAGAGCTAGCCGAGGAGTTGGAATGATTCTGTCGGATAGGATGAATGAGTGTGTGAAAGAATATGAATATGTCAACTCCAGGCTTCTTTGGATGCGATTAAAACTTGGCTTAATGAAATCTTTGTTGTGTGTGTTTATGTTCCAGACATGTCCAAGCCATTGAATGTCAGAGAGGAATTTTGGGATAAGGTTAGAGATGTGCTTGCTAGGTGTGAGAATAATGAAAGAATAATTATGTTAGGTGACTTTAATGGATGGGTGGGTGTGAACACTAGAAAAGATACTAGAGTGTATCGAGGCTTAAATTTGGGTACTGACCATTTTTTGGTAGTTAGCCGCATAGCGGGACTAACCACGAAATGGCGCCATCGCCCTCGCATACACTCAGCTGCCATTGAAAGAGTGAAAGTTGAACGATTTGAAGAAGAGGATGTACGTAGTCAGTATCAAGAGGCGTTGGAAGAAAGGTTTAAAGAATTGTTTGAGGAAGATGATTGCGAGATAGAAGAATTTTGGAAAGAGTTTAAGAATGGAGTAATAGAGACAGCTATACAAGTATGTGGCGTAAGCAAGAGGAAGCATGTTAAAAAGATTTGTAATGAATGGTGGGATCAGGAAGTAAGTGGTGTGGTCGCGGAAAAGCGCAAAGCATGGATGGACTTGCTGGCCATAAGAGCCAACAAAAGGGTACAAGGTAGTGTGACTGACAATGAAAGGATAGTGAAAGAAAAGTATGTCAGGTTGAAACATAAAGTAAAAGAAACAGTGAGAAGAAAGAAAGAAGAATGCAAAGATAAATTTGATAGAAAGTTTTCTCAGCATTTTCGGGCCAATATCAAATTATTCTGGCACTTGGTTAGAACAGCCCGAGGCAAAGCAGGTGCCTCAAAAGTTGGTGTGATAAGGGATGTAAATGGAAATATTATAAGAGAGCATGGGGAAGTTTTGGATCAGTGGAAGGTGTATTTTGAGAATTTATTTGAACGAGGAGAAAGTGACACTAGGAATACAGTAGCGAATGAGGAAGATAATTGTGCAAGTAATACGGTATGCAATGAAAAGTTTGAAAGCGGGTAAAGCTGCGGGATATGACAGAATATCTGCTGAAATGCTTAAAGTAGGCGAAGGCGTCACCGAAAGCCTGCTGTACCTACTTTTCAATAAATGTTGGCGGTCCGGTCGTGTACCAGGACTGGAACAAGGCCGTAATTGTGCCACTGTACAAGGGAAAAGAGTCACAGCAGGAATGCAAAAATTATCGCGGTATAAGCCTCCTGAGTGTTGTTGGCAAATTGTATGCAAAGATACTGATTGAAAGAGTGATCTCTGAAACGGATAGTAAAATTTGGGATGTGCAAGCGGGATTCAGAAAGGGAATGGGATGTACGGATCAAGTCTTTTCCTTAAGGTGCATTTCAGAGAAAACCTTAAGTAAACACCAGAAGGTTTTCTGCGCCTTTATTGACCTGGAAAAGGCTTACGATCGAGTGGTGAGGGATGAACTTTGGTCAACACTTTCTGTGTATGGAGTGAGCAGCAGTCTGATACGGGCACTTGAATCCTTATATAGGGATTCAAGTGCCTGTGTCAGAATAAACGGGGCCTACACGGACTGGTTTAACATTGATCGTGGTGTTAGACAGGGATGTGTAGCGTCTCCTTGGCTGTTCAATCTATTCATGGACAGTTGTTTGACCGATCTGAAAGGGTCTGAATGTGGATTAAGATTGGGTGAATCTGTGTTTAAGACCCTGCTCTACGCTGACGATCAGGTTCTTTTTGCGTCGTCAGCGTCTTATTTACAGCAGATGGTCACCGTGATGAATGAGGCGTATAAGAAGAAGGGCATGAAAGTGAATGTAAGCAAGACTAAGGTCATGGTCATAGAGAGGGAAGACAGTATAACTGAATGTAACATAATGATAGGAGATGAAAAAGTGGAACAAGTGAATGAGTTTGTGTATTTAGGGTCTTTGTTTACGAGAGATGGGAAATGTGAGGGAGATGTTGAAAGGAGAGTGAAAGCAGGAAATAGTGTGAATGGCGCCTTACGGTCCATCATCAGTAGCGAAATTATACCAAGTAAGGCTCGTCTTGCTGTACTGCAGGGAGTTTCGGCGCCAACACTGATGTATGGTAGCGAATCATGGGTATGGCAGACGAAGCATGAAAGTAGAATCAATGCTGTGGAGATGAGAGCTTTAAGGAGTATGTGCGGAATAAGTTTGAAAGATAAAGTGCGTAACAGGGAAAAGTGTGGTCTAAAAGAAGATGTAGTGACAAAAATTGAAAAAGGAATGTTACGTTGGTTTGGACATCTGGAGCGGATGGATGAAAGAAGAAATACGAAAGGAGTGTATTGTGCGAGAATAAATAGAAATGTCGGTAGGGGACGCCCTAGGCGGACGTACGCCGACCAAATAGGTGATCTACTGATAAAGGGCAAAATAAAAAGTACCTATAACCGACGCGCATGCATGACGAGGTTAATGAATGTCGATGAAGCGAAAGAGGTATGTTTGAACCGAAGCATGTGGCGTTCCATAGTCTCTGCCTACCCCAATGGGAGACAGGCGTGACGTTATAGATAGATAGAGATAGATAGATAAAAACTTTCTAAATATGGCCGTGCGGCATTCCAAATGCGAATATTTCTGATCGCTTCGGCAAAATTCATATAGGTTCGTATTTACTTCTAGGAATATGTAAATAGACTTTCTTCATCATTTGAAAAACACTAAACTTAGAAGAGAACCGGTAATGGGTTTTCCTGCCTTTAATAAGTTACCGCCATAAGTTATTCTGCCTTCATTAATGATGCAAACAGAGTTGCGATAAAAACCAGGAATATAATAAAAGAGCAAAAAGTAAACCCGAGACTAAACGAAGAGAATAACCTTAAAGGAAATGAAAATTTTCTCTCTGATGACAAAACTTAGGGAGTGCAGACAAGAAACCGAGAAAATCTACTAGGATTCCGGCTAATGGAGTTATCTGGCGAGCTCAGGTGATTTAAAGAAAGAGCAAATTAAAGAGGAGGGAGACGAAATGAATAATTGTCTGCTTGTTTAAAATATTTTTCCTAGTTTCCATTTAAACATTTGTTGCAATAGATTGTATGAAACTCTGCTTCTTAAAGTTTTTATAAGCACATAAATGTATACATTATTCGAGTATAGTCAAATTGAAAATTCAGTTTAAATAATTCAGTATTATTTTCAAACTGTCTACTATTTTTCTTTAACAAGTGCGAACAGCTTTTAAATATTCACTTTACTTAGAATTTTCATGCAAAGATAATAAAAACAACAATATTTTTATTTTGTTTTCTACCTTTAAAATACTTAGTTAAGGTTGTACTATTTTAATCGTCTTAAACAGAAGCGAGACACAGCCGCTAGTAATGGTAAATCATCATGCTCGTGATTGTATTACCCTGCGTTTCACATAGATAATACTATTGTGTTATGGTATGGTATTAACACTTAATTGTGGATGATGATGATCAACATACTAGAAGTAGACTGATAAAGAAAGAGAATAAAGTTGCAAGATACACCAACTGAAACTTTAATTTCTGGCAATATAGGCACCAAAATAAGCATTTGAGTCCCACCAAGAAGTGCTAAAATTAATAGATTATTAAAACTATAAGAAACGCAAGCATTTTTAATAATCCGTAAACAAGTACAAGGTAATCACAATGCTCTCTTTAATTTAAAAGCTGAGAAACAAAAATCTCATCAAAATTAGAATACACCGTAAGTTTTTGTATAACAAAATGCAATATTATATACAGCTACAACGTACAATATACAAACTGTTGGTGGGATCTATCTCGCCAAGAGCAGAAAATTTAAGCTGAACAGTCTTCGTATTAATATAGAAACATATGTAAGAACACTCATATTTTCCACGTGGATTTGAATAGAAAAATTTGACATTAAATATACCTTACAGAGGGTTGAATGTACAATGGTAGATATGTAGACCGTAGTATCGTATCACCAGTGACGTTGATGAGCAACCTGCGTTCGTGCCAAGAGCAGCCTAATTACAGCCCTTCGTGTGCCATCTAGATTACAACTGATTGCAAACTGTTTTTAAGACCTGATTGGAAATCGGCAATGGCTCAGCTCGATTTAAATACGTAACCACGATAGAAAATTAATTACAAATGATAGTGTTTGCAAGTTGGTTAGAAGCGGTATCAGATTGAGTGGAGGTATTACGATAGAAAATTAATTACAAATGATAGTGTTTGCAAGTTGGTTAGAAGCGGTATCAGATTGAGCGGAGGTATTTCAAGGGTTAAGGGATCGGTAGGTGCTTAAAGTCTTACGATTGTATCGTGAGTTTATTGATTGCACTGTCTATGTAAATCTGTGTTGAAATTCTGTTAACACTATTTTGATAATGAGGACAAATATTTTACAGAATGATCTTACTTCTTCTTTGCTAATATTTTTTTAAGATTTTTCATAAAAATAATTATTTTTTACTTAGGTAGTTTTATAGAGGTCTTATAATATTTTATATTGATATACTTTTTTGAATCTATAACGTTGTTACCATTTGATACAAATATATAAATATGTACACAATAGATAATAATATGGCCATGAGATCTAGCAAAAGTCTGTGTCGGCAGACTGGCAGTATAAAGACCTTATTTTGTTGACTAGATAGACCTAATTTGGTACTTGATAAGGGTAACTACCCGATAGTTTAACTATTTACTAAATAACATCTCTCTCAATTGTAGCACCACTTTTAGAGGTCTGTTGTTAGTCTAGATAAGGTATACCATACCATACCAACTTTATTTCTGTTTTAGTTCGATGGTCGAAATGTTTTCAAGCGCCGCACATTCTCTCACCACCAAGTTTCTAATCCTACTTTAAGGGATCCATCTCTGAAAGTTTAAAAGATATGCGTAGCATGATCCAACGCGTCACCAAGAAAATAATAAGTTGAGACGCGACCATCTTCTCGCAGTGCATTTTGCCTTTATCTATCTGTATATAACCAATTCTTGCGTTACTGAGCGACTGACAGAGAACGCGATGCAACTACTGGGCGCAAGAAGCTGTAATTTGGTGCGTTAGAAGCACTAATATAGGATTTCTGGCAGATTTTACCGTAAGGGGCAAAAACAGTCCCACGCGGGAAAAGCCGTGAGCGAAATCTCATTTTACATAAAAAAATAAATATAAGTAAACCTTCATTTATGCTTATAATTATGAACTAAGAGAGCACTCTGACGTTGGTACTTAGGTATACTTTTAAAGTGCTACCTTTCATATGTAATTTTGCGTTAATTGTCTTAATGACTACGACGAGTAACTAGTTCAAAGTTTATAATTGTTGTAATTTACTTATGTACAATTATAAACATGACAGCCGTTTGCTTTCAAATTGCAAAGTTAGATTAAGTTTCGATGACTTGTCAAGTTTCGGATAAAGTTGAAATAGAACGAACACGGAAGAACGCCATGGTTAAGCAACTTCTTTCATTATTAAAATATTTAATGATCGGGTACTATTTTGGACGTAACTCAAATTGGAGTACCGCCGTTAAACATAATTATACTGAAGCAGATTTGTGTTTTAGTACTTTGGGTTAGATTTTATGGAGTTGTTGTAACATCAGCGAAGCATTGGCATCTTTCGTCATGTTTAATCGGTTAAAAACTGTTTAATATTTTTTGAGTTGTAATAGGTATTCCAAACCTGGAAAATTCCAATGCTACAACGCTACATCAGAGGTACCGAGGATAGACATATCCTCGCCATCTCTGATGTTATTTACACATAACTATTTATGTAGGTCAATAACTAGCGAACCATGTGGTCACAGTTCATCTAATCAAACTTTTGTCAACTTTTTCTGATATAAGTTTATAAAAACTCAATAATAGTACAAAATTTAGCGAAGTCATTTTTACAAAGAACTGTGTGATCGCTTTTTTTTTAAATACGAAAATGTTACATTGTTTATTTTTTAGAGTTTTGCAACTGTATTTAATGCACTGCATCTCATGCTGCGCCTGTAATTAATATTCATTTATTGTCACGAAACATCAAACATTTCACAAGGAAAGCACTATATGTGGCTTTTTATTCATCCCAACCTCGCTCATCTCATTTGGATGTATACCTCGCTCAGCCCATCGGAATATATTCCTTACTTTCGTGGATACGTGTCTTAAGGTTATACTAGCCCGAGTCATTACATCCCGCGGGCGTCGTAGATCCCTTAAATCCTTTGCCCAAGTGTATACCTGTGAGTGTACCAGTGAGTGTGTGTAAATTAATCTTTACTTATGTGCCAATTACACCTAATGCTTAAGAACTTAAAAAAGAACCTTCGACCTTTATAGGCCTCGCTCATATTGTCAATGCCAGTTCCTGGAACGTGCGCTCGCCGTGTATTAAGCGTTCACTTTGTACTACAGAGTGAACGCCGAGTGCATTCCGGGTGCACGAGGAACGCGCACGCCCAATGTGACGTAGGACTTTGATGCTCATGTCGTGACTAAACTTGCCATGCCCGTATTAAGTTAAGCAACAAACGAATGTCCTCAACTGGATAGTTAATAGATGTTGTCGCTTCTTGTGACATATCTACAGAGCTGTTGGTTTCAGTACTTCTCTCAGAATAAGAATTGTTAGGCCATGTTGGAGGCATTTGGGTGATTTTTAAACCAACACTACAGTTGGTATCACACTCATAGGAAGAGAAGAAGTTATAATTTTGCACTACGCGCATTATTGTTAAAGATAACGGTGCTGGTTGCGTGATTACCTTAAGTCTTTTTAAGGTACTTTGTATGAGAATGAAGCACATTACGCAATCATTTAATTTAATTTTATTTTTATTCCAATTTGTTTACTTTTATATTTAATCTTAATTTTATTTTATTTTCTACAATCTCATTTATTTTCACAATTTATTCGACTATTCATTATTCTTCTATTCTAGTTAGCCCTTAATTACTTACCATCGTAACTACAAATGCTGTGCTCAACCGTAATCGGATTTCAAATTTATAATTATTTATATACTAGATATCTAATTACTATAACTATTCAATAATGTAATTTGTTTTCTGTAGTTATGCCTATTATTAAATAAATAAATAAATCATTGTTTCTGATTTCGAAGAAAATAAAATAAATAAAATTTCTAACCTGAAAATTTCAACGCATAAACAGTCTCTATTTCATCGTGTATTCAATTCGTGTCTTTTTTTTTCTCATAAAATATTCCAGTAAATATTTACGATTAATACAATTTCCTTATTGGTGTTTTCTTTTCCAAGAAATTTAGCAATTCCGAACCTGAGCTGCCAAATTCCTTGGAAATAATTAATTAAAGTAGCCGTATTTATTACGAACTAAATTATTTATTACGAAATACTTGTATAAAATTTGTTAAATCAGAACAAGAAAATAATTGATAATAAATTCACTATATTAAGTTGGTTTATATTTAAGTTTTCATTTTAATAACGAGCCTTGTTTGGACCGTGTATACTGCCTAGGACATACGCAAAGAGACTCCCTGTGGCTGGACACAAGAAAATTGACCAGACCTACATCCAGCAGGCTGATAATGATGATGACTTGTCAAACTGCTTTATAATATTTATGTATTTTTTAGTGACATTACCTAATGAAACTGAACTGACTGCCTCCGTGGTCCGTGGAGCGTATGTGACTGCTGATCGGAGGTCCCGAGTTCGTTCCCGGGTCGGGCAAAAGTGTTACTGGGTTTTTCCAAATTCTTAGTAGCAGCAGCGGAGACTGGTGATGTGCCCGGTAACGGCAAAAGGCTCGCCCCCTACTACGTGGGACCTAAAAATTAATGGCGAAATGTGGGTGTAATATTACACCTTTGACTACCCCTTCGGGGATACAGGTGTGAGCCTATAAAAAAAAAATTAAGTGAGGACAAAATTTTTCAATCATCTCAGTTTCACATAGAGCAATTTGTTTAATTATTCATGAATTTAGCTTCATATATGAGCACGGAAGAATCGATTCTGAGGCATTCAAAATCATTCTGTCACCATCGAAAAGTTTAAATTTTCACGGCAATTAATAAATTGTGTGCTCCAAAATCTACTACCGAAAATATCTATACCTACTTGTTCATTAATTATTGACAACCAAAAAATCCTGCAAAGAAATTCCACTTTTCCACGTCCACGTGCTAAAAGCGTCTAATAAATTATTGCGATCGTTAATTGAGGTTACCTTCACATTTAGACCACTCACACAGTAAAAACGCGATACATAATTTAGCACTGATAACCGAACAAATCCCGAGCATTAGGTATTAGCGGGTGTCGCTTTCCAAACACCGTAGCACTTACATTTCTGTCCCCTAGGAACACATTTGCGTCATTTACCACTGAAACGAGACGTGTCTTCGCAGAAAGCGATGCGTGAGGATGATTGATACGAATTTAGTACGCGGCGGAAAACCGTATTCCTTGCGACTAGTGAGTTCATTCATCAACCGGTGACAACCGAGGCTATTACGTTTACCAATTTAATAAATATAATTTATGTGTACCCTATTTATCACCGAGAAAGGGTGGACGCACAATATTGGATACCGAACGTTCGGATTTTAAAAAGGGTAACGCGCGTGTTATTTTTTTTTCTCCTATCTAGTTTTATGTTCTGTCATGATTGTGCTCTGAAACATAATTATAATATATACAGCCAGTCCTTTCTTTTTATGTAATGGATATCGTAAATCAATGGGCTACATTACCATCACGATGTATTTGCGTTACTTAAATTGTTAATTTATGTAACGATAAAACATTTCTCTTGTGTTTGATATAATTTATATAATTATATTGTAGAATAAAAGTCTGTTCTTCAGTTATGCTTTCGGTGATAAATAGCCGAAACGATTTTTAAATTATCTTATATCTACGTAAGTCCTAGAATACTTTTCAAACTTCACCTGAGAGAGTGAATTTAGGTAGTTCACTCACAACCCAGTGATTACCAAAAATGTAGTGTGTTTGGCAAACAGTGATCTATTTTATTTAAAAGTAAAGCATTTTAATTCCCTATATGACAGGGTAAAATTACTCCATTTTTGGTCTTGAGGCGAGGTTGCAGTATTTTTAAGATTTTTAAACGTCTGAAAGTCCTATGAACTATGATATTTTTAATGAATAAAAATTAAAGTATAAAAGTTGAACATATCTTCTAGTAAATCGTAAAGATAGAAAGAAACACGATTTGGAATGATTGGCTCGATAAAAAAAAATGTTAAACATGGCACTAAATCACAATTTTAAACGTGTACTGCTTAGAGATTCCATAATGAATTTATATGAAAGTATTATCAATAGAAACAGCTCTTTATTTTAAAATAAATGGTAAAAACAGATTTCGTAATTTTGTTATCATTTTTCTCCAAGAAAAAAAATAGTCAAAATGTTGGCATTATATCGCTCGCCGGCCGTTCATCAGTGCCTGTCTAGACGTGATTGAGGGCGGACGTACGTCGTTGCTCCGCAAAATCCCCCTCCACCCCCGCATTTACGTTTTCGCAAAAGTACAAAGAAATTCGTATTCCAAACTCATTCGTTCAAACCATAGAAGAAACCGTAGACAGGTTACTGACAAGGTAACCGGCGCTTACGAGTGGCACGCATTGCGAAAAGCGTACGCACACTAATATAAATATGTCAAAATGACACACTAAGAATTAGATGAGAAATGTAAGTGAGATAGCACATCTAATCGCAAGCGCAAAAAAGAGATAAACATATGCTCTCTGTACCGACGCGCATTGTGACATCATGCTGACAGTTTCACAAACAATAATTTGACTCAGATGCGATATGATCACTTTGTCCGTCTTGAGTAAATTCAATTCGCCTCAAAGTAAATTTGATTAATTCATTTAAGGTAGGGAAATAAAAAGTCGATGTGATTTACTTATAACATTTAATAAAAAAGTACATTTTATTCTTCTCATTTCATTCACATTCAATGGAAACCTAAAACAGTACGTTAATATAAAAAATGTGCGCTGCGGACCCACCGTAGCCCTGGCAATACCCCTGGGGGCATGGTGGGTCCTTTAAAGCTTACCTAACCGTACTCCTGGCTGAAATGCTCGTAGTGTTGTACCAACGTGCTACGTGGACATTAAACTGAACAGTGTTATCTCTCGTATGATACTTTGTTTTTTAGCCTTTGTACACGCACAATACTGCTTCTCTTTTACACTCGCTAAATGCCAATTTTTTTATTCACTCTATTAATTGTGATACTGAATTTATTATAAATTGTAAATAAAACGTTGTAATATTGTAATACTCATGAATGAGAAGTGATTTCATAACTTTTAGTTATTTTCCTACTATAGTTTGTGCAAAATCTCATTACACACGACGGCATTTTCAAATGTAACGTACACACACGCGAGTAAAAGAGCGAGCGCTTCCGACCGCAGCGCGTACGCAACTAAAGCCAAATGAGACAGTTAGCCTGTTTTTAATGTGGCACTAAAGCCAAATGAGACATTTAGCCTGTTTTTAATGTGCCACTTTTGAAGTTCGCATAACTCATCTACAGGTTTTTTACGCTGCGCTGTGGCACACGCACACACGAAACCCCCCCTCCCCTCCCCCCGCTCACTCGCTGACGCCACCCCCGTGTTTTTGTTTTTGCGGGGGGCGAGGTCGAGCTACGCACTGTACTGCAACCTCGCCTTAATTTACTACTATTAAAACGAGCAATCACAAGTCACACTGTATATAACTATGAAAATGGAATGGCAAAAATATAGTATGGTAGCATACTGTATGTTTTTAAAAAGGATGGCCGTTAAGTAGACATACATATACTCACGCCTTTTCCCGTCGGGGTAGGCAGAGACAACAGAACGCCACTTGCTTCTATCCTTACAAACGTTAAATAGACTTCGTAGGAAATGAATTTTCTTTTTTTCTTCGAATCTATGAAAAAGCTAAGTATCTCTATAGCTCCTTTTAAAAGGTTATAAACTTATAAAATCTACATGTAGATTCGAATACGAATAGAGAAGTAGTTAAAGAGCCTATTGGGTTTTAACAGAACTTAAGAGCCTATATTCTACGTCCCACGTATGTATTACCAGCCATTTGTAGAGCACGTATTTCGATTACGTGCTGAGAATTTCCCAACAGAAAAGCACAACAATACATCTACCAACCCAGATAATGAACCCGGGAAATCACTGTTGACCTGCAACGTAGTTGCACTACTGTAAACGTAATCATGCGGATACGGATAGACGAGGGGTGACTGAAAACACAAATTTTTGCCATGGAATTACATGTATACAATATGAATAATATTTCAGGAACTTTTTAACTCGTATTTGTATTTATTAACATATGCATGTAATTATAATTGCACAGTGTTATCCATATCATAAATAACGAAACAATTGAATTTAAAATTTTATTGAAATTATTCATTAAAATACTATCATGGAGATGAGAAAATGGGCTTTCAATTAATATCATAACATAACTTCACGCCTTTTATCCCCGAAGGAGTAGGCAGAGGTGTATTACACACTCACTTTTCGCCAGTTATGTTTCGGTTCCAATGTAATAGGGGCTGAGCCTATTGCCATCTACCGGGCACATTATTAAGCGAACGATAATTAACTTATTTAATACACACATAAATTAGAAAAGTCAGAGATGTGTACACGGGGTAACTGGGGATCGAACCCGGGGCCATCATCTCGGCAGTCCGTTACGTACACCACTGGGCTATCGCCGCTTCAGGATCAACTAATATCAATATATGTTTAAAGCTGTATCCTATTTTATCTACACTCTCGTAACAAAACACATCGGTTACAAAGCTACGGGCTGTAATTATGATTTTCTGCTGTTCAGTATATAGAATCACCAAATATAAAAATAAAGCTAGGTAACTATTTTCAAACTTCAACCGTAGATCAGCGATACTTCAACTCTTATCCTATTTTCAACTATAACAAACAAGCTACAAGATCTCTAAAGTAATGATATCATAATTCTATTGAAACTCAGGGCAAACTTTGGTATAAAATGAGCTTTAAAACTTCAGCATGCAGATAAGTATGGAGGAAATATCTCACGAACTAGCTACCCGTTTATTTTGTGCCGGGTGAAACGCGTCGTTGCCAAATTACCCGTCAAAATGTTAAATGTTACTTGTTATGTTCTATTTACTTACGCCATGTAGGTAAAAGTCAAGAGCTTTGCGTTTAGAATAAACTGGTAAACTTTCAAGGTGAGTTTACTCTAGAGTTGCTTGTAAGTAGGGCTAAAATAGAAGGCAGTCTCGATTTTTGTAATAAAGGTCACGAACGCAAACAATATTTGGATTGCCATATAGGTAGCTGTAATTTCCTTACGTTAATAATTAGTAATTATATCATGTGACACTAATGATAACGGGCTGAAAAACGGTAATGAAAATACCGTAATAGCTGAAACTATGTATTTGTGGGTGATTTCATTAATTAATTATATCGCGTGAATGACTTTTGATCATGACCTTTTATTAAAGCAAAACCACATAGCATATAATATGAATAGTTCGTGCTCGCTGGTATTGCCTCCAAAAGACATGCTAAAGTGGTGTCATAATATGAAAATGTCCCTAAAATTTTATATTCGTCAGTCGAGACAAAGCCTACGTGACACACTTCTACCCTCCAAGATTACTTTAAAATATTAGGTACATCGTGTATTTCCATATTTTTACTTTTTAATTTCGAAAGAGAAAAACATAGGTATTTTGGTTTTTATATATTAAAAAGTAAAAATATATATTTTGTTTATTCAACCGTCGAGTAAAGTGACAAAAGCCGTCCCACTAAACCCAGGCTAACCAGCTTATCTCTCGCATAATATAACCTGTATAGTGTGGTGTGAGCTTCATTCTAGGGGTTATCAGTTAGCCTTTGTATGGCCTAATGGACATTATCGGCTGCCATAATAGGGTACTTTGCATATTATCTAGCAGCTGTAACAACACGCTGCAGCTGTGGTGGTTAATGCGGTCTTTAACGTTAATAATTTTAAAACGGGGGCAGTTTGCAACATGATTCAATCATTCTTCTTTTTTATAAATTGAAAAATCTCAACAGGACTTTTTGTTCTCAAATCTCCTATTTGGGGATGGATAAGCAATGATTTATTTTTCTTTTTTTGCTTTGAAGAGAAAAAGAAAAGCACCACTATTCATTGAAATTAAACTACAGTTTACGGATTTTATCGCGTTATATTACTTTCACTGGTTATTTGTAATTACATTTAAACCGAAAGATCTAGAAATTACATTTTTATTACTAGCCGACGTTTCGAATTCTTTACAGGATTCATGTTCACGGCAGACTGAGGTGATATTTGTCTTTGTCTTGAATTTAAAAGTTATCTCAAAGTACCCGAACATTTTTCAACTATTGGTGTTACTATCTACGCAGAATGTGCTCACTGTGTCTTGATGTCTTCTGGTGACTTTGTCCTTTTTGGGTTTCATTAGCCTGATAACAGGGTCCCAAGCTGGAGGTACATTCCAACCATCTTCCCTATTGAAATTAGGATGTTTTTTAATTTCAATAGCTTCACGTATCATTCTTGGAATAAAGCGGTGTTCTTTTGCGAGTATCTGTGGTTTATCAAATCGCAGGTAATGGTTGGTTCCTTGTTCTACATGTTCACACACAGCAGACTTCGTCGAGCGTTTGTGTTTAATGTCAGCTATATGTTCCTTTAGTCGAATGCCTATGCTTCTCTTGGTTTGGCCAATGTATGAGAGCCCACACTTACAGTCTATCTTGTAAACCCCGGCCTCTTGTAAGGGTAACTGACACTTGACAGATGGTAATAATTGGCTTATCTTCGTTGGCGGCTTGTAGAAAGTTTTGATTGAAGCTCGCTTCAAGATGTAGCCAATCTTGTTGGTCACGCCCTTGATGTATGGGAGGACAGCAGGTTGTCTCTCTACTGTGGCTGGCTTGTTCTTCGGGTATCTGTGACGTTGGCGCGGTGGTCGGAGCTTGTTGTCTTGCAGAACTTGCTTGACATGTTGAAGCTCGGCGTCCAGGTGTTTCTTGTCACAGATCCCCCGGGCTCTCTGAAACAAAGACATTCCTACGGTAGCTAACTGTTTAGGATGGTGGTGAGATTCACCGTTTAAGTACCTATTTGTATGTGTCTTTTTCCTATACACAGTGTGGCTCAAAGAGTTGTTTTTGTTCCTGATAACAAGAACATCTAGGAAAGCTAAAGAATTGTTTGCCTCCTCTGCTGTGTGTGAACATGTAGAACAAGGAACCAACCATTACCTGCGATTTGATAAACCACAGATACTCGCAAAAGAACACCGCTTTATTCCAAGAATGATACGTGAAGCTATTGAAATTAAAAAACATCCTAATTTCAATAGGGAAGATGGTTGGAATGTACCTCCAGCTTGGGACCCTGTAATCAGGCTAATGAAACCCAAAAAGGACAAAGTCACCAGAAGACATCAAGACACAGTGAGCACATTCTGCGTAGATAGTAACACCAATAGTTGAAAAATGTTCGGGTACTTTGAGATAACTTTTAAATTCAAGACAAAGACAAATATCACCTCAGTCGGCCGTGAACATGAATCCTGTAAAGAATTCGAAACGTCGGCTAGTAATAAAAATGTAGTTTCTAGATCTTTCGGTTTAAATACATACACATACATACATATCGTCACGCCTTTTATCCCTGAAGGGGTAGGCAGAGGTGTATTTCTACACCCACTTTTCGCCAGAGATACTTTAGTCCCACGTAATAAGGGGCGAGCCTATTGCCGTACCGGGCACATTTCCAGACTCCGTGCTGCTACTGAGAATTTCGTGACAGAAAAACCCAATAACACCGCCCGACCCAGGAACCGAACCCGGGACCTCCCGATCCCACGCGCATATTTACGCCGCGTGACCAACGAGGCAGTCGTATAGGGTTTGATGTCGAGTTTTCCGTCTCTACGCAAAGATGGTATTTGCAGCGTTTTATCCCTTAGTCGCCTCTTACGACACCCACGGGAAGATAGGGGGTGGTGACACTTGTATTCTATGCCGTCAACCACACGGCAAATGTATATCG
Source organism: Euclidia mi (assembly GCA_944739405.2). Classification (NCBI taxonomy): domain Eukaryota; kingdom Metazoa; phylum Arthropoda; class Insecta; order Lepidoptera; family Erebidae; genus Euclidia; species Euclidia mi. The sequence goes on along the minus strand of OX123197.2, from coordinate 41,476,222 downwards.
GTTTAAATGTAATTACAAATAACCAGTGAAAGTAATATAACGCGATAAAATCCGTAAACTGTAGTTTAATTTCAATGTGTAACATTCGCGTAAACCCAAGAAAATATTATGTGCACCACTATTCCCTTAGTAGATAGCACCAGAGGGAATTAATAATCTTGTCACTGAAAATGATAAGATGATGATCGTCGTGATGCAACATGTAATAAATTAAAATATTTTTTACAACAAAACTTTACATAACACAAGAAGCACAAGAAGCCCCGCCTCGACTCCTCCACTAAACAGGGTAAGTCCTATGCACAGGTCTCCAAGGCATCTCTGGGCGTTGCAGTAACATGCAAGCGCACAGGGAACTTGCCGAAGGAGTTCGTGGACCGGATACTCACGGAGATTCAAAGGAAGATCCTGAGTGACGCCTGGTCGACTAAAACTCCAAAACGCCCCGCCCCTGCGTTCACCGGGAAACCCATGTACGCGGACGGGGTCCTCAAACTCTGGTGCGCCGACGAGGCAACGCGTACCTGGCTGACGGAGGCGGTCTCTCTCCTGGTCCCACCACCGGGCTTCGAACTGGAGGTCAGGGGCCAGGAAGAGGCCCCGAAGAGAGTGCGGTGCGGCGTTGTCGTTCCCGACGAACAGGGGGTCTGGGACGACGTGCGCGACGTGGGTCGGGCTCTGGAGTTCCAGAACCCCTGGTTGGCGGTCGACAAATGGTCTCTGCTGCACTCGGAGAAACAGTCAGGTGGGTGGTTCCTGGTCGTGGGCGTCCCGGAGGAACAAGTCCCGGTCCTGGTGCAGAACGAGCGCCGCCTCGCGTTGGGGCTGGGTGCAGTCTACGTCCGGTTCCGGGACTCTACAGGAAAGTATGTCGACCATCCTCCGGGATGCGACAACTCCACAACACAAGCCTCAAACACCCAGTCAGGGTGCTCCGCGAAATCCGGCCTGTCAGAGCCGGCCGCGTCTGGCTCGGGGGCTGGCCCGTCAGCCGAGGGTAACTCGGAAGATGAGAGCTTGCTCCTGAGTCCGGTGCGGCGGGACGACGGGGTGGAGGCTGGCGACATCCTGGCCGGCCTAACGCAGCTGAAGGTCGGGGAGGAGGGGACATCACCCACAGATGAACCCTCTGCCTAGTGACGTCAGCTGCCTACAAATCAACCTCCATCATAGCCAAACGGCCACTGCGCAACTGCGCAAATGGATGGAGGTCCAACATTCAGCCATCGTGCTCATCCAGGAACCTTGGATAAGGGGTGGCCTCATTAGAGGCCTCTCCAGCCTGGGAGGTAAGATTTACTATTCTACTGACCACACACATCCAAGAACCTGCATACTTACAACTAAAAACATCAGAGCCCAAGCTTTAACGGAGTTCTGTTCCAGAGACATCACAGCAATACAAATTGAAATAATACAGCAGCCAAGGAGTATAGCGGTCGTTTTCGCATCGGTCTACATGCCCGAGGCCGAAGACCCGCCTCCGTTCGACCTCACGCGTCTGGTTAACCAGTGCGAGAGAACCAATACGGAGGTCGTAATAGGAACGGACTCCAATGCCCACCACCAAATGTGGGGCATGGACTGCAACAATAACAGAGGTACGTCATTGGTTGAATACTTATTCACCACTAATCTTACCCTATTAAACACAGGTACGGAGCCCACCTTCGTCACTAAACGTAGTCGGACAATTATCGACTTAACTCTCGCAACAGAAGGAGCGGCTGAACGCATCAAGGGATGGCACGTCTCGAAAGAGGCATCATGCTCAGACCACAGATGGATCAGCTTCTCCATGAAAGTCGATATACAGCCCACACAGCCCCGCAGGAAACCACACAACACTGACAAAGCAAAGTATGTCTTACTACTTAATGAGAAACTTACCCTTACGGCCACGCCGCCGGTACTGGGTGACACTGAACAGATCGACGATCAGGTATGTATACTGACGCAGTCGATGCTAGACAGCTATTATGCAGCTTGCCCAGAAACCACTCCACCTTCAACCCCGGGGAAACAACCCTGGTGGGGCGCTGAACTTGAACGTAAGCGCAAGAAGGTAAGAAAGTCTCTAAATAGGGCAATGAACACAAGCGCGGACACAGATTGGGACGCTTATAAAGCGGCCAAATCAGACTACAGAAAATGCCTCAGATTCAGACGCACCATGGGATGGAGAAAATTCTGTGGGAGCATTGAATCCTGCCAACAAGCAAACCGGGTAAGGAAACTACTGGCCCAGCAACCGACGGTTGCACCAGGTACTCTCCGTAAACCGGATAACACATACACTACATCGGAGGAGGAGACAAGACGCGTCCTACTCGAAACACACTTCCCAGGCTGCGTCCTCACCCCGGTAGTAACGTGGCACGATACACCAACAGTGGCGACCGAACACGAATGGAGACAAGCAAACAACGTGGTCACAGAAGAAAAACTCCGATGGGCCATCGATAGCTTCCACCCCTTCAAAGCAGCCGGACTGGATGGCATCTTCCCAGGGTTACTACAATGGGGAGGGGAACCTGTCCTTAAAAGACTCCTGGCAATCATGAGGTCTAGCCTGGCCCTCAGATATGTACCGAAGAGGTGGAGGGAAGTCAAACTGATCTTCATACCAAAACCAGGCAAAACAGACTATACCCATGCAAAGTCCTTTAGACCAATAAGCCTTACCTCCTTCATGCTTAAAGCCTTGGAAAGGCTTTGCGAGAGGGAACTAAGAAGTGGGGCTCTTAAGCACCTACCCTTACATGCCAACCAACATGCATACAGCTCAGGGAAATCGACGGAATCGGCCTTACATCAGGCCGTGGCCCAGATAGAAGCTGCTATACAACAAAAAAGCATTTGCTTGGGCACCTTCATCGACATAGAAGGAGCCTTCGACAAGACAAACTTTTCCAGCATAAGCAACGCCCTAGCCAGGCATGGTGTGGATCAGATGCTGATACAGTGGATCCAAAACATGCTCAGCAAAAGGGTAGTGCGCCTGCAAGGCGACAATCAGACAGCCTTGATAACTAAAGAGTGCCCGCAGGGAGGTGTACTCTCCCCGCTATTGTGGAACTTAGTCATCAATGAACTCATAGACAAACTCAACGCGAGATACTTCTATACAATAGGTTATGCAGATGATCTAACCATACTCACATCAGGTAAGGTAACCAGTACAGTGTACGACCTAACCCAACAAGCCCTACGCATAGTAGAGTGGTGGTGTAATGAGTACGAATTATCTGTAAACCCGACCAAGACCGAACTAGTTATGTTCACACACAAACGCGCGCTGGGTACTTACCGATTGCCCAGGTTATTCGATACAGAGCTTAAGCTGTCTACCGAGGTCAAGTACCTAGGTGTCACTCTCGACAGCAAATTGACATGGAACAGCCACATGGAAAATAAGCTCAATAAAGCCAGCATCATTTTCTGGCAGTGCAAGAAGATGATAGGAAAACGCTGGGGCCTATCCCCCAAAATTGTCTTATGGCTCTATAAGACAATAATACGTCCGATGGTAAGCTACGGCGCAGTAGTGTGGTGGCCTAGGACCAACCTAATAACGGCCGCCAACAAGCTTCAGAAGCTTCAAAGACTTGCATGCCTAGCGGCCACGGGCTGTATGAAAACAACGCCAACAGCGGCACTTGAAGTGTTGCTGGATCTGCCTCCATTGCACCTGTTCATACAACAGGAAGCAACGATGTCGGCAGTCCGGCTGAGAGCCCTGAAGCTCTGGAAAGACACGAATATACCGCACACTAACAACTTAAATACACTCTTTAAAGAAGTTCCTATCACACAAGCAATAAGCGACCGCATACCGAAACAATTTGTTTTCGACAAGAAATACAAAATCCAACTGTACGAGGATCTACACGGAGGAGCAGTTAATCACAACGAGCTCACGATCTTCACAGATGGGTCCAAAACGGATACAGGTACGGGTTCAGGAGTATTCTCCGAGGACCTAAACATCAACATCGCAGCACCGCTGGGAGCCTACAACACGGTCTACCAGGCCGAATGTTTTGGCATAATCCTAGCTGCCACAGCAATCATGGCACGTGAGGTAAGGGAACGATCCATTAGGATCCTCTCAGATAGTAAGGCTGTCCTCTCAGCCCTCAAAAGCCATACTATCACCTCGGCACTCACGCTTGAATGCCACCAGAAACTAACAGAGGTAGGTAAACTAAACAAATTAACACTGCAATGGATCAAGGGCCACAGTGGCTCAAGAGGGAATGACGCAGCCGACGTACTCGCCAGAAGAGGGGCCACTTTAGAGGTGGTGGGACCCGAGCCCATAATTCCCCTCCCTTCTGGTTTTTATCGCAACCTGGTAAGAAATAGGACCAGGACCAAACACAACCAGTCCTGGATTGGTATTGAAACATGTAGGCAGGCCAAGGAGGCTCTTCCCGCAGTAGACGGTAAGATAGCCAAACAAATCCTCCGGCTGTCCAAACAACAACTACGGACAGTCACGGCCGCCTACACAGGACACGGATTCTTTAATAAACACCTATTTACTATAGGTATCACCGACAGCCCGCTGTGCAGGGCCTGTATGGCAGCAGACGAGACGGCAGCCCACCTGCTCCTCGACTGCCCTGTGGTCGCACAGTACAGGCAGCAGTACCTGACCAGATACAGCACCCTGAGGGAGGCCGTGGGCCACATCAAGAGTCTGCTGGCCTTCCTCGAAGAGCTGGGGTGGCTCGAATGAAGACACCATTCCCACCCGCACGCAAAATACACGCCAAGACGTGGAGTTGCGGAAACAGCCCGTGCCATCAAGTATCAAGTAAGTTACATAAAAGTATCGAAGTACTCGTCAAGACAAATCAAACAAGCTGAAACTGGATGGGTTTGCATGGTTTTATTGCGCGTGCCTATGGCCATCTTCCATTTTCATCATCAGATCGACTCTATGTCGTAATTATATTGTTGTTAGTGTTGTCATGCGATTTACACCTGCATGCTAAATTTCAGCTCAATACAAACCGGAACAGGTGAAAGGAAATAAAAGCTTCTAAAATCCTTTTTATTAAATTAAAATTAAGATTAAAAAGAAAAACTGCCTCCGTGGTCCAGTGGATAGCGTATGCAGCTGCTGATCGGAGGTCCCAGTTTCGATTCCCGGGTCGGGCAAAAGTGCTACTGGGTTTTTTCGAATTCTCAGTAGCAGCATGGGATCTGGTGATGTGCCCGGTTACGGCAATAGGCTCGCCCCCTATTACGTGGGTCCTAAAAATTCATGGCGAAATGTGGGTGTAAAATATTACACCTCTGCCCCCGATCCCCGAAGGGGTAACAGCCGTGAATCTATAAAAATAAGGATCATCCTCCAACTCTTTGCCTAAACGATACTATCACAAAATATACAAAATTTTACTGTACTTAATACAAGTCATTTGCAGTTACACTCAGCGAACATATGTGTCTGAACTACAGAGATTTGTACTAAGCTCTTCTGTAGATAAATAAGAATACTAAACCTTTTTTGCCTAGACCGAGCTGGCCATTTAGCTTTCTTAACCAACAGCAAGGTAAAACACATCAAATTTACATACGCGTGTGTTAATAATAATAAAATGCGAGTGTGTGTGGCAAATGTTGTAATTTTTTTGTACCTTCGGGTGGCTTGAGAACAATATTGAAAAGGGTTTCTTTGAAAGTAGGCGTAAGGAACGGTGCGGGGAAATGTGATAAGGAAATCCTGTAAGTTGTTATCAAATGGTTACTTTAACTTCAAAATTATGGTCGTCTATAGGTGAATTGATATTTCATTTCATTGTAAATGTGAAATCGTTTTACACAAGAAGCTTTAAAATATAATGCACAATTTATAGGAAAACCGCGGTTACACCTTTAGGGCTACTATTTCGTAACCTTGGCTCATAGCGTGACGCGGATAAATGGGCTATCTAACACAACAACAATAATTTAAATCTAACTAGTAGTTCTTGAGATAAGCGCGTTCAACCAAACAAACTCTTCAGCGTTAATATATTAGTATAGATAGATGTAATGTTTGCTCCTAAAAATATTTAAAAATATTAAATTAAATATGTAACCAATACGTAGGTACCTACCGAAAATATTTCAGGTATTCAATTTTCATCTATAGAATCTTTTCTAATTATTAATCAGTGATTTAGGATTACAGTTTATTTTATGAAATCTTCAATTCATTCATTACCAGTTGTCGTTCACTTTCCCATGGACATTGAAAACCATTTGTTTCAAGCTATGTTCATTTATTTTTGTGCTAGTCTCGCAAAACGTCAAAATAGCTTGATCTTTTGAATTTACTTCAATACTTTTATGGTTTCAGTTTCAGTGTCAGCAAAACCCAAATGAACAACCGGTAAACAAATAAAATAATAGTTCAAATAAACTAAACGGCACGTTTTATTGCCTTTACGGCCACTCCAAGATTTCATCGCCTACCTTCAAGCTCCATCATCATACCAGCTTAATGGTGCTATATTATCGTCATCATTTTCCTTATAGCGTTATCCCAGTTTCAACCCAGGGTCCGCTTATTAGTTTAACCGGATTTGGCTGAATATTAGCTTTTCCACAGAGCGACTGCCTGTCTGACCTCTGCAACCCAAAGGGATAGCGATATTCCATGGTTTGGACTAGTGTCGGTTTATTTAGTTACCAACGCCCTATTTATTTAGTTAGCCGGGACTGATGGCTTAACGTGCTCTCCGAGGCACAGGACAAGCGATAATTAACAATCTTATACGCACATAACTCCGAAAATTCATTCGTACGCGCCGTGGATTACAACCCCATATGCATGACAATCTGTTGGTATCTCCACTAGGCATTTGCTGATTATTTGCCATATTATCGTATTAATCAATAAATAATTGGCGAGTTTCATGGCGGTATAAGAACTTTAAGTGGACAAAATTCAAAGCCCTCGATTTTACAACACAGTCAGTTTAGTTACAGGTTGACCTAAGAATTTTCAAAATTGTTGCTATTACTGCTTTACATGAAATATTATCAGCTCGACTAGTATAAAAAAATACAGAAATAAGCATTTTATTACCATTTACAACATACTTAAAATGTATCTCTGCATCACTCTGTAATTACACCTTAAGCCCTCGGGAGAGATCCGCAACCAGGGCGAAGCGTAACGGCCCGTAATTAAAATAATAAATCAATCGAAATACATACAGTGTACAATCACTGCAGCATATGGACTCGAGCATAAGCCACAACGTCGAATCAAATACCTCACTACGACTATTAAAAGGCCGTGTATGCACCGGCGATGCGTATCCGATACGAGAAAAACAAAAAGAAAATAAATAAACATCATTTATTTTTATTCACATTCCTTTATTTGATCCTAAACTAGCCAGAGCCTGTAACGGCACACATACATACAAATATTATATTCTCTCAAAAACATAAATGTTATAAATAAGAAAGTACTAAATTGCACTTAGACACAACAAACAAATCGTAAACCGGCTTAATAATCAGTCACTGAACAGTAGACTTACAGGCCTACCAAACTATTGTGAATGTATTTATATTGTGCCGCTTAGCTGTGCCCGTCTCTGGAAATAGCGAGGTCAAAGTGAAACCCAAGACTGCACTCTTGTTCATATTCTCTAAGGCACACAGAAATTAATCTCAAAGACCTAGGTAGTTTCTCACTGTTATATTCTGACAATTTACCTCTGCCCCCAACACAATATTACATTGTACATTTCTCATTTCTACTGCTCACAAGAGGGTGGTATGGCCTTTAAGAGGTAACATTGAAAGATGCTAAATCAACAAGGGCATAATTATGTAACTTTATTACGTAGAATAGTCTCAGATGATATGATTTGCTGCTTTTATTATTATTTGAATGTAACCTTATTTACGCACATTAATATTTGTATAAGAAAGATCATATTGTCATGCCTATGCCTTTTCTAATGTGTTTGTTAAAAGGGACGTATGTCAATTTGTTCAGAGCCAGACGCGTCGCCACAGCTAAGGTCATCGACCTCCCACGTTGCCCTCTAATCATCTGTTAAACGGATAAAGCCTTTGTCAATAGGCTATCAATATTTGTAATTGAAAGCCAGTTTTAAACTGTGGGAATTCTGGAAAACGATATCGGAAATATCAATCCGGCTTTTAAACGTGTTGATGTTTGCATTTTAATATTATTTGTTTTACTCTCATACATTTTGTTTGTAAAAATTTAATGCCTGTAATGTCTGTAAATGAGAGATCAAAATCCGTTGTATTTTAGATTACGAATAATAGATACCTACAGAAAGAGACTTTATTTTTTATTATGCTATAATGGTATTGAAGATTGAGTGTACCTAATTTTAAGACGAAAATATTTATTGTAATTTTTATCATCATAGTAGATAGACGGCCGCTGCTGGACATAGGCCTCATCCAAGCCTCATCAAAGACCGATCTCGAGGAGCCCGCATCCATTCCCTGCCCATGATCACTATAAGATCGTCTGTGCACCTTGCTGTAGGCCTACCACTACTACGACGTCCGGTGCGTGGCCACCAATCTAGAACCTCTCTTAGTTTTCATCGTTTCTAAAAACTTGAAACCTGGATATTTCTAACAATCGCCTTTAATAAAACTGAAGTTTTTTAACAATCGACTTTTATAGAACTGTTTTCCGTTAACTATGTAAACTGAATGGTACAGAAACCGTTGGTTTTATACAAATATAATATTTTACAGAAAGATTTTGTCCGCTATTTTTTGGTGCACAATCCGACTAGATTCACCGATTTTTATGGATGGTTTCATAAATATACTCTGTAATATATAAAAAAATAAATATAAAATTGTAAGTGGTGATTGAAATAATATTTAAAAGATTTTGGAAATAAAGAGAAGTAAATGTAAATGTGTGTTTGTTATGAATACAAGACATAACCTATCCTGTAAGGTTTAAAGTTGAAATTAAAACATGTTATGGAATTCATAAACATTTATTTTTATAACTATGGGTTGTATCATAAAGAAAATACAGAATTTTAAATAATATAAGTTATATCGGGCGCCAGATACAATCCCAGAAAATACAAAATTTGCCAGATAAGTCAGTGATAGAGTACAATATGGACTTTTGATCTCAAGTCAGGGCGACCTAGCCGAGATGATAGATACAATAATTTTGTATGGTCGATGGCATTACAACTTATAAATTAGCATACAAATTGAAATTGAGGCTTTCTAGATTCAAAGTTGTTGGAAAGGAATTTAGTCTAATTTAAGTTAATTTGTGGTTATTTAGATTTACTTGAAATTGCGTTGATGTAAAAAATAATTAAAAAGTTACCTGTTTTAGATAAAGGTAATTAAAATAGGAAAAGAAAGAATGTGCACCCTCGTGTCCACGTGGTATACTTTGCCCACATCATGTCCACGACGAAAACAGCATCACGGCGTGCCGAATCCAGATAGCACGGCGGATTTTAAACTATATCCAGAAAACGCATAGCTAAAACGAAACGAAATAATATGTTTAAGACGCCATATTCTACTCAAATGACGCGTTCCGCTAACGCCAAAAACATTCGAAAACTCACCGTTATTCTTCTTTCTCTTAGCGTTATCCCAGTTTCAGTCTGAGGTCCGCTTTCTAGTCTAACCGGATTTGGCTGAATATTAGCTTTTCCACGGAGCGACTGCCTGCCTGCCCTCCGCAACCCGAAGGGATAGCGATATTCCATGGTTTAGACTAGTGTCAGTTTATTTAGAAGGTACTGACGCCCTGTAACGACTGTCAAAGTTCTTCATGACAACCGGGACCGACGGCTTAACGTGCTCTCCGAGGCACGGGACAAGCGATAATTAACAATTCAAAGAAAACTCACCGTTATTCCAGAATAATATTCCTTCAGGCGAATGAAAACATGCGCCGGAAGTATTCTTAAACGTATCAATGTGTCTGTAACAAATAGGAAACATCGAAATTGTACAAATAATCCGGACAAAATCTAACGCTTCGAAGAAACCAATCAAATAAACAACTCTTACCATATTGGCGAAATACAACAATATATAGGCCGATCCACGGCTTCTCAATATTAAGGTGGCTTTTAGTACCACATTTTAATGCGATTAATCCATAATTTTTGGATTATTCTAGCGACGACATGTTGTTGACGACGCGACTCAGAGAGAAAAGTGGCCATGACAGTTTGCCATAGACAAGGTAAAAAAAATAATTATAGGGAAGCCCATTAACAAAATACCATATGTATCGACAGAAAATCGACTAATACCAACCGAACACGCGAAAAAGGAATACGCATAGGCGTACTGTAATGCGAGATAAAATCGATGCGTTACAATACATACCAACCCAAAAAAAAATAAAAGAAAGGACTCTTTCTTTTATGCCGAAAAGAAGACCAAATAAAAACGTTCAACAAACAAATGCTATAATTCCAAAAAAAACTCTACATAGAACGCTACATTGAACTCTATGTAAATTCAAAAAGACTCTACCTAAGACTCTACCTAAACTACAAGTCTCTACTAAAGTTCAAGACTCTACCAACTTCCAAAACTTCAAGTCTCTACCAAACTCAAGACTCTACTAAAATTTTCAAAAATAAAGATAAACAACAATTTAAAATTCAAAACTAATAGCAAAATCAAACAAAATAAATACACTAAGTTGCTAGAGTTGCTCGATTGAAAGTGCGGTTGGGCACCCTCGCCACCGACTCTGTAAGAGCACAACTCCTAACTTGGATGTTTTATTGAATGTGCGGTTAGGCACCCTCGCCACCGACTCTATAAGAGATCATCTAAACTCTTGTCTAATGATTGTTTTTAGAAAGTGCGGTTAGGCACCCTCACCACCGACTCTGTAGAGAACATCAAAACTCTTAAAGTAACCAATAAGGTTGCATGCAAATGACAACGCCGCTAAAGGACGCGTCGGGCGCGGACGCCAAATGGTGGTCCATCACAACAAGGCGGTGAGAACATAAAAATGGAAGGGGTGGTTCGACACAACAAAGCGGTGTGAACACAAAAGAAATGGAACTGTGATCGGCATAACTCCACCAACTTTCCGGGCACAGTTGCATTAAAAAAATACAAAATTTTGTCTGTTGTGACCGGCGCAACAAAACCGACCTTCCGTGCACAACTGGACAAAAACAAAAAAAGAACTTGTCTATTGTGACCGGCATAACACCACCGACTTACCGTGCACAATAGAACAAGCAAAAAAAACAAAAACGTTCGAGGAATGGAAAGTTCCAAGAACGCAAAAGACCTGGTTACTGCCCATAAGCGTCAGTAACTGGCAAAAAAATATCCGGGGACCAAGTGAAAAGTTGGTTACCCCAAACGTCAAATCCAGTGTAGGGAACCCAAAAAAAATGTCAAATCCGGTAAACTTAAGAATAAGTAAGTACCTAAATACTACACAGGAATAAGACACAAAAAACACAAAAAAGTCGTTCAATACAAACAAACCGAACTATAAACACAAAATACAAATAAGGTATAAAACCTTTTAACAAAAACAAAATAAAAATGTACATAAGATCTAGTGATGTTAAGAAACGAAACCTATGGAATTTGCAAAAATCTAAAACCGAAAAGTACCTAAGCCAACTTTTGAACTTCAACTCAAAGTTCACAAACTGTAAAGAAGTTACCTATCATTCATCATCTACAAAGTGGAACAACCTATCATTCATCAATCTCATTCTTCAACAAACAAGTGCCCCATCTTCCAACAGCGAGCTAATCCCAGTCAAAGTTAAGAATCCAAAAATTAATATTTTACAATATCTTTTAAGAAGAAAACATTATCTAAAATCTTTCTAATAATCTACACTTTAAAAACTTAGGTGCTAATTTAACCGAATGGTATGCAGTAGCATTGAAAGAACAAAATTAATTCTCCATACATGTCACCAAAATCAAAAGAAATGACTTTCCTCCCTGAATATAATAACGCGCATTACCCTGAATTATAATAAGCGCTTAACAAATGAAAAAGAAATAAAAGAGTTCAAATACACTTAAAAAGTTTCACTAATATTCAAAGTTAGCTAATAAAACCAAAAATTAATGTAAAGAATATGAACCAAAATTTAGACCAAATAATCTTCAACAAAACAAGATACACAGGTTTCTAAAATGTTGTTATACTTCTCTGTATATGATAGTTCTGAGGTGTAAACAAAGTGTTGTAAAATATCCTAATAATAATAAACCTTTCAAAAAATCTACAAATGTTTGAAAATAATTGAGTCCTATTAACACAAACTACAATCTTAAGATAGCCAAATACAAGAAATACTTATCCTTCGTTAATTTTACAGATTGACCAAGTTACCGCTTTAACCAAAGAAAGTAAACATCTAATTTTTGTTTCAGATAAGGAGTGAGCTATGAAGAACAAGTTTCAACAAACTAAGTGTGATTTTGAATAACAATAAACATTCTATAAAAAGTGTTGATTTAATTTCACTAATGTTTTAATTACTGTAAGATGAACTATTTGAACTAATAAATACCCTTAAATGATCCAACCAATCCGAAAGTTCCTATTCACAAGCTGCAACATCAGGTGCACACTATGCCTAAAATCAGCAAATTGAGACATCCAGGCAATCTCAGTTATCACAAAGCTGAAGCTTGTCACAACAAAACTAGTTTCTTGAAATGGGTGAAGTTCTCCTCTCCGCATAACAATCATCATGGAATCTAGTTATAACACCAAATGAAAAGTAAACAAAGCTGTGAAGCGGTTGAGAATCAAAATGAAAAGAATAGAACCCAAAGGATGCTAATAAGCAAGTAAATTTATGCAATTCCAGGCTAAGTCAAGCTATGAAGGAAAATTTCAAAAGAAAAGTTAGGTTAATGAACTGTCAAAACAAATTAAAATTTTTCAAAGTTTTTAAGGTTATGTTGTCAAAATTTGAATTTATAAGTTTTAATGATAAGTTTTTAAACCACTGAAAAAAGCCTCGATTTCATTACAAAGTTCAAGTTAACTGTTACACAACACTATTCACTTATGTTTCAGTATCAAACAATTTATGTCTAAATATAACCTATGTTTAAGAACTGTACTAAAGTCTTATCAAGCAAAGTTTACAATAGGAACCAGTAAGGTTGTTATCATATGAATTCAGTAATAGTTTAAGCTGAAAAAGATTTACACACAATGTATACAGGTTATCATAAGAGAATTTCAACTATAACACCCATTATGTTATGTTTGTCAAAGTAAATAACTGGTATAACACATATCTAAGCTTATATGTGAAACCAAAACATAGAAAATATAAAACATTAAGATATGTTTACCCAAAAGTGTTAAACATATTTATAAAACATTAAGATATGTTTACCCAAGAGCGTTAAACATATTTAGTAACAAAATGAGTCAAATTAGACACCAAAATAATATGACACAATGATAAAATAAGATAGTTATGTTGTTTACATAACCCTCAACAAGTTTTGAACGCAACCTCAAGTAATTAAATAATAAAATGCCTATTTCACGTCCCTGTGAGCTAGCGCCAATTGTAATATATAAAAAAAATATATACAAATGGTAAGTGGTGATTGAAATAATATTTAAAAGATTTTGGAAATAAAGAGAAGTAAATGTAAATGTGTGTTTGTTATGAATACAAGACATAACCTATCCTGTAAGGTTTAAAGTTGAAATTAAAACATGTTATGGAATTCATAAACATTTATTTTTATAACTATGGGTTGTATCATAAAGAAAATACAGAATTTTAAATAATATAAGTTATATCGGGCGCCAGATACAATCCCAGAAAATACAAAATTTGCCAGATAAGTCAGTGATAGAGTACAATATGGACCTTTGATCTCAAGTCAGGGCGACCTAGCCGAGATGATAGATACAATAATTTTGTATGGTCGATGGCATTACAACTTATAAATTAGCAAACAAATTGAAATTGAGGCTTTCTAGATTCAAAGTTGTTGGAAAGGAATTTAGTCTAATTTAAGTTAATTTGTGGTTATTTAGATTTACTTGAAATTGCGTTGATGTAAAAAATAATTAAAAAGTTACCTGTTTTAGATAAAGGTAATTAAAATAGGAAAAGAAAGAATGTGCACCCTCGTGTCCACGTGGTATACTTTGCCCACATCATGTCCACGACGAAAACAGCATCACGGCGTGCCGAATCCAGATAGCACGGCGGATTTTAAACTATATCCAGAAAACGCATAGCTAAAACGAAACGAAATAATATGTTTAAGACGCCATATTCTACTCAAATGACGCGTTCCGCTAACGCCAAAAACATTCGAAAACTCACCGTTATTCCAGAATAATATTCCTTCAGGCGAATGAAAACATGCGCCGGAAGTATTCTTAAACGTATCAATGTGTCTGTAACAAATAGGAAACATCGAAATTGTACAAATAATCCGGACAAAATCTAACGCTTCGAAGAAACCAATCAAATAAACAACTCTTACCATATTGGCGAAATACAACAATATATAGGCCGATCCACGGCTTCTCAATATTAAGGTGGCTTTTAGTACCACATTTTAATGCGATTAATCCATAATTTTTGGATTATTCTAGCGACGACATGTTGTTGACGACGCGACTCAGAGAGAAAAGTGGCCATGACAGTTTGCCATAGACAAGGTAAAAAAAATAATTAAAGGGAAGCCCATTAACTAAATACCATATGTATCGACAGAAAATCGACTAATACCAACCGAACACGCGAAAAAGGAATACGCATAGGCGTACTGTAATGCGAGATAAAATCGATGCGTTACAACTCGTGTGAAGTAGTATTGTATGCCACGCCACTATTTTATATTTGACGCTGCAACTTTTTATCCTTTCAAATAAATGTAATAAACAACAGTTATTAATTTTACGCCAAATGTAAACAATGGTCTATAAAATAGCTGATTCAAACACCCAGGCTGTATATTCATCAACGATGCTTTCTCATATTTGAATGGAATATAAAAAATATATGTGCATAGTTTATAAACTGGGACTTCGAAAAATAAATATTTTGTGAACTTGAACAGCCAAATTGAATGGATTTTTTGGCATCAAACACGTATCTGTAAAATAGAAACCATTATGAATCCAATAGTTTGGTGCGCAACATGGGGAAAGACGTGGTATAGCATTGCTGTTACAGAATATTTCATGTCTTTTATTAAACCATTTCTATCCGAGCCCGTGGGTAATTTGGGAACATACGTACATAGACTCACGCCTGTTTCCCGTAGGGGTAGGCAGAGACTACGGAACGCCATTTGCAACGATCTGGACATACCTCTCTTTCTTCATTCACTCCCATCAAGTTTCTCATGCATGCTCTTCTGTTTAGGGTACTTCTGACCTGTCCTTTTATTAGGATGTCTCCAATCTGGTCAGAGAACGTCCGCCTAGGTCTTCCCCTTCGTGCTGTCCCATTCATCATCATCATCAGCCTGCCGTAGTCCACTGCTGGATATAGACCTCTCCAATGGCACGCCACTGAGCCCGATTTTCGGCTCTTCGTGTCCAGCCGCTGCCAGCCACTTTGCGTATATCGTCATTCCACCTAGCCAGAGGGCGTCCTACACTACGTTTGCCAAGGCGCGGTCTCCACTCTAGAATACGGCTACTCCATCAGTTATCGGTTCTGCGACAGATGTGACCAGCCCACTGCCACTTCAATGTGCTAATTCTCTGAGCTATGTCGATTACCTTGGTTCTCTGTCGGATCACTTCATTACCAATTTGATCCTTCAGAGAAACTCCGAGCATAGCCCTCTTCATAGCTCGCTGAGCGACCTTAACCTTATTGGTGGACTAGTCGCACCGTCAGTGTCCACGTCTCGGCACCGTAAGTTATAACGGGTAGGACGCACTCATTGAAGACTTTTGTCTTAAGGCTTTGCGGTAGGGATGACGAAAAGACTCGACAGAGTTTCCTATATGCCGCCCAGCCAAGCTGTATTCTTCTGCAAGCCTCCCTCTCGAAGTAGTTTCTACCCAACTGCAAGGTTTGCCCAAGGTAGACGTACTCCTGAACAACTTCCAGAGGGACCCCGTTTAGGATAATCGGTTCCGGAGAGACATGTTCATTGAACATTATTTTGGTTTTATCCAAGTTCATCCGGAGACCGATGCGAGCAGAAGAATCAGCTAGGCTGCTCAGCATATACTGCAAGTCTTGCACGGTTTCAGCCACGATAACGATATCGTCTGCAAATCTTAAGTGTGAGAGGTACTCGCCGTTTATGTTAGTACCGCGTCCTTTCCAGTGCAGCGTCTTGAACATATCCTCCATTGCTTTTGTGAACAATTTGGGGGAGATAACATCCCCTTGTCTCACACCTCGATGCAGGTGGATAGGTTCAGACTGCTGGTTCTGTACTTGGACGGTCATAGTCGCGGCGTCATACAGACCTCACAGCACTGGGACGTACCGCCAATCGATTTGGCACCGTTGCAAAGACTTCAGAACAGACCAGGTTTCGATGGAGCCTTCTCATAGTCCACAAACGTTAAACACAGGGGCTGCTTATACTCCTCTGTCTTCTGTATAATCTGCCACACTGTGTGGATGTGGTCTATGGTGCCATACCCTCCTCGAAAACCGGCCTGTTCGGGCGGCTGAAACTCGTCGAGTCTACGCGCAAGACGGTTCGTGATGACCCTGGAAAACAGCTTATAGACGTGGCTCAAGAGCGAGATCGGTCGATAGTTCTTCGACAGAGTTTTGTCTCCCTTTTTGAAGAACAAAACGACTATGCTCTTGCTCCACGCCCTTGGAGTTCTCCCCGAGAACAGGACAGGATTAAATATGCGTTAGAGCTGCACCAGTATAGGTTTTCCACCTGCCTTTAGCAGCTCCGTCGTAGTTCCATCTTCCCCGAGGGCTTTTCCATTTTTATGCTGCCTCAGGGCCACCACGATTTCGTCTTGGCTGACGTCTGGCAACTCTTCCGTGAAGTGACGGGTTAAAGTGGCTCTTAGACCCTCGGAGTCGGGTTAGGGACGGGACGCTTTCGAGGTGTAGAAGTTGCCGTAGAAGCTCAGAACCTCCGCAAGAATCTCCGGTCTAGAAGTGGCGGCTTTCCCGTCTGACGTGGTCAGCTTCGTCAGATGACTTCGACCTAAATGCTGAGTAAAAACTTTCGACCCCCGATTTCGCTCGATCGCATCTTGTATAGAGCGTGTATTGGAGCTACGGAGGTCGCGTCTTACCAGCTTGAAGATCTTTTTATTTAGATCTGACGAAGTGCCTGCCGGGTTTTCTCGTCGCATCTCTATGAGCTGCAGAGATTCTCGCGAAAGTTGAGATCTCCTGCCGGTGTGCTGCGTCTTAAAGTTTTTCGTCCCCTCATCCCGAAGAATTTCCACCACTTTATCGAGTTCCTGGTCCATATCTGCGTCTATTGCGGTTTCCAAGGCAGCGAACCGGTTTTTCAGTTTTAGCTGGAATGTTTCAGATCCAACCACGGATTGGAGGAAATTTGGCCGGAGCGTAGACTTCATAAGGCGAACGCGTTTAAGCTTATAATCGATATTCAGAGTGCCTCGTACAAGTCGGTGATCACTTCCGGTGTTGAACCTAGTGATCACGGAGACATCCCTAAATATTCTCATTTTTTGTCATAGTGTCGGGGCTTCGCCACGTCCACTTTCTTTGAGGCTGCTTCTTAAAGAATGAGTTCATTAAGAACAGCCCCTCCTTCTTTAAGAAGTTGACTAGCATCTGCCCCCTATGATTTCTCCTACCAAATCCGTGTGGTCCTACTACCGATTCGCCGCAAGTATGTACTCCCACTTTGGCGTTGAAGTCCCCCATGACAACATTAAAGTGGGCCTTTTGGGTGTTGGAAATGTCTTCGTACATTTCTTCTACTTCATCATCCGAGTATGCTGAAGTCGGTGCAAACACTTGGATAACCTTGAGAGTATATCTCTTGGTGAGTCTGATCACAAGGTATGCTACCCTTGTCGACACACTGGAGATTTCTAAAATGTTGTCAGAGAGGACCTTATGGACCAGGAACCCAACCCCGCCTTGGGATGGCTGGTCTCCCCCCCTGAAGTACATAAGATGGCCTGAATCTAGGGTAACGTTAGCCTCTCCCTCTCTCCGGACCTCGCATAATCCCAAAACATGCCACCTTATGTACTTCAGTTCCTTTTCGAGTTGTGCCAGATGTTCGTCGAGCCGTAGCGTGCGTCCGTTATACGTAGCCATAGTCAGTCAAGTTCGCAAAATATTTATTTTTCGAAGTCCCAGTTTATAAACTATGCACATATATTTTTTATATTTCATTCAAATATGAGAAATCATTGTTGATGAATATACAGCCTGGGTGTTTGAATCAGCTATTTTATAGACCATTGTTTACATTTGGCGTAAAATTAATAACTGTTGTTTATTAGATTTATTTGAAAGGATAAAAAGTTGCAGCGTCAAATATAAAATAGTGGCGTGGCATATAATACTACTTCACACGAGTATATTTATGAAACCATCCATAAAAATCGGCGAATCTAGTCTGATTGTGCACCAAAAAATAGCGGACAAAATCTTTCTGTAAAATATTATATTTGTATAAAACCAACGGTTTCTGTACCATTCAGTTTATATAGTGAACGGAAAACAGTTCTATAAAAGTCGATTGTTAAAAAACTTCAGTTTTATTAAAGGCGATTGTTAGAAATATCCAGGTTTCAAGTTTTTAGAAACAATGAAAACTAAGAGAGGTTCTAGATTGGTGGCCACGCACCGGACGTCGTAGTAGTGGTAGGCCTACAGCAAGGTGCACAGACGATCTTATAGTGATCGTGGGCAGGGGATGGATGCGGGCTCCTCGAGATCGGTCTTTGATGAGGCTTGGATGAGGCCTATGTCCAGCAGCGGCCGTCTATCAACTATGATGATAAAAATTACAATACATTCATTTTACGACAGCTTCACGCAATCGTTTGAAACTTTTATTAGCCGTACTTTGTATGCGATAAATGATTTGTTTACGTGTGTCCCCAACTTGAGGGATATAAAAGTCATTACCTAATGATTACAAAGCATACAGTTTTAACGGATTTTCAACCAGGAATTATTTTGATGGCGGAATAAAGACTGTGGCGATATGTGTTTTATATTTTAGGACTGAGGAGGTTATAATAACATCGGTAAACGTGGTAACAGTGCCTACCCCAAATTATCATAAAAGAGGTACTTACCTATGGGATCTATGCTTTGGGATAATAACAGTCGTAGCACAACTTAAGGCCACATAAACTCGGCAAATTTAATTACAATTACTGTTACAGAAATCTTTATAAAACAATTGGTATGAAAGGGAAAGTTCCACAAACTTCTGGAAAATTTTGACACTTATCGACACCGCATACGCTGCGAACAATAAATATTGTTACACGAAACACATTTCCATTATTAAGAGATCGTTCGCTACACGTCTCCGAGAGCAAACACATGTATTATTCAGAGGTTCTCGCACAAATTTGCCACGAATAAATTTTACGATATATTAAAAAGGCTACCACAATTCTTAACCCTGCATAATAAACCGATGCTACAAAACAAACCGATGTATAACGGTATAAGAGCGAGCTGTAAGTGCAAATATAAAAATATTCTTATTTGCATCGCGGAATGCTTCCGTGGAACCTATATCAAAGTTAATGTATTCCAACAGTTGCTCTGGTGCCCGTAAAATATGTCTGCTTCTATTATCTTGCTTGTTTCATTGTTTATTTGTCGTCGTATAATTATTGTATTCACAGGTATAACGAATAGTCATCGTACTGTAATGAAATAAGGCCTAGATTTCTGCCAGTGGTATACATATTCTTTTACTTTATGTAATGCTTAGTTCCGTTCCGTTCTGGTTATAATAATTTGCTGCAGGTTCAATTTATGAGCTTGTGCTATAGGAAAAAAAACAAACTAAACAAATAGGAGAAAACTACAATTTATATAAAGTGTATCCTGTCAATCAATTGTGAAATCAAATTAAAATAAAATATCCAATTTTACTCTTAGATAGCGAACAAGAACCTCACTAGTGTTAGCTTATATGAAGCTTAGCAAACTTACATTTTAAGAATAGGTCTAACAAAAAAAAATTCAACCAAGAACTTTTGTTTACATTGGATGAACTACGTATAAACTAAATATTTGCCTGACAGTCTCAACTTTTTTATAAATTTTGCTTAAATTATTATGGTAAACTTTAAACTTAAATCTCATATTTTAACTAACTTCATCAAAATAATATATTTAGGTATTTTCTCAAATAATTCAATTCAGACTTATTTTCAACAGGTTAATGTAACCAATATCATCTGTCCCAGCATCATTGTCAAGTCGATGACTCAATATAAACTTTCACGCCTCAATCAAATATTTTATATACCTACCTAATGCCAATGAATACAGATTTAAATAGAAGCACAGTTCTTAAGGATTTCATGTGCCCATTCCAAGTGGGGACTGTCTCCAGTTGTTAAGATGCACTGGAATAGAGACGAGAAGCAGATCTGTGCTGTTTTTTAATAAATCTAAAAATAAGTAATTATGTTTCCATAATGCAGTCAGTTTTGACATTCAGAGAAAATTTCACTACAAAAATCCGAAACCTACACCACTTTAATTAATGATTTGGAGTCGGAACGTATTAACTTCGGGCAGGCTCTCTCAACTGTAAGTTGAACCGATTGTTGTAATTGTAAGAGTCTGTAATTGAACCAATTATCTCCTAGAGGTGTATTGTATTCGCGACTTTTGTCCTCCAGTTCATTATATTCCCACATAAGTGTTTCAACTTTCTATACACTGTTAATTGACTTGAAAACTAATAGTATCTAAGTCTTAGTGGCATGAAAAGTAATATTATAAATGCCTTTTAAATTTAGAAAGCAATGTAATCAACGCCCTTTTTCTAACACTTTTCACTTTTTAAAAATGTACTAGGCATAAATGTTGAATCACAGGGAGTTTATAAATATTCAAGGTTTGGTTATTCAACACAAACACAAGGAACATCCAAGCTCAAAACAACAACTTGTGGTGATCGAACCAACAACATTCGGCGTAGGGCAAAACAGTGAGGCGGCCGCTTAAACCACTTACACCATACATGCAATTCACGCTTATTTTCAACGTATCACAGTGTTTTATGAAGACCATTTTTCGGACACCGTCTTTTTATTAAAGAAGCTAATAGATATATTATTTCCTTTCTGTATATATAATTTTAATTCGATATTGATTTTATAACTAAATTATATGTTGTAAAGAAATCAATATCGAATAAAAATTTAATCATTAAAATACAGAATATAAATATGAAAAAAACTAGCAAAAACAGTTATATGGAATAACTTCTAGATTCCATGGATTTGGGGTCTGAAATTTATTGAATAGATGAGGAAAGTAAAGAGCATCCTTTCTGTATATATAACTTTTCTACATTTGGTAGAATCTTCGGGAAAAGTAAGAAAATCTAAAAATCCAAAATCTCGCTTAAATTTGAATCTAGTCAAGTTAAGAGGTTCATTTTAACTGTAAAATGTGCAGTGAAAGAGACGCTATCGGTGCTTGTAACATTATTATTGCGCATCATGCTTAGTTTAAGAGGAATATCTTTTTTTCTAAATATCCGCTTTAAAATATGAAGATTTTCAAAAAAGTTTTTCTAAAAAACTAGAGATGCTAGCTTAATGGGGATACGAAATATTTCTTTTTATTGAATATATCTATTAGTTTCTTTAATAAAAAGACGGTGTCCGAAAAATGGTCTTCATAAAATACTATGCGTATGTCTTGGAATATTTTACGAAAGATGAATTTATAATATCTTGACCAAGTGAGCCTACAGACCTAGAATAAGCAGGTTCGGCACTATTAACACTTTTTACTTGTAGAAAGTTTTACAGGTTCTTTACAGAAAGTATTTTATCGTTTCTATATAATTTCTCAAGATTTATGACAAAATTACTTATGTGCTATTAACAACTTATTTCACAGATAAATTTGCATATCTCTACATATTTTTAGTTGCCATGTAAGTACTAAATCAATATTGTACCGATGATTTTATGTAAATTTTATTAAATGAAAAGCATTATAAAAATTATATATTATGAATCAAAACATTAGTAGGTATAATATAACAAAAAAGTGAGAAGTTTTCGTGAAAAGAAGTTATAGTAATAGTATTCTTCTTATGTTTTTTCTACCCGACAACTCCCAACATAAACGTAAACCAAGAATACTTGGTACATTTTTATAGAAATACATTCGTCATGTCACAAATTCTGAGAATTAACTAACCAAGCCATGTTAAAAGGAAGCTTCCGTTTTTCTAGCTGTCAGTGATTTCATATTTGAAACAATATTTTCTCTATCTGTCTTAGTTCATAAAGTACATAAGCAATGGATGATATTAACTCAATGACATATTAATCTTTAAATCAGGCAGCACTTACACACTTACTCAGAAAACTATTATGCTTTAGGCGAATTGTGACATTATATTTTATTGCCGACTGCCTCGTTTGTCTCGCGGCATAAATGTGCGCTTGGTATTGGGAGGTCTCGGGTTCGATTCCCGGGTCGGGCAAAGTGTTATTGGGTTTTTACGTTAGGAAATTCTTAGTAGCAGCACGGAGTCTGGTAATGTGCCCGGTACGGCAATAGGCTCGCCCCCTATTACGTGGGACCTAAAAATTCATGGCGAAATGTGGGTGTAATATTACACCTCTGCCCTTCGGGGATATAGGCGTGAGTCTGTAAAAAAAATCTCTTATTTCGTATCTCATAACGATGGCAATTACAATGATCAAGTGATCAAAAGCCATAACTTTATTGACACACGAATTTGACGCATTTTGACTCAATTTTAACCAAATTATCATGAACTCTTAATAAGCACAAACCTTGAACAAAATCTATTCTAACCATAAACAATTATGTGCAGCTACATAAATTCTATAAAATGTACATAATTGTGAATAGTTTTATCGTCCGAACGAATCATTATTCTTAATTTTATAGGGCGTTTTAATTTATAACAGACTTAACAAAGATTATGAGGTATGTTGCGACTTTTGTAATTGACTGTAGCTAACATTGTAACATTATTTAACACCAGTCATCAACAACACTAAATACAAAATTTACAATTGTCTTTTTTGTAGTACATCAAACTTTATGACAGATGGCACAAGTGTAACTTTAAATGACGTTAGCAACGGTATTCCGGAAGTCAGTCAGCTCGAATGAAATCAGGTTAATGAAACTTCTGTCAAATTAGTCGAGGGCAAATTTTAATTGAAAATTGATTTTTGAACCTTTCACACCTTGCGTTTGTTTAACTTCGCTGGCATCGATCCATTTTTCAATTAATTTATTTCAACATAGTGTAGTAATAAGTTACTATTTTTATATGCAGGAGGATGTTTTTACTTTCGTCCACTGATTTTGGAAGGATCATGAGGGGTCTATATCATTTTATACGGACTGATTAAGTTTGTAGCAGTGGAAACATACTCTCAGAATTAAAAAAATTCACATATTCTTACAATTTGGACAAAACAAGGTGCTTTAGAGGCAATGTTTGACAAAACAAGGTGCTTTAGAGTCAACTTTGTAGTTGTTACGATATGTCTCAACGTGTTAACGCAAATGTCAATAATAATATCCTTATACTATTTTGGGACAAATTACTCACGATCATCTGATCTTAGAGTCTGGACTTTGGCAAGCAAAGAACACAGAACAGATGATTGTGCTCACAAAGTTTTGTCCTGGGAATCTAACCCACTACCCAGTCATACTCACTAAGCACTAGACTAACAGACCAGTCCATCACTTGAGAGCGCCAAGGGCACTCGTGGCTTACCTAATTTTGCCAATTCAGCTTGTCTAATCTATGTGTAAACGTTTTTGCCGGTGGGATACAAAGTGACGGCCATTTCATTAAACTTTTATTTAAATATTATAACATCTGTGCCAATTAACTTTTACAAATGGTGCTCATATTTTCAGTTAACATAAATTATATCCTACTTGGCAAATTGAAAGACCTTAATAATATTAGAACTTCATTATAACTTAGTAATGATGCATTCATCTCACATAATCCATATTAATGAATACAGCACAATCCCATTTAATTAAAAATGTTCATTCGGTATCTCCGACATACATAGCACACAGCTTTTCACCATTTTATTCAAGTTTTATATTCTGAATGAACTTTTTGGGACTTATATTAAAATACTTGGAGTGAACGCCGTTAATGCCGTTCTCTACCATATTGAATCAATAAAAACTTTCTAAATATGGCCGTGCGGCATTCCAAATGCGAATATTTCTGATCGCTTCGGCAAAATTCATATAGGTTCGTATTTACTTGTAGGAATATGTACATAGACGTTCTTCTTCATTTGAAAAACACTAAACTTAGAAGAGAACCGGTAATGGGTTTTCCAGCCTTTAATAAGTTACCGCCATAAGTTATTCCGCCTTTATTAATGATGCAAACAGAGCTGCGATAAAAACCAGGAATATAATAAAAGGGCAAAAAGTAAACCCGAGACTAAACGAAGAGAATAACCTTAAAGGAAATGAAAATTTTCTCTCTGATGAGAAAACTTAGGGAGTGCAGACAAGAAACCGAGAAAAACCACTAGGATTCCGGCTAATGGAGTTATCTGGCGAGCTCAGACGATTTAAAGAAAGAGCAAATTAAAGAGGAGGGACGAAATGAATAATTGTCTGCTTGTTTAAAATATTTTTCCTAGTTTCCATTTAAACATTTGTTGCAATAGATTGTATGAAACTCTGCTTCTTAAAGTTTTTATAAGCACATAAAATATACATTATTCGAGAACAGTCGAATTGTAAATTCAGTTTAAATAATTCAGTATTATTTTCGAACTGTCTACTATTTTTCTTTAACAAGTGCGAACAGCTTTTAAATATTCACTTTACTCAGAATTTTCATGCAAAGAGAATAAAAACAACAATATTTTTATTTTGTTTTCTACCTCTAAAATACTTAGGTAAGGTTGTATCATTTTCATCGTCTTACACAGAACCAAGACACAGCCGCTAGTAATGGTAAATCATCATGCTCGTGATTGTATTACCCTGCGTTTCACATAGATAATACTATTGTGTTATGGTCTGGTATTAACTAGTATTAATTGTGGATGATGATGATCAACATACTAGTAGTAGACTGATAAAGAAAGAGAATAAAGTTGCAAGATACACCAACTGAAACTTTAATTTCTGGCAATATAGGCACCAAAATAAGCATTTGAGTCCCACAAAGAAGTGCTAAAATTAATAGATTATTAAAACTATAAGAAACGCAAGCATTTTTAATAATCCATAAACAAGTACAAGGTAATCACAATGCTCTCTTTAATTTAAAAGCTGAGAAACAAAAATCTCATCAAAATTAGAATACACCGTAAGTTTTTGTATAACAAAATGCAATATTATATACAGCTACAACGTACAATATACAAACTGTTGGTGGGATCTATCTCGCCAAGAGCAGAAAATTTAAGCTCAACATTCTTCGTATTAATGTAGAAACATATGTAAGAACACTCATATTTTCCACGTGGATTAGAATAGAAAAATTTGACATTAAATATACCTTACAGAGGGTTGAATGTACAATGGTAGGTATGTAGACCGTAGTATCGTATCACCAGTGATGAGCAACCTGCGGTCGTGCCAAGAGCAGCCTAATTACAGCCCTTCGTGTGCCACCTAGATTACAACTGATTGCAAAATGTTTTTAAGACCTGCTTGGAAACCGGCAATGGCTCAGCTCGATTTAAATACGTAACCACGATAGAACATTAATTACAAATGATAGTGTTTGCAAGTTGGTTAGAAGCGGTATCAGATTGAGTGGAGGTATTTCAAGGTTAAGGGATCGGTAGGTGCTTAAAGTCTTACGATTGTATCGTGAGTTTATTGATTGCACTGTCTAAGTAAATCTGTGTTGAAATT
Source organism: Euclidia mi (assembly GCA_944739405.2). Lineage (NCBI taxonomy): Eukaryota > Metazoa > Arthropoda > Insecta > Lepidoptera > Erebidae > Euclidia > Euclidia mi. The sequence continues at coordinate 41,450,114 of OX123197.2, read as the reverse complement.
CTGTTAACACTATTTTGATAATGAGGACAAATATTTTGCAGAATGATCTTACTTTTTCTTTGCTAATATTTTTTAAAGATTTTTCATAAAAATAATAATTTTTTACTTAGGTAGTTTAATAGAGGTCTTATAATATTTTATATTGATATACTTATTTGAATCTATAACGTACTTACCATTTGATACAAATATATAAATATGTACACAATAGATAATAATATGGTCATGAGATCTAGCAAAAGTCTGTGTCGGCAGACTGGCAGTATAAAGACCTTATTTTGTTGACTAAATAGACCTAATTTGGTACTTGATAAGGGTAACTACCCGATCACCACCACTTTTAGAGGTCTGTTGTTAGTCTATGTAGATAAGGTATACCATACCATACCAACTTTATTTCTGTTTTAGTTCGATGGTCGAAATGTTTTCAAGCGCCGCACATTCTCTCACCACCAAGTTTCTAATCCTACTTTAAGGGATCCATCTCTGAAAGTCTAAAAGATATGCGTAGCATGATCCAACGCGTCATCAAGAAAATAATAAGTTGAGACGCGACCATCTTCTCGCAGTGCATTTTGCCTTTATCTATCTGTATATAACCAATTCTTGCGTTACTGAGCGACTGACAGAGAACGCGATGCAACTACTGGGCGCAAGAAGCTGTAATTTGGTGTGTTAGAAGCACTAATAAAGGATTTCTGGCAGATTTTACCGTAAGGGGCAAAAACAGTCCCACGCGGGAAAAGCCGTAAAAATGTTACATTGTTATTTTTTTAGAATTTTGCAACTGTATTTAATGCACTGCATCTCATACTGACACGCCTGTAATTAATATTCATTTAATGTCACGAAACATCAAACATTTCACAAGGAAAGCACTATATGTGGCTTTTTATTCATCCCAACCTCGCTCATCTCATTTGGATGTATACCTCGCTCAGCCCATCGGAATATATTCCTTACTTTCGTGGATACGTGTCTTAATGTTATACTAGCCCGAGTCATTACATCCCGCGGGCGTCGTAGATCCCTTAAATCCTTTGCCCAAGTGTATACCTGTGAGTGTACCAGTGAGTGTGTGTAAATTAATCTTTATGTGCCAATTACACCTAATGCTTAAGAACTTAAAAAAGAACCTTCGACCTTTATAGGCCTCGCTCATATTGTTAATGCCAGTTCCTGGAACGTGCGCTCGCCGTGTATCGAGCGTTCACTTTGTACTACAGAGTGAACGCCGAGTGCATTCCGGGTACACGAAGAACGCGCACGCCCAATGTGACGTAGGGCTTTGATGCTCATGTCGTGTCAAATGAAATGTCCCCACCTGGATAGTTAATACATGTTGTCTCTTCTTGTGACATATCTACAGAGCTGTTGGTTTCAGTACTTCTCTCAGAATAAGAATTGTTAGGCCATGTTGGAGGCATTTGGGTGATTTTTAAACCAACACTACAGTTGGTATCACATTCATAGGAAGAGAAGAAGTTATAATTTTGCACTACGCGCATTATTGTTAAAGATAACGGTGCTGGTTGCGTGATTACCTTAAGTCTTTTTAAGGTACTTTGTATTAGAATTAAGCACATTACGCAATAATTTTATTTTATTTTATTTTTATTCCAATATGTTTACTTTTACATTTAATCTTAATTTTATTTTATTTTCTATAATCTCATTTATTTTCACAATTTATTCGACTATTCATTATTCTTCTATTCTAGTTAGCCCTTAATTACTTACCATCGTAACTTCAAATGCCGTGCTCAACCGTAATCGGATTTCAGATTTATATTATTTATATACTAGATATCTAATGACTATAACTATTCAATATTGTAATTTGTTTTCTGTAGTTATGCCTATTATTAAATAAATAAATAAATCATTGTTTGTGATCTCGAAGAAAATAAAATAAATAAAATTTCTAACCTGAAAATTTCAACGCATAAACAGTCTCTATTTCCACGTGTATTCAATTCGTGTCTATTTTTTTATCTCATAAAATATTCCAGTAAATATTTACGAATAAAACAATTTCCTTATTGGTGTTTTCTTTTCCAAGAAATTTTGCAATTCCGAACCTGAGCTGCCAAATTCCTTGGAAATCATTAATTAAAGTAGCCGTATTTATTACGAACTAAATTATTTATTACGAAATACTTGTATAAAATTTGTTAAATCAGAACAAGAAAATAATTGATAGTAAAATTCACTATATTAAGCTGGTTTATATTTAAGTTTTCATTTTAATAACGAGCCTTGTTTGGATGTATACTGCCTAGGACATACGTAAAGAAGTCTCTTTGCGTATGTCCTAGGCAGTATACAGGGAGTCCCCTGTGGCTAGACACAAGAACATTGAACAGACCTACATCCAGCAGGCTGATAATGATGATGACCTGTCGAACAGCTTTATAATATTTATGTATTTTTTAGTGGCATTACCTAATGAAACTGAACTGACTGCCTCCGTGGTCCAGTGGATAGCGTATGCGACTGCTGATCGGAGGTCCCGAGTTCGTTCCCGGGTCGGGCAAAAGTGTTACTGGGTTTATCCAAATCCAGAATGTAAGTAAAACGAAAGTTATGGTTTTTGAAAAGGAGGAATGCGTTACGGCTTGTAATGTTATGATCGATGGACAGCGAGTGGAGCAAGTGAATGAGTTTGTATATTTAGGTACGCTGTTTACAAGAGATGGTAAGAATGTAGAAGATATTGAAAGAAGAGTTAATGCAGGTAATAGAGTGAATGGAGCTATGAAGGCGTTTATAAATAGCCAAAACGTGTCCAAAAAGGCACGTTTGGCTATGCATAGAGGGGTGTTAATACCTACTCTTATGTATGGTAGTGATGGTTGGGTATGGCAAGAGTCATGAAAGTAGAATAAATGCTGTAGAAATGAGAGCACTGAGAAGTATGTGTGGTGTCTCTCTGACTGACAGAGTAAAGAATTGTGTGAAAAGAGAGTGTTGTGGGGTAAAAGAAGATGTAGTGACAAGCATCGGGAAATGTATGCTTAGATGGTTTGGGCACGTGGAGAGGATGGAGGACGAAAGACTGACCAAGCAGATATATAAGGCAAGTGTAGAAGGGACAGGACGAAGGGGAAGACCTAGGTGGACGTTCTCTGACCAGATTGGAGACATCCTAAAAACAGGACAGGTGAGAAGTACCCTGAACATGAGCATGATGATGCATGCTGCATGAGGAATCTGATGGGAGTGAATGAAGCAAGAGAGTTATGTCAGGATCGTTGCAAATGGCGTTCCGTAGTCTCTGCCTACCCTTCCGGGAAACAGGCGTGAGTCTATGTATGTATGTATGCAATTTGTTTAATTATTCATGAATTTAGCTTCATATATGAGCACGGCAGAATCGATTCTGAGGCATTCAAAATCATTCTGTCACCATCGAAAAGTTTAAATTTTCACAGCAATTAATAAATTGTGTGCTCCAAAATCTACTACCGAAAATACCTATACCTACTTGTTCATTAATTATTGACAACCAAATATCCTGCAAAGAAATTTCACTTTTCCACGTCCACGTGCTAAAAGCGTCAAATAAATGATTGCGATCGTTAATTGAGGTTACCTACACATTTAGATCACTCACACAGTAAAAACGCGATACATACTTTAGCACTGCACTGATAACCGAACTAATCCCGAGCATTAGGTATTAGCGGGTGTCGCTTTCCAAACACCGTAGCACTTACATTTCTGTCCCCTAGGAACACATTTGCGTCATTTACCACTGAAACGAGACGTGTCTTCGCATAAAACTCGTATTTACATAGAAAGCGATGCGTGAGGATGATTGATACGAATTTAGTACGTGGCGGAAAACCGTATTCCTTGCGATTGATGAGTTCATTCATCAACCGGTGACAACCGAGGCTATTACGTTTACGACTGCAAACACAAATTTCTGCCATGGAATAACATGTATACAATATAAATAATATTTCTGGAACTTTTTAACCCGTATTTATATTTATTAACATCTGCATATAATTATAATTGTCTAGAGTTTGGGCTAAGATTGCGTAAGGTTTACAGAGATCAGTGGAAGCGATTAATTCATCCAGCCACAGCCCAAGGCAAAGGTCTAAAATATACTGTGGTAGCACAGCGATGAATTAAAATCCTAATTACAACTAATATTAATAAAATGTCTTACCAAATCTTACTGATGCTCCTGATGATGCTCTTGAGTGGACCTATAAGATTAACTCATAATTTTGGCCAAAACAACAAGCAAATCGAATAAATACCACAGGGTCCAATTCGGCGAAGTCCTACTCCTCGGGCACCAAACAAGAATTCACACATGTGTTTTACAATGTTCCTTATAAGGTTACTTATAATTCTTTATCACTTCGCGAGCTACTAGGACGAGCTTTCCAAAAGGCGAACAATTTATTTAAATTACAAAACCACGCGAGAGAAACAAAACCGCGGGTATTAATTTACTTTTTCAATCGCTCACAACCTCGTCGGACAACTTCATATAGCGACGGTTGCGAGGTTGTTAATTACTATAATTAACTCAAAAACTCAAGATTACAAAAAACTGCCTGATTACAAGATACGGCGTGGTCCAGAGAACTTTTTTACCGGGAAACGGACGATGAACCAAAGTGAGTGAATGACAGTTTAGTGTGTCCATAGTCAAAATTTACAATAGACTAAACTAAACGTTACTAAATCGATATAATCGACTTGACCTATCATAAAAACTATTTCTATTTCAAACATCCACCCGCCCCGGAGCGGCCTACCGGTCCGCTAATCAGTTGGTAGACGTGACAACGTTGCAACCGCTCTCCTCAGAATCGAACCGTCCACCAAGACCTCAGCAAATCGGGGAACTCCATCAGCCTCAGTTACCAAACGAAGAATGCGCCCCCTGCGCCATCTGAGTGGCGGAAGGTTAGCCTCCTTGATCAAAACGAGGTCACCAATCTTGGGTGGATCGGTCTTGTCGGTCCACTTAACGCGTTGCTGGACTATGTGCAAATATTCCAAATTCCAGCGTTTCCAAAAGCTCTGAGTAATCTGGCGTACCAATTCAAAACGCGAGAGACGACCAGGTCTCGTATCAATATAGGGGTACTCAGGCAAGGCGACAAGTGGGCGACCAATCATAAAATGGCCCAGCGTATGGGCTTCCAAATCATTCGGATCTGAGGAGATCGGGCACAATGGCCTAGAGTTCAAAACGGCCTCAATCTTACAAAACACAGTTGTGAGTTCCTCAAATGTAAGGACAAATTCACCGATTGTCCTGCGCAAGTGTGTTTTGGCCGATTTTACAGCGGCCTCAAAAATACCACCCCAGTGTGGACAATTTGGTGGGGAAAACAACCAATTTATCCCACGTCGGGCAAGCCTATCACCTATATCAGCCTTGTTGGTTTCAAGAAAATTAACAACATCATTCCAATAATTATACGTGCCCTTGAAGTTAGTGCCGCCGTCAGAACGGATCAAGGAAGGCAGCCCTCTGCGGGATACAAATCTGTCAAATGTGGCTACAAACGCCTCGGTCGTAAGCGAGGAGACCAGTTCTAAGTGTACGGCCTTTGTGGAAAGACAAACAAAAACACACAAGTAGGCCTTAACACTCTTGCTGTTTCGAAGTGTCGACGTTTTCACCAAAAAGGGACCAGCGAAGTCCGTGCCAACACCGTCAAATGTCCTGCTCTCCGTTACGCGATCTGCCGGTAAGTCTCCCATCAACGGCTGCATGGTAGAAGCCTTGGGCTTATAGCAAGGGATGCAGTGAAAGACTACACTCCGAATAGTTCTTCGGGCAGACAAGATCCAAAACTCGCGTTGCAAAATGGCCAAGAGCGCATTACAACCAGCATGCGAATTTTTAAGGTGACGGTCAGTTACCAACAAGCGTACCAAATGACCGTACTTGGGTAACAAAAGAGGGTGACGTGCCCCGTGAGGGAGGTTGGCGTTCTTGAGACGCCCTCCAACGCGCAAGAGACCCGTATCGTCCAAAAAGGGGTTCAATTTAGATACAGCTCCCGACAATTTCGATCTCCCTGACTTAAGGATAGCAATCTCCTTATCAAAATGCGCCAAATGTACAGAAAGAATCCAAAAGGTGAGGGACTTATGTCGTTCCTGTGGTGTAAGAAACGGTGTCAATCGTTTCTGTTGTGGGTGCCTAAAATTAAAAACAAAACGCTTTATCCAAGCAGTAACACGTAACAACTTGTCGAGGGAGCTGTAACGATTCAACAAAAAATCGGGGTCGAAGGCACATTCCACCTTCTCAAGAGCGAGTGTTCGTAGACCCGGCAAATTGGAAGTATTCAAAACTGGCGTGCGAGGCCAATCAATTTCTGGTCGACTCAACCATTCCGGACCCCACCACAGTGAATGACCTATCAAACTAGGCGTCAAGCATCCACGCGAGGCACAATCAGCGGGGTTGAGCTCACCTGGCACGTGTCTCCAAACAAGCTTGACTTCAGATTTTTGTATTTGGGAAACGCGATTAGCGACAAATACTTCCAAGGTGTGGACAGACGCCTTCAACCAACAAAGAACAATTTGGCTGTCTGTCCAGGCGTACGTCCCATTAATACAAATGCTTTTACCCAAAGTAATAGACACGTGATTCAATAAGCGTACAAGTAGGGCTGCCCCCGAGAGCTCCAATTTCGGAATGGTCAGAGATGTCCGAAGGGGTGCAACCTTGCTCTTCGCCATGATCAGGGAAACCCTCACCTGACCTGAGGCACTGACTGTGCGCAAGTACACCACGGCCGCGTGACCACATTCCGAGGCATCACAAAACCCGTGAAGGGTGGCCTTGTACTTCCCGGGAGGAAGGATGGGACGAGGCAAGGAGATCTTGTTGACGGCAGGAAGTGAGGATACAAAAGAGGTCCATTCCTCAACAAGAGTACCGTGTAGAAGTTCGTCCCAGGTCAATCCTGCTGTCCAAAGCTTCTGCAAGAAGTATTTTGCCCAAAATATGACAGGACAGATCCAACCGTTTGGATCAAAGGTTCTGGCGACAGTAGATAACACGAGACGTTTAGTCCAAGAACAAGGCAATTTCAAGTCTACGTTATACGTAAAGATGTCTTGGACTGGTCTGTACTGGACGCCGAGAACAGCCATCATGGCGGAGTTGTCAACAATCTCAAAAAAATGTGGATCCTGCTGATGATCCTCTGGTAAGCCCACCAAAAGCGCTGGTGAGTTGGAAATCTATTTGCGCAACTCATAACCAGCGGAGGCCAAAATACCTATCAATTCGTCCCGCAGAAGGATCGCCTCGTCCGCTGTGGAGGCGCCCGAGCAAATGTCATCGACGTAAATATCGTCCTTCAAGATGGCGGAGGCTCGTGGGAAACGTAAGCCTTCGCGGTCTGCGAGCTCCCAAAGAGAACGTATTGCCAAGTAGGGGCTCGACCTTAACCCGTACGTATTGGTATTGAACTCGTAGACGACCATGGGATAGCGAGGATTCTCTCTCCAAAGGATCAGCTGGAAGCAACGGTCATCAGGGTGGATAATCGTCTGCCTGAACATAATTTTTATGTCGGCCACAAAGACAACCTGATGTCGTCGGAAGCTGGTGATGACGTCACAAAGGTCCTTGACCAACTTGGGACCAGAATGCAAGCACTGGTTCAAGGATACGCCTGTTGAAGTCTGCGCAGAACCATCAAACACTGTGCGCAGCTTGCCAGTCGATGGCTTCAATACCGCATGATGCGGGAGAAAGTAATGCTCCACCGAACGCCAATCCAAATTTGACACAGACATGTGTCCCATTTGTTCATATTCTCTCATGAACTCAATATATTTCTGTCTGAGCTCCGGATCACGACCCTTGCGACGCTCCATAGCCAACAATCTCTTTTCAGCTAAAGGTCGTGACTCACCAAGCGGAGGCCGAACAGACAGAAAAGGTAGCTTCGTAATGATCCGGCCAGAACGAAGTCGACCAGTGTTGTTCTGGAAGAACAGCTCGCACTCTTCATGTTCTGGATTCAAACGGGCAGCTTGAGGGGGCTCTTCTACTTCCCAAAACCTCTGAACTGCATCAGAGAGAGTGGAGCCTACAGCCAACAAATTATCAAGTTCGGTTGGAGGAGGGTCCCTAGGTACAGGTCCCATCAAAGCAAATCCAAATATTGTCGGGATGGCAGACAAACCATTTGGCACCAAGACCCGTTTCCCACCAATCAAAATTCCACCGAGGACATCAGAGCCAATCAAAAAGTCGATTTGTCCCGGTGTGTCAAATTTGGGGTCCGCCAGTTCCAATCCCGATGTCAAATTCACCGCAGCAGCAGGTAGCTGTTTCTGTGGATGCATATCCAAAATATTCTTCAGCACAATAGCCGAGGTTTTAATCCTCGGGTGTGAAGATTCAACAGGGCCAAACAAAACCTTAACTTGCCCTTCAACATTAGAGGCTACGTCACCTATGCCCCGTATACAATTCGGAAAAGAGCCCATATTTAATTTAACCTGCCCTACCAAATAAGTGGAAACAATGCAACCTTGTGAACCTGTGTCCAATATAGCACGGACAACAACAGAGGTCCCCGTGGGTCTCCAGACCCTAACAGCAACCGTTGGTAGAATAACGGTCTCAATGTGGGAGGTTGGCGTTATAGGACAGGGGTCAATGACCTATTGTTGCCTGGGCGGCGACCGTTGGCCAGGACCAGGCAAATCAAAATGGGGGTGCGGCTTGAAGTCCTCAAAGGCGCGATGACTCGATCCGCGTGCCATCTGTGGCGGGTCATAAAGACGCACCCGCCCAAAACGAGGTGGGCGCGAGTCAAGGGGGACGCTCCGCCAAAGGAGGGGAATACCTGGGGCAGCAGTCATGGTGCTGGTGACGCTGAACAGCACATTCAGGTGCGCGAGAGAGAGGAGGCGTGCGCACGCTACGGTTCTCCAAGCGGGGTGAGTGGCGATCAATTGAGCGAGGCGACTCTCGGCTACGCGCCGGTGAGCCTCGGCTGCCACCTTCAAAAGACCCGCCCGTGCGCGGCGTCGGCTGGTTGGACAAGCGGCCTACCTCTCTGGCATTCATGCAGAGAATGTCCAAATGCTGTCCTCCACAGTGAGGACAGGGGCGAGAGGTAGGGCACTCTCGCTGGTAGTGGGACCCCAAGCAAGAGAAGCAAAGGCGGCGGGCATTCGCGATGCGCCTACGAGAGGCGACATGTAGGTCCAAGAATGCCCTACAACTAGCCGTTCTGTGCACCGTGACATTGCAGTAAGAGCACTCCACTGGGCTCTGCGTGACTGCAAAGCGAGGAGGGCGCCGGTCAACATTGGCTCGGGTGTGAACGCGAGCCTGCTCCTTGACCTTCGGCGGCTGCGTCTTAGCCGGCGTGTCACCACCGGAGTTGTCCAAGACCCGGCACTCATCCTCGAGGAACCTCTCCAGGTCAGCAAAGGGGGGCAGATGGGTCGCGCTATCCCCACCAAAGTGCTGTTCAAAACGCGACCTCAGGTCGGCAGGCAGCTTCTTCAACACAATGTGCACCAATAAATAGGACTATTGGTCCACAGGCAGTTCAAGGCATTTAAGTGCATTGATTGCCACCAAAAGCGGGTTCAAAAGTTGGGTGCGCAACCCAAAGACCCGGGGAGTGTGGGCAAACTCAAAATCTGTTCAATATGCGTGTCGGCGAGGCCACGCTTATTATGGTATCTACGGGTAATCAAGTCCCGAGCCGTCTGGTACACCTCGTCAGACACGGGCAGATGCTGGATGAGGCCTTTGGCCTCTCCATCCAGAACCAACATCAAATATGCCAATTTTTGTGCCGGCCGAAGGTCAGCCCTGTCATTGACCAGGCTGTCAAACAAATTAACGAAGCCCAGGTCCTAGGCAGCCATCAAAATGGGGGAGGTCTAAGGTAGGAAGCCTACTCACTAGCCCCGGTGCTGACCTAGGAAGCTCCTGCTTCAAGCCGGGTTGCCCTTCCCTATCGGCAACTAGTTGTCTCGCACTATTGGAGACAGCATCATACAGGTCTAAGACCTGGGCATAATCTTCGCTGACCTTATTTCGCTGGTCAGCGGTGAAATCATTAACTGACACTTCGAGACAACAAGCGTTGAAAATGCGAAATTGCTGTTCCACACTTGCCAGGCGATCATCAATCCGTTCATACCTTTGTAGTAAGGCCTGCTAGCGATCAGGCCGGTTCACCAAGGCACTGGCCGAGGCAAACCAACGCAAATCTGATGCAATATCACCAGCAGCCGCACGCAAGTCCTTGATAGCTGACATAATTAAATTTCAAAAGAGCCCGGACAAGCGTTAAATAATATTAACAATCAAAACGTAAAATTTGTTAATTCTTTGAAACCAACAAAGTATTAGCCTGTTTACTGCAAGTGTAGGCAAGTGACAGGTATCTACTGTCCAACAAACTTAATGGTTTCAATTAAGTATATTGACACAAAAACAAAGTTATCAAAAGTTGAAACTTCAAATAAGTTAATTAATTACTTGCAACAGACAGACCGGCTGTGTTATTTGAGTTATACAATAGTAAGTAAGCACAGAATATGTGTTACCTAACAATATTATCAATATATTATAACAAACAAAGGTTTATCAATGTGACCCGCCCAAGATGCAAGGTCAAGTTTGAATGTTTTAATGCTCAAACTCAATATATGAATATATGCAATAAACTAAATTTACTAAATTTATTGATACATACAGCTGTTATGTATCCAAACAAACTGACTTATTAATGCTAACAACAACAAATTTAGGTTAGATTTCAACAATTACTGATTCAGGTTATGTATGACAATGTGTTTCAAGTTATGTAGGTCAACTTATACAAATAAATAATATGTATTTTAGGCAAAAACTGACCTGACACACACTACAATACTGTCTACAAGGTGATAAGATACAACCTTATACCAATCTGATGTTTGTACTCAGCAATACAACAGCGGCTAAATTTCAACTACAGCTCTGCACCAAAAATTATGTCTAGAGTTTGGGCTAAGATTGGGTAAGGTTTACAGAGATCAGTGGAAGCGATTAATTCATCCAGTCTCAGCCCAAGGCAAAGGTCTAACATATACTGTGGTAGCACAGCGATGAATGAAAATCCTAAATACAACTAATATTAATAAAATGTCCTACCAAATCTTACTGATGCTCCTGATGATGCTATTGAGTGGACCTATAAGATTAATTCATAATTTTGGCCAAAATAACAATCAAATCGAATAAATACCACAGGGTCCAATTCGGCGAAGTCCTTCTCCTCGGGCACCAAACAGGAATTCACACATGTGTTTTACAATGTTCCTTATAAGGTATTAATTCTTTATCACTTCGCGAGCTACTAGAACGAGCTTTCCAAAAGGCGAACAATTTATTTAAATTAAAAAACCACGCGAGAGGAACAAAAACGCGGGTATTAATTTACTTTTTCAATCGCTCACAACCTTGTCGGACAATTTCATATAGCGACGGTTGCGAGGTTGTTAATTACTATTAACTCAAAAACTCAAGATTACAAAAAACTGCCTGATTACAAGATACGGCGTGGTCCAGAGAACTTTTTTACCGGGAAACGGACGATGAACCAAAGTGAGTGAATGACAGTTCAGTGTGTCCATAGTCAAAATTTACAATAGACTAAACTAAACGTTACTTAATCGATATAATCGACTTGACCTATCATAAAAACTATTTTTATTTCAAACAATAATTGTACAGTGATTTGATATCCATATCATAAATACCAAATTGAAAGTATTTATTAAAACACTATCATGGATACGGGAAAATGGGCTTTCAATTAATATCAGAACATAACTTCACGCCTTTTATCCCCGAAGGGGTAGGCAGTGGTGTATTACAAATCCATTTTTCGCCAGTTATGTTTCGATCCCAATGTAATAGGGGACGAGCCTATTGCCATCTATCAGGCACATTATTTGGCAAGCGATAATTAACTTATTTAATACACACATAACTTCGAAAAGTCAGAGGTGTGTGCCCGGGGTACCTGTCCGTTATGTACACCACTGGGCTGTTGCCGCTTCAGGATAAATGAATATCAATATAATTATGTTTAAAGCTGGATCCTATTTTATCTACACTCGTAAAAAAACACATCGGTTACAAAGCTAAGGGCTGTAATTATGATCTTCTGCTGTTCAGTATATAGAATCACCAAATATAAAAATAAAGCTTGGTAACTAGTTTAAAACTTCAACCTAAGATCAGCGATACTTCAACTCTTATTCTATTTTCAACTATAACAAACAAGGTAGAAGATCTCTAAAGTAATGATATAATAATTCTATTGAAACTCAAGCCAAACTTTGGTATAAAATGAGCTTTAAAACTTCAGAATGCAGATAAGTATGGAGGAAATATCTCACGAACTTTTTTTTTTTCTATTTAAGAGCTAGGCTCTTGTCGGTGGAGCTTCTTCCATGCCAATCTATCCTCAGCCAGTGCCTTGACATCTTGATACGACGCAACGTTAACTTTTTCCTTTACTTGGTCTATGAATGTTCTCCTTGGCCTACCCCTTCCTCGCCTTCCTTCCATTTTCCCTTCCAAGATGTTTTTAATGAAATTGTCATGTCGTATCAAGTGCCCCAACATTTTACCTCTTCGATTTTCTATTGTACTTAAGATATTTCTTTTCTATTTTACTATGTTTAAGACCTCATCATTTGTTTTCCTTTCTGTCCAACTGATTCTTTCCATCCTACGCCAACACCACATCTCAAATGCTTCCAATCTCTCACTGTCCCTTTTCGTCATTGTCCAAGTCTCAGAGCCATAAAGTGCTATACTCCAGATATAGCTTTTAATAAAGCGTTTCTTGGTGTTAATAGAGATATTTTTTGTTGTGAGTAGGTGTTTCTTAGAATCAAACGCTATACCTATTCTTGCTATTATATCTGGGGTGCGTCTAGAGTCGCTAGTTATTAAGGATCCCAGGTATCTAAATTTATGAACATTTTCTATTCTGGTATTATTTAATTTTATTGGTTCAATATTAGCCAATGGAAATTTTGAAGTTGTCATTGTTTTAGTTTTGGAGCTATTTATTTTTAAGCCAAAGTGCATAAAAGCCTCGTCCATTATGTTTAATAACATTTCTAACTGTTGTCTACTTTCTGCCAAAGCAGCTATGTCATCAGCATATCTTATGAAATGTATATTTTCCCCATTAATCTTTACACCCCCCTGTTCATCTTCAGTAATTTTCTTTATTGCACATTCAATGAAAATGTTAAAGACTAGTGGGGACAGTGGACATCCTTGCCTAACTCCTTGTCTGATCCTTGCTCTTTCCTTTACCTCCCCCACTTCTATAACGGCTTCCTGATCTCGGTATAGTTCGAAAATGATCTTCCTGTCCCTGTAATCCAAGCCAGCATTCTTTAGGACCTCCATCAATTTCTTCCAATTTACGCTATCAAAAGCCTTCTCTAGATCCACAAACGCAATGTGTGTACTGAGGCCCAATTCCATTCTTCTATTGATGACTAATTTCAATGCTAATATGGCCTCTCTGGTGCCTTTTCCTTGCCTGAACCCGTATTGATCTTCACCTATACTTTCTTCTGACTTCTTTCTTATTCTCATTTGCAATATTTTCAGTAAAATTTTCGATGCTTAAGATATCAGAGACAGCGTTCTGTACTCTTCACATTTTCGCGTATTTATTTTCTTAGGTAGCATCTCACGAACTAGCTACCCGAATATTTTGTGTCGGGTGAAACGCGTCGTTGCCAAATTACCCGTCAAAATGTTAAATGTTACTTGTTATGTTCTAGCTACTTACTTCATGTAGGTAAAAGTCAAGAGTTTTTGCCTTTTATATAAACTGGTAAACTTTCAAGGTGAGTTTACTTTAGAGTTGCTTGTCGTTAAGTAGGACTAAAATAGACGGCAGTCTCGATTTTTGTCATAAAGGTCACGAACGCAAAAAATATTTGTAATGCCACATAGGTAGCTGTTTTACGTTAATAATTAGTAATTATATCATGACACTAATGATAACGGGCTGAAAAACGGTATAGAAAATACCGTAATAGCTGAAACTATGTATTTGTGGGTGATTTCATTAATTAATTAAATCATGTGAATGACTTTTCATCATGACCTTTTATTAAAGCAAAACCACATAGCATATAATATGAATAGATCGTGGTAGTTGGTATTGCCTTCAAAAGACGGACTAGAGTGGTGTCATAATATGTAAATGTCCCTAAAATTTTAAATTCGTCAGCAGGCGAGACAAAGCCTACGTGACACATCTCTACCCTCGAAGATTACTTTAAAATATTAGTTACATCGTGTATTTCCATATTTTTACTTTTTAAGTTCGAAAGAGGTTATATATACACACATAGGTATTTTGGTTTTTATATAATAAAAAGTAAAAATATATATTTTGTTTATTCAATCGTCTACTAAAGTAACAAAAACCGTCCCACTAAACCCAGGCTAACCAGCTTATCTCTCGCATAATATAACTTGTATAGTGTGGTGTGAGCTTCATTCTACGGGTTATCAGTTAGCCTTTGTATGGCCTAATGGACATTATCGGCTGCCGTAATAGGGTACTTTGCATATTATCTAGCAGCAGTAACAACACGCTGCAGCTGTGGTGGTTAATGCGGTCTTTAACGATAATAATTTTAAAACGGGGGTAGTTTGCAACATGGTTCAATAATTCTACTTTTATAGAAGTTGAAAATTGTCTACAGGACTTTTTGTTCTCAAATCTCTTATTTGGGGATAGATTAGCAATGATTTCGTTTTCTTTTTTTGCTTTAAACAGAAAAAGAAAAGCACTACTATTCCCTTAGTAGATAGCACTAGAGGGAATTAATAATCTTCTCACTGAAAATGATAAGATGATGAGAGCAACATGTAATAAATAAAAATATTTTTAAAAACAAAACTTTACATAAAAGTATCGAAGTACTCGCCAAGACAAATCAAACAAGCTGAAACTGGATGAGTTTGCATGGTTTTATTGCGCGTGCCTATGGCCATCTTCCATTTTCATCATCAGATCCACTCTCCTAATTATATTGCGTTGTCATGCGATTTACACCTGCATGCTAAATTTCAGCTCAATACACACCGGAACAGTTGAAGGGAAATAAAAGCTTCTAAAATCCTTTTTATTAAATGAAAATTAAGATTAAAAAGAAAAAGATCATCCTCCAACTCTTTGCCTAAACAATACCATCACAAATTATACAAAATTTTACTTTATTACAAGTCATTTGCAGTTAAACTCAGCGAACATAATATGTGTCTGAACTACAGAGATTTGTATTAAACTCTTCTGTAGATAGATAAGAATACTAAACCATTTTTCACCTAGACCGACCTTGCCATTTAGCTTACTTAACCAACAGCAAGGTAAAACACATCAAATTTACATACGCGTGTGTTAATAATAATAAATTGCGAGTGTGTGTGGCAAATACATGCTCGCCGGTTTCGGGTACTTCGGACCTTGCCGTTTTTTAGGACGTCCCCAATATGGTCGACGAATGTCCTACGAGGTCGGCCGCGACCGGCTTGCCCATACACGTGTGCCTCATATATTTGGTGCGTCATTCTTTCTTCACTCATTCGCTCCACATGTCCAAACCATCTCAGCATTCCTTTCTCAATTTTCGTCACAACATCCTCTTTCAGGCCACATCGCTCTCGTATTACAGCATTCGGAATCCTATCAATTAGTCTCACACCACACATACTACGCAGTGATCGCATCTCAACTGCGTTAATTCTGCTTTCATGCTTTTTCTGTCATACCCAACACTCGCTACCATACATCAGCGTGGGCACAAGTACACCATTATGAACCGCCAGTCGCGCCTCTTTCGGCACAGTCTGGACGTTCATAAAGGCATGCAGCGCTCCATTCACACAGTTTCCCGCAGTCACTCTCCTTTCAATATCTCCTTCACATCTTCCATCTCTTGTAAACATGCTACTCTAGTAGCTTTAAAATATAATGCAAAATGTAGAGGAAAACCGCGGTTATACCTTTAAAACTACTGTTCCGTACCCTTGGCTCATAGCGTGATGCAGATAAATGGCCTATCCAACACAAGAACAATAATTTAAATCGAACTAGTACTTTCTTCTATAGAATCTATTATTAATCAGTGATTTAGGATTACAGTTTATTTTATTAAATCTTCAACTCATTCATTACCCGTTGTCGTTCACTTTTTCCCCATACATTAAAAACCATTTGTTTCAAGCTATGTAATTCTTTTTGTGCTAGTCTCGCAAAACGTCAAAATAGCAGGATCGATATTTTGTTTTATTTGAGTGTTGTTTACTTCAATACTTTTATGGTTTCAGTTTGGAAAACAGCTAATCAGTGAAACCCAAATTAACAACCGGTAAACCAATAAAATAATAGTTAAAATAAACTAAACGGCACGTTTTTATTGCCTTTAGTGCCACTCCAAGATTTCATCGCCTACCTTCAAGCTCCATCATCATACCAGCTTAATGGTGCCATATTATAGTCATCATTATCGTTCTAGCGTTATCCCAGTTTCAACCTGGGGTCCGCTTACTATTTTAACCGGATTTGGCTGAATATTAGCTTTTCCACAGAGCAACTGCCTGTCTGACCTCTGCATCCCGAAGGGATAGCGATATTCCATGGACTAGTGTTAGTTTAGACTAGTGTTAGTTTATTTAGAAAGTACTGACGCCCTGTAACGACAAAGATCTTCACCACAACCGGGACCGACGGCTTAACGTGCTCACCGAGGCACGGGACAAGCGATAATTAACAATTTTATACGCACATAACACCGAAAATTCATTCGTACGCGCCGTGGATTAGAACCCCTCTGCATGGCAATCTGTTGGTATCTCCACTACGCATTTTCTGATTTTTTGCCATATTATCGTATTAATCAATAAATAATTGGGGAGTATCTCGGCGGTATAAGAACTTTAAGTGGACAAAATTCAAAGCCCTCGATTTTACAACACAGTCAGTTTAGTTACAGGTTTACCTAATAATTTTCAAAATTGTCTCTATTATTGCTGCTTTACATGATATATTATCAGCTCGACTAGTATTAAAAATACAGAAATAAGTATTTCTATTACCATTTACAACATACTTAAAATGCATGTACGTGCTATAAAATCAGACTATAAACCTCTGCATCACTCTGTAATAACACTTTAAGCCCTCGGGAGAGATCCGCAACCAGGGCGAAGTGCAACGGCCCGTAATGATAATAATAAATCAATCGAAATACATACAGTGTGCAATCACTGCAGCATATGGACTCGAGCATAAGCCACAACGTCAAATCAAATACGTCACTACGATTATTAAAAGGCCGTGTATGCACCGGCGATGCGTATCCGATACGAGAAAAACAAAAACAAAATAAATTAACATCATTTATTTTTATTGTCTTATTCCTTTATTTGATCCTAAACTAGCCAGAGCCTGTAACGGCACACATACATACAAATATTATATATTCTCAAAAACATAAATGTTATAAATAAGAATGTACTAAATTACACTCGGACACAACAAACAAATCGTAGACCGGCGTAAGAATCAGAGTCACTGAACAGTAGATTTACAGGCCTAACCAAACTATTGGTGAATGTATTTATATTGTGGCGCTTAGCTGTGCCCGTCTCTGTAAATAGCGAAGTCAAAGTGAAACCCAAGACTGCACTCTTGTTCATATTCTCTAAGGCACACAGAAATGAATCTCAAAGAGCTTGGTAGTTTCCCACTGTTATATTCTGACAATTTACCTCTGCCCCAACTCAATATTACATTGTACATTTCTCATTTATACTGCTCACAAGAGGGTGAAATGGCCTTTTAGAGGTAACGGTGAAAGATGCAAAATCAACAAGGGCATAATTATGTAACTTTATTACGTGGTAGGATAGTCTCAGATGATATGAGATTTGCTGCTCTTGTTATTATTTTAATGAAAACTAGTTTACGCACATTAATATTTGTATAAGAAAGGTCATATTGTCTTTGCTATCTAAATACTCGAGAAAAGCTGAACTATTGATGTAAAATACTCCTTTCCACATTTAAATACGAAAATTGCAAGTTATTATACGATATTTTAATTAGAACCCTAGCATCAGTGAATTCTATACCACTAACTTTATTCGTATTAAACGTTCTAAAGAAAACTGAAGTCTCTCCAGCATCTTTGAACTAAATTTTAATAAAAGCGAGGTTTCCTAACCGATATTGCTTCAGTTACAGATACAAAGAGCGAATATTGACGGAGAATATTGGCGTTATAACAAACTGTAGCATTTCAATAAAGCATGTTTGGAAAGGGATGTTTACACAACAATATGTTTCCTTAATAAAGGCGTTTATTATAAGTTGTATCTGTTAAGGAGATGTCCACATCTGATGCTGGTCACGTAATGTTTGTATCTGCCTCAGTAATCCAACCTTAACTGAATATTTGGTACACAGCTTGAAACGTTCACGTTTTATTATATGACCCGACGTGAGCCGCTTTATTTACTTATTATATTATGTTATTCTGTTTTATATGGGGCGATATGAGAACCTATTGCGAACTCCACAGTATTTTGAAGCAAGCTTATCAAGTCGCCCATATTATTTTGACACTACGGGAGTGCGTATAAAATAATGTAATAGTACATTTTGTGTTACACTTTGTCACCTAGGCTTCTTGTACCGGAGTATAAAATTAAGGATTTTCAATCCAGAAAAATATTAAGTTTTTTATAAGTTGATATGCCGTAAAGTTTATGACGTTTCGTGTGGTTTTCTGTTTGTTATAGGTTTTGTAGATTGAGTTGGTTGCAATGACATATTTTTATTTACTGTTTGGCTACACTTTGTTGTCATGAGATTTGCTCAAGCTGGTGCAAAAGTAAAGTCGTAATGTGTATGTACCTTAACATTTGCAAATACCATCCTTACCCAAATTCCAATACGTTTATACTTTTGACATTGCTTATTTGGTGTATTGTATAAACCAAATAAGCAGTGTGTGTAGTGTAAACCATTATCTACTGAAATAAAGATTTAGATTTGAGCTCTGCTTAGCTCCCAATACATAAATTAACCATCCTATTTTTCTTCATAATTAGCTACGCCTAGATTCTATGACTTTGAACGTCATAAAAGTCACCCACACTGAAGATTAGAATTTATTTTTACGATATCATCTGGGAGCTATCCGATAATTTCACTTGGGATTCCGTTCAAATATACTAAATACAAACGCCTATTCATCTCTTAATATCCACTGAAACTTCAGATTCAAATCAGAAATTTCTTTTCAAGTCCATGAACCAAAAAACTAGCGTTGAAGTATCTTGTATAAAAATATAGTTAAAAGGTTTCTCAGTGCGAATTGCGAAGTTAGCGAGCGTTAAAGTATGTTATCTACATAGTTTTAAGGCCCCTTGGGCGTTCACTGCCTGCTGTTAACCTTGGAATAGAGCCGTACTTGGAAATTAAGTTATCTAGTGTACTACAGATTGCTTTAACGGAGTGCTTTAAAATATGTATCAAAGGTGCGTGCTTTTGCCACAGGTCTGTTGAACAATTCAATGTATAAGTTATCAGTTTGTTTTACTTTGTAGGTGTAGATCAATTTATTGAACAGCAAAATCACCAGATAATTAATACCTATACCAATATTAATGTAACGGGATTCTATCGTCAAAGGTTAGTCATCCCGTAACTGTCTGCTGAAAACCATTCCGAAACGTAGGGACAAGCAGAAGATAGACCTTTATTTTCAATCAATTACGTCATAGAGACCCAATTCATAAATCACACATAACTATTTGTATGTGTTTGTACAAATCGTACACTTACACAACAATGAAACAGGTGAGTTCCTAACCTAATAACACTAATGTTCCAATAATGTCACTGTCGTCATCACATCACAATGAAGCCTCCGATTTGTCACGTGCCTACAACGTATGCAAACGTTCCCACAATGTGTCTGTTCTGCGGTAGACAAATACCATCTCTATTGATTGACTGATCATTTCTTGTTCTATTGTGAAAAGTAGTGTAAAGCTTTGATCAATAGGAAACAAACTTTTATCAGATTGTGGACGAATTTTCCAATCTATGTTATAGTTACAAATGAAGTAATGCGCACTTTCGGAATATAATGGTATAATGTTTCGAATAAAATTTGATTTTGAAGAATGAGTGAAGAACCGGTATCAATTTATTAGGTACTAGTAATGATATCAGTAAAGATATTGAAATTAATATTTTCCTAGAGCTTTTATTACGGTTCATTTTTGGTTTTACAGCGAATCTTTGCCTGTGATCCTTGAAAATCCGTGAAAACATTCGCATATTATGAATGGCAGACTCAATGGGATAACTGCCTGGAATCGAATGAACGAGCCTTAATTTTGTCAGGATATTATATTATTGGTATTTAATCAAAATAAGTTTGGCAAAGCGAAAATTGTAGCACGTACGTATAATAAGTGGGTATATTCGAAGGAATTTTACCTTATTTTTATCTATTTACTTATTTATTTATTTGGGACAAACAAACAGTAACACATTATATCTGCGCAAATAATATAAACAAAGATATTATTATAAATGTGAAACTCATACCGTTATCCACAGCAATTCATATAACTATACTAATGAACAATCTATGCGAGTATAATAATATAATATTCTACCACATTCACACAACATCATCTAGTCTAACTAAGCAGAGCTTGTACTATGGGTACTAGACAATGGATAAACATACATATATAATTATGTATTTTTTTTTGTAAATACATACATATTATACATAGAAACACCCAGACTATCTTTAACAAAGCAGAACGAAATCTATTTGCTGACACTGAGAATAAATTTAATACTGTAGTTTCTGAACAAAAGTCATCATAGTTTTTGCACAAGCGACGTAGAGGCGCCCGCAGACCAGCATTGGTGTGGCAATGGGACACAGCAAAAAGAGGACGTGCGTGCATCTCTCGTCTAATTACAGTTCTTGGGACACAGTAGCATATTTTATTAGTAATCTCAGAGCAGTTATACCTGTCATAGCATACGTCGAAAAGCAACATAATTTCTAGATATAAACGTCTAGACTTCAGGCTCATTAGATTGTATTTATTAAGAAGATTTTTATAGGTTAGGATGTTGGTTGGAAAATTGTGGCAGCACCTATAGCGCATCGATCTAAGGAATTTGGCCTGCACTCTTTCTAGCATCTCAACGTATTTATTATAAAAAGGTTCCGCACCACCACTGCATATTTGAGATGAAATCTAACTAGTGCTTTATAGAGATGAGAATAAGTGCTTGCGTGTTTAAATTCAGTAGCTGATCTCATAACGAACCCGTACATACGATAAGCCTTTTTGGTGATGTTATCAATATGTTGATCAAGGTGAAGTTTGTTATCTAGCAGTACCCCTAGGTCTCGCACTGATGGAGCTTTTGATAGAGTTACATTGTGTAGATTATAATTTTGATTTAAAACGTTTTTATTCTTTGTGAATAACACATACATACAAACATACATAGACTCACGCCTGTTTCCCGGAGGGGTAGGCAGAGACTACGGAACGCCATTTGCAACGATCCTGACATACCTCACTTGCTTCACTCACTCCCATCAAGTTTCTCATGCATGCTCTTCTGTTAAGGGTACTTCTTGTCTTTTTTTCAGGATGTCTCCAATCTGACATACCTCACTTGCTTCACTCACTCCCATCAAGTTTCTCATGCATGCTCTTCTGTTAAGGGTTCTTCTTGTCCTTTTTTCAGGATGTCTCCAATCTGGTCAAAGAACGTTGTGAATGATATCGTTAAACATTTAGAAATACTAAGGTAAAGTTTGTTTTGAGTACAGTATTCAGTGAATCGATTTAAGTCTTTTTGTAACTGACAACAATCTGCAGGTTTTCTTATAGCTTTAAAGGTTTTTAGATTGTCAGCATAGAGCAAAAATGTTGAGTGTCTGAAACAATTTCCAATATCATTTATGAACAAAATGAATAAAAGAGGCCCTAAAATTGAGCCCTGGGATACGCCAGATGTTGCGATAGTAGTCGCCGAGTGGAATCCCTTGATAACAACCCTTTGTGATCTATTACTAACATATGATGCAAACCAGCGAAGCAAATCTCCTCGTATGCCGTTAAATGCAATTTTGGTAAGAAGCAAATTGTGGTCTACCTTGTCGAACGCTTTTTGAAAGTCTTTGTACACTGCGTCTACTTGTACTTGTTGATCCATATTGTTAAAGAGAAAGTCGGTAAATATTAATAGATTAGTATTTGTAGATTTACTTTTAACAAATCCATGTTGTTGTTCAATTAAAATTCTGTAAATTATCTTATGGATTTCCTGATAAACGAGTCTTTCAAAAAGATTCGACAAAGTATTTGTAGATTTACTTTTAACAAATGGGGGAGGTATATAAACAAGAACCGAAATAAATATTTATTACTATAGATATAGTAATAAATATTTATTTCGGTTCTTGTTTATATACCCCATTGGACAAAGCCCATAAAATTATACACAGTAAAAGTCCTCCCAAAAAAGTATAGTAAAAATCGTCTACAAATCCGACTAACTATACTTTTAAGGGGAATATAATCTAGGAAAATCGGTATCCTGCGATACCTTTCGGGTTTATGTGGTCGAGAAATACGGCGATTATCATAAACGGGACGTTTTCGTCATTCAACGAGAGCCATTAGAGCGGGCTGGAGCGCTCGCGAAAGGGCAGGCTTTACCATATGTGTGTAATATGTACATACATGCCTACGCACACTAGGGTATACGGATTTTTTTGTACACTAGGATTACTTGCTTGTCTTTCCGAAAGTTTTATCTACGGAAGAATATTGGGATTTGATGAAGGTGAAGGTAGAGGATCACGGCTTCATTATCTACGATGAAAGACAGGTTATTTCAGCAGTACCTACTTATCAACAAATCAAACCCATTCAATATAATTGTAGCGCTCATAGCGAGACTTGGCTCTCCGTTCGTAACAGATCGGCAAAGTTAAGCAACGCTTGCACAGGTTGCCACTTGGATGGGTGACCGTGTGTGGCATTTTCATCTGAGCGCTACCGTGCTTCGGAGGGCACGTAAAGCTGTCGGTCCCGGCTCTTGTCTAAGGATAAGGGTCGTTAGGCCATGTCGGAGGCCTTTGGGCGGTCTGAAAACTCCGACACCAGAGTTGGCCACACACTCACACGAAAAACAAAACAAACAAATATAAATGTTATTGAGTAAATAGGTTTTTATATTCTGTAATATCAATAACCTGCCATGTTTATCACGACTAAGGCCTTTTTAATCTTACTCTTGAATTCAACAGGCATCTACAGTTTAGTGATATTAGTTTTATTCGTAGAAATGATGATAAAATAAACCTAGTATTATATTTAGCGGCGTCTCTACCCTATACACGCAGCCTATATTTTCCCATATAAAAGGTTAAAATGTCCTGTTCAGTTATGTAGGGTTTGAAGAACTCCAAATACTTTTTTATTACTCCTACAAGCATAGAAATACAATATTTTCCAATACCTTATTTTTTATTCGACAGAAATTGGTTGGTTCAATTCATAGTTTGCAAGAAAAGCGTCTGTTTTGCGTGTTACTTATGGCAAAAGTTCTCGCTGTAGTGACATTATTAGGTGTTATTGGGGTTTTTACTACATTTGGTACACAACCTGAGGTTTGTATCAACTTCTTATAATAGAAATTGGTTGGAATATGGACTTGTTTGGAACAACGATACCTTTGGATGTTTCTTATGGAGTTTATGGCAGAAGTTTGCTTAGTTTGGTAAATGTCATTAGTAGAAACAACTTTTGTGTGCCATTGAATACGCGTGGCTTGTTAGTATTTAGTACTGTATCGGTTTCTTTTTATGTTTATTACATTCTACAATACGCATGAGTTTTTATGAAAAGGCGTGTGATATGATGACTATTTGGTATTGAATATTATGAGCCCTACCGCAATACAACAGCATAGTTTTGCTTCTTTCTCTTTCAATATCTAATAGGTAACTGCATTTGATACTACCGTTTACAAAAGGATGAAATGTATTTTGCTGTTACTGCCTTATTTAATTTTGATTCATTAGGTAGAAGCCCAATGAATGGACCTAATATTGTGACTCATTTTATAGATGTAAGTTAATCAATGAAATCAACATAGTCAATCACGCACCGTGATTGACTATGTTCATTTGGTATCAATAGATAGTTATATTAGATTTTATTAAAATGAATAGGTTGGTCGATCTTTTGCTCTATAGGGGTCGATGCCAAAGGACAAATTACAACAGTTGTGTATATAAAGATTGTGCCACAATGTTAAAAGCTATTTAAAAGAGTTTTCATGTACCGGCTGTTTTATTTTGGGTGAAGAACTTTTCGTTGGAACTTTAAATCGAAATGGAAACTATGTTCCAAAGAACACATAAAATCTATGACAATCGACACAATTTATAAACATACTAATAAATTCTGAAATACAAATATAATATGTTATTCACAATAAAACTGAACAGATACACAAAAATATCAGGTTCGACCAGGACATTTTAACCTTTTATATGGGAAAATATAGGCTGCGTGTATAGGGTAGAGACGCCGAGGTTTACGCTATTGTTATTTTTCTGTATTTTATTGACTAAAATGCGGTAATTCGTTAATAGAAAATGCGTGCAGTCTGCTGCGTCTGCGTGGAAATGAACATAAAATAAAACTAATACTATATAGATAGCTAAATATAATACTAGGTTTATTTTATCATCATTTCTACGAATAAAACTAATATCACTAAACTGTAGATGCCTGTTGAATTCAAGAGTAAGATTAAAAAGGCCTTGGTCGTGATAAACATGGCAGGTTATTGATATTACAGAATATAAAAACCTATTTACTCAATAACATTTATATTGAATGGGTTTGATTTGTTGATAAGTAGGTACTGCTGAAATAACCTGTCTTTCATCGTAGATAATGAAGCTGTGATCCTCTACCTTCACCTTCATCAAATCGCAATATTCTTCCGTAGATAAAACTTTCGGAAAGACAAGCAAGTAATCCTAGTGTACAAAAAAATCCATATACCCTAGTGTGCGTAGGCATGTATGTACATATTACACACATACGATAAAGCCTGCCATTTCGCGAGCGCTCCAGCCCGCTCTAATGGCTCTCGTTGAATGACGAAAACGTCCCGTTTATGATAATCGCCGTATTTCTCGACCACATAAACCCGAGTGGTGTCGCAGGATACCGATTTTCCTAGATTATATTCCCCTTAAAAGTATAGTTAGTCGGATTTGTAGACGATTTTTACTATACTTTTTTTGGGAGGACTTTTACTATGTATAATTTTATGGGCTTTGTCCAGTGGGGTATATAAACAAGAACCGAAATAAATATTTATTACTATATCTATAAAATAGAAAGCAATGATTGCGCTAAAGTATTGATATTTGTATTCTGCAGTTGTTATAGCTTTATGATAAAGTATTTTCGGGTAAGTAATTTTTTACCTCTGTCCCGTTGCCGTAATAAATTAATGTAGTAAATTAAAGTGGTGGGGTGCTTATGTTTTTTTAAGGACTGATTTAATAGCAGAATCTTAGAAAAAGCTACTTTTGAAACCACGTTCTACTAGGTACAATAAATGTTGTTCAAAAGATATATGGTAAAGTATATGACATTATATAAATGTTTTAATAAAATATATGGTAAACTATAATTTAACATAAACCAGCGACCCAGAAAACATTGTATAGGATTATCAACATAAAATAACAATATAACCCCACATTCAAATCTCGGATAGTCAAATAAAATTTCATATTACCGATAAAAAGGTCTATAATGAAAAATCGTAACAATAGTGATGGGAAATTTGCGGTAATAGAAAATTCATTGTAGTGTAAGCCACATGCAAATATTTTGCGGTAACCTCGGTAAATTCCAATCTGTAGATTATTAACATAATACAACCATAACAGACAGTTTATTATGCCTCTTATTTGTATGTTTATCACCGCTTCGAGGGGAAATTGAACCAATTTCAACAAATCTCTTTCTCATTTTCTTGTACAAGTCAACTGGAGGGATTTTCCCCGAGCAATTGGATTACTATGATGATCGTAAACCTTAACCTGTCAGTGCTTACTTAATTATGTTTTTATCACCGGGAGAAGGTGGAGTCGATGGATTTTATTACGTGAATTTCGAATAAGATCGCAAATAAATCTGTACGAAGTCAGCATTCTGTTACATCGTTACTTTTGAATAAAGAAATCCTTACTCACGACTAAGGGTTAATAGTTAGATATCATTACTTCTTCGTATAATGTAATAGGGTAGGTCTAGAACTGCGAAGTGCCTCTCCTAAAATGTAATTCGCACTACATTTTTACTGTCAGTTCTAACATTGAAGCCGGCCTTATTAGAATAATCTCTATTCTAACAACCCAAAACGCGCAGTCAAGCAAATAAAAGAAAGTTTCACAACACTTTTGTTTACTTAGAATTTACACTAGAATAAACAAATGTAAGCTTGTTCAAGGTTAGCACTGAGTTTTTTGAAGGTAATTTAAACTTAAATAAAATAAGGCAACATAATTATTCTGATTTTTATTTTACAAAAGATGTTACGGAAATCATTTTTGCAAATTTTTGTTTATATTTTCTTTGAAACCGTGTCACAAAAGACTATATAAACTTGAAATACGTCGGAACATGCTCTGGATATATTTTTTATTAATTAGTACACTAATTTCATATCTAACTACAAAGCTACTATTATCACAACACAGCACTTGTTTGGTTCAATAACTACTAATTCGATTTCAATCATTATTTTTATAGTAATAGGCGGTAAACGAGCAGACGGATCGCCTGATGGTAAGCAACTACCGCCGCCCATGGACACCAGCAACACCACAGGAGTCACAAGTGCATTGCCACCCATTGGGGTTGGAAAAAGGGATAGTATTAGGAGTGGGATGAGGGAGAAGGAATCCCCTAGGATAGGGCCTCCGGCACTCTCACTCACCGAACGAAACGCAACAGTTTAAGTACTGTTACTTTACGTCGATTTTCTGTGAGAGGGTAGTACTTCCCCGGTCAAGAAATCAGCAAGGCTCTACTACCTGTAAAAATAATTTATGTCGCATTGAGATCGTGTGCGAAACAGTAACCCTAAATAATACCGTAACCGTAGGTTCAGTTAGTTTATTTCATTTTTGATCTGCGCAATTCATGCTCTTCATCTCTAAGGTTTAATATAAGCAACGGCAACGATCAAGTAGTGTTTAGAGGCAGATTGGTAAACGCAGTGAGATGTCATTCGGTTAACCCGATATAAGCCTCTTGTAAGCTATCACCCACGAAACGTGAGCTTATAAGTGGCGCACGGTTTACCAATACACAAAGCATAAGACATATACAGCGGAATAGATATATCTACTATTACTACAAGACATAATAATAATATGTTCGAAGATCGAATAGATTTTAACAAAAATAATTATCGATTTGAACGCTAACTGGAGTACCTACTAAGCACGTTTAGTGCAATATCGAAACTATAAACTGGAATTTTTGTTCACAGATTTCATCCAATGGAAGGGCCTCACAACCCAGACAGAGTCGCGGTATAGCATGTTAGACACTCTGTCACTAACGGGATTTTTTTAATACCTTTGATTTGGTGGTTTTAGTGAAGAGGCTCGAATGCCTTGAGGGGAGAGTCTAGGAGAGTCAAACCTTCCTGCGCCAGCCTTAACTCAGTTGATTACAATTCAAACGATCTAGTAGCAGACTCGGGAGACAAAGAGACTCCACGACGTCACAAAAAGGCCTTTACCAAATTCCACCTCGAGTTTGTATTAAGAAAACATATTTTGAGTGGTGTAGCCCGAGTTGGATGTTGCGGAAAAAGTGAGTACCAAATATGACGGCTCTACGTTTCGGTAAGTCATATACAAGTCGAATTAAATTTTACGATATATTTCACCCCGAAAAATAATATCCGAAAAAGCTTATAAAGTTCTACATGAACAACTTCTCAATAAACACAAAGTGAGTTTAATAGAAACGTTTTAAGTCGACATGAATAGAATTCACTGGCAACTCCCACAGTCAAGGAACAAAGAGGAAATCGTTAAAATGTGAACTCGAACAAGTGTTATCAGAGGAAATTTATAAATAAATTAGCCTTTTGATATACCACCATTGTTGTTATAGAACTGGATATTATCACGGAACTGTGGATCTGATCGTTATGTATCTACTAAATGTTATGTCGGAACATTGTGGTTAATGGTCGAATAATTATGTTGTAAACTTTGCAAGGACTATTTTATGTTTCAATTTTAAATAAGTTTTATTCGCACAAGTACGAAAAAGTACCTATGTTGTAAACAAACTGTCAAAATTTTAAAATTGATTATGCAATGCAAACTTTTAAAATTGATTATGCCGTGTGGTTGACGGCATAGAATACAAGTGTGACCACCCCCTATATTCCCGTGGGTGTCGTAAGAGCCGACTAAGGGATAACACGATGCAAATACCATCTTTGCGTAGAGACGGAAAACTCGACATCAAACCCTATACGACTGCCTCGTTGGTCTCGCAGCAAAAATGTGCGCGTGGGATCGGGAGGTCCCGGGTTCGATTCCTGGGTCGGGCAGTGTTATTGGGTTTTTCTGTCACGAAAATCTCAGTAGCAGCACGGAGTCTGGAAATGTGCCCGGTACGGCAATAGGCTCGCCCCTTATTACGTGGGACTAAAGTATATCTGGCGAAAAGTGGGTGTAGAAATACACCTCTGCCTACCCCTTCGGGGATAAAAGGCGTGACGTTATGTATGTATGTATGTGTATGTGATTATGCAATTCCTATCATTTACAATAATCACAGCCACTGCGCGTGTAGTCGGCAGTTGCAGTCGGCAGCTTAAATTGTTTCGAAATAGTACCTTTATAAGTCTGGTAATGCATTAAAACAAGGTACTTCATTTTGTGTATTCTTTTTAAAACTTGCATGAACTCATATTTATGTAACCAATCTATTATATCGTGTAATTATTTGAACACCATGGCTAACATAAACCATACCGAAAACACTGACGAAGCAAACAAAATTTATTTCACCTCTGTTTTCAAATAATACCACTGCGTTATCTATACTATGTTATAAGTTACAACCAATCACAAACAAAATAATTTTAGGGAAAAACTAATGAACAAATACCTAATTAATAATAAAAAAAACGAACATTCCTATAAAATTTAATATGAACATTAATAGATTCAAACTACGCCATCCATTTCATAGATCTGGTTTATTCGAAGGCACAGCAAAGCCATATAAATACTCTTAATACGGCAATGTATATTCTTCGGTAATACTATGATACTAATATTATATTGAAGGATGATTTATTTCGCAAGGCTTCCTCGGTAGGTAACGGCTTCGCGAAAGAGAAATAAGAACCTTTTGGGAATTCTCACCGGGATTTTTATTATGTTACGATATATTTCATACGAGATTACCTTATGCTTATTTGTTTATGATATGAAAATATTATATGTCAAAGCAGATGATAATACATCAGTATTAAATGAAAAAAATTGTCCATCAATATCTGATGTAAACATGTAAGTATATACGACATCATCGTAAAAAATAAGGTTGTATTTGTAGTCAACATTATTTAAAAAAATGTGTAAATACTTAATCTTATTTGGTAACCTAAGCCAGATCCTACTTGTCACAAACTGCTATAAGTACCTAGTCTAGTTATTTTCATGTCTATTTTCTGAGTTAAGAAATAGTGCAGTAGGTAACTAACCTTTTATAACTAGTTCCTGACGCACCATGAACAAAGTAATCAAGAGTAAAGTATCAATGTTTGGAAATAACTCAATATAACGCGACAGCGAAAAAAACAAAAAACCGTATTCCATGAAACTAGTAAGAATCAATATGTAACTACTTCTACACTAAATTGTATAACAGTACACGAGAAAAGCATATGTTATCAAGGCATTGCGCCATAGATCGCAGCCAACAATATAAAATGATAACATAGTATCTAATACACGAAGAATTCAAACTCCGTTCGCAACATCCTCGCGATTTCACCAATGATTGAGCACGGAATTTAATATTTGTCGAAGTTAAGTTCAGAAACTCACGCAAGTAAGGTGAATTTAACCGTTGAGTGTAAAATTCAAGCTCGATTTCTTGAAAGCATGATCATTTCAATAGTGAAGCACCCTCGGTAGTCGGCCGCGCGGAAAATTTTCGAACAGACTGTGAACAAACTTAGTTTGGGCCTACCGACTTCGGTCTGACAGTCCGAGGCGCATTCGCAGACGAACTTTTTTAACTTGAAAATGTCCAGCGGCCACATAAATCTGGTGGACAAAGCAGGTGTTCTGTTTTGTTTAACTTTCTGATTTATTCAGTCCAACTTTGTTTAACTACGCAATTCATAATGTTTATAATTGAAACACATTGTCGTGGGAGTAGGTGTGTTTTTAATATAAAAAGCGCTTCGCTCGAGTAGTTATTCGAGTATGAAAGTTTTCTATTTTATACACGGTACAGTAACTCTCTTCTAAACAAAAATAACTTAATTTTACTCATCACAGCATTTATTTAGTTAAATGTATCTAAATCCAGTTTAAAACTAGGGGTTCTGATACCCACTTTTTTATAGACTCCCCCGTCTGTATCCCCGGAAGAGTAGGCAGAGATGTTATATTACACCCACATTTCGCCATGAATTTATGGGTGCCACGTAATAGGCCTAGTGCCGTTACCGGGCACATCACCAGACTCCATGCTGCTACGCATACGCTATCCACTGGACCACGGAGGCAGACCATACCCAATTAATAATTAAAAACAAAAAACGGAACTTGCAGAACATAAAATTGTCATTTTGATAATACACAATATGATATAAGCATTGAAAATGACAATTTTAAGTTATACGTGATCTAACTCGGTACTGTAAAGTACGAGTTCAGATATGTATTTAAGTTATATATAAAAATATCATTAAGTATTGAAGAAGCGTACAAATATTACTACATCGGACCCAATTTAAACAACCCGTCATTTATTTTATTATTGTCATAATTATGATAATTGAATAAAAGAAGTTATTGTCATACTCTGACAATAATTCAACAATAAGTGATCGATGCAATAATAGCTTTGCCTGCAATCATCGTCTTATTTCATACTGCTATTTGTGGAATAAATATAATAGATTTTATTTTTTATCGAATGAATGACAGCACTTCAAATCGCAGACTTTTTTATACAAAATAACAGATCTCAGAGTACTATTTATGACCAGAACAAGTTATAGAGCATCACGCCTTTTTGTTGTAATTCTTCTCGCGAACTTTTTTTGTGGTGAAGCGACAATTTATACTCGTGCATCAACCACTATAAGAAGTCAAAGTAAGTTTATTTTAGTATCTTAGGTCTCAGTGTAATGTTTATGAGGGTCATTTACATTTACAGATTAATAACGTATTGTATTATTTTACTTGAAGTACTTCGTCCGCAATGCAAGGGGGTAGAAAAACAATGGCTAATAAAGCTCAGAGCAGCACTTTATAATAGCAAAATTCTTGTGATTTTATGTCATTTTGAAAGCAGCCACTCCATCTAGTTTAAACATATTATTGCGTTAACAAATTAGTATTACGATTTGTATAAAACAAAATTACTTCACTTTTCTAATAAGCACCCGTCGGGACACAAGTTCCACTCAGATAAACTAGTATATGGAAACGTCTAATATCCTAATGCAACACAAATCATGCTTAAAAGTTTTAGACTATACGTACGGCCACTAGCTAATACCGAAACAGAACAATTAGTATGAAACTTTACTCCAAAGTTAGGCAGGCAGCACACCCGTCTGAATATCATACATAAAGAGTGCTATAGCATGTTGCTATAGCAAGTTGCAGTTCCCAAAGGTACAAAATGCATAACATCTAACAAACAAACTCACTCTGTGGTTAAATTTCAGGTCTCGTGGCCTGTTACTGCAATATTGGCTTATTTCTACCAAATAGTTACAACCCGCTAATGGAATCTCAAATACGAGTTGGTTTCATATTCATATTCATAGTACCAACTCCGCCGTTTCCGATGGCTTTGTGTTGCTGATTTAGCTCCCTTTTGTGGGAATTTCGAGAATTTTGGAGTTTAATTCTGTTTGTGAAGTAGTATTATCACTACAGGACCGTGGCAACGTGGTGGTTGAGTGAATGTATCAATTTGCAAGGTTTTGCACCTGCGTTATCATCTGGTTTTATAGATGGGTTCGCTTACAAAAAGACTCTTCCTACGTTTCACAACGAGCACGTCAACCTGTTGGTGAACGTCTTCTCAAACTTAAGCTTCGTTAATTTGTTATAAAGGTACTCACGATCGAAGTTTTAGGCAAATCAAATATTTTAAAACTACATTCCCGATATTTGCTCTAAAGTATTTAGTCAATAGGTTCAAAAGCTAAATTAATAATAATTAATTAGTTTACAGCATTTTAACCTTTAAGTATAGACGTGTAGCCTCACAGGCTCCGGACGAATGTTGGTTGCTAAGTTTTGTGAACTTCCCCTTAATCCCCATACCTAAGCTGCTCAGTAGTTTCAGTTTTAATGACGAAACGATCAGTAAAGGACAAAGTTGCGTCATTCGATGAAAAAAACTTGAGTAATCTTTACTTAAAAATCACCCTGTAGCCAGTCAGGCTACACGTCCATAACTTCGTTACAAAATATGTACAATAGGTGATATGGTAACAGTGGATGACCAGTCACTACCACTATATACTGGATAAATAGTCACTATATTCTCACGTATTTTCACAATAACTAACCCATACGTCAAATTAAATATAATTTTAAAGCTCTTTTGCATAATCTTGTTAACCCATATATGCCCAGAAATATTTAGATCACCAATTTTAATGAATTTTGGATATTGTTGTCTCTAATGGAAGTAATTAAACTGAAAACTAGTAGATTTCAGTTTCAGTACCTGGAAGTCACTTTTTTTCAGGTGGTCGATAACGACCCCTTGGGCAAAAATGATACAGAGTGTACTTCTTTTTCGCAGGGCACGGCGCGTGCTCCCAACGAATGAAATTGCTGATGTCTTGGAGAATTTGACCAATAGTGATGATTTTGGTGGCGTTGACATATGTTTGGACCCGCCTTTAGGAGGAATAATATCCGAAGCTGACTCAGGGGACAAAGAATGTAATGATATTGCGAGCTTTAGGCAATGAAGAATCCAATATCAACGTTACAGAGAATATATCCATTCAACAACCAGAGTTTGAGGTTCCTTTGGTTATCCATCCAATCACTCCCTTCAGTAGTCGCAGTCACACATCGAGTCGAAGACGTAGTAATGCACAACTTTTTTCCTTTGATGCACAAAGGAAATTAATCAAACGGAACCTACGTCAATCTGAAATTGAGTGGTCAGCACCACCACCACGAGCAGTAACAACATTGTCGGCTGAAAGTGAGCCTATTGAGTTTTTTGAACTTTTCTTCGATTTGGAGGTGGCACACTGTGAAGCATTCTGATATATATGCTTTCAGCAAAGACCTAGATACTACTTTCTCTCTATCGACTGATGAGATGCACTGCGACTAGTGGGGGGAGTGATTGGATGGATATCCAAAGGAACCTCAACCTCCGGTTGTTGAATGGATATATTCTCTGTAATGTTGATACTGGATTCTTCATTGCCTTGTAATATCAACTCATCCGGGGCAAGAAGCTAATGACGGCTAAAGCTCGCAATATCATAACATTCTTCGTACCCTGAGTCACCGTCGGATATTTTACCACCTAAAGGCGGGTCCAAATATATGTCAACGCCACCAAAATCATCACTATTAGTCAAATTCTCCAATACATCAGCAATTTCATGTGTTGAGAGCACGCGCCGTGACCTGCAAAAAAGAAGTACACTCTGTATCATTTTTGCCCAAGGGGTCGACTTCGACCCTAACAAACATTACATCCAAAATTAGCAAAAATAGATAGTCCTGAACAGATTTCATATGTTACCAAGATACAAAATATATTCATTTTATTAATTCTTTAACAATAATTGCAAGATTTCAAGCAAATAAATAAGTACTTACATTTTTGTCAGCGAAGGTCTTAAATTTTCGACCAAAAAAACGTGTCCCTACTTTTCTCCTAATTTTCAACTGTTATTGCTTTAGTTTTGCATAATGTAACGCTTTTACAACGTACGTAGTTCTTCCGACAACTCGTAGATAGCGTTAAACTATGAAAATAATATACGGTTGTTATTTATGGCGCTTTGCCACTGAACATGTACCGTTGGGTCGTTTTTGTGTTCTTGGGCATATATGAGTTAATAAAATAATACTAGGAAGTGTAGAAGCCTGTGATACTACACGTCCACGGTAATATTATAAAAATGTGACGTCCATACTAAAGGTTAACACGTCTCATACATAAACGCTCTTCAACAATCTTGCCGAACATCCTGAGTCAAGTATTTAACCTGCGAGTGTTTAATAAAGGATGACGAACGCTTATAGAATAAAATGAAACTCGTCTTATCATAGGATTCAAAGGTCAAAGTTTAATAGAACTAAAGGAATAGAACAATCCTAATTGCTTTCGAAAGTTCCACAGTTGCTGGAATCACGTTCGAGAAATGATAGTGCTTAGAACGGTTCGTTAGGAAGTTTAATTGAAAAAATCCTGCCGGTAGTTCGGCTGCCCCAATGGCGGAAATGTACGCCGCGCGCAAAAAACGGCGCAAATTACTTGGAAAGCAGTTGGGTATGCTTTATGTTTGATAGATTTTAAGTGTTTTTCAAGGGAGAGCAAGAACTGAAGGTTATATTTTTACTGCCATATTAGAATTATTGTGGCACACAGCTTGTGCTCTCAAAATGTTTATACAACGTAATGCGGTGATAGTCAAGGTATCAATGTAACAACGGTCAATCACCTGTCAGAAAGTTTTCAGGCAGCCTTTTGAATTAAATAAATAAAAACAAATAAATAAAGACGAGCCACGCTGGCCAGACAGGTTGAAATAGGTATGATGTCGAATTTTCCCTCTCTTTAGCAAGATACTATTTGCATCGTGTATTTCCCTTAGTCGTAGTCTCTTACGACACCCACGAAATGAAATGCGGTAGTGACACTACGTCTTCTTAATTCGACACCATACGGACAAGCACT
Organism: Euclidia mi; assembly: GCA_944739405.2. Taxonomy (NCBI): domain Eukaryota; kingdom Metazoa; phylum Arthropoda; class Insecta; order Lepidoptera; family Erebidae; genus Euclidia; species Euclidia mi. Next base: position 41,414,701 of record OX123197.2, on the reverse strand, counting down.
CTATATTAAGCTTAAACTTAGGTCGTCTAAGGAAAAATCATTTTAGCAGACAAAAGTCTACGCTTACGTAAAATAATCTCTCATTGTTCTGAAAATGGAGGCGCTTTGATATTGTAAGATAACTAGTGTAAGTCTATGCTTATAGTCTTTGACATTTAATTAAACTTTCGCGATGTTCACACGTAATGCGATATAAAATCTTTTGGCGCTATATTGCTTAAAGTTTAATACCAATTTTTATTCCAAGTTTGTTCTGGAATGTAGCGTCAGGTAAAAATATTGTTAATAGATACAATTGAATTACTAACATGATTCAAATTCGTTATCATAATTATATCGTTTAACTAAAAGTTATTATTATCATTTGTGATATTATACAAATGTGAATACTTGAGATTGGCCTTCTTCTTTACATCTTGATTGTATTTTTTGTATCAGCTGTAAGTTTTCTTAAAATGTAAAGTAAATATAAAACATTTTCTCGGCTTGTAGTACCTACAGTAAACAAACATTAGATATAGATTGTTTGACTCGACAGACAGATAATTCTAATCCTAGGATCAATAATTTGATGCGATTTAAAAAACTATCCAAATAATTATCCAAAGGAGTGTAAGGCCACGAGCTACATTGAACAATTTCAACTTGCGGTTGCAGACAGACCTCAAAGGACTCTCTCTAGACTTCTATTTGATTAAAATAGATACAGTAAAGTTGGCAGCACTGGATAGGTGTCTTGTAGCAGCTGTGTGTGGCACCCCTGAGTGCGGTTACTGAACAAGGGCAAATGTGACGCGAGACGGTTCACAATGCACGTTCGCCACACACGTCTAAGCTCTACAATATTTTTCTATCAACCAAGATTTTCTTTTAGTTTTCTAAAGTTCACCTTTTAAACCAATATTGATGATGAAACCTTATCGATACCTAAGTGAAACATTGCAGGGAAATTACATTTTGCATTCAAAATTATGGACTGTGTTATGTTTAGGTGTACGTAGCATAGTTGTTAAAATATTTAACTATTTATGGTCTCACTGGACATTAAAAAGAAACAGATCGACACACACCGACAATGAAGACAGATTCAGAATATCTATAAACACTTCAAAAGTTTCTGCACATCTTTATAACATTCAGAGAATATTAGTACAAAACTAATTACTACAAACATTCTTGGCACAGTTTTCGCTGCAGCGTATCTCTGCGAATGTCGAGTAAGTTCTCCAGTAAGGATATGAACATGTCACAACTGCGGCCTGTTGCACTATACAAGTAATCATGCGTTCGGTGTCAAACATGTTATGAACTTTTAAGACTGTAGCTTTATAAAGGTACTCTAAAATATTTCAGCTGGATGATACACGATAGCTGAGTGCCGAAAATAGTTTAACAGACTCTAGGTATCTTTCTTATTATCGCCTACAGCGAAATTTAACTTGCAACGGCATTTCATAGATATAATGAACAATCGAATGGCTGCCTCCGTGGTCCAGTGGATAGCGTATACGTCTGCTAATCAGGAGGTCCTGGGTTGGATTCCCGGGTCGGGCAAAAGTGTTATTAGGTTTTTCCAAATTCTCAGTTGCACCTAGGAGTCTGGCAAAGAGCTCGGTAACGGCAATAGGCCCGCCCCCTACTACGTAGGACCTAAAATTCATAAGGCAAAAAATGGGTGTAATATTCTTTCTGCCTACCCGTACGGGGATATAGGCGTGAGTCTATTAAAAAAATATATAAAGTGAGCCATCGAGCGTAATAGATCGCCAAAGATAAGTAACGGTTACCACTTTGATGGGTGACTCTAGGCTCCAGTCACTCTGCGGAAAAACTAATATTTTACCAAATCTCGTTACCGTAGTAAGCGGACCCTGGACTCCTATACGAACAAGTTTTGGATGGGATAACGCTAGGACCATGATGATTTAGTTGTCTAACGATTTTTACATAATTTTTCATTTCAGACAATATATAATCACCCGAATATGTCCTCCGAGTTTCTGTGCTTCCATTGAGTAAATTAGTCTATTGTTATAGTTTATTTATTCCAAATTCGTATTATTTACGCCACTGAATAATTGGATAACGTAGAACCTACTCAAGTCAAATAAACATTTTGTCTTACTATTTTGAGTAGGGTTGGGTACATCAAGTCTGTTTCAATTTGTCCGCCAGAATGCTATTTTTTTAAGAATATTACTTAATAAGTACAGAAGCCTTATCTCATTAAAACCCATAAGGCAGCTGTCGCAGCACCTTAAGCTAATACCGAGTGAAATTAATAACTGAAAACGAATAGATGAGCAACGAGCAGCGTGTGCGTAATTTTGCAATATTTTATGAATTGGCGGTAAACGAGCAGACATGATAAACTGGCAGGATTACCTGATTGTACGCGATTACCGCCACTCATGAACACAAGCAACACCAGAGGAGTTTCAAGTGCGTTGCCGCCCCTTGTGTTGGGAGGAGGAGTGAGACGAGAGAGAACGAAACGCAACAGTATAGGTAGTGTTACTTTACGTCGGTCAGTTTGGTATTTCGCTACTACTGTAAAACCAAAATAACCCTTTAATAGCAGTTTAATTTTAATGTGCACCAATTGCGCAAAATTTACGCTCATTACGCCAATTGCATATAAATCATAGTAATGAGTCATTTTATAAATATACAGTACAACATTATCGTGGTGTGCAATAAATAGCCTGTAGGTACAATTTATTCACTTGTTCTCGCAACTACTGCTCGAAATGTCCTTCCAACATAAATAATATATCTACACATAATTGTGATACAACTTCATATCAAAAGCAACCCGAGACATGGCCGAGTCATTCAAGCTGGAGGTACATTCCAACCATCTTCCCTATTGAAATTAGGATGTTTTCTAATTTCAATAGTTTCACGTATCATTCTTGGAATAAAGCGGTGTTCTTTTGCGAGTATCTGTGGTTTAACAAATCGCAGGTAATGGTTGCTTCCTTGTTCTACATATTCACACATTGTGTGAACATGTAGAACAGGCTATCAGGCTAATGAAACCCTGTTATCAGGCTAATGAAACCCAAAAAGGACAAAGTCACCAGAAGACATCAAGACACAGTGAGCACATGCTGCGTAGATAGTAACACAAATAGTTGAAAAATGTTCGGGTACTTTGAGATAACTTTTAAATTCAAGACAAAGACAAATATCACCTCAGTCTGCCGTGAACATGAATCCTGTAAAGAATTCGAAACTTCGGCTAGTAATAAAAATGTAGTTTCTAGATCTTTCGGTTTAAATGTAATAACAAATAACCAGTGAAAGTAATATAACGCGATAAAATCCGTAAACTGTAGTTTAATTTCAATGTGTAACATTCGCGTAAACTCAAGAAAATATAGTGTTTTTAAGGTTTTATTTATTAATGTAACTTTTATGCATTTTAGATATTTATGGCCGTGGGCCATTACCTACCAATCGAACACCTTGTGACTCCAGACATACGTGCGGTAGGTACAAGTATCGGTAGTAGATAAGTGCCTAAGATTATTTAATAAACCAAATAAAAGTGCTTTTGTGTTAGCGGAACTTATCACTACGTAATTGTCTGTTACAACATAAAATATTATTTATATATTTTATATATTTGTTTTATTGTTTATTTTCAATAGAAAACCTGAAATGTAACTTTTCTCTCCATTTCTTTGTAGGTTGTACCGCAATACATAAAACAAATAATATTTGCAATAATACTAAAGATATATAAGGGGTTAAAGTATGAAATTGCCGATTTGTACTGAAAATCTAAATTGTTTATTTTTTAACATATTTATTTAATCAAAATAGTTACCATTATTATCTATACATTGCTGCCATCTAATAGGAAGGTCATTTATACCTTTGCGATAGAACTCTGAGGATCTAAACTGCACAAACTGTGTGAAAACATTTTGTACTGCATACTGGGAAGAAAACTTCTTGTCACGTAGATAATTGTCCAAATCACGTAAAAGCTGGTAGTCCGTTGGAGCAAGGTCTGGTGAATACGGAGGATGACGAATGGTTTCTAACTGCAGTTCCCGAAGGGTAAAAATGGTTTCTCGTGTTGTATGAGGTCACGCGTTGTCATGGAGCAATAATGGTGAAGATCGATTCATGAGTCGGGGCTGTTTCACTGCCAGTTTTGCCAATATTGTTCGGAGTTCGGTACAATAGACATCTGCCGTTATTGCTTGACCAGATCGGAGAAAACTATAGTGAATAACACCATGCTGAGACCACCAAACACTTAACATTACCTTTTTATTGGCAAGCTTTGCTTTAGGACACTGTTGTGGCGTTTGACCTGGGGTCAGCCATTGCATTTTTCTTTTACGGTTATCATAAAGGATATAGGTAGTAGAGAGGTAGAGAGTAGGTGAGTGAGAGTGCCGGAGGCCCCATCCATTATTCCTTCCCCCTCATCCCACTCCTCCTTCCATCCCTTTTCCTAGCCCAAAGGGCGGCAACGCACTTGTGACTCCTCTGATGTTGCTTGTGTCCATGGGCGACGGTAATTGCTTACCATCAGGCGATCCGTCTGCTCGTTTGCCGCTTATGACATAAAAAAAATCGGATCGGCTTCCCCCATCTCTCTTAATTCATCGTTATTCACCTGTGTCGGCGGTCTTTCTCGTGGCTCGTTCTTCAAGTTGAAGTTTCCATCGCGAAAGCGTTTAAACCAAAATCGCACGGTGTGTTCATTAGCTATTACTAGATTCTTCTCCAAAAGCAACATTGATATTGCGGGCTGATTCTACCGACTTACTTCCGCGTCGGAACTCGTATTCAAAAATCACTCGAATTTTCGCAGTATCGATCTTTCTTGTCTAAGTTGAATAACACAAACAATTGAAGTCGATATTCATATGTTTCAGATTTTTGAAAGAAGAACATCATAGAAACCATGTGAAAAAAGTTTTATTTAAAAGTCTTAAACCATGAAGATTCTATGTCAATTCAAAGTACCTACCTATTACAATAAAATGGCAATGTTTCCTCTTGTTCCAACTATATGAGCCAACCTAGCCAAAACAAAAAAGAACCCAAGCGAAGCTGATTATCAGTGTCCTCAACTTATTATTTAAACCATGTTTTAAATAATAAGTTGAGGTTTCAATCCACAGAGTAGACAAAAGTCTATAATACTTCGTGACACTTCGCAAGGGAAGTGATTAATTACCCCTTCAGGTAATGCTAGTGATGTAATCCAATTCTCGTTTCTGTTAGTCAACTTGTTAGAGGTACATTTTATAGTTAGAGCTAGTTGTAAGCGAAAATCTACATGTTCATTTATACATAGGCACAATTTTTTATTTATGCTCATTTACACCGTCTCCGTCTGTTATGCTTTTTCCGTTAAATTTGCGTTAAGATTTTCTGGCATTTAGTACTAATGCTATAGAGAGCCGGTTAAAGTAAAAGACATGGTCAGGGCTTTCTTAATACCCTAAAAAAATCCTTTGAAGGCTAAATCGAATTCCAAGAAAGCAAGACGGGTGCTTAAGCTAGTTGTATAATAAAATCGTTACGCAATTTCCTATCAAAATATATTTTCTCTATAATCCAGCGAAGTTGTCGTAAACAATTTTTCCACTTTATAATACCGAACATATAAGTGACATTTGAAACAGGAAAGTGCAAAGTCCCGAGCGTCACGAATCCACCGGGATCCAATGTTCGGTAAGTTACTTGTACAAACTTGCTGCAACTTTTAGCTAAGTGCCTTAAATTTTAAGTAAATTTCATGTCCGCCCAACGGTGGCGTCACTCTCCAGTGGATTTTAGATATTTAAATATGTTTCAAGAGAACAGGGCTACAAGGTAAATGCCTCTACTATAGAACTACTTAAAAACTCATTTCTTCTAGGTTAGTCTATAGTTGTCACCAGGGAATACCAACCTAAATTAAGTAATTTAATTTTTAGCCCGAAATAGTTCTAGAAATAAGTTTGAAGAAAGATTACAAGAGGGATCATTAGGCCTGGAAAATGGCTTGATAACTGCAAAAGGAAACACGTTTAGTTTCAGCGAATGTTGCTATAAACTTTGGTCGCAGATTCGCTAAGAGAAAATGTAAATAAAGCGTACATATTTATGTTTATGGTAATTAGTTTGGGGTTCTAAAAATATCTTTTACCGTTTCACGCGTGGACAGAGAAGCGCCGGAAGAGTAAAGGAAGAGTAGGAGGAATGAATGGAGACACTTCTTGAGTATTTGATTTATTCATTATATTTTACTTCAGCTGAAAGAAGACAAGAATGTTTAAAGTACCTTTCTATCTGTGGTAAGTGAGTTGAATACAAATACACCAAGCAATTTTAGATGGCTCATTAATTCCCAATTATAATGATACCTACCATTTTAAAGTCTTCCTTTTGTGAAAATTGTTTATGATACACGTTGCTGTCAAATTTGCTTATAATACATTAGTTTACTGTATACATTTATTACGTAATGAACACGACCCCTTAAACATTAACAGTCACAATCTTGAACATACAATAGAAATACTGCGCACAAAAGTAACAAACTAAAGCTGCTTCAGCATTCATAGCCTCCTTAACCGACATTCTTTCCAAGTGAAAATTGGGCTCCACACCAAAAACTATATTAGACAAACATACTAGACAAACATACTGAATTTCTACACAGCCAACCTCCTATATTGTATGCCATAAACAACGCGGGGTTATAAGCAAAACGTCGCAAACATTATTACTCTATGCTTGCTATACATGGTACGTTTATACAGATGTCGCAATGTCTTCGTTCATTCAGACCACGTCGCAATAGTTCCCAAAACTTTGCACCAAACACCACCTGTGTTCACCCCTACTATTTGTTAATTATAGTATTATATTCAGTGCTCCGAATATTCAATATTGAAGCGGTAAACTTCGACGTTTATAGTACTTACTAGCAAACTAATAATTAACTCCTAATTTATAAGATCACTTTACGAGGGAAAGGTTCTAGCTTTTATTATAAAGGAGAGACTAAGAAATTGATTTTAGCTCTTAAAACACGATTAGTTTTATAGCCAACACGCCTTCCCTTACAGTTGAAAGAACTTTAGTTGCAATTTACGATTGGCTATTTAGTCTTGATTAAGATTTTCTTCGTTACGTCTTCATGGAAGAATTAAGTGTTTTCAGTATTAAGTTTGGTAAAGATACTTCATTTAACAAGTACATATCAAATTATAGTAGCGTTATTCTGATTTCTCAAATCTACATATTTCTGGTCATGTTTTAACCGACCTAACACGTGTAGGCCGTCCTTAAATTGAATATAAATTATAAAAAGATTTGGAGCACAAATTCAAGTTTTCAATAGTTTTACGCTCACATGATAAAGAAAAGCTGGACAAGCTTCTCTTATGTTTCAATATTTTTTAAATGAATAACACGAGTAAATTGTTATAATAAGAGATAAGCTCGTCGTACACTAACTCTTACTAGTGAAGTTTCTTTGTTAAGTTTAAAAAACGCAACAGAGTATTCTTTTAGTTATTAAACAATCAGCTCCGTCAAAATTTTAATTTCACTTATGCATTACTTTAATATGTTCAAAAGCAAAAAAATATTTGTAAATTAAGTTTAAAATAGCTTTCGCAGTAATATATTATTCGCGGAATCGTTAACATTTTCCACTCAATTTGTTCTTGAAAATGGTACAATAACGTTTTTATACTGTGTTAAATACAAAACAGTAAATCCCATCGAGCACCTAAACTGCATATTAAGTAATTAACGAATTATGTCCAAAAAAGTCTGGATATGCTGGGAATAAAGGAAGGGACGAAATAAATTAACCAAACCGCCTTTTTTGTAATTACTTTTGTATGTACATTACTGATGTAGATCTCACTTTGTGGACAGTTTAGGGACACCGCACAAATACCGCATACCTTCAAAGGTACGTGGGTTTTGCGGTATAAACGCTTACGTTGTGATTGATAGACGCGAGATTCAATTCTTAGTTTAGGTAAAGTGTTATTAGGGGTACCTGTTAAGGAATTTGTAACAGTTACGTATGTTTATGCTGTTAAGATAGTCTTCTTCTTATTCGTGTCTGTGTGGCCATCTCTAGTGTCGGAGAGTCACGCAAAGTCCTCCAAAATGAACCAACAACTCTCGTCTAGAGTTAAAAGAAGATGATCACTTTATGTGTGACGCACTGTAGCGACCTGATATTAATGACATACAAGCGGACGGCCACCTTACCGACAGTAGCAGACAAGATCTTACAACGTAACACTTAACGAATACAAAGACCAGGCACAACTGCTTATAGTTTTACAAATAAACAAGCATTTAGTTACTAAAGTTATGAATCCAAAAAGTACCTGGAAACTAAATACAGGCAAAGTATTCAAATTATACGTCAGGTACAACCATGAAAATATATTTCGAGGTGAAGTAAGGGCACCTGGATCAAGAGTTTACTTGAGGATATATAAAGACGTATGTAGTTTTATAAAAATATTTGAAGCATACATTCACGACCTTTACGTCACATTTCTTAAGCTACAACTAGTACTTGTTTGATTTGACGGTAACGTGTAATACGGTAATAAGCGGGTATATATGTAACAATTTTGCTGCGTAAATATGTATTGCTAATAGTAGAAGATCCTTAGAAGAGCGGCTTTCATCTATCTGCTTAAGGGATGAAAAGTATTCTATATCAAATTTTGCTGGTTAAAGAATATATCGCGAATGTATTGCCTATATAAAGCTTGACCAGGCTAGGAAAAGTAGAAAAAAATGTATTTGGCTTTTATTCAACATTGCACTTATGAGTTTAACGAATATAATATACACAACATAAACGTACAACCTATGTTTTTAAAATAAATTAAATACTGTAAGACCAATCCCAACACATGAGAATAGTCAATGTATGGTGCAATTAAAATATTTTTTAGTAGTAGTAGTAGTGTAAGTAATAGATATAAATAGTAGTAAACTATAAAGAAATAAAATTATGAAAGATTCGAAGAAAAATAAAACACCAAGCAAAAAATATCGGTGTTATAGATATTAAAATTAATTTTGCCCAAGCCCATGTCAGTCAGTTAGAAAGAAATACTTATTTAATTATTGCGCGAATATTCTCGTAGACTCTACCTCGTACGTAAACAAAGAGCTCTCTTATAACCTCGCTATTTTTATAGTGGGGCTTAAATATAGAAGCACTCTGTACATCCCCATGGGTGTTGTAAAAGGGATCTAAGGTTTTCAAGGGATGGCCACTATAACCCCTAATGGGTAGTGATAAATATGAGAGACAACCAAGTGAAACGACTGCTTGCTAGTAACGAACTGATCTTTATTTTAAATCAAACATAGAACATAGTGCGCATGTCTGACATTGTGTCATACTTGACATTCCTCCCCTTAGCTTAGGTCATTAGGCATACAAATAAACAACTAAGCTACAAAGACTTCTTACTAACCAATAACACCAAATAAGTATATATAATAAATTCTTAAAACTAAATAAGTAAATATAGTACAACATCTAATAAAACAATTTGAAGTCGACTTTTGGCCGATTACGTTTAGACCGTAGTGGCATAGGCTCATGTGTCTGCTGTTGCATAGGTGCCTCGTCAGTATGCTCAATATTTGGAGGGTCGGATATAGCCTCCTGGAATTCCTCCTCCTCCTCCCCTAAATTCTCTGGTGAAGAGATTTGAGGAACTACGATAGGCAAAACTGGCGGCGTGGCAACTCTTGTCAGCTCGGAAGTTCTTGCGGCAACTGATGTATCTTCCTCTTTTTCGTGCGTGGCTGGATTCGACACCTCTTCTGCTGACTGTGACTCTGAAGCTTGACTGTCACTTAACTCCTCTAGGTCTATATCCACGTCATTGTAATCATCGCCTTTACACAAAATAATCTGATTTTTATGCTTCTTTAATATAGCTGAAGTCGCCAAGTCTTTAATTAAATATACCACCTTGCCATTTTTTTTAAATACCGTCCCTTTACACCAAGTATATTTACTGTGTCCACATTGTTTTTTATAATAAACTGTTGTACCAATAGTGAAAGGTTGATTATTATGTTTGACTGTCTTATTTTGCAAACACTGTTTACGTTTAACCGCGTTAGCGAGATCCGTGGATGAAAGCGATGGTAACTCTGGTTTTATTAGATCAAGACGCGTTCTAAGTTTTCGACCGTAAACCAGTTCAGCCGGCGAGTGCCCGGTTATTGTGTGAACGGAATTTCTGTAATCAAACAAATATTTTAAAAGTTTGTTATTTACATCTCGCGCCCCATTACCGCTAATCAAGCTTGATTTAATGCCTTTTTTCACTATCTTTACAAAACTTTCGGCCTGTCCGTTGCTGGCCGCGTGGTATGTCGGTAACGTCACGTGACAAATTCCGTTCTGCCTACAAAAAGCCTTAAACTCGTGCGATGTAAACGATGTACCATTGTCACTGACTAGCGTATGTGGAATACCAAATCTTGACATAAACTCGTACAACCTATCAATGGTTGCTGTGGCAGAAGTACTGGTCTTCATGTCAAAAACTTCAACCCACTTAGTATAAGCATCTACTATTACTAAAAAGGTGTGTCCGTTTATAGGTCCCAGAAAATCGATATGAACCCTATAAAATGGCGTGGGTGGGTATTCCCAGTGAGCAATCGGTGCCCGCGGTGGTGATGGTCTTAGTTGTATGCACACATCACACGAACCTATCAAACGCTCTAGAGCCGAATCTATTCCCGGAAACCAAACCTTAGATCGCGCTTCTGCTTTCGTCTTCACGATCCCTAAATGGGACTGATGTAATTCCATTAGTATTTTACTTTGTAATTTTTCAGGAATTACAACCTTGTGTCCTCTCATAATACACCCGTTTTCATAAGACAGTTGCATCCTACACGAATGATACGGTTTCAAACGATCATCTGACATTTTCTTGGGCCATCCACTCAAAACAAAATCTCGCACTTTACACAAGGTTTTGTCTGCATCCGTCGCCTCACGTAACACTTTTAACGTTACAGGTAAATTACCTTCGACTACAAAATTAATATACGACGCCCGGTCGAGACACGGCATCGACGTATCTGTGCAACGCGCGGTCTCTTCGGGCAAACAGGCGCGAGATAAGAAATCCGCGCTGTTGTTAGCGCTACGTACATATTCTATTTTATAATTATATCCGCTTAAAAATAATGCATACCTCTGTAATCTGTTTGCTGAAACCTCTGGGACCCCTCGATGGGATCCGAAAATTGACAACAATGGCTTATGATCGGTACGAAGAATAAACGGAACCGTCCTGCCGTATAAATATTGATGATAACGCCTCACACCAAAAATAATTGAAGTCGCTTCTTTCTGTATCTGCGAATAACGTTTCTCAGCAGCGTTAAGAGTCCGCGAGGCAAAAGAAATCGGTCTCTCCGGGGTTCTATCTGTGATAATATTGCAGAAAGTCCGAACGGTGACGCATCCACCGTCAGAATTATGGTTGCGTCTGGGTTAAAATGAGCCAACACTTGATCCGACGCTAAGCACTTTTTAATGGTGGTAAACGCTTTATTGTGATCATGTGTCCAGCACCACCTGCTACCCTTTTTTAATAACTCATACAAAGGGTTTAGAATCGAAGACGCATTAGGCACAAAGTTTCTATAATAATTCACTAACCCTAAAAATGACTGTAATTGACTTACATTAGTCGGCACCGGTGCTTCTACCATAGCTTTTATTTTCTGTGGTGATTTATGTAACCCATCTTTATTTATTACGTAACCAAGGTAGTTTACCTCATCTTTAAAAAATGCACACTTTACTTTTTGCAATGTGAGTCCCGCGTCTTGTAACCTATCTAACACTTGATGTAATCTATCCAGATGTTCCGATCTAGATTTCCCCGTAACTAAAATATCATCAAGCATACAGAGTGTGCCGGGCACGCCAGCGAGCACGCCTTCCATCGCGCGCTGAAACACGGCCGGCGCGCTTGCGATACCAAAACAAAGACGCGTGTGCTTGAAAAGTCCTCTGTGCGTATTTATGCAAGTTATTTCTTGTGACTCGTCATCTAACATCAATTGATTGTAAGCATTTGACAGGTCTAATTTAGTAAACTGTTGCCCCCCATATAACTTCGCAAACAGTTCAGTGACTGTAGGCAAGGGATACTGGTCGATAATTAACTGTTTGTTTACACCGGTAGAATAGTCGGCGCACAAACGTATAGATCCATTTTGCTTTAACACTGGCACGATTGGAGACGCAAATCGTGCGTGATCCACCGGTTTCAAAACACCTAACTTAACTAAGCGATCTATCTCTTTATCTATTTTATCTTTCAGAGCGAAAGCTATTGGTCGAGCCCTAACAAAAACGGTCTTCGCATCTTCCTTTAATTGTAATTTAACTTTAAACTTCTTAAATAACCCTAATTTATCTGAAAAGACCGAAGGATAACGTTTTTGTAACGTAGTAAACATATCATCCCCATCTAATTGCGTACTATATCTTATGGGTAACAATTCTAATTTGAACTTAGAAATAAAATCGCGGCCCAGAATCGGCGGTCCGCCATCTTGCACAACATACACACAGAGTAAATGTGTTGAGTTTGCATAACTAACTAATAGCTGTGCTACTCCCACACACACAATTTTATCCCCTGTATAAGAAAACAGCTGTTTCTTAGTCGGTGACAATGGTACATTGCTAAAATATTTGTTGTACGTTTTTTTTTGATATAGCTGTGACGGCCGAACCACTATCTACTTCGAATTTAAGTTCAACCCCCGCGACTGATACCGTTTCCGTCATCGGTTGCCCATTTACCGAACGAATATTAAAAAACTCACCATCGTCATCGCTCTCATCCGCAGGTCGCGAGTTAACATAATTTAGTTTTTTACACATCCTGCTCAAATGCCCTGTAGCATTACACTTCCTACATTTCGATTTGGTGAACCGACACTGTGATGTTTTATGATTATAATAACCGCATACTAGACACTGCGCTTTCGCTTCCGAAGGAGTAGCCTCTTGAGTCGGCGGCATCCCCGTCGCTGTGGCCCGCGTAATCTTGAACACCTGATCACGCGGCGCGGCGTGCACGCCGGCGCTCGCAGCTTCCCGTGCGATCCGCGCGTTTTCTGCTAACTCCATCGCCTTGCTTAGGGTAAGACCTATGAAATCTTTGGTGAAGAGCTTCTCCCTGTCGGGTCCAGGCAACATGCCCATGACAAATCTGTCCCGCAGAGCTTCCTCCACGTTGGAGAAATCGCAGTGTGCCGTCAGACCGCGCAATCTCGCGGCCCATTGAGCATATGTCTCCCCCTCGTGTTGCATAGCCGCGTAAAACCTGTACCGTTCCCCGAACCCACACCACTTTGGTGTGAAATGTTCGTCCAAAAGGCGAAGAACGTCATCGTACGGTACGTCTTGCAGCTGCTTTGGCAATGCGAGATCCGCCGCCAGCTTATGCGTGCCATCCGCGAGTACGCTCAGCAAGATTGCTCGTCGCTTTGTGCCCGTAGGATTGCTCGTCCCGGTGATATCATTAGCCAGGAACCATTGCTTAATCCTGCACTTATATGTCTCCCACGACTGTATATTGTGGTCAAATACCGATAAAAGGCCAAAAACTGAGCCGGTAGCCATATTGTTTTTTCCTTAGTTACCGATTTCCTCGTCGACAATGATAAATATGCGAGACAACCGAGTGAAACGACTGCTTGCTAGTAACGAACTGATCTTTATTTTAAATCAAACATAGAACATAGTGCGCATGTCTGACATTGTGTCATACTTGACATTAGCAACGTACACCTGTGCACTTTTTAAAAGAACGTGCAAGTGGACTGAAGTGACCATACGTCTATACGTATGGTAGTATCTATATTCTATGTCTATTACAATACACGCCTGACTATAATTGTAAAAAGGATATAGTAGAGATTCACTTTACTTTGCTTGCTAAACGTAGTTGCTTATTTCCTGAAGCCTGGCTTTACGATTACATCTTAGATTCAAATAACTCAATCGGGTGGTTCCAATATTCGATCTATCCATAGATTTGGCTATTAGAGATAACTATTATTTAACATAAGCTCCATACAAATCATGTCAAATTTGTATCTCTAGTAGTTAGTATCTCAAATCGATCCACACTAGCCGTATGAGCGAGCTAACACTGCATCGATATGTTTACTGCCACGCAGAAGGTCTCAGCCTAGAATCCACGGTGTTATCGACCGACTTTTTAAAGTTATGTGTGTTTTTAATAGTTTATTATCGGTTGTTCCGTCTCCTCGAGATAAAAGACTATCATAAATGTATTTAGCAGTCCATTCGCTGTAAAGCTAAGTAGTCTTCAAGACGAAAATCATGAATGTATCAATGCATAACGCTGAGATGATGTTACTAAGACGAAGACTAGAAGATATTAGATGTTTGTGTCAGAAAAATTTAATTCATAGAGCCAAATATCGTAATTATATTGGTTTAAAATGCAGTTTCGATCTAGTGACAGTGTCATACTTATGTCATACTCCTTAATTACCTAATACTTGAATGATACCGCGAGTACATCGAAAATGTGTCCAACTACATACATATGTGCGAACTACCTATATGTGTCAAATTAGACGATAATAACATTAAGTATATAGATTACCAATTGTGAGTCAATTCAAAATCTAATCGTGTTTTGCTAAGAATACAGTGTCAATGAGAGATAAAATACGAGAATTTGCCTTCAGAACAAAGTTCAAGTTACCTACTAAGTAAGAGTTCTAACGATGGTTACATAAACTTAATCTAACATGAATGTACGTAAGATTGAGTTAATGTTTAAACAATTATACTGCCTAGACTCACGAAAATAACCAACCAAATTATACATACATACATACATACATACATAGACTCACGCCTGTTTCCCGGAGGGGTAGGTAGAGACTACGGAGCGCCATTTGCAACGATCTTGACATATCTCTCTTGCTTCATTCACTCCCATCAGATTCCTCATGCATGCTTTTCTGTTCAGAGTGCTTCTAACCTGTCCTGTTTTTAGGATGTCTTCAATCTGGTCAGAGAACGTCCACCTAGGTCTTCCTGTTCGTCCTGTCCCTTCCACACTTGCCTTATATATCTGCTTGGTCAGTCTTTCGTCATCCATCCTCTCCACGTGTCCAAACCATCTTAGCATACCTTTCTCGACGCTTGTCACTACATCTTCTTTTACCCCACAACACTCTCTTATCACACAATTCTTTACTCTGTCAGTCAAAGAAACACCACTTATACTTCGCAGTGCTCTCATTTCTACAGCATTTATTCTACTTTTATGACTCTTCTGCCATACCCAACTATCACTACCATACATAAGAGTAGGTACTAACACCCTCTCTATGGACAGCCAAACGTGCCTTTTTGGACACGTTTTGGCTATTCATAAACGCCTTCAGAGCTCCATTCACGCTATTACCTGCATTAACTCTTCTTTCAATATCTTCTTCATTCTTACCATCTCTTGTAAACAGCGTACCTAAATATACAAACTCATTCACTTGCTCCACTCGCTGTCCATCGATCATAACATTACAAGCCGTAACGCATTCCTCCTTTTCAAAAACCATAACTTTCGTTTTACTTACATTTACTTTCATTCCTTTCCTCTCTAACTCACTATGCATGATTGTTACCATCTCCTGCAACTCCTCCGCTGAACCAAATTATATATGTCTGAAAGCAAGATTAGCAACTTCTATGTTAAAGTGGGAAAGGAAGCATTATACATAAACTATTACATACTAGCATATTATACTTCGTATATGTGTAGTAAATCCTCCGTTTCAAATTGAGCGTTAACTCGCGATTCCACTGCTAATTGGTTAAATCTAGATCGTACCGATCCACTCTCAATCCAGATAGATACCACCAAATTGGTTCAGACGAGTTAAATACACTCGCATATTTCAATGTGATACATATATTTCTTATATACCTATACAGTATTTTCTTACTGTTCTATTGTAAAACTAGATATTATGGAGTTTGAAAATTTCTCTTTGTTTTGAATATGCAAGCATTGCCTTGCATTCTTAACAGATACAAAATTAACATGTCTTTTATTATCGGGGCATACATCTAAAACTATGAAAAACCTTCTTCATGAAAATCGGCAAGATCTCATTTTTATTTTGCTAATAAAATGAAGGTGAATAATCAGTAGCGTTGCAACGCAGGATTTTACATTTGTTGTTATTTGAACAATTTGTTTTATAGGCGTATTATTGTACCATTGAGTTTCATAACATTTTAGCGCATTAAAATTAATCTGTTGAACAGCTAATAAATTAAAAGGTATTCAATTATTCCAATCAAGTTCGATACTATTTCGCAAAAATAACATCCGACTTTAGTTGAAACCACTTGTTATTTTATTTGAAACCATTTGTTTTCCCCTTGAAGTATGAAGAATTTGTTCTACTTTTAGTTCAAATCAATGCTAATTATATTATAGCAACAAAACAAACTGACACGATTGTTGAACAGCAATCATGTCAGTTTGTTTTGTTGCTATAATATAATATATGGAATCGTTTACATGTAACCATGTAAACGATTCCACATTTCTATATTTATATATATTTACATTACTATACATTTCTATATTTATATATCTCTAGCAACAATATAATTCGTTAAGGTCATTCTTTATTTAACAACATTATTCAATAGTCTAAAGTTGTAATCGGTTGTTATTGTAGACACAATTCTCCGAATAAATGGTCGGAGTATCACATTTCAAACGCTATCCATGCACAAACAATTGATAGGCGAACAAACTGTCCCGAAATAGCGTAGAGGAATCACATAAGTTATATTCCTCTACGCTGTTGACCTACGGCGTAGCTCCGTAAGCTAGCTAAGCTGACTTCACGCAGTAAGAACACACGCCGTGTTCTTTACTGCGTGAAGTCAGCTAGAAACTCCCCGAAACACGCGTAGGTGAGCTTCGTTCGAAATATTTTATTGACTACTATTGATAACATATTTTATAACATTGGCTAAGGATATTTCTCAGCTCTATGGTTCTACTAGCTCTCTAAACGTGATTGTTCTATATAAATGCTATTATTATTGCAAAATCATATTGCTAGCACCTACAGTTTGCTTATTTGGCAATGTATGTTAATATCGAAGTCATTAAGATTACACAGCAATGTCAAATCTTCTATATATAATTTATAGTTAAAGCTTCAGGCAGTATCAATAAATAGTTTCTTTGTTTGATCTTGATTTGATACTAGCGATAGTATTTGTGCCGGTAGACATAACAAACACCAACTCGTCTCTCTTGTCTCTATGTTGTGTGTATGTGATATATCACATACACACAACAGCTTATCAATATCCTTTCTCGCTTAGTCGCAACTAGTTATTCTACTACTTCGTATAATATATTAAAATTCGTTCTAACTTCGGCTCAATCTTAAAGCTAAGTCCTTGTCTAGATATAATAATAACTTCTGAAGTATAAGTTCAGCACAACAATCTGGAAGTTTCATCAGTTGCCTTTTATTTGCAGCTGTTAGTCGCTTCAAAATTCATTTTCCAAATGCGATTTGAGAGGTCACACTAAGGCTAGAACATTTTCAAAATGATATAAAAGAAAACAAGCTCGTAATACAAGTTGGGTGGACAGGCTGGCTTCCTTACCCTTTGGTGCTCTCAAAGAGGTTATAAACGCCTCTCTACAATGTTAGACACTGCAAATAGAATATAACATCTCTCCTTTATCTTTTAGTGTTATAATATTTTGTTTCATACTATTGTGTGCTATGAAGTTGGGGCAGAGGATTGGAAAGTAAATGAAACAGTACAAAAATAAACTTTACTGTTTCAGAAAAGGGGAAAGCTTTTTCTTTTGGTTTCATTGGTTCCATTTATTTTCATCACTACATACTATAAAACAAAGTCTGTCTGCTGTCTGTCTGTCCCTATGTATGTTTAAATCTTAAAAAGTACACAACAGATTTTATTGCGGTTTATTTAATAGATAGAATAATTCAAGAGGAAGGTTTATATGTATAATTGACGCGGGCGAAACCGCTGGCGAGGTCTAGTTAATTTTAAACTTTCCGACCGAATTCTATCTAATTTTTGAATCTGATAATTCTATCTAAGTTGGTTTTTAAGTCCATTCCGAAAAGTCTTGATATACATTTTTATCGATAACAAGTCTCATCGTTGTGTTGTGTGTCCCATGTTCATCAATTACTTACACGTGTGGCAACTAGCAATTGCTCAATGCCCGCGGAACATTTACACATATTGCAACGTTGGTGGTAATTTAAATGCGTGCATTTAGTTATCAATTAAAGTTCATTTAGTATATCAAAGACCAGCAGAGCACACTGAGATATGAACGCACTTTTATGGAAATAAGTTTTCAATAGAGACAAACTAAGTACTATGACTTCTTTGAACAATAACATTCTTATTTTCCTTCATTGCAGGTATCGGTTGAATATCACAGTTCTGAGAATATTCATTTATGAGCATATTTGTGGATTGAAACAGTAAAATCTTTTATTATTATAAAATAATGTTCAACTTCAATTCTGTTCAAAATTCACTTCGACACTCGCTCCCATAAAAATATGTGGAAATATGAAAAATGTATTGTGAGAATAAAGTTATGAGTAGGACACTTCTCCTTTAAGCTTGGTTTACTTTGTTATATATTGCTGGGTTCCTCTGATTTCTTATTCAATTTACGTATCATGTGCGTTGTTGGTTTCTCACAGCAGCGTCGTAGCGTCTTATTTAGGTGCTAGTTTATAAAAAGTCACATAGGAGTATTTCTTTAGATGGCCTTTAGACATAAATCTGCTTATTTTGTTGACATATTTAAGTAAAACTACCCATCGTTATAGCTACATGTTGTGGTTATATATAATACTTACTAGTACACCAACAATGAATAGACATCGTATTTCATCTCTCATTGAATTGGCCAAATAAGAGGTTACCTTATATCTCATAATGCGATTGAAATTATTTTGGCTCTATATCTATTACCATAATAGAAAAATATAGAAATTCTAACATTTTATCTATGAAAATATAAAACCTGGGCGAGTCGGAGGTCAATTTTACTGTTATAAAATATCTCGAGTTGGCGCTACGAATTTTATTCACTGCTAAGCAGATAAGCCTTTTTACCACTACTCTTTCGAAAGAGTATATCTTACTAAATTCGAAATTCTATAAAAGATACGCTTTAAAAGAAAATATTGTAAGAACTTACCAAAAAAACTCAACAACAGATACGTGCAGATCTTCATCTTCTCGCGTTTCCTGCAAAAGAAACATGGTGTTAAGAATCTTTTTCAAACTCAAATTGGACAAATATTTTACTAGTCATTCTTCTTTTCAATATTTTACATTTTCATATTTTCGTTGGTCTTTCTTTTGATTATTTTAAAACGAATGCTGAATGTAGGTATGCCTGCACGTGAATTAGTTATAATATCTCCTTCTCGATTCTGTCAGTGTAAAGACACATTTTTGCGATTGAATGTATAGAATTTCTGAGACTAGATATAAAGGGCTTTTACTTGATTGGTAATCATTTTGATTATAATTCTTCGTATATTAATAACTTTATGTACGAAGAAAATGTTGTTCAATGTGATCCGAACAGAGTTATGAAATTTTATTATATTTTTTTTGCGGTCTTCAAGAATATGTCAAAATGGAAACTGTTTCGGTATACCCCTACCGTTAATAAAATATATTAAATGTATACAGTAGTACGTTTAAGACTTTTGCTCTCTCTAAAAAATATGTACAGCAATTATTTTTATTAATTAATATTTTACTCAACTCTGCACATTTCTGTTAATTTTAATATTATTTTTCTGTTTTACTTGTTATAGTATAGCAGGTACGATATTATTATAACATTTTACATTTTGATAAGCAGTTTATAATTTAATTTTAATTGTCATATTGCTATGACATACTGTGCAATATTGAATCGTATTATGCTGCAATATATTATAATCTACTGAAGTGTATTCCATTATATTATCACCAAAATTGACAGAGTGGGGATATAAACAAGAAATACTTATAGATGGAAGATAAACGCACCCCCGGTCTTTGATATCTGACCTCAAATTCTATCGGCCCGAGCCACTGACCTGGCTAAGTGCTAATACGACACAAAAGAGATTTCTCTTGATCCGGTTAGGGACATACCATAGGTTTAGCGACCTCACTACTCACCTCGAGTCGATCCTTCAACACCATATTGGTTAGGCCGCTCCGAGATTTACATACATCAATCAAAGGGCTAAGTACGACTAACGAAGGTCCTAATCAATTTCATATCGTCGTAGAAGTCGATGCGAGCCAATTAGTGTGCTAAAAACCATTCAAATCGAGGTGACGCATACAGTATCGAAAGCCTTACTAGAGCGATATGTATGGCGATTGAAAAGTTAACTTTAACGACCTTTGTTCTTCACCTAGATTCGGGCGGCGTTCGGCCATTCTATTGCATATTATCGAAAAACTGGGTGCAAGCCCATCAATACGCTAAATGCTTGAAATTGGAGAAAAAATTGCGGCAGCTAAAATTGCCGTCGAATGCCGATTGAAAACTCGTAGTTTGCCTCCAGGATTCAACCCATAGTACAACCCACACAACTTAGCAAGAGAGGTCAAACCATTTGAATAGATGTACATACTGTTCTTGTCTCTTCTTTGTTTTTACTTGTAAAACAAAATCCCGAGATCCTTGTATAATAAACTTTGTCTATTAAATAAACAGGGAGGTGAACCTTGGCTTATACGGCTATTACTATTGTTTTTCTTTCGACTGAGTTTGGGTTTTGCTATATTAAGGATTAGGTGAGCCATAATAAAAGTAATGTAGAGGTATTAGAAATATTTTGCAGGTTATCAAAATGTTTTTGTTTTGTGTTTAACATGTTGCATTGTATTGTTTTAAGTATCTGATTAGCTATATAATATAATGAGTAGTCGTGCTGGGCATTATATGAGCGCTTAGAGTGAAGACCTAGAGAGTAAATTGTGACTATTAACACACTCCAACAAAAATGTCCTGCAGCATTAAAACATCAGTCTGTAAGTAAACATCAATCATCAGTTTGAAAATCAGTTTCTTTTTGCTGATGACTGACGGTAAACAATTGCGCATTACCTACGAGCCCGATCGTTATGAATAAACGATTGGAAACCTCATATTATTGTAGCGAAAGTGCGCCTTGAAAGCGGACCCCGGATTCCAAAGCGGATAGCGCAAGGAAGATGATGATGCCACCGCTTCCACAAATTGTTGTTTTAAGTCTGGGTGTACATTTATTTTTAGTGCGGGTTTTCTTTAAAAAACGAGAAAGAGAAACGAGAAAGTTTGTATAATTTCAATAATAATTTGGCTCACAGGTTTTTGCATCGTGTAATATTTAACATAACATAAATTCACGCCTTTATCTCCGAAGGGGTAGGCAGAGGTGTATGGCACACCGACACTTCGCCAGTTATGTCTCAATGTTAGGGCGCGAGCCTATTGCTATCTACCGGGCACATTATAAAGCGAGCAATAATTGACATTTTAAATGCACACATAAATAACTTCGAAAAGTCAGAGGTATGTGAATTCGGAGTACCTGGGGATCGAACTCGAGACCATGGTCTCAGCAGTTCGTTACGTACACCACTGGGCTATCGTCGCTGTTCAATATTTAATACAGACTATTTATTCTAGCGAGCTGGCGAGCAAAAATCGTTCAGTCAATTATAATATTAATAAATCGACTGTAGCTGAAAGGCTTTTAAAACAATAATTTACGATGCACAGAGAACCTTTGTGTAAAAAACCCAGCGCGCATGCTTTACGCTATTTAACAGAACCACGATTCAGACCAGTTGAAAAAAAGCTATCAGTGAATAAAAGCTATTTTATATAAGTGTCTTACTACGTTACAAAGAAAATTTGTACGGCTGCCTTCTTTGCGTGGTTTTATAAGTTTATTTTTAAAATAATATAGGCGGTACACAGCTTCAATGGCAATCGTAGCTGTAAAGATTTAGTGTACTTTTTATACAACTTTTATAAATCACAAAGGAGATCATTTAATAATTAAAAAAATTAAACTATTACTAGGTAACTATATACGAGTATGAGCACATCAAATAAAACAATTATTTCTATACTTAAGTACCTAACAAATAAAAACCAATAGATAAAAAAGGCAAAGAAAAATGTTAGAAGGTGTCATGGACATCCTCCACATCGCCATCAATTGGGAGCGTGTCCAAAATGCTGGCAGCATTGCCATACAACGTGGCAATGCTGCCAGTATTCTGGTCACGCGAGGCGTCAAACCAATTTCTTTGAGAGATCTCTAAAAAGAGATCTCGCACTTGGACCCTATGGTCTCAACGCTTCGACTCCAAACGGCTCAAATACATAATCCCCTACTAGGTTCATGTATATGCGCCGTTTGAGAGACTCCGCTGTAGCAGCAGCAGCGCCCGCACAACCTGCTGTGCTAGAAAGATGAGATGGCGTAACGGTATCGACACATGTTGCGTCCCACACCAAAGGCCTACACAGCTTCCATGGCAGTAAAGACATACCGTCTGGTCTTTTGCCATCGTCGCGTGCCAAGCCCTGAGGTTCAAGTTGGGCTGGAACGCCAGCGGTGACAAGAGCCCGGCGAAGTATGACATTGAGGTTGGCGTGTCGTGAAATACGACCTGCGCTCCTGCTGCATGACAGACCATGGTGACCAAGGCTGTTGACAGCCTCTCCACAGTGACAGCGATGTGGAGAAACACATGGCGCACCTAAACGAAGGCAAGAAGCAATGCGGAAAGTAGTATTGTCCAACATGGTACCTATGTTGGACGATGGCAGTGCCTGAAGCCAAAGCCTCGACCTCCACTCTCCCACAGCCAGCAAACGAGCATACTCTGCAGCATTGGACGACGTACTTAAGAGATTTTCTCGTACCACGCTGCAAAGCGGCCCGTCCCAGTGCCTCTGAGATGATGGGTTTCGGGGTAACTCAGTGCTTGGACAAGCTATTCTCCGCTTGGAGAATAGCTGACTGCTTAGTCATGGCATCGGTCTTACACGGCACCTCAGAATCGACCAGTGTGGATGCTAAAATTTTCCTGGTGAATTCTTCAGTGCTGTGGACCGAGGACAGAAATGCTGGTAAGCTTACGTCGGAAATTTTGCGAACGCCAAGGCCACCCAGGCGTACAGGCAAAGACGCCTGTAGCCACACTCGGTCGTTCAGGGCCAGATTTAGAATTTTGCTTAAAGTAATTTGTATAAGTTTGTCAATTTGGGCGAGAGCAGATGGGTTTTTTCCAAAAAGGGGAAGAGCGTGTGTAAATTTAGGCACAAAAAGACAATACTTGAATATAGTAAAAGCCTAATGCATAATAATTTTGAGTAACCTGTCTGATATTTCACTAAAATTTTGAATTTATTTCTGTATAAAAGAATCGAAACCTTCGTCTAATATTGGGGACCCAATGAGGCGAAGAGAACTTTTTTCAACGTGAGTAATATTTGGAGCCAGATATTGAAATTTAGAAAGTATATCGGATTTGCTAAGTCTAAGTTATCGTTAATGAAAATTTCGCATTTACTGGGATTAAGTTCTAGGCCAACGGATAAAAATTTCGACCTTAGAAGTGCCAGTGCTTTTTTATGTAAGTGTTTTCATTAACAACATAAGTTGATAAAGAAAGTTACTTTTTTACGTTATTCAAGTTGTATAAACTAGATGAAATCTTAAACTTGCACCTGTTACTCGGTTGTGTAGCGGAGGCATTGACGTGCATGTCATCCAAATATGTATGAGAAAACGAAAATTGTAATGGAATGCTCGCTCTCATATTTCCTTAGTTCTGTCTGTTCGTTTTGTCGTGGGATTCGCAGACAATATGTAGCATGTAGTGCATTCATTTATCATTTAGAATATTATATTATATATTAAAGTTATTTGTGTGATGTGTTGTTAACTTATAAGTCATGTTTCTCAAATAGGGTAATTTCGCATTATGATATATTTTTTGCTTTATTTGTGAATCTAAATGGGCAATATTCTTATTTGAATTTATAATACTGAAATATTCGTAAGACGAGTGACATCTTAGTTGTAGCGTTAAAATAAAAAAGCTATCTCACGTAAATTTTTACCGTAACACCTAAGGCGGAAAAACCTATTAAACACCCAATAAGAATATATAAATTTTGATCACAGCTCGGGCAAATATCTCAATTTATTGGTGTACTTACAAATGGGAAGCTTGGGCTGGTGAGTTAATATGGGATCAATACAGAGCCGCATTCATTATCATTAATGTTAATTTGAACAGAGTTCGGCCGGTAAGAATACCTGGCCGTTGAAAATTACCTATGTAGCTTTCCGGATGATCGACCTGATGTTGTCTGTTGCCTAAAGATGCCTGAATACACGTAAGTAAGGGGAAAACGAATCAACTAATTTATTGTTGTATTGTGTTTACGTGAAAGGTTTTCTCCAAAAGGTTCTATATAACTCTTTATGGTTTATTTGCGGTTTGTTTTGTGTTCCAGCTTTAACTGATTTTTTGCCAAATGTTTGAATTTCATATATCTACTACTATTATAATTAAAGGTAATCCATAAATATATTTAACAAGATAAATAAAATCGTTAAAATTGAAAATTGAAGCATGCCGTACAAGAGCTTTTATGCCTTCCAGCTGTGCAATAGGCATTGACAGAACTCTAAAATAAGTATATTATCCTATATAATATTATTTAACATAGGTACCTAATGATGTAACAAACTTGGTAAATAAACAATATAAACATAAAACAAATGAAATGTATACTTCACGGGATACATTTCATTTGTTTTATGACTTTCTTCTAGAAGTTAAAAGTAATTACAAATAAATAAGAGAAGAAATCAATAGTTACTAAGAAAATATCATGAACTGTGAATGCAAAAGTATGATATGAATATAGTACAAAATTACAAATTATATCACGAAGGACTACAAAAAGTAGTTAATAGATAATAATATCACACTCATTTAATAATATTTCATCAAATTGTATGTATATTGTACAGTTATAAATAGTTTGTCTATGGGCTTGTACTATTGTCAATATAAAATTTGGATTAATTATCTGACATGGCGACTTACGTGTGAGTATTTATACCGTATAAATACTCACAAGTAAGTAGTTTAATATTTCATTTGTCATGTCTTCTTGACTTATAATTATGTCAAAAACTAATTACCAATTCTACCAATCAAAACACCAGATATATTCAGATGAAAGTATACGAGTGTACCTAAAATTGTTCTTTATTTGTAACCTAACACGCCTTGAAACATCTGTAGCTACTTTATTCCAGCGAAACAATAATTAAGTTAATTTTCTTCTAAGTAATTTACCAAGTTGGAATGTACTCGTGTCCCAATAAGTCGACGAATTTATCGTCCAACAAGTTTCAATGGTGCTTTTATTACAAACATAATTTAAAATTTTCTTACTTAGTCTTGATGGTGATGACCTTTATAGATCCGTGTGAAAACGAAAAGAACTTTCAAAATTAAAACTTACATTAATTCTATTTCTCCAGCATTAATGTGTTATATTTCTATATAATATAATATGTCACGCCTACGTAAAAGAACGGAACCTTAAACGTTTATCACTATATTTACGGCCGACTTTATTACATGACAAGTAAACCGAGTTCAAAAATTGTGAAAAATAATCAAATCTCCAAAATTACATGCTTTTCTGTTTTGCGCTAATACAACGGACACAGGCAGCATAGACTCCTTTTAATATAATAAATATCTTGAAATAGGTACGATGTATTAAGCTTATTGAAAATAGAGAGTTTCAATTAGACTATTCTTCCAGACTTAAAAAGCTATACTTTTTATACAGATGTGTAAGATTCACACACTGTCCGTCCGGAGCGGCGATTCCAATTAAACAGCGCAAAAAATTACAGACAACTAGACTAGACGACGGCTAGTCCACTTGGCCGAAATTCAAACTTAAATAAGTGCTAAAACAACGTGATAAAATTTCGTACAGTTAATTAAAGTGATAAAAACTGTATGTTGAAAGTAAAATCAGCGTGATCGCTTTATGCGCAGGGTTCCGTGGTGGCACAGGTGCAATGAAACGGTTCAACTTTTTATATGTAGGCTCGTAAATCTAGCCAGTTAACGATTCCCGCGAAACACCCATAATGTCTGCTAAAGTGATAGAATAACTCGGAGAAAATCCTATTTTTAGCCGCCACTGAATGGATTTAAACTGGCCATTTTATTTATTTAAAAAGAATACTGTAGTTGCATTCGTATGCAACGTTATTTTTAAGCTAAAACATGGACAGGTAGAGTGATTTTTAACGTCGTAATGTTCCAAATAGCTTTATCTAAGCTAAGTAGCCAAAGAGTTCACGGAACAGCGTGCTTGGATACGAACCTGTCAGCGAACGAATAATGAGCATTAAACTTAAGGCGAGCCCGGTAAATTTGAACATCATACAGACTTATGCACCCATTAGCTCTGCAAATGAAGCGTGTATTGAAGCTTTTTATACAGAATTGGAAAACACCATCCAAAAAGTGCCCAAAAGGGAGCTATTGTTGATACTGGGCGATTTTAACGCTAAAATAGGGTCAAATGCCGATCAGCTTAGCCATTGCGCAGGTAGATTTGGACTTGGACAACGCAATGAGAGGGGCGAACGCCTGATGCAGTTTGCTGATGAGAATGGTATGATAATAGCAAACAGCTGGTTCCAACATCACCGCCGTAGACTATATACTTGGACGTCACCAGATGGCAATTATCGAAATCAAATCGATTATATCCTTATTGGTTCACGCTGGAGAACCGCTATCAGGAATGCTCATACGCTGCCAGGGGCTAACTGTGGGTCTGATCACCAGCTTCTGATCTCGAAGGTACAGCTGAAACTAAAGGCGGCTAGAACCATAGCAACGCAGAAGCGGTTAGAGACAAAGGATCGTCTAAAGTTTGCGAGTGCTCTTGAACAAAACTGGACTAAGTGGACAAATATTGATGCAACAGCAGCTTCACCAGATCAACTGTGGGACCAAGCAAAAATATTAATAAAAACTGCTATTGATGAGTCGAGGATGCCGGTAGAGACAAATAAACGGCAGCACTGGATGAGTGATAACACCCTCACCCTCGTGGAGGAAAGACGGATGATGAAAGCAGCGGAAGCTGACATAAAGAGCTTGAACGAAAAGTCTGCGCGCATACAGAAGGGCTGCAGGCGAGATCGTAACGCGTATCTGCAGAATATGTGTGCAGAAATTGAAATCCATGCTAACAAGCATGAATCGAGAGACTTATACCAAAAAATTCGTTCTATTACAAAGACTCTTTCTTCCAAAACTTGGGCTATCGAGAACACACAAGGTGAAACAATGACTGAAATAGACGCAATTTCTGAAACGTGGAAGGAATACTGCCAAACATTGTTTAAAGATTCGCAGCCACTCTGTTTTGCTGCAACGGAACCCACAGGCGAAGATAGGGAACCCGACATACTCAAAGAGGAAGTGAGAGCTGCAATAAATCACCTCAAACTGAAGAAAGCCACGGGGAGAGACGCTATCCCTATTGAGACTGTAAGGGCGATGGGAGAATATGGCGTCACTATATTCCATACCCTGTGTAACAAAATATGGCACACGAGTACTTGGCCGCAAGAATGGGCTCACACGGTCTTTGTGCCGCTTCATAAAAAAGGGTCTACAAAAATGTGTGGCAACTATCGACTTATTGCTTTAATATCTCATTCTAGCAAAATATTACTGCACATAATAAATGAACGCCTCAAATCGTACTTGTCCCGGGAAATTGTACCTGAACAGGCAGGTTTCGTAAAAGGGAAGGGTACCCGCGAACAGATATTGATCTTGCGCCAGATAATTGAGAAGGCCAGAGAATTCAACAAACCGACATTCATATGTTTCGTGGATTTCTCGAAAGCATTTGACTCCGTGAAGTGGCCAAAGTTGTGGAAGACGCTTCTAGAAATGGGAACACCAAAACATCTGGTGCATTTGCTTCGACAGCTTTACGAGGTTGGAACTGCATCTGTTCGAACTGACGATGTTTTTTCTGGCGATTTTCATCCGAGTGCCGGAGTACGCCAAGGGTGTGTCATCTCTCCACTGCTATTCAATGTCTACACAGAGCTCATAATGAGAATCACCCTTGAGGATTGGACAGATGGTATTGCGGTGGGAGGTCGAAAAATTTCAAACTTACGTTACGCTGATGACACAACACTTTTTGCGACCTCCATTCCTCAACTGGAAGAACTTATGTCCAGGATGGAGAGAGTTAGTCTTGAGTTTGGTTTAAAAATCAACCGTAACAAAACCAAGATGATGATTGTCAACCGCCCCCAAAACAACTCGCCGGAAGTAACGGAAATTGCGAACTGTAAAGTAGTACCATCATATATCTATCTTGGAGCCTTGATTTCAAATGAGGGTGGCTGTGTTGATGAAATCAGGTGACGTATGGCTATTGCTAGATCTGCGATGGAACGAATGCACAAGATTTGGTGCAATCGAAATATCACCAAAGCCACGAAGACCCGACTCGTCAGAACCCTGATTTTCCCCATTTTCCTGTATGCTGCGGAGACGTGGACTCTTAGGGAGAGCGAAAAGAAAAAGATCGACGCCTTGGAAATGTGGTGCTGGAGGAAGATGCTGAAAATGTCGTGGACAGAATTTCGGACCAACAAATCCATACTGGAAGAACTGAACATCCGACAGCGTCTATCCTCCATTGTCAAAGGCCGCATCCTAACTTTCTTCGGCCACATATCGCGGCGTAGCGACGATTCTATCGAGCGTCTTGTGGTGCAGGGCGGGGTTGAAGGTAAAAGAGCGCGCGGCAGATCCCCCACAAGATGGACTGACCAAATCAAGGCAGCAGTGGACGCACCCCTGCATCTGTGCACAAGAAAGGCTGCCATGAGGGATGAGTGGAGACGGATTGTCAAGCTTGCCACCAGACCGGACATGACGACCACGACGACTCTGTCAAGAGTCTAACGACTAAGAAGAAGCTAAGTAGAAAAACATTAAAAATGTAATGGCCAAATAACATTTGAAAGGATTGTATAAATTTGTTAATGGATGATGAAGAATAGGATTTGAATATACGGATTTTCTAATAATAACTTAAGCATTAAGTACTTAGGAAGGTAAAAGTAATAAGCCCTGAATTTTTAAGAATTTATAACCATATCTTTTGAAAAAAACCATATCTTAATGAGTATAATTTTATCCACCTGTATGAAAATCCTGAAATACTGTCAAATGGCTGTCAAAACGCAGAAATTATTCACTGTGTGACGTTTATTTCTCGGTTAGTGACATAAGCAGTCCGGTGTCAACTGTGAATATTTTTGCGGGCGTTTGGAAAATAACTAATATTTATATATTTCTTGGTTATTTTAATTACATTTGAGTGAATATATTTTACGCCGCATATATTAATTATCTGTATGACAAAATTATATCTAAAACTTGGCAACACTTTTTTCCACTTTTTTAACTTTACTCCACTTCCGCGAAGGAACGTTGGTCAAACCTCCAGAACCTTGATTGAATGTAACAATTAAGTATATTAATTGTATAAAAAAAATATTTGTGTTTTAATTAACTACAATTATTATAAC
Source organism: Euclidia mi (assembly GCA_944739405.2). Classification (NCBI taxonomy): domain Eukaryota; kingdom Metazoa; phylum Arthropoda; class Insecta; order Lepidoptera; family Erebidae; genus Euclidia; species Euclidia mi. Next base: position 41,384,845 of record OX123197.2, on the reverse strand, counting down.
AGTAAACTGAAATACCTGTAGTACAAGTAAATAAGGTATAACAATATATAAACAATTTTTTTTACACTGAATGTACCGTTCACACCCTAGAAATATTCACATTATTAACTAATTGTAACTTGCTTGATTTTTGCATAAAATAATATTTTAATTAGTTACTTTTACAGTTGAATTTTTATTGAAATTTAACATGAAAGTAATAAAGTGGCGTTTAAGTCCAAACTGATCCCTGAAGTGATACGACGTTCAAGAACATTTTCTTACCATATATTTCTCAAAGCTAACTTTACTGAATGAATGAAAGTAAAAGAAAAGAATCCTATACGCCAATCTAGGCTCTGTAAACTTTATCTTACCCACCTAAACAATTTATATAAATAAAATCGGAAAACTGCATCAAGTACGTGAAAAACTACAGAGTCCACCCATTGTGGCTCGCAAAATCCACTCACATGAGAGCCAGAAGTGGAACTAATGGTGTTTAATTTCTCACTTTAGCTGCACATGCTGCCCGTATAGCTAATAGAAAAGATAAGTTATTGCTGAACATACCTTGTTGTACGAGTTTGGGTTAATTAAGCTTTTTCATTATATTTCTCGACACTTTAAACTCAGCGAGCGATATAAATGATTCGAGATTGATTTCATCCAGCACTCCGTGCTGGATGAAATCAATCTCGAATGAAAAATCGAGTGCAACTTAGTTCATTCTCATGCCATAGCTATTGCTTCTCAGCTTATAATAGTTGCAGATTTTTCTTTTCTATTACATCGTACATATTTAACAATTGAAGATTTTAAATATGCTTCAATTATTCAGTTGTTAAATGCAGCTGAGTATGAGCAAAATGATTAACGACAAAGAAACCTTAAGACGATGTAGGCACATTCCAAAGTAGACCACGGGTAAAAGTGCCCAGCGAGGTCTGAGGCGAAATATGCTAACCACGATTCACGTGAATGGTTTAAGTGGCTTGGCCCAAAACGCGTATAGATGGAAATTCCACACTTTTTCTCTTTCTGCCCCAAGAGGCAGAGGAGGAAACAGTAATTTGGGTTTACAGTTTACACCATGAAGAAAAAAATCAACAGTACCCGACACTGGTAACAAATGGCATATTGTAGTAACACTTTCCGCATTATAACACCTCCCAATATTAATATCGATCGAGCTAAAAATGGTAGACGGAGAATAGAGTATAAATAAACTTCATTAATGGATTTATAGCGCTACATTTGTCTACAACATTTTACTACGCGAATATAGAAAATGAGATAGCTTTTCGACATTCATGTGAGACTAATATACGAAAATTTGCGAGCTTCGTACAATATTACGAAGTTATTTATTTTGATCAATATGATAAAACTTGATCAAATTCTGTGTTATGTTAATTGTAGGATCTCCAGGGTACAAATATTAATCTTAATATATAAAATCCTTGCGTTACTGACTGACTGACAGACACGCTACAGCCGAAACTATTGGGTGCAGGAAGCTGAAATTTGGCATGTAAGTTCCTTGGGGACCCTAGGAGTGCACTAAGAAGGGATTTCTCGAAATTCCCACGGGATCGGCCAAAACGGGTAAATTTAAAAAAATTGCAGCCTTAGCTGCTGTCGTCGTCTAGTATTAAATAAATCTGTATTAAGTTGTAAACAATAAAGTGAAATTGAAGTATCTATTTTTAATATTAAATAACAATGCTTTTGACTTAAAGTTTACTTAATTCCTATATAGGCATAAATATAGTTTTGGTACTTATAACAAAAAGTTAAGACTTTCTGTTTATCTGTCTGTCTGTTAGTTCCTGCTAATCTTTGGAACACAAAACGTAATAAAACTAACTTAGCTATGATAATTGAGAAAAACTATGCTGGAGTGGACGTACTACATATCACACGTACCTATTATACATACTTAAGCGTTCTTTAGTTAAGTACGGAAAGCGTAAGAATAAATGTTGAATACAGATAGTGCTTATATTATCTAAATAGACAAGCACCCGAAGAAATAAAAAATGATTTTTACAGAGTCTGAATGTAGAGAAAGCGCGTGAGGTTTGTAAGGATAGAAGCAAGTGGCGTTCCGTTGTCTCTGCCTACCCCGACGGGAAAAAGTCATTAGTATATGTATGTAAGATTTTTACAATATAACCTAGAAACTCGCTTAATTCCTAAATATGCACAATAAATTATCTCCAGATTCAAGTAAGTAGCGGCAATTAAGTGCGCTCCTGAATACTTAACAGCTTTCTTATGTGATGACGTGCGCGTTAACAAAACGACTACAATGTAACCAGGTGCATATATTGCTACTTAAATTTAGCAACGTCAGCATGTCGTCAACTACTTTTTACTATCTCAACAACGTAAGCTGTTATTTAAAAACCATCAGTATTCAGGTGTTTAGAACAGCCATACGTTTTGGAAAACCACTCCCGCACTCAGGATATATCACTTGATAGTCGCGAGGCTTTTAGGACTTAACAAACATACAACCAACGTAAAATAAAGTATACCAAGCTGAAAGTTTGAAGATGTAAAGCGAAGATACACCATCATCAGCCCTGTGTATAAATTGTCCCACTACTGGGCAGAGCCTCTTGCTTACGCTGGCCAAATGCGGGTTGGCAGCCTTCATTGGTCTTTCGAGATAATTAAGGAAAACTAACAGCCATCCAGGTTCCTTCACGGTATTTTCCTTCACAGTTTCTAAGAAACGAAAGCTTAGTTAGTAGCGTGAAGTTTGTACTTAGTAAATATTTTGTTTGAAACGTTTTAGTAAATAATGTTCGAATATCCCTTGATTATTATACCTTTGTTTCATTGAGATGCTGACGTTAGACAGATATGTATATTTAAAATAGTTTAAAATAGATCTATTTTTTTACTATAAGTACTTTAAATAAAAATAAAAAATCTAACACAACGAGCTACAATAACTAAAACGGCAAAAATACTGTAACGTCCTACTGGACGTTACAGTATTTTTGACGACTGAAGTGTGGACAGCAAGTGGACAGTTTGATATAATACTTCTTATCAAACTGTCCACTTGCTGTCCACACTACGGTCGTCAATGTATATGTCATACTGACGTCTACTCGACAAGCTGGCTGGGCATCAAACACAATAATTAGCAAAAAGGATTGAAGAAAATTTAATTATTTGGAAATAACATTGGAAAATTCTACTAAATTCAGGAACGAATGGGAAGGATACAAAGATCTAGAATATTCCAAGAGGTATAAAAAGCGGTGTAGACGCGCTAAACACCCGTTTTAAGTTGAGAAGCGGTACAGTAAAGTCGTAAAGAAAGAAGTAGTAGTGGAGTAAAGTATAGTGGTGGAGTGTGGCAGAAAAAGTTGATAGTACGGGATAGTGTCGGTGCTGTCAACTGTTGTCCACGTCAAGTACGTACGACGCGTCGTGAGAAGTGCACGTTGCGAATTTAAGCAATAGAGAGTCATCTGCGTCACCCAGTGTTTTGCTTCCAATCCCGTTACCCCATCCGTAACAATACTGTATGAAAATAATTTCAAAATGCTATATGTAGGTATACAAGGAAACATACTGCGAAAACATTTATCCTATCTTTATATGGTTCCTATTACGATTTTATGCAAACTTCGTCATTAGCACCATGTAGTAGTTTACTGCAGCACTTTAATTTATTACTTAATATAAACAAATGTAATTTCAGTATCAATAAAAAGCAAGCTAATTACACATTCTTGCAAACTGAGATACAAAGCTTAGTGCGCGTAAATTGTCAGAGGGTATCTACCTCTAAAGAATGTAATCCTTAGTACACCTAGACTGCCAACTTTAACCGAAAAATAATATAAACTTTCATGAAATACCTTATCCTCAGATTCTAACAGTATGTTATTTATAAACGCAGCGGGGTATATTCTCATCTTTATTTAAGCTTCTATTTTTAAAGATTAGGTCGGGTGTAAAGACACGTGTAGCCACAAAAGAAAAACAACAATGTAATGAAAAATATTTTCTAGGAATTTTGTTTATAGCATCTGTAAACAGAATATTATTGTATAGTTTACTAGCGAGCTCGACAGATGTGGTCCCGCTCGAGCGTTGAACCCTATCGCAGCGCCTCTAAAGGGCTAAATACAAGACTAAAACACTCAGGGAAATATCACAGGTGCAAATGGATATAATAGCTCACCACCATGAAACGAAAAATTTTGCCAAGTTTTGGAAACAAACAAATAAATTAAACCCAAAGCCAGGCCTACCGATAAGTGTAGATGGTGTGACAGGTGCAAGACAGATAGCTAATGTCTTTAAAAATCATTTTAGAGTATACCCAAGGCTACAGCATACCCAGCAGATGGACGGGCCTGTACGGTCTGGTTCGGAGTCTCCCATTAAGTTTACTGCTAAAGAGGTGGAAGAGGTAGTTAAGAGTTTAGCGAAAGGGAAGGCTGCCGGTCATGATAGTCTGAGCGTGGAACACTTGTTGCATGCGGGACCAGAAATTTACCAAATTTTAGCACTGTTTTACTCGTCTTGCATCTGCCACACCTATCTGCCCGCAGAGCTTATGGAGAGTGTAGTGGTGCCAGTGGTGAAAAATAAAACTGGTGATATCGCGGATAAGTGTAACTACCGGCCTATTACGTTAGGAACTGTTATTGGTAAGGTATTTGACGGTCTGCTTGACCGCCAACTGAATGTTAATTTAAAATTAAATGATGCACAATTTGGCTTTCGACGAAATCTTTCTACTGAGACTGCTATTCTGGCGCTCAAGCAAACTGTGAAATATTACACAGACAGGAAAACCCCGATATACGCTGCCTTTCTCGACCTCTCCAAGGCTTTCGATCTTGTATCCTATGAAAAACTGTGGAATAAATTGCATAGCCTGAAAATACCATCTGAAGTAGTAGGTATCCTGAAATATTGGTATAACTCGCAAATAAATCGTGTGAGATGGTCAAATGAGTATTCAGATGCTTACACTTTGCAATGTGGTGTTAGACAGGGTGGATTGACTTCGCCTACTTTGTTCAATATTTATATGGATCAGCTGATCGATGAGCTCAGTAAAACAAATATAGGATGCTCGATAGACGGGACGATAATTAATAATATCAATTATGCCGATGATATGTGTTTACTGTGCCCATCGATCAGTGCTCTAAGAAAACTGATAAGAATATGTGAGGATTATGCGGTGTCACACGGACTTGTGTATAATGTGATCAAGAGCGAGATGATTATATTTAAGTGTAAAAATAACACGCCATGTGGTATACCTTCTGTGACTCTAAATGGAACACCTCTTAAAAGAGTTACAAAATTTAGATACCTCGGTCACATCGTCACAGAGGATTTATCAGATGACGCTGATATGGAGAGGGAGCGCAGGGCGCTGGCCGTCCGTTGTAATTTGATATCCCGCAGGTTAGCTCTTTGCTCTCGTGACGTCAAAATCACATTATTTAAGGCATATTGCCAAAGCTTTTACACATGCAGCCTGTGGGTGACATATACGCAGCGGTCGTACAACGCCCTGCGCGTACAATACAATAATGCCTTTAGGTTGCTGTTGGGACTGCCACGCTTCTGTAGTGCTTCTCAGATGTTCGCTGAGGCTCGAGTTGATGATTTGTATGCCATCCTAAGAAAAAGAGCGGCCTCCATCATGCATCATGCATGGGAGTTCCAACAGTATCCTGGGGACATTAATTGTAAAAATGGATAATCCTTTTTTAAAAAAATGGGTAGTCACGCATATCAATACTCGATGCTCAAGACCCCGTTACATGTTTTTATAAGAAATTAATATAACTAACACTAAATTAAATTGAATTGAATGTATTGTAATTACTAACAACAATATGGATGTATTTTTTCCGAAATAAATAAATTATATATATTATATTATAATATTTCATCAAAATCGAGTGATCCGTTTAGAATGAGTTCAGTCTCATACACACGTTCAAGAGAAATAACTCATATCACATTTAACTACCATTCATCCTCCTAGCGTTATCCTAGTCTCAACCTGGGGTCCGCTTTCTAGTCTAACCGGATTTGGCGGAATATTAGCTTTTCCACGGAGCGACTGCCTGTCTGACCGCCGCAACCCGAATGGATAGCGATATTCCATGGTTTAGAAAAGTGTCAGTTTATTTTAGAGGTACTGACGCCCTATAACGACTGTCAAAGATCTTCGTGACAGCCGGGACCGACGGCTTAACGTGCTCTCCGAGGCACGAGACAAGCGATAATTAAAAATTCACTACGCACATAACTCCGAAAAGTCAGTGGTGCGCGCCGTGGATTCTAACCCGATACCCTCTACATGGCAGTCCGTTGGTATCTCCACTAGGCTATCGCTACCTTTACATCACATGTAACTACCATTACTATGGCAAATATAGACAACAAAGGCCTTCCCAGATGACGTCGACATAGACTACGACGTTTCTTCTCCGTACACAAGTACCAGAATCAAAGAACTTACATGCCCCTGATATAACGGTAGCGTATTTTGGAACGCTTTTTCTTTTAAGTGGCACAAAAAACGGTCACCCATCAATGACCTATACCAAACAGCAAGTCAAGTCACGCTAAGAGCTCTACTACGAAATCAGTAAAGAAGAGAGAAAAGTCTGTTCAAAATAAAGTTTTAACTTTTAGATAATACTTTCCTGTCACGTTTCCGAGGCAAGTAAGTTTTTAGAACAAAATCAAGAAGGCGCTGTGTTTGCGGTTTGGTCCCTGATTATTAAATTTGGTTTGCACATGCAGTGTGTCAGCTCAATTTAAATACATTCTCGACATACAATACGTTTCTATAGAAATCAGTTTCTGCTAATTTAATTTTAAAGCATTTGACTATATGACCGGTTAAGTCCATTGCAAAGCAACACTGACCCTCAGTTTAACATCATCAGACAAAGACAAAACAAAAAAGGGTTCATCATCATCATCATCATAATCGGCTTGTATTAGCCCTCAGCTGGACGTAGGCCTCTCCTATGGCTTCAGTAAAAACCGATTGTAAGCTTATAATTCCAAATCATCTCTTTGTCTACCTAAAAAAATAAACGCGAATGTATACGAGGATGGATTTTAATTACTTTTAGAACTTAATCGATTTTTATGAAATGTTTCTGTTCTATAGTTTCCCGACGCACGACATCTAGCAACTTATAACACCCAAAGAGATATGAAGCATAAACTACAAACGGTAAAACGTTACCTCAACAGAAGCGTGGACGAAAATGCATCGCCCAGAAAGCTACAGACTATAACCGTAATCCGCAGATTATTGGCAGTATTCGCACGGAGCTTCTTTTCCTCGATGCTACGAACCGAGTTCTCTTTAATCATTGCTACTATAATTTATAGTTTTACCTTATATAGCTGTTGAGCGGTTAGCACCTGACAGACTTACATATTCATACGGAATACGGATACGGCGCGCGGCGTGTATTCTGTCGGCCGTTGCTGGTGCTGCAAATACCTATCTCTTCTTGCTCTTTAGAAACTAGTTTTTGAATGAAAACTTAAGATGAAAATAATTCTTCAGAATTTATCGTCTACCTGGTGTTGTAAAACGCCATCTTGATATCAACATGGAGAATAGCCCACTAATTTGGTCAAAACATTTAAAACTATTTTATCAAATACATTCTTCAGCCTTAATTAATTTTCCACCACACACTCATTTGGTCAAATCTTGGAACAATTTTGTACAATATATTCTTCAGCGCTTATCTACAAAAAAAAATTATAATAGCAACTCAATTTTAAAACGCCATGATTTTTCTAGTTTCAGTAGTTCGTAATAAAACGTCACTCAGGACGGGCATTTTAATATAATTTACATAATGAAGATAATAATGATGAGCTTTCAACTCATTTATTACATACAAGTTAGTAAAAAGAAAAACAAAAAGGCTAGTGTTTTATTTCGCGGTAACGTGTAATGATTTCCACAAGCTTGTAGGAAACCTTCATGCAGCACTACGGTCTTTACTCTTTGTGTTACAGCACAGCGACTCCTTATTTAGAGCATAAAATCTCACGTTGGTATATAAAATACCTAGTAGAACATTGTGAATAATTTTGTGGCAAAAGTGAAACGGTGTGCAACTTAGACTAAATGCCAAAGCTTAAAGCCGAGAGACAAATGGAGAGATAAATTCCCATTGCCCAGTAATAACATAAGGCTGATAGAATTATATATCATATCACTACATAGATAACGCGTAATTTAACGCCAAAATTGATATCGTATTTCACAATACTATATTACCAGTAGCTTCGCAATTATTCCAATATATTAGAGAGCAAATGTTTGTATAGCTTCTGTGCAAAGCTAACAAATTTAGCGCAATATCTTGTTCATACATATCGATCTGGTTGCTTATACAATGCAGAAGTTGATCTCTTCTGTTCGCAATATTCAGTGCGTTCGTGGAATCGTCGGAGACGTGGAATGCGATGCACGTGTAATAAAGTCTATTAATATTCATTTGTTATACAACAGAGAGAGAAATGGGTAAAGCATAATTTAGACCGCTTGTGGAAAAATAATGACTACGAATGTAAATGCATTTAAACATAAACATAAGGTACTCTCACTGGATAATAAGGAACATTAGTTTGAAATAAATAAGAACAACATCTTCATTCGAAGATTAGATGAATTAACCCTGATTCACAAGCTTTGTGATGATGACTGAGCCACTAAGAGAAAGATTTCAATTAAAATACACATAATTTATCTTTTATTTGCTGAGCAAAGATCGATCGATCGTTCTAGTAGTTGATAGAATACAATGCAGTCTAATAAATGTTACCTAATCAAAATATGTTGTCTCAAAAAACGAATACAAGGCGTTACAAGCGCAAAAATCAATGAAAAAATCAATCAATCAAAAATCAAAATGCCCATGGCATTAAGTACGGCCGTATACTTTATGTAAATATATAAAGTTTTAATAAAATAAAAAATAAAAGACAGTTAAAACTACCTTGTGTGGTTATATTCAGTAGTCGGGTATAAATACAGCATGTCTGCAGTGATATTTAACAGAATCATGTCTGACTCCACTCCAACCAAGCTTACTTGCTCAACAAGTGGCCAAATGACTCAAACCAAACTTCATCAGCTCGTAGAAATCAGAAATATCCCGTTAATAAATAGTCATAATAAAGAGCAGTATCAAATTTACAGTTGCAACGAGAGGCACACGTAACTAACGCAACGCTTGGAGTTGAGTTCAAGTGGCCGTGTCGTTTACATGAGTCGGGAATTTACTAGTCAACACGATACGGATATTCAAATTGAAATTCAGAAATATGGAGACATGTTTTCTTTGAAGATTGATAGCGTGGTTGTGTGATAATATTAGGAGTGGTACCTATACGAAATTTGCGAGAGATATCTTTTTGTTACACAGGAATTTTATTCACAGAAAACTATTGTGCTTTCTTTATAGTTGTATCTACTTTACACGTTACATTCAATAGATACATAAAAATATAGAAATAATTCATTCAATGAAAGAATATATTCCCATTATAAGGAACTACATGCCAGTCGCAGCTCCTGCAGTGTGGGTGTTGGTAATCGCGAAAAGTATGGTACAAACTTTATTAGTCCAAAGTTTCATAAAAATCCGTTCAGTAGTTTTAGCCATATCTTCATGCCTGAATAAGTATTTTTTAATTATGATTTTAGTTAGAATATCTCCTATTCTGCACGCATGAAACGGCCATTGGACGTAAAAAATATCCAAAGGACAAGAACGTAAAAAATAACTACCTACCATTAGTTTCACTCTTAGGACACGCAATTTAGGATTTTGTCTTTGAAGGTCTGTATAATATTGTAGTGTATAGCGAATGTACCAAGACATTATCGGTTATCTAATTTCGAAAGGACCCTAGATGGACCTCACTTAACTAGCTTTGCTTTATCAGAATTCAATCGGATCTAAAGTACTCAGCAGTTTTTTTTAAAGTGCTGAGTACTAAGCCAATAGGTACAAGCCAACAGGTATAAATAACGTAAACCAATAAAGTTAAAGCTACCACTAATATTTGATTTAATAGTAGCAACTTCAAATCATGCTTGCAAACCAAACGTTTTAAATACAAAGAATATTCTGGGACTACACGTGCACTGAAAGGAAGCTTATATAAACACTTAGGCGGCAAACGAACGTGATATTATAAAGCTATCCATAAAATCTTCAATAACAGTAGGTTTCACAATTACAACAGTACACATACATATTTGTTTAACCCACATAACCAAACTTGGTTCAACATACAATAATAAAAAGACGAGTGCCAACACAATTAGGTAACGCGGAATTTCCCCCACATTTAGCATGATACAAGTAAATTGACATTATGAAGTTGTATGTGAAACGAGTACAAATGAAACCGCAGTGGAATGTTTTAAATGAAATTTGAAACTCCTGAGTGTGGGTACTTTCACTTTCAGCGTGTTCCAGGCTTCGAAGTTCTGTAATGGCTGGTCGTTTATGTTTATGCTCTTAATTAATTTGAACAATGTTTCATATTTATTGTTTACTTTTTAATTTCTTATGAAGGCGAAATACATTGGCTACAAGATGCTGCCATATTAAAAAAGTTATTTGGCTATCCATCTCACCCTATGTGTTTTGTTACAAAATGAAGTCAAAATATAGATTCAAGTTTCGTTCTAGCCTTAGCTTTGTAAAGGTTTAACCTTAACAGAACACATTTACGAATCATATTCATCAAAATCAAATCATCCAGTCTTCAAAATATTAATGACCTTTAAAAATATTTGTATAAAGGCTAGGTAAATGTAGGATAAAGTCCGGTGTTATATTCTTAACTAGCTGGTACCCGCGGCTTCGCACGCGGAAAAAAGTTACGTTTTAAAAAGTTCTCTGCCAAATCTAATCTTTATACAGCCGGTGACTTTCCAGATTTCAAGATGAATGACTCTTTGCTTTTATATATAATTATACAAAAATAAGTGTCATGACAACAGCGCAGCCTACGGGGTCAAATTAGCCTATATGTAGCGCTATAAAGTGCTCTACCTTCCAGTTAATGTCTCATTTTAATCGGTTCAGCTATTCCAGAGATTACCCCAGACCAACAGACAGACAGACAGACAATAATGTTAAAAAGGGTTGTTTTGGACTTAGAATCGTGTAACTAACTATATGCACTTAAAACCATAGTTATTTTGAAATCACAGACAGACACTTCAATTTTATTTATATGTTTAGATGAGTTGAATAAGTAAAGACTTGTTATCGCGACAACAGCGCCAACTACCGGGTCAAATTGTAGCCTATATGTAGCGCTATAAAGTCCTCTACCTGGTAGTGAAAGTCTCATTTGAATCGGTTCAGCCGTTCCAGAGATTACCCCGGACAAACAGAAAGACAGACAGACAGACAGACAGACAGACAGACAAAAATGTTAAAAAGGGTTGTTTTGGACTTGGAATCGTGTAACTAACTATATGCACTTGAAAAACCATAGTTATTTTGAAATCACAGACAGACACTTCAATTTTATTTATATGTATAGATGTATAGATGAGTTGAATAAGTAAAGACTTGTTATCGCGACAGCAGCGCCAACTACCGGGTTAAATTGTAGCCTATATGTAGCGCTATAAAGTCCTCTACCTAGTAGTGAAAGTCTCATTTGAATCGGTTCAGCCGTTCCAGAGATTACCCCGGACAAACAGAAAGACAGACAGACAGACAGACAAAAATGTTAAAAAGGGTTGTTTTGGACTAAGAATCGTATAACTAACTATGTGCACTTGAAAATCCATAGATATTTTGAAATCACAGACAGACACTTCAATTTTATTTATATGTATGAATGAGTTGAATAAGTAAAGACTTGTTATCGCGACAACAGCGCCAACTACCGGGTTAAATTGTAGCCTATATGTAGCGCTATAAAGTCATCTACCTGGTAGTGAAAGTCTCATTTGAATCGGTTCAGCCGTTCCAGAGATTACCAAGGACAAACAGAAAGACAGACAGACAGACAGACAGACAGACAAAAATGTTTAAAAGGGTTGTTTTGAACTTAGAATCGTATAACTAACTATATGCACTTGAAAATCCATAGATATTTTGAAATCACAGACAGACACTTCAATTTTATTTATATGTATAGATAAGAATCGTATAACTAACTATGTGCACTTGAAAATCCATAGATATTTTGAAATCACAGACAGACACTTCAATTTTATTTATATGTATAAATGAGTTGAATAAGTAAAGACTTGTTATCGCGACAACAGCGCCAACTACCGGGTTAAATTGTAGCCTATATGTAGCGCTATAAAGTCATCTACCTGGTAGTGAAAGTCTCATTTGAATCGGTTCAGCCGTTCCAGAGATTACCAAGGACAAACAGAAAGACAGACAGACAGACAGACAGACAGACAAAAATGTTTAAAAGGGTTGTTTTGAACTTAGAATCGTATAACTAACTATATGCACTTGAAAATCCATAGATATTTTGAAATCACAGACAGACACTTCAATTTTATTTATATGTATAGATGAGTTGAATAAGTAAAGACTTGTTATCGCGACAACAGCGCCAACTACCGGGTTAAATTGTAGCCTATATATAGCGCTATAAAGTCCTCTACCTGGTAGTGAAAGTCTCATTTGAATCGGTTCAGCCGTTCCAGAGATTACCCCGGACAAACAGAAAGACAGACAGACAGACAAAAATGTTAAAAAGGGTTGTTTTGGACTTGGAATCGTGTAACTAACTATATGCACTTGAAAAACCATAGTTATTTTGAAATCACAGACAGACACTTCAATTTTATTTATAAGTATAGAGTATAGATGTATCATGTCACAATAAGGTTTAATAATCTACGAGTCCAGTATGTAGTAATCTGCCACTATTTTCTTATTTTAGATACTTTAGACGACCGGTTGGCGCAGCGGGAGTGTAAGCGACTGCTACGCCGAATTACGATTATACGATACGATTCCCGGTCAAGTTAAACATTTGTGTGCATGAACATGGATGTTTCTCTTGGTCTGGGTGTTTCTATGTATAATATTATTATGTATGTATTTACAAAAAAAATGTATATATGTATGTGTATCCATTATCTACTACCCATAGTACAAGCTCTGCTTAGTTTGGAACTAGCTGGTGATGTGTGTATGTGGTAGAATATTATACATAATAGTATATATTATTATTTGCTTTTCCAGATCTCATATTTCAATTGCCTTGAAATGTAGGCAACACATGAGTAAAAGTAAACTTACTGCTACTATTTAAGACTCTGCTCTTATTTTTAACAGCGTCATCCAGTGACTGTACCTGCATAACCAACGCCACCTTCTGCAATAGACTCACACAATATATATAGCTACGTTTACTTAATAGACCTTATGTGGTATATCGCTTACGCCTACACTCCCGCACAGATTAACGTGGATATTAAGTTTTACTTCATACTCATATGCATTCCCTAGACATACAGCCGCAGTTAACGTGAACAGCCTTTTCCTGGGAGTACAACGCCAAATCAAGCTTAACAGTTGCTGTACGATTTTGATACTTATTTCGTACACCATAAGAACGGTACAAATGTTAAAGTGTCTAGTGTGACGAGTAGCCGTGTGTACGTAAGCGGTCGGTGTTGCTGGTTACGGGAACATTTATTACCGCCGTTTGTTGGTGCAGAAGGGAGCTGTGTTTCAGACGTTATTCGCCAATGGCCATGCGTAAAATATCGACTGTAGCTAGATAGGCTAAACCGTTTCATGTTGACCATAAGGCTCTATCTAAGGGGTAAATATTATCAAAGTTTTGGCTTGCCAACATTTTTGCTCTATTATGAAAAATTCTACGACTTTCTCCGAAGAATAATCACTTCATCGTTAAGTAGTCATTGTGTAATAATTTAATACGCACATTACAGTTTGACCCTGTGACCATCTACGTAGCAATCAGTATACATTTTTCAATAAAATATTCATAAAAATCATACATGATTGATAACAATTGATTTACTATTCTCCTGAATCGCATCATGGTACCGCGAAAGGGCTGATTGATCGCTCGTCCATGTAAAAACCCTTTAAATTATGCAATAATTTTATCCGAAATAATATTTAACGCAAAATTTATTCGGCGCAAACAGAGCGTAGGTATATGAGTTTAATAGTTACCAAAAGATAATTCCATTATAGTTGTTTGACATTAAATTTTATATCAAACTAGAGGATACCCACGACTACGCCCGCAATATTTTTTTAATTTATCCGTTTTGCCCGTTCCTCTGGTTATTTCGGGAAATCCCTTCTTAGTGCACCACTACGGTCCCCAGGGAATATGCATGCCAAATTTCAGCTTCTTATGACCAATAGTTTTGGCTGTAGCTTGTCTGTCAGTCAGTCAGTAACGCAAGGATTTTATATATTCAGATTACTAGCTGTGCCCGCGGCTACACCCGCGTTATTTAGGGCCACTGCTCCGCTCCTCTGGCTCTATGAGTGATGTTATATAGCCTTTAAACGTCTTCGATAAATAGGCTATCCAACAAAAAATGAATTATTCAAATCGGTCTCAGAGGTCCTGAGAATAGCGCATTCAACCAAACAAACAATCTCTTCAGCTTTATTTTATTAGTATAAGATTCCACAACGTAGCTACTTTTAATGAAAACGGGTTCCATTTGCTACGGAACCCTTATATTTTTCGTTACATTATACATGCGCAATTTTAGACTTAAGTATACTGGAACGTATTTTGAAAGACAAATGCGCAAATTTCTTCCAACTCATGTTCTTTCAAACATGTTACTTTCTTTTTTAGTAATAGGCGGCAAACGAGCAGACGGTTAGCCTGATGGTAAGCAATTACCGCGGCCCATGGACACAAGCAACACCACAGGAGTCACAAGTGCATTGCCGCCCCATGGGGTTGGGAAAAGGGATAGGATGAGAGAGAAGGAATAGGGGATAGGGCCTCCGGCACTCTCGCTCACCAAAACGCAACGCAACAGTTTAAGTACTGATACTTTACGTCGATTTTCTGTGAGAGTGTAGTACTTCCCCGGTCGAGCCGGCCCATTCATGCTGAAATCAGCAAGGCTCTACTACCTGCAGGCTCTACTACTACTATACATCTGTGCAAGTCTAGACTTGTACAGATGTACTGTAACGTGTGTGGCTATCATAAAGGCTACTACGGAACCCTACATTGCGCGTGGCTCGTTTTAATAAGTATTTTATTATCGAATTTGTTAACAGTACCTATCCTTTCCCTACGTGTCCATTAAATTAAGTTAACGGCACTCATAAAAAGTAAATTAGGGTCTGAATCAATTACCATGTGCAGTTTATTATGATGAAAGTCGCAATAATAAGTGAAATAAAAGGCTATGACTTAACAGAAAATAACGTGGGAGTTTGTTATGCTTGCAAAGACATGTAAATTTGTTTGCAAGTAAAAGTCACTCACATAACTTCAAAAAGTCAGTAGCGCGCCGTAGATCAAACCCGGACCCGCCGCGTAGCAGTCTGTCAGTCTCTCCACTAAACTTTCACTGCTCCGAAGTTCTCCTATCGCGTTTTAAATAAATAAAAAACATTCATTTATTCAAATCGAAACAGTACCTAAGACTAGCGCGTTCAACCAAATAAACAAACAACAAAGCTCTATAATATTTTAAATAAATAAAATAATTTTCTTCAAATTGGCGTAACAGCATCGTTACCCTACAGATAAATATTTCTTTATAAAAATACCTTCTTACGCACTCCTTTCTATTATATTTGCCGACAGAAATAGTGATTCGATATCTAAATTTCTTTATTCTAAGAGCCGCCGAATCGAGTGGGACGTACTGAATTTCACTTTAATACGGTACTGACACAAAATAGGTTATAACGGTTGAATTGATCATAATGTTACGAGCTGGGATTCGACGATAAATTAAAACTCACTATGCCACTAAACTGTACTTTATTTACTTACACAAACAATATACACACTTATTTACACTATACACACTTATTTACACTACTAGTAAAAACACACTTATTTCACACTTAATTCTCAACACTAATAAAAACACCACTAAACACTTCCGAATTACTTCCCTTTGCTTCTTGTTTATCGCTCCGATATTCAATTGTTACTGTGTCTGTCTCGCGCGCTCGCGCTCTGTTTATACTGGCCGGATAACATCACTAACGCATTCTAGACTCTTCCACAAAACTGTCGAAATAATCGCGAACAGTCGATGCTTGATACAGCAACGCCATCTATTACAGAGTAGATGAATTACCTTTAAACCACCGATACATTCAATATCTTCTAGTATCCCCATTCACCGATAGATGGCGTAACACTGCCCCCCTCTTAAACGTGTTCGTCTCAAACATCGTTGGACCCATAGTAACGAGCCAACCGGTCCATATGAACTATCTTCGGTGCACCTCGCGACCCCTTCTGGATTCGATAGGTGACGTCTTTCATCCTGATAATTATGCGATATGGCCCGTCCCATCTGGCTTGTAACTTAGGCGATTTACCTTTGCTTCGTACTGGGTTATGAAACCACACCAATGATCCCTCATCGAAGCCTTTGTTGTTTGCCTTCCGGTCGTAGCGAGTCTTCATCTTCTCAGACATCTGTTGTCCTGACTCCCCTGGAGCATTGAATGTAGGAACATTGTACACCTTCAATGCACCTCTGCTACGAGTGTGTGGCCTTTTGACAGCCGCACAACTTGTGCATTTGCGGCACCAATCGTCGACGTCATCCCGACCGTGGAGCCAATAAAACCGCTCTCGGATCTTAGTAAGCGTCTTCTTAACTCCCATGTGACCTCCCGAAGCACCATTGTGATAGAGCTGCAAGACTTCCGGAACCTTAGTTTTAGGCACTACCATTTGTAAATGGCACTGGTTACCGCGAGCGTTTTCCCATTTGCGGCACAGAACTCCATCCTGGACAACCAAGCTTTCCCACTGTGCCCAATAACTCTTGGTGAGAGGGCTCATTGCTGCGATATCACTCCATTTGGGCCTAGGAGCGTTTGATTTCTTCCATTCGAGAATAGGCTGTATGTCCTTGTCGTCTTGCTGAGCACTCTGCAAAGCTTCTTTCCATTCGTCGCTCAGATCTGTCTTCAACATCCTCACTAATTCTGCCTGCTTTGCTTCCTGTCGGGTACAGTGCTTGCACTGGTCGGGACACGGCCTACGCGATAGGGCATCTGCGTTACCATGGGATTTGCCGCTGCGATGTTGTATTACAAAATCAAACCCTTGCAGTAGTTCAATCCATCGGGCTTCTTGTCTTTCTGGGTCTTTAAATTGAAGTAGCCATTTCAACGCAGCGTGGTCGGTTCGCAGGTGGAATTTACGCCCCAACAAATATTTGTTGAAATGCTGCAATGTCTTTACTACAGCCAAAAGTTGCCGCCGGGTGACGCAGTAGTTTCTTTCAGGTTGGGATAAGGCCTTGCTGAAGTATGCTATAACAACTTCTTGATCACCCTTCCTCTGTGACAGCACGCCGCCAATTCCGGTGTTACTGGCATCTGTGTCAACTATGAATTCATATACACAGATGTTCCTTGAGCTTCTGGAATGCAACGTCACAGCTCTCATTCCAACAAAACTGTACTCTGTCTTCGGTGAGTTTATGAAGAGGTCGAGCAATGTCAGCAAAGTTCTTCACAAACCGTCGATAGTAGGAGCATAATCCGAGGAATGCTCTGACCTGGGTTTTGTTCTCTGGAACTGGCCATTCCTTCACGGCAATGATCTTATCCGGGTCAATTTGAATACCGTTCTCCGAGACCACATGTCCTAGAAAATTCACTTGCCGTCTGAATAACGCGCATTTCTTCGGACTCAGCTTCAAATTAGTTCCTCGTATCTTTGACAGCACTTGCTCCAAGTTTCAAAGGTGATCCTGTAAGGTGCGCCCCACGATGATGATGTCATCTAAGTAGACCAGGCAGGCGTCTCCAATCAGTCCCATAAGCACTCGCTCCATCAGTCTCTCAAAAGTAGCCGGAGCGTTGCACAATCCAAAGGGCATGACGTTAAATTGCCATAATCCTTTTCCTGTGGCGAATGCCGTCTTCTCCTTGTCTCGAGGATCTATTTCCACCTGCCAGTAGCCACTTTTTAGGTCTAAGGTAGAAAACCACTTCATCCCCGTCAGCGTATCCAGAGTGTCATCGATCCTTGGCAGCGGGTAGCTGTCCTTCTTCGTGATGTCATTTAATCGGCGGTAGTCTACACAGAAGCGCATGCTGCCATCTTTCTTCTTAACTAGCACCACCGGAGAACACCGTCGATTATAGCTTCCACTCCACGTTCCCGTGCCACTGGCACACGTCTTGGTCGCTGGCTAATCGGTGCTTCACTTCCCGTGTTTATTTTGTGCTGGACTAGTGCTGTCTTCCCTATGTCGGCATCACTGGTCGAGAAAATATCGGCGAATCGGTTCAACATCTTCCGAGCCTCGGTCTTCTCTTCCTCCGACAGGGTACTTTTGCAGTCCTCTAAAAGTGTAGACACGTCGAATCGTGTACCTTGAACCTTGGCACTGGTGGGTTGCTCTTGACATCTACGCATCCAAGCCGCTCCTTCATAGGTGCCCAATGCCGTCCCTTTCTTGAGCGACACTTCCTTGTCACTTGCATTCAGTGCGCGTACTGATGAAACTTTGGTACCCCTTACCAAGGCACGTGCAATCTTCCACGAGGCCTCTTTCTCTAGGCCTTCGATAAGTACGCAGCGGTTCCCTCGACCAGAATTCCCTGGTAAACAAACTGGTACAACTGTTTCCGACCGCGGGTGAAGAATGACATTCTTCAGGCAGTACACTTTTCCTGAAGTTGCACCTTCCATGAAGACTTCTTCCGAGCCACACTTCAAGACTCCCTGGTTAACGTCGATCTCGCAGCGATATTTCCGCATGAAGTCTAGGCCTAAGATGCAGTCGTCCACTATATCGGCTACGATGACTTTGTGACGGTAAACTTTGTTGCCTAGCTTCAGATCCACCTCCATTTCACCTCGGACGGTTATGTGCTGACCGGTAGCTGTTCGCAGATTCACACATTCATTGTTCCTGAAGCAGCCCCGAAGAACCCGTCTTGCCAGATGGAAACCGACGACTGTCCGAGAAGCACCCGTGTCCAATGTCAGCTTGCATGGTGTTCTGTTAATTTCGCCTTCGATGATCAGGCTGTTCCTGTCGCATGATTGCGAGATCGAGATACTTGGGGGTTTTGATGACGAGCCATCAAATGGTGGAACCTTAAACCCGCGAGGTGAGGGCGCTACAGTCGCAGATGTCACATCGTTGGATCCGAGCCCACGCAATCTCCTCTCCACTTCAGTGACACAGGTCTCGTGATGGTCGTGTACACGCTTCTCTATAGAGGCGACGCGAGTCTCAAGCTGGTCGTGTACGAGCAGGCTCCACTGCAGCCGCGGAGTCGCCTGGTGGACCAGGCGACCATGGAGAAGGAACGTCTCCGAAGCGTCTCTGGTCCAGGTCTTGCTGGCGCTGGTTCCTGGTACGCACACCTTCAGTTTCTTCCTTCGGCATAACAAGCATAATTTATCCCTTTCTTCTGACACCAATTTGTTAGGAGCTGGGGTTCGACGATAAATTAAAACTCACTATGCCACTAAACTGTACTTTATTTACTAACACAAACACTATACACACTTATTTACACTATACACACTTATTTACACTATTAGTAAAAACACACTTATTTCACACTTACTTGATACTTGATTGCACGGGCTGTTTCTGCAACTCCACGTCTTGGCGCGTATTTTGCGTGCGGGTGGGAATGGTGTCTTCATTGGAGCCACCCCAGCTCTTCGAGGAAGGCCAGCAGACTCTTGATGTGGCCCACTGCCTCCCTCAGGGTGCTGTATCTCGTTAGGTACTGCTGCCTGTACTGTGCGACCTCAGGGCAGTCGAGGAGCAGGTGGGCTGCCGTCTCGTCTGCTGCCATACAGGCCCTGCACAGCGGGCTGTCGGTGATACCTATAGTAAATAGGTGTTTATTAAAGAATCCGTGTCCTGTGTAGGCGGCCGTGACTGTCCGCAGTTGTTGTTTGGACAGCCGGAGGTTTTGTTTAGCTATCTTACCGTCTACTGCGGGAAGAGCCTCCTTGGCCTGCCTACATGTTTCAATACCAATCCAGGACTGGTTGTATTGGTTCCTGGTCCTATTTCTTACCAGGTTGCGATAAAAACCAGAAGGGAGGGGAATAATGGGCTCGGGTCCCACCACCTCTAAAGTGGCCCCTCTTCTGGCAAGTACGTCGGCTGCGTCATTCCCTCTTGAGCCACTGTGGCCCTTGATCCATTGCAGTGTTACTTTGTTTTGTTTACCTACCTCTGTTAGTTTCTGGTGGCATTCAAGCGTGAGTGCCGAGGTGATAGTATGGCTTTTGAGGGCTGAGAGGACCGCTTTACTATCTGAGAGGATCCTAATGGATCGTTCCCTTACCTCACGTGCCATGATTGCTGTGGCAGCTAGGATTATGCCAAAACATTCGGCCTGGTAGACAGTGTTGTAGGCTCCCAGTGGTGCTGCGATGTTGATGTTTAGGTCCTCGGAGAATACTACTGAACCCGTACCTGTATCCGTCGTAGACCCATCTGTGAAGATCGTGAGCTCGTTGTGATTAACCGCTCTTTCGTGTAGATCCTCGTACAGTTGGATTTTGTACTTCTTGTCGAACACAAATTGTTTCGGTATTTGGTCGCCAATGGCTTGTATGAGAGGAACTTCTTTAAAGAGTGTATTTAAATTACTAGTGTGCGGTGTGTTGGTGTCTTTCCAGAGCTTCAGAGCTCTTAGCTGGACCGCCGACATCTTTGCTTCCTGTTGTATAAACAGGTGCAGTGGAGGCAGGTCCAGCAACACTTCGAGTGCCGCTGTAGGTGTAGTTTTCATGCAGCCCGTTGCCGCTAGGCATGCAAGTCTTTGAAGCTTTTGAAGCTTGTTGGCGGCCGTTGTTAGGTTGGTCCGAGGCCATCACACTACTGCGCCGTAGCTTATCATCGGACGTATTATTGTCTTATTGAGCCATAAGACAATTTTGGGGGATATGCCCCAGCGTTTGCCTATCATCTTCTTGCACTGACAGAAGACAATGCTGGCTTTGTTGAGCTTATTTTCCATGTGGCTGTTCCATGTCAATTTGCTGTCGAGAGTGACACCTAGATACTTGACCTCGGTAGACAGCTTAAGCTCTGTATTAAATAACCTGGGCAGTCGGTAAGTGCCCAGCGCGCGTTTGTGTGTGAACATAACTAGTTCGGTCTTGGTCGGGTTTACAGATAATTCGTACTCATTACACCACCACTCTACTATGCGTAGGGCTTGTTGGGTTAGGTCGTACACTGTACTGGTTACCTTACCTGAGGTGAGTATGGTTAGATCATCTGCATAACCTATTGTGTAGAAGTCTCTCGCGTTGAGTTTGTCTATGAGTTCATTGATGACTAAGTTCCACAATAGCGGGGAGAGTACACCTCCCTGCGGGCACCCTTTAGTTATCAAGGCTGTCTGAGTGTCGCCGTGCAGGCGCACTACCCTTTTGCTGAGCATGTTTTGGATCTACTGTATGAGCCACTGATCCACACCATGCCTGGCTAGGGCGTTGCTTATGCTGGAAAAGTTTGTCTTGTCGAAGGCTCCTTCTATGTCAATGAAGGTGCCCAGACAGATGCATTTTTGTTGTATAGCAGCTTCTATCTGGTTCACGACCTGATGTAAGGCCGATTCCGTCGATTTCCCTGAGCTGTATGCATGTTGATTGGCATGTAGGGGTAAGTGTTTAAGTGCCCCACTTCTTAGTTCCCTCTCGCAGAGCCTTTCCAAGGCTTTAAGCATGAAGGAGGTCAGGCTTATTGGTCTGAAGGACTTTGCATTGGTATAGTCTGTTTTGCCTGGTTTTGGTATGAAAATTAGTTTGACTTCCCTCCATCTCTTTGGTACATATCTGAGGGCCAGGCTAGCCCTCATGATTGCCAGAAGTCTTTTGCGGACAGGTTCACCCCCCCATTGTAATAACCCTGGAAAGATGCCGTCCAGTCCGGCTGCTTTGAAGGGATGGAAGCTGTCGATGGCCCATCGGAGTTTTTCCTCTGTGACCACGGTATTTGCATGTCTCCACTCATGTTCGTTCGCCACTGTTTGTGTATCGTGCCACGTTATTACCGGGGTGAGGACGCAGCCTGGGAAGTGTGTTTCGAGTAGGACGCGTCTTGTCTCCTCCTCCGATGTGGTGTGTGTGTTATCCGGTTTACGAAGAGTACCTGGGGCAACCGTTGGTTGCTGAGCCAGTAATTTCCTTACCCTTATTTCACACTTAATTCTCAACACTAATAAAAACACCACTAAACACTTCCGAATTACTTCCCTTAGCTTCTTGTTTATCGCTCCGATATTCAATTGTTACTGTGTCTGTCTCGCGCGCTCGTGCTCTATTTCTACTGGCCGGATAACATCACTAGCGCATTCTAGACTCTTCCACAAAACTGTCGAAATAATCGCGAACAGTGCTCGATACAGCAACGCCATCTGGTACAGAGTAAATGAATTACCTTTAAACCACCGATCATAGATTATACAGATATACTGGTATAGATGCGCAACTCCCTCTAAGGAAAAAGTTCAATAGGCATCCTCTACGCTACATGGCGTACAAACAATTTTATTTTTATTCCGATCGTATAGATGGCGTTAGTAGTGGATTCATTTTTCAAAATAAAATAAATGTTGAATTTCGGTGTTAATAAATAAGTAAATGACAACTATTATGTAAAATATGCAATTTAAAAGTAAAAAAAAATAAAAATCACAAAATGTAATTCTTGGTAAGCGTGGATTCGATCCACAGACATCTATTTTATGAGCAGAGCACGCTCCCACTGCGCCACGCAGATCTTGTCTATGATGGCGAAATGACCGTTCAGTTGTCGCTTTTTCTTTAGTTCTTGCCCTCATCGGTAGATGGCGTTGATTATATGAAATTTATCCATGTATGGAACTTTCACGGCCCTGCCACCGATACATTCAATCTCTTCTAGTATTCCCCATTCAGCCGATAGATGGCGTAACAATATTTCACGAAATTGACTGGTAGGCGTAGTGCTTTAAGAAGATCCTAATACTGTGTCTGTGTTGTGGGTTCGATTTCATAGGGTTAACACTTTATGTGATCCACATGTTGTTTTCAGTTGAGTTTTCTTTGTGTCTGTCATTTAAATATTTGTGAATCCAGTGGCTTTAATAATAAAATGATCGCTTTAGAAGTACACTTATTTAAGAGTTTGATAAAAACAGGAACCACGTCGTCTTCGTAAAAAAAGTTAATCTCGCCGTCTCTGCTCGGATGCACAACTTGCCTTATCTGCGCAAAATTGCGAGTGCATTCTAAGCAGACACACAGGTATTTGTTTGTTTGTTTGTTTTTCGTATGAGTGTGTGGCCAACTCTAGAGTCGGAGTTTTTCAGACCGCCCGAAAGCCTCCGACATGGCCTAACGACTCTTTTCATAAGACTAGAACCGGGACCAGGTATTACAGGCTTGTTTACAAATAAATCAGGATAGATAAGAAGAAAAAGGCATATTCACTAAGATCGTAACCACCAGCCACGTACATAATATTTTCCTAGTCATGTCTCTGTTCTAATAAATATCAGTCTAAACAAAGTTTATTTGTTGAATACAACACACTGAATAAAAAATTAATCCACTTTTATGGATTTTATGTTGGGTTGTACTGTTTTACAACTTTGTATTAGCAGTAACGCCGGAATTTTCCATACTTTCCAACACACATTAACGGTTCCCGGGATAAATTTAATATAATAAATTTTAAGTGTTAACGCAGTAGATACGTATTTTATTTTTTGTGCCGTCTTCTTTTGCAGTTATAATATTGTGTTAGCTTTTCCGTATTGCATATTTTATGTCTCTATGTCTATCTTAACCTTTTCTATATGATAATATTTTGTTACTATAATGAAATTTTAATTTATATACTTTTATACTTACTAGAGTATCGATAAAAACCAAATATATTATCATATTATTATATTTGGTATTACGTATCGATATATAAGATTAGACATCGACGGCATCGTTGGTCTCGCGGCATAAATGTGCGCGTGGGATTGGGAGGTCTCGAGTTCGATTCCCGGGTCGGGCAAAGTGTTACTGGGTTTTTTCGTAAGGAAATTCTCATTAGCAGCACGGAGTCTGGTAATGTGCCCGGTACGGCAATAGGCTCGCCCGATATTACGTGGGACCTAAAAATTCATGGCGAAATGCGGGTGTAATATTACACCTCTGCCTACCCCTTCGGGAATACAGGCGTGAGTCTATATAAAAAAAAACATCGACGGATAAGATAGTGATGAAAAGACAGCTATAGCCTAGTGGATATACCAACAGACTGCCATGCATAGGGTATATCGGGTTCGAATCCACGACGCGCACTACTGACTTTTCGTAGTTATGTGCGAATTACATTGTTAATTATCACTTGTCCGTGCCTCGGAGAGCACGTTACGCCATAGGTCCCAGTTGTCATGGAGATCTCTAACATTAATTATAGGGAATTAGTACCTCTGATTATCCTAGTCTAAACCATGGGATATCGTTAGCCCTTGGGTTGCGGAGGTCAGACAGGCAGTTGCTCTGTAGCTAATATTCAATCAAATCCGTTTAGACCTAGTCACCGGAAACTGAGTTGCAATAATACCGCGTTCAAAATTAATTAAAAACACTATTCTTCATGTATTATTGTTACGGACGGGGTAACGGGATTGGAAGGAAACACCGAGTAGCACTGATGACACTTTATTCGACTTCACACACGACGCGCCGTTTAATTTCGACGCGGACAGCACCAACACTAGCGTCTTTTGCACTGCACTTTTCACTGCACTTCACTGCACTTCACTGCACTTTACTTTCACTTCACTTTATTTTACTACTTCTTCTTTCTTCCTTTTACTTCTTCCTCTTCTTCTTCACTTTACCACTTTTCAACTTAAACTGGCGCTTAGCGCGTCTACACCGCCTTATATACCCCTAAGAATGTTCTAGATCTACTAATTTCGATTGTCTTTTCCTTATTCAATTGTTTTTCCATCTCCTGTCTCTTTTTAACCTTTCCATTCCTTCCTGAAGTTTCTAGAATTTTCTAATTTTTACTCGAAATATTTAAATAATCTTTTAAATATTTGCCAAATATTCATAAACATTTTCTAAATTTCATAAAAACCATAATCCACATAACAGTTATGACTGGGATTTGAACCCACGCCTTCAGAACGTGAAAGGAATGTGTTATAAGCACGGCTATCGCCTTGTTGTCAATGACTGGTGAATTTGGCGAACACTTGACAGAGTGTATACGTCATCGAACTAAAAACTCATTTCCAAATAATAAAATAGTCTTCAAACCTCTTTGCTAATTATTTTGTTTCGTGACGACGGTTTGACATGACATCGGCCGTCACATTATTATTAAAAAGGCATTTCTATATATTTAAGTTCTCAAGCATTTGTTTGTTAACCATTTTTATCGATAAAAGCATCGAAAGCATACATTTTCAACCAAGTTTATTACTTACCCAATCCAGAACGTGAAATAAAACATGACGTAATATGTATAAGCATGATGAAATAATCATTCGAAAATATTACTTTTAATACTACCATATAACTACAGAATAAAAATCAAACAATGCAAAATATAGAGACAATGTGTTTGAATGAAGTCGAATAATACTGAATAAACACAGACAATACACCTTAGTATTTCGACGGTAATTGCCTAGTGCACACCAAAACCCTGTGAGAATACTAGCTGAGCCAAACTCCAATAATGCATACCGCAATACCCACTTATTGACACTTATTATCTCCACCGACCAGTCTAGCATCACATAAAGTATTCAACCGTGCAATATTTTGCTTACATGGTGCCCGATTGCCAAGCCAGAGTCACCTAATACGATTTATGATGCGAAACCGCCATTTTTATTCATATTTTCTCGCAATACGGGACAAACATTAATCGATTTTTAAGCCGGCGTCGAGTGAATTCAAATAGCAGAGCAGGGATCACTAATAATGCCCAGGGAGGGGCGTGACTGCTGCAATATACCTTGCAATAATTCCTGCAATATACCCTGATATATAAACACGTATGACCGGAAATTAATGAGGCAATCGACACGACGTACCCGCCGGAACCCGATCGCATAAGGGACCAAATCGATCATCCATTATAACCATAACATCGATGGGCATTAACTTTTATAGGGTCCAATATATCGGTATAGAAATCACGGCATCGAGTTTTATATCCCACTAAAATTGATTAACATATTAATGTTATGTACGTCATCATATTAAGTGGTATTATGTGTTTACTTTAAAAGGCAACAATAAGCTTATTGGGTGACGATAAGATTGCTACACTATTCTATCCTTCGGTGTGCATTACAATCTTTCGTATATAAGATCGTTAAATGGCTTGTTAAACAGCAAAGGAAAACATCGTGAGGAAACCTGCATGTCTCAAAATTCTCTAAAATATTTTCACATGTCTCCAACATGTGAAGTCTACCAACCCGTACTTGGCCACCGAGCAGCGTCGTGGATATCACCCTAAACTACACTACAAATAACACTTTTCATTTTAAGAAGAAGTCAGTGCCAGTGGGACAGTTTATATAGGGAATTGTTATTATTATGTGTAAAATCTGCTACAATAAATAAAGCATAATCAGAATATATTTAAGTAAGTAAGTTATTCCTTTACTATCACACCATAACAACGTACAATCATCATGTTACATACATAGGTAAATAGGTATTTAGACGAGTAGAATTAAATTAGTTGAATTACATTGAAATAAGCGTCCGTTTGTTACAGCATCCGCGAAAGCTGTTGTTTAAGAGGGCAAATTCAGTTGAGGAATCGGTCTTATAAGTTGTTCAGTAGCGCTGTTGCCGGAGACTTACGGCTGTTCTAGACGGATCCACTTTATCAACCAGTTTAAGTGATTGTTTATAAATGAGTGCGATTATTTCTTACAGAGTTCTTTAGATTTGTTTGCGAGGTAGCAATAATACTGATGTTCTATTTTTGCACATAGGTATTTAATTGGCAACACGAAACCAAACTCTTTTAAATGAATATAATTGGTTATTTAAACCGGTTAACAACATCATCTGTTTACAAGACCAATTGATGAACTGCTATCATAACAGATTACAGAGCTACATGGCTTTAACTGTCCACGTAGCGTCGCTTCATATGTACGCACGCTTTTTTCAATTCTTGTACACTTGGTTGCAGTTGGCATAGAAGAGATGAAGCTCTTTCCACGAAATAGTAGGTACCATTGCATATGTGTAGTGAAGCATCATATAGTCTGAATGGCATCATGTAATTACTCAAGCGCACTGCAGCACTGCACGGCGCGTGGATGTGAAGATTTTATTATACAAATGGTGGCCTTGGCTTCAAAGAAATCTAATATCCATAGTACTGAATTGCAATTAACAGATTTGCATTGGCAGCTCAGCGGACTTCAGCTTTCTCGATGGAAACACAGCCTAAAGCGGATGACTGTATCGAAATAGCATCGGTCATTACCTGCAAATATACATCAATGGCCACGTCATTGGGCAAGCGCACGCAATGATTTTTCGAAGTTAAGTGCGTATTCGATTGTTAATTATCGCTTGCCCCGTGCCTCGGAGAGCACGCTAAACTGTCGGTCCCGGCTGTCATGAAGATCTTTGACAGTCGTTACGGGGAGTCAGTACCCTTAAATAAACTGACACTGGTCTAAACCATGGAATATCGCTATCCCTTTTGATTGCGGAGGTCAGACGGTAGTTGCCCTGTGTTGATATTCTGCCATATCTGGTTAGACCAGTAAGCGGACCCCGGGCTCCAAGGCGTGAAATGTCTTGGATGGATGCAACCAGGATAACGCTAGGGCGATGATGAATAGAGAATTCATCTCTATTTCTCATCTCTCACAGTCACGCACATTTCTGATGTATTGATAGACGAAAGCGTCGAGTGCATCAAAATAACGTAGGTCATTTATTCCAAATGAGTATCAACAGCCGCACAACCAAACATATACTGAACATAATGCACGACCGAATATCAGATAGCATCGTGTTTCATACTGGCATTGATATGAACCCGTTATGTGATAGTAGTAATCAATTGATTGCTCTTCAGATTTTAGTGGCGATGAGGTTTTGTTACGGTAAATTACTGGTTATTGGGTGTGGGAATATTGCAACTGAAATAGGCTATACAGCTTTCCTTTGAGAAGAGCAATAAGAAGACTGGTTTATCAAATTAAGAATTCCAAATTCTTTGTGTAAAATCTGTAGTATCTATTTTCAGGAGATGTTTAAATAGCTCCGAGTACCGCGCAGTTACGGATTAAGAATACATAGAGTCACTATTCCGTTGCATTCTGAGGCTGTCACAAGAAGCGGAAATACACGGAGTAAATATCATCTTGTGAAAGAGTTGGAAATATTGACATCCGAACTTAGACCAACCCGTCTGGTAATGCAACGTAAACCTACTAACTGACATATAGCAAACAAAGAGATATTCAGTCTCTCTATAGTAATAAACGAAGTCACGCTGTTTCATTAAATTGAAACTTCACTTCCAGATTTGATCGCACTTAACTTTGTTTTAGAAGACATGTTTCTATCGCCATGTTGTTTCCATAGCCACTAGCTGGCTTTACCGGCTTACTACTTATTTAAGTTTGTTACGAAACTACATTCATATCGTTTCTTTATTGGTGCCGCTCCTATCTACGCAATATGTAGGCACTTGGAGTATCCGCTGTATACGGTCTTGGACATACAATATAAGCCGCGATAAAATGGGTAAAGTAGTTTAATATTAACATTTTTGCCCTTGTGGCAAATAAAACTACAGCTTACCCGATAATAAAAAAAATGCGTAGTAACGAAGAAAGTAAAATGAACGAACCGATGTTTACGGTGTTATATTTGGAATCGAGGAGCAGTGTTGAAGAAACATAGTTTCTGTCCGTGGCTTCGCCCGTGTAAAATTGGTTATTGGGACAAATAGGTAGCCCATACGCTATTCATTTCTACAAAGTTTATCAAAAGACGCTCAGTTGTTTTCCTAAGAAAGAGTAACAAAAAATTCACCAATACACCCTGACAAACTTGCATGTTTACAATATTAGTAAGATTTTACTTGACATATTTTTGTGCGTCACGCCTGTATCCCCGAAGGATTAGGCAGAGGTGTAATATTACACCCACATTTCGCCTTATGAATTTTCCCAGAGGTCCTTATGAGGTTCCACGTAAACTCTGTTCTGACTACCTCTGTGGTCGAGTGGATAGAAATAAATATTACGATATAAATCTCTACTTAGCACAGCACAAGCGTTTAACTCTGTTGGCGACAAAACAACACTTGACTCTATTGTATTTATACCCCCGAAGAATAAAGATGTCTTTGACTACCTTACTCTTCAGGCTCACACATAAAAATCGCACTCACTGATAAAAAAATTGTATTACTCAAAGTAAGCCAAACGGATCGGTTATATATGCAGTTGCTAAAGCGTAACGTAGACCGCTGTTTTCTTGTATGATTGGCTGTCCTTATAGACATACGGTGGAACGCCAGACTGCAAGTCGCCAATTGCGACTCTCAGGCAGTGAAGATTCACAGCAATCTGGCGAAAATATGAATAAGATTACAAAGTGCCACAACCTTCTTTCATTCCTTGGTTTTCGTAAGAGGCGGCGTCGAAAATACTCGTAGCCAATTGTATCTTGCGGAAGGGACGGAAAATTCGACATCAATCCCTATCAACATCATCAGCCCTGTATATTAACTGTCTCACTGCTGCGTACAGACCTCTCCTCACTATGAGAAGGGTAAGACCATAGTCCGTACGCTGGCTAAGTGCGGATAGGTATACTTCACATGTCTTTCGAGAACATCATGGAGAATTTTAAGGTCTCAATTCTCTCTCTCATTATTCTCAACAATTCAATGAAATCCCCAATTTATATATTTCAATAAATTACCTTTTTTTAGTAGTCTACGCTGTCCCACTGCTGGGCAAAGGCCTCCCCCAAATCTTTCCAGGCTTGCTTTTCGCACGTAATTTCAGGCCAGTTCTTGTGGTAGGCGTCTAAGTCTCGTCTAAGGTTGATGTATGTCTAACTTCCCATCTATACGATTATGCACGACTTCGATAAATGCTTTATAAACATGCGATGTTATACTTATCGGGTGGTAGTTGTTGATGTCGGTTTTGTTACATTTCTTATGCAGAAGAATTATGTTGGCATGACACGTTGTTTGTGGAATCTTACCCGAGCTCAGAATGGTGTTAAATAATTTTGTCAGGGGCAATATCAACGAGCTAGAGCCGATCCTTAGAGCTTCGGTAGTAATGCCATCCTCTCCGGGACTTTTGTTATAAGGCATTGTATTTAGTACTCTTTGTACTTCAGAAGCGTCTATAGGTGGAATGGAATCCGGCAAGGCGTATTCTGGGCTTGTATCAACTTGCGCATTATCAGAATATAGTGATTTATAGAACTTTGTTGCTATGTTCATAACTTTCTCTCGGTTGTTACCCTTGAACCTCTATCATCGACTAAACTATTAATCCAAGATTTGGCCTACAAATTACCATATACAAATGAATTCCAATATATAAGCGTTTGAAGAGAGCTTATTGGTAAAATTACATATTAAAACAGAATTAAAAATAATAAACATTATACATGGTTATCATATATGAAAGTGTACATAAATAAGTATTTTTTTTGCATTGATATCATAAGATATATCAGACGATTACAAATCATATCTAGACATCTATACATATACCTAAATAAGATTGGAGTGTATGTTTGTAATATTAAAATAACCGCTTTTTACTAAATGCATATGGATGTATACACGGTGCATATACCGAAATGAAATTTTTTACCATTTTTGTCCGTCTGTCTGTCTGTCTGTTTGTTTTCACTAATCTCTGGAACAGCTGAACAGATTTTGACAGGACGCGTCCGATTTTCACTGGCGGATAGCTGATGTACCAAGGAGTAACTTAGGCTATAAATTAACCGGGTACGCGAAGTAGTTCCCTCAGGACGCGGGTGAAACCGCGGGAAACAGCTAGATATTTTATATATTTGAATATTTGTCGTTACATTTGCAGCACAGAAAATATTTACATGAACTTATTCAAACAGCTAAGTAAACCTTAGTAAATCGAGGCAACCTATCTATAGAATAGTCTGCAGCAGGAAAGAGTGGGTAACAGTGGATCAGTTTGTTTTTTTAAACGGTGTAACTAGGAAGTTTATGGCTGTATTATAAATCTCTGAATTTAATCCATAGTATAAGTAACTAATCTATAAAGAAAAAGGCATTTGAAGGTTTTTAGTACATAAACTTACAAGATACAGCTACTCAAACAAAAAAAGGCAAATGATCCATTGTGTCCCGGGAACGGGTCACTTTGGATCATTGCATGGGTGACAGTGAATCGACTGAGAGTGCGTAAAGATAATCCATTAAGTATATCTTTCTCTGAGGTTTCACAGATATTCAATACCTACAAGCTTAGGTACTCCTATGCCATTTATTTGGTACTTTTTATATTATTCAACATCGGTACTTAAAAAAATAGGCCTCGAACGTTTGCAATGGTAAATTCATAGAGCATTTGCCTGCACTTAACAATAAATAATCGACTATATTCTTTTCTTGTTATCGGCAAATATTTTATGAAGTGAATTATGCATATTCTTACAGATTGCTATGCATTTAACCTAAAAAAAATACGAATGAATTTCAGTTCCACAGTCACAACGGATTAGTAGTCCACCGTGACCCAAAACGAATTGATTCATTGTGACCCAATGGCGGTTACGGAATAAAAATATAAACAAAAAAAATAAATCAGTCAAGTGCGAGTCGAACTCGCGCACCGAGGGTTCCGTACAAACCAGTAGGTATATAATTATTTTAAAAATGTGATGTAACTAAAAATTTAAGGTTTTCGAAATTTTTCCAATGTGCTATAAAAGGTTGCTTTATGCCAAATTTCAATATTCTATCTAGATCGACTGGAGGTACCCTTTAGTTTTGACTTGAGCATTTGATATGAATTTCAGTTTTATATCTCTATGGG
Source organism: Euclidia mi (assembly GCA_944739405.2). Classification (NCBI taxonomy): domain Eukaryota; kingdom Metazoa; phylum Arthropoda; class Insecta; order Lepidoptera; family Erebidae; genus Euclidia; species Euclidia mi. The sequence continues at coordinate 41,352,491 of OX123197.2, read as the reverse complement.
TTCATGCGGAACGGAGACTACCCCGTTCAGCATGAACCCATAGAGATAGTAGAGATATTAGAGATAGTAGAGAGATAGGAGAGATAGTACCTACATTTAAAATTATTAAAAATACTAGAGGACCCGTGCTGCTCCACAGCATATTTTAATATTATAAAAAAGCTCTTACATATAGGTATGATGAGTACATTGTAGCCTTATTTAATAAGTAAAAAGATGATATTCTAACAAAAAATATATATGTCACAAACTTCTTTTCTCACAACATTGCCTTTGCGTTGCACCTTAGGTATCGTGAAATTTCCACCTTGGCATTACTGAATGGTTTGCCGCGCAATAGGGATTTAAATAATATGTATAACTGAACATTGACGAAAGAAAGTTCTTCAATATGACTGTGCTGCCCTACCATTCTTTGGTAATTCTGTAATGTCCTTCGTCCAGGTGCCCAGAAAATAGCAAGTTATGAACAATTTCGCCAGTACCATAGTCAGTAATCGCATTACTGTTTTCCAGGTGAACTCCGAATTGACACTCGGGAGCTCACTTACATAGCTCACTTACACTCTTAAGTTCAGCATGCCCTGCGTACTGTCCATTGGCACCCATCACACGTTTGTAATCTGTTGCATATGTGTTGGTCTGGCCATATGCTTCGTCCCCAACAATGAAGTTACTATAATATATACATCCCACTTATTGACTATGTTATCAAAAGTGGCCAAACGAATTTCATAATGTTTATTCTCACTTCCATATAAACAATAAGTAATTGCGCGGAATAAGCAATTACCGTCACCTAGAATGGAAATGACTTGAAAATAAAATTATTGATGGTAGAATTAATCAAATCTGAACCCATTACCACCCGTATTTTTATTTATTTATTTATTTATTTCTATGGACAGCCAGTAGTTGTTACATCGAAATTTATTCTATATATTAAGCACAGGTTAGGTTCACGATGCACAACTTTTTAAGGTGTCACAGCTTGCACCATTTAAATTATCTGTTAGCAGCAGAACTTATAACTAAAACTTATCCTACTACACTTATTTTTTAGCAGTAGGGAGGACCATCCGGTACCAAATATCCTACAGGGCCGTCATTGACCAAGATTCTTTGTTCAAACTTTCTCTGAGCATTTTTCAATTACTTCCAAGAACCATCATTATAATTGAAAACACAACTACTCACAAAAAATACGTTACCTTAATTGAATTGTCAAAAAATACTCATCAGCAACATACCTCGCTATCAAACTCACTTAAAAAACGATATCACTGGTGACACGTGCTGTTTATATTTCCACCAGTTTGAAACTGAACCACAGACATACATCAGCTGTCAATATTTTGACACTTTAATCCCTTTTCTCTGTGGTAAAATATTGCCAGGTAACAAAAGCGTTGTAGAATCCTTATTTTTTAGGACTCAATCAATAATGTTCATAACTGGTACGCTGTCCATTACCGGTGCACTTACCTTATGTTCCACATTAAAAAAAATAAGATGCCCGAAGAAAATCCGTAATTTAAAAACACTAACATTTTCCTAACATAAAACGTAAGGAAAATTCCTCAACATCAGAGATCAGTTCACCCAACATTAAGGCTTAACTGGTAACATTCGGGGAATATTACCTGCCATCAGCGATAATTCACTATAGTGATAATTTGACCAACATCAGGTATAACTTTACACACCACCAGAGTGTGGTGGTGTGTAAAGTTATACACATATATATACACCCGTATGAAAGTAAGGCAAGGTCACCTTAAGGAGGCATAACGTTTTTTCCTAGCAGTTACCGCAAGGAATTTATTAGATGCCATTAAAATATTTTTGAATTAAGAACCGTCCATGTAGAGAGAAAGCAATGGAATCTTAAGAAATTTATAGGAAAATATTGAAAAATAAGTTCAATGTCCACACCTATCTTCCTTCAAACTTACCCAATTTAAATCAGCATACCATCAAATGAAAGAGCTCTTTTCAGCGCTTGTTTTAGGCCTATAAAGAAACGCTTACCTCAATGAGAACCAGATATATAGAAGCAGAAAGTCATTGACTACGGCTACGAAAACGTAAAAAATGTATGGGAGAAAACAGTTTTTGCATATAACTTGATGAATGTGCAAGTTAGGTAATTTCTAATGCTTGATGACAAATCTATGCAGCGAGAGCTTTCATTTAAAAAAAAAATCATGCGAATCGGTTGCGTAGAACGGGCTGGCCGACTCGTATTATAAAACACAAATTCTTTTAATATATAGATTTTAATTATATGACGTAACTAACAATTTACAGTTTTTTGCAATTTTTCCTTTATCTGTATTATAAGACGTTGCTTCGTGCCAAATTTCAAGATTCTGAATTCAAGGGAAGTACTCTGTAGGTTTTGATTCCCTTACGAGTAGTTGCAAGTTTGAAAATATGCTTAAATTGCTGTTTCTGTTGATTGCGTTGACATAGAATTTCGATTTTATTACAGCTTCACGGTATATAGACCTTAGTATTTTTATTATATAATGTAAATAAGAATTTGTGGTTTTCGCATTTTTTCCTTTCTCTGTGCTATAAGACGTTGGTTCGTACCAAATTTCAAGAATCTGAGTTTACAGGAAGTACCCTGTAGATATTGATTCCCTTGCCAGTAGTTGCGAGTTTGAAAATATGATAAAATTCCTGTTTATTTTGATTGCGTTGAGATAGAAGTTTGATTTGCTTACAGCTTTAAGGTATTATAGAACCGAGTATTTGATATGAATTACAATTTAATAACTTTACGCGTTCATGAGGAAAAGGGGAAGTAACTTTAAAATTAATACAAATATTTTTTTATATGATGTAACAAAAAAAATACGGCTTTTGCAATTTTTCTTTATCTGTACTATAAAACATTGCTTCGTACCAAATTTCAAGATTCTGAGTTCACGGGAAGTACCCTGTAGTTTTTGATTCCCTTGCGAGTAGTTGCTAGAATATATGCGGCTTAAATTGCTGTTTCTTTTTATTGCGTTGACATAGAAGTTTGATTTCGTTACAGCAATTTTTATTTACCTGAGTATTTGATAAGCATTTCAATTTAATACCTTCACGCGTTCATGAGAAAATAGTAATAACTTTAAAATTACTAAAAATATTTTTATAAACTTCTATGTCGTAACTAAACATTTACAGTTTTCGCAATTTTTCCTTTATTTGTGCAATCAGACAAATTTCAAGATTCAGAGTTTACGGGAAGTACCGCGTAGGTTTTGATTCTCTTGCGAGTTTCGAAAATTGCTGAAATTTGCAGCATAAACAACTGTATCTTTTGATTGCGTTGGTTTAGAAGTCACAGCTTCATGGGACAGTAGACTTGACTATTTGATATAAATATCAGTTTGATACCTTCACGCGTTTCTGAGAAAATGGGTCTTGACAGACGGACGGACAACAAAGTGATCCTATAAGGGTTCCGGTTTTTTCATTTCGAGGTACGGAACCCTAAAAAACTACATATTTCAAAGGAAATATTACGCAGCTTACATAATACCTATATATACATATCACAAGCCTACGATGCAATAAAACCATTAGGATTTTTTATTCACTCAGTTAAAAAACAAGTTTCAAAACTATGTAAAATACTTTCGTTACTTCCCTACTGAGGAGAGTGTAGCAGCGAGACTTCTAGCTTTGACACCGCGTTGACGATTAGTACGTTAGGGAGGGGTATGGAATAGCGTCCAGAACACGTTTGATTGGGTCCCTAAGCATAACACTGAATTCTGTAATCCACTGTACCCCGTGATCCGCTGTTACCCAATCTCCCCTAGTTATTATTTTGATAATTTATTAACATAGCCAAAATGTATCCAACTTTGATAAAATATTTTTACTAGGAATGTCAATCAAACCATTTGGCAGAGTAAACGTCTAATGCTCTCAAACCGAAAACCCATTGCAGATGTACACGAGCGAAACTTTGTCCTCTAAAGTTAGTTTTAGTTGGCGTATCGACTTACTGTTGCTAACATGATGGCAGGGAACAAATCTAGTTACATACTTTGGTTCCTACTCCAAAAAGTACGTTATTTTTATATTTTTGTTGATAACGTGAGTGTTTAATCTGTCTTCTTCATCGTGTCATTGGTTCAGATTTTCTGTTCCCAAAACTTGGTTACAGTAACGGCATTGTCTGAGGCCACTTTAAGATCCTGTTTACTGCAGGTAGATGGGCAAAGAGGGCATGAGAGCAAATGCGCCATGGATTGTGATGGAGCTCCGCAGTCGCAGTGGACCCGTGAGTGTTCTATGAATCCCCATCTTGCCATGTTTTCCCTACAGCGCCCGACCTGAGTTCGCAAACGATTAAGTGATCTCCAGGTCGACCACTGCAAGTAATGACCAGGGGGCAGGCTTTCTTTTGCTTCAGGGAAGTTTGGAGGGGCCGGGTATTTAGAGCCCCACAGTTGCTCTCTTGCCAACTTTGGGGAGTTATTTGTGGCAGAAGTCGGTCTTAGGAAGCTTTTTCGGCTTTTAAGGCGAGCGCGAGGCATCTTGTAATCATGCAGTGAGTGGCGCACATCTGTTTCCTGCCTATGTTTCTCCACTGCACAGGCTATTTCCCGCCGCACATTTGGTGGAGCGATCCCTGCTAGGGGGTATAGCATATTGAGCGGAGTGGGTTTCAAACAGCCCGTTATTATTCGGCATGTCTCATTCAGGCCTACATCCACTTCCCTTGCATGGGTGGATCGGTGCCACACTGGGCACGCGTATTCGCCCGCGGAATATGACAGTGAGAGCCCTTCGGTTCGGAGAACATGCGGGGCCGCTCCCCAGGCTGTTGAAGTAAGGCGTCGCAGCATGTTATCCCTTGCACATACCTTTTGCTTGGTGTTAAAGCAGTGGGCCTTGTATGTGAGCGCTCTGTCCAGAGTGACACCCAGGTAGCGTGGACGAGAGCAGTGCTCTATGTTAACGCCTCGCCATGATAGTGAAAGTCCTCGCTTCGTATCCCGGTTACGTAAATGGAACGTGCAAGACTGGGTTTTTGAAGGATTAGGCCGTAAGGCGCTTTTTACGTAGTACTTGTCGAGCGCGTCCAATCCTTCCCTTAGAGATTTTTCTGTTTCTTCAAAGTTCGATGCTTGGGCTGTTAGTGCGAGGTCATCTGCGTACAGGAAACTTTTAGTGCGTGGTGTTGTTGGTTGATCGTTCGTGTATATATTAAACAGGGATGGAGCCAGAACACTACCTTGTGGGAGTCCATTTTTCTGCCTCCGCCATCGGCTCTTCTCTCCACTTAGGTGCACTTGGAATCGCCGGTTATGTAAGACCTCTCTCAGGATATCAACGAACCCTTTGTCTTTTGTTGCGTCGAGAACTTTTGACAACAGTTTTTTGATGTTTTCTGTGTTTTATGCAGTTGCGAATAAAATGCGAAAACAACAAAGACAACACCAGTGATTTTGTGGGTTTCGAATCCATCTTCGATGTACTGGACGAGGTTCAGTGTTTAGCTAGTGCAAGATTTGCCTGGTCGGAATCCAGCCTGCTCTGATATTAATACCTTTTCTAAGACTGGTGTGAGGCGATCTAACAGCATTCGCTCAAAGAGCTTAAAAGTATGGCATAGTAACGATATGGGACGGTAACTTTTTGGGTCTGAAGGGCTTTTGCCTGGCTTTAGAAGAGCAATTACTTTTGCTCGCCTCCATATTTTTGGGATTTTCAATTCCTTCAGACAGCAGTTGAACATAGCTAAGAGCCATGATACAGCTATTGGACGCAGGTGTTTTATTTGTTCCGTCGTTATATCATCCATACCCGTAGCCTTACCAGGTTCTAAGCTCTTTTTAATCTGTATATATATATTTTTGTAATTATATATTTAGACGCATTATCCGGAGATGAATGTCGTTCACTATGACAAACTTGTATACTTTGACTAAGTTTTACACTTATTAGGCAATCATTTGGCAAAAGTCTTTCAAAGCAGTTCAAAGATTAGTACTGAATTAGCTTACTGCAAAAACATTACCCCCTGTAGGGGTATGTGAAGATGGTGTGAGAAGAGATAAAAGAAAGATTCCAAGATACTAAACTATATATTTGACTGGTACCAGTTTGTTAAATATAAAATATAAATATACAATGCTACGACCTAACGATATGAGGGAAGGGAGACGACTGCCGCGCCGCACTTACACAATATCGTGCCTTGTCTATAATTTGTAGCGTCAGCAGCCGCTACAATACACCCCTCTTTATAAAAAAAATAGAAGAACATTATACAATTCGGAAAAAAGAAATTGGTAATAACTACATACAAGAAACAATAACATAAAATAATACTGAGGCAACTATCTAGCTAACCAGATACACTAGCGCTCGACTCACATCACATAAACATGTATCAAGTTACCGGAGCGCTAGTTCTGAGAATGCAAAATAAATATAAACACTATAGCGGATCAATATGTGGGAATCTTTAACGATAAATTATGTGACTATTTTTAGAACAGATATAAGTAAATACAAAAACACAATAATAACTCAATTGCCGCCGTTTCTATCGAACTTCCTTTGGTATTCGTAAGCCGCTTGTAGAGAGAGCTGGTCGTACGAAGAAGCAAATACGTTCACCGATTCTGCCAGCGATCTTCATTTTCTACCTGGGCCATACTGAGAGACGACAGGGTGCGCAATCCAACACTGAGCGGTATTCATCCTCGCCTCCAAGTGTGATGAGCCGCTTCGACGCGTGCACTGTCCTGTAGAGTGCCACCGCCGGTCCCGTGTCGATCTCGTCCTCGGAGTGTGCTGCGTATTATTCGTCTTGGTGCGAAATGCTACCTCGCCACCATGGTCAATACGCCTTACGCGTTGTGCCTCGACGTACGCACTGTCCTGCAGAGTGCCGCCGCCGTCGTATGCCGCTCCGGAATTCTGCTGCTGCCCATATTGCCGTGATCGCTATTGTTCGTAGGTATTGTATGTTCCACTTTTAGCTTCCGCGTGTCCTGACTCAGGTGTTCTCCGCAGTTAGGTCGTAAGCCCTTTCGGTCGTAGTAAAAAGGGCGAGTCGTCTCCCATGAGTTCAGGCTATCTTCGTGTCCATGCTGCTTGGCTGCACGCTGTTGCCACGCTGCACATGCGCTTATTTGATTCCGTTGACCATGTGCACGTGCGTCGATGCCGCGTTGCCGAAGCTGAGCCGAAGGTTGCGTCTTCGATGTCGGGGTCACCAATGTAGGGGTATGAGAAGATGGTGTGAGAAGAGATAAAAGAAAGATTCCAAGATACTAAACTATATATTTGACTGGTACCCGTTTGTTAAATATAAAATATAAATATACAATGCTACGACCTAACGATATGAGGGAAGGGAGACGACTGCCGCGCCACACTTACACAATATCGTGCCTTGTCTATAATTTGTAGCGTCAGCAGCCGCTACACCCCCCACATTTATTCATTCTTAGCCTTCTATTACACGTAATTTACACTATTTTCATCTATCTGTTTAACGGTACGAGTTTGTACCATTCCTTGAATTAGTGCTACCAATGAGCTACGAGAATACGTTGCGGGTGTATTTATAAACAAAGTATAGGAATGTATGAATATTATAGTATTGGATAAGAAACTGATTGACAATTGAATGTTATTCAATTGTAGACCAATGAAAAGGCCCCTTCACATTGTTATAGTATACAGTGAATAAACAATGTCAAAATATAAAGTATTTTAAGCAGTACAGTGAATTTTAACCACAAGTTAAAAACAACACCTAAGCTACACCAATGTCCTAAGCTACACCAATAACCAGAGTTTACGCCGTTTCTCCGGCGGTGCATTGCGGGCAGCACGCGTGCCGGTGCATCCCGTACATACTACACACTCATATTCTACTCGTAATTTATGTTAGGTATTTTGCGATGTTTGGAATATTTCTGGGTTGTACTGTGATAAGGTTTAAAACTTTCAATTCACTATGAAAGTTGATAATATAATCAATATTTTTCACGGATGATTGCAAGCTATTGTCATATTTGTAGTGTGCTAACATCAATTCTTACACTGAAAAACTTGTGTGATCTATGCCTCGTCTGGTAGGTCCTGATGTATTATGTTTCCTTACACATACATACATACATATCGTCACGCCTTTTATCCCCGAAAGGGTAGGCAGAGGTGTATTTCTACACCCACTTTTCGCCAGATATACTTTAGTCCCACGTAATAAGGGGCGAGCCTATTGTCGTACCGGGCACATTTCCAGACTCCGTGCTGCTACTGAGAATTTCGTGACAGAAAAACCCAACAACACCGCCCGACCCAGGAATCGAACCCGGGACCTCCCGATCCCACGCGCACACTTATGCCGCGAGACCAACGAGGCAGTCGTATAGGGTTTGATGTCGAGTTTTCAGTCTCTACGCAAATATGGTATTTGCATCGTGTTATCCCTTAGTCGCCTCTTACGACACCCACGGGAAGATAGGGGGTGGTGACACTTGTATTCTATGCCGTCAACCACACGGCACAACAATTATGTTTCCTTTAATAACCAAAAAACGCGTTTAACACTTAAGTAGGTACTAGTAGATATATTTTCTGTAAGTAAATATTGGTAATCGAAACCAAACATTAATAAAATAACGGCGCGTATTATTTGTTTCAATAATATTGAATGCAAAATGAACAAAACAAACGTTTTAGTTCTAGGTACTTCCCACGCACACTGATTCGAACATTATATTTGTTATCCAATACAAACATCTGTGTAAAACTAACTCTATCAATTTCAGCGAAAACATTCAACTCCTACAATATAGGGAAATTTGCATGAACTTTTGAAATAAGTTTATATGGCCACGATTCCATGAAGGTCAAAATATAGAAAACAAGCTCAGGGATAATTTTTCATATAGTTTTAAATAATGTACCATTAGATGCAGAGTAAAAATATATAGTTTATTAATCTATATTACATATAAATCAACATTAATTAATTAACTGTGTATGTATATATAATTAAATAAAACTGCCTCGTTGGTCTCGCGGCATAAATGTGCGCGTGGGATCTGGGGGTCCCGGGTTCGATTCCTGGGTCGGGCAGTGTTATTGGGTTTTTTGTCACGAAATTCTCAGTAGCAGCACGGAGTCTGGAAATGTGCCCGGTACGGCAATAGGCTCGCCCCTTATTACGTGGGACTAAAGTATATCTGGCGAAAAGTGGGTGTAGAAATACACCTCTGCCTACCCCTTCGGGGATAAAAGGCGTGACGATATGTATATATGTATGTATGTATATATAATATTGTAATTATGAAAATTAAAACGTGTTAAGCCATGAGTTCATCGGTGAACGCAACATCTGTGCGAGTGGTAAATGTAGGAAGGGCTCTCGATAAAACTGCGGTATGCTACAACGAGGCACAGGCCCGCCCCGTTGTAAGCCAAGCTTAACACTGACAAAATACCAGCCGCTAACCAGTATCCATTCAAAATAGGAACTATTTATTTTTAAATAGAATTTGGAACTTAGACTATATATATTAAGTAAATAGACGGAGGAATCCCATCACTCAAAAGTCTGGAACTGGGCTCCAGTGTGCACCCCATTACCCGTCAAAATTTAATAGAACTTCATTTGAAACTTTGATACTTCGTTCATAGACATTTTGATTTATTCGTATAAAAATGTGACGCATAAACATAGTGACGTTATAACTTTATCGATACTTTTATTTTAGAGACTAGCTTCGGCCCACGTATTCGCCGATGTGGGTGACAGTTATTGCAAAAAAAGGAAGCCTTTGCACTATTGCGATGTAGAAGCTATACTGCAATATTTCTTTGAAAATAAGTATACTTGAATATGATTATATATCTCAAGAAAAGTGTTTTCATCGATCATTACAAACTTTCGTGTTTTTAAAAGTTCAAATTAAACCATCTGCTGCTAACAACTAAGTTTAAGCTTGTGTAATTAAATGCAAGACTTCACATGTAGATCGATACAATTAACTGTACTGAGTACTGAGTAGTCATTGACTACTTTTTTGCAGTGGCGTCAGATTGCCGGACTAATAGGAAGGACTAGTATGCCAATCTTAAAACGATAAATTACCATGATTCTAATCGTGTGAGTCATTATCATGATTAAATAATCGTAGCCATGATAAACTTGTCGTCATACAAATGATAAGTAGACTGCTGTGAACCCTTAAAATATCTGTTAATACTAAAACTGTACCTAGTCAAATGATACCGAAAGTCAATTTTGATAAAAATGGATAATAATCAATATTATGCTTATAAAAACCCCTTAACAAATTATGCAATACTAGGGGATAGTCGCAGTTATGCGAGCACATATTTTTTAACGTTGTTTTGCCTGATTCTGTGGTAATTTCGAGAAATTCCTTTTTAGTGCATCCTTACGCTACCCAAGAAACATATACATGACAAATTTCAGCTTCTTGCACTCCCAGTAGCTTTGGCTGTGCCATATCTGTCAGTCATTCAGTTACGTAATATATACAGATTATAGGCCAAACAGTTGTCGTGTTGCTAATTTTTAGGACATTGAAAGGGTAACTCATTATATAGGTTTACGCACCGCACGCAACAGATGCTATCAAAAGTATACTGGCGATGCAAACATTATCCTCGCCCCTCTAGCGGTAAAATTAAGAATTTTTACTTATTTTACACCTAGGCTTCTATAAGGGCGTTATAAATTTGAGCTGTATATATAATATGATTTTGTTAAGATATGAGTTTTTTTTTTAACTAAGCCAATGACACTGTCTGTGACTTTTTCTATTTTACCCTAAATAAATGTGATTCATTATGTGTGAAATATTTTATTTAAAATTGACCCTGCAGTAAAATTTTATTTCTAATCTGTTAGTTAACTCACTTATTACAGCAGCCTTCTCTCGATTGGTGATTTCATATAATTATAATTATGTAACTGAGCATACTGGGCTGGGGCCTTGCTTCAATTTGAAAAGGTCTAACTTGGTTTGGAAGATTTTAGACGAACACTTGACGATCGTGATAATTTTCTAAGTAATAAGCATATAACTTCCAAAAGTCTGAAATACGTAACGTGGTTTTGTATTCGAAAACCATTACGTGGTAATGATCTCGTCATTGACCCTATAATTGCATATAGATAGTGATTATTAATGATATTATGAATATCAATTGCTTTATTCACCTTAAAAAAATAATTTTAAAATATATTTTTTATCGTATATTATTTACTAGTATTTAAGCATAAGCTGGATTTATTCACATATTTTATTTTATCTGAGGATTTATCAACATTCAATTGATATTCATTCTGAGTAAACCAAATCTAAAGATTTATTGCAAACATTATCGATATTTTATCGAAATTAATTTTGAGTAAGCACATCACTAGTCTAGTTAAAATTTACGACAATTTCGAAGATTTGAAACTGATTCGAAATGACATTTGTATATTCATTTTTCTCTTACATGAGAAAAATATCATAAATCAGAGTGAAGTAAATATATTGGGTAAGGTTGCTATTTGAATGCGGTTTCTATTTACTTCCTTACTTTGAGATTTGGAATTAAAACGAACTTGTGGTCATTTATCGGCCAGTCCTTAAGAAAACAACTCGTGCGAAAATAAGTACTGATGTGTGTAACCGATTATTCAAAAGCATCCTCTTTGCTGTCAACGATGTCGACGCAAGTGACAACACTCTTCTCATTGCTAAAAATGGCGATGTAGTTGTTATGAAAATGAGGCCTTTATAAAGTTATTGTTACGTCACAATACCCGCATAACGTACGGCGATGCTGCACACTGTTAACAACTCCTCAAAAGCGAGAAAGATCAAAGCGTTTCTTTGTCATATCATTTGTAAGTACTGGAGAAGCCCGCCTTAAAGGTTTGTCGAACATTCTTTTTCAATTTATTCCCAAAGTGTTTTCTTGTGATCTTTTACTGTGTATTTATTTTATGGTATATTTATATTACTTTTTAAGATTTCGTCTAATATTTTTGGTGCCATTGGACTGAAAGTGACCTGAATTGTTATCTGAAACCATTTCGAAAAAATAAAAAAATATCATAAAATTACTTTATGGTTATATGGCATTCCTCTTGAAATAAAGTCCCTTGAACAAATAAAACTCAGTATAATATGAGGTTCATAAAATCATAAGAAAAAGTTTCACCTGACAGTTAGGAGAACATTCAGATTTTTTATTATTATATGATTCACTTTTAACTTTTTCTGTTGGGATGAAAATATCGCTGAGTTCGTATTTGATAGGATATAGGTATAAAGCTTTATTAATAACTTAAAGTAGTAAGTGTGTAATCGTCTCGAGGGAATCGGTGTGATGTCTCCAAGAATATCGTCTATTTCTTCCTGTTAACTGTTTCCTTCCTGTTGAGAATTCTGAATCGTTCCTTGGAAGTGATGTGAAGGGAAGACGCAGTGGAAAACGAGTCTGATAATATATGTGATTTTGCTAAATACAAATTGCAGTTTTCTTGGATGGATGGACTATTTTTGGAGGATTGAAATGAAACAACATATGTATATGTTTTTAATGTTAAGGATGTTAAATAATATCACAGCCACGGAATACAAGAAAACTGGAATACTGCAATTTCTTAAAAGGTTTTCTTGTTTGTAAATAGGACAATCATCAATGTACAAATAAGCAAAACTTACTACCAAAAAATAAAAAATCAAGTCACAAAGCCGTCATTGCCGGCCACTCCGCAACCAATTTGTGCGCCGTTTGATACATTACTCAAAAATAAGTCGTTTAACGACCTAATTAACCCTCAAATAAACAGCGACTCCATTTGATTTTATTTTCTTCCTATATTTACTTTACAAACAAATTTAATTTCTTTGAAAACAGCCTGATTGTTCGGCGGGTGGCTGTGTCATGTCGTCGAGTAATCGTCGATGAAAATATATATTCTTCAGAAGTCCCTCCTAGTTCGCAAAGCCACTTATAAACTTCTAATTAACTAGGCCAGTACGAGCCGTGTAAATAACAAGTTTGATAAAACTACTGCTGTAAATACTTCTTGAGGCAAAGGAGAATTTAACTAATTTCTTGAATAGAATAATTAACATTGGAAATAGAAATAAATTACATAAATTTATTTTTTGTTTGGACATGTGCAGAATAAATAGGCCGACTCGATCGATGTAGTATCAACCAATGGCACAGAAAACCCTGCTTAGCGCGATTCACGTGTTTCCGGCATTACTCGGGACCTTGAGGAGAAGAAGTTGAACGTCTTTAGGGGAGAGTCTCACGGACCTCCTCCGCCAGCCCAAACTTGGTCGATCTCACGAGTTTCTACGGCGTCACCAAAAAATAAATCAATCGTCCCAAATGATCAATGTCAAGTAACACTAATACCTTTCTTGCGTTTACGAAAACGGTAAATGAACAAACGCCAGAGACTCTAAATTTCCAACCCTCCTTTCCTTTGCCTGTAGGGAAAGCGGAAAATTTCACCTTTTGCTCGCCTACCCTCAGGCTGACATATCAATGAGTGACTATATTAAATTAACAGAATATACTATCGAACATTTCGTGCTAATGAGGAACTATCAGCTGCATCAAAAGATTTCAGTCTTCAGGTTCATCAACAATTCATGGAAATGTTTCATTAAGTCCAACTAGAAACATGGAATTGTACTTCCATTAAAAGAGTTAGTAGTACTTGAGTTTTTAAAAACATTTTTATTATATCCTCCTATATTGAATAACAACTCCGTCGGCCTAAAAGTTTTAGGTCAGGTAACTTTTTAATTAAACAGATTTACAAACATACTTTGAAACATTTGGGACGTAAAATATAGACTGAAATTCTAAAGTATATGTTAAATATCCCGGGTTTTCCCGTAGAGTCAAGTGTGAGAGCAATATGCAGTAACTAGTGGCGTTGACAGTTTGGTAAATAGAAAACCATCGGTGAAACTGCTACTCATAAGTTTGTACATTTAGACTGTCCACTATTCGGCGAATTTTCATAATGGCTTACACCAAGTCGGAATGTGGAAACGAATATTGTGTGCGTATGGTTTAGTATCATATATGCTTTTTGTGTTATATGATGTAATATTTTTTTAGACATGAACATATTTTATATTAGGAATAGAAAAACTGCTGAACCAGTTACTAGGGTATTGATGTTTAGACAAAGAAAGCCATAGCACGGTTTGACATCAGTTATGCCAATCTTTATATTAATGTGCGGCTGCTTTAAACAAATAGTTCTGCGATAAAATAATAGTAATAAACGTTTTTGATAAAACTTAATTGTTATATAACGTATTAACAAGTCCATTTCATGCTTCATTTCCCGAAGAATTTTTAGAAATTGACACCTTTCTGAAAGAGAGGAATGTTCCAACGTGATTTTATAAGAGGTATATTTCTTTCGGTTTAACCCAAGAGTGGCCCTAACCGATAAACGTGATCGGTTAGAAATGTACCGCGGGTAACCCTCCGTCACATTGACACCTAATATAGTCATCTGTGAACTGAGAGTTGGATAGTGAACCCACTCACACCCCTTTGCGGATTTTATACACTAAAGTATAATACATACTACATACTTGAGAAAAGTACCAAGTGCTTTGGTGTATATTTATCTCGGTGAATTACTATTTTATTCATCATCAGCCGTGTCAGCTGAGCACGGGCCTCTTCTAACTATGAGAAGAATAAGACATGCATGTTTCTTCGTGATGTTTGTCAGTTATAAATAGCAATTAAATACGCATATAACTTGGAAAAGTCAGTAGTCCGCGCCGTAGTTCAGAATTTGAGATCCTTTGCGTAGCAGTCTTTTAGACTCTTCACTAAGCTGCCTTTTATTTTATTACCCGTCTGTAAAGATGATACCGTAATCCCAAACAGATTTTTATCAGACAAATATCTAGACAGTTTATAATGAAATAACCGTAAAACAGTTACCAGCCATAAAATCTATAGATAAATATCTATAGATAAATATAAATCTATCATAAAATACTTTGATAGTCTCTACAGACGAAAATAACGAGCGACTCAACTAGCTATGTGATGTTATTTTCTTTACGTGTGTACATATTTGAATATATTTCTCAGAAACATAAAAGTTCGCATTTGCCGCTTTTACACATTCTTTAAGTTGCTGAACGTGAAAGTTTACGAGGATGAATGAAAGTAATATGGCATTTTGTTATTACTATGCGATTTTGATAAAACTTTTAACTAATATGTAACTATCTGCACACTATTTTTTGTTGTAATAACCCACACGGGCGAATATAACATTTAATATATTGGCGAAATTCACATGCCGATAAGAACATGCGTTGTTTTGCATGCATGCTTGAGTATTATGTACAGTAAATATATACAAGTAACATAGAAGGTATAACAGTTGCAGCACCTTACAAAAGTTTAATTGTTAAGTATTATTAAAAACCTGGCGATGAAAAAGAGTGACCGTGAGTTTTATTTCCCGTTCTTTCTCATGGTTCTACGCCCTTGCTTTGCGAACGTGGCAGTAAATGTAAATGTAGAAGCATACAGTAATAATGTTTTAAATTTGACCTTCATAAGTGTCACTTTGTGATCTAAATGAATAAAGGATTTTGAGTTTGAGTTTGTTTTAAACTAAAAGCTAAGCTGATAATCACGGATACGAGTAAATTCATGTATGCCTTTTGGTTGCATTAAACATCATAGAGCATTCGTAGATATTCAACCATAATGCAGAAACTAACAAAATAATGACTATCCTGATTATCCCGGTTGCATCAGAATCTAACATTTCGCGTTGGAAACCGGGGTCTGCTTTCTAGTCTAATAATATCAGCATTTCCTCAAAGCGACTGCCGTCTGCCCAAAGGGCATATCTTGAAATTGGCCCTTTTATAAAATAAATAAGATCTTTTTCAATAAGCCCATTAGAAAACCTGAAAGTTTTCTACACATGACAAACGGAAGCTCTTTACTCGCACTAAATATCACTTTTCATAAACGCATAGTGAACTTAATGTTGGCTTTTGTTCGTCGTCCCTTAAGTTTCAGCATGTTAAATTAAGTTTGAGTAATTGGTTACACGGGTCAACAATGTTCGGGTCTGTGATACGTACTTGATACCGGCGGGTAAAGGTTTATCCCTACGTTCTATGTTTTGTTGTCTTCATAGTAAACCTTGTCTTGATAGTAAATAATGCTGACAAGAATCTTGACTAGTGATGCGACAACCGTGTTCGCTTCTTAGAACGTCACGTCTTATTTGTAGTATCTATTTTCGAAGGTGAACTTGATACAATTTTAAAAGTTCTATTTCGAAAAGATTTATGGAGCATATACAATCATACAAGTCAGCGCTGGACCAGTTTGAAACCAATCCCTAGGCTCGCTCATAGAGTCGAGGCACACTAGAAACTGGTTTTGTATACGAGTGTCAATGTGCGTGTAAAGTAGCACTTGAAGCGACGATGTCTTGCTGAGCAATTCATGCCCTTATGGTGGTCTTGCGGGAAGTGGTTCGACTGTACATATAAATAAAGCTATGAGGACCAGAATAGACTAACTACACATAGGTACATAAACTTCTTAATAAATAATGACCTTCTGGATACAAAGCGACTCAATAGATAGATTATTAAAGTAAACTTTTATCACTGTTTTGTTTAAAATTTCAAATCCTTTATACACAGACATTGTGTAATCCACAAATAGCTGTTACAAGTCTGGATGTCCCTTTATGTCCGATAGTTGTGTTTGTAATTCCCCCGCGATACAAGAGTATTGCAGGATATTAAAATAAGCATTATTTTTACTAAGACATTTCTATTTGAAGAAAACCAGAATGAAAACTGAATAGTTATACCTGCGGCGTAAAGACAAACTACAGAATACTTAAAAGTAAAATTACCAGTACCGAAGTCTGCGCTATGACTTTTTATAGCAACATTGACCTTCGGCAGGGAAACAACAGTCCAGCCAATTCAAACTTGGAACACTTAAATAATATACCGAAAAAAGCTTACAATTTTATTACCATAAGCCAGAAAAATATCTGCCTTTCAGTAAAAAACAAAGTGATTATAGAGCACCTTTTATTTTCATACTGCAAAATTAATATAATAGCAGCCCTGTTTTTAGGGTTCCTCAGTAAACTCAAAGAAACCTTTATAGTTTCGCAATGTCTCTACGTCCTTCTATTTGGCGCAGGCTTACACAAAACCATAAGCTTTAGAGAGCTGAAATTAGGGCATTACATTACATTGTAACCATGCGGACAAAACCGTACGGAAATATTTTGAAATATCTTACGTTTTCTGGTAGCTCCCAACTTTTTCTTTTTCCTTTTAAAAACGTAATAGTGATACGGATTCCGAAAACTGTAGAAACCCTAGTGTAGATATACTTAGTAAAGAATTTGGTCAATCGAACCTTATGTAATTCATTCGTTTAGATCCACAAAGGAAATATCTCTCTCAGTCCGTTGAAGGTAGTAAAACGTGGTCCTGACACACCGCAATGTCTGTGTGTGACATGATTGGCAATACCTTTGTAACGAGCCTTATTTCTGACGGCCTTTATTGACAAGACGGTTTCCCACAAGATATTGTGTTCGACGTACATACAATAATTATATTATTTAGTTCCAAAAATGAGCTGTATGATACGTATGTGCCACATTTATAGAGTATTATTATATTGAATATTGTATTTATTTCTGAGTTACTGTTGCTGTTTGTTATGGTACAAGCTTTTAACAAAATGTTTTAAATACTATTAAGACAAATAGTTGATACATTTTTGTATCATTTCAGTGAAAATGTAGAGTAGAAAATTGCGATTTATTTTCAAAATCTATAAGTCAAAAGTTAAAACCCTTATTTGTATGCGACCGAAAAGTAAGACCAAAGTGAAACAAAATAAAAGCGTGTTGAAATGGGATAAAACAGCTGAAATAGTTGGTAAATATTATAAATCATCATCATAATATATATATATACGTAAAGGACAAAGTTATAATATATAAATACATAGTTTATAAGTAAGTATATGGTTTTTCTTACGATAAAAGGCTGTTAACCAAAACGTCAATCAAAGGTAAACCTATAGCATGATTGCTTTAATACTCGTACCGTTTTAACGGATGAATATAGCATTTATTTATATAAAACCTCGTCATTGCCCTCTACGATATGTAATAGGTACCTATAGTCCGTTCACAGTTATTTTACCTCTAGCTGTTAGATTGGCCAACCTGGGCGTTGTGTTGCTATATTTGGTATATAATACTCCCATTTTAAATATGCATTATTGCTAAAAATGTACTTATTTTTTATTGCCTTAGCGATCGTATTAAATATTTGGAAGTAATGTTTGTAACAAAACCTCTTGATATTGGCATGGCTATATGCATGTACATTTATTTTCTTACGAAATAACTAATTTCCTATAAAGATAAGTCGTTGTAAAAAAATGTTGTCTATTTAATATATAAAGGTAAACGCATCATAATTACGCCAACGTGAGGTTCTAATTATCAAATACAAAAACTGCAAATTTAATTTTCATATTTATTTTGAATATGAATGATGTGGGTGTAATATTACACCTCTGCCTACCCCTGTATGGAAACAGGCGTGAGTCTATAAGAATGATCCATGTGGACCGCCAATGTTATGATGATTCGTAACTGCCATATTCTGTATCAGACTCAGAATTTAATTCTATTATGAACCTCTCCATTTCAGCGTCCGTAGACCCATCTGTTTCACGAAGCTTGTCTTCAATGTGGCGCTCATGTTTGCATTGTTTTTGTCAGTCTTCTGCAGTGATAGATTGAAAAGCTTCTTCAGCTAAATTCCCAATGTTGGTTGCCTCTTGTCCTAAATTTTTGCTTGTGACTCGCCTTTTAATGAGACTCCACATAAGTTCAATTGCGTTTAGCTCGCAGTGGTATGGCGGTAATCTAACCACTTTGCGGCCATGAGCTTCAAGCATTTGAATTTTTGAAGCATTTCCACTAATATTGGGTAAAATGTTATGCACGGGTAACCCTATTTTACATTCCTGTCATCACAGAGTACAATTCCAACATAAAGAAAATAAACACTGACATCTGTCAGAGGTAAAATAAATGTGAACGGACTGTACCTACTATGTATCGTAGATTTGACAGTACCACTTAGCAATTACGTTACCCTTGATAGCCATGTTTTTAGGAAAGAGTTGGAGAGAATGGAGTAAATTCTAGAACGTTTAATATGCTTATGCTTGTCAATATCGCCCAGGGTAGAAAAAAGATCTGTGTAGACAGACAAGCAAATGTTGAAAACATGGTGGAGCATATTTAACCAAAATTATAAATGATATTTCAAATAATTTCTCATATTTCAAAGTATCGTAAATTTTTTGACCAGACATACCGTCAACTTTTTATTCCTTCACTAAAATTCACCCTAAAATAACCAAACAATTAATTAAAGCAGCACGAACTCATTAATATGCTCCCTAGCTTATTAGCCAAACTGGAACAAATATTCCATCACTCCAACTATAAGTGCGAGCATACACGACAAACGCGGACGTGCATATACTGAATTGCACCCGCCACCTAACAAGATACGTGCCGTCGCATCAACCCGTTTTATTACCAACATTTTTCAGCCTCCACTACAGTCTATACCGTCACACTATGAACTTATAATTTTGCCACTTAGTAATACGCTCTTAGAACGCGGTTATGGGTTTGCGTTTTGTGAAACAAGAATAAGAAAAGTACGGGGCAGGCTGTGTTTGAACATGTTTTAAAAAGGTTTTGTGTATAGAATGTGATAAGGACTAGGTAAGTTGCGTTAGTAAGTTCTGTAGTACATCAATTTCGTTTATCAAGTCTTTTTGCATACTTACCTACATATCAAGAATTACTCCTGTAAATATAAGAGATGGTTGAAGCGATTTGTACTTTGTTTTAAAACTCAGATTCTGTTATTATAACGCAGGTGGTTGGTTTCAAGTAAAAAGATTTATATTGTCTTTCAATTAGTTTTCCAGATGTTGCTACTGAGAATTTGTCAGTAGTAAACAATGTCAATTAAAACGATTCCAGGAAACGAAGCGGGCAAGCTTTATATCAACGGGATGAGCCAACGAAGCAATATTGAATTTTTACTAAGTAAATGAGTAAATAAATGTTGTTTTGCTTCCACGAAGTAAATAAAATTTTCTAACTCAGCTAAATATAATTTGTCTGGAATTAGCGAGGTCCATATGTACTTTTAAAAATAAAATTTTCTAACTCAGCTAAATATAATTTGTCTGGAATTAGCGAGGTCCATATGTACTTTTAAAAATAAAATTGTCTAACTCAGCTACATATGATATGTCTGGAACAAGTATGGTCCGTGCGTATAAAATCTGATAAAGTTATTCGCAGGCATGTCGATTAAAAATTCATATTAAAATTCCGCTCATCAGGAGCATTTAAGATGGAACACTCTCATAATAGCGTATTCTTTCGATAGAGAATGGATATTTCCCTAATGGCGTCCTTTGTTTCATCTTCAGCATTAATGCTTAGAGGTTATGAGCGGGGCTATGTCCCCCAGCAGGAGTATGGGCCCCCTGCATAACGTCTTTTCACGTCACGTCAAATGTGCTACCCATTGTTTAGATGCGAATTTTATGTGAGCACGTCGTGTTCGATAAAATTTAACGTTTATTCGAGCGATTGTGTAACAAGTGCGAGGCGGGATGTCCCGGCCTATCAGCTTCCCGGACAATATTCATTATTGACAATTTGAATGGAAGAGAAAAATGTCAGACCCGTGTTGTAGGTAATGTAAATATTTGATCAAAATAGAGCCACCCCACCGCTGTGCAGATGCGATATATGTGAAAGTTTAAAACGTCCTATGCCAAAAAGCCGCTTAGGTAGGACCCTAATATTAAAATATTACGTAGATAATATGAACATTAAACTGCCACTGGTTTCAGAGAATAATCTGGCTACGCAGGCCTTCATTTGCAATTTTTTGCGAGAATTTTAATTTAAACTGACTTTTGAATTTATAAAACGTTCATTATGAACATCAGATAAGCTTTTCCAGACTGTGTTAATGTAGAAAATATAAAATTATTTACGCTTTTAGTCTTGTGATCGAAAACTTGTTAACTTGCCAACTTACTTAAACAGACTATTATCTAACGATGTTGAAAATTTATTTAGTTTAGTGAGTCTTTGGCTTATTTCTAAATACCAGGTTAAGCTAGGCTCTATTCATTGTAATTTAAATGTCTATTTATAATACCCAAATAACTAAATTTTAAGAAAATATAATAGAAAATATATATAAATGTGACTCCTTATCTCTCTCTAATAGATAGGCCAACGAAACTTAATAAAAGATGACCTGCTGTCATAAGCCCTAAACAGAAATAAGCTACTTTCTTTTACCACAAAGGATTAGCCTTCTGCGTATAAAATTAGAACCCATTTTGTTCATTCCGTTTAATTCCAAGCGTTTGAAGCCGCGGGCTTATTTATTATTGTATACCATTAAGGACTATAAAGGTACGATGGAGTTGCCGCATATTAAAGAAAGGGCTCTAGTTTACAATAAAGATAAAACAAATAAACGTTTGTGAGAATGGATGTTTGTTACTCTTTCACACAAAAGGACTTTACAGATTTTGATGGAACTTTGCATACATATAGCATAAACAATAGCATATTAATACGGCCTTTCGTCGAGATAACGTGGGCAAAGTCACTGGCAAAAGAAACTAAAAATATTAAGTTTCTAATCCCAAATCCTGTGTCTACAAGAGTCAAATTCTCAAGAAAATAAATAAGAAAACCGAGTAGCACAGAATTGCCTTCATAACAAGCACTTGTTGCAAACGTTGATTTACGGACGAATTTGAAACTTAATGACGATTTATTGGCTAATTAATGAAAATTCGTAATAGCTTTGTATACCTATAGCTATTAATTTGATTTATTTTAAGTCCTTTCCCGAATAAATTCCCGTTTTCAGCTATAAATAATACAAATTCTTAGACGCTCGAGAAACGTACCAGAAATAAATAATGTCTGTAAGTGAAAATGGTTTTATCGTTTCTATATATAGGTAAGTCAGCAATCTATAGCAGAACTGCCTATTTTGTTAGGTTTTTCCCAGTTATGTAAAGGTTTTTTTCTAGTGATGTGAACATGACTACAAGGTCTTACATTGGAATTTAAAGTGAATTCTTATGACGTTGTTTAGTAAAAACTTTTTCAATAAAAATATGTAGCTATCAGGTATATTAATTAGAAAGTGTAAATAGAAAAAGTTAATTTTAAAAAGAATTGTTAGTAGAGTCTGGTAGTAGTGGCACCTAAGCATACGAACAGACGTAAGTGATTTTTTTAAATTAGCTATTAAGGCTGCTACACACAAAGCCGGCGGCACGAACCGCGCGGCGTATGTGCCGCTGGCATCGGCCGCAGAAAGCCGCGCATCATTCCAGTTGTGACAGTCGTGTAGAACTCTAGTGAGGTGACACTTTGTGATTGGTTATCGATTAAGATGAATAACGAAGTCATCAGCACTAAACAGAAATAAGCTACTTTCTTTTAACACAAAGGATTAGCCTTCTGCATATAAAATTAGTACCCATTTTGTTCATTCCGTTTAATTCCAAGCGTGCGAAGTCGCGGCCTTATTTATTATTGGATACAATTAAGGACTATAAAGGTGCGATGGAGTTGCCGCATGTTAAAGAAAGGGATCTAGTTTACAATAAAGATAAAACAAATAAATGTTTGTGAGGATGGATGTTTGTTACTTGTTTGAAATCGAATTAGTTTTATGATAAGTCAAGTCGATTATATCGATTTAGTAACGTTTAGTTTAGTCTATTGTAAAATTTGACTATGGTCACACTGAACCGTCAACTTCCGTTTTCGAAAAATGGTGGCGCTGACGCCGTTTCACAGACTAATATTGTACTAGCGTCGCCGTTTGGTCTCTCTCGCGTCGCGTGGGTTTGTAATTGAAATAAATTGATCGCCTTTTGAAAAGCACACCCTGGTAGCTTCGCGAATAGTTTGTTCGTTTCCCGCGGTCAGTGAAAAAAGCCGGTATAAAAAGTTGTCTGGACCACGCCGTATCTTGAATTATCGCCCCTTGGAAGCACATGGGTGCTCCGCGAGTCATAGAGGTGTCGAAGTGAATTCGTACTGTAAACCCTCTTGAATGCTTCCTTGATCAATAACTGGCACAGGTTTATTTGTGATGAAAATAGTATCTTAATGAACATTGTAAAACACGTGTGTGAATTCCTGTTTGGTGCTTGACGACTTCGCTGATGAACGACGCCGAACTGGATCCTGTGGTATTTATTCGATTTTCTTGTTATTTTGGCCAAAATTATGAGTTAATCTTATAGGTCCACTTAAGAGCATCATCAGGAGCATCAATAAGATTTGGTAAGACATTTTATTAATAATTTGTTGTAATTAGGATTATAATTCATCGCTGTGCAATCACAGTAATGTATGTTTAAACCTTTGCCTTGGGCTGAGACTGGATGAATTAATCGCTTCCACTGATCTCTGTAAAACTTACCCAATCTTCGCCCAAACTCTAGACATTACTCTTTCACACAAAACGACTTTACAGATTTTGACGGAACTTTGAATACATATAGCTTATACAATAGCATATGAGCTACCTTTTGTCGAGATAACGTGGGCGAAGTCACTGGCAAAACAAATAGAAATATTAAGTTTCTAATCCCAAATCCTGTGTCTACAAGTCTCAAATTCTCAAGTAAACGAATAAGAAAATCGAGTAGCACAGTTTTCTTATTGCCTTCATAACAAGCACTTGTTGCAAACGTTGATTTACGGACGAATTTGAAACTTAATGACGATTTATTGACTAATTAATGAAAATTCGTAATAGCTTTGTATACCTATAGCTATTAATATGATTTATTGTAAGTCCTTTCTCCGTCCTATGCGCTCGAGAAACGTACCAGAAATGAATAATGTCTGTAAGTGAAAATGGTTTTTTCGTTTTTATATATAGGTAAGTCAGCAATCTGTAGCAGAACTGCCTATTTTGTTAGGTTTTTCCCAGTGATGTAAAGGTTTTTTCTAGTGATGTGAACATGACTACAAGGTCTTACATTGGAATTTAAAGTGAACTCTTATGACGTTGTTCAGTAAAATCTTTTCACTTAAAATATATTCATTAAAGTATGTATCTATCAGGTATATTCATTAGAAAGTGTAAAATAAAAATTGACTCTGAAAATAAATTATTGTGTGTAGAGTCTGGTAAGAGTGGTAGATTAGCTTACGAAGTTAGTGATTTTATAAGAACATACATACATACGTTATATGAATCTTAAGGTATATAATATCCACTGCATATGGATACGTAATTGCCTGAAGGTATAATGGTGGTCCGGCCTTTACCTATGTATATGAATATTACAAAATCATGTATTTCGTGCCTAAATACGAATCTGTATAATCTTCTTTCTCTTAGCGCTATCCCAGTTTTAATCTGGGGTCCGCTCACTAGTCTAACAGGATATAGCTGAATATTAGCTTTTCGACAGAGCGACTGCCTGTCTGACCTCCGCAACCCGAAGGGATAGTGATATTCCATGGTTTAGACTAGTGTCAGTTTATTTAGAAGGTACTGAAACGCTGTTGTCCGTGTGGTGACGGATGAAGAATACGGATTGTCACCACCCCATATCATCCCATGGGTGTCGTAAGAGCCGACAGAGGGAGCATATTATGCAGAGAACAGCACTGTAAGAGAAGGAAAACTTGATACAAACCCTATACCAACCCGTTTGGCCAGCGTGGTATAGTAGGCCAATTCGTCCTTTCAAAGGAGAGGCCTAGTCCAGCAGTGGACTGTTGAAGGCTGATGATGATGAAATGCTGTAACGACTATCAAAGATCTTCATGACAACCGGGACCGACGGCTTAAGAATCACTCCGAGGCATGGGGCAAGCGATAATTAACAATTCAATACGCACATAATTCCGAAAAGTCATTGGTGTGCGCCGTGGTTTCGAACCCGATACCCTTTGCATGGCAATCTGTTTGGTATATCCACTCGGCTATCGCTGCCTTATTAAATACGAATCTGTATAATATAGGTATGTATAAACACTTATGTATGCGCGAGTCTGGCATACCGCGCATTATTCAAAGCACATGAAACAGATCTATCCAAGAAACTTCGCAAGACAAACAGAGTTTGCCATACATTGTTGGTAATCATGTAGCTCTCGTTTATGCACACGCGTCGAGAATATAATCTCTTAATCACTGCCTACACCAAACGGATAACAGGGGTTAAACTATGCTTAGCACAAAGCCGCGGGAATATTAGGTACCCTTATACGTATTGTTACGGACGGGGTAACGGGATTGGAAGGAAACACCGAGTAGCACTGATGACACTTTATTCGACTTCACACACGACGCGCCGTTTAATTTCGACGCGGACAGCACCAACACTAGCGTCTTTTGCACTGCACTTTTCACTGCACTTCACTGCACTTTACTGCACTATACTTTCACCTCACTTTATTTTACTACTTCTTCTTACTTCCTTTTACTTCTTCCTCTTCTTCTTCACTTTACCACTTTTCAACTTAAACTGGCGCTTAGCGCGTCTACATCGCCTTATATACCCCTAAGAATGTTCTAGATCTACTAATTTCGATTGTCTTTTCGTTATTCAATTGTTTTCCATCTCCTGTCTCTTTTTAACCTTTCCATTCCTTCTTGAAAATTCTAGAATTTTCTAATCTTTATTCGAAATATTTAAATTTGTGTTTCCATCTCCTGTCTCTTTTTAACCTTTCCATTCCTTCCTGAAGTTTCTAGAATTTTCTAATTTTTACTCGAAATATTTAAATAATCTTTTAAATATTTGCCAAATATTCATAAACATTTTCCAAATTTCATAAAAACCATAATCCACATAACAGTTATGACTGGGATTTGAACCCAAGCCTTCCGAACGTGAAAGGAATGTGTTATCCCCACGGCCATCGCCTTGTTGTCAATGACTGGTGAATTTGGCGAACACTTGACAGAGTGTATACGTCATCGAACTAAAAACTCATTTCCAAATAATAAAATAGTCTTCAAACCTCTTTGCTAATAAATTATTGTGTTTGATGACCGGATAGTTTGTCGTGTAGACGTCAGAAGTCCTTGGCAACGGTAGTGATGACAGCTTGGCATGACACCGGCCGTCACACTACCCCCTCTCTAAGACATGCTCGTCCCGAGCATTGTTGGATCCATGATATACCGCTATCCTATCCACATGAACAATCTTCAGTGGACTCCTAGGTGTCTTTCGAATTCTGAAGGTTACATCGTTAATTTTCTTTATTACAGTATATGGTCCTTCCCAGCTTGGCTGTAATTTGGGAGATTTTCCCTTACATCGGACCGGATTATGAAGCCACACCAAAGTTCCCTCTTCGAATTCTCTTGCATTTGCGCGTCTGTCATATCGAGTCTTCATTCTTACTCCCGCTTGTAAATTCTCTTGTCTAACGTGTTCATGAATTTCTTCGAGCTTTCTTCTTAATTCACATGCATAATCGGTAACACAGCTAGGTGTCCCCGGTGGATATCCAGCAAAAAGGTCTACTGGAAGTCGTAGCTCCCTTCCTAAATTTGTTCGCGCCGGGGTTGTTGCCGTACTTTCATGTACTGCGGCTCTGTAAGCCAGAAGAAATAGTGGGATATATTCGTCCCAGTTTCTCTGATGGCTATCGACCACTTTAGCAAGATGGCGCTCCAATGTCTGGTTAAATCTCTCCACCATTCCATCCGATTGAGGGTGATACGGAGTTGTCCTAGTTTTGTGGATCCCCATCATCTTGCAGATTTCTTGAAAGAGTTGCGATTCAAAGTTTCTCCCTTGGTCGCTGTGGATTTCTAACGGTAAACCAAATCGACAAAATACTTCATTTACTAATTTTGTCGCAACCGTAACTGCTTCCTGATTTGGGACTGCAAAAGCTTCTGGCCATCTCGTGAAATAATCCATCACCACCAAAATGTAGCGATTACTACTTTCTGTCAAAGGAAATGGTCCAGCTACGTCCACAGCAATCCGTTCCCAAGGAGTTCCCACAGTGTATAGTTTTAGTGCTCCGCGGCTCCGAGTTTGCGGCCCTTTAACTGAAGAACATTTAACGCATTTCCTGCACCAGTCTTCAACGTCTTCCCTA
Source organism: Euclidia mi (assembly GCA_944739405.2). Taxonomy (NCBI): domain Eukaryota; kingdom Metazoa; phylum Arthropoda; class Insecta; order Lepidoptera; family Erebidae; genus Euclidia; species Euclidia mi. The sequence continues at coordinate 41,325,163 of OX123197.2, read as the reverse complement.
CAGTGCAGCCAATAAAAACGTTGACGAATCTTCAGTAAGGTTCTTCGCACTCCAAGATGTCCGCCAGATGGGCCATCATGACAAACTCGCAAAACTTCAGGAATCATTGATTTTGGCACTATTGTTTGAAGATAACTGTCTCTTCCAGAAGCACTTTCCCATTTTCGACAAAGTAGTCCATCTTGTATTATTAGGCTGTTCCATAGCGCCCAATAACTTTTCGTCACGGTACTAGTATCAGCTACCTCACTCCATTCTGGCCGAAGGGAGTTATTCTTTAGACGCTCCAGTATCGGTTTCAAATCTTTATCTTCTTCCTGGGATTTAATAACGAACTCCCTATTCCATCGCCCGTCGATGGTATCCGTTCTGATTACCTTGACGGCAGCTTCCTCTTTTCCTTCTTGTCGTACGCAATACTTGCAGCTCTTATCACAAGGACGTCTTGATAAGGCATCAGCATTACAGTGAGATTTTCCGCTACGATGCTCAACTTCGAAATCGTAGTCTTGAAGTTGTTCAATCCATCGAGCTACTTGACCCTCACAATTTTTAAACTGTAAAAGCCACTTAAGCGCTGCGTGGTCCGTCCGGATCCGGAATTTTCTTCCGATTAGGTACTTTTTAAAATGCTGAAGAGTTTTCACTACCGCTAGAAGCTCCTTTCGTGTGGTACAGTAGTTCCTTTCAGGTTTAGACAGCGATTTGCTAAAGTAGGCAATAACGGCCTCCTGGTCTCCTTGTCTCTGGGAAAGAGTTCCACCAATACCCACATTGCTTGCGTCTGTGTCAACAACAAATTCCCCTTTGACGTCGGGATATGCAAGAATTGGCACTTCACATAGACGCGTCTTCAACTCCTCGAAAGCAGTTTGACATTTTTCATCCCAATTAAATGGTCGTTTTTGCTCCGTCAGCTCATGTAAGGGTTTTGCGATGCTCGAGAAATTCTTCACAAAACGTCTGTAATAAGAGCAAAGCCCCATAAATGAGCGCACCTGCGTCTTGTCCTTAGGCATGGGCCAATCTTTAACCGCCGAAATCTTGGCAGGGTCCTTCTCGATGCCTTTTTCAGAGACGACATGACCCAAGTAGTTAACTTGTCGCTTAAAAAATGAACATTTTTTAAGACTGAGCTTCAGATTTGCATTTCTCAATCTATTGAGTACACTTTCTAGCTTCGTGAGATGATCATCGAAATCTCGTCCCATTACAATTATGTCATCGAGATACACCAGACAAGCTTCCCCTAAAAGCCCGGCAAGGATGTGTTCCATTAACCTTTCAAAAGTAGCTGGTGCGTTGCACAATCCGAAAGGCATAACATTGAAATGCCATAACCCTCTGCCCATTGAAAAAGCTGTCTTCTCCTTGTCTTTTGGGTCCATTTCCACTTGCCAGTAACCACTTTTTAGGTCTATTGTTGTGAACCACTTCATTCCACATAACGTGTCTAACGTGTCGTCTATTCTCGGCAAAGGATAACTGTCTTTCTTGGTTACATCATTCAATCTTCGGTAGTCAATACAGAATCTAGTCGATCCATCCTTTTTCTTTACCAATACAACCGGTGAACACCACGGGCTAGTCGATGGCTCAATAACCCCGTTTTTCCTCATATCTTCAATCATATCCTCTACCTCCTTCTCTCTGGCAAAAGGTACACGTCGCGGGCGTTGACGGATCGGTTGTTCATTTCCCGTATTGATGGTGTGTTTTACTACTCCTGTCTTCCCGATGTCACCGTCGTCCTTTGAGAAAATGTAGACGTATTGTGTCAGCAATTTCTTTGCTTTTTCTGTTTCTATTTCTGTTAGATAGTCTTTGCAACCTTTCAAAACACTATCCACGTTAACGTTAGTCTCAGCCAAACTCTTGGTTTCCTGGCAGTTTCGTAACCAAGTGACTTCCACGGACTCTCCTATCTCAGAACCCTTTTTCAAAACTTTTTCTTCATCACTTAAATTTAGGACAGGTATAACAGCCATTTGTGAAGAAGCAACAACTACACATGCTGGCAACCATGGATCGTTATCTCCATTGTCTTCTATCATTATGCAACGTCGCTGACTCGAAGTGGCAGGTAATGTGACAGGAACAAATGTCTGTGACCTAGGTGCGAGCTTGCTCTCCTTGAGGCACAAAACCTTTCCCGTGCCTCCACCTCTCATTGGAATCTCCACATCTCCACACTTTAGGATACCACACTTAATATCCAATCTACATTGGTGATCTCTGAAGAAGTCTAGCCCAACAATGCAGTCGTTGATGATGTCTGCAATCAGTGCTTTTTGCCAATACAATTCGTCACCTACTTTGAAAGCCACTATTTGCTCTCCCCTGACTGGGATGTGCTGGCCGGTAGCCGTTGTCAGTCGAGGTCGAATTGACTGTTTTAGAATCTTTCCATTCTTCCTTATCAGGTGAGTCCCTATAACAGTTCGAGACGCACCGGTGTCCAAGGTCAGCAAACAGGTAACGCCATTGACCGCTCCATCAATGGTTAAACTGTTCCCATCCGTGCTTTGTCGGATACAAACTTTAGGGGCTTTTCGTCTACCGGCCAGCGCTTGCCCCGCAGCCCTGGCTGGAATTAGTTTTCCTGGTCGTGTTCGGACGTTTGAACAGTAGCGTCAGTCTTACGTTTACGTTTCGGACAGCTACTGCTGAAATGTCCTGGTTCCCTGCAGCTATAACATTTTGGGCCAAATCTTCGCTCTGTTCGCTGCATTTCTGCGGCCACAATTCGGACTCGTCCACCCTTGTTGTCTCGACGGACAGCTTCCACTTCGAGAGCATGCGCTAAAGCGTCCTTAACGTTGTCATGGTGCTTCAGACGAACGGCAGACCTGACCTCATCGTCATAAATGCCATCAATGAACGCCTGGAGACGCATGCTTTGGACTTGTGCCGGGGGTGCAGACTGGTAAGCTTTTCCTACCATTTTCTCTACTTCTATAGACCACTGCTGCAATGACTCATTAGGGCGCTGACAGCGATTACGCAACTGAGCACGGAATACAAATTCCAAATGCGCGTCTCCATACCTGGACTCTAGAGCCTCGATGAGCTGTTCATATGTGGCGTCTTTCCCCACAGACTGTAGCACTGATAGTGCACCATCGCGTAACGCCAGAGCGAGTGCATTCTTGGCCTGCTCTCTGTTCCAACTGTTACTAGAAGAAGCGGCTTCAAACTGCATCCTGTACGCCTCCCAGCATGAGGTACCATCGAAAGAAGGCACTTTAAAATTACCAGCACCTGATGAGGTGACTGCGACTGAAGGGACGTTAGCCTTAATCCTCTTGAACTCCTCCTCTATGCGGCTGTGCATCTCATCCGATACTGATGGCATGCGGGACTGCACCTCTTCTGACACTGCCGCCTTGCAGGACTGTATCTCTTCCTCTATAGTAGCCATGCGAGATTGCACTTCACCGATACACATCTCCATCTCGGTGATCTTACGAGCGTTCTCCGATATATAATGGCTAATCTCATTCTGGCTCTCCATTATCTCGCCAAGCTGAGATTGTAACTGCTGCGAGTTTTGCTCGAGTCGAGATTCAAGCTGCTGCGAGTTTTGCTTGAGTCGAGATTCAAGCTGCTGCGAGTTCTTCTGAAGTTGTGTTTGAAGATCGCCTTTAAGTTGCTGAGAGTTTTGCTGGAGCGACTGTTGGAATATTGCTGCGAGGTCTGCGAGGGATAGCTGGCTAGATGCGCTTCCGGACATAGGTACCCTTCCTTCGGGGCCGCTTTCTTGCGAAGGAATGGAAACTCTTTCGGTCGCAAGCTCCGGGTTGGAGTCGCCTTGCTCTTGGGCAGCAGCCCTTGCTCGTGTCGTGGGCCCTTCTCTTGGCATGACTGGCATCTTTGATCCTCCCAATCCCACTTCTGACACCAATTGTTACGGACGGGGTAACGGGATTGGAAGGAAACACCGAGTAGCACTGATGACACTTTATTCGACTTCACACACGACGCGCCGTTTAATTTCGACGCGGACAGCACCAACACTAGCGTCTTTTGCACTGCACTTTTCACTGCACTTCACTGCACTTTACTGCACTATACTTTCACTTCACTTTATTTTACTACTTCTTCTTACTTCCTTTTACTTCTTCCTCTTCTTCTTCACTTTACCACTTTTCAACTTAAACTGGCGCTTAGCGCGTCTACATCGCCTTATATACCCCTAAGAATGTTCTAGATCTACTAATTTCGATTGTCTTTTCGTTATTCAATTGTTTTCCATCTTCTGTCTCTTTTTAACCTTTCCATTCCTTCTTGAAGTTTCTAGAATTTTCTAATCTTTATTCGAAATATTTAAAGGACATTGGGCGTATTCCGACCCGGTCACGGACATTGACGAACTTGGTATAAAATGGAAGAGCATGAATGCTCTTACCAGTAAATACGAGAAGTTTTTTTTTTATCCATGGGAGAACAAAGTTTGAGCTAGAAATATATTTATAAAAAAAGCAAAAATCTCATACTCTATTTAAGTAATATCAATTGTGGTACTGTTAAAAATAGCTACAAATCGGGTCTGTCGAGTGCATGCATGTGCCTACCGAGTGATCATTTATGCCATTAGATGGAAACAAACCAGATTTTAGAGATTTCCCACAGTTGGCATACGAAGAACTGATAATTTTATTATCATCAAAGATTGGACAAGTCCTACTGTCATGGGCATATGAGACTAAGATTTTATAAACAATAAAATATTGATCATCATCATCATCATCACCCTAGCGTTATCCTAGTTGCATCCAAGACTTACACGTCTTGGAGCCCGAGGGCCGCTTACTGGTCTAACAAGCTATGACAGAATATCAACTTTTCCACCGAGCGACTGTCGTCTGACCTCCGCAACCCAAAGGCATAGCGATATTCCATGGTTTGGACCAGTATCTGTTATTTTTAGAGTACTGATTCCCCGTAACGACTCCAAAGATCTTCATGACAGCCAGGACCGACGGTTTAACGTGCTCTCCGAGGCACGGGGCAAGCTATTATTAACAATATAATACACACTTAACTTCGAAAGTCATTGGTGTGCGCCGTGGATTCGAAACCCTCAGCATGGCAGTTCGTTGGTATCTCCACTAGGCTATCGCTGCCTTAAACAACCAATAAAATATTCTAATTCTAATAATATTCTACCACATACACACATCACCATATAGTCCCAAACTAATCAAAGCTTGTACTATGGGTACCTACTAGATAATGGATAAACATACATATATACTTTGTTTTTGTAGATACATACATATTATACATAGAAACACCCAGACCATGAAAAACATCCATGTTCATGCACACAAATGTTTGACTTGAGCGGGAATCAAACCCGCGACCATCAGCGTGGCAGTCGCGTACACTCCCGCTGCGCCCACCGGTCGTTATGTCAGAGCGCGAAAATACTACGTACGAAGATATTTTGATAAACCAGGCGAGACAATGAAGACAAACAGTTGAAGATTATTAATGCTCGTGTATACATGGCCTCCGTACCATATGCAGTTGCACGCATAGTGTCAGTATCATTTATTTTTTATCCTCGGCTAGATACCAACAAGAAATCAAAATGTTTGCGGTATTTTTAGATAAAATCACAATAGACATTGATTACGCCGAATAAATAATGTTAAAAATATGTTTTTTTTTAATTCCCACAACTCACAAGAAAGCGACCCTTACCATGCTTAACTAGAGATATTTACTGATATATACTCACAATTTCATGTCTGTCCGCCGTGGGTTTTTCTCCCATACTATTTGCCCAATGACCTTTGTGTTTCCATCTCCTGTCTCTTTTTAACCTTTCCATTCCTTCCTGAAGTTTCTAGAATTTTCTAATTTTTACTCGAAATATTTAAATAATCTTTTAAATATTTGCCAAATATTCATAAACATTTTCCAAATTTCATAAAAACCATAATCCACATAACAGTTATGACTGGGATTTGAACCCACGCCTTCCGAACGTGAAAGGAATGTGTTATCCGCACGGCCATCGCCTTGTTGTCAATGACTGGTGAATTTGGCAAACACTTGACAGAGTGTATACGTCATGGAACTAAAAACTCATTTCCAAATAATAAAATAGTCTTCAAACCTCTTTGCTAATAAATTATTGTGTTTGATGACCGGATAGTTTGTCGTGTAGACGTCAGAAGTCCTTGGCAACGGTAGTGATGACAGCTTGGCATGACACCGGCCGTCACAGTATTTAAACATCTTCGATAACTTGAGGTCGGTTCCTTATTACGTACCTTACCCTCAAAGTATTCAAGGCACTGGTTAAGTGGGTGGATTAGTGCTGAAATGTGTTTTTCGTGTTTTGTAATCAAATTCCACTATCAAATATTACAAAAGCTCTTTTACAAAGTTTGATAAACGACATATACCTACTATAGAGATATTAGGTATATGTCGTTTTTTTTTGTAATATGTCCATACATATTACAAAATGATAAACTCAGAAACTAAGGATTTTTTAACGATATTCACCAATAGATAGTGTGTTTTTCACGCGGGACCGCGTGTCAGGTTTTGTGATTTCAATTCGATCGTTCGCCAATTAAAGCACATAGGGTAGACAATGTTTATCTCTACGCTATTGGTGATTACTCGCAAGACCACCACGTTGTCAACGATTTCCCTCGAATACCCTTAGAGAGGCTCGCCATCCAAAGGCCAAAATATAATTCTAGTTGCTACAAATTTAATTTCATTTAATTCACAACTTAATAAACTTCGATTTTCAAGTAATTCTCTAACGCCCACTTGGACAATTTACTTGACTTGATTTAGATTATATACTTTGACATAAAAATAAATTTATGTATTATTGATCAAGTTGACCTTTATCAGCCTTAGACTTTTATTTATAGGCGTTACTTTATTATTTGCTTAAGTAAGAGACTATTATGCATAGGAGACTATTCTATAAAATAAATCCACATTATATGTATTATAAAATTGCAGTCCACCTGCCGTCCTATCTGTCTGTATGAACGCTATAATCCCGAAGGTTCAGGTAAGCGAATTTGAGTCTATACGTACCTATTGTGACGGCTGGTGTCATGTCAAACCGTCGTCACGAAACACAATAATTAGCAAAGAGGTTTGAAGACTATTTTATTATTTGGAAATGAGTTTTTAGTTCGATGACGTCATACACTCTGTCAAGTGTTCGCCAAATTTACAAGTCTTTGACAACAAGGCAGTGGCCGTGCGGATAACGCATCCCGTTCACGTTCTGATGGCGTGGGTTCAAATCCCAGTCATAACAGTTATGTGGATTTTGGATTTTATGAAATTTGGAAAATGTTTATGAATATTTGGCAAATATTAAATTAGATGAAACTTCACAATATTTATTTGATAATAAATATAAATGTTGTTAAAACTAACTATAACTAAGTGGCTATTTACACATAAATTAAAACAATAATTTCTATACTTAAATAACTAACAAATAAAAGGAAATACATTAAAAAAAAGTAAAAGCAGAATTTAAAGGGCGTCATGGAAATCCTCCACATCGCCATCAATTGGAAGCGTGCCCAGAATGCTGGCAGCATTGCCACGTTGTATGGCAATGCTGATCTTTTGTGCCAAATACAGGCCAGCCTTCTGGTCACGCGAGGTGTCAACAAGTCTCTTTGAAAGATCTCTAAAAAGAGATCTCGCACTTGGACCCCATGTTCCCAACGTTTCAACTCCAAACGGCTCAAATACATAATTCCCTACTAGATTTACTAGAAGAAGCGGCTTCAAACTGCATCCTGTACGCCTCCCAGCATGAGGTACCATCGAAAGAAGGCACTTTAAAATTACCAGCACCTGATGAGGTGACTGCGACTGAAGGGACGTTAGCCTTAATCCTCTTGAACTCCTCCTCTATGCGGCTGTGCATCTCATCCGATACTGATGGCATGCGGGACTGCACCTCTTCTGACACTGCCGCCTTGCAGGACTGTATCTCTTCCTCTATAGTAGCCATGCGAGATTGCACTTCACCGATACACATCTCCATCTCGGTGATCTTACGAGCGTTCTCCGATATATAATGGCTAATCTCATTCTGGCTCTCCATTATCTCGCCAAGCTGAGATTGTAACTGCTGCGAGTTTTGCTCGAGTCGAGATTCAAGCTGCTGCGAGTTTTGCTTGAGTCGAGATTCAAGCTGCTGCGAGTTCTTCTGAAGTTGTGTTTGAAGATCGCCTTTAAGTTGCTGAGAGTTTTGCTGGAGCGACTGTTGGAATATTGCTGCGAGGTCTGCGAGGGATAGCTGGCTAGATGCGCTTCCGGACATAGGTACCCTTCCTTCGGGGCCGCTTTCTTGCGAAGGAATGGAAACTCTTTCGGTCGCAAGCTCCGGGTTGGAGTCGCCTTGCTCTTGGGCAGCAGCCCTTGCTCGTGTCGTGGGCCCTTCTCTTGGCATGACTGGCATCTTTGATCCTCCCAATCCCACTTCTGACACCAATTGTTACGGACGGGGTAACGGGATTGGAAGGAAACACCGAGTAGCACTGATGACACTTTATTCGACTTCACACACGACGCGCCGTTTAATTTCGACGCGGACAGCACCAACACTAGCGTCTTTTGCACTGCACTTTTCACTGCACTTCACTGCACTTTACTGCACTATACTTTCACTTCACTTTATTTTACTACTTCTTCTTACTTCCTTTTACTTCTTCCTCTTCTTCTTCACTTTACCACTTTTCAACTTAAACTGGCGCTTAGCGCGTCTACATCGCCTTATATACCCCTAAGAATGTTCTAGATCTACTAATTTCGATTGTCTTTTCGTTATTCAATTGTTTTCCATCTTCTGTCTCTTTTTAACCTTTCCATTCCTTCTTGAAGTTTCTAGAATTTTCTAATCTTTATTCGAAATATTTAAAGGACATTGGGCGTATTCCGACCCGGTCACGGACATTGACGAACTTGGTATAAAATGGAAGAGCATGAATGCTCTTACCAGTAAATACGAGAAGTTTTTTTTATATCCATGGGAGAACAAAGTTTGAGCTAGAAATATATTTATAAAAAAAGCAAAAATCTCATACTCTATTTAAGTAATATCAATTGTGGTACTGTTAAAAATAGCTACAAATCGGGTCTGTCGAGTGCATGCATGTGCCTACCGAGTGATCATTTATGCCATTAGATGGAAACAAACCAGATTTTAGAGATTTCCCACAGTTGGCATACGAAGAACTGATAATTTTATTATCATCAAAGATTGGACAAGTCCTACTGTCATGGGCATATGAGACTAAGATTTTATAAACAATAAAATATTGATCATCATCATCATCATCACCCTAGCGTTATCCTAGTTGCATCCAAGACTTACACGTCTTGGAGCCCGAGGGCCGCTTACTGGTCTAACAAGCTATGACAGAATATCAACTTTTCCACCGAGCGACTGTCGTCTGACCTCCGCCACCCAAAGGCATAGCGATATTCCATGGTTTGGACCAGTATCTGTTATTTTTAGAGTACTGATTCCCCGTAACGACTCCAAAGATCTTCATGACAGCCAGGACCGACGGTTTAACGTGCTCTCCGAGGCACGGGGCAAGCTATTATTAACAATATAATACACACTTAACTTCGAAAGTCATTGGTGTGCGCCGTGGATTCGAAACCCTCAGCATGGCAGTTCGTTGGTATCTCCACTAGGCTATCGCTGCCTTAAACAACCAATAAAATATTCTAATTCTAATAATATTCTACCACATACACACATCACCATATAGTCCCAAACTAATCAAAGCTTGTACTATGGGTACCTACTAGATAATGGATAAACATACATATATACTTTGTTTTTGTAGATACATACATATTATACATAGAAACACCCAGACCATGAAAAACATCCATGTTCATGCACACAAATGTTTGACTTGAGCGGGAATCAAACCCGCGACCATCAGCGTGGCAGTCGCGTACACTCCCGCTGCGCCCACCGGTCGTTATGTCAGAGCGCGAAAATACTACGTACGAAGATATTTTGATAAACCAGGCGAGACAATGAAGACAAACAGTTGAAGATTATTAATGCTCGTGTATACATGGCCTCCGTACCATATGCAGTTGCACGCATAGTGTCAGTATCATTTATTTTTTATCCTCGGCTAGATACCAACAAGAAATCAAAATGTTTGCGGTATTTTTAGATAAAATCACAATAGACATTGATTACGCCGAATAAATAATGTTAAAAATATGTTTTTTTTTAATTCCCACAACTCACAAGAAAGCGACCCTTACCATGCTTAACTAGAGATATTTACTGATATATACTCACAATTTCATGTCTGTCCGCCGTGGGTTTTTCTCCCATACTATTTGCCCAATGACCTTTGTGTTTCCATCTCCTGTCTCTTTTTAACCTTTCCATTCCTTCCTGAAGTTTCTAGAATTTTCTAATTTTTACTCGAAATATTTAAATAATCTTTTAAATATTTGCCAAATATTCATAAACATTTTCCAAATTTCATAAAAACCATAATCCACATAACAGTTATGACTGGGATTTGAACCCACGCCTTCCGAACGTGAAAGGAATGTGTTATCCGCACGGCCATCGCCTTGTTGTCAATGACTGGTGAATTTGGCAAACACTTGACAGAGTGTATACGTCATGGAACTAAAAACTCATTTCCAAATAATAAAATAGTCTTCAAACCTCTTTGCTAATAAATTATTGTGTTTGATGACCGGATAGTTTGTCGTGTAGACGTCAGAAGTCCTTGGCAACGGTAGTGATGACAGCTTGGCATGACACCGGCCGTCACAGTATTTAAACATCTTCGATAACTTGAGGTCGGTTCCTTATTACGTACCTTACCCTCAAAGTATTCAAGGCACTGGTTAAGTGGGTGGATTAGTGCTGAAATGTGTTTTTCGTGTTTTGTAATCAAATTCCACTATCAAATATTACAAAAGCTCTTTTACAAAGTTTGATAAACGACATATACCTACTATAGAGATATTAGGTATATGTCGTTTTTTTTTGTAATATGTCCATACATATTACAAAATGATAAACTCAGAAACTAAGGATTTTTTAACGATATTCACCAATAGATAGTGTGTTTTTCACGCGGGACCGCGTGTCAGGTTTTGTGATTTCAATTCGATCGTTCGCCAATTAAAGCACATAGGGTAGACAATGTTTATCTCTACGCTATTGGTGATTACTCGCAAGACCACCACGTTGTCAACGATTTCCCTCGAATACCCTTAGAGAGGCTCGCCATCCAAAGGCCAAAATATAATTCTAGTTGCTACAAATTTAATTTCATTTAATTCACAACTTAATAAACTTCGATTTTCAAGTAATTCTCTAACGCCCACTTGGACAATTTACTTGACTTGATTTAGATTATATACTTTGACATAAAAATAAATTTATGTATTATTGATCAAGTTGACCTTTATCAGCCTTAGACTTTTATTTATAGGCGTTACTTTATTATTTGCTTAAGTAAGAGACTATTATGCATAGGAGACTATTCTATAAAATAAATCCACATTATATGTATTATAAAATTGCAGTCCACCTGCCGTCCTATCTGTCTGTATGAACGCTATAATCCCGAAGGTTCAGGTAAGCGAATTTGAGTCTATACGTACCTATTGTGACGGCTGGTGTCATGTCAAACCGTCGTCACGAAACACAATAATTAGCAAAGAGGTTTGAAGACTATTTTATTATTTGGAAATGAGTTTTTAGTTCGATGACGTCATACACTCTGTCAAGTGTTCGCCAAATTTACAAGTCTTTGACAACAAGGCAGTGGCCGTGCGGATAACGCATCCCGTTCACGTTCTGATGGCGTGGGTTCAAATCCCAGTCATAACAGTTATGTGGATTTTGGATTTTATGAAATTTGGAAAATGTTTATGAATATTTGGCAAATATTAAATTAGATGAAACTTCACAATATTTATTTGATAATAAATATAAATGTTGTTAAAACTAACTATAACTAAGTGGCTATTTACACATAAATTAAAACAATAATTTCTATACTTAAATAACTAACAAATAAAAGGAAATACATTAAAAAAAAGTAAAAGCAGAATTTAAAGGGCGTCATGGAAATCCTCCACATCGCCATCAATTGGAAGCGTGCCCAGAATGCTGGCAGCATTGCCACGTTGTATGGCAATGCTGATCTTTTGTGCCAAATACAGGCCAGCCTTCTGGTCACGCGAGGTGTCAACAAGTCTCTTTGAAAGATCTCTAAAAAGAGATCTCGCACTTGGACCCCATGGTCCCAACGTTTCAACTCCAAACGGCTCAAATACATAATTCCCTACTAGATTTATGTATTTGCGCCTTTTGAGAGTCTCCGCTGAAGCAGCAGCAGCGCCCGCACAACCCGCTGTGCTAGGAAGATGAGATGGCGCAAGGGTGTCGACACATGTTGCGTCCCACACTAAAGGCCTACCCAGCTTCCATGGCAGTAAAGACATACCGTCTGGTCTCTTACCATCGTCGCGTGCCAAGCCCTGAGGTTCAAGTTGGGCTGGAACGCCAGCGGTGACAAGAGCCCGACGAAGTATGTCATTGAGGTTGGCGTGTCGTGAAATACGACCTGCGCTCCTGCTACATGACAGACCATGGTGACCAAGGCTGTCGACAGCCTCTCCACAGTGACAGCGAGGTGGAGAAATACATGGCGCACCTAAACGAAGGCAAGAAGCAATGCGGAAGGTCGTATCGTCCAACATGGTACCTATGTTGGACGATGGCAGTGCCTGAAGCCAAAGCCCTGACTCCCACTCTCCCACAGCCAGCAAACGAGCACGCTCTGCAGCATTGGACGACGTACTTAAGAGATTTTCTCGTACCACGCTGCAAAGCGGCCCGTCCCACTGCCTCTGAGAAGATGGGAATCGGGGTAACTCGGTGCTTGGACAAGCCATTCTCCATGCATTCATAGCATCGGTCTTACACGGCACCTCAGAATTGACCAGTGTGGGTGCTAAAAAAAGATTATTTAAATATTTCGAATAAAAATTAGAAAATTCTAGAAAGCTCAGTAAGGAATGGAAAGGTTAAAAAGAGACAGGAGATGGAAAAACAATTGAATAACGAAAAGACAATCGAAATTAGTAGATCTAGAACATTCCTAGGGGTATATAAGGCGGTATAGACGCTCTAAGCGCCAGTTTAAGTTGAAAAGTGGTAAAGTGAAGAAGAAAAGGAAGAAGTAAAAGGAAGAAAGAAGAAGTAGTAAAATAAAGTGAAGTGAGAGTATAGTGCAGTAAAGTGCAGTGAAGTGCAGTGAAAAGTGCAGTGCAACAGACGCTAGTGTTGGTGCTGTCCGCGTCGAAATTAAACGGCGCGTCGTGTGTGAAGTCGAATAAAGTGTCATCAGTGCTACTCGGTGTTTCCTTCCAATCCCGTTACCCCGTCCGTAACAATTGGTGTCAGAAGTGGGATTGGAGGGATTAAAGATGCCAGTCATTCCGAGGGAAGGGCCTACGACACGTGCAAGGGCTGCCGCTCAAGAGCAAGGTGACTCTAGCGAGGAAGTTATGAGCAGGGATGCTCCTTCGCAAGGAAGCGGATCTGAAGGAGGGGTATCTACGTCCGCAAGCGCAGCTAACCCGCTTTGTCTCGCAGACCTCGCAGTACTATTCCAGCAGTCACTTAAGGAAAACTCACAGCAGCTTAAATCCGAACTCCAGCAAAACTCGCAGCAGCTTAAAGCCGAACTCCAGCAAAACTCGCAGCAGCTTAAATCCGAACTCCAGCAAAACTCGCGACAGCTTAAATCCGAACTTCAGCAAAACTCGCAGCAGCTATCCGAACTCCAGCAAAACTCGCAGCAGCTACAATCTCAGCTTAGCGAAATAATGGAGAGCCAGGATGAGATTCGCCATTATATATCGGAGAACGCTCGTAAGAACGCCGAGATGGAGACGTGTATCGCTGAAGTACAATCTCGCATGGCTACTATGGAGGAAGAGATACAGTCCTGCAAGGCGACAGTATCGGAAGAGGTGCAGTCCCGCATGGCGTCAGTATCGAAAGAGATACACACCCGCATAGCTACGGTGGAGGAGGAGTTAAAGAAGATGAAGTCCAACAGCCCTTCGGTTTCTATCAACTCATCAAGTTCTGGTGGTTATTTAAAAGTACCTTTATTTGATGGAAACACTTCCTGGGAGGCCTACAGAATACAGTTTGAAGCAGCCTCTATAAGTAACGGTTGGGATGTCAACCAGGCCAAGTTTGCACTCATCCTGGCGTTGCGTGGAGAAGCATTGTCGGTGCTTGAGGCCGTGGGAAAGGACGCTACTTACGTACAGCTGTTTGAGGCTCTAGAATCCAGATTTGGAGACGAGCACTTAGAATATGTGTTCCGAGCCAAGTTACGCAACCGTCGTCAGTATCCAAACGAATCCTTGCAGCAGTGGGCGATAGAAGTCACGAAGATGGTACGAAAAGCTTATCAGTCGGCACCCGCGGAACAAGTTCAAAGCATGCGACTCCAGGCGTTTATCGACGGTATTTATGACGATGAGTTCAGAGCTGTTGTGCGCTTGAAACACCACAGCAACATTAAAGACGCATTAGCACATGCTTTAGAAGTCAAGGCTGTTCAACAAGAAGTGACGAGTGATCGAGGTAGAGTTATTGCAGCAGAAGAAAGAATTGGTCGCAGATCTTTTGATCTAAGGTGTTTTAACTGTAAGGAACTCGGACACTTAAGAAGTAGCTGTCAGAAACATGTAACAGAAAGAAGTAAGATTGACGCTAGTGTTCAAGTGCTGAAAGATGATCAGGAAGCAATTACAGTCAGGACTTCGATGCAAGCGCTGATCAGAAGACAGAAAGCTTCGAAAGTTCGTATTCGACAACGCACGGATGGAAACGGTTTAACTATCGATGGAGCAGTCAATGGCGTTACCTGTTCGCTGACCCTGGACACCGGTGCGACACGAACGGTTATAGGAACTCGTTTGACAAGAAAGAATGGAAAGATTTTAAGACCGTCAAGGTCACCTCGACTGACGACGGCTACCGGCCAGTACATCCCAGTTAAAAGCGAACAGATGGTGGCTATAAAAATCGGTGACAACCTATACTGGCAACGAGCGGTGATTGCAGACATCGTAGACGATTGCATTGTTGGGCTGGATTTCTTCAGAGATCATCAGTGCAGATTAGACATTAACGGCGGTATCCTTAATTGTGG
This sequence comes from Euclidia mi, assembly GCA_944739405.2. NCBI lineage: Eukaryota > Metazoa > Arthropoda > Insecta > Lepidoptera > Erebidae > Euclidia > Euclidia mi. The sequence goes on along the minus strand of OX123197.2, from coordinate 41,309,906 downwards.
AGATGTGGAGATTCCAATGAAAGGTGGTGGCAAGGGGCAAGTTTTGTGCCTCAAAGAAAGCAAACTTACACATAGATCACAGGCTTCTATAGCTACGAAGTTTAATCATTTGGTCCATGTCGATCGGTGTATTATGGGTCCAAGGATGCGCGGGACGCGCATGTCTTAGAGGGGGGTAGTGTGACGGCTGGTGTCATGTCAAACCGTCGTCACGAAACACAATAATTAGCAAAGAGGTTTGAAGACTATTTTATTATTTGGAAATGAGTTTTTAGTTCGATGACGTCATACACTCTGTCAAATGTTCGCCAAATATACAAGTCTTTGACAACAAGGCAGTGGCCGTGCGGATAACGCATCCCGTTCACGTTCTGATGGCGTGGGTTCAAATCCCAGTCATAACAGTTATGTGGGTTTTGGTTTTTATGAAATTTGGAAAATGTTTATGAATATTTGGCAAATATTTAAAAAAAGATTATTTAAATATTTCGAATAAAAATTAGAAAATTCTAGAAAGCTCAGGAAGGAATGGAAAGGTTAAAAATAGACAGGAGATGGAAAAACAATTGAATAACGAAAAGACAATCGAAATTAGTAGATCTAGAACATTCCTAGGGGTATATAAGGCGGTATAGACGCTCTAAGCGCCAGTTTAAGTTGAAAAGTGGTAAAGTGAAGAAGAAAAGGAAGAAGTAAAAGGAAGAAAGAAGAAGTAGTAAAATAAAGTGAAGTGAGAGTATAGTGCAGTAAAGTGCAGTGAAGTGCAGTGAAAAGTGCAGTGCAACAGACGCTAGTGTTGGTGCTGTCCGCGTCGAAATTAAACGGCGCGTCGTGTGTGAAGTCGAATAAAGTGTCATCAGTGCTACTCAGTGTTTTCTTCCAATCCCGTTACCCCGTCCGTAACACTATTTTAAATTAAATCCTCACCACATCCTGTCTATGTTATTTTTATTTTCTTTTCTTTAAAAAAGACAACTCCCGCATTAGAACTTAATCCTGTGTCGCGGGGGACTTTACAAACATACAACTAGTGGACACAATGAACACCCAGACTCGAAACAACAATTTATGAATCACACAAAGTTTTGTCTCGGGTGGGAATCGAACCCACAATACTAACGCAGTGTCAAGTGGCGAGGCGGCCGCTTAAACCACTACGCCAACCGTGTAGTCAAAATATGAACGCGATAAACTCAAAAACTAAAGAACTAATTTTCGTACGCTTTTCACCAACTGAAATTGTGATTCTTGAGGAAGGCTTCGGAGCCGCGGGTGAATTCTAGTTATTTATAGAAAAATGTTGCAAAATGCCTAATTTACGAAGTAAGTTATCTCCTTCGGCAACTTACTAAATATATAAATAATATAATAAATAAAGACTGCCTCCGTAGTCCAGTGGATAGCGTATTCGACTGCTCCCGGGTCCCGGGTTCGATTCCCGGGTCGGGCAAAAGTGTTACTGGGTTTTTCCGAATTCTCAGTAGCAGCACGGAGTCTGGTGATGTGCCCGGTAACGGCAATAGGCTCGCCCCCTATTACGTGGGACCTATATATTCATTGTGAAATGTGGGTGTAATATTACGCCACTGTCTATCCCTTCGGGGATACAGACGTGAGTCTATAAATCTTCTTCTTCTGCCTGCCCTGTTCCCATATTACTTGGGGTCGGCGCAGATTGTGTTTCTCTTCCATTATCTCCTATCAGACGTCATCTCATCATTCACTCCCTTTTCATTCATGTCACCCTTCACACAATCCATCCATCTTTTTTTTGGTCTTCCTCTTGCCTTATATCCCTCAACTCTCATCTTCCCCACCTTTCTAGTCACATGATTTTCATTCCTCCTCATCACATCACATACCACGATAGCCTTTCTTCTACTTTCAGACTTCCCCTAATAAACTCATTTCTAATTTTATCCATCCTTGTCACCCCACACATCCATCTCAACATCCTCATCTCTGCTACATGCAATCTTCTTTCATCCGTCTTCTTCAAGGCCCAGCATTCCGATCCATACAGTGCGACAGGCCTTATTACGGATTTGGAAATTTTGCCTTTTAACCTCCTTAGGTTGATAGGCACAACTTGTGACCTGTCGCCATTTCATCCAACCTGAGTTGATCCGGTGCGTGACGTCGCGGTCTATTTCCCCGTCCCCTTGAATAAGTGACCCGAGGTACTGGAAGTCGGAGCAGACCGATATGGCTTTCCACCAAAGGATATGGGTGCGGGACTGGAGAGACCGCCGAAGTCGCAAAACATGTACTCAGTTTTGCATATTATACTAACTTTCAGGCCAACACTTTCCAGCCTTTACCACCACTTTGTCAGTCTACCCTGGACCTCAGGAGCACTCTCGGCAATCAACACAATGTCGTCGCCGAACAACATACACCAATGAGCCTCTTCTTGTATGTCCGCCGTAAGGGCGTCCATTATAAGCAGGAAGAGGTAAGGGCTAAGAGCCGACCTTTGGTGCAAGCCTACAGCCACATTGAAGTTGCCGGTATTGCCCTGTATACCGGTATTGGCTGTAGACCGGACATAGGTTGTACATCTACTGTACATCCCTCGGATCAACTGTACATACTTCCCAGGCACACCTTTCTTCTTAAGGGCCCACCACAAAACCTCACGAGGTACCCGATCATATGCCTTTTCGAGATCCACAAAAACCATGTGCAAGTTTTTGTGTGCACTTCGGTATTTTTCACAGAGTTGGCGGATCGTAAAAATGGCATCTGTTGTTCCTCGACCAGGCATAAAACCAAATTGGTTTTGTGAAATTACACTCTCTTATCTCAATCTTCGTTCAACCACTTTCTCCCAAACTTTTATACTATGTGAAATTAGCTTTATTCCTCTATAGTTGTTACACTCCAGCACATCACCTTTGTTTTTTAGATGGGAACATGTGTTGATAGGTATAGTTTCTTCCACCAACAACTTATTGAAGAACTAGAAGATGCCAGCAGCTACGCCTGCAATTTTTTTTTAATTTACCCGTTTTGGCCGATCTCGTGGGAATTTCAGGCAATCCCTTCTTAGTGCACCTTTATGATCCCCAACATACGTGCCAAAATTTAACTTCCTGCGCCCAATAGTTTCGGCTGTAGCGTGTCTGTCAGTCAGTAAGTAACGCAAGGATTTTATATATTAAGATAAAGCTAACCACTTCCATCCATCTACCTGTAGTGTCTTCCATTCTTCAACTGGTATTCCATCCGGCCCCGCAGCTTTTCCATTCTTCATTCCATTTACTGCTACTCTCACTTCCTCCTGACTTACCTTTCTTATCAGCCCCTCATTCACAGGTATATTCTCAAGCAAATCACTCCAATCATTTTCTTCATTCATCAGTCTCGCAAAGTAATTTCTCCATCTATTCTTAATTTTGTCATCCGCCGAAAGTACCGCTCCAGTATCATCTTTTATACACTTTATCTGACATACATCCTTTGCTTTCCTCGCTCTAGCTTTAGCGAGGCGGTATAGTTATTTTTGACCCGCCGGGCTCTCTAAGTTATTGTGTAAGCCCTCCTGGCTGCAGCTTTTGCCAGAGCAACGGCATTCTTAGCTTTCTTCTTTAGCTAAGAATGCTTTTCTATGCCTTTCTTCTTTAGCTAAGAAAGAATGGCGTGAGCCTATAAATAAATAAAATAAATAAAACTATGTAATAGTAAGAAGAGACAAATTTTGTTCGAGTGTCTCCGATGTTCATATTATTTTAATTTTATCTGGTTTACTTGGTACAATAAACAATACGTTTATTTGTGGAATACCTAGTATGTTATCTAATAATAAATGTTCTAGATTCTAGATAATACACGTATAACACTGTACTAGGCTCGGTCTGTCTTCAGATCGATCGATTCGATCAAATCTGTGATATATAGATTAGTCGATCTATATATCTCAGATTTGATCAAAAGATACACCGATTAGAGTGTTTCGCAGTGGCTGTCGACATCGCATTCCATTAAAGAAGAACTTATAGTCGTGAAAGCAAAAAACGATAAACAGATTAAATATTTACACCTGGCTCATGAGATTGTCGACATGTGTAATATATATATAGATTTGTCAATCTGAATCACTATCGGTGAAAAGACTAATATCGCCAAGAGAGGTTCGGATTAGGCAGCTAAGTCGAGTGCTCGTTTCGAAAGGCGGTACTTCTCGTTCTCAGCACGGCAAGCATCGTGAAGAGGCTACTGTTTTTAAGGTCCTAGTTTTTAACACCAGTAACTTAGACCCTGTACAAAGTACCGGTGAGTGCCTGAACCAAATTTTGCACATGAAAGGTAATTTGATACTATACAATTTTATAATATAAACAAATACTTACACTGATTTGAATTTGTTATAGTTGATAAAATCAGGCGTAACTTGGCGGAACTCCATTGTAACCTAATGGAAAGAAAGAGGACCCATCCGAGGGTGCGTGGTGGGTTCCTCTTTCCTTCCATTAGGTTTGATTTGATTTTTTTATAAAATATACTTGCATTAAAGATTTGAGAACAAGTGCCATTGTATGAACAATGAGTATGCCATATATGTCTTTTAGAAGTCAGCGCTCTCGCGTATGTTATATTTTATATTAGCCAGTTTTTGTATTTACTAATAATATTAAAAGCACCTACAATATATGCTAGTATCACACACGAGTGAGAAAACATAAGTAATTTTCTACAACGAACTCTGGATTACCTACTTAAGGTTTAGTTTCAAATACCGATCTATATTCTCGATTCTCCGTTCTCCGTAAATCGGACCGTATCTTCGGTTTGACATCTCTTAGCGGTCACTCAGACCATACCTCGCTTGATCATCTGGTTCGGCAAGGTTCTACTTAAGCTTAACGTCCTTTTAGACGCACTAGGCGTGACAGTTTTGACCCCATAGCTTTTACTAACATGAAGTTCTCGTATTTACATTTTCTAATAGACTGTCTAAATACTGTTTTTTTTTTTTTTTTTTTTTTTATTAGAAAGAACCTGTCAAATTGACTTCACGCTGCCTGATGGTAAGCTGACAGTGAAGTCCTATTGGCCACCATCCCCAATTGCTGGTTAAGCAATGTGACATGATGGCCCTCACTTTGACGGCCTTGAGAGATGCTTTTTCACGCCCCGCTTAAAGGACCCAGGATCAAGGGAGGAAGGAAACACGTGAGCTGGCAGTGAGTTCCACATTTTTATGGTACGGCAAAGGTAAGACGTACCGAACCTTTTCGTACGTGACGGTATCTGATCTACCGTATAAGGGGTTTGGGTTTTGAAGCATGTTTATCAAGCTAAAATACGAGAGCCAATTTAATTTAGTATAATTAAGTAGATAGAGGATCTTAGTGACTGCGTTTACGTTGCAGTTAGTACTTTGGAACATATTGTATATTGTAAGATTTCTTTAAAGAAAACTACGTGGCTTCGAATAAAATACAAAACTTTAAAACGAAATTAAATAGTAAGTATGTTAACATAAGGAAATTTTTAATATGCAATACCGTTCTTCTTTTCTTTTTTTTATATAACTCCCGCTTTTACCAGGAATAAATCTTGCGTTGCGGGGGACTTCACAAACATACAACCTACTGACACAATGAATACCCAGACTCGCAACAACAATTTATGGATCCCGCAAAATTTTGTCTCGTATGGGAATCGAACCCATAACACTTCGCGCAGTGTCAAGCGGTGAGGCGACTGCCTAAACTGCTACGCAAACGTGCAGTCGAATACCGTTACATTCAGTATAATCAAATATATGAATGTACTGTTGTCATACGCTGTGTAGTCTACTTTTGTACCAGTATAACATCAGCACCTGACGAATTCAATGCCAATAATAAATATAAACCAATCAAGGACCCACTCAAATTTAATTATCATCATCATCAGCACTGTAGGTATATATACTGTCCCAATGCTGGGCACGGGCCTCTTCTCTCTATGAGAAGGGTAAGGCCATAGTCCACCACGCTGGCCAAGTACGGGTTGGCAGACTTCACATGTCTTTCGAAAATATTATGGAGAACTCTCAGACATGCAGGTTTCCTCACAATGTCTCCTTCACCGATAAACATCCAACTGCACAGCAGCTGCACGACTATAGACTAAATAGAAAAAAGGCCACACACTTTTGGAGCATATTCATGCGTATCATGCGTATGAATATTTTACACTTTTATTCTTGTAATAATACCCAAAATAATATTCCTACAGTCTTTTGGGACAATGTAGTGTACTCACACGCATTTATGCGTATGAATAATGGCCGCACGCTCGCACTCACAGGGAAAGTTTCATGGCGTCTGGCTGGACGACTGGCCCTACAGATTGGTCTGGCTGCGTACGAAGGGTCTTAAAATAGTATCTTAAGTAACATATATAAAATTTAGGTTTGCTAAAATGACGTAGTTTACTTAATTTTTAAGTAACCTTTAAGACGTCTGGCAAAAGTAATGGCCCACGGCAGGTGTCTGGCAATAATGAATTTAAATTTTAGCCAGTATTTTTAAACACATATTTGAATAGCAGCTTTGCTACTTTAACGTAGGTGAGTATGTTTTTTTGGTACCTTTACTTCGCGCTACCTGTGAAATGGCCCGGCGTTCAAGCTAGTGGTTCGGCATACCTCTTAACAAAATTGTATACTAATAATCCTCAAAATTTCAGCTTTGCTAAAATGACGTAGGTCTGGCGGCTCCGGGATCTTACTCTAGAAGTACGTTTGCCCTTTAGTATGAATTGCAATATTATTACAAATGTTTTCTCTGTTTGACTTTTTTTTAGACACATACAGGGTGTAAGGAACGGCGTACCGAAACCCGATACCAGTGATTTAGTACACGATACTGAGGCCCTTGGCGGTCGATTTTTTTTGGAAAATTTCAAAGACTTAATCAATTATCCAAAAAACAGCAATGTAAATAAGAACACGCAAACTCGCCAAGTATATGTTTAATATTTAGAATTTCATAAAACAAGTGCGGGTCGACAATAGTTACTATTTCATAACATTATATAATAAATTCCAAAATAAAGCAAATTCTTTAAAATTTACCGGAAAATTCGACCGCCAAGGGTCTCAGTATCATGTACTAAATCACTGGTATCGGTTTACGGTACGCCGACCCTCGCACTCAGTATATCTTTAAGTTTAAAAATTGATCTGTTCTGAGAGATATTTGAGACATGTTGAAATGGTACCTTCTGATTACAATAAAAACTATTGACCAATTTTATTTGAATTCAATAAAAATCAATAGTTGCTTTCAAGTTTTATGGTTCAATGGTTTCCGCCTACTACTTGCGCCGCGTGCAATTCATTTCCTGAATAAAATGTGACCTATATTGCATCTGGAATTTAGCCATGTGAATATCAGTGAATATTAATAAAAATATATATCGATTGGCAATAGTATGTTAAGTTTGCTTTCATACGTGTTTTATCATGCAGCAAAGTTTTCACATTGATATTTACAAAATAGATTTAATTTATGATGTATGAAATAAGGACTATACCTACTGAACAGTTTGTGACACGAATAGGGTTGTTTCCAACTAGTCACATCAAGCACTTTTAATGAAATGTCAGAAACGACCTTTGCTAAGGCCTTTGTATGAAATATGACTTATTGACGTCATAGTTTTTACATTATTTATTTTTATTTATTTATACTCTTACGCCTGTATCCCCAAAGGGGTAGGCAGAGGTGTAAATATTACACCCACATTTCGCCATGAATTTTTAGGTCCCACGTAATAGGAGGCGAGCCTATTGCCGTTACCGGGCACATCACCAGACTCCGGGCTGCTACTGAGTATTCGGAAAAACCCAGTAACACTTGTGCCCGACCCGGGAATCGAACCCGGGACCTCCGATCAGCAGTCGCATACGCTATCCACTGGACCACGGAGGCAGTCACTATTTACACTTAAAGAAATACAAAAAATATATATAGCTAAAATATATTCAATGAAAAGTAATGTTTATGTAAACCAATTCGTTACTGTCTTACTAACTCATACACGCACCATTACAAAATGGTAACTAAACTCTGCAAATGTATACCGAGTGCTTTTTGTGAGCCAACGTATTACAGTCTTGATACCGTAATTCAGTCCGTCAGGTGCAGATGCCGCCACCGACTCCGAGCGATTAACCCATTTGAGGGTACGACCAACCTACCGACCAGCTAAGGAAGACCTCCCAATATTGACACAAACACTCCAAACCTTCACGCACTCACATACCTACGTGTAGTGTCACGTACGCGAACGCGAAAGCTCACCCTACGGTGGCTTCTCAACGCTCAGAAATGGAATGTTTGTGCCAATACTTGAATATTATTGATATTGCACTTAAATATTCGAATATCAAAATCCCTTGGGTGTTTACCCTGACTCAGATGTAATAAATTCGGTTTATTTAAACAAGTTGATGTATTTATTTGTGTCAATAGAACAGATTGTAATGAAAATATTAACATTGGCAAACCTATTATAATGAAATTTGATGAATTGATATACATTTGTATTTATTCATTCATGATAATGTAAATATTGTATGTTTTTTTTTTGTTATTTTGTAAATGAAATATTATATTAATTGTTTCTTGTGTGACAATAGCTTTTATAAAGTAAGGCTCAAAATGTTTACTTAATTCTAGAAAGATCATCTCAAAAACAAAACGGAAATTTATTCTAAGTAGTGGTCAAGGATAAAATAATAAAGGCTGTGTATAATGACCGGTTTACACGAACTAAGTAGCTAAGCACAGTACTTGTCACTAATACTAAGCCCTCATGTGTAATCAAGCGGATTAGTGCTTAGCATTAGTGTTTGTGTATAGTGCAAGTAAATAGAAAACGATCTTATTTACTAAGCGACAAGCCGATACCCTCAACACAATTTACTAAGGACTTGTCGCTTGCTGATCGTGTGTAAACAGCTTGACAAGATAGTTATTGAGATCGTACCATTTCGAATGTCTGGTCACTAATAACTTCTACTGGCTCCAACGTGTAAACGGTTACTTGTTACTTGTAATATTGAGGCTTAGTATAGTGACAAGTACTAAGCGCTTAGGTGCCAAGTTCGTGTAAACCGGCCATTATTGATGTTTTTTTCGGGTACTTGTGAGCCCACTGACAAGTTTTGTGAACAGTCTAGAAGGTTTTTCGCCGCCAGTATTTTGTATTTTATTGTAAACAATAGGAAGTCACAAAAGAAAATGTTTTTGCGAATAATTACAAAACTTTTGGTGACAATCTTGACGTGATTTTTTGTATATTTTCGAGATATGCAGATTTCTTCGCCTGGCTGTTAATAATAATTAAGCATAGTATATCTGTTGCTACTAAGAATTTCCTTAAAAGAGAATTAAAAAATAATCCAATAGATAATTATGTAGAAACCCAGACTCAGAAATAGCAGTAATCATATTCTTAGATTCACCACACACTTAATTCACCACACCATTCACAGAACATGATTAACGGAGATGTCTATTATACTTACATGTGTACTTATATATTCTATGCTATACGTGTGAACCCTCATAAGACGCATCCTGTTCAATACAGGTCCGCAAATGGCCTTAACCGATGCGGAGGCTTTGCATCAATTAAGCTATTTATTTACCTCCGTACAATATGTGTCTACGTAACTAGTTCAATTACCGATAGTGAAATCATATCTCCGGCCTTGTTAGCTCGATATGAACACTGCAATGTTGCGTCCGCTCCAAAGCTTGTAGGCATACCTGGATACACTATACATAGATACACTACACGTCTTTGATGTGTTACAGACTATACTTGGTAAGACGTGTTGTCTGACTTGGTTTGAATCAGGAATGACGTGATGTTATGCATGTTCTCATGATTAAATGATGATATTCATTTTGCAGGAATTGACTGTTGGGTATCTACCATTTGCAGCAACAGAAATTTGTAGATAAATGACTGCTCAGATTATAGAACGAAATGACTGTAAGTATAGGTATTTGGAAGGACTGAGTCATTTATGTTTTACTATTGCAGTGGGATTTGGAAAGATAATACGAAAGTTTATTCATGGAAGAGAAAGTTTTATTAGTCTCTATAGAATATGTACTAAGTACTGTAAAGTTTTGCAGTGTTAATCCTAATACAAGTCGAAACAAGTACGAATAATAAATACTTTGACTTCATTATAGTGAAGATCCACCTACATTTTGTTTCCACAGATTCAATATTTGTTTAAGAAAGGCGCTATAATCCACTGTAAGATTTATTCGCATGTTCACAACCGTGAGTAAGAAATCTCATATTTTATAGAATAAAATGATGTATTTTAAAAGTTCTATTAGGTACATGATCCTGCCGACCAAACTCATATCTACGAACTAATCATCCCAACTTTAAACCTTGCAGAAAAAGGAAGTGTTGAAACATGAACTCACCTCAACACATCGATCCTTTCACAAAGTTTGTGCCGATACTTTAACATGGACTGGTCCAATATCCAAACAATGATAAGGGCCAACGAGCCTCCATTTCACCCACTAAGTTGGGCGTTAGACACGACCCACATCACAGCGGCTCGCCAGTTGACAAGTCTCACCAATACGGAAGGATCTACACAACTAATTTGATTAGAAACGTCCTGATGAATAAAGTAGTTTGGGATAGAGATGAATGTGGGTTTTGCCTATAACTAGGAACATGTGCATAACTTATAAAAGGTAAAGAGTGGTCCCAACTTAGGATAGCTATTGATTAGTAAAGTTCTAAATTGTTATTCGGGATATTTTCACCGCTTTTGAGTATTTGATATTTTTAATGAGTACGTACGAAAGTTTAGTCGTTTATCGTTGATTAGCTTTTGTGCCAATTTGTGAACCTTTTAAAACGTTTTAATCTTAAACTGTATCTATCTAGTTACAGTTTAAAATTAAAACGTTTTAATATGTTGTTTTGTTGAAACGTTTTAAATGTACCACGAATAGTTTAAAGAGATATTTAGAAAGTAAAGAACATTGAGATCCAAAATGAATGGTCTCAAAATTAAGCACCTACAGAATTTTCTAAGTTGCTTTTTTACAAAAGTCATTACAATTTATCTGGGGGACGGGCGACGCAAGAATTTTGTCTACAAGTAGTTACAAAGTTGAAAAGATTATTTACAAACAATTTTAAACATCGACATTTCTACAACAAACTTTTGATGTTACTGGGCTTCTATTCTAGGAAAGCGAATACGCAACTCATCCAAGATGATCTTAATAATGTTGTTTATTGTTGCGAACCTTCAGCCTACACGTAGGGATATTTAGGTCACCGTCGTAAATTACATATAAACTGAATTAGTTGACGTCGATCAGCAGCCAATATTTGGTTGGGTTAACACTTAGGTGAGTGGGACAGAATATTTTGACGAAATTTAACAAACCTTCTTCAAACCGTGTATACCCGTATGTTATTAATGCGAATGAAGGATATTGAAATCAAGCATGGCTGTGGTTCCAATAGTCATTCAAAACAACGTTTTAGTTACCAGCGTCGTTAGCCTTAGCGTTCTACTTAAAACTTTTGGGAATGGTGGTAAAGTGGTAGAATCACGCCTGTTGAGCTGTGATTGCAGCAGCTCGTCCAGGGTAGTCATACAGTAAATCAGCATATAATAATAGAAATATTTATGTATTTCTACTGCTGAGTTTATCAAAACTATCACGAAAAGTAAAGTCACGCCTGAAGCGCTGTGAATGCGCCAGCTCGTCTGGTGTAGTCATACCAACAATTAACGTATAAAATGAGTGTTTCTACTGCTGTGTTTGCTTCGTTCGGAAATTGAGAGCTCTGGTACCCAGCCACTCTTCACATCTTCCTTTCCTAAAGGATGAGAGTATGAGAAAGAGAATCGGAAGAAAAACGCCATCATAATCTTGCCTTCTTCTTTTCTCTAAGGATGGCAGCACGTGAGCAAAGCTTATTTGGCATCTTTGACTTGCGCCTAAAACTTGCGTTTAGCCACTTAACATTGGATGGCTCGTAACTGGTTTTCTAACTTAATTAAATAAAAATAATTTGCACGTACTGCTACTCTTAATTGCATCAATAAAAGGTTTCCTGAAAAAAGAGGGACAATACTTTAACCGTGCGGTTTCCTTACAAGATGACTGACAAATTACCCAAGGGATAGGACAACAACGCCTACCGTTTTATATTAAAGGATATTTCCTCCATAGGGAATAACCCTTGTCCAATGAGCCGCAACAAGCTTGCAATGATGACGTAATTTCAGTTTCTTTTTTTTTTTATAAAGATTATAAATCCAGTACAGGTGATAAAAGGGTTAAACTTGACATTTACACTGGTCCAAGTATTGTGGTCAATTTCCTGTGTATTTGACAATAGACAATAGATAGGCACACTATCAGTTGTGAATCTGTGATCAGTCTGGGTGATTTTTGAGCCGGTTCTTTAAATTTTTATCCAGCCCTGTTTGAAATAGAATTAGTTTTTATTATAAGTCAAATCGATTAGATCGATTGAGTAACATTTTGTTTAGTCTATTGAAAATTTCTGACAATGGTCACACTGAACTGTGACTTCCGTTGCCGCCTTGTTGAAAAATTAACACGCCGGTTGCCCTATCGCGTGCCTTGTAACTAATTGATATAAATTGATCGCCCTTTTGAAAGCACATAAACCAGCTTCGCGAATTTGTATTGTGAATTCTTACCCTGCCGTCTTTGGTTTGCCCGGCAAAAGTTGAGTTGAACATTGACATTTGCAAAACTGTAATTGTGAATCCTGTGAACTTGCCTCGTGCATTGAAGACGCTGCGTTGGAGTCTGGTAAAGTAAAGATAATTCACTTGCTAATATTGGCCAATCTTAGTCTTGTGTGTATCTAGCTTGCCTCCAGGACTCCACTCAAGAACATCACCAGGAGATATAAGGTAAAATTTTCATGTACCTACTTAGTACTTGTATTCGCTGTGCAACGCAGTGCATTGTGTCTGGATCCTTGTCTATCGTGGTCAGGTAGATGTATTACATCTTCCACTGCGCACCCTGAAAATACCTGCCTGCCTGCGGTAATTCTACACAAATTTTTGGTAGCAGAGCGTGGTTGAAATTTAGCCACTGTTGCGTTACTGAGTACAAACCTCAGATTGGTATAAGCTTGTATCTTATCACCTTGTAGACAGTATTATAGTGTTTGTCAGGTCAGTTATTGTCTAAAATACATAATATTTAATTGTATAAGTTGACCTAGATAATTTGAAACACATTGTCACACATAACCTCAATCAGTAATTGTTTGATTTAAATTGTTAAAATCTAACTTAAATTTGTTGTTGCATTAATAAGTCAGTTTGTTTGGATACATAACAGCTGTATGTATCAATAAATTTAGTAAATTTAGTTTATCTCATAATTATATTAAGTTTGAATCATTACTTATAACAACCAAACTTTGATAAACCTTTGTTTGTTATAATATATAGATAATATTGCTAGGTAACATATATATTCTGTGTTTAATTACTATTGTATATCTCAAATAACACAGCCAGTCTGTCTGTTGCAAATAATTCATTAATTAATTTGAAGTTTCAACTTTTAATTTGTTATAAGTTACAACTTTTGATAACTTTTGTGTTTGTTTCAATATATTGAAACTATTAATTTTGTTGGACAGCAGATACCTGTCACTTGCTTATACTAGCAGTAAACAGACTAATACTTTGTTGGTTTCAAAGAATTAAGAAAAATTAAGTTTTGATTGTTAATTTTATTTAACGCTTGTCCGGGTTCTTTTGAATTTTGATTATGTCAGCTATCAAGGACTTGCGTGCGGCTGCTGGTGCTATTGCATCAGATTTGCGCTGGTTTGCCTCGGCCAGTGCTTTAGTGAACCGGCCTGATCGCTAGCAGGCTTTACTTCAAAGGTACGAGCGGATCGATGATCGCCTGGCAAGTGTGGAACAGCAGTTCCGCACTTTCAGCACTTGCTGTCTCGAAGTGTCAGTCACTGATTTCACTGCTGACCAGCGAAATAAGGTCAGCGAAGACTATGCCCAGGTCTTAGACCTGTATGATGCTGTCTCCAATACTGCGAGACAACTAGTTGCCGATAGGGAAGGGCAACCCGGCCTGAAGCAGGAGCTTCCTAGGTCAGCACCGGGGCTGGTGAGTAGGCTCCCTACTTTGGACCTCCCCCATTTTGATGGCTGCCTAGGAAGCTACCTGGGCTTCGTTAATTTGTTCGACAGCCTGGTCAATGATAGGGCTGACCTTCGGCCAGCACAAAAATTGGCATATTTAATGTCGGTTCTAGATGGGGAGGCTAAGGGCCTCATCCAGCATCTGCCCGTGTCTGACGAGGCGTACCAGACGGCTCGGGACCTAATCACCCGTAGGTACCATAATAAGCGTGGCCTCGCCGACACGCACATCGAGCAGATTTTGGGTTTGCCGACGCTCACCCGGGTCTCTGGGTTGCGCACCCAACTGTTGAACCCGCTTTTGGTGGCCATCAACGCACTTAAGTGCCTTGACCTGCCCGTGGACCAATGGTCCTATCTATTGGTGCACATTGTGCTGAAAAAGCTGCCTGCCGACCTGAGGTCGCGTTTTGAACAACGCTTTGGTGGGGATAGCGCGACCCATCTGCCCTCCTTTGCTGACCTGGAGAGGTTCCTCGAGGATGATCGCCGGGTCTTGGACAACTCCGGTGGTGACACGCTGGCTAAGTCGCAGCCGCCCAAGGTCAAGAAGCAGGCTCGCGTTCACACCCGAGCCAATGTTGACCGGCGCCCTCCTCGCTTTGCAGTCACGCAGAGCCAAGCGGAGTGCTCTTACTGCAAGGTCACGGGGCACAGAACGGCCAGTTGCAGGGCATTTTTGGACCTGCATGTCGCCTCACGTAGGCGCATCGCGACTGCCCGCCGCCTTTGCTTCTCTTGCTTCGGATCCCACTACCAGCGAGACTGCCAAAACTCTCGCCCTTGTCCTCACTGTGGAGGACAGCATTTGGACATTCTCTGCATGAATGCCAGAGAGGTAGGCCGCTTGTCCAACCAGCCGACGCCGCGCACGGGTGTTTTGAAGGTGGCAGCCGAGGCTCACCGGCGCGTAGCCGAGAGTCGCCTCGCTCAATTGATCGCCACTCACCCGGGTTGGAGAACCGTAGCGTGCGCACGCCTCCTCTCTCTCGCGCACCTGAATGTGCTGTTCAGCGTCACCAGCACCATGACTGCTGCCCCAGGTATTCCCCTCCTTTGGCGGAGCGTCCCCGCCTTGACTCGCGCCCACCTCGTTTTGGGCGGGTGCGTCGTTATGACCCCCCACAGATGGCGCGCGGATCGAGTCATCGCGCTTTTGAGGACTTCAAGCCGCACCCTCATTTGGACTTGCCTGGTCCTGGCCAACGGTCGCCGCCCAGGCAACAATAGGTCATTGACCCCTGCCCTATAACGCCAACCTCCCCCATTGACACCGTTATCCTACCAACGGTTGCTGTTAGGGTCTGGGGACCCACGGGGACCTCTGTTGTTGTCCGTGCTATATTGGACACAGGTTCACAAGGTTGCATTGTTTCCACTTATTTGGTAGGGCAGGTTAAATTAAATATGGGTTCTTTTCCAAATTGTACACGGGGCATAGGGGACGTAGCCTCTAATGTTGAAGGGCAAGTTAAGGTTTTGTTTGGCCCTGTTGAATCTTCACACACGAGGATTAGAACCTCGGCTATTGTGCTGAAGAATATTTTGGGTATGCACCCACAGAAGCAGCTACCTGCTGCTGTGGTGAATTTGACATCGGGATTGGAACTGGCAGACCCCAAATTTGACACACCGGGACAAATCGACTTGTTGATTGGCTCTGATGTCCTCGGTGGAATTTTGATTGGTGGGAAAAGGGTGTTGGTGCCAAATGGTTTGACTGCCATCCCGACCATATTTGGATTTGCTTTGATGGGACCTGTACCTAGGGACCCCCTCCACCTGAACTTGATAATTTGTTGGCTGTAGGCTCTGCTCTCTCTGATGCGGTTCAGAGGTTTCGGGAAGTAGAGGAGCCCCCTCAGGCTGCCCGTTTGAATCCAGAACATGAGGAGTGCTAGCTGTTCTTCCAGAACAACACTGGTCGACTCCGTTCTGGTCGGATTATTACGAGGCTACCCTTCCTGTCTGTTCGGCCTCCGCTTGGTGAGTCACGACCTTTAGCCGAAAAGAGATTGTTGGCTATGGAGCGCCGCATGGGTCGTGATCCGAAGCTCAGACAGAAGTACATTGAGTTCATGAGAGAATATGAACAATTGGGACACATGTCTGTGTCAAATTTGGATTGGCGTTCGGTGGAGCACTACTTTCTTCCGCATCATGCGGTATTGAAGCCATCGACTGGCAAGCTGCGCACAGTATTTGATGTTTCTGCGCAGACTTCAACAGGCGTATCCTTGAAACAGTGCTTGCATTCTGGTCCCAAGTTGGTCAAGGACCTTTGTGACGTCATCACCAGCTTCCGACGACATCAGGTTGTCTTTGTGGCCGACATAAAAATGATGTTCAGGCAGACTATTATCCACCCTGATGACCGTCGCTTCCAGCTGATCCTTTGGAGAGAGTCTCCTCGCGATCCCATGGTCGTCTACGAGCTCAGTACTAATACGTACGGGAGGTCAAGCCCCTACTTGGCAATACGTTCTCTTTGGGAGCTCGCAGACCGAGAAGGCTTACGTTTCCCACGAGCCTCCGCCATCTTGAAAGACGATATTTACGTCGATGACATTTGCTCGGGCGCCTCCACAGCGGACGAGGCGATGCTCCTGCCGACCTGAGGTCGCGTTTTGAACAACGCTTTGGTGGGGATAGCGCGACCCATCTGCCCTCCTTTGCTGACCTGGAGAGGTTCCTCGAGGATGAGTGCCGGGTCTTGGACAACTCCGGTGGTGACACGCTGGCTAAGTCGCAGCCGCCCAAGGTCAAGAAGCAGGCTCGCGTTCACACCCGAGCCAATGTTGACCGGCGCCCTCCTCGCTTTGCAGTCACGCAGAGCCAAGCGGAGTGCTCTTACTGCAAGGTCACGGGGCACAGAACGGCCAGTTGCAGGGCATTTTTGGACCTGCATGTCGCCTCACGTAGGCGCATCGCGACTGCCCGCCGCCTTTGCTTCTCTTGCTTGGGATCCTCGGGACGAATTGATAGGTATTTTGGCCTCCGCTGGTTATGAGTTGCGCAAATGGATTTCCAACTCACCAGCGCTTTTGGAAGGCTTGCCAGAGGATCATCAGCAAGATCCACATCTATTTGAGATTGTTGACAACCCCGCCATGATGGCTATTCTCGGCGTCCAGTACAGACCAGTCCAAGACATCTTCACGTATAACATAGACTTGAAATTGCCTTGTTCTTGGACTAAACGTCTCGTATTGTCTACTGTCGCCAGAACCTTTGATCCAAACGGTTGGATTTGTCCTATCATATTTTGGGCAAAATGCTTCTTGCAGAAGCTTTGGACAGCAGGATTGATCTGGGACGAACCTCTACACGGCACTCTTGTTGAGGAATGGACCTCTTTTGTATCCTCGCTTCCTGCCGTCAACGAGATCTCCTTGCCTCGTCCCATCCTTCCTCCCGGGAAGTGCAAGGCCACCCTTCACGGGTTTTGTGATGCCTCGGAACGTGGTCACGCGGCCGTGGTGTACTTGCGCACAGTTAGTGCATCAGGTCAGGTGAGGGTTTCCCTGATCATAGCAAAGAGCAAGGTGGCACCCCTTCGTACATCTCTGACCATTCCGAAATTGGAGCTCTCGGGAGCAGCACTACTTGTACGCTTATTGAACCACGTGTCTAGCACTTTGGGTAAAAGCATTTGTATTAATGGGACCTACGCCTGGACAGACAGCCAAATTGAACTTTGTTGGTTGAAGGCGTCTGTCCACACTTTGGAGGTATTTGTTGCTAATCGCGTTTCCCAAATCCAGAAATCCGAAGTCAAGCTTGTTTGGAGACACGTGCCAGGTGAGCTCAACCCCGCTGAATGTGCCTCGCGCGGATGCTTGACGCCTAGTTTGATAGGTCATTCGCTGTGGTGGGGTCCGGAATGGTTGAGTCGACCAGAAACCGATTGGCCTCGAACGCCAGTTTTGACCTTATGGGTTCGTTCTGTGCAATTGGCACACTTTGAGAAGGAGATTGCTATCCTTAAATCAGGGAGATCGAAATTGTCGGAAGCTGTCTCCAAATTGAACCCCTTTTTGGACGATACGGGTCTCTTGCGCGTTGGAGGGCGTCTCAAGAACGCCAACCTCCCTTACGGAGCACGTCACCCCCTTTTGTTACCTAAGGACGGTCATTTGGTACGCTTGTTGGTAACTGACCGTCACCTTAAAAATTCGCATGCTGGTTGTAATGCGCTCTTGGCCATTTTGCAACGCGAATTTTGGATCTTGTCTGCCCGAAGAATTATTCGGAGTGTAGTCTTTCGCTGCATCCCTTGCTATAAGCTCAAGGCTTCTACCATGCAGCCGTTGATGGGGGACTTACCGGCAGATCGCGTAACTGAAAGCAGGACGTTTGACGGTGTTGGCACGGACTTCGCAGGTCCCTTTTTGGTGAAAACGTCGACACTTCGAAACAGCAAGACTGTCAAGGCCTACTTGTGTGTTTTTGTTTGTCTTTCCACAAAGGCCGTACACTTAGAACTGGTCTCCTCGCTTACGACCGAGGCGTTTGTAGCCACATTTGACAGATTTTTATCCCGCAGAGGGCTGCCTTCCTTGATCCACTCTGATTGCGGCACGTATAATTATTTGAATGAGGTTGTTAATTTTCTTGAAACCAACAAAGCTGATATAGGTGATAGGCTTGCCCGACGTGGGATAAATTGGTTGTTTTCCCCACCAAATTGTCCACACTGGGGTGGTATATTTGAGGCCGCTGTAAAATCGGCTAAAACACACTTGCGCAGGACAATCGGTGAGTCTTTCCTTACATTTGAGGAACTCGCAACAGTGTTTTGTAAGATTGAGGCCGTTTTGAACTCTCGGCCATTGTGCCCGTTCTCCTCAGATCCGAATGATTTGAAGGCCCTTACGCCGGGCCATTTTTTGATTGGTCGCCCACTTGTCGCCTTGCCTGAGTACCCCTATACTGATACGAGACCTGGTCGTCTCTCGCGTTTTGAATTGGTACGCCAGATTACTCAGAGCTTTTGGAAACGCTGGAATTTGGAATATTTGCACATACTCCAGCAACGCGTTAAGTGGACCGACAAGACCGATCCACCCAAGATTGGTGACCTCGTTTTGATCAAGGAGGCTAACCTTCCGCCACTTAGATGGCGCAGGGGGTGCATCCTTCGTTTGGTAACTGGGGCTGATGGAGTTCCCTGATTTGCTGAGGTCTTGGTGGACGGTTCGATTCTGAGGAGAGCGGTTGCAACATTGTCACGTCTACCAACCGATTAGCGGACCGGTAGGCTGGTCCGGGGCGGGTGGATGTTTGAAATAGAATTAGTTTTTATTATAAGTCAAATCAATTAGATCAATTGAGTAACATTTTGTTTAGTCTATTGAAAATTTCTGACAATGGTCACACTGAACTGTCACTTCCGTTGCCGCCTTGAAAAATTAACACGCCGTTTGCCCTATCGCGTGCCTTGTACCTAATTGATATAAATTGATCGCCCTTTTGAAAGCACATAAACCAGCTTCGCGAATTTGTATTGTGAATTCTTACCCTGCCGCCTTTGGTTTGCCCGGCAAAAGTTGAGTTGAACATTGACATTTGCAAAACTGTAATTGTGAATTGTGAATCCTGTGAACTTGCATCGTGCATTGATGACGCTGCGTTGGAGTCTGGTAAAGTAAAGATAATTCACTTGCTAATATTGGCCAATCTTAGTCTTTTGTGTAGCTTGCCTCCAGGACTCCACTCAAGAACATCACCAGGAGATATAAGGTAAAATTTTCATGTACCTACTTAGTACTTGTATTCGCTGTGCAACGCAGTGCATTGTGTCTGGATCCTTGTCTATCGTGGTCAGGTAGATGTATTACATCTTCCACTGCGCACCCTGAAAATACCTGCCTGCGGTAATTCTACACAAGCCCTATGTGAACGTTTTTCATTAAGTCCAACTAAAGTAGTTTGGGATAATTCTAGAGTAAAAATCCAATCTATTCAACAATAATGTAAAAATGCCTATCATATTACCAGTAGAGAGATAATAAATGCAAAGAATTCCGAGCGATCATAATTCACGCCCGTAGTTATAATTTTTGGCGGTAAACGTGAATAGGTGAGTCAGAAAACATGTAATTTAACTTTCCTAGACATTAATTTCGTTAAAAGTACCGAGTGTAACATTTGGGAGGTATTTGGTCTGAGTTTTGCAACCGTCCCTTGTCAAAGCGCCCTCGTTGCGCTCCAACCGACCGAATTTAATTTAAATACGAAACCATAGAGTTTGCCTCCACTGGATAAATACCATGTTTTAAACTTAGTTTTCCAAACTCCGAAATTGGATATGATTTATAACACAGTTTTCATGGTAGTTACCCTGATTTATAGTTACAAATTGGTCTATCAAGACTGTTAAACAACTTCCGAACGGAGGGACCAATTTTATGGCGAGCAATCTTTCTCGCCGATCTAAATATAGTTAATTTATTACCCGTTGTTCGTACGATATTGAAGTTAATTTGATGATTGTAATGTTCGTAATTTGTGGTAAAATTTAATATGACACGAAATACTCGGTGTGCCTCATTTATTGTAACCGATATAGTGCAACGAGGTGTAGTTATGATCACTGTTTTGGAATGCTTAGTACAAGTTTTCAGGTTACTGTATATGTAGGTAGGTACCATGTCCGTCCGCGTTAATCTATTAGCTACTTGAAATTAGACTCGCAGCAAGGCAGAATATATAATATTCTGACTCCGCCAGTTGCGTTCACACACATCTAGCTCACATATGTACATTTATTATATGATAGTGTTTTTTAAACTTCTTATAGGTACAATGCATAAAGCATTGTACAGGACATTGATAGAAAAGCTCTTTCAAAAGCAGCTAGGGTTTCCTTTAAAACGTTTCTTAGTTATTTTGTACCGCATACTACGTAACCGTACCAATTGGTTATAGATACTTCGCTTGGACTAAAACTACATGAGTACTATACACAAGACAAGGCCACTATTGAAACTCATAGCCCTTTCAATCAACCATCGTTTCATCTTTTGTAATACAAATTTTGATACTGTACAACAAAACAAACTTGATCCTTGAAACCCCCCGGATAAATTTGCATCAGAATCGTGTAGTTCATCACTAAAAATAATGGAACCAAATTTCGGTAATCTCAACCGCCCAAAACTGATTTGAAAAATTCTTGACATGATTGATAGCTCCCAAAGTTTGGGAACCACCGAACGAGATGAGATTGCCAGTACGTGAGTAGAAATATAAATGTGCCTTATTATTATTTAAATACGAATACATGACAAAGACATTAGACGTATTTTGCTTGTGATATTTAGGTATATAATAAGAAAATGGTTTTCCTAAAGCTACGGAGACTTAAATCTCAAAGGAAATGATAAAATATTACATTAGAGTTCCATCAAAAAGTACCATGTGGGTAAATAGAATAAGTTTCGGGCAGTGGCAAATAAGAGTTTATCCCGCATTACCAACGATTACTCTGGCGTAGAGATGGGCGGGTGGGTAAAAATTGGGAAGGTAAAAATTGGAAGGAAAGGGTAAAATAGGTAAAAAAGAAAAAATACCCTTTTTACCGGGTATTCATAAAAAATACCGGGTAAAAATTAGTTATATCTTTATATTATTTAAATTCCTTCTTCATGAAATGAATACAGTTCTTATATAAAGTAATTGGCTTAGTCATCAATACTACGATCTACCTTGATAGTTTTGACCTTGACCATTGAATATAAAATATTGATTTTATGTAAAACGAAGTTTAATATCTTTTAAATCTTTAATCAACATACATTTTCTATTAAAATAAACTGTTTAGAATAGAAACAAATATAATAGATTGCACATGATTGAAAGTTAACTGAATGCTGCACACTACCTTATAGAACACATGGGATGTGGACGACTTCAGTGACAAGTTCGTATATATATAAACGGGAATTAACGCGAAC
Source organism: Euclidia mi (assembly GCA_944739405.2). Lineage (NCBI taxonomy): Eukaryota > Metazoa > Arthropoda > Insecta > Lepidoptera > Erebidae > Euclidia > Euclidia mi. The sequence continues at coordinate 41,287,721 of OX123197.2, read as the reverse complement.
ATGCATTAGGTATTTACATACCTTATTTTGCTTGACGTTTCGAGACGGTTGCACGCCCCGTGGTCGCAAGCTAACTGGTGTAGCGGTGTCACGGCTCCGAGTGCGAGGTAGAGGCTTCCATTTCTACCCCCGGGTCGTTTATTTTCGAAGTACCGGCGCAAAACACACTAACCGTATCTGTATATTGAACATTCGCCGACTGCGCATTAAAGTGGGGTGTTGTTAGTCGAATCACTGCGGCAGGTTATACAGAAGTCCGAAGAGTATAACCAGCCTCTATGCTTAGCGTTTGTGGACTATGAGAAAACCTTTGATTTGAACGAAACCTGGGCTAGTGCTGCAGTCTCTCCAACGGTGCCAAATTGACTATCGATATTTCGAAGTGCTGAAGTGTTTGTACGAAAACGCCACCATGTCAGTCCGCCTCCAGGACCAGAGCTCAAAACCTATTCGGCTACAGCGAGGGGTGAGGCAGGGAGATGTTATATCTCCGAAACTCTTCACCGCGGCGCTGGAAGACGTTTTTAAGCTTCTGGACTGGGAAGGACTCGGCATCAACATCAACGGCAAATACATCACTCACCTTCGATTTGCTGATGATATCGTAGTCATAGCTGAGACCATGGAAGACATCAGCCCAACGCTCGATAGCCTCTGTAGAGTCTCCCAACAAGAAGGTCTTAAGATGAACATGGACAAGACGAAAATCATGTCTAATGTCCATGTCTTACCTGCTCCTATCCAGGTTGGGAACTCCACACACGAAGTTGTCGACAAGTACGTCTACCTGGGACAAATGATCCAATTAGGTAGGTCCAACTTCGAGTAAGAGGTCATTCGTCGAATCCAACTCGGTTGGGCGCGTTCGGTAAGTTACGGCATATCTTCACGTCCGATATCCCACAGTGTCTCAAGAAGAAAATTTTTGACCAGTGTGTGTTGCCAGTGATAATCTACGGCGCTAAGACAAATAGGTCGCTAATTATGAGCCTTATCCTAAAGCTCAAGGTCACTCAGAGGGCGATGGAGAGAGCTATGCTCGGAGTTTCCCTGCGAGATCGAATCAGAAATGAGGAGATCCACAGGAGAACCAAAGTCACCGACATAGGTCTCCGAAAAGCCAGGCTGAAGTGGCAGTGGGCAGGGCATATAGCACGAAGAACCGAAGGCCGTTGGAGCAGGCGGGTCCTGGAGTGGCGACCACGTACCTGAGCAGGCATCAGGGGTAGGCCTCCCGCAACGTGAACCGACGATTTGGTTAAGATCGCGGTGCGCGGTTGGATGCGGGCGGCTCAATATCGGTCTGTGTGGAGAACCTTGGGGGAGGCCTATGTCCAGCAGGGTACGTCTCTAGGCTGACATGATGACACATAGGTATATCTTGAAAACATTTCAAAACTAATAAATGAGTAACAATTACTTAGATTTTTCATTTCAGTTCAATAATTACAATGCAACCTAGACAGTAAAAATAAGATATTAAAACTGCACAATTCGTTTGAATCCCTCATTGGACAGTTATAGTGCTATAACTCTTCTCTTGTTCTAATGAGAAAACAATGTCCGCGTATGTTGTTCTGACGACGGTCGCAAATAAAAAAATTATAAAATAATTGTTGTATTTTTTAATAAATACTTAGGGCCTTATCATACCAGCGGTTTGGGAGCGGTTGCGGGGCGGAGCGGATGCGCAGCGAATGCGTCGCGAACACGCCGCGGCTGCGCAGCGAAGACGCCGCGGCTGCGTAGCGAAGACGCCGTGGACGCGTGGCGAATACGTTACGTTTTTGTCGCGTGTTTGTAGCAAATTATCGACGTACAGTACATCCAGTAACTGTACAGTGTGTGTCCAGTCAGTATTTATTAAAAAATACAACAATTATTTTAAATTAAACTGATTTTAATTTTTACCCGGTATAAATTAAAAATGGGTAGGTAAAAATGGGTATTGACGAATCATTTTTGTATATTGTAACATTCAAGATGCAGTTTGTAGGGTAAAATCATATTCTTATTAAATTTATTAAACTTTTCCTCACCTAATTCCTATCTACCCTCAACCTTCGCTTGATCGCACGTCAAACGTGCAAAATGGGCACCTCGCCCCTGTTCCGCGCCGACCTCCGAACGTGAAAGACATTATCCTCCTACGGTCGATGCCTACACATCCCGTACCGGGCGGTATCATCTCGCGAGTGCTCGGTGTGATTGGCAACCACCAGAAAATCAACCTATGGTGGACAAGGGAGACGAGAGGAAACAAACTCCAGCGACAAGCAAGGTACCTATCTCAGCTTTCCTCTTATTTTCCCCACCATATTCACTGGTCCTTCGAGCCGGATCCATATATCCTATCATTCTCAACATCATCAAACATCATTTTCCATGGTTTTATTCCATATCGTACTATATATAAATTTTTCAACTTGAAAAATTTCTACCCTCGTTTAGAAATTGTAATCGTACTTTTCGATCACGTTTTTTCTAAAGTTGTATTGAATTCCGATATAATCTGTTACATTTTCTCAATATTAGCACAGATTTACAAATAATACTACGCATTTTAGTAACTTTTTTATCTGTGTCTCTGTGACAGTTCTTACTTGACTGATTGAACGCTTATTTACTTTTGAGGTTAATTTTCGTACATATAATCTTCAATATGAGCAAAACAAACCAGTATATTGTAAAATTTAACACAATTCATAAAAACATCAGTAAATTGTATGAAATCGGTACGAGTCTATCCCTAAAGGGTGAGGACCAAGCCTTAACTAAGCAGTTTTTAGTTCGTTTTAGGGATATCGAAAAGTATCGCGAACAAATGGATGAACTGTATTCTATTCTTATGTCTGAGTCTACAAACCTTGACAAAAAGAGACGTCAAGAGCTAGACCGTGGTTATGACGAGTTCCAGGAGCAGTTTTACTCTATTCAAGTCATACACTCATCCATAGATTCACAACAATTTACATCATCTAACAACAATTCCAATAGTGTTCACAAGTCTAGTGAAATTCGCCTTCCCAAGCTGTCACTCAATAAGTTTAATGGAATTCATGTGGAGTGGCCAAACTTCATTTTAATGTTTAATAGTTTAATTCACAACAATGATCAGCTTAGTGATGTGGAAAAAATGCATTATTTACTTAGTGTACTTGATAGGGAACCCCTATCATTAGTGAAACATTTAAGTTTAACACCTGAAAACTATACAATAGCATATACCTTACTAACTGATCGATATGAAAACAAAAGAGTTATTGCAGACAAATATATAGAAACAATTTTAAGTCTGCCAAATATTTCTCAAACAAATATGAAAACTTTAAACCGATTTGTTTCCACTATCAAGGAAAGCACTCAAGCCCTCAAAGGGTTGACGTTTGATGTATATTCTTGGTGTTTTTTGTTACTTCACATAATTCTTAAGAAATTACCTATAGAAATACGCACTAAATTTGAATCAAAAATAGATAATACTAAAATTCCAACATTTAAGGAGTTACTTGGGTTCTTGGAAAATCAGCTGCGAATTCTAGAAAACATTTCTAATTCCACAATTACTAAATCAACACCCAGTAACTCATTCAATGTTGTCGAATCAAATGTTAACACATTAAGTTGTCCATGTTGTAGTCAAAACCATTCTTTATATAAATGTAATAAATTTGAGTCCATGATGCCTTCTGAACGGAAGGCTTTTGTTATACAGAGCAAATTATGCTTTAATTGTCTGCGTAAGCATCATGTGTCTAAGTGTTTATCCCATAGTGTTTGCCAATTATGCAAAGGTCGCCATCATACTAAATTACATTTAGGTGATAGAGCAAATACTTCGCCTACACCTCACTCACAGAGTGATAGCAACACCTTAGCTCATACTGCTCAAGCTCAAGTTTTATATAGTGAAGATGGTGTCTCAACTATGGTGTTAGGTACCGCAATCATTTATGTGCAGGATATAAATGGACATTACCATTTAGCCCGGGCGCTTATTGATTATGGATCACAAGTGTCTATCATCACTGAGGATCTGGCACAGCGTCTGCAGTTACCTCGCAGCCAGTCTAACTCTATAATTGGCTTGGGTGGTGTAGTTAACCAACATACTAGGGGGCGAGTAAAATGCAACATTAAATCTGTTTGTCAGGCCGATAAATCCTTTTATGAACAGTTCATTATTATGAAGCGCATAACTGAAGTTCTACCTTCCATGAATGTTAATAAGTCTGTTCAACAGAAATGTAGGCATTTAGTTTTAGCGGATAAACATTTTGATACCCCGGGTCATATTGACTTGCTTCTGGGTGTTGGTATTTATGACATAATTTTTGATGGGTTGCGGTTCAGCCTAGGTGAAGACATGCCTACTGCCTACTCATCAATGTTTGGATGGATCATCATGGGCAAAGCTCCTGCAGCATTGAGTCACATTGCCACCAATGTCTCAATGGCCTGCACTGTAGATTTGAATCTTGCTATGAGTCGGTTCTGGGAAAGCGAAGAGCTTCCTAAGCGGCCCATACAGGATCCTGAAAACATTCAATGTGAAAAACATTTTGTGGAGACACATGCTAGGGATGAGACAGGTCGCTTTATTGTATCCATGCCGTTCAAGGTACACCCCAAGGCATTAGGTGACACACATGTCACAGCCTTGAAGCGGTTCCATAATCTTGAGCGCAGACTTCTCAAGGATGACAGGTTGCGAGAGCTGTATGTCGAGTTCGTGCGAGACTACCATGCAGCTGGACATATGCGCGAAGTCACCTCCCCTGTATCCTCTGAGCGTTACTACATTCCCCATCATGGAGTTCTCAAGGAACACAGCAGTACTACCAAGTTGCGCGTTGTTTTCGACGCCTCTTCGGCTAGTTCCTCTGGTGTGTCTCTAAACCAAATACTTATGTCTGGCCCTAAGCTACAGAAAAACATAGAGGATATTATTTTACGCTTCAGGGTTCACCACATAGTGTTCACTGCTGATATACGACAGATGTATAGGCAGGTCAAAATGGCTGATGAAGACTGTAAGCTGCAAACCATCTTCTGGCGTGAATCCTCTGATCATCAGCTTAAGCAGTACGAGTTGACCACCGTCACTTATGGTGTCTCCAGCTCGGCTTATCAGGCTATTCGTGTAATTCATGAACTTGCTAACTTAAATTCGGACAAGTATCCTCAAGCTGCTCAAGTGCTCCTGGAAGGGACCTTCGTCGATGATATCGTGACGGAATCTTCCTCGCTAGGTTCTGCGCGGCAGCTCCAGCGGGAGATAGTTGCTATCCTCGAGCAAGGAGGTTTCACGCTCCGCAAGTGGTCCAGTAATTCCCAGGAATTGTTGTCACTACTGCCTGCTGACCACTGCGAGTCTCCTTATCGTTTCGATGGCGAGGATAACATATTTAAAATTCTTGGCATCGAGTGGAACTCAAAAAATGATTGCTTCATCTACCATGTTTCAGAGATGAACAACACCATGACTAAGCGTGGTGTGCTCTCCAACATCGCCAGACTGTACGACCCATGTGGTTTCTTAACGCCAACAATATTTAAGGCTAAACTTTTTATGCTAACGCTTTGGTGCCTTGATTCCGGCTGGGATGATCCACTTCCCTCAGATTTTCTCGAATCCTGGAAAACATTTCTGGCCAATTTTCACAACCTAAATAAGGTTTCACTTCAGCGATGCATTCTGCCTGATCAACCGGTTGCGATTCAAATCCACGGTTTCAGCGATGCATCCGAGCGTGGGTATGCATCTTGTGTGTACCTCCGCGCTGAGAGCTTCGATGGCAGCGTTTGGCTTCGCATTCTCGGCGCCAAATCACGCGTAGCTCCTTTGAAGCAGAAGCTAACAATACCCAAGCTGGAACTCAACGGCGCTCTCTTGCTAGCTCATCTGATCGAGCACATAGTTTTAAATTTACGAGATAAAATTCCTATTCAATCCATTCACGCCTGGACGGATTCTACCATTGTTTTATCATGGTTAAAGATGTCACCACACAGATTACAAACATTTGAAGGTAATAGAGTGTCACAAGTCCAAGCCTTGTGTCCAAACATTGTCTGGAAGCATGTTCCATCGACAATGAATCCAGCTGATTCTGCTAGCCGTGGCCTGACACCATCTGAATTGGTAGAACATCCTCTATGGTGGTCCCCACCTTGGCTTGCAGAAAATCCTGCGACATGGCCTGGGGACTTGCCTTCAGTATGCGAGGTGGATTTGCCTGGAGTCAAATCAACTTCCCTTGCTTCCACTGCTGCTCGAGTTCTGCCTTCTTCATTACTTCTGGACAATTTTAGCTCGCTTACCAAGCTACAGGCTGTTGTAGGTTGGTGCAAGCGATTCCTGTTTAACAGTTGCAATGCCATTCAGCGGCGCTCCGGACCTCTATCGGTTTCAGAATTAAACGATAGCTTGAGTTGTATAATCAAGTTGGTCCAGTCCGCAACGCTGTCCGAAGAAATGGAATCACTGCGCAGTGGAAGGGGGTTAAAGGGAGCCTTGATGCGACTAAATCCGTTCATCGGTGACGAAGGGATTCTGCGAGTTGGCGGTAGAATCAGTAAATCCGAGCTGAATTTTGCTGCTAAGCACCCTGTAATATTACCGAAAAATCATGATGTAACAAATCTGATTATTGAACACTACCACAAATTATATCTTCATCCTGGCTTGGCCACCCTGCAGGCCCTACTCCAGCGCAAGTTCTGGATCATATCGGCTCGGCGAGTGATTAAGCAGGTGATATTTCGCTGTCAACGTTGCTATCGATTGCGTCCCAGGTCTACCGAGCCATTCATGGGGGACCTGCCGTCCAGTCGAATCACCTCAGCTCGACCCTTTCAACGCGTTGGAGTGGATTTTGCCGGTCCCTTTTGGCTAAAGGTTTCTAAGATTCGAAACGCCAAGGCAATGCGATGTTACCTTTGCATTTATATTTGTTTCACTACAAAATGTGTTCATTTGGAGATCGTATCTGAGCTTTCCACCGAAGCTTTCATCGCTTGCTTGGATCGGTTCATCTCCCGCCGAGGTCTTCCCTCAGATATTTACAGCGACTGCGGCACGAATTTTGTAGGTGCCCGTAGCCACTTAAAGGAAATTTATAAATTAATATCGAGTTCATCGGACGATATTCATAATTCTTTATCTAACAAACAGATTGCTTGGCATCTGAACCCGCCTGCAAGTCCCCATATGGGCGGCTTGTGGGAAAGCGCTGTCAGGTCCGCCAAATTAATTCTCAACCGCGTCCTAGGCGACCGCTCTTTATTTTTCGAGGAATTGGCAACAATTTTCACTAAGGTAGAAGCTGTCTTGAATTCTAGACCACTGTGCCCTCTTTCAAGCGATCCCAGCGATTTAGAAGTCCTAACTCCTGGTCATTTTATCATAGGGCAACCGCTGTTGGCGTTGCCGGAACGGAACGTAGAGGATAGCTTCATTAGCCCGCTGAAGCGTTGGCAGCTGCTCCGACAAATCACCCAACATTTTTGGAGACGTTGGCACTCCGAATACTTGCACACTTTATCTCAACGCCATAAATGGCTAGTAAAAACCGCGAATATTCATGTCGGTGATTTGGTCCTCATTAAGGACAGCTCTCCACCGCTTCAGTGGCGTAAGGCTCGCGTTACTCGTCTCTGTCTCGGCAAGGACAACATCGTTAGGGTAGTGGAATTGAAAACAGCAACTGGAACTATGCTCAGGCCAGTTGTCAAACTTTGTCCTTTGATACCTAGGACGAACTAAAAACCTTTACTTCAACTTTAAAAAAAAATCAATTAAGTATTATTTATCATTAAAATCAACATATTTTTATAGATTAATTGAAAATCAGCGTGTCTATCACCATTTAGAAAATCAGCGTGTTAATCACCACTTAGTAAATAAGCATTCAATTTAGTACTTATAGCAAATTTTACTATTTCTTTTTTTTACCCATCTTAAAGAGCTGACTCGCTCTTTGAGGGGCGGTATGACAAATCATTTTTGTATATTGTAACATTCAAGATGCAGGTTGTAGGGTAAAATCATATTCTTATTAAATTTATTAAACTTTTCCTCACCTAATTCCTATCTACCCTCAACCTTCGCTTGATCGCACGTCAAACGTGCAAAATGGGCACCTCGCCCCTGTTCCGCGCCGACCTCCGAACGTGAAAGACATTATCCTCCTACGGTCGATGCCTACACATCCCGTACCGGGCGGTATCATCTCGCGAGTGCTCGGTGTGATTGGCAACCACCAGAAAATCAACCTATGGTGGACAAGGGAGACGAGAGGAAACAAACTCCAGCGACAAGCAAGGTACCTATCTCAGCTTTCCTCTTATTTTCCCCACCAGGTATAAATGGGTATTTACCCAAAGTCTGGGTTTTTACCGGGTATTTGCCCATCTCTACTCTGGTGGCCTTATTGTAAAATATAGAGTAATAAAATTATTAGGGCCTTATCTGTGTAACATTTATTATACCTACTGATTTGTCATTTTGGTGAGCTTCTTATATTCATTGAGTCGATTTTCTAATTGAAATTAAGAACTGCCTTTTTTGACATCTGCCTTTTTTGTTGTAAGATTTGACCTCTTCGTTACAATGAAAAATACCTACGTAGACCGCTTTAGAAATTGTTAACTGTTTCATTACTTGGCTTGGAAAAAACCACAGTCTACTAACCTGATTTATCCCGTAAACAATTCTTAAGTAAACCTAAAAATCTTAAGTTTCCGCAACATACCAAACGAAGCCACACAACTCAAGGAAACGGATAATTGAAAGGAAGAAAACCAAGTCACGTACATATTTCAAAAGCGTAAATGAAAGGTCTCTTTTTGTTTTCTTTTAATGCCTGCTGGTTCTACACATTAACCTCATTAATCGTTGTATAACAATCTTGTGCACAGCTTGGCTTTTTTTGCTTTAGTATAAAATTACACATCTCGAGAGAGAAACATTCTTTTCCATCTATTTTTGAACGTAATAATCTAGACAGCATCCATGGACAGGCACACATATGTACATATTGGTGTATAAAGTTGCAAGACATGTTGCAAGCATGTCTGATCGTTATAAGCTTATACGTATTTTAGAAACTTCAGTCTGCATTACCAGTATAACAAAGGCCATGGCACCAACTGCCCTACCCAAAATAATACTCTAGAAAACTACTTCCCATTTACTATTGAATGGTTTTAGTTTATAGCCGATACTAGTAATACACATAACATAAACAGAAATGTTCGCAAGGGTTACATAAAAAGGGGTTTGCAGTTAATGTAAATATTCAACAGTCGGGTTACAGTTCCGTACATCGGTTACTTATTGTTCAAACTGGCGTATCGACCGGGTACTCAATGTTCCCGAATTGTACGACTTGCGATTTATAAAATGTATTTATCTGCTCAATTCTGCGTGTTTTTATGCTGACACCCATAATGGTTCTGAGTAACAAACGGAATATCGCACCTGAATTTTATTTTACGATATTTTGCATGATATTCAAAATTTGCAAGTCTAATGTCAATTTCACCAAGAAGTCGTGTTTTGTCCATATTCATACTGCTAAGTAGAGTTAATAACACAATCTTAATAGTCCGTTATAATTTAGTCAAAGTCTATTTATATAGCCAAATATCAACATGTAGTCTATAAATAAAATATATATAAATATAATGAAATGAAATATTTATTTTTGGCACAAATGGCACACACTAAACATATTTGACAAAAAAATAGGTACGAAACAAATATTAAAAGAAAAACCGCAGCCTTAATAATAAAATAAAATAAAAAACAAAACATATTAAAATGAAACACTAAAACCTAGACTAAAACAAATAATATAAACAAAGGGCAGATCGTTACGTCTGCTCACTGGCAACCCAACGCTTCCCGGCTGACCAATTGGAAGCCGTCTGCCGCCATTGGCCAAATAAAATACAAACAAACAAAGCAACTAAAGATGGTGTCAGTGAACAGCGATACCAATCGGAAAATTTATAAATTTATTTATAAATTAAGTTAAAAAACATAAGTGGAAGTGTGTGTCTCATTGGTGCCAAAAATTGGACTACGCTCAGTATACGTTGCGGTTGTTATGCCGCAACATTGGTATGCGCAATCCATTTTAGTGGCGTCGGCGCCAGTGTCTGTTTATAACTTTAAAGTACAAACTAAAATCACTTTGCTGTATGATATGTGTGAGTAGATACGATGTGTTAAACATATCAAAGCAAAATAGTGTTGAATATGTGGTGTCGTGATGCAGAATCTTGCGTGTACTAATGTAATTTTAGAGCAAGCGTCAGTGTGCTATAAGTACCAACCTATACCGCCTTGGTTTACGCGCGCTTGCGCCCAGATTGTTAACATTATAAATAAATACATAAATAAATGGTAAGTAATTTTAAAGAATAGTGTAAATTAAAAATAGGATAGTCATGCCTTTTAAATAAAGTGAAACAAAAAAAAGGTTGTGTAGTTATTACAATAAACTTGTTTTGCTACAGGACCGGAAGACAGTCCTTAAAGTTATGAAATGGTTTTGCCAGGAAGAAAATAAAGAAAGCCCAACCTTCAATGCGACATTTTAAATTTAAATCTCCAATACGCCACAACAACACTGTCTGGAACTTGGGGTCTGCTCCGTTACCTGTCGGCTATACCCAAGAAGGTAAGTAGGTGTTTGAGTACTAGTCATAGATGTGTTAAAAACTGTTTTGAAGTTAGAGAATGGTGCAAAGTGAAATTTTCTGTATAAAGTATATATAAGTATTATTTTAATGGTAAGAAATTGTGTTATAGATATATATGTATAATAAAGTAAGTACAGTAATTAAATATGTATAGAAGTTTATAAAGTTAGGTATTTGTAGCTTTTTGTGTTTCTAGCAAATATTTCTTTAGATATACAACAAAGCTATTTTTGGTTTTCAGGCTGCGGATTGGTGGTGGTAGATCATTCCAGCAGTGTGTTGCGGCATACTTGAAACTACCCCTGAATGCAGTAGTCCTGTGCTTGGGCATGGATAGTGGGTTAGTGACTAACCTCACCATGTGCTTCGACTGAGTATCTCTCCAGCATAGCCTGTCATATGACAGGCTATGCTGGAGAGATACTTTTTTTTGAGATTTGGTGTTTTGGCTTATATAACTCCAAAAAGTAAAGATGCCAAGTGTAACTTTCTTCTGGAAGCAATGGTAAGAATATTGTGTTTATTCAGGAAAGGAGTGACATGGCTGCGTCTGGGTATATTTATGCAAAATCTTACACAAGCATTTGGTATGCGTTGTGTTAGCCGAGCAGTGCGAGATAACAGACATGGCCCATAGACAGCATCGCAGTAATTTAACCTGGCCAATACCAAACTTTCCACCAGTTGCTTCCTTACAGGTATACTGAGAAATTTTCTGAGGTTATACAGTACTCTAAGCCGGTAAAAGCAGTTACTTGCAATCCTGCCTATGTGGGCCTCAAAGCGCAGTTCCGGGTCCATGGTTAATCCAAGATTGCAGACACTGTCTGCTCTCTGTATAGCCTTGTCTAGTATCAGTATTTCCGGATTAGCAGAGAGTATATCCCTGATTTGATTTTTACTACCCAGCACCATATACTTAGATTTTTGGGGGTTTAGGGTAAGAGAATTTTGCTTTGACCACTCAGTGACTCTCTGTAGGTCTTCATTGATATTCTGGACAGCTGACGATATTGTTTTAGGTTTAAAAGACAGATACACCTGCAAGTCATCTGCATAAATGTGATATTTACAGTGTCTGAAGAACTGCACTACATCAGCACTGTAGATTAAGTATAAAAGAGGCCCAAGAATTGATCCCTGAGGCACTCCTCTTTTAACAATACGCGGCTCCGAAGGCCTTACACTACCATGAATCTCCACAATTTGGGTCCTGTTTGATAGGTAGCTATCAAACCACTTCACTGTTTCAACTGAAAAGCCATAGTAGGAGAGTTTGGAAAGCAGCAATGTTGGATCAATTGAGTCAAATGCCCTGGAGTAGTCCAACATGACCAACAGTGTACCTTCCCCCCTGTCACGAGCCTCGAGTACACTTCCCACAACGTCACACAAAGCAGTAGTAGTACCCCTCTTCTTACGGAAACCTTACTGTAGGTCAGGGAGAATGTTGTTGTCCTCTAAATATGTCATTACTTGGGTGTATATTACTCTCTCCAGCTCCTTGGACAGACATGGCAGTATACTAATAGGCCGTAGATCTTTCACAGACTGTGGACTGGTGGTCTTGGGAATGGGCCGCACCACTGAGCAGCGCCACAATGCAGGGAATGTATTAATGTAAATAGACCTGTTTACTATGTCTGTAATGGTCTGCGCAGTGGCTGGAAGTGTTAGGGAGATCATGTCCATACTAATGCGATCGATACCTTGAGCGTTTGTGCCTATAGTGTTTATAATCTGTACAATAGTTTCTCTTGTCACTGGCTGTAATTTAAAGGTGGCCAGTCCATACCTGTGATGTTCCAGGTATGACAACTGCGAGATATCCACCTTGCACTCTTCAGGTACATCCAAAAAAGCTATATTTATTGCATCAGGGTCGTCAAATGTTTTGGGTAGGGTTTTTTCTGTGTGGTCCGGTAGTATTTCACATTTTAGATTCTTCCATAGCTGTTTTGGATTATGTAAGTTGTTGTTGATGTGTTTAGTGAAAAATGCCTTCTTTTCTGAGTTTAGGGCGAATGTGGCCTGATGTTTTAGATCCAGGTAGTACTGTTTTTTCTTCTGATCATGCCTTAACCTATGATATATTTCTCTGGCTTCATCTCTGAGTTTAAATAAGAGTTTAATATTGGGTGTAATCCAGGGTGTAGGTCTGGTCTTAACAACCAGTGTTTTGGTTGGGGCATGTAAGTCATACAAAACCTGGATCCAGTGATTGAAAGTAGAGACCATATAGTTGACATCACACATATCACTAATACTGGACCATGGGATTGAGGCTAGGTCAGTCAGAAAGTACTCTTCCAATATGTCCTTGATAGGGCGGTATACAATCGTTTTTGGGCAAGCTTTTGATTTTTTAAAGAGTGATTCACAAGTGCCAAAAGAGTGATGACCAAGGTCACTATTGGAGTCCACCACTATATTTTGTATGGTTAAATCAGTACATATGACATCTATAAGTGTGCTGCTGTCTCCCACATAGTCTGTTGACACAACCTGTCTTAGTTTAAAAGTACACAGAAACTCGTTAAGAGCTCTAGTTTTAGAGTTACTAATATTCAGCATATCTATATTGAAATCGCCCAAGAGTATGACATTATCATATGGGGCCAATGAGCTAATACTCTCTGTTAGTCCCTCAAAGAACCTGTCAATGTTGAACCAGGGTGGACGGTATGCTGTACCAATAAGTAGCTTATGGCCATTAACTGTTGCAGACAGCCATAATTGCTCGATGTCTGGCTGTTCGGGATGGGGTTTCACTCGCGCATTAGTGCCTGTCCTGATGTAAAAAGCTACACCTCCCCCTCGTCCGGACTTTATGCTGGTTGGTCTCGGAATATGCTTGAGCTTGTAGCCTGGCACACAGGAGGCGCGTCTGTCTTCACCCGGTCGCAGCCATGTCTCATTAACCGCTAGTATGTCGACGGCATGCCGGTCCATAGAAATTAAAAATTCGTCTTGGTTGGTTGCAATGGTGCCGGCATTGAATAAACCAAACTTCAAACACTTGCTATTTGGCATTTTGTGTGTCTAAGAGATCAATGTACTGTGTGTATAAAGTATAAAGTAGATATGTTTTGTCTGTGTTTGTATTATTGTTGAGAAAAGTAGGCACTTGTAAATATACTGATAAATAGATTGTGTAAATATTATATATATGTTTTAGATATATGTAAATTGAATAAGTTTTGTGTGATGACTTGTGGGCATGATGATATAACATTAAGATTATAGTTATAGCTGAATATAATATAATGTGAGTAATATGACTGAGTGTAAATATTATAAGGTAGCATGTATATAGATAGAAAGCATTTTGTTGAAAGTTATAGCTACTAACGAGTTCCATTAAAAAGTGTAGCGAGCAACACCAAATTAAATAATAATATATAGTCCTTAAGTCGCATACTTGTTTCCACATGTGTTTGTCTTATCGCTATGCTGGCGCCAACGTTATGCAATTAGTAAACTCATAAATCCCAAGAGTTTGACAAATTTATAAGAGTTATGTGACAGGCATATAAGTAAAGAAATAGCCATGAAATGTGAGAAAATATTGGCACTGTAGTGTTCACATGCGGTGTAGTTGAGGATCATAAAAAAAGGGATCAACGATAAGAAACGGACCTTGTCAGGTAGTAAGGATTCGAGAGGCGTTGCGTTGGTTGTGTTTGACTGGACAGTCGATCTTAGGAGGCGGAGCGAGTCGGGTCCCAGGACAGCGCTGCGTGGGAGTGGAGAAAGTACGGGGACAGTCGGTCTTAGGACGCGAAGGTTGGCAGATCTCGGGCACGCGTAGCGTGATAGTTTAGGAATTACGGAAAGAACGGTGTTTCGGGAGACAGTCAAGGTGGGGACGCGGAACCAGGCGGATCTCGGACAGTGAATGTTGGGACGCGAAAGAGGGCAGATCACGGGAACGCTCTAGCGTGGTGGTTTAGACAGTTGGTCTTATGGCGCGAGAGAGATCGGAACTGGCCTAGCGCGAAAGAGGTTCGGTGTTGGTCGATAATTAGTGCTTAGTGATATCGAAGAACAAGGCGAGCGGCTTCAAGAGAAGGTGATCAGCACAGGGCAAGGGGTAAGTTTGGCAGCGACGCAGCTAAAAGTCCGGTGAGTGTCTGTTATTCACTTTACTGTAATTTATTGCATGAACTGTATAACATTAATAACTCTGTTGTGTATCTATGTCTATATCACACCATATACATATATATACTAGGCTGACTAAAATATAAAGTTCTCTATGAGATATTGTACATAGTTATATTATTAATAACCGCGTGTACCATTAGTAGTGGTTCGTACCTTGTTGATGATGGATGTGAAGACGAGCGATGTATGATGGGAGTCTCCGTATTCGCGATCAGGTGGTAGAATGCAGGACTTTCACAATCGCTGTCTAAACCTGCGTACAGGCCAGTACATAGCAGCTGACAAGGTTTTAAAGAGCGAAAGAAGAGCCACCTGTCGGTCACGCGGTAACCGTTAGTCCCGGCAGCTAATCTAGCGGCGATTGTAACGAGAGCTTCCCCGCAAACTATGCGCGATGGCTTAATACGTTTTAATTGACTATGTTTGTATGGGCTTCAATGTTGTGCCTTGCGGCAAGGAGGCGTTTTGTGGCATCAGTTCCGAGACTGTTACTGTACGCTCAATACTATACACTGGATATCGCTGAAATACTCGGCGCCGATAATACTATATGACTAATATACCTGGATCATGTTCTCCGTCTCCCTGGAGCTGCCGTCTCTGAGATACGCTGCCTTGTACTCAAGTACCAATATGTGAAGCATGAATATATGGAGAGTGATTTTGTGATGACAAACCAATACTAATGTATCGCTGTCTTTAGTATTTTGATGTCCACTTTCCTTCAATTATAAGCATTTACGTTTGGTAAATGCTGTCAGCAGAGGAATATAAAGTAAGGACGAATTCCATGGTCCTGCGCGGGGAAGTGCGCGGGAACCCTGGCCACAAAATTACTTGGCGGGGCTGGCATTTTAAACCCAGTTATTAAGAAAACTAAAATTTTAATCAGCCTGGGGTCTATAGGATTCCGTTACATTTGGTGCCGTGACCAGGATCCTCGTCATAAAATGTTTTGATTCACTTCAGAACAACGAGGAAGAACTTAAAAGTTACTACACAAACACAACGTAGAAAAATACAAATACAACGTAGAGAAATAACCATACACAGCGTAGGAAAATATCAAATTAATTAGACACAACGTGCCATTCATTAATCGATAGACGATCATGTTCATTTCAGAAAGACGAAATAATATTTAAGTCACGGCAATTATCTCAATATTTAATAGTCCGAGGGGGGCGATATTGCGCCTAAGTGCCACACTTTCCCATGTGTTATTTATTTTTATGGCACTATGGTTCCTCTTATAATATCGCTGTATCTTGAAAGTAAACATATAACTGACTACATATGTTGAAACGTTTTACATAAATGCTGCTCATGCGTGTAATTTATACTGTATGTCGATTTCGAATCTCGACAGTGGTTATATTATTGGCTACAGAAAATGCTTTACGTTTGAATATATCGAGATCGACTCTCGATAATAAGCATATTATTGGTTACCAGCACTTGCGTGTCAGGTTTGCTGTTTGAGTCCGATTCGTGATGCAGACTAGCGATGGTTAGAAGTGTTAGAACTAATTTTGGATAAGGAAAGAGAAGTATTTTATATCATATAGATTATATTGATAGGATATCTGGTGTAGGACATTAACATGGCTTGAGATTAATGTAAAATGCACACCAAAATATTCCGTGGAACACCTAGGTGTAGTTAAATCAGGTTAGACTCCTGAGCAATGTCTGTGACGATAACTATATTGATGTGCAACGTCAACAAACTAGTCGCCGTATTATTAATAGCGTGTTCGATAACTGTATATAATAAGAGGGAATTATTTAAGGATAAATAATGTTTAATATTTTGTTGGAGTTGCGGGACAGGAATTTATTACACTAACGTACTGAAATAGCAGGTTCGACTCCTGTTGCTATGATATTTTGAAATGTTTTCAACAAACTTACTGAAATAGCGGGTTCGACTCCTGTTGCTACGATATTTTGAAATGTTTTCAACAAACTTACTGAAATAGCGGGTTCGACTCCTGTTGCTATGATATTATAAAAATGTTTTCAAAAGACTTACTGAAATAGCGAGTTCGATTCCTGTTGCTACGATATTTCAAAATGTGACACCATTTTAACAACAACTGTGTGACAACAAACGTATTAAATTACGAAATCTAGTAATAATATCTATCTTATGCATACGCGTTCTTTGGACAAGCATCTATTAGTTTATTACAATGGCTGGGTGGAGATTCTTACAGAATGCATAGGGGTTTTATTGATGAAGTTTACACGAGCTTTAATTGAGAAAAGGATTATTCTGAGGTCATATATCAGTAAATTTTGTTTCCTAACGTGTTAGCAAGTAGATTAGGGTAATATTAGCCCACTGCAGTATTTTGGTATACCTTATAAAAGCTCTAGGTTCGATTCCTGAGCATTGGTGAAAGTCGGCGGATATTATACTCATGTATCTAATGATCGGCGTCGGCTTTATAGAAGTTGTACAATGTGATTTTAAATATTTTGGGTTCGATTCCCAAACATAAAAGGAATGCACACTATTGTTGAACACGGAACTATTTTGTTAATTGTTGTTATTATAGCAGGAATTAATACTTCGCCGATAATGTGCGTCTGGAGCTGGGTTTAGTGACCATCGTTTTAAAATGTTTTGTTTTAAAATTGTTTCCCAAACTAGAAAGGCAATGCAATAAGCCGACATCTGGCACGTTTTGTTTCCAAATGCCAGCGTGTGAAAAAAAGGGATAAAACAAAAAAAAGGAAACACATTTTAGATGTTTATTAGTTAAAAGAAAGAAGGCTAGAAAGGAACTATTGTTCTTTTGTATTATTGATGTGCTTTGTCCGAACGCGCCA
The DNA here is from genome assembly GCA_944739405.2 of Euclidia mi. NCBI lineage: Eukaryota > Metazoa > Arthropoda > Insecta > Lepidoptera > Erebidae > Euclidia > Euclidia mi. Next base: position 41,270,003 of record OX123197.2, on the reverse strand, counting down.
ACACGCACGTGAAAAGGACAGGATGGGCTACTTTGTTAAGATATGATTGCGCATGTGGCGCATTGTTTTAAGGAACTGAATGGCTTTTGGGGATGGGTTCGAATCCCGCCGCTCGTGATATGAAATAGTTATTCTACACGTGTTAGTTTTGGACTTTTGTATTATACCTAACTATTACAGTATAAGGTATAGAATATCGCAGGATTGGGTTTAATTGAGTATTTACAATACTTATTTATCTATGTTACACTGTAATTGCCAGTGGCCATGATGTATTTGTTATGGTAGGGATGTACCCTTTACATTTAAAAGCGCTCAATATACCAGGGTTCGAGCCCCGGGTTTACTTAGAGTTTGACATTGGGTTCATATTTATTATGACATTCGAGAGGTTTGTAGGTAGTACTGTATGCAAACAATGTCTTGAACTAGACTCATAGACATAATTTAGCCCTATCGTGTAATAATATTCGTAAGCAGCTAATTTGATTCTGGAGTTCAAATAAAAATACTTAATATTTTGTTGCTAGACTCATACAAAAATACTTATTACCCATCCGTACTGAAAAATATTCATTGGTGATCCGTATCACATCTTCTAATTATCTGTTAGTTTGTATCCGGGTTTAGTACTCAAACAGAAGTCGTATATTATATGACTAATCTTGGAAGTTTGATACTCGTGCCATTTCATTTAAAATTCCAGGACCCTACGTCACCTTTTACATCAACTACCGCACGTGTTGTTGCGTCCGTCGGCTGTGAGTACAAAGTAGCGGCGTTCCGGTAACGTGAAAGGCAGTTGCAGTATGCGTTGAAGGACATATCTCACATTGGATCATCTAACACAGAGCTAAGTTTTCATTATCTTTACTAACTATAAACGCGCACATCGACTAACTTCAAGCAAGTGGACTCCCTCTGATCTGAACTCGAAGATATACAATATTAAACGAAGGTTTAAGTTACAAAGGCCCTTTTGTGTATCGTTCGTTATATAGAACTTTTCTTTATGGCATAATATATTTGGCAACTGCATCCAACTGCACGAGTAATAATCGTAATTGTTATTTACGTTAACTGTAATCAGAGCCTTAATAATGAAGCAGATATCATGTCGATACGCTTGATGATCCGAATGAAGAACTGATTGGAGCGGCCATCTCGCCGGATGTTGTGGGTTCGATCCCCGCACGTACAATTCAAGCTAAATGGGAATAATTCCTAGTGTGGGACCGAGTTGAGAATTGTTTAGTTGTAGGGACTGACGAGCTATCGTCTGGGGAAAACCGACTGCTGCACTATACTATTGTTTACGACTATTTAGCTGTCAATTTTGATAAAACTAGTCTTTTATACGAGTGTGTGCGAACTATTTCAGCCACTGCTACCTGACGCTATGTACACCCACTACTGAACCCGATTTGGACGAGTGCGAATGGCGAATCAGGTACCTTGATCATACCACGCTGCACGTTTATCGCGATGACATCTGGTATGTACACTTCCATTCTAAGCATGGATAGGATGTCTTATAGATTATACTACTGTTTTGAGAATTTATTGCTAAAACGCCATTTGACTTATTGGAATACATAGATTACGGGCAACTGGTGATCTTGGTTATGTGCGCTAGTTCTAATAAGAAGGTTAGGTCTGGTAGAAGAAGGAATATACAGATAGATTAGAATTTTGATAATTTCTCATAGACATAGTTAAACGTTCATACTTGATTAGGCACAGTTGAAGCAACAATTGCTAAAGGATTCTTATAAGCATCAATGTTGTCATAATAAGATGGGTGGAGTATAGTTCGTTAGTTAGGGTATCGTACGGTACGGCATTTGCAAAGGGTATAGTACCCTACTATACCCTTTGCTATTATTATCAATCAACTATAAGTTAGGATAAGTGGATTTGCCGGCAGTTAATGGCGGAAAACAAGATGCAGTTTTAACTGACGTACTCTACTACATATGCTATTGTATCTTTAGTGAAAGCTCATACGCTATTTATTTATTTATTTTATTTCGGAAAACAAACAATTACACAATATATATTACAATTAAGTTTTGTAGTACATGTGGGTTATTGTATAATCCACAACGTTTTCACAGATTACTTTAAACGTACAGTGAAGTTAAAATTGTACATGTTCGTTATCTTTAGTGCATCTAACACTTACTTACTATGACATAATTTGTTATAACTAATTAAACTGTATATTCACGCGATTCTTCTATCCTCTACAAATAACTTTTCATACAATTGTTTCCTATATTTACGCTTACACAAAGCAAAAATATCAACATCAATGAATTTTTTATTGTATATCGAGACTAGTTGTCGAAGGGGCGCTCGTTCACCTGCATTAGTACGACTAGTGGTTGTGGAAAAAAGTGGATATGTACGAGATGTTCTTTTTATCACAGTTCTGGGAACAAGATAACAAATACTATTAATAATGTCAGGGCAGTCAAATTGATTGTGTACCAGCCCGTAAAGAGTCATTCCCTTCAACAACATTCGCCTCGACCTTAATGTCAGTAGGTTGAATTTTCTCAAAGACTCCTCGTAGCGGAGATGCTTCAAACGACATCTATACTGCATCGACTTTATATACTTGCGCTGCACTCTTTCGATTGTATTATTATATTTATCATAAAAGGGATCCCAAACCACACCAGCATATTCCACCTGCGAGCGTACCAAGGTTTTAAACAAATGTATATAAGTAGCCGGTCGTTTAAAATCCGACGTGGCTCTCATGATAAAGTTAAACATTTTAAAGGCCTTACTTACTATTTTATCTATATGTACATTTAAATGGAGCTTATTGTCTAAAATAATGCCTAGATCCAGAACGTTCGTTACATACAATAGAGGTTCATTACATAGTGTGTAATGATAATTTACAATTCGTATATTTTTCGTAAAATGTATGTATTTGCATTTTGCTATGCTTAGTTTAAGTTTATTTATATTGCAATAGTCTGATAGTCTGTCCAGGTCCATCTGAAGATTAATACAGTCATCAATGGTTCTAACTTTTTTAAAGACTTTTAGATCATCAGCGTAAAGTAAAAAATTACTATGATGAAAGCATGTACTGATATCATTGATGTAAATAGTGAATAATAACGGGCCAAGTATCGAACCTTGTGGGACGCCCGAGGTAGCAAGAAACGATCCTGAATGATAGCCATTACACACAACAGTTTGATTGCGGTTTGTTATATAAGAACAGAACCAGCGCAGTAAGTTCCCTCTAATGCCATTATAAGAAATTTTATTTAGTAATATTTCATGATCAACTCTGTCAAATGCTTTTTTTAAATTGGTGTAAACTACGTCAGTTTGAATACCTCTGTCCATATTATTAAATAGGTGTTCAGTAAAAATCAGCATGTTAGTAATGGTTGATTTTCTTTTTACAAAACCATGCTGCTCCTTTATCAAATGCTTTTGAATGTATGGATATATTAATTGATGCACAAGTTTTTCAAATACCTTTGCCAGAGTACATAGTAGGGAAATAGGTCTGCAGTTCTCTACGTTCTGTTTCGGGCCATCTTTATAAATTGGTATGATATTTGCCTTCTTCCAAATAGTAGGAAATATCCCATTATCTAAGCATTTGTTAAAAATAATGTGTAAGGGTGTACATATCGACTTGGCTGTTTGTTTGAGAAAGATGGGAGGCAAGCCGTCCGGCCCTGGCCCCTTTGTTATGTCCAGGCTCAGTAGTTGATTGCGTATATGTGAAAGGTTAAAATGTAGGCTATTCAAACATGTGTCATTATCATAACGTTGAGCAGCATTCGGATTCCAGTTAGTAAGAGTTGAAGCCTCATACACAGACTGAAAAAAGTTTGAGAACAGATTGCAAATGGTAGTAGGATCATTGGATACCTTATCACCATAATACATTTGGGCAGGTATGCTAGACTTGCCACGGCGGTTTGCGATATATGACCAAAAATATTTTACATTTTTGGGAATACTGTCCTCAACACTCCTAACATACGCATGCAAGCATTTATCAGATTCTTTTGAAAACCTGGTTCTGTATAAAGAGAATACTTCGTAGTCTGATATATTTCTATATTTTTTCCATCTGGACCACGCTTTTTTCTTTGATTTAAATATTTGAATGAGGGAGGAAGAAAACCACACGGGGAAGTTAGAGTTTTTTAATTTTGAAAGGGGAACATGCTTTTTAATTATACCGTATATACTATTATAGAAAGCATCTACGGATTCCTCAGCGGATAGATTTTGTAGTGTGGTTATCCATTCAATTTTATTAATTTCATTATTAATAAGTTCATAGTCCGCCCTATAGTATCTATATTTGGGAGAGTGTTGAGGTCTCATTGAAGATAAAGTGACATTCAGTGATAACTGGCCAATAAAAGGTGGGTGATGGTTATCTATCTGGAGCAAGGTCTGATTAGGTATAGAAACTGTACATACATTAGTAGACAGGAGAAGATCAAGTATCCGTCCATTAGTATTGGTGATATCGTTATATTGTTTGACATCGTGTATAACCATGAACTCCATCATACGTCTACAAATGTTGGAGGTACCACAACAAGATAAAAAATTATGGTAAGAACTAATTATAGTCCATTGAGCCCCCGGTATGTTATAATCCCCTAATAGCAACAAACTGTCCACATTGCAGGTCTGTATTGCATTATCTAGAGCTTCGAAGTGTAGATTGTACACTTCAAGTGATGAATTGTTAGGTATATATACTGCACTGATAATGGTTTCATTGGTGTTATTATTACAAGGAATTGCAACAATGATATGCTCAAAATATTTGCTTAGTGCGGCTTGAGATGACAAAGTTACACTATAAGGGTTATACTCACGTAAAATGGCCACTAGTACACCCCCTCCCTCCGATTTGTTTGAAGCTTCCCTATTACGGTCACAGCGATGAACTATATATCGGTTATCTATAAATTCACTATCGTAAATAGTAGAAATTAGCCAGGTTTCTGTGAGTACAATTATGTCGTAACAATTTGTGAGTATGTTTATATAAAGGGTATTGAGTTTCGTACGTATACCTCGACAATTTTGGTAGTAAACACTCAGTTCCTTTTGAACGTTAGCCATTGCAGATAGATAGTGATTACTGAATATTACCAAAGTGAAATATAATTTTACTTGGTACTGATAGCCTTAATTTTGTGTAGGTCATTTGACGATCTTATTGCTATAGTAGGCGAGGTTTCTGACTGTTTAACGAGGATTGTAGCGTGTTTAACCCAAACAAATCTATAATTATACTTCTTCGCTGCATCACGTGTTTCTCTGAGCAGGTGCTTTTTTTGGAGGGTTAGGTGTTCGTTGATGTAGATGGGATGAGCATTACCCGAAATGCCCAGTTGCGTGGAATTTAGTCCCTTTTTCAAGCGATATGCACTGATGACATAGTCACGCAAAGTACGTGTTGCGAGTTTTGCTACAATATTTTTTGGTCTCTCATTTGCTGTGGCATGTGGAACTCGATGTATAGAAATAATTTCGTTACGTGGTATAGTACAGTCGATTTTCTTGCCAATATCATCCAATAATGTAATAAGATTTTCCCCCCGCTTTTCAGGCACGTTAGATATCTCCAGATTGCACTGTCTGGCTTGTTGCTCTAGGTTGTCGATTTTTACTTCGAGAGCTTGTATACCGCTCTGGTCCATATGCCGCTCCTCAAGGCTCTTAAGTCTATTTAGATGGTCGTCATATTCGTTAGACATATATTGGGTAGAACTTTTTATCTCGGACACCTCCTGCGACAGTTCTGAAAGCTGTAATTTGAGCGCAGCGTTCTCTGATCGTAGATGGTCCATTTCCTTCCTAGACTCTGTAACGTACGCTTCCAAATCGCATCTGATTGATTTTAGTTCTTCCTTTATTGTAGTCAGGCTGGCATCAAGATCAAGCTTCAACTCATTGAGCGTATTTTTAGATCTGCTTGCATAGTAGAGAGCATTGCAGCATGGTATTGGTCCAATTCAGGTTGTTTCCGTTTTCGTTTAGACATATCTACTTTATTGTTGCTTGGCGCATGAGTCGCTAATTCCGGCTCTGAGAGCGACTGCTCGTGTCGAAGTTTAGATGGTGGTGAGCGTTTTGGATTGAACATGGTTAAAAGTAACGACTTGCGAAGCAGAAAGCTCACTCAAGCAGTCGGTAGCGTAAGTGCACAATGCTATGAGGAAGAGAATAGGCGCTTCAATAGTATTGCTATAAGCAAACGCGCAGGCGCTTTGGTAGAAATATTAACACTACGTGCGTGACGTTGTGAAAGTGAAAGGCGGCGGTGAGGCGCGCGCGGTGCGGGCGTCTATTTCACCGTGTGCCGACTAACCTTGGTGGCGCGCTGGTAGGGCGTTCGGCCGCAAATCCGGGTGCCGCAGGTTCGGGCCCGGGTGGAGCCTCTCCGAGTAGAAAGTCTTGAAATATATTTGTTTCTTTCTTGGACGGCCCACTGGGTGGAGTTTGTCCGTATAAGCACGATATGAGCAAGTGAGAAATGCACTTGGAACAAAATGTCCAATCACGGGTAAGAACTCTTAGCAATCGCTAAACACGTCCACACTGTACTGAGTCTTGCAACTGTATGCTATGACTTAGTCTACGCGTCTGATTTTCAGAGGGGGGAATGTAATGGTGTTGCTCGCTACACCAAATTAAATAATAATATATAGTCCTTAAGTCGCATACTTGTTTCCACATGTGTTTGTCTTATCGCTATGCTGGCGCCAACGTTATGCAATTAGTAAACTCATAAATCCCAAGAGTTTGACAAATTTATAAGAGTTATGTGACAGGCATATAAGTAAAGAAATAGCCATGAAATGTGAGAAAATATTGGCACTGTAGTATTCACATGCGGTGTAGTTGAGGATCATAAAAAAAGGGATCAACGATAAGAAACGGACCTTGTCAGGTAGTAAGGATTCGAGAGGCGTTGCGTTGGTTGTGTTTGACTGGACAGTCGATCTTAGGAGGCGGAGCGAGTCGGGTCCCAGGACAGCGCTGCGTGGGAGTGGAGAAAGTACGGGGACAGTCGGTCTTAGGACGCGAAGGTTGGCAGATCTCGGGCACGCGTAGCGTGATAGTTTAGGAATTACGGAAAGAACGGTGTTTCGGGAAACAGTCAAGGTGGGGACGCGGAACCGGGCGGATCTCGGACAGCGAATGTTGGGACGCGAAAGAGGGCAGATCACGGGAACGCTCTAGCGTGGTGGTTTAGACAGTTGGTCTTATGGCGCGAGAGAGATCGGACCTGGCCTAGCGCGAAAGAGTTTCGGTGTTGGTCGATTATTAGTGCTTAGTGATATCGAAGAACAAGGCGAGCGGCTTCAAGAGAAGGTGATCAGCACAGGGCAAGGGGTAAGTTTGGCAGCGACGCAGCTAAAAGTCCGGTGAGTGTCTGTTATTCACTTTACTGTAATTTATTGCATGAACTGTATAACATTAATAACTCTGTTGTGTATCTATGTCTATATCACACCATATATATATACCAGGCTGACTAAAATATAAAGTTCTCTATGAGCTTTGTACATAGTTATATTATTAATAACCGCGTGTACCATTAGTAGTGGTTCGTACCTTGTTGATGATGGATGTGAAGACGAGCGATGTATAATGGGAGTCTCCGTATTCGCGATCAGGTGGTAGAATGCAGGACTTTCACAATCGCTGTCTAAACCTGCGTACAGGCCAGTACATAGCAGCTGACAAGGTTTAAAAGAGCGAAAGAAGAGCCACCTGTCGGTCACGCGGTAACCGTAAGTCCCGGCGGCTAATCTAGTGGCGATTGTAACGAGGGCTTCCCTGCAAACTATGCGCGATGGCTTAATACGTTTTAATTGACCCTGGCCACAAAATTACTAGGCGGAGCTGGCATTTTAAACCCAGTTATTAAGAAAACTAAAATTTTAATCAGCCTGGGGTCTATAGGATTCCGTGGACAATGATAAATTATTCACATAATGCATAGACAGAATGAAGCCAAACCTCTTATAGTTAATTAAGTTTGAGAAGCTTTTATGGGGACACATTCGTTGACATAAAAACAGTTTGTATGTCTGTTTCAGACCGTATATGTTTGGTTAGATCCCCTGGCTTACGGCAAGCGAGTATACGCCCCCGTTTGGTCCACACGAACCTCCACGCTGCGCGCTCTGCAGCTTCCCTGGCTCGACGAAACAACTGGCGATTTGATCTAGTAAGGCACTCATGAAAATAAAAGCGCTTCGCCGGTCCCGCCATGTCCAAGTCAGCCGTGGTAGCTCCTCGCCTCACTCGAGCATTTTTGAGCAACTCCTCACGAAGGTCGCGCCTGGCCAGGCGTACGACGATAGAGCGTGGTCGCAGCTCTGTGGGCCCCTCAGGACTCCCCGCATTCAGTTGTCGTCGGCCAGCTCGCTCCGCGCTGACAATGTCCCGAACCTCCATGCTGACACCTAGCTTTGTCGCTATAGCCATGACGACATGAACCGGGTTCTCCGAGTTGGCCTCCGGTATGTTGTTGATTTCGATGTCGTTGGCTAATAGATCCTGCTCTCGGTCATTGAGTTGCTGACGCAGCTCGTCTATGGCATTATCCGCTTTCTCGGAGACGAGTGTACGCTGTTCCACAGTCTCTAATCTCTTTTCGAGACTCTCCACTCGCTCGTTATATGTGAGGACCGTGCCCCGCAACGTCGCTAGTTCGTCCTCCATATGCCTCCTGAAGCAGCTAAGTTCCTCACGTACAGCCCTTAGCTCGCTGATGATAGCGTGGTACTCAGGGCGGATGATTGGTGAAGATTCCCGTGAGTTACCCGCCACACTGCTGTTATTCTTCGCATCTTCCATGTCATCCGCATGCATAGAACTGCCTGGTGTAACATCATCGTTGGAGGTGCCTGATGTCGGAGGGTTAGCCTTGCAGCATGCAGATCTGACAGGCGTCTCGGCCTTGTTGTCCCGTGCAATATTTTTCCTGCACTCAGGGCAACGCCAGTCGGCTGCCACAACCGACTTTGCAGGAAAGCCAACGCAGGCTCGGTGATAGTGTGCCTCGCCACACTTCGAACCGCAGCACCTAACGCCCTCTATTGGCTTTAGAAAGCGACCACAAGCTGCACACTTAGCCATAATCGATATCAACTCGTGACAGGCTTTGTTGGTAGTACCAGGTAGGTTGCCTAGATGGCGTTATTATATCAATTTGTAGATAACTTTGATTATGTTTGTTTAGAGAGAATATAACTAACGCCTCAGGTTTAGAAGACTGAGATTATATGTACTGCGCGCACTGTGTATATAACTCACTTTGGAGATTGTTTGTAAATATGTTTTCACTCAATTTAATTTTAGTTAAGGGTAGTTATAAGTATTTCGCACATAGAATTTGTTCAATAATTCAGTTTTCTGTAAATAGCACTTCACAAATCGTAGGACTACACTTGTGCCTGTTCCACGAACTATTGTTAATGTTTTTAGAAAGAATATAAGATGTTTGATCACTTAAAACGATTTGTTTTTATTTATTGTTACACAGTAAGTATGACAGGACTAGGCGCCGCACGTCAAAAACAAAAAAAACTTTTATAAAATTTATGAGCTAAGCCCAAAGTATTGCGTACTCAAGTGAGGCTTAATCTGATCACCTTCAGATCTCATCCGATCCAACATATCCACTCATATAGTAATAATCTTATAATTCGATCGCTTTGGCATCTCGCCTGTGGCGCGCATACTTTATCTAGGCCTTGATAACTTATTTACCCGTCACCGTAGTTGCGTTATCGAATAAACGAGTTAGCAGTTTTGATCCAGGTTTAACAATGTTAGGTACCAGGTGCGACGTAAAATTAAACGCTTGTCCTAAAAAGGTTTTGTAAGCAAAATAAAATTGGGGTAAGGGTCGGGAAGGATGGGCCCGCAATGATTACTCTTACGTTACCGAACGTTACCCAAGTTTACCGCGCCTCCAACCTTGAATACTGATCGAAATTCAGTGATGCTGATTGATTCCAATTTTTTTCTTGTAACAGATTTGCGAGATACATTTAATACCTTCCTGGAAATTGTCGTAAAAAATGGAGGTTCCCTTATGTTACCGTCTTTTATACTTTTTTGTTGAAGAAGGCATGGTGAGCATTATCCTTATCACAAAATACTTTAGTACGTTGTTTAACTGGTAGTAAACTAGACTTCGTTATTACATTTACTCGGGCGCTCTAGTTCAGTACCCGATATAAGTATAATAAATCCAAAGGTCGAAGCTACGAAGACATTTGTCATCCCTTACACGGTTTTGGACATAAACCCGATGTCGACCCGAATCTGACATACATTTTTATTTTTGTGACTCAGCCAAACGATGATCTATAGAGGTACTCTTTTTCTCTCTACCGTTTTCTCAGTGAAATTAAACTGCCTTACAAGCCACTTTAGAGCTAACTTAATCAGAAGAAAAAAGCGAAGTTAACACTTTGAAAGTTTGCTGTTTTGCGAGACAATATCGGTTTTCTGCTTATTAATTTCAGTTTGTTAAACAAGTTGATGTTACCAATTTACTTGGACAGTTACATTGGCTCTCAATTTACTTTACTGCGATCTAATTAATTTGTGATGTTATATATGAAACTGGGATAACGCTAAGAGGATGATGATATGTGAAATGAAACGACAGATTTAAATTCTACTTTCTTGGACAGACACATAATAATCTTAGAAAATTATGAGTTGGATATGAGTTTAGTTTAGACGCTTTTAATGTAAAAAAGCGTTACATACTATTTTTATACTTTAAAACGATTTTTAATGGTGCCCATGCTTATTTTAAGTAACATCTTTTTCCACCAACTGGTAGAAGACGTATTGAAACCACAAAATTCGTCGCGGCGTAATATCAGGAAAAGCATTTTAGCCATTGTGTCAGCCGCGCGATCTCTAAATTGATTTTGCCATAAAGTATACAAAAAATTATTTATACCTTAATAACTTTCATCAAACTTGGGGCCTAACCAATCATAATATACGCAAATTAGAAACCTGCCAACATAGTATGGAACACAGCATACTTAACATTAAAATAAAAGATAAAATAAAACTAGACAAAATACGAAGTCAAATTAAAATTACTGATATCACCTGCTTTATTAAAAAACTAAAATGGAAGTAGTCCGGCCATATGATTCGGAGTACTAAAGACAAATGGTCTAAAAGTGTAACAGAGTGGTGCCCAAGGTATTGCACTAGAAAGAGAGGCAGACAACGTCGAAGATGGGAAGACGACATTATAAAAACAGCAGGTACTACTTGGACGAGACAAGCGCAGAACCGCACACTATGGAAAGCCCTTGGGGAGGCCTATGCTGGAAAGCAAGACAATCTACAGCTACCGGTGTCAAACAAGAAATAAATATACACTGTAATAGTTTTAAGTAAAATATTGTTAGATTGTTAAATAAAGGCTATTATTATTATTTGTTTCTCTATCTCGAGTATTATTCTAATATGTTAGAACAATACCCGGCCCTTTGGCAGGCATTCACGGAGACATGGGTCCAACGCGCAGAGGCCCTTTGAGAGTTGTAATCTAGAATGTAATGGAACACCTACTGAGGCGCCTCCATCACCGCACTATTAAGTACAGTGACAGGTTAGCCGCAGCAGGTGAGGGACTATTGCTACTTATATGGAAACTAATTACTCTGGGCTATTGGGATGGGTGTTAAATGGATAGGTTTAGATGAAAACTATGGATGAATGCCGGCGTCTGCCCTAAGTACTCCTATAGTACGTCGAAAAGGGGCAGACGGTGACTCGCCAACTCACTAGATGGACCCTCTCTAAATAGCCGCCAAGGCAAACAAACTCTACCATAAAGGCAACAAGAGGGCAACACCGGTGTGAGCGGCTAGGGGTGTAGAGCGGTGCGGCACCGGTTTCGCCATCGCGGGTCTTATGACCCGGAGCGGGTTTCCCCGTAATTACGCCCTTGACAATGACACTTCCACCCCCGAGCAAATAGCTCTTGCAACTTTCCTCTGGCCGGCCGACTAAGGCAAGCCAGAGTCAAGAGTCCTGCGGGCGCTCTTGGAAATCCACTCCGACCAGCCAGTAAAGGCAATCCGAAGACGAGGCCCTGACCGACTCCCTGAAGTATTCGGGAAGAGTAAGCTGCCCTGCGGTTTGTAAGCTTTCTTTCTATCCCGTAATATATATAACAAGACAAAGGTGATGTTTGAAAGCTGGTACTCTGCCCTCTGAGATTGCGTTAGTCTCATGATGAGATAACGACTGCCCCAGAGGGGTATTATTATTATTATTAACTTTCATCAAACTAACCGACCGAGATTACACTAGGCACACATCGGAACGAGCACCGTATATCATGCTACGAGACATAGTTGTCGCATCAGGGCAGATTAACAAAACACATAGGGGCGGTGTCCTTGACGCCTTACTACAAATTGGAGGAATAATGCAGAAGGCAGATGAAGGCAGTTCCTTATGGGTGGGTACGGTAGATCATGGGTCAGCAATAAGACACTGCAAGGTGAAAAAAAATATATTGGAGAGTGTCAATAACAAAGTTTTCATTTATACGTTTCCATAAAAGTATAAGTTAAGTGATTAAGACTTTTTGATTTTTATTATTTTTATTCAGACGGTCTTTATCCGATTTACGACTTTTGTCTTTCTTCGGTACACAGAGACTTCAGAATAAGTCATCATCATCATCAGTCCTTTCCCACTGCTGGGCACGGGCCTCTTCCCATTATGAGAAGGGTAAGGCCATAGTCCACTACGCTGGCCAAGTGCAGGTTGGCAGAATAAGTATATCTACATCATTTAGCATATTTATAAATGGATGGTTTGGTACAAAGAATACTTCGTTATATACTCATAACATTTGCTTTAGAATACGTTAGTATATTTTACACTATGAGCACAGAATATATACAAGTACTAAAGTACTATGAGTATAACAATTCTGCAAACACTAGTCTTTATAAGTGACATAAAGGTTGTCAGTCCTTTATGTATTTTCTGTAGTGGAACAAATACCACTTATAGAGCCACAATAACACATCGCCAAAAGTGTAGGTGTCCCAAAAGGAAAATGGGTCGCTGTAGGAAGGTCTAGCTGGATGAGGTCAAGGAATAAACAAAAGTTGCGAGGACCCACACCATGAAATAACTCGCACAAAACACGTTGAGGCTTCAATACGGTGGTCCAAACCTTTATTGACTGGAGTGGTACTTTGTGGTACTTACAATCTCTCTTATTTTTGTAGCAGATACGTCAGTAGCGACGGTGGTGACGGATTAAGTATACAAAGTGACTACCCCATTTCATTCCGTGGGTGTCTAAGTAAATTACACGAAGCAAACAGTATCTTTACGAAGAGACGGAAACTCGAAATCAAACCCCTTACCAATCCGTCTTATCCAGCGTGGTATAGCAGGCCAAGTCCTCATACTGACTAGCAATGTTATCGTGACACAAATTAGGAGAGGCCTATGTTTAGTAGTGGTCTTCAAAAGGCTGTAGATGAGTTGGTGGCTTGCCAGTTCTTGAAGCTTCTCATTGAAAGAAGCAATACCAAGAATTCACCAGTTCTTGAAGTTTTTCATTGAAAGAAGATATAATTATGTATGCTTGAAATAGAAGCAATAGCAAGTACATATGTACACTCAATTATATGCCTTACGTGAGGATATAAGGATATGAAGAAGGATGATTCCTGGCAGGATAACGGTGATCACTGGAACTGCGAGTCACCGAACGAAACCCAACAGTAAGTACAGACCCTGTTATTTTATATCGTTGGAAGGTAGTGTTTCCTCGATCGGGTCGATGGCTTCGTGATAATGGTTTCATTTTCTTTTGTTCCATGTTTGCAGTTTACAATTTTTAGCTGTGTATTTGTATAAGTTACGCTATCGATATTTTCTTTGAGTAGTACTGTAGATATGCCATATTGGATATTTTACTAAATTAGAATCCTAATGGAATCCGTCCGTTTTGTAGTATGTCCTAATATCCGTCTTTTCTCAATGTAATGGCCTTAATTAAATTAGTCAGGCTTTCAATGAACTTCAACCTACATGCTGGCAAAATATTGAAGACATTGATAACAAAGAAATCAGAATATTATAACATTTACTCGCAATGAGGTCATGTACTCGTCTGTTGTCATATTTATGTTTCAAGCACAGCTATTTATAAATAATCGGGTCTTTTATACAATCATAAATGACAGTGAAAAAAACATGTATTGACGTATAAATCGCCACGGCGCGCGGCGTCATAATATAAAGATACTTCTGTCACGGTAATAATATCTAACAGTATTGTAACTCCATACAAACGCACGAAACTCGAGTTATACGCGCCGCGAGCAGAGTACCCATTAGACTGGGCGGACTGTACCTACAGTACCCGCAGCCGCTGTCGTGCCGCAGCTCGCATGCGGCGCGTCTGGTAGGTATATAACTCACGAAGACGGCCGAGTTACAATACTGTTAGATTATATTACCGTGCTTCTGTTATGCCGAGATTTAGACAAATTAACATTCAATAGTTTATAACAATGCGACGTTAGACCGACCATAAAGAGTTCATGCCCAAGTGCATGCAGTGAATATTTTTATTTTTGTTTTTGTGTGTGTATTGGATTAAAAACGTAGAATATCTCCAGGTGAATTTAGTAACTATTTTTCTAGTAGGTAGTTATCCTTTTGTTTTTTATTGTTGCCTATCAAAACGACTCTATGCGGCCTTGATCATAAGCGTACATGGAGTCCCATAGCAAAAGTCATCATGTCAATAAAATATTAATGATAATGCGTGATGGCCCCTACTTTGATGGCCTAAAGTAAAGCTTTTTCACGCCCCGCTTAAAAGACCCGGGATCATAGGAAGAAGGGAACACGTGGATTAATTATTATTCAATTTAATCCGATTATCCGTCACGTTGTCCGTGTGGTGACGGATTAAGATTAGGGAATGTCACCACCCCATATCTTCCCATGGGTGTCGTAAGAGCCGACAGAGGGAGCATATTATGCAGAGAACAGCACTCTAAGAAAAAGAAAACTTTATACAAACCCTATACCAACCCGTTTGGCCAGCGTGTTATAGTAGGCCAATTCCTCCTTTCAAAGGAGAGGCCTAGTCCAGCAGTGGACTGTTAAAGGCTGATGATGATGATCCGTCACGTGGATTTATATCCGAATCCGATTTTTATTATTATTCTACATCAAATTGTAACCAATAAACCGATACTAAGTACTATATTTTAATTCTGGACTGCTGTGCCAGAAAAAAAAATGGAGATTATATGTAAATTATAGCAAACATAACTAACAGAAGGAAATCCACAACGTCCGAGTGAGTCTAGAAATCTGAGTATTTAAAGCCAAAACCTTAAAAATTGGAAATAAAATATGCACACGTTTGTTTCTAATATTTACATTAAGTAAAACTGTTTTTTTTTTTTGGTTTATTATCACCAACAAAGGTCGGGCTAAATTACGTGGTAGATAATATGATACTAACATCGTCAGAATTTTGAAATTTATCTTAATGATAACGAGTTGGAAAACCCTTTATAAATGCCAAAAAAGGAGATAAAAACAATCCGCGGATGATTGTTTATTTTTTATGTAGCAAAAGCTAAGCAAACATTTTGAAATATAAACACCAGCCAGCATTTTACAACATCATATCAAAACGTAACAAACAATACAGCAATTACAATGTAACATAATGAGTTAAGATAACGCCTACCCCTGGGTTATTGTTCACAATTCAGCTTAATGTAGATAGATAGATAGATAGATAACATCTTTATTGCGTAAATACAATTCATTGTTACAAGTGATTTGAAGATATCTTAAATTTACAAAAAATAGTAAATGCACAAGGGCGGCCTTATCGCAAAATGCGATTTCTTACAGGCAACCTTAGGATGGACAGAATGAGAAGGATAGGTTTGATGGTGTAGTGATCAAATGTACTATCTGGAAACTTATAGTTATTTGAATACATACAATACAATGTACATACATATGTAGGTATATATACATAATATACAAAAACATAGGGTACATTATCTATACATACAAATAATACATAACATACATACAAATAAAACATAATACACATACAAACAATACATAATTATAATACATATATAATTCCATTATAAAACATATACATATATATATATATTTATATAAATGCAGAGAGCACTGGTAAAGTTTAGATAACAGAGTGAAGTGACAAATAGTGCTTATTTAATGCATTTTTAAATATATTGAGTGATTTAGCTTGCCTAACCTCAACCGGAAGCGCATTCCACAAACGTACAGCTTGAACAGCAAAGGATTTGTCGTAGAAGTTTGTGGAATGGGTTGGCATCTGCAGTCTCAGGTCCACCGACGACCTCAAGGTCCTTGAATGTGTGTCATGGAGGAACTTAAAACGTTCTTTGAGATATGTGGGGAAATTTGGATTAAATAACACATTATACAGTAACATAAGAATATGGGTATTCCGGCGAAGACGAATTGGGAGCCACTTGAGCCTGGATCGAAATTCAGATACATGATCATATTTGCGTAAACCAAAAATGAATCTAATACAGAAATTTTGGAGATGCTCAAGTTTATTAAGTTGGTCCTCATTAAGATCAAGATAGCTGACATCGGCATAGTCGAGTATTGGGAGAAGTAAGGATTGTGCAAGCGCAATCTTGGTGGTTGTGGGCAGAAAATTCCGCAGCCTACGCAACGACCCAGCTGAGGCAAACAGTTTGCGACTTGTCTCCTGTATTTGACTTCCCCATGATAAAGTTTTATCGAGATAAATACCCAGGTTTTTTACACTGTCTGAGATTCTTAAGATTTTACCGTCGAACTCAATTTGAGGCAGCTGCGGCCAGTTTACCTTGGAAATCATCCTGGAACTGCCAATCAGGATAACTTGTGTTTTCGACGGGTTCACCTTTAGGCCATACCTTCTGCTCCACGTACAAATTTGCGCCAGATCTAAGTTTATGTTAGTAAACGCCTCTGAAATCGTCTCGAGTGGTGCCTGTGAATATATCTGTAAATCATCTGCATAAAGGTGGTAGGACGAAAGTAAGTTTTTGGAGATAGAATTTATGAAAATTGCGAAAAGTAATGGTGATAGCACGCCACCCTGCGGTACACCGACAGATGTATTACACCATGAAGAGTATGACTCGTCAACGCGTATACGCTGTCGGCGTCCAAGCAGATAACTACGAAACCATTCAATTACCGTTGGAGATATGTTAATAGAGCGGAGTATGGCAAGCAGGATGTGGAAATCCACAGTGTTAAATGCGTTACTAAAATCAAGTAAGGAGAGAAGCGTGAGCTTTCCACCATCCATGCCCAGCCTTATCTGATCAGTGATATGAACCAATGCTGTGGTGGTACTATGTCCAGGGCGGAAACCGGATTGGAAAGGATTCAGGAGAGCATTTTTGGAAAGGAAACTAGAGAGTTGTGCGTGTACAAGACGCTCAAGGACTTTGGAAAGGAAGGGTAGTATGGATATTGGACGGAAGTCAGTAAAGGAAAAAGGTTTGAATTTTTTAGGTATCGGAACTACTTGGGCATCTTTCCATGCTGATGGAAAGACACCGCTAGTAACCGAGTAGTTCAGGATATGACAAAGGACAGAAAGGATTTCATCAAGGATAGGTAGGATCATGTTTTGACTGATACAGTCGTTGTCAACAGCATTGGATGAGATCGATATTATGCTCTTTTTAACATCACAACCGGTAAATTGCTCGAAAACAAAAGGTGAATATTTGGGAGTTGGGATACGTGAAAGATCTTGTAAAGTGTTTGTTTTTGTTGTCCCATCAAAGTTGGACGAAGCAGTGAAATGTGCGTTAAGCGAATCTAAATTTATATCTTTGGGGACTGTGTCATTGCGTGATTTGCCAACTCCCAAGGTTTTCAGAAATTTCCAGATTTTAACTGGATCTCCATTTTCAACCGATTTGTGAATATGGTGGCGCTGTGCTTTCCTACACACCTTATTGCAGAGATTCCTGGCGCTAATGTATTTTTTCAAATTCACAGGGGTTGGACGACATTTATATTTCGCCTTGGCAGCAGCTTTCTTAGACATAAATATTTTGATTTCATCAGTGAGCCAAGGTGCAGGTAGATGTTTCAATTTAATGGCACGGATTGGTGCATGCTTATCGTACAGCTGAGTTAACTTATCTGTAAGTATTTGTACTTTGTCATCAACACAGTCTGATGAGAATATAGGAGACCAATCAATGCTACGAGCATCTGCGCAGAGCTTCAACCGATCCATACCCCCGAAATTGCGCTGCATAATAGTTCTCGGTTTTGCCTTTGGTGGGCGTATTTTATAAGAAATATATATTAAATCATGATAGGAGAAAGCATCTGCAGGGCACTGACCATGCTTGGAAACAAAAGTAGGGGAAGAAGTGAAAATGAGATCAAGAAGAGAAGGTACAGAGTTTGAAAAATGATGTGTAGCATTAAGGGGAAAAATAGATAAATTACTAGAATTTAAAATACGCTTAAATGTGGATTGTCTTGTTTTAAGAGGCAGGTATTAAAATCACCCATTATAATAGTGTGACTGTAAGAAGGAACTAAAGTTTCTAGGATGTTTTCAAAAGAAGAGAAAAAATTTAAACGTAACGAAGGCGAATAATAAACACCTAGAAGAACTTTAGTATGATTTAGGTCCACTTCTAAGAAGAGATGCTCGCCGGCATTAACGGGTGGTGGCTGTGATGAGCTGCTTACGATACGGTATGGAATATGAACACGTAGGTATATAGCAACACCGCCACCACCGCCAACCGCACGATCATTTCTAATTAGGTGGAACCCCGGAAGAGAATAGGAAGTTGATGGCAGACATGGTTTAAGCCATGACTCTGAGACGAGAATAGCATGTATGTTCTTACAGTCAAAGGTTGTCAGCATATCTGGGAAACGAGCTGGAATACTTTGGGCATTGATATGGACTACATTAAAGTTCCCCGCGACGCCAGAAAATTGAGACTGCAGAACCTCTGCAAGTGAAGGCAAACTAGTTAAACTGTCATTGAGACTGCTAGCAGTTAAAAAGCTGTCATCGTCACTATTTGAATCTAACATATATTTTGGCTAATATATATATATATATATATAAATTAATTAACTATATCAAATATATTATATATATATATATAAATATATAAACAAGTATATTATATAACTACTTAAACACAAATATTATATTTTTAAGCTGTCAAAAATCAAAAATGTCCACCCGCCAGTTGCGTGTTACAGTATGAATAAATTATATACACCACACAGCTTTATAAGAATAGAAAGGAACAAGAGTCAGAGAAAAAATTATAGATAATAAAGAAACAATAAAAAGAGCATGTTTAAGACACAGTTTGACTAGGTGAATTTGTAAAAGGAAGACAAACAGTCTCAGGATAAAAAGCCTATGATTCACATTGGCATTTGTGGCAGATAGAAGTAAAGGTGACATAACTGTCATTCTGTCTGTAATAATGTCAAATCAAAGTAATAGGTAAACATTGTGTTAAAGTAAATATAAAATTAATGGAAAGAAAGAAGGTAGAAAGTGAGAAATAGAAAGTAAATTCACCTAGTAAGGAAAGAGAAATGATAACCTATTTTTTGGATGCCGCAGTCCGCTTGGTTTTCGCTGTAGCAACCTTGCCTGGAGGTTTTTCTAAATCGGAGCCTTTGATTTTATTAAGATCGCCCAAGCATAGAACCCGATGCCGATGACCATCTGCGTCAAGGACGAAAACGGAGCCCTCCCTGGTCCAGCACTTCGTCACGCCAAATTTCTCCCGCGCTGCCATGAACGTCATATGTCGCGTTCGGGTCAGAAACTCAGACAGCGTTACACCGGATGCTTTTAACTTTGTTTTGGCGAACCATATGCTGTCCCGCACTGATATGCTCTGAAATTTGACCAGTATGGGTCTGGGCTTGTTTGCTTGCTGTCGGCCCATTCTATGGCAACGTTGGATATCTGCTGTAGTGACTGTCTCAAACTTCAGCCGCTGCTTCACCACTTGGACAACCACCTGAGCAGTATCCTCACTCCTCTCTTCTTCAATGCCGTGCAGGAGAATCATTTTTCGACGGCTGCGTGTCTCCATGCTGTCCACTTGGCGGACAACAGACTCCAGTTGTTGAGAGAAGGACCGTAGTGTTTCCAGTATGAAGTCCTTGAAAGTTCCAAACTCTTCTGCCAAGCTGCCTGTACTGGAAGAACTCTTTTTGACTAGATCCGCTTCGAACTTGGCCATCCGTTCCTCAAAATACTGCTGGATATTCTGGATGGAGGATTCCATAGTGATGCAGCAAATCTAATGTGTGTGTTTGTGCTAATAATGTTGTGATTATGCGGAGATAACACTTTGACTGGCAGGTATTTAACCTTAACTGTGTTTATAAATCATTAAATATATTAATATTATGATACTACTATTTTATTTAAAATAATTTTAATAGCACTTTTAAAAATAGGTATTTTCACAACTACCCACCAAAAAATATAATGTACTGTATTGTACTCACATTCATTCCGTAAAACCTACACAACGTGTAGTAAATATTAGCTGTGTACGCGCTAATGAGGATTTACAGTATTAGCGAGTTGAAACTTTTAGCTTGTTCGTAGCGGAAAACAACTTGAGATATTATAATAATGACGATGACGATAGGTGGTAGAGGTACATTCCGCAAATATGTGTAACACAATCTGGTTTATTTTGGTGGATTTAACTCTCGCGGTATTTGTACAGTAAATAGCACAAGTAAAGTAGGACAAAAGTGTGCCTATACGGTACAGAAGAAATAAGTTTTGGGATAACCCCGATATTCGTTCTTCTTTGTCAAAATCTGTTAGACTAGCAGCTGGTTGCAGAAACGATATTTAAAATTTTAAAACGAGATTAAACCATAATCTATTATTAAGTCGTTGCACAAAGCCAAATTCTTGTAAAATTTAATCCTTTATTAAATTTAATTTAAGAAGAGTCAAAGCCTACATTAACGCGCGTTTTACGTTGCACAAACAGCCATTAGCATGAATTGACACGTGAGAATTTTAAATATGACAGATGTGAATTTTAAAATCTAATTTGAGCTCAGACATAGCCCAAGAGGACTTGGGTTATGAGCTCAGTGAGGTATTAAAGCTCTATTGTTGTTGAATTTATCTCTGTTCCATAATATCTTATTGTACATTGAAGTGTTTGTTGCCAAATATAGCTCTATTAAATAATATATTTCAATGCATTGTAGTGTTTTACGGTATTGAAGTGGTTTACAATGAATACCTAAGTTATGTCTTAACTAGTCTTTCATCTTTGTCTGATCCCGAAGAAGATTTTTCTCGCGGTCAAATTCCAAAGTGCAAAGCGAATTCATTTTCAAGGCACGACGCCGGAGAATTACGTATTGCATACAGAGAATCCATAGAAGCAGATGACCAAATACGAAACATTGTAGATAAGGAACCCATGTCTCAAAGAAATAAATAATTATGTTGATGGTCTGACACAGTTTTTAATTTGTTTGAGGGTTTTTGCCACAGGAGCTTATCAACTGAACAGGTCTTGGGTGATTATCAAATAAACACAAATCCAGTGTGTAGATTAGTGCAAAAAGTTCTCAAGCCCTTGCAAAATTAAGCTCAAAATGTATTAAATTGCCAAACAGTAAATTTCTACGTCTACATTCAAGATCTACGTCGAGTTGCAGCTAGCTTCTATGAAATTGATAGATTTCCATGTGTCGTAGGCGCTTTGCATTGTACTCATGTTAACATTATTATTAGCAGAGGAGGTCATCATCCAAGCTATACCAGTGCAAGAAGAGATACTTCTCCATAAGTGTAAAAATAATTGTCTTTATTGTATCTAATTGAATTATGACAACAAAACACATTACAAACAAAAGATATAAAAATATTTCTTTATCGTATTCAATTTAACCAATATTCCTTGAATAGTGTAACAGCTTCTTTTCTTCTCTCTTCTCTCATTTTGTGACTTCCACATAAATAAAATAACTGAGGCTCTAGCCAAACGGCATTCGCTCTGATATCTACTACCGATAACGCTTGGTTGTCATGGCAACACAAGGAATTCCTTCTTCGATGACCACGTGATATATCGAAGGCTTATGTCAGTTCCATACATTTTTGCACTTAGCGATTAGCGATATCGTTAATCGAATGCCATTTGGCTAGGGGGGCTGGGCATTTTCATATTACAAATACAATAGTAGCGATGGCGTATGTACTCAAGTTATAGAAAATCATCATTCATGAATGGTATTAACTGCATTATATGGTCAATCATTATAATTAGCGCCAGGCTCCCTCGTTGTATGAATTGTCGCGACTTTTCAGCTCAAAAAGTAAAAATTTTAATTCAAATCGTAAAAATGATTCAATACAACAAAAACATAAACATGTCAATTTTTGACAAACGTTTTGATAGTCTTGATCACAGATTTACTAAATATGTATATTTAGCATTATACCTGCTTGATATATGTAATCATTACGTTTTATTTATTGAAATTTTTACTCATAGTACATTTCATAGATTATTGTGCATATAACTAAACGGAAACTGTCCGTGTAGTTACGGATAAAGAATACAAGTGTCACTACCCCATTTCATTCCGCGGGTGTCGTAAAAGACGACTAAGGAAATTGCAAAAAAGTGAATAGTATCTTTGCGAAGAGATAGAAAACTTGAAACCACTAACTAACTTGAAACCACGTCACTACACTGTCCGTGTAGTGACGGATAAAGAATACAAGTGTCACTACCCCATTTCATTCCGCGGGTGTCGTAAAAGGCGACTAAGGAAATTACAAAAAAGCGAATAGTATCTTTGCGAAGAAATGGAAAACTTGAAACCAAACCCTATACCAACTCGTCTGGCCAGCGCGGTATAGTAGGCCAAATACCACCCAATGAGCGTACCAACGAATAGGCCCCCAGTTCCCGGTAGTCCCGCTGTCTGCAACTACGGTAGCGGTCGCGGTAACAGCGGGGCAGGGGGTGCTAAGAATCTCCGGGCTACGGCAAACGGCTACCACAAGAAACTGACCCTGGCTACGTACAATGGACGCTCTCTACGGCTGGACCAACAAATCACCGAACTCGAAGTAGAACTAGGTCATATAAACTGGCATATATTGGGGTTGTCTGAAGTCCGAAGACAGGGGGATGACACGATAACCCTTGAGTCAGGCAACCTGTTCTACTTTCGAGAAGGCGATCAGCCCTCTCAGGGCGGTGTCGGTTTCCTCGTTAACAAATCTCTCGCTAACAACGTTGTAGACGAGATCAGCAGTGTGTCGACACGGGTAGCGTACCTGATATTAAGGATCACCGACAGATACTCCCTGAAGGTGGTACAGGTATATGCGCCGACCTCGACATACTGCGATGACATAGTCGAAGCCATGTATGAGGACATTACTAAGGCTCTACATCATACCACCAAGACACACTACAGCGTTGTTATGGGGGATTTTAATGCCAAAGTGGGCGTACAAGAACGCGGCGAAACGAGAATCGGATCCTATGGCGTGGGGTGCCGAAATCACAGAGGGCAAATGCTGGTCAACTTTCTGGAGTCACAGGGGCTCTTCTTAATGAACTCCTTCTTTAAGAAGAAGCCTCATAGAAAGTGGACATGGCGAAGCCCCGATACTGTGACAAGGAACGAGATAGACTTCATCATGTCTGATCGGAGGTATATATTTAGAGACGTCTCAGAGATCAACAGGTTTAATACCGGTAGCGATCACCGACTTGTCCGAGGCACTCTAAATATAGACTTCAGAGCTGAGAGGCTTCGCATAATGAAGTCTACTCTTAGACCTACTGCACCTCAGCTAGCAGTAGGATACGAAAAGTTTCAACTAGTACTTCAAAACCGTTTCGGACTGCTGAAAACCCATGGCACTGTTGACGAGAAAACCGACGCTGTAGTCAAAACGCTACAGGATGTGTCTCGAAGGGTGTTTCCCAGAAAAAGCGTTAACAACCAAAGTAAACTCTCGCTTGAGACTCTCGAACTTATGAGGCAAAGAAGGGGAATGTCATATGCGCAGACGTCTTCGACAGATCGAAGAAACCTAAACCGGAAGATCCGGAAGCTGGTGCGACGTGACCTCCGATGTTCCAATACCCGCGCCATTACGCCAGCGATTGAACAGAATCGAGGCACCAAAGTCTTCGCTCGCCAGCTTGGTAGAAATCATCTGTCGAAACTCAATACTGCGGATGGCAAAACCGTATCCTCCAAGTCCGAGATTCTCGCTGAAATTGAGAGTTTCTACCCTTGTAAAACCCAGTAAGTTCTTACTTGTACGCATCACGGATGCCTAAACCCACGAGACCCAGCGATGATGACCACAGAGCCCAACTCACGCGCCATTACACGGAGGACATCCCTGATGTCAACCAGGGCGAGGTAAGAGTGGCTCTCGAGCAGCTCAAGAACAACAAGTCTCCAGGGGATGACGGAATCACCACAGAGCTCTTAAAAGCAGGTGGGACAGCAGTTCTGAAAGAGCTCGCGAGCCTGTTTGATTCCGTTATCCACCAAGGCCTAACCCCTCAGGCGTGGAGTGGGAGTGCGGTGGTTCTGTTTTTCAAAAAAGGTGACAAAACCCTGCTGAAAAACTACAGACCCATCTCACTCCTGAGTCACGTCTACAAGTTGTTCTCGAGAGTCCTAACAGATCGCTTCGCCAGAAAACTCGACGATTTCCAGCCACCGGAACAAGCCGGGTTTCGAAAAGGCTACAGCACCGTAGACCACATCCATACTGTTCGGCAGATTGTACAGAAGACCAACGAATACAATCAGCCGCTGTGTATGACTTTCGTGGACTACGAGAAAGCCTTCGACTCCATCGAAACCTGGGCGGTTCTGGATGCTCTGCAGCGGTGTCACATCGATTAGCGCTACATCGAGGTGTTGAGATGTTCGTACGACACGGACACTATAACCGTTCAGCTCCAGGACAGTAAAACCAGCCCCATTGAGTTGCGTAGAGTGGTGAGGCAGGGGGATGTAATATCCCCTAAGCTCTTCACCAACGCACTCGAAGACGTCTTTAAGACGCTGGACTGGACTGGACGGGGCATAAACATTAATGGCGAGTACATATCCCATACCATAGGGGTGCATAGGGTTCCCACCAAGAACTTAGGGTCCCAAGCCAACCTCACCTGCAAGTGGTGCACCTGCCGATCAACGGACGAGGCTCTGGCAAACAAAATGTCCCAATAAGCGGCAATAGGCTCGCCACCTATTACGTGGGATCAAAATACTGGCGAAAAGTGGGCGTTTAATATGCCTCTGCCTACCCCTTCGGGGAAACAGGCGTGAGTCTATGTATGTATGTATGTACATATCCCACCTTCGGTTTGCCGACGATATCGTCATCGTGGCAGAGAGCCTGGAAGAGCTGAGCGAGATGCTGCATAGCCTAAATGGAGCCTCTCGACGGGTCGGTCTCGGCATGAACTTGGATAAAACCAAGATTATGTTCAACAAACACATTGTGCCGGGACCGGTTTATGTCGACGGATCGATGCTCGAAGTTGTTCTAGAGTATGTCTATCTTGGGCAAGTAGTCCAGCTTGGTAGAAACAACTTCGAGAAAGAAATCGACCGCAGGATCCAGTTGGGTTGGGCAGCGTTTGGCAAGCTACGTCGAGTTTTCTCTTCGCCCCTACCGCAATGCCTGAAGACCAAAGTCTTCAACCAATGCGTCCTACCTGTTATGACGTACGGTGCCGAGACGTGGACACTCACAGTGGGACTAGTCCATAAACTAAAAGTCACGCAGTGAGCTATGGAACGGGCTATGCTTGGCGTCTCTTTGAAGGATAAAATCCGAAACGAAGTTATCCGACAAAGAACCAAAGTTACCTCACAGAATCAGTAGACTCAAGTGGCAGTGGGCTGGCCATATCTGTAAAAGGACTGATGGCCGAGGGAGCAAGCGTATCCTAGAGTGGAGACCACGTCTCGGCAAGCGTAAGGTAGGGCGGCCTCCGGCTAGGTGGACCGACGACCTGAAAAAGGTGGCTGGGACAGACTGGATGCGGAAGGCTGAGGACCGTGTACTGTGGCGCGTATTGGGAGAGGCCTATGTCCAGCAGTGGACTGCGATAGGCTGATTTATTGATTGATTGAACTAAACGGAAATGTTCACTCTTTTCGTTCACTTGTAGGCATTAGTTAAATGATGTTTAACCAAGCGTAAAATGTGTTTGTGCAACGTCATTAAATTATGACACACATTAGCGATAATCTCCTTTTAAGTAATAAAGAGTTAATTTAAAGCTTTCTGCAACTGACTGTAAAGCTAATAAATACGTGTTTAGTTTTTTATGATAAATTAAAGGATACCAACATACTATGATGTCAATGTTATATAACTACTAAACACAAAAGAACATATTAACAAAACGCTATTAATAATAAAAAATCTATAAGCAAATACCAATAAAATAATTATCCTTTATAATATATCTATTAAATTCACTGCATTATTTCCTATGCAAAGACTTCAAATTCAATCTCGCGTATCAACCCCAGCTTATGGGCTAAACTAAATCCTTTCCATTTTCGCAAGCCTGCATCTAAACGAATTTTCCTCAACAACTCTACGTAAGGCCAAGAGCTTTGAATTCGTCACGAACTGTCCATTCACTGTTACTTATATTCGTATCTTATCTATAGCAAAAATGCTAAACACTCTTATTTGGTGACACCTACTCAACATACCTATACACATCTAAGCAAGTAGCTCTATCATACTGTGTAGATATGCTTAATTTCTTCGATAATACACAGATCTGTATGACAATATAACTGCGAGAACACTGCGAACTGTTCGATATTCCTACTTCGGATTTCTCCGATGGCATAACCGATAGAATCTCGCTATGACATAAAATTGTTCAATAGTGTTAATTAAATAATGAACTCAGCGTAACAGAGCCTTGTGGTAATTCTCCCGTTCCATATTTAACTCTATTCCGACTTTAATTTTGTTTGAAAACCAACGTTAAATATTCAGCTACTCGCAACTTCAATAACAGAACCGATTTTATTATATTTATTAATTTATTATATTTATATTTTTTTACACGTACAAGGCGATGTTTATGTTCCCTAAACCTTCTTGCAGTATGTTACAGTAATAACTTATTATGAAGACGTACACATATTTGAATAACAAAAGTCTACGCAGCAGACATAATTTTGATTTCGAACGCAAACTCCTGTCACGTTTTCCCGCCCAAAGTGGTGGCAGCCGCCATCTTGAAACGTGACGTTGAAGCCTGACGAGCGGGCCCGTTGACGCTTCCCTATTTATTGACTGGCAGATGGACTGGCATAATAATGGTACGCACTTAATTTGTTTTACACTGTGTGGGATAAAAGTAATTAAGCTAGAGGGTCGTATGAATAGGTTTCTTTCACACGGGTATCCGTGTTGCAAAGTTTGTACACGTTTTTGTTCATGAAGCAGTATTCATATATCGATATCTATTCTTTTCGAATAAAACCTAGTCTTTATCTTGAATTACAATAAATATGTGTTCTCGTAACATGTCAAATATGGTCCCAAATAAGATCCAATAAATCGCGGAATCGTTCTTTAGCCTGGTTTACTTTTGTTTAACAGCCAGTCACAATCGACCGTGGAGAAAAATAACAGAATATCCATTTCTAGTCACGTATGAGCCCGCTACGCAGATAACAACGTGTGCGATACACCTTGATATAAAACACGAATAAGTCTCACTTACACCCGGCAGCTTATATTAAATTCATCCGACATCTGATCCTGACACTCCCTCAAACATCGGCGGTAACTCAGCTTTTGTGAAAATTAGTTGCTTTTAGTTCTAAGGTAGGTACTTCGGACAACAGATCCTAAAAACAAAGGATCGTTAGCGCAAATTACGCTCAGGAATTTAACGAGAACGTAAGTAATTGTTCTGATATAATTTAGAGCACATTCATTAAGTTGTCATAATTACGAAGTTCTGGTCCTTACGTTTCGAGGAAATTAAAGATTTTGCTTCAAATGTCACTTATCTTGAAAGGATTTAAACGGATTAACTGCTATAGTAGGCATAGAAAAAAGCTGTATATTGTTTATACCACAGTTTATACCAAGAAACGTTGATGCG
Source organism: Euclidia mi (assembly GCA_944739405.2). Taxonomy (NCBI): domain Eukaryota; kingdom Metazoa; phylum Arthropoda; class Insecta; order Lepidoptera; family Erebidae; genus Euclidia; species Euclidia mi. Next base: position 41,241,648 of record OX123197.2, on the reverse strand, counting down.
GGAGAAACGAAATGATAATAATGTGATAGTATCATTTTATGTGAGCTTTGATTTAATATTTTAGCCTAAGTTGTACCCTTTCAGCTAAAATAACAATTTTAATAAACACAGTCATTCAACATGCGTAATTGGTTTGTCGGTCACAAAGTTGTTTGTGAATGCACTTTCGTACTTAATTATTGGTTTCCTAGACACACTCTTTATACCACTCTTTATTCGAATATTCTAGAAGCAGAATAATTATAACGTAACGCAAGTAAATTCCTCTACGGTACAAAACATGTTTATGTCACTACAGAGCTCATTATTCCGCGATTTATACGAGCCCTCAGAAAGCGAACTAGGGACGTGCACTTGACCTGGTTATCATAAACAATATACTACAGCGCATCCTACATAAAAGGGTAAAAGGATAATTAATTCCTTGAAGCAAAGCCACTTGATATACGACTACTCACAATTCAGATTGTTTGGGTGCTTTTGACGTTATTTATAAGATAATTTACATTATAACACAGTTTTTATACTCAAGATATGCGTTCAGAATATTCTGACTGCTAATGATTGCGTTAAAGCTGTCAGGTTGCTCGTGAATCAAGTACCTACCTATAATATTATGTCTGTAGCACAGATTATAATTTAAAACGAAATGTCTTATACTCATTGAGTAGGTATAGGTATATATTATAACTAGCTGACCCAGCGAACTCCGTATCGCCTTTTCAAGAGTTTTTATTTAATTCCCTTTTTTCCAAGCCCTTTTTCTAAAGTTACCATTGACTTAGCGCTTAATCTCTTATCATTTCAGAGTCTACAAATGATGAACAAACAAACATAGATTTTTACATAATATTGAATTCCCCATTCCTTAAAATATCGGAGACGATACCCATATCGACTTTAAAAAAGAAATCCTGTCCACCATCTTTGATTTCCTATCCGCCATCTTTGATCACGAAATAGATGTTGTATTTGGATTCTCCATCCCTTAAATCATCGGAGACGATACCCAAATTGATTTGAAAAAAAAGTTCCCATCCGATGGTGTTTTTGAATTCCCCATTCCTTAAAATATCGGAGATATACCCATATCGACTTTAAAAAAATTCCGTCCACCAACTTTGATTTCCTATCCGCCATCTTTGACCACGAAATAGATGTTGTATTTGGATTCTCCATCCCTTAAATCATCAGAGACGATACCCATATTGATTTTAAAATTTTTCCCATCCGCCATCTTTGATTTCCCGTCCACCATCTTGAATCACGAAAGAGATGTTGTATTTGGATTCTCCATCCTTTTTAACATCGCAGACGATACCAATATCGATTTTTTTTAATTTTCCCATCCGCCATATTTGATTTCCCATTCGCCATTTTTGATCACGAAAAAGATGTTGTATTTCGATTCCCCACCACTTAAAATATCGAAGGCGATACCATTATTGATTTTTAAAATTTTCTCATCCGCCGTCTTTGATTTCCCGTCCGCCATCTTGGATCACTAAATAAATTATTAATCAGCGTCCCGAAAATCTCGAATACGATACCAATATAGATTGTATCCTATTTGTTTAGCCTTTTTTTGCCTTTGACCCAACCCTCCCCTTTCTCGTTTGACCATTTTATTATTTTTGTCTGGCCCCTAAAAGTTGTGGCGTAATTTTATATAGCCTGTAGCCTTTCGGAATAAATGGGCTATCATAGGCAATAACAATTTTTAAAATCCGACTGCTAGTTCCTGAGATTAGCCGACATTATCTTTTAGCCTTTTTTAGCCTTTTGCCCGGCCCCAAAGAGTCGATGCAATAAGTTATATAGCCTATAGCCTTCCGGAATAACTGGGCTATCGTATATAAGAATTTTTCAGATCCGACCGGTAGTTCCTGAGATTAGCGCGTTCAAACAAACAAACAAACTTCCGGTTTATTATATTAGTATAGATTACTCTTAGTAATACACATAATGCTTTATTTATATGTGTGGATTCTAAATGATAACGCTCCCATCGCTAAGCCAGTTGTCAATGCTTGACAAACCAATCGAAGCCAGCCAGCTTAAGACGTATTATCTCGACCCCAAACATTAGCCAATTGATTCTATCAGAATTTGTCAAGCAGGCCAAGCCAACCTTACTAAAAACCTTTCTTCCCATCAAGAACACTCTGACCTCGCTTTTAGGGAGAGAAAAACTTCTTGACTTGTAACAAAAAGTGCCTTTCGTAATTAATAACCTGGACTTTCCTTATTGAGCAATGAAACAAAGACCGCAAGCCCTTTAGTTTCGATTACATTACATCGTGACGATCAACTATTATAACATTCGTTATAATAGTAGATCGTCACGATAATTGGTTCGCATTAAGCTATCTTCCCGCTTGCTCCGGACATTGACTTACTGAAGGGCTGCGCCAACTCAGCGTTTCGACGCGAACTCGGCAAGTCATCAATTTTTTTTATAACGGCGCCTGTTTTCAACACTGCGAGCCTTGTTTAATAGCGGCTCTTATATAAAAAACGTTTTAACGGAAATTTATGTGAATTTTAGAAGCTTGTTTCTGAAGAAACTGTAGGGTAGCTTGCATTATTGATCCTTTGTCATACGTTAGGGCGGCGGGAGCGTAAGCTGCGAAATTTCACTTGTATGTAATTCGGGATTGGATGGTATTGTGAGATATATTTTTTTATAAACTGAAAATTATGACGTAGGTACTAAATATCTTTCGAAAATATATTATATGAATTTATTTTTAGATTAAGTATAACTGTCATGTTAGGTATATCTGTTTTATAAAATCCTCGTTTGTATTACCCTTCGACATTGTTTAAGTTTCTACGATCTAAAGCATAATATTTTCATCGATAGCATCGTTTAGTTATTATGCTATAATAACTAAACGCCTGTATAATTTTCTTCTAAATGTAAATTAAAGTTATTTCCAATCCAAGTTCTTAGAGAAATTACAGCAAAATAGAAACCCGTTACCAACATCTGTGTAGGTACTTGTAATTACATTCGTTCAGTCTAACGTTAACTTAATAGTATAATATTCTTCAAACAGTCCCGTGATTTTCTAGGAAAGCTACCGAGTTTTGCGCTACACGATTTTCCCTCGCTTTATTAAAATAGGGTGATATACACAAAAAATACGCACGGTCTTTCAAACCTTTTTGCAAATACGTTGGGAGTCGACAACTGGTATACCTCTGGTATTGATTACCTCCTGAGGCTAGAGAACTCCTAGTAACCGTAACTTTAAATAATAAACTTTATTGATTTGTCTTTCAATAAGTATGAATAGACTGGTTCCGTGTTTCAGTGGATAGCGTATGCGACTGCTGATTGGAGGTCCCGGGTTCGATTCCCGGGTCGGGCAAAAGTGTTACTGGGTTTTTCCGAATTCTCGGTAGCAGCACGGAGTCTGGTGATGTGCCCGGTAACGGCAATAGACTCGCCCCTGTTACGTGGGACCTTAAAATTAATGTCGAAATGTGGGTGTAATATTACACCTCTGCTTACCCCTTGGGGGATACATGAATAGTTTTTTTTTTTATAATGTTTGTAGAAAATGAGCTTTTCAAGGCACTGTAGTTTGTAAATATCATTTCACAAATGCTGTTGCATAATCTGTGCAAATCAGTGTTCTTATTTTATATACTGATACAACATTTACTAACTATGATGAAAATATTTATTCTTTGCGGCTGGTTTAGGGATTTAAGCTTTAAAGCATCCACTTCATCATTTAGTACTGCGCCGGGTGCGTTGGGTTTGATTCCTTCTCACGAGGCAAAACTTGTTTCGCAAAATGTTGTATTAGTATTCTTAGTGCCCGTTGTTTCGATGATTGACTTTTTAACATATGTATATGTAAAGAATGTGCTTAAAGACAAAAGAAATGTGTTGTAACCATTACATGAAACTAGGCGCAGAACCTTTTTTGAATAAATTGTATTTAAAATTTTAAAACCGAACTGTCTGATTTTCTCTTTTTATAGAGATCGGGAAATGCCCAATTGCGCACAGAATCCAGTCCGTTTTGTATACGAAGCTTAAATAAAAATAACACCAACGACAATTTAAAACAGAATCAATCACATTTAATCCACAGCTGTTGTATTTATGGCTGACAGTTTTCCTTAATTTTGCATGAAACAGGTTGAATATGTAAACAGTAATTACGAATCTCTTAATCACCGCCAATATGCAAGACAAACAAATTCAATTAATTCAAATCTTTGCCATCCACCTTGTATTTTGTCTAAGTGCCGTTGTCTACAAATTAATATTAATAATATTAGGTAATTTGGAAATACGTTATGCCTGTCAAACGCTTTAAATAATACTGACACTACATTGTAACAAATTTATTTCAGTTCACTTTTAAGCTTAATAATTAAATGTGAATTAATTCAAGCATTATTATAATTTTCGTGAAAATTATGGACGGGAAAATACAATGGGAATTCTTTTTTGTTATTTTTAAGAGGCAACTTTTTATATACTTATGAACAGAACTGTCCGATTTTTCGTTTATATATAGGTATTTCTTTGACTGGATTTGACTGGACTAGACACTCAGATCCCACACTCTTTTTTAAAAATAGTTTAAAAGAATCACGCTTCTGTGGTGATGGATGAAATCCTACCTTAAAATCAAGGTTTTAATGTTAGACATCGCTGAAAATTAAAAAGAACATAGATTTTAAATGTTAACAACTGTACAGTTATATAAGACCATTTATGAAGTAATAGACTAATACTTTAAAGCTAGACATAAAACATGAGAAGTATATATAAAGCTGGCGGTAAAATTAAAAATTACGGGAAAACACGCAGACTAATTAGAGAGTTCTAAAATGCCCCTATTCATTTTTATGTACGTAGTTAGAAAGAGACAGTTAAAACTACGGTCGTTTTAAATCGACGTGCCTTGATTGTAAGCGATAAAAAAACATGTAAATGTTACGGCTTTCAAGAGTGCACTAGGTATCTATATCTGAAACTCCAACATCCCACAAATTCATAATCGTCCTAGCGTTATCCCGATCGCATCCGAGACTTACGCCTTGGAGCCCGAGGTTCGCTTACTAGTCCAACCAGATATGACAGAATATTAGCTTCAAAGATCTTCATGAAAGCCGGGACCGACGGTTTAACATGCTCTCCAAGGCATGGGATGAGCGATTATTAACACTTTAATACGCACTTAACTTCAAAAAGTCAGTGGAAAAACCCGATACTCGTACATGTAAAAAAAAAAATCCACATTAATACATTGTATTTTAACGAGTCCAAATCACGAAAGTCATTCATGAAAGTCACACTCAACAGTTGTGCATGTAAAACTTATATCAAGATAAAACAACACCGCATAAAAGCGCAGAATTATCGTATAAAATACATCCGTGAAAATGTCTACAATTTATGTGTGCATTAGCGGTAAGCGACAACACATTAGAGTGCGTAAACGGTATTTAATTACGGCCGCCGTCACGTCAAGCAATTACGCGAGAATGGGCTAGCAGTAAACCCCGTAGAACTGACAAACATTCAAAACGATAGCTCACCTGGTGCCTACACTAAAATATTAAGCTGACATGCAGCGATAGCTGAGTGGAAAGACCAACAGACTGCTACGCAGAGGGTCTCCGGTTCGAATCCACAGCACGCACCAATGACTTTCCGAAGTAAGGTGCGTCTTAAATTATTAATATCGCTTGCTTATTGGTAAAGGACAACAATTCTGCCAACTTGGCCAGCAAGGTGGACTATGGCCTTCCCTTCTCGTAGTGAGAAGAGTCCCGTGCCCAGCAGTAGGAAAGTATATATAAAGGGCTTAAGATGATGATGATTAAGCTGCAGCCTGTAGATCTAATAATCAGTAATTCTGACTGTTAGCAGTCAGAATTACTGATTATTACTTCTAGAGGACTTGGCTTCGATTCCCATCCGAGACCCAGATTTGTGTGACGAAGCCTTTCTTTGTACTGTCTCTAAGTGTTATTCATTTTAATAGCATACCGTAACTCTTGTAGAAGGACCTCTTTGTTATCCCTCCGTCAATTCGTCTCTCTGTCAGTCTGTTTTAGTATTAAGAACCTTTTTCTTATGAACGAGTGAAAGTATTCTAAGCTACAGCAGTTTATTCTTTTCATAAATAAATAATTATAATTAATCACGTTCTAACATGAATTTATTTGTCGAAGGATGTATGTTTTTAATTTGTTTTACCCACAGTTTTACGATAAACAAACTTTTAAGAACTTGGCTCTAATAAAGTTAATCGTTACTTTTATCATGTGTCAATTAGTTTTCAGCCATGACACAAAATATACGTATATTAGAAAAGAAAAGTTTCATAAGAAATTCAATGCTTTTTCAATCTTAATATCTATATTGCAAAAATGGTCCTAGAACAAGACGTAGAAATATCAGTAATAACATAATTATCCCAATATCTGCTCAAATACCCAAGCTACCATCAACACTGATTAAGAATTCAGCTCGAAGACATTCGCTTTCAAAGCACATCAACACATGCTATAAAATTACGTGTTTACGCATCTAGTTACAATGCCAAAGTTGGCGTAAAAATCAACTCGAAATGCTTAGTCAAAATCCAAGCGGTTTCAGTTTACGAGCTTGTATGTTTTCATCCACTGACTTGTTTATATTACTCGTTTTTACGTTACATTATTCTTTGTACTATATTTTTATATCCAGATATTAGGTAGTTCGCGGTTTTTATTATCGTTACATTAATGCTATCAGAAACAATTTGTGTGGGAGTTACGTGAGTATTGCCCGCGGCAGTTTTAGCATAGAGCATAGATATTTATATAGAGGCCCATTTCTTATGGGCGCTCTGTAGACAAACTTTCTGTGACCCAAATTGCCGATTGGCGGCGTGGCAGTCGTGATGTGACAGCTGCCTCTATGAGTGCAAGAGAGAAGAACTTACGACACCCGCCAACTCGCCAACTGGAATCGGCACACGAAATCCTTAAGAAATGCGCTTTTATTATGTAAATCTGTATTCATTGGTTTTAGTCAGGTACCTCAACGTAGTCTACCATTTACGTATTTACTTGTTATCCTGTCAAAAGATGGAAGTTTCAATGACATTACTACTTGTTCATGGTGGTTTTGTTCCTTTCAGGTTGCCTTATTTGGTTTTTCTAAAGTATCGTAATATTAAGGTGAAACATGAAGAGCCATCCAAATTGGTCGAGCCATTTCCGAGATTCGTGACTGTCATACAGCCACATAAACAAGTTTTAATAAAATATGTCTGTCACAGATATTTCATTTCCATTTTTCTATAGCTATCACTCCGTTTCTTTGGTCCAACCTTTTGTTTAGCTCCTTTTCAATAAGAGGAACAAATCAAAGACGATAGCATTCCCACGACTGTACTACGTACGTACGTACGTACGTACACTTGGTGTCTAGGAATTGTTGCTGCGATCATTATCTTGTGTTAACTTCCTCTCAAGATTCTTCCACACAACTTAATCGATTACCGTTTAAACGAAATATTTGCAAAACGTAACAATGGACGATCCGTGGAACGACTTTCACGACGCAAAGGACGAACGACTTTTCTAGATAATACATATACAGGTTGTCACAAGACCCATCACCAAGCCGAAGTCTACTCGTTGTGGACATCATGCCAAGTCACACCAACCAAAAATAATACCTGGGAAACGAATTTTTTTTTGAGTTTTCACATTTTTTAAACCGCAATTAAAAGCGCGCGCGTGAAATGCTCGAAATACCTACTTATCCATGAGTTCATAGAGCATCTAAAGAACATATTGGCGGGGTAATTGCTTCGATTTTGTATCTCATTAGAAAAATTCCATACTAACTTTAAGCCTCAATATCTCCTGAACCAGTAATTTTCCGGGTATGGCGCCCAAGTAAAAAATGTTCGTAGTGATTGGTACAACATGGGATTTCAGTTTTCGTTAAGGGTCTTTTTACACCCTGTATATATATCAAATCTAGCATGTTAAAAATTACATCGTGAATAGGCCGGCTAAGAAAATCCTGGCAGGACGTTTTAGCTAACAATCGCTTAATATAAAATCAGTATTGCCGAACCTTTTTAGCCACTCCTTTTAACAGTTTTTAAACGTTTGGGTGATGATCAGTTTTCAACTGATCTTAGATTTAACTAATATTAACGTCGTTTAAACTCATCAAATTGGTCGAGAGAGATATAACAAGAGCATAAACATATTGAGAAGAATCCTAAAAGATACTACACTATAGGCTCATAATAATAAAATAAGTAACAAACGCAGGCAAAGCTTATTCTTTACTCTTAGAATAAAAATAATTAGCTCCAAGTTTTTATTATCACATAAATTAGATATACTGAATGTATTTTCAAATGCCTATAGCCGCACAAAGTAACGTGATTTAAACACAAAGAAATTCTCGATTCTAATATAGGTATATTTTCTTTAATCACATTAAAACAATGGAATGAAAAATAATACGAATGCCGATGCGGATACTAAAGTTTAAAGAACATAAAAGTCAGTGAAATATAATTTAATTACGAGGCTGCTACTGCCTTTTTACCTGAATTAAAATTGGGTTATCTAAAAGTTAATATTTAGGTCAATAGGCAAACCAACTTCGTGCACATATTAAGTGAAGTTTAGTATAGCAGCAAAATATCACAAAATATATTGCTAATTTAATTTAGAACTCAACCTATATAGTTACGATATAAGTAAAGCTCGATTGTCATATCAACGATTCTTAACAAAGCAATTATTACTTCCTTAATGGTACCCATTTGCCAAAAAGCTATTTTATAAAATACGATATAGAACGTTTTTTATAAAAAGAGGATTAATAGGACTTCTCACTTCAGCTGCACATGCTGCCCGTATAGCTAATAGAAAAGATAAGTTATTGCTGAATATACCCTGTTGTACCAGTTCGGATTAATTAAGCTTTTTCATTATATTTCTCGACACTTTAAACTCAGCGAGCAATCTAAATGATTCGAGATTGAATTCATCCAGCACGGAGTGCAACTTGGTTCTTTCTCATGCCATAGCTATTGCTTCTCAGCTTTATAATAGCATAATTGTAGCATAATTGTAGATTTTTCTTTTCTATTACATCGTACATATTAATGATTTTAAATATGCTTCAATTATTCAGTTGTTAAATGCAGCTGAGTATGAGCAAAATGATTAACGACAAAGAAACCTTAAGAAGACGATGTAGGCACATTCCAAAGTAGACCACGGGTAATAGTGCCCAGCGAGGTCTGAGGCGAAATATGCTAACCACGATTCACGTGAATGGTTTAAGTGGCTAGGCCCAAAACGCCTGTAGAAGGGAATTTCACACTCTTTCTCCGTCTGCCCCAAGAGGCAGAGGAGGAGACAGTAATTTGACTTTACGCCATGAAGAAAAAAATCAACAGTACCAGACACTGGTAACAAATGGCATATTGTAGTAACACCGTTCCGTATTATAACACCCAAAATCAATATCTGTTGGGGACCAGTGTAAGGAGATGAAATGAGAACACTGTCCAAACTCCAGTCCAAAGAAATTGTTTTAATTTCAAATTAACGAATTTACAAATGTAGTATAAAACGTATACGCTCTCAGCCCTGTTTGTCAGTGAGTGAGGTAGGTCGCGGCGGTAGCGGCGGCGTCACGTTGCCTCCGCTCCCCCTCCCCCTCTCAGCTAGAAGCTTGAACATACTCCCCGCCCTGGAAGCTCTCGGGTTCCAGAGTACTACCAGCAGTTGGTGAAGCAGGCAACTCAACAGGCAGCGGGCAAATCTTTGAGAAAGAACGCTGCACTTCTCCAGAGGCTGTCCGGATCCTAGCGACACGCGATACTCCATCCTTTCCGGTGTAGACTTGTATTATTTGACCAAGGCGCCACTTTAACGGAAGCGCATTATCTTCTTTGATGAGGACGAGTCTATCAACAGTGACCTCGCTCTTGTTCACCTTCCATTTGGTTCGTGTCTGCAGCTCGCTGATGTATTCTTTCGACCATCGCCTCCAGAAATGTTGTCGCATTTGCTCGATCCGGTCATAACGAGGTAGACGACTAGTGATTGCGTTAGTGATGTCATCGCAAGCTGGTGTGGTGAGTTGACGACCAATCAAAAAGTGGCCAGGTGTTAGAGCCTGCAGGTCGTTTGCATCTGCGGAAAGAGGAGTGAGCGGGCGGGAGTTAAGGATGGCTTCGACTTGTGCCAATACCGTGTAAAACTCTTCAAATGTGAGATTAGAGTTCCCTACAATGCGTCTCAAATGATACTTGCAGGATCTTACGCCTGCTTCCCACAGACCACCAAAATGAGGAGAGTAAGGGGGATTAAACTTAAATGAAATACCGTCTAATGCTGTTTTCTCAACAAATTGAGCTGATTGTTTTAATAAAAATTCACCTAAGTCGTTAGCGGCTCCGACAAAATTTTTGCCGTTGTCCGAATATATTTCAGCTGGCTTACCTCTACGTGAGATAAACCTTTTAAGACAAAGCAGGTATCCGTCAGTGGACAGAGTTATTACAAGCTCAAGATGTATTGCTCGCGTAACAAAACAGATAAATACACATATGTAAGCTTTCATTAAACGTGAACCTTTTCCTTGACGGTTCAAAATATATACCGGACCACAGTAATCAGTACCAGTGTACAAGAAAGGAAATCCAGGTGTCAATCGCTCAGGCGGTAGGTTGCCCATTATCGGACTAAATGTCTGAGCGGTTAGCCGAACGCAGCGAACACACTTGTGAACGACTGAACGAGCTAAATTTCTGCCACCGAGTGGCCACCATTCTTCTCTAATATTAGCCAATAATAATTGTGGACCAGTGTGACACAAATATTTATGTTTAAATTGAAATAAAAGTAAAGTAAATTTATGTTTACTACAGAGGAGAATGGGGTGCTTCTTATCGTATGTAAAAACGTTAGAATTATGTAACCTGCCTCATACTCTGATCAATGAATCATCATCATAAAACAAATTAAGGCCAGTCATATTACGTGAATATTTAATATTCGAAGTTTTATTTAATAGTGAATTGTACTCGTAAGGAAAGGAATCCATCTGAGATAAACGCGCAAGTAAAATAGTAGACTTACGAAGTTCATTCACAGACAACGCGCCCTGTCTACGTTCGGTTTTAAATCGAGTGTTGTGAATAAACCGCAATATAAACGCTGCTGATCGTATCATACGAAGAAATGACGAAAATTGATCGAAAGGAAATACATTGCATAAAGAATTTAAAACTACTGATTTATGTGATTTGAGTTCCGATAAATCACCTATTGCACATCCGAGCTACATTCATAATGTGCGTCGAGAATGAACCTTGGACCGCTCCACCACAAATCCTTATCGATGAGCTCAGTAACGCTCACTCCGCGCGATAACAAATCAGCTGGGTTATGCACGCCTTGAACGTGTGACCAAGTGCAACCAGAAGTCAAATCATTGATTTCAACCACCCTGTTTTGTACAAATGTCTTTAAAAGAGTTGGATGTGTACGCAGCCATCCCAATACAATTGTGGAATCAGACCAAAATAATATTTTATCAAACGTTAAATTTATTGAATCGTTTATCTTTTTATAAAGACGCGCACCAATTAATGCACTGCACAGCTCGAGCCGCGGTATGCTTACCGGCTTTAGAGGGGCAACCTTACTTTTTGCACATAATAATTTAACAATAACATTGTTCGATTTCTCACAAACGCTACGTATATATGCGCATGCAACGGAATTCGAACCGCGAATCTAACGTGATTGTCACGAGTGGTGGTGGAGGTAAAAATATCCTCGCACAACCTTTCGTCCGCCGTAAGAATATTATTTGACGACTTGCCAATATCAACTTCTTCCAATTCCCAAAAACGTTTAATTTGATCATCAAGTGAAATAGAAAAAGCGCAACGAATCATATTATTCGAGTATTTATTTTTAGAATGACTATTTAAGGATAGCGCGCCCGAAATAATCCATCCTAAATGCGTATTTTGCAAGTAAGGCCCACTCGGTAAGTGTATAAGGCCTTCCTGTAATAAACTCCAGAATACATCAGCTCCAATCAGCATATCGATGTCTGCTGGTTTGTGATAATCTGGGTCCGCGAGTGTAACGTTGTGCGGTATTTGTAACAACTGCACATCAACGTAAGTGTTTTCGGTAAACTAAATGTTATTTGAGGTAAAACGGAACAACGTAATTGTGTACTAAAATTACTAATTTTCGAACGTATTAACAAGTCACAGGATTGTTCTGAACGCAGAACACTATTACCTATGCCAGTTATGGAGAGAGTGGACTGTATGGGTGATAAACGCAACTTTTTGCAAAGTGAATCTGTAACGAAACATCTCTGGCTGCCACTATCGAGAAGGGCACGCGTAATGATTTGTGTGTTGTTATGATAAACATCAATGAGCGCGGTTGAAAGCAAAACCTGTTCTATTGTTGTAGACCGCACGGCTTGCTTAGAATGTGTTAATAATGAAGATGCGTTTGTACGCACACTAGCCCTCGCATCGTCGCCGTCGCCGCTTGAGTCAGTATGCGTGAGCGCAGGATTAAAACGAAGTGAATTGCAACTTGTGTTGTTAACTAAATGAATAAGACTATTATGTTTCTGTGAACATTGCTTACAGGAACCGTACTTACATTCCTCTATCGAATGTCCAGTACGTAAACAATTAATACATATCATATCTGATTTGTTAGACACGACATTATATCGGTCAAGTACAGATAGATTTTATAACGAGTAAAGCACTAACTTTCAATGAGGAACGCAAATAATGAAACTTTTGAATCGGATTTATTTCCGTTGCATTATGAATTACTGCTACCAATATTACTACTTCCGTGTGGTGACGGATTAAGAATACGGAATGTCAAACCCCATATCATCCCATGGGTGTCGTAAGAGCCGACAAAGGGAGCATATTATGCAGAGAAGAGCACTGTAAGAGAAGGAAAACTTGATACAAACCCTAAACCAACCCATCTGGCCAGCGTGGTATAGTAGGCCAATTCCTCCTTTCAAAGGAGAGGCCTAGTCCAGCAGTGGACTGTTTAAGGCTGATGATGATGATGATGATGATTATGAATTAAAGAAATAAATGTGTCACGGTACTCCAGCCAGTTTTCAAACGAACCGTCAAAGGAGCGTAACGAAATTATAGGTAATTTAATTATGTTATTTGTGTTATGAGAACACTTAACGGATAAAACTTCACGTTTGTTACAAATGCACTTAGCCAACGACATTGTTGTATAGTATTGAGATTCAATGGATTCTCTAATTTCTAACTGCGGTAACAACTCTGTCTAGTCACTAATATCCTCGATGCTAGATTGAATATCTAAAAATTCGTTAAGAACCTGTTCAGTATTAGTTATGCGTAACTGCAACTCAACAATTTGTTCATCGAGTAACGAGGGTTTTTCTAACAAATTAATGTATTTTACAAAAAGAGTGATTCTACCGCGTAAACTGCCACGTTTTAATTAAATCACGTAAATCCAGATCTTTTCCCATTTTGGTGGTCATGTAGAAAACAGAAATAAGTAGGTACTTACAAGTATCACCGAGAATGAAGAAAGGTCACGTACTCACGGGCACTGTAATGCAAAAATACACGGTATTAATACACTTCGAAACCTATCCAAAATCCACTCGCTATACCCCTTTGTCCCAGGTTTTACGTCGATATGATTCTTCGTAAGATTTCGCCGTTGCAATTCGAATGTTGTTTGGAACGGTACTTGCTAATCCAGAAAATGGGTTTATGATGCAACGAAGAAGGTCCAGTGATCCAGCGAAGAAGGTCCAATGTTGGGGACCAGTGTAAGGAGATGAAATGAGAACGCTGTCCAAACTCCAGTCCAAAGAAATTGTTTTAATTTCAAATTAACGAATTTACAAATATATAAAACGTATACGCTCTCAGCCGTGTTTGTCGGTGAGTGAGGTATGTCGCGGCGGTAGCGGCGGCGTCACGTTGCCTCCGCTCCCCCTCCCCCTCTCAGCTAGAAGCTTGAACAATATCCATCGATCTAAAAATGGTAGACGAAGAAAAGAGTACCTATAAATAAACTTCATTAATGGTTTTATAGCGCTACATTTGTCTACAACATTTCACTACGCGAATATAGAAAATGAGATAGCTTTTCGACATTCATGTGAGACTAATATACGTAAAATTTGCGATCTTCGTACAATATTACGAAGTTATTTATTTTGTTCAATATGATAAAACTTGATCAAATTTTGTGTTATATTATTTGTAGGATCTCCAGGGTACAAATATTAATATAAAATAAATCTGTGTTACGATGTAAACAATAAAGTGAAATTGAAGTGTCTGTTTGTAATAATAAATAACAATGCTTTTGACTTAACATTTACTTAATGCCTATAAAGGCATAAATATAGTTTTGGTACTTATATACTACAAAAAGTTAAGACTTTTTGTTTGTCTGTCTGTCTGTTAGTTCCTGCTAATCTTTGGAACACAAAACGTAATAAAACTAACTTAGCTATGATAATTGAGAAAAACAATGCTGGAGTGGACATACTACATATCAATGCACGCACCTATTATAAATACGTAAGCGTTCTTTAATTATCTACGGAACGCGTAAGAATAAATGTAGAATACAGATAGTGCTTATATTACCTAAATAGACAAGCACTCTAAATAATTAACATGTGATTTTTACAATATCACCTAGAAACTCGCTTAATTCCTAAATATGCACAATAAAGTATCGCCAGATTCAAGTAAGTAGCGGCAATTAAGTGCGCTCCTGAATACTTAACAGCTTTATTATGTAATGACGTGCGCGATAACAACACAACTACTATGTAACCAGTTGCATATATTGCTGCTTAAATTATGCAACGTCAGCATCTCGTCAACTACTTTTTACTATCTTAACAACGTAAGATGTACTTGAATAAAAATAACTACGTTAAAAACAACCGACTTCAAAAACGAAAAAGTGAAAAATAATAAAGATTTAACATTAATTAAATACTACCTATTATTTTTATGTGCTATTTACTAATAGGTTTGATGTCGGTGCCAAGCCTTAAACAAATAATAATATTTTAAAAACTTAAATTAATACGAGCAAATTAATACAATAAAATGACTACTATAAAGATAAAGATGCATAAATAAACCTAATAAAGAGCAATTTGATCTTAATATTATAAGCAGCTTCAGTTATTACGAAGAATAATGAAAAAAATTAATACGAAAATGTATTGAACAGAATGTGAATTCATGTTAATTATGAAATGCCTTCTTTAATTTAAAGGCTTTTGAAATTTGATTTGGCACCGACTTCAAACCAATTAGTAAATAGCACATATAAATAATAGGTAGTATTTAATTAATGTTAAATCTTTATTATTTTTCATTTTTCGTTTTTGAAGTCGGTTGTTTTTAACGTAGTTATTTTTATTTAATACTTTTTAGTGAACCTATTGTTGTATTGTCAACTAGTTATAGGTAGACCTACAAAAGGTGCTGCGCGCCTTAAAATATAGATCTCAAGAAACGGGAACGGATAAAAGTAGTCGTCTCTGTAAAAATGCTCTTCGGGACACAGTTTTACGTTCTTGTGAGACTATTAAAGATCCTGAAAAACGTTTGTTGGCCAGGAAAGCATATATGAAATCACGTTAACATCAAGAAACTCTTAAACAGTATAATTCTAGACTCGGTAAGATCCAAGAGCGTCTAGCGAATGAGTCTTTTGAGCAGAGAGCTAATAGACTTGGTCTCATTAATAATCGACAAATCATATCATTACTGCATGATTTACGTCTTTGAAGTCACCATTATCATCATTGTGCAATTCAAATAGATTTTTGTAATTACTGAGTTCGTATGGCCACCTTCTGACTCCTTCATCGGACGAGAACGAGCCCAAACTCTATAAAATTTTGTCAATTAATTACTGAGTTCCTATATTATTCCTATGGCCACCTTTCGCTTCCATCATCAGAGCAGCTCTATGTCATAATAACTTTTCATTGTCATCCAATTTAAATACGTATACAAAACCCAACACCCGATGTCTGACATATTTTTTTTATAGACTCGCGCTTGTATCCCCAAAGGGGTAGGCAGAGGTGTAATATTACACCCACATTTCCCATGAATTTTTAGGTCCCACGTAATAGAGGGCGAGCCTATTGCCGTACCGGGCACATTACCAGACTCCGTGTTGCTACTGAGAATTTCCTAACGAAAAAACCCAATAACACTTTGCCCGACCCGGGAATCGAACCCGAGACCTCCCAATCCCATGCGCACATATATGCCGTGAGACCAACGAGGCAGTCTGTCCATTCCTTTTTGAAGTTTCTAGAATTTTCTATTTTTTATTCGAAATATTTAAATAATATTTTGATCATGCTGGCGCTGCTGCTGCATCGGTAGAAACCCTCAAACGGCACAAATACGGCAACCTGGCTGGTTACGTTTTTGAGCCGTTTGGGGTCGAAACGCTGGGGCCATGGGGCCCTAGTGCATGCGCATTATACAAAGAAATCGCCAGAAGTCTGATCGATGCTTCCCGTGAGCAGAGGCCTGGTTTATATCTCGCTGAGAGAATAAGCATTGCCATTCAACGTGGCAATGCTGCCAGCCTTATGGGCACGCTACCGCTCGACAGCGTTGCGGAGGAATTTAATTTTTTATTATATTTTATTTACTTTTCTTTTCATACTTTTGCTTTTTTATAGTTAAGGATAGTTTAGTTATACAATTAATTTTATTTTATTGTACATTATAATGTTAAACCTACTTATAGACCAATTATACTTTAGTTTATCTAAAGTCTACTTAAGATAAAAAAAAATATTTTCCAAATATTCATAAACATTTTCCAAATTTCATAAAAACCAAAATCCACTAACTGTTATGACTGGGATTTGAACCCACGCCTTCAGAACGTTAAGCGGATGTATTATCAGCACGGCCATCGCCTTGTTATCAATTAGTGGCGAATTTAGCGAACACTTGACAGAGTGTTTACGTCATCTAACTTAAAACTGTATTTCCAAATAATGAAATAGTCTTCAAACCTTTTTGCTAATTATTATGTTTGACGACCGGCCAGTTTGTCGTGTAGACGTCAGTAGTCCATGGTGACGGTAGTGATGACAATATGACATGACACCAGCCGTCACAATTATTATTCATAGGAATTTCAGCCTTAAGGATAGGTGAAAATAAATAAAAAAATGCTCATAAAATAAAAACTACTAGGCCTACATAATTCAAATTTTTATGGGACCAATTCGAAACTATTGCGCATCGAACAAAAAAAGAATTACGTAATTCGGTTCAAAAACCTCGGCGAAATCGGTGTACATACATCGAAAAAAAATATATACCGGCCGAATTGAGAACCTCCTCCTTTTTTTTGTTAGAAGTCGGTTAAAAACCATCTATATTAAGGTGTTAAGACTAGCGGTACTTTTAAGTTGAACAGCGAAGAAACATCGTCATCATCAGTTCTGTGTATAAACTGTGCCACTGTCGGGCAGAGCTTGTTCTCTTGATAAGTGCTTAAGCCGTATTCCACCACGCTGGCCAAATGAGGTTTGGCAGCCTTCAAATATCTTTCGAGAACATTAACAAGAACTAACAGACATGCAGTTCTTTCTATGATATTTTCTTTTTCTAACACCAGTTTCTAAGAAACGTAGCTTAATAAGCAGTGGCAGTAACTGGTGACCATTACTTATTAAATGTTTTGTTTAAAACTATCTGATAAATAATATTTAAATCTCCCTTGATAATTATACATTTGTTTCATGGAGATGCTGACCTCAGACAGACATTAAGTTAATTTAAATAGTTGAAAATACTTCTCTATTTTTATTTTACTTAGTCTGTCCGAAATGACAACAGAAACTGAAAAACAACCAGCTATGAAATCTATACCAGCAAAATAGTTTTAGACTGTTATATGACTACAACGAAACATACCCAGAAAAACGTTTATTCCTAGATTAGATGAGCCCGCGGTTACATCCAATTTATTGAGGGCTATGCTCTGCTCCCTTGGTTCATAGCGTGATGTTATATAGTCTATATCCTTCCTCGATGAGTGGGCTATCTAATACTGCAATAATTTTTCAAATCGGACTAGTAGTTCCTGACACTAGCGCGTTCAAGCCAATAAACAAACAAACTACTTTATAATATTAAAGTATAGATATTATTTTAGTTCAAAAGTCTATGTTGATATGATTCATATTAACGATATTATGCAGAGTTCGTCATGAGCACCCTAAAACAGCTTACTGTATTGTAATTTATTGTTTAATATAAAGAAAAGTAATTTAGGCAGCGATAGCCTAGTGGAGATACCAACAGACTGCCATGCAGAGGGTATCGGGTTCGAATCCACGGCGCGCAACAATGACTTTTCGGAGTTATGTGCGTATTGAATTGTTAATTATCGCTTGTCCCGTGCCTCGGAGAGCACGTTAAGCCATCGGTCCCGGTTGTCATGAAGATCTTTGACAATCGTTATAGGGCGTCAGTACCTTCTAAAGTAAACTGACACTAGTCCAAATGAAATAATGGAATATCGCTATCCCTTCGGGTTGCGGAGGTCAGACAGGCAGTCGCTACGTGGAAATGCTAATATTCAGCCAAATCCGGTTAGACTAGTAAGCGGACCCGGAGATTGAAACTGGGATAACGCTAAGAGGATGATGATGATAAAGAAAAGTAATTTCAGTATCTATAAAAAGCTAGCAGGTACAGCTAATTACACATCCTCGCAAAATGAGATATAAAGCTCAGTGCACGTAAATTTTTAGAGGGTATCTATATACCTCTAAATAATGTAATCCTAAGCACACCTAGACTGCCAACTTCAACCGAAAAATAATATAAACCTGCATGAAATACCTAATTCTCCGTTTCTAACAGTATGTTATTTATAAACCCAGCGGGGTACCATATTCTCATTTTTATTCAAGCTTCTATTTTAAAGAGTAAGTCGGGTGTAAGGACACGTGTAGCCACAAAAGAATAACAACAATTTTATGAAACATTTTCTCGGAATTTTGTTTAGAGCGTTTGTAAACAGAATATGATTCTATAGTTAACTAGCAAGTGTGGTCTTCGTCGAGCGTTGAAATCTGTCGCAGCGCCACCAAAGGACCAAACATTCAGGGAAAATTTCATCAAAACCGACCAATCCGTTTGGGATGAGTTCAGTTTCATACAGATGTTAAAAATTCATTCATTCATTCAAGTCATTTGTAATAAGGCAAATATTGAAAACAACAAACTATATCCAAGTACCTTCGACAACGACTAGCGATTCTTGCTCGGATACAAGTACCAGAATATGTAAATACACATACATACATAGACTCACGCCTGTTTCCCCGAACGGGTAGGCAGAGGCATATTAAACGCCCACTTTTCGCCAGTGTTTTGATCCCACTTAATAGGTGGCGAGCCTATTGCCGCTTATCGGGATATTTTGTTTGCCAGAGCCTCGTCCGTTGATCGGCAGGTGCCCCACTTGCAGGTGAGGTTGGCTTGGGACCCTAAGTTCTTGGTGGGAACTCTATGCACCCCTAATATGTAAATGTCAAAGTAAAAATTATTTATTCACTTAGGTTATAATGTGACACTTATGAATACTATGTCGCTGTGGTCGTGAAGGCACACAAAACGGTCACCCATCCGTGAAGAGACCTCTACAAGTGTTACTTAACTTAATAGGTCTAATACAAACATCAAGTTAAGTTATCGTTACTACTGAATCAGTAGAGTTGAGAAAAAATCTGTTGAAACTTAGAGGTTTAACTTACAGACAAATACTTTCGTGTCACGTTTCCGAGGCAAGTAAGTTTTTAGAACAAAATTAAGGAGACACTTTGTTTGCGGTATGGTCTCTGATTGTTAAATTTTGTGTGCACATGCAGTGTGACAGCTCAAAATAAATACATTCTCGACAAATAATACGTTTCTATAGAAATCAGTTTCTGGTAATTTAATTTTAAGGCATTCGGACATAATATAACGTATAAGTTGTAACGTATATAATATATAAGTTAAGTCCAAGGCAAAGAAACACTTACACTCAGATTAACATCACCAGATGGAGACAAAATCTGTTTCACCATCATGATCATCAGCCTGAATTAGCCCACTGCTGGACATAGGCCTCTCCTATGGCACACCAATGGTAAAACAGATTGTAAGCTTATAATTTCAAATCAGCTCTTTGTCTACCTCCTATAATAAACGCGCAAGTTTGCGAGGATGGATTTTAATTACTTTTACAACATACATACATAGTCTCACGCCTATATGCCCGAAGAGGTAGGCAAAGGTATATTGCAACACCCACTTTTCGCCAGATTTATTTTAGTCCCACGTAATAGGGGGTGAGCCTATTGCCGTATCGGGTACATTACCAGACTCCGTGCTGCTACTGAGAACATAATCGACTTTAATGAAAATTTACAGTTATATAGATTCCAACATACAATAGGGTCGCGGACAAAATCTATAACGCTCAAAGCGAGCATCATCAGTGTTCTAACGCTATCCACATGCATCCCAGACCTGTACGCCTTGGAGGCCGGGAACCGCTTGGCCTAACAGATTTGACAGAATACCAGGTTTTCCACAGCGCGACTGACGTCTGACCTCCGTTACCCAAAGAGATATTCCATGGTTTAGACTAGTATCAGTTTACTTCCCCGTAACGACTGTCAAAGACCTTCCTGACAGCCGGGACCGACAGTTTAACATACTTTACCGAGGCGCGGGGCAGGCAATAATTAAAAGTTTAATTCGCATTTTACTTTGGAAAGTCAGTCATAACGCTCAAAGAGATATGAAAAATAAACTACAAGCGGAAACACGTTACCTCAACAGAAGCGTGAACGAAAATGCATCGCCCAGATAGCTACAGGCTATAGCCGTAATCCGCAGATTATTGGCAGTATTCGCACGGAGCTTCTATTCCTCAATGCTACGAACCGAGTTCTCTTTAATCATTGTTCTATAATTTATAGTTTTACCGTACACGAAATTTTATTTTACGATAGCTGTGTGTATAGGAGCGGTTAGCACCTGACATACTTACATATTCATACGGAATACGGATACGTCGTGTATTCAGGCGCCCGTTGCTGGTGCTGCAAATATTTCTTCATGCTCTTTAAGAACTGGTTTTGAAACGGAAACTTAAGATGGGAATAATTCTTCAGAATTCATCGTCTACCAGGTGTTGTAAAATGCCATCATGTTATAAACATGGAGAATATTACGTTGTAAACACATTTGGTCAAAACATTAGAACCATGCTTGAAATACATTCTTCAGCTCTAATAAAATAAATCATTTTTAGTGAGTGCTTATGTTATAAAAGCAACCCACTGTTCAAATTCCATGCTTTTCTAGCTTCAGTAGTTCTGCAATAATATGTCAATCAGGACGAGTGACTTTATATAATGTATATCATAATGATGATAATAATGATAACTTGATTTGTTTGTCTCATATTACAGACATTGAGCTTGCAACTCATTTAATACATAACACATACATATTAAAAAGACGTAAGTAGATGCTCCCGTTTCACCATATTTACTTTGGCAGGCTTACCAAATGAATATCATTTAGTGCTTGAGTATGATATCAATAGTTACTAAAATTTTTACTAGTAGATGTGTACAATGTGAAACAGTTGCAGCTTCTTACAAAAATAAATTGTACAACCATTATATTTGACTGAAAAGAGTGGCCATGAGTTTTATTGCCCGTTTTTTCTCGTGGTTCTACCTATTGCATTGCGAACGTGGCAGTAAATGTAAATGTAGAATCATAAAAAACAGCACAGCGACTTTTTATTTAGAGCATAAAATCTCGAGGTGGTATACAAAATACCTGGTAGAAGACTGGTAGAATTTTGTGGCAAAAGTGAAACAGTGAGCAACTTAGACTAAATGCAAAAGCTAGCTGTGAGAGACAAATAGAGAGGTAATCCCCATTGCCCAGTAATAAAATAAGGCTGATAGAATTATATATTATGACATTACACAGATAACGCATAATTTGACGCCAAATTTGCTATCGTATTTCACAATACTATATTACCAGTAGCTTCGCAATTATCCCAATATATAAGAGAGCAAATGTTTGTATAACTTCTGTTCAAAGCTAACAAATTTAGCGCAATATCTTGTTCATACATATCGATCTGAGGGTCTACCACGAGTTTTACACAGTGACGATAGCCTAGTCGACGGAATCAATTTTCATACATTTCCTAAATGCGGCCCCTAGCTGACTATCCATCGCTACTGTCCGCTTTAAGAAAATATATGGAAATTGTTCCCGTCGACTAGGCTACCGTCACCGTGACGATCAAGTGCAAAATTCGTGGTAGACCCTCTGGTTGCCTAAACAATGCAGAAGCTAATCTATTCGCAATATTCACTGCGTTCGTGGAATCATTGGAAACATGGAATACGATACGCGTGTAATAAAGTCTATTAATATTCATTTTCAAAATCACAAACAAAACAACAGAGTGAGAAATGGGTAAGGCATTATTTAGACTGCTTTTTAAGGCAAAAATATTACTGTGCGATTCTAAATATGCATTAACATAAATATACACAGGATGTCACAAGACCCATCACCAAGCTGAAGTCTACACGTTTTGCACATCATGCCAAGTCATACTTCGCAAAAATGATACCTGAGAAACAAAATAACTTTTTAAGCTTAATTAATAGACAAATTTTACTAGCGGCAATGTAAAGCGCGCGCTTGCAGAAAAAATTTGGCGCGAGAAATGCATCGTACCTACGCCGGCCGTATCTACCTACACCGTACGCCGCCGTCGACCTAAGGGCGGTTTCAGATTAGCGTATTTTTCTGAGCGTATACGGTCGTTTCAGCATACGCGATTACACGCGCGCTATATTATGCGCTACCAAAATCGGACTCGTGTAAACGGGCATATTTCGGCGTGTTCGCTCGAAACGGTAGTGATATGGTGTCAGTATAACGCTTATACGAGCTTAGACGCGCGTCAACGCTCGTCCGAAATAAAAAAAAAACGTAATAATTGGTACAATATGGGGTCTCAGTTTTCGTTAAGGGGTCTTTTTACACCCTGTATATAAAGACTAGATAAGCCCGAGGTTACACCCGCGTTATTTAAGGCTACTGCTCTGCTCCCGTGGCTCATAGCATGATGTTATATAGCCTATAGCCTTCGTCAATAAATGGGCTATCTAACACTGAAAGAATTTTTGAAACCGGTCCAGTAGTTCGTGAGATTAGCGCGTTCAACCAAACAAACAAACAAACTCTTCAGCGTTTTATATTAGTACTAGCTGACCCAGCGAACTCCGTATCGCCTTTTTAAGAGAATTAATTTAATTCCCTTTTTTCCAAGCCCCTTTTCCAAAGTTACCAATGACTTAGCGCTTAATCTCTTATTATTTCAGAGTATATAAATGATGCAAAAACAAACATAGATTTTTATATAATATTGAATTCCCCATTCCTTAAAATATCGGAGACGATACCCATATCGACTTAAAAAAAAATCCCGTCCACCATCTTTGATTTCCTATCCGCCATCTTTGATCACGAAATATATGTTGTATTTGGATTCACCATCCCTTAAATCATCAGAGACGATACCCACATTGATTTTTTTAAATTTTTCCCATCCGCCATCTTTGATTTCCCATTCGCCATCTTGAATCACGAAATAGATGTTGTATTTGGATTCCCCATCCCTTCAAATATCGGAAACGATACCCATATTGATTTAAAAAAAATCCCATCCGCCATCTTTGATCACAAAATAGATGGTGTTTTTGAATTCCCCATTCCTTAAAATATCGGACACGATACCCATATCGACTTTAAGAAAATCCCGTCTGCGATCTTTGATTTCCTATCCGCCATCTTTGATCACTAAATAGATGTTGTATTTAGATTCGCCATCCCTTAAAACATCGGAGACGATAACCATATTGCTTTTTTTAAACTTTCCCATCCGCCATCTTTGATTTTTCATCCGCCATCTTTGATCACGAAATAGATGTCAGATTTGGATTCCCCATCCGTTCAAATATCGGCGACGATACCCATATCGACTTTAAAAAAAATCCCATCCGCCATCTTTGATTTCCCATCCGCCATCTTGAATCACGAAACAGATGTTGTATTTGGATTCCCCATCCCTTTAAACATCGGAGATGATACCAAAATTGATTTTTAAAAATTTTCCCATCCGTCATCTTTGATTGCCCATCCACCATCTTTGATCACGAAATAGATGTTGTATTTCGATTCTCCACCCCTTAAAATATCGAAGGCGATACCCATATTGATTTTTAAAATTTTCTCATCCACCATCTTTGATTTCCCGTCCGCCATCTTGGATCACTAAATAAATTTCATATTATTAATCAGCGTCCCGAAAATCTCGAAAACGATACCCATATAGATTGTATCCTATTCGTTTAGCCTTTTTTTGCCTTTGACCCAACCCTCCCCTTCTCGTTTGACCATTTTATTATTTTTGTCTGGCCACTAAAAGTTGTGGCGTAATTTTATATAGCCTATATAGCCTTTCGGAATAATTGGGCTATCATAGGCAATAACAATTTTTTTAATACGACTGCTAGTTCCTGAGATTAGCCGACATTATGTTTTAGCCTTTTTAGCCTTTTGCCCAGCCCCAAAGGGTCGAAGCGTTATGTTATATAGCCTATAGCCTTCCGGAATAACTGGGCTATCGTATACAAAAAGATTTTTTCAGATCCGACCAGTAGTTCCTGAGATTAGCGCGTTCAAACAAACAAACAAACTCTTCCGCTTTATTATATTAGTATAGATAAGACTAGACTTTGCCTACGGCTCCACCCGCGCAGGAATATTTTACTTCCATAGGCTGTAAATTTACAAAAATCCTCTCCTAGTGCTTCCCTAGACTTTCCAGACTTTCTAAGGAACATAAATGACAAAAGTTTCGGCTGTGCTTTATCTGTTAGTCAGTCAGCAACGCAAGAATTTATTCTAGTGTAAGAACCCACGACAAATTAGTGCACTTATCGAGTTTTTGCTACAAACCAAATTTTTATGCATATTTATGATTAGGAGAATACTCATCTACTAGTTTGCCAATTCAAATGTGGCCGCTATTATTAATTAAATTTTTCGTCATTGATTTTTAGGAAAACATTTCGTTCACTTGTTTGTTTTTTTGTTTTTCTTTTTGTTTTTCGTGTGAGCGTGTGGCCAACTCTGGTGTCGGAGTTTTCAGACCGCCCGAAGGCCTCCGACATGGCCTAACGATCCTTATCCTTGGACAAGAACCGGGACCGACAGCTTTACGTGCCCTCCGAAGCACGGTAGCGCTCAGATGTAAATGCCACACACGGTCACCCATCCAAGTGGTAACCTGTGCAAGCGTTGCTTAACTTTGCCGATCTGTTACGAACGGCAAGCCAAGTCTCGCTTGTGTTTTAAATAAAATATCGTCTACATCACGACAATATACAAGGTGTCACAAGACCCATCACCAAGCTGAAGTCTACACGTTTTGCACATCATGCCAAGTCATACTACGCGAAAATAATACCTGGGAAAGAAATATTTTTTTTAAGCTTAAAAAATAGACACATTTTATTAGCGGCAATGTAAAGCGCGCGCTTGCAGAATAAATTGGCGCGAGAAATGCATCTTACCTACGCAGGCCGTATCTACCTACACCGTGCACCGCGGTCGACCTTAGGGCGGTTTCAGATTAGCGTATTTTTCTGCGCGTATACGGTCGTTTCAGCATACGCGCTTACATGCGCGCTACATTATGCGCTACAAAAAACCGGACTCGCGTAAACGGGCATATTTCGGCGTGTTCGCTCGAAACGGTTGTGATATCTTGTCAGTATAGCGCTTATACGAGCTTAGACGCGCGTCAACGCTCGTACGAGTTGCGCGTGCTTGTGACTTTGAGCCGCAATATCTCCTGAACCAGGAATTGCCCAGATATGGTGCCGAAGTAAAAAAGTATCGTAATAATTGACACAATATGGGGTTTCAGTTTTCGTTGAGGGGTCTTTTCACACCCTGTATATAAAGACTAGATAGGCCCGCGGTTACACCCGCGTTATTTAAGGCTACTGCTCCGCTCCCGTGGCTCATAGCATTATGTTATATAGCCTATAGCCTTCCTCAATAAATGGGCTATCTAACACTGAAAGAATTTTTGAAACCGGTCCAGTAGTTCGTGAGATTTGCGCTTTAAACCAAACAAACAAACAAACTCTTCAGCGTTACATATTAGTACTAGCTGACTCAGCGAACTCCGTATCGCCTTCTTAAGAGTTTTTATTTAATTCCTTTTTTTCCAAGCCCCTTTTCCAAAGTTACCATTGACTTAGCGCTTAATCTCTTATCATTTCAGAGTATATAAATGATGAACAAACAAACATAGATTTTTATATAATATTGAATTCCCCATTCCTTAAAATATCAGAGACGATATCCATATCGACTTAAAAAAAATCCCGTCCGCCATCTTTAATTTCCTATCCGCCATCTTTGATCACGAAATAGATGTTGTATTTGGATTCACCATCCCATAAATCATCAGAGACGATACCCATATTGATTTTTAAAAAATTTGCCATCCGCCATCTTTGATTTCCCATCCACCATCTTGAATCACGAAATAGATGTTGTATTTGGATTCCCCATTCCTTAAAATATCGGAGACGATACCTATATCGACTTTAAAAAAAATCCCGTCCGCCATCTTTGATTTCCTATCCGCCGTCTTTGATAACGAAATAGATGTTGTATTTGGATTCTCTATCCCTTAAATCATCAGAGAGGATACCCATATTGATTTTCAAATTTTTCCCATCCACCATCTTGAATCACGAAACAGATGTTGTATTTGGATTCCCCATCCCTTTTAACATCAGAGACGATACCCATATTGATTTTAAAAATCTCCCATCCGCCATCTTTGATCACGAAATAGATGGTGTTTTTGAATACCCCATTCCTTAAATATCGGAGACGATACCCATATCGACTTTAAAAAAAATCCCGTCCGCCATCTTTAATTTCCTATCTTCCATCTTTGATCACGAAATAGATGTTGTATTTGGATTCACCATCCCATAAATCATCAGAGACGATACCCATATTGATTTTTAAAAATTTTGCCATCCGCCATCTTTGCTTTCCCATCCACCATCTTGAATCACGAAATAGATGTTGTATTTGGATTCCCCATTCCTTAAAATATCGGAGACGATACCCATATCGACTTTAAAAAAAATCCCGTCCGCCATCTTTGATTTCCTATCCGCCGTCTTTGATCACGAAATAGATGTTGTATTTGGATTCTCCATCCCTTAAATCATCAGAGACGATACCCATATTGATTTTGAAATTTTTCCCATCCACCATCTTTGATTTCCCAACCACCATCTTGAATCACGAAACAGATGTTGTATTTGGATTCCCCATCCCTTTTAACATCGGAGACGATACCCATATTGATTTTAAAAATCTCCCATCCGCCATTTTTGATCACGAAATAGATGGTGTTTTTGAATTCCCCATTCCTTAAAATATCGGAGACGATACCCATATCGACTTTAAAAAAATCCCGTCCGCCATCTTTGATTTCCTATCCGCCATCTTTGATTTCCTATCCGCCATCTTTGATCACGAAACAGATGTTGTATTTGGATTCTCCATCCCTTAAATCATCAGAGACGATTCACATATTGATTTTTAATTTTTTTCCCATCCGCCATCTTTGATTTCCCATCTACCATCTTGAATCACGAAACAGATGTATTTGGATTCCCCATCCCTTTTAACATCGCAGACGATACCAATATTGATTTTTTCAAATTTTCCCATCCGCCATCTTTTATTTCCCATCCGTCATCTTTGATCACGAAATAGATGTTGTATTTCGATTCCCCACCCCATAAAATATCGAAGGCGATACCCATACTGATTTTTTAAATTTCTCATCCGCCATCTTTGATTTCCCGTCCGCCATCTTGGATCACTAAATAAATTTCATAAAATAATAATCAGCGTCCCGAAAATCTCGAAAACTATACCCATATAGATTGTATCCGTATCCGTATTAAGAATTGAATCAGTAAGGCTTTTTTATTTTTAGCACTTTGAATGTTATACTGAGCAATATGTAGCTTAGACAGTGTATGACTTGGATCCATTACTTGAGGTTTTTAATAAGTGTTTCTTTAATGGTATTTACAGTGGTAGGCGTATTATCGCCCTTATTATCCAGTTCCACCAACGTCTGTACCAGGGCCTTAAGTACATTGTTGTTGGCAATTATTTGGGCTTTGATGTCTACTTTAGGAGAGACATCTCTAGAGTTATTTACACTATGTACAGTATTATTTACAGATGTATGTACAGACTTATTTACAGATTTATTTACAGTATTAATTGGTTTAATTTTTGGAGGTGGCAAAGGTGGAAATTCAGTGTTATCACTTGTGTGTTGTTTTGTCATTGTAGCACTTGCATAATTATGTTATCTTATTTTTCTTTTCTAATATTTTATTTAACTTAATTGGACATAATCTCAAAATTGCAAGATGAGGCCCGCTGCAATTGCAACAGCAGATCTCTGTTGGTCTATCACATTCTTTATATAAATGCTCACCTCCACAAATGGAACATCTTTGTTTGCCATTACATATTCTAGCGGAGTGGTTAAATTTAAAGCAACGGAAACATTGCTGTAATGGGGGTATATATTCAAAAACTCGGTATGAAAACAAATCATATTGTACATTGACATTGGAAGAATATTCGATAGAAAAGTAATGCTAACTGTTTGTAGTGGTATTCGCTCTTGTCCTACCTTCTTTGTGAATCTTCTTATAGCTATTATATTTTCATAAATTGATGATAATTTTGTGTATAGTTCTTTGTTCGAAATGTTTGCTGGTACAAATCTAATTATGCCTGTTTTTTCTATTTGCGCAGCCGGAATAAATGCTTTCAAGCCACAAGTTTTCTGAGAAAAGCGCTGTTATTAATAAAATTATTGGCCGTATTATACTGTTTAAATATTATTGCAATTTTATTGGTGTTAATACTTTGAATAGCCGTCCCCCCTTTTTATTTCGCTAGAAAATATATGATTCAGATAGATAGGGCTCTTATTGCCTATTCTATCCTTACTGTTGGTAGCTTCTATAAACACTTTAAAGTCCACACAAGTGGCATTTTAAGGATAAATTATTTTGTATTCTGGTTTTAGATACGGTGAATAGTCAAAATGCTCACCGCCGCCGCCATTACCACAGTCCTTTTCACTTCCTCCGTCTCCAGCCTCAGGCCGAGGACGTTTATGTGAGGTTGGCGGGTTATCCCCGCCCACCTCACATAATTCCCCACCATTTCCACGGGTTTGCACACCTATCTCTATTATTTTTGATCAACTTATAATCAAAAAGCACTGAGTATTTAATAAAAATTTAAAATTGAAAATTTTCTGTACCGCGCCTTTTTAATATTCCCGCCAGCGCGGCTACATTTTAATAGGCAAACTAGATGAGTATTCTCCTAATCATAAATATGTATAAAAATTTGGTTTGTAGCAAAAACTCGATGAATGCACTAATTTGTCGCGGGATCTCGTATTATTCATATTGATTGCAACATCTTGATAAACCTGTCATTTTTACATTTTTATTTTAATTCCCAGGGATGTATTATCAAGCCCACCTATCCTGAACGGCGAAGACAAGGCAGACTGGCGGCAGTGTCAACTAAGTAAAGACGAAGAAGAAGAATACGTAAGGAACTTTCGAGAAAAGTTTCGGCCATACGACTTTACAGCAGACGATGACAGTGATAGTGACTGAAAAACCAAAATAAAAAAACAGGAAATTAGTGAAATAACAGAACCTTTTCTAAAGTAAGTAGGTATTATAAGAAGTGTTAAAAGAATTTTTGAAAATAGAACTTAAAAGTAAATAGGAACTAATGTTATGCCGATTCGATTGGCGTTCAACGCTTTGATTGACTTGTTCGAGTTCTAAAACGATCTGACAATGCAGCGGGCCAATAGCGCGTAGATCGCTGCTTGACTCTGCGTAGTGTTGTGGGTTCAACTCCCACAAGAGACAAATCTTTCTGTGATCCATAAATCGTTGTTTCGAGTCTGTCGTTGTGACCGTTGGTTGAATGTTTGTAAAGTCCCCCGCGTCATAGGATTTATTCCTGGCGCAAGAGTAGACATAAAAAAATACATCTACTTCCATTATTTGTATATTGTTCATATTTTTATAAAATCGCATGGTTTCTGTTTCTCTTGTTTGAAAAATGAAGTGAGGATGAATGGCAGACATGTAGCATATTGTGTTCCATTATTGATATGATAACGTTAATGTTAACGCTCACATGTCAAGAAAAAAATGGTTGTATTAGTAATAATATGTCGTATAGTATGTGTATCCACTTGAGCATGCCCAGGCGAATGAGCCGCTCATTCGCTTGAGAGTGCTTAGAGGAACAAAATGAAAGTTTTGTTCAAATGAGCCTCAACACAAAAAAGCTGTGCTCTGAGTGCTCAGTATATGCTCGGTTCCGTCATGTCTTCACGTGTCCCATAACACCCTCTTTGATTCATACGCATCAATTAGTGATAAACAAGTCTCGTTTTCCCACACGCCATTCATTTTATAAATACCAGAAACATTAGATAAAGCTTTTATATAATTACTAGCGACCCGTCCCAGCTTTGCACGGGTGCAATGTTATGCATGTATTAAACATATAAACTTTCCTCTTTACTCACTTGATATTTGATGGCACGGGCTGTTGCCGCAACTCCACGTCTTGGTGTGTATTTTGCGTTCGGGTGGGAATGGTGTCGTCATTCGAGCCACCCCAGCTTCGAGGAAGGCCAGCAGACTCTTGATGTGGCCAACTGCTTCCCTCAGGGTGCTGTATCTCGTCAGGTACTGCTGCCTGTACTGTGCGACCTCAGGGCAGTCGTGGAGCAGGTGGGCTGCCGTCTCGTCTGCTACCATACAGGCCCTGCACAGCGGGCTGTCGGTGATACCTATAGTAAATATGTGTTTATTAAAGAATCCGTGTCCTGTGTAGGCGGCCGTGACTGTCCGCAGTTGTTGTTTGGACAGCCGGAGGATTTGTTTGGCTATCTTACCGTCTACTGCGGGAAGAGCCTCCTTGGCCTGCCTACATCTTTCAATACCAATCCAGGACTGGTTGTGTTGGGTCCTGGTCCTATTCCTTACCAGGTTGCGATAAAAACCAGAAGGGAGGGGAATAATGGGCTCGGGTCTGGCAAGTACGTCGGCTGCGTCATTCCCTCTTGAGCCACTGTGGCCACTTGATCCATTGCAGTGTTAATTTGTTTTGTTTACCTACCTCTGTTAGTTTCTGGTGGCATTCAAGCGTGAGTGCCGAGGTGATAGTATGGCTTTTGAGGGCTGAGAGGACAGCCTTACTATCTGAGAGGATCCTAATGGATCGTTCCCTTACCTCACGTGCCATGATTGCTGTGGCAGCTAGGATTATGCCAAAACATTCGGCCTGGTAGACCGTGTTGTAGGCTCCCAGCGGTGCTGCGATGTTGATGTTTAGGTCCTCGGAGAATACTCCTGAACCCGTACCTGTATCCGTCTTAGACCCATCTGTGAAGATCGTGAGCTCGCTGTGGCCAACCGCTCCCTCCTGTAGATCCTCGTACAGTTGGATTTTGAATTTCTTGTCGAAAACAAATTGTTTCGGTATTCGGTCGCCAATGGCTTGTGTGAGAGGAACTTCTTTAAAGAGTGTGTTAAAGTTGCTAGTGTGCGGTGTGTTAGTGTCTTTCCAGAGCTTCAGAGCTCTTAACCGGATCACCGACATCGTTGCCTCCAGTTGTATGAACAGGTGCAATGGAGGCAAGTCCAGCAACACTTCGAGTGCCACTGTAGGTGTAGTTTTCATGCAGCCCGTGGCCGCTAGACATGCAAGTCTTTGAAGCTTTTGAAGCTTGTTGGCGGCCGTTGTTAGGTTGGTCCGAGGCCACCACACTACTGCGCCGTAGCTTATCATCGGACGTATTATTGTCTTATAGAGCCATAAGACAATTTTGGGGGATAGGCCCCATCGTTTACCTATCATCTTCTTGCACTGCCAGAAGACGATGCTGGCTTTATTGAGCTTGTTTTCCATGTGGCTGTTCCATGTTAATTTGCTGTCAAGAGTGACGCCCAGGTACTTTACCTCGGTAGACAGCTTGAGCTCTGTGTTGAATAGCCTGGGCAGTCGGTAAGTGCCCAGCGCGCGTTTGTGTGTGAACATAACTAGTTAGCTCTTGGTCGGGCTTACTGATAATTCGTACTCATTACACCACCACTCCACTATGCGTAGAGCCTGTTGAGTAAGGTCGTACACTGTACTAGTTACCTTACCTGAGGTGAGAATTATCAGATCATCTGCATAACCTATTGTGTAAAAAAATATCTCGCGTTGAGTTTGTCTATGAGTTCATTGATGACTAAGTTCCACAATAGCGGGGAGAGAACACCGCCCTGCGGGCAACCTTTAGTTATCAAGGCTGTCTGGGAGTCACCGTGCAGGCGCACTACCCTTTTGCTGAGCATGTTTTGGATCCACAGTATGAGCATCTGATCCACACCATGTCTGGCTAGGGCGTTGCTTATGCTGGAGAAGTTTTTCTTGTCAAAGGCTCCTTCTATGTCAATGAAGGTGCCCAGACAGATGCTTTTTTGTTGTATAGCAGCTTCTATCTGGTTCACGACCTGATGTAAGGCCGATTCCGTCGATTTCCCTAAGCTGTATGCATGTTTATTGGCATGTAGGGGTAGGTGTTTAAGTGCCCCACTTCTTAATTCCCTCTCACATAGCCTTTCCAAGGCTTTAAGCATGAAGGAGGTCAGGCTTATTGGTCTGAAGGACTTTGCATTGGTGTAGTCTGTTTTGCCTGGTTCTGGTATGAAAATTAGTTTGACTTCCCTCCAATTCTTTGGTACATATCTAAGGGCCAGGCTAGCCCTCATGATTGGCCAGAAGTCTTTTGCGGACAGGTTCACCCCCCCATTGTAATAACCCTGGGAAGATGCCGTCCAGTCCGGCTGCTTTGAAGGGATGGAAGCTATCGATGGCCCATGGGAGTTTTTCTTCTGTGACCACGGTGTTTGCGTGTCTCCACTCGTGTTCGGTCGCCACTGTTGGTGTATCGTGCCACGTTATTACCGGGGTGAGGACGAAGCCTAGGAAGTGTGTTTCGAGTAGGACGCGTCTTGTCTCCTCCTCCGATGTGGTATATGTGTTATCCGGTTTACGGAGAGTACCTGGTGCAACCATCGGTTGCTGAGCCAGTAGTTTCCTTACCCGGTTTACTTGTTGGCAAGATTCAATGCTCCCACAGAATTGCCTCCTTCCCATGGTGCGTTTGAATCTGAGGCATTTCTTGTAGCTTGATTTGGCCGCTTTATAAGCGTCCCAATCTACGTCCGCGCTTGTGTTCATTGCCCTGTTTAGAGCCCTTCTTACCTTCTTGCGCTTGCATTCAAGCTCAGCGCCCCACCAGGGTCGTTTACCCGGGGTTGAAGAAGGGATGGTTTCCGGGCAAGCTGCGTGGTAGCTGTCAGGCATCGACCGTGTCAGTGTACATACCTGCTCGTCGATCTGTTCAGTGTCACCCAGTACCGTCGGCGTAGCAGTAAGGGTAAATTTATCCTTAAGCAACTTGACGTACTTTGATTTTTCAGTGTTGTGTGGTTTCCTGCGGGACTGTGTGGGTTGTATAACGACTTCCATAGAGAAGATGATCCATCTGTGGTCTGAGCACGATGCCTCATTCGAGAAGTGCCATCCCTTGATGCGTTCAGCCGCTCCTTCTGTTGCAAGAGTTAAGTCGATAATTGTCTGACTACGTCTTGTGATGAAGGTGGGCTCCGTACCTGTGTTTAATAGGGTAAGATTAGTGGTGAATAGGTTTTTAACCAGTGATTTACCTCTGTTGTTATTGCAGTTCATGCCCCACATTTGGTGGTGGGCATTGGAGTCCGTTCCTATTACGACCTCCGTTTTGGTTCTCTCGCACTGGTTAACCAGACGCGTGAGGTCAAACAGAGGCGGGTCTTCGGCCTCGGGCATGTAGACCGATGCGAAAACAACCGCTATACTCCTTGGCTGCTGTGTTATTTCAATTTGTATCGCTGTGATGTCTCTGGAACAGAACTTGGGCGTTCCGTTCAAAACTTGGGCTCTGATGTTTTTAGTTGTCAGTATGCAGGTTCTTTGATGTGTGTGGTCAGTTGAAGAATAAATCTTACCTCCCAGGCTGGAGAGGCCTCTGATGAGGCCACCCCTTATCCAAGGTTCCTGGATGAGCATGATGGCTGATTGTTGGACCTCCATCCATTGGCGCAGTTGCGCAGAGGCCATTTGGGTGTGATGGAGGTTGATTTGAAGGCAGCTGACGTCACTAGGCAGAGAGTTCATCTTTGGATGATGTCCCCACCTCCCCGACGGTCAGCTGCGTTAGGCCGGCCAGGATGTCGCCAGCCTCCAACCCGTCGTCCCACCGCACCGGGCTCAGGAGCAGGCTCTCATCTTCCGAGTTACCCTCGGCTGACGGGCCAGCCCCCGAGCCAGACGCGGCCGGCTCTGACGGGCCGGGTTCTGCGTCGCACCCTGGCATGGTGTTTGAGTCCTGCTTGACTCATGTGGAGTTGTCGTCCGGAGGATGGTCGACAAACTTACCTGAGAGGTCCCGGAACCTGACGTAGACGGCACCTACCCCTAACGCGAGGCGGCACTCGTTCTTCATCAGGATCGGGACCTGTTCTTCTGGGACGCCCACTACCAGTAACCACCCACCTGACTTCCTTTCGGAGTGCAGCATCAACCATTTGTCAACCTCCAACCAGGGGTTCTGAAACTCAAGAGCGCGACCCAGGTCGCGCACGTCGTCTAAGACCCCCTGTTCGTCGGGTACGACAATGCCGCACCGCACTCTCTTCGGGGTCTCTTCCTGGCCCCTGACCTCCAGTTCAAAGCCCGGTACCAGGAGAGAGACTGCCTCAGTGAGCCAGGTACGCGTTGCCTCGTCGGCGCACCAAAGTTTGAGGACCCCGTCCGCGTGCATGGGTTTCCCGGTGAACGCTGGAGCGGGGCGTTTGGGGGTTTTGGTCGACCAGGCATCACTCAGGATCTTCCTTTGGAGCTCCCGGAGTACCTGGTCCACCAACTCCTTCGGCAAGTTCCCTGTGCGTTTGCATGTTACTGCAACACCCAGGGATGCCTTGGAGGTCTGTGCGTAGGACTTACCTTTTATCCTGGAGGCGTCAAGGCGGGGCTTCTTGTGCTCCCCTCGAGGCGAGCTGGTCTCGTTGAGAGCACGTTTGGCCTCACCTCTTTCCTTGTTTTCGGCAAATTTACCTGCCGCGTTTCCCGGTGGTGCTGGGGCTAGATGCCGTCCAAGGTGGCCAGCCCGCCGCTTGGCGGCAGGCGGCTTCCCTGTACTGCCTCCGGCCTTCGTGCACCCCTCATTTCAGAGCGTGGGCTGCGCGCTGGTCACATTGCTGGGACCTGCGACGGCAGCCCGCTCAGCTGTTTAGTGGAGGCAGCACCGGCAGTAGCAGCGGATTGTTCAGCGTTCCGCCTAATTGCCATGCACTGTCTCTTGCTTTTGTTGTTCCTCTTTTTCTTCGTGGAACTGGTAGCAGCGGGGCCACTCGATTGTGTGGTGGACGGGCGTTGGACAGGACCGGTGAACTTGCCCTTACCCTTGCCCTTATGGTGACTCACCACTTGCCAGCCCGCGAAGGAGGAGTCGACTTCCCGCTTGATCTCAAACGGGCTGACGATTGTAAGGACGGGACCAGTACTAGCGTTAGCCAGCGCTGAAGTCACGTCCTTGGGGGATGGTTTGACACCTGCAGCCGGTGCCATGGCGTCGACCATCTTTATAGTTTTGGTTGTGGCGGCGGGAACAGCTTTCGCCGTCCTCGTCGCGGTTGGGGGAATAAAAGGGATTTCGGTATCCATACGTTTACTTAAAGACTTCATCCCTCTGGCTTCCCACCCTCCATGGAGCCCGCAACAGGGAACGTCATACCGGACGTTAGGATTACCAGAGGGATATAGGAACGCAAGGCTGGTTTACAGTACGACATCGAGCGCCCGCTCGGGTCAACGGTCGAAGCCGAGTTACCAACTCCATCCGTCTCCCCTCGCTTGCGCCTTCAGTATAGCCTTCACCCACCACATCAACAGCCGAAATAAATTTCAACTGCTGATGCGTACCCTACGTCCCTAGCCTGTGGCCCTCTGACAGGACACGATGGCCATTTCCCCTGCTGCGGCTCACAGCGGGGGCTACCGTTTAGCGTGAAATCGGGACCAAAGACGCGGGCGTGTTGCCTCACGTTCACATTACCGCCAGCGCCGCTCGGCTCAACCCCCCAGGACTCCGTCATCCCCGCGTACGGTGCTCAACTGCGCAAGTCCTAGCGCAGGTGTTTAGCTACTCTTACCCGTGACTTTTTACTACGAGCCCGCGCCCACCCGACCACGAGTGGGCGCGGTGAAGAGATGTGTCTCTGAGTGTATATGTGTACGTGCATGTATGTATGTGTGTGTATGTGTGCGTGTGTGAAGTGCCTGTTATTGTGTTTCGGCTGGAGGTTTTGGTTGCATCCATTTCTAAAGGAACTGGACCAAAAACGGGCGGCAACCTCGAAAAGGATAGTCCACCAGGCTTGCCTTAGGGATCTTCACGACCTGCGCTACCCCTGAGACCATTCGCCACACCCTGCACCGGACTCAGGTGTAGGGAGTAGAAGTCAGTGCAGCTCAGTGATGCTAAAGATAAGTTAACCTGCACGGGCTTCCGCCCTTAAACCTTCCTCTCAAATCACTCTACCTATTAAAATAAACAACATTGAAATTTGTTGCGTAGTTTTAAAGATTTACGCATACATACAGACAGACAGGAATCAGACTTTGTTTCATACAATGTACTGATTATAAAACTATATCAAACTCGGAGAACTCGATGCGCTCATCATTCGCCGAGCCATTCAAACATAAAAACACCGTTCACACTGAGCGCCGAGCAAATACTGAGCGCCTTTGAGCGCGAACAAAAGCCGAGGTGCGAGCTCGCCCTGAGCGTGCTCGTACTTCCTCAGGCCGAGCGTGCTCAGGCGTCTCCACTTGAGCAGCTCAGCCAAATGAGCCGCTCATTCGCCTGAGATTGCTCAAGTGGATACAAGGCTTTAGGTAACTTACGCGGTCGTACATGGAAACTACCCCTACCAAATGGTAACAGGTTTAAAAAAAATTTTTACGGTCTAGCATTGTTAAATATGTTAGCTTTTTATACTGCTCTTAAATGCAAAATGGACAAGAGATTGTGGGTAGTGTTTCGTCAAATACCCTACCAACCAATATAATTTCAGTAGACCGTTGTCTTCTCCTCTTGCCCGTGTACGGCTGTTTTAGTTCAATAGTTTATCGACTTGTCGACATGTCGACAACTACCATCGATTGTATGGAAATCTGTAAATGTATTAAGGACGCGTTTACGCTTGTATCAAAAAACCACATATTTCCGGTACATTTTACGACAATTTTAGATAATAACTAATAATAATTATTACGATAAATTGATTACTTTTTTATCTATAAATCAATTTGAAAATAAATAAAAAATATTTAATTAATATTAATGTAAAATCGATTCGAAACGGCCTCTTAAATCAAAAATAGGCATATACTGCTATTTTTGGGTACAATTTTCTCTCTATTTTTACATTTATTTAGATTTTCAAAGATAGAATAGGGTAGTAAATATAGTCAACTCAAAAACAATTAGATTCTTTTTTTCAAAATATTGTAAATTGACTCAAAAAAAGCAAAAAATCATCTTACATTTTTCTTCTATTTTGCTCGCATACGTGTGTCTTAATATGTGGCAATAAGGTTCGTTTTATTTAGCCACTTTCTTGATTTATATATCCAAATTCTGCAATGGGATCTCAGTCTGCGCTTGAGCGCTGTCGGGAGTGGACTCTATGTCGCTTGTCGCTGCAGCCCGAAGACGAAAAAAGCAATATACGAATACAAAATATTCGCTAAAATCAATTTGATACTTCTCGTATTCTGTGCGAATTACGTACAAGT
This sequence comes from Euclidia mi, assembly GCA_944739405.2. Classification (NCBI taxonomy): domain Eukaryota; kingdom Metazoa; phylum Arthropoda; class Insecta; order Lepidoptera; family Erebidae; genus Euclidia; species Euclidia mi. The sequence goes on along the minus strand of OX123197.2, from coordinate 41,203,312 downwards.
AAATTTCTTTTGTATAAATGGACATTATTACTTTATTATCTCCGTTATGTTGAGTCAGGATATATTTCGGTATTTAGATATTATTTTGTTTCTTGCGTTGAAATCTGGTAAGATTATCTGGACTAATGGTATACCATCCCGTTCAAGTGTTGCGACTGGAACTCATAAAAGAGTAGACCTAGTTATGCCAGGTTGGGGCTCATTTTATTTGTTTTGGTGAGACCCTACCACTGGTACTAGTGAAGTAACCTTCCAAGGTTATTCGATGAGTCTTGCTGGTACTCGTATGTGATTAAAGCTACGCATGCCGAGTTTGGGCTCATTTTGTTTGTACATAAGAGACCCTACCACTGGAACTTATGAAGTAACCTTCCAGGGTTATTCGATGACTCTTACTGGTACTCATATGTGAGTAGAGCTAGGCATGCCGAGTTTGGGCTAATTTTGTTTAGACATAAGAGACCCTACCACTGGAACTTATGAAGTAACCTTCCAGGGTTTTTCAATGACTATTGCTGGTACTCATGTGTGAATAGAGCTAGGCATGCCGAGTTTGGGCTCATTTTGTTTGTACATAAGAGACCCTACCACTAAAAAATACCCTATCACAAAAAATTCTAAGTCTCAAAGTTATTTAGTTGAACTACATTTTCGCAAGTTACCGTACGTAGTACGTACTGTTGCCGCCGTGTCGCTGTAGTGACGCGATTTTGTACCTACTAATTTTGTAAACGCGTCCTTAAATGACATGAGAATAACCTTACCTGTGTATTTACTTTTCATAGCTCTTGATAAGTATTTAGTTGATATAGCCTTTTTCAAATATAAACACAACTACACGCCTTTAAAAAAAAGAAATCTAATGCACAATATGGAGACAGAACTTCGTTTCATTAGTATAATTTTGTAGTGATGTCTTCGAGCTGATGTTTGATATCTTTACATAGTAGCCGGTCGAGAACTATGAAGATCTAAATGATTTATAAGTTAGTTATCCCTTCTAATTCCATTGAATGCAGAATTCTAGTGTAAATATGTAGAGAAATAGCATAATATTTAAGCTAGAGTTTTATTATGTACTTATAAGATGGACGTTGTACAAATGTAGGTAATTGAATAAAATAAATAAAATATTAAATTTTCAAGTAAATGAATTTTTATTTTCGTTCACATCATACTGTCCTTATAACTCATTTGTTTGCATTATAAAAACATATCCGTAACAACATTGTTAACTAACCATTATACTTAATTCTTGTGTAATTATTTATATTAACAAAATGTTTAAAAATGATATGGTACATTGACTAGAATTCAGAATGATTATAGATAATGATTGATTCAACGTGAGGTTGAACCGGATGTTCTAAAGGAATAGGCGTAATGCTGAATTTGCGTTGTCGTAAGTATATAACCAGTGCCAAGAAAGAAGAATAGAATTGTTGAATGTCGATACAGTGAACTTAGCACGAGTTTCGTAGTTTTTCGCGTCACAGGGCCACTAAGGGGAGCGAGGACACCGTGCTGGTTTTCAACGGCAAGGCTAAAGTTGTTTCGAGAGTTGTATATACGCCTTTCATCAGGCTCTAATTCAACTTTGAGGTAAACTCGACTTTGAATGATGGAAACAGACTAAATTGGGATTTCCAAGATTTAGATTTTGAGGAACGTAGCCATACTGAATTTGCCATACTTATTACTTCGAAATGCCTCTACCTACAACTTTAGTGTAATAAACAAAGGAAAAGTCCACTTTAATCGTAATCGATACCCATATAAATCAGTACTAAGTCCACATGTTTTTAAAATGATATTTCGTCAAAGAAATATCCCATAACCAAACACCAACACTCAAAATCATTACGTCGCGTTCGCTAAAAATATCTACGTTTGTTATTGACTAGCATTAGGTAATTGTGTCTAGATTATACTTATAAAATAGATCTCAATTAAATATAGGGCAGTCTTCGTTGGAATTTCTAAAGAATGTCAACGTAAACGATAGTAAAATTATTATAAACCACACAAGTCACTTAAAACGTTAAAATACAAAACATTATGTGTCCAACACTCATATTCTATGCTACACGATACAGTTCATAAATTCATAATGTACATACAAATTGTAACTTTCTGCCGTATTCACCAAACTATAGGTAAGTGTATTGTCACGTGTTTCTGTTTACTGAGGATTGTATATTACTAACGTTTACTTTATATCGAGTATAATGCACGAATTGAGGAATGCTGATCGCTTTGAGAACGCACGCGGTAGAGTTAGTAAACCGCTGTTTTAGGTGAGCGACGAAAACGAAGCGATGCGACGCGTCTCGTTGCGACCCAAAGCAATGCGACATGTGACACGATACGGCACGACGCAATGTTTCTCGTTAAAGGTACTATAAATATTTTCATAACGCCACGTTCTATTCCAGAATTATCTACCTTAGCCACAACGATAAACTATTATAGAAACAGCTAGTCTTTGAATTACTCATTGAATAAAAGGCTAGCCGTGCCTAGAAGTCGTAATGCATCGCTTCGGAGCTCAAAGTACGTGTCGCTTCAATAACAAAGCATTGCTGCGGGTCATAAATCATCGCTTCTGATTGCAAAGCATCGCTTCGCATCGCGTCTTTTGTCGCTTAGTTTAGACACAAAGTAAGTGCGATATCAAAGCGAGGGCCTGTTCACTATATTACAATAGGTGTGTATCCGTAAGTGCCGCATAATTGTCAACAGTATAAGAAGCTTATTTCCGAAGTACAAATAGCTTTCACAGTATTAAGCAGTCTTGGAAATAAAATGACCAGTTTTAATCTAAGTGAAAATGTCCAGTTAAGATTCAGTACAATTATTATTTTAAGCAGCGATGTGCGATTGTGTCGGAAAAGGTGTTTAATGGGGCCTTTTAAGAGCGTGTAATCGATTTTAGACGAAAACATGGCGTTTTATGAGTTTTTCTAAGGTAATATCTCCTCAACGTCACAAAATAATTATATATAAATTGCAGTTCTATACGGAATAACTAATAATACAGTGCACCTACTGAATAAAAAAATCAGTTAAATTATATTCTTATAAAACAAACGCAGCATCTCCACAACGTTTTACGAAAACTTGCGTCAGAGCAAACTTTCAGGTAAATTTTAACTGTTTTTGTTGGAATAAATACTTAGTTTTAAGCGACAATTTGATAGAATATATAGTCCTGAAGGAGCAAACAGAGTCATATTTACTAAAATATCATAAACTTCTGCTTGATAAGAGAATTAAAGAAACACAACATCGGCCAACTTTAGCACATTTTATGTACTAGTTTAAGACTTTAAATTGATTTTTAGACGTATATTATAATAAAGTATGTAATACTTTAATTACAGTTTTTTTTTAATCCGTACACTGACTTATTTATTTTATATGATTATTTTAAAAACTACTATAAAACCGCGCGCTCGAGCTACGTACGCTCATTCCGCAGCGGGTCCTCCCAGAGAACGGGTGGTGACACTTTTTTCCGTCGCCACTACTTCGCTCGCGTCCGTATACGGATAGCGTCGACAGTATAGCGCGACCTTAACAATATTGATACTTTGGTGAGTTTTATGTACTTTTGTTTTTAATAGTAGATAACATATATATTTTTTTTTAGAAATGGGGAATAAGCGTAAGAATTTCAGAAACAAGAAAAAAGGCATTAAAAAAACATTGGCTTTTGCTAGGCAAGTAAAAAAGTGAGTTCCAATGTATAACCTATATTATAATAAGAATCAAAGTACACACTGGATGTCAGGCAGATAACGCACAGCCTTACACGTTTATTCTTTCAGACTAAAAAGTGATTGTAATCAAGGACAATCGCTCATATCTAACTATGTATCAAACTTTGATGATACAACTCATGTAAGTATGTACCTTAGTTATTTGCGGTATATTTTCTAGTTCTATGCATTATTTTGCAGTTTTATATCTTATGACAGATATTTGTAATTATCTCTTTTTTTTAAACTAATATGATAATGGTTTTTAAATATTCACAATATTTACGCATATTTATGTTTAGATAGGTCTATACGTAAACAAGTATGGGTCGCGGACAGACTAATACGGTACTAGGGATTTGGGGATTTACTCGAGCATGACAGATTAACATATTGGAGGATATCTTGCATCCTGTTGAGTTCCTCCACCATATAAAAGTATAGAACGTTAATGGATTACCGCAAAACCTTAAACACTCTAAATAATTTTTAGTTAAGTATCAATTAGATTTATGAAAGTATTACATGTTTATGTAAACTATTATAAAAGCAATGAGCGTGTTTGTTTTCGTGGTTATTGATTTATGGTGATTGATTAATTACTAAATAATTGCAAGTGTATTGCAAAGTTAAGCAAATGTGAACTTATATTACATACTCAATACGTTTAAACTCGTCTGCGCACTGACGTCTTTCTAGTCCTCAGCGACTTCTTACTTATCGTCACGTCGTCGTTTTCAGGAGTATAATAGTGGAATGCTCAACGTTTAGAATATACGGCACACAAAAATTATATTTTATCAAAACCTAACCTATGCTACAAAGTAGCGTAATCGAGTGGGGGCGATTCTATCTATCTATCTATATCGTCACGCCTGTCTCCCATTGGGGTAGGCAGAGACTATAGAACGCCACATGCTTCGGTTCAAACATACTTCTTTCGCTTCCTCGACATTCATTACCCTCATCATGCATGCGCGTCGGTTATGGGTACTTTTAATTTGGCCCTTTTTCAGTACGTCACCTATCTGGTCGGCGTACGTCCGCCTAGGGCGTCCCCTACCGACATTTCCATTCATTCTCGCACGATAAACTCCTTTCGTATTCCTTCTTTCATCCATCCGTTCCAAATGGCCAAACCAACGCAACATTCCTTTTTCAACCTTTGTCACTACATCTTCTTTTAGACCACACTTCTCTCGTATCACACTGTTTTTCACTTTATCAATCAGCCTTACTCCGCACATACTCCTTAAAGCTCTCATCTCCACAGCATTGATTCTTCTTTCATGCTTCTTCTGCCATACCCATGATTCACTACCATACATCAGTGTTGGCGCCAAAACTCCCTGCAGTATAGCAAGGCGAGCTTGCTTTGGGATAATATCATTGCTGATGATGGACTGTAAGGCGCCATTCACACAATTTCCTGCTGTCACTCTCCTTTCAATATCTCCCTCACATTTTCCATCTCTCGTAAACAAAGACCCTAAATACACAAACTCGTTCACTTGCTCCACTTTTTCATCTCCTATCATTACGTCACATTCAGTTACACTATCATCCCTCTCTATGACCATGACTTTGGTTTTGTTAACATTCACTTTCATACCTTTCTTCTTATACGCTTCATTCATCGTGGTGACCATCTGCTGCAAATCCAACGCTGACGATGCAAATAGAACCTGATCGTCAGCGTATAGCAGGGTCTTAAACACTGACCCACCCATTCTTAATCCACATTCAGACTCTTTCATATCGGTCAAACAACTGTCCATGAACAGATTAAACAGCCAAGGAGACGCTACACATCCCTGTCTAACACCACGATCAATGTGAAACCAGTCCGTGTAGGCCCCGTTTATTCTGACACAGGCACTTGAATCTCTATATAAGGATTCAAGTGCCCGTATCAGACTGCTGCTCACTAAATACACAGAAAGTGTTGACCAAAGTTCATCCCTCACCACTCGATCGTAAGCCTTTTCCAGGTCAATAAAGGCGCAGAAAACCTTCTGGTGTTTACTTAAGACTTTCTCTGCAATGCACCTTAAGGAAAAGACTTGATCCGTACATCCCATTCCCTTTCTGAATCCCGCTTGCACATCCCAAATTTTACTGTCCGTTTCAGAAATCACTCTTTCAATCAGTATCTTTGCATACAATTTGCCAACAACACTCAGGACGCTGATACCGCGATAATTTTTGCATTCCTGCTGTGACCCTTTGCCCTTGTACAGTGGCACAATAACGGCTTTGTTCCAGTCACCTGGTACACGACCGGACCGCCAACATTTGGGGGCGATTCTCTATATGTAATAATATTAAATCAGAGATATCTGTCAAAATTATTGAAATAAATAATATATCCAATATGATTGAAATAAATCGCGATAAAATTCGTCAGGCGTTTAATTTCAATTTCTAATATTCGCGTAAACTTAAGAAAGTATTATATCAGAACTAATATGCGATTTTAAACTATCGCGGTTTGTATACATCATACAACTTTATTAAAACGGATATTATTCGCGATATTTATTTAATGTAAGGTATAAATACCTCTGTTTTACCGACGTTTCGGCCGCCTTACAACAGGCATGGTCGCGCAGGACTGATTTCATCTCAGCGTCGTCATGTCAGACGACCGAAACGTTGGGAAATAGAGGTATTTATAACTTATATTAATTAAATATCGCGAATAAGACCCGTTTTTAATAAAATTATATGAAGAACTAATATGATCTTAAAAATATTTGTGTCTCGAACTCGAACGATATTAGTAAGAGTATATTTATATATTTAATGTAGTTTTTGTACTTAAAAACCATGCCATGGAGATAAAATATGTACCCCATCATCATCATCAGCCTTTACCAGTCCACTGCTGGACTAGGCCTCTCCTTTGAAAGGAGGAATTGGTCTACTATACCACGCTGGCCAAACGGGTTGGTATAGGGTTTGTATCAAGTTTTCCTTCTCTTACAGTGCTGTTCTCTGCATAATATGCTCCCTCTGTTGGCTCTTACGACACCCATGGGATGATATGGGGTAGTGACATGCCGTATTCTTAATCCGTCACCACTCTTGTACTGCGTATTGAGAAGAATTGTTAACTTTACAGGTTGGTACTTTGTACACAACAAAGTCAGACCAAAATAATGAAAAATACCAGTATTCGGATTCTACAAGCAAGTGTATTATTGATAAATACTGAGCAACATGTATGTAATTATTTATAATTTTGTTATCATAACAATATATAGATTATGTTATAATAATGTTATAAACCGTAATAGGATTCCTATTCAGCATTAATAGAAGATCTTGATAAACTGGGTAAGACTGAAACAATACATTGTGATGGATTACATGCTGCAGAGAATGGAAATGTTAATGAAAATTTCGAAATGGTAAGTATCGATTGTTACGATAAATTTATTCACTATCACGTGGTGTACATACCGATGTTTAGTTTCACAATTAACAGTATATATTTTTAATATGTTTGTTTTAGACTATAGAACCAAGTATACCAATGATTCCACCATTAAAAATCGAAGGTCGTAGAATTATTGATTTTGATTACTTTTTTGAGCAGATAAAAGTATTATCCAATCACAATCAAGGTTTGGGATGAACAATAAGCAACATGTGTATTATAAGAGAAAAGCTTATTGGATTAGAGTCAATTACGTATTTTCAATGTAATATGTGCAATCTTATAATGGAAATAAAATCGTGCGTAAACGTGTCTGAAGATATGACCATAAATCATGCAGCAGTGACTGGTACAATGCTGATTGGTTGCGGACGAACAAATTTAAATGAATTGCTAACAGCTGTAGATTTATCAAATTTATGTCAAAATATGTACAATAAGTGTCGTAATGACGTCTCCGATTGGTGGCAAGTTGCTGCAGAAAGCAGTATGAAAGAAGCAGCTAATGAAGAACGTCAGCTAGCTACTGAAAGTGGAGAAGTCATAGATGGAATTCCGGCAATTACAGTTGTAGCTGATGCATGCTGGTCGAAAAGGTCATATCGAAATAATTATGCTGCATCATCTGGGGCTGCTACAATTATTGGCTTCAAAACAGGCAAAGTTTTATACATGCAGGTAAAAAATAAATATTGCATTGTGTGCACGCGATCAGCATTAAAAAATCGTTCGCCACCTACCCATAGATGCACTAAAACCACGTGGGCTCTTCTTCGAGCATGGAGCAGTCAAGCATAGTTGAAGGATTTAAAACCTCAATAACAACCCACAATTTAATATACAAAACTCTCATAGCCGACGGTGATGCGAGCACTTATAAAAAATATTAGAAAGCCGGCCATATCCTAATGTGCAAGTGCAAAAAATAGAAAGTACAAACCACCTTCTTCGAAACTATAGCAGTAAACTAATTCTGCTTCAAAAAGACACAGCCGTTCCACTTTTTGAAAGAAAGCTTCTTACAACAGACCGTATTACCCGTCTTCGTACAGCCATAAGAGCAGCAGCTCGTTTTCGTAATACTCAAAATATCAGCAGCGCAGATAGAATTATAAAATTGAAAGATGACATCCTAAACAGCCCAAAACATGTTTTTGGTGACCATAGCGCCTGAGAAGAATATTACTGCACCGAGTCAAAAAAGAAAGAACAAAATCGAGTACCTTTAATAAACGCTCTTTTTAACAAAATTATGTACCACACAATACATATAGCATTGCACTCCAAAAGCCTGTTGTTTAATGTGAACAACAATCGAGCCGAACAATTCAACAGTATTATTGCAAAGCATGTTGGTGGCAAGCGCGTAAATTTTTCTTTTTCTTTGAAAAATTCTTACACAGCTCGGTGTTACGCTGCAGTTGTTGCGTTTAATACTGGCAAAGCGCAGTATCATTTATATAAGGTAAATTTTGATAAAAGCCCTAGAAAATCTATAAAGCAGCTTGAAATAAGACGTCGCAATAATAATATCAAGCGTACCAATCGACCAAGCTTAAGAAAGAAGCTCTGTTTCTTAAAAGAAAATAATGACTATGGTGACTCATGTCGGAAACCAGATTTGACGCCAGAGCAGTATGATACGGCTAAAACACTATTTTTGGACAATTTATAGGGCCTCGTGGAAAACCGCCATGATACGATTCTCCAAGCTGAAAGTACACTATGGTTGGAGTTCTGCACCTCTCGTGAGAAGTCTTTTGTATTCATATTCTTTAAATAGCGTGCCAGCTATCGAGTATGGTAAGGAGAATGAATCAATAGCCATCAAGCAGCTTGAAATACAAGAAGGAATTGTCATCCGGAAGTGTGAGCTCTTTATAGATGAGAAGTACTTTTTTTTGGGAGCATGCCCAGACGGTTTGTTTGAAGACGGGATCGTCGAAATAAAATGTCCATTTTCGGCACGTAATATGGAAGCTGAACATGCCATAGCAGAAAAGAAAATCAAATTTTGGAAACTTGATGGTTCTATAAATACGAACCATGATTGGTACTTTCAAATTCAAGGTCAGCTACACATTAGGTAAAAGTATTCTCCAATTTCACGTTTATTAATAGTGTTATATCAGGTGTAGCTGAATAACATTATCTGTTTGTTTTCAATAAAAAGAATGTGTGCCTGTTTGCGGTGTGGACTGGACCCGATTTTCGTTTAAAAACGACGAATATTTTTAGAAATGACAAATTTTGGTCAACTAAAATTGAAGGCAAATTACTGGAGTTCTACCACAAATGTCTTTTGCCTGAACTGATTGACCCAAGAAAAGCTCGATCAATGCCTATCAGAACAGTTCCACTTTAAACCAAGAGTGCTTCATCCGTATTTTGTTTTTATATCAATTTTACCACTTATTGCTGCTATATCAAATTATATCTAACTCATAAAAATTGTAATGTACAATGGGACCAACTCGCGGCCATGATACGTTCATTAGTATTTTTCTTTTAAGTTTCATAAAATCGTTATATTCTTGCTGAACTAAATGTGGTTGCGGCTTGTTCTTATTATTTCGTTTAGGTCTGCAAGTAAGTGGATGTTCCCATTTCATTTTCGATGCTACTGCAGTAAATTACTTATACTAAGTGTATTATTTTAACTATTTATTGAGTTCAGTATCACATAAATGTAATAATGGCCGCAGCTCCTTACACATACATTTTTGTAAATTTATAAAAACATGGCGATTAAAAAGAGTGGCTTGGAGTTTCTTGCCAGTTCTTCTCTCCAGTTCTACGCCCTTGCTTTGCGAACGTGGCAGTAAATGTAAATTTAGAGTCAAAATTGTGTTATCTTAAAGCATATTAAAATAAATATATTTTAATTTCCATTTTCATTTTATTTACATCTTATACCTAAAACAGCTCGATTACACGAGTCCTATATTTAATAAAATGTATTTAACAATCGAAAGTAATTTAATATATATATACACAGGATAAATTATTATATATGTTTATAAACTTCTAGTAATTCGGATCAGATCAATTAGAAATTATGTGGTTAGTTTTGTGTGAAACACGTACAGTTAATGTTAGTAGTAGGTATATAAAACAATTAATGTCCGATGTAGGTATGTTCTAGCTACACGACTCTTACTTAAATTATATGTCTTTAGTTTACATACATACATACATATCGTCACGCCTTTTATCCCCGAAGGGGTAGGCAGAGGTGTATTTCTACACCCACTTTTCGCCAGATATACTTTAGTCCCACGTAATAAGGGGCGAGCCTATTGCCGTACCGGGCACATTTCCAGACTCCGTGCTGCTACTGAGAATTTCGTGACAGAAAAACCCAATAACACTGCCCGGCCCAGGAATCGAACCCGGGACCTCCCGATCCCACGCGCATATTTATGCCGCGAGACCGACGAGGCAGCCGTATAGGGTTTGATGTCGAGTTTTCCGTCTCTTCTCAAAGATGGTATTTGCATCGTGTTATCCCTTAGTCGCCTCTTACGACACCCACGGGAAGATAGGGGGTGGTGACACTTGTATTCTATGCCGTCAACCACACGGTCTTTAGTTTAATATTCAAGTAAGTCACCGTTACATCAAATAATAAATTGATATGATTGAAAATAATATTAATGTCTTCAGTGAATACTATATTGAATATGAACAAACTTGAATATAATATACATTTGGTAAAAATATTAAATTATCAAAAGGTTCCTTCATTTACATAATCAGTTAAAATTAATTAAAGTTATGATAAGATGAATATTAAAAAGCAAAAAAAAACAAAGAAGTATCAAACTGTTCATTCCGAGTAGTATAAGCGCAGCTCAACGGTCACGCACACAGCGATTATAGCTGGGTGCGTCAGTGCATCGACGTCCTAGCGATCGCGCGGCTTTTGACTTACAATATTTCGAATACACGCTCTTAATCCCATATTCTTATTCGAATAATCGAAAAATATTTACTCTCCTATCGACAGTAGGTACGATAGTAATTTATTTATTTATTGATAGGAAACTCAACAGCTTGTTTACAAAGTAGGTAGGTACATTATATGGTAACGATGCGATGTGACATGGGATTCTAAAGCCCATTACAGAGTTTCACAGCATGCATTATACAAACCAGAAAGTGGCGAAAAAGGGTAACTAGATATAAAAATTAATTAAAACATAAAGTAACATCTAGTAATCTGGCATATAATAATAATAATAATAATAAAATGGTTTATTAAAGTCAGAATTACAAAATTATATGGTAGTTTGAAAATCATAGGATCAGTTTTCGACTCACTAGTATGATAAACATGTGTTAGATGGCGTCTTGTTCACATCAATGAAGAGGAATTAATATTATTCCATGCATTCGATTAAACCCGTAATAATCACACATCATTACTTTTGTGCGTAATATGTTCGAACGTTAGCAAACGGTTATTGATTAAAAATATAATTTAACGATTAATGGTTCACTGTTGGCACTTCAACAACTGCTTATGATAACCCTAAGATATAAATAGTTAGTTGAAAATTCATCAATTTACACACTTCAAAACCTAAATGTTATAGACAATGATAAGATTTGTCGATGAAAACATTATCGTTCCCATAAACTTTACAACAATCAAACAATTCATATTTTAAATATGGGATATAATTACACAATTATATCCGTAACTAGTTTTAAGACTTTGGTCAATAAGGCATTAAGTTTAAAATATATATATTTTTATTTTAATTATTGTTCTCCTTATTTTTTATATTCGATAGTTATTAACGTGTACTTATTATTAGTTACATTAATATTTACATAACGACGATTGGTTTTAGAACCTACAACTTTTTAACGGCGCTCAAGCCGTCTGTTTAAAATACTCGATTTCGGAGTACAAAAAGATTAATATGTCTATAATATACGTGGCACTAAAGAATATACATATTATTATACATAATTACATTGGCTAAACCTACCTATCTACATTATTATTTACACGTCTAGCAATATGGAAGTTTCACGGAATTTGGCAACATTTTGTAAAATGTGATATATGACATGTAATAGACATAAATATCCCAAAAACCAAAACAGTAGGTAGGTACCACAGACATAGATCTACATAGATAAAGCAAATGCATGCACTTCGCGTGTCTGAACTCCGACCAAGCGTCGAGCTTGGTCGCCACTAACTTCAGTCCCCGCGCGTCCGTTTTACCGTTAAGTAAACTTTATTCACATTACGTTGCCGCGTTTGCTTCGGACGTTTGATCTGACGTTGTGTATTAGGAGACGATGAATATCACACAAGCGATACTGTCGCGCATCGCTTCGACTTCGTGATACAGGCAACGTCACAGTAGGTATTAAAAAGTCGGCACGCTTGGTTTCAATACAAATCGTGATAATTGCGTTATCTATGTAGATCTATATCTGTGGTAGGTACAGTCGTATTGTTAGAAAATGGAAGATGCAGCGTGTGCACGCGCTGTAGGAATTAAGACTTGTGCTAGTCGATTTGTACGCGAAATACGATAACAATGTATTTTGAGCTCAGAGAAGATTGTCTCAAATGTGCTTGGAACATTTTTATTCATCAGGACATGATTATTCGCTGTCGTATTGCCGTCCAAAGTAGATACATATCTCTAGGGAATCACGATGAATTAACGTGTCCAAAGCATCTAATGTCATGATAAGTAGATGATACATGTATGGCAGTGTAGTACCGTTGTTTGACAACACCATAAACAGGCTTCAAGTGATAGTGACGAAACAGACGAAAGTTCTAGAAGAGTCCAACATTTCATTCTCAGAAGATATTCGAACACTGAAGTAGCACTTAGATTACTTAGAAGGTGTTAAGGTTTGATTGTTCAATAGGCACGTTACACTTATTCCTCCATACATGTGTTGAGTGTGTCTCAGACGTTGATTTGGAAGGCTTCCGTCGTGGTTTGTTTCTCGTCTCCGTGATGTGGTGGGTGTGCGGGGTGGGGGTGCGGGACCCGCTTGCGTCTGTGGTGCCCCTCGCACTCGGTGTCGTCGGAGAACCGGGACGGAGGGTGGATGTGCTCGTTGAATGACGGGTAGTTTGATATACTGAAAGAGAAACACCGTTGGTGACACTGTTCTTTTTGTTGCTTTGAGCAGATGTTTACTCTTGTAGGTCTACTAAGTAGGTAGGTACTGATTTGAGATTTGAATGTAATTAATCTTATCAAAATTATCTTAGTTCAAAATAGTGATTATATTTGGTCTGACAGTATTTAAAGTTAGATTTTATTCACAAAGCTATAAAAGTATTCACACCAAAAATAGCAGTTACCAGGGAATTCTGATTTAGAATCTTATGAACATTTGATATTACCTCATCGCTACATTCCGCATCCTGTTTCTTTTGGCTGCTGTAGCTGGAAGATGAGGCGACGCTTGCAGAGCACCCATGACATTTGCTCTTGGATCACGGGAACTAGTGGAGTAGTAGTAATAATATGTAGTAGTAAGATTGAAGCATGCCGATAACGTTTGGCTGGAAAAGGCCCTCCACTTTGCAAACCGAAAGCTCGTTCCCTTCGCTCGACTTCAAGCGCTCGGGTCCTCGCTAGAAGCTTAAAGTGGGAGGAGGATGGATTTGCTAGGAGCCCACAATGACATTACTCAGTACTGATCACTTGTCGCTTGCCGATCGATCAATTCACGTGCAGAGCGCGACTAATCAAGTCAGCGATGCCAGTTAAAAACTTGCTTACCTAAAAGTGATTTTATCGTTGCGAGTGCTGTAGCCGGATGAAAAATGCACGTGACGCGTATCGATTGCTCCAGTACGAATTAAATAACAAAGAGTGTTACACACTTGTTTACCTGAAGGAAAGGGTCTCATCGTTGTGGCTGCTATAACCGGACGAGGAGCGTACGTGTCGCTTGCCAAGCGCCCCGGCTTTGCCCTTGCGCGACGGGAACGCCTTGCGGACCACACCACCCACTGAGTTCTCTGATGATGATGATGATTCTTCGCGCTCTACACTCGGATCTGTACCATAAAAGTTCCATACCATATAAAATAGTTACGGATTATATTTGATATTAAAATATCCGTAGGTACCTGGTTCATTATCCTTATGTAATTGTAAAGGATTAGTTAGCTAATAATTTTAATCGGCGTATTTTTAAGCTATGTATCCATTTGAGGCAGTCTCGTGTCGAGCGGTTGCCTTGACGCATAATGAGGCTGCGGCAGCGTCTCCTTTTGAGCAGCCGCGGGCCGAGGCAGATGCTTGACCCGAGGCTGGCTCTAGTTATAATATATGATATCCGGCCTTATAATCCATTCGCTCTGATATAATAAGCAGTATGTTTATACAACTAACATGAAGTAGGGTGCGCACGTCGCAGGCGGGCGGCGGGCTCGCTATCCGAGTGCGGCGCACTGGCGTCGTCGCTCGCATCGTCCTCGTACTCTGTAATTGGCAGGTGCAGCGTTAGTATCTTCTTCACCTCCGAGTCCGTTGACAACAAGTTGGCCGACTCTGCATCACAAGCATTGTCACCCTACTGGCTTGTCAAAATTACGGCGTAGATACGTCATGAAATAGCGCCACAAAAGTGCGTTTCATGGATTGCAAACATTTTACAAAATACAACATTTTGGTTGAGGGTTACAGCAATTGGGGCACTTTGGGGCAAATGTACGGCAAGGCTGTAAATTTATGTTTTATTATTTATTTCGTGATGTATTCCACGGCAAAGCACATGACATGTAAGTAAGTAAATGAATAAAATCATGGTTAAAGTGTAGAATAAGAAGGGATTGCGTACAATGACCACTAGTAGGACGACGGCAAACATCTGTAAGCGGGTACGTATACACTAGACAATACATGACAATGAATAAACAGGTGCTACACACATAAAATAAAACATTACGAGAGGTATGTCACAATACATACTGTGTGCATGCTTACCTTTATAAATTACAACACCATTTACGCTCCCATAGGTTGCATAAAAGGCGATCATTATGTCAAATTTGAATTCAATTACTTAAACTTAAACGGGACAAAGTAAACTTAATTCATAGAAGGTGCAATCTACATAAAATAAAACTATATGTAGGTACTAACTACTTATAGATAAGCTTCTGTTTAGACTGTGTAGGTACTTGTATCTGACTCATGTATGCAGTTATATTACCTTGGCTCTCAGAGTGCGGGTCCCGGAGTCTGTTCCCTTTTCTTGTCGAGGCCGATACCCAGAACTGGTGCGTGGCCCGCGGCGGTGATCGCGAGGTCTCTTGTGACAGCGTGCTCGGTGACAGCATACGTTTGTGAGTACCTTCCTAAAGTCAAAACATCAGTTATAATATATGCTGACGTCGGTTATAAAAGGAAACTATGCATTTTTATCTTTTAAGGAAAGACTAAGGTCCTTTACTGAAATCGTATTATTGGGTTTTGGTCATGGTGCCAGTTGTAATGGCGACTACCTACCCATCTGCCTGGTTATTGCCTGGTACATATGTGTGCACAAATGTGAGCGCAAACACAAGCCACTATTTATTGCCGTATTCTCATACATAGTTCTAGGTTACGACGTTCCAACTAGTTGTGACTGAATAGAGATTAGGCGCATAATTAACAGCTTAAAATGCACAGGTTCCGAGAAACAGGAGTAAAACATTGCCAACTTCCTGACATCAAGCTGAATTGCGATTTGAGTAATTAATCAGAAAATATATCAAACCTCTCTGCCGTCTTCTATGACACTCATGTACAGCGTATATCCCACTAGGACTCCGTTTGGAGACGACGGTGGCAGCCATGACACCAGGGTTTTGTTTCGAGAAGATACAACAGCTTTGATGTCCGCTGGGGCTGAAGGCACTGTACAAAACAAAGAAGGTAATATGTCAAAGCAGGTAGGTAAATATCATCAATCTGGCCCTTTGTGTATCTAATCAATCACATTTGAGGGAATAAATTGGAATACGGTCCCGGGCTAAACAAAGATTTCTTTATAGGTCGACTGGAACAAAAAACATAAGCGTATACATAAATGAAGATACACTTTTTGCTCAATATGGAAATTGAATTCAAAACCTTATAATCCGTCGTCAGCTTAAGCAATCGCTGGACCATAGAGGCAGTCATATATATTAATATTTATAATCCCATGTACAGTTAACATTTCTTACCATCTTCTTCAGTATGGCAATAGGTGCTGCTCTAACTCCGTCCCCAGCTGCAGTGAAAGCGCACACGATGACCGAATAGTTGGTGTACCGCCGCAGACCAGATAAAGTCGTATGTAGACCTGATATTTGTTTCGTCACTGCGTCTTCGTTACCTGCAAACCAAGAATGCGTCAATATTCTATATACATATATAAACCTTCGATATTTTTTTTTTGTAAGAGATAGAAGTTATTAACTGTGTATCACAATCAATATTTTTATGTGTAGGTTTTTATGTGTACCTACAATGGCCGAATTTCAGAAAGTGACACTAGAGTATTTATGTTTGATGTACCTAACTACATTGTCGTATTGGGTAGAGACCTGTAATTGCAACGGTATGATGATGTTAAATTAATAAATAAATAACGATTTCTGAAGTCTAGATAACGCTAATTTTAACCATCTTCAGCGAATCATCCATAATCAAGTTATAAATTGTGTATCTGATGCGATGATTCAAGAATTGTTGTAAGTATGTACCTATGCGTATGTCACGGTGGTTGGTCATCATCATCAACATATCAGCCAAAAGATTTCCACTGCTGGACATTGGCCTCCAAAAGACTATCCACGTAGACCGATATTGGGCTAATCACATCCATCTGCTGCCCGCGATCCCAACAAGATCGTCGTCCCACTTTGCGGGAGGCCTACCTCTGCTACGACGTCCATACCGGTGGTTAGTATCCTACTTAAATTGTTGAATATAGCAGGATACTTCGCAAAGCAACTTACCAAACCAATCCGTGACAGGTGCATACGTAACTCTGTATCCTTGTAGTACTCCATTCCTTCCTCTAAGTGGTGGCGGTTCCCAAGCTACGCGAACTGATTGAGAACTGAGAGCTGTGCACTGTAGGGCTCCGGGAGGTAGACTTGGGACTGAAAGCACAAGAGAAATTAGTTTTTGCTGTAGGATTTATATGATTAAGAAGCATTTGGATTGAATAATGATGGGCGTTCACCATTTATTGGAAAGTTCAACCGAGGATTACTGAACTTTTTATTTTGCGAGCTTGGGACGTACCTACATGATTAATCTGAAAGCTCATTATAAGATTACCTATTGCATAAGATCTAAGGCTGTCACTTATTGAAAGATGATGGATAGGTGCACTTCTCGTGCCAACTAGGTTTATGTGCTATGCTTGTGCGTATTCTTCTAGTTTGTTTGACACAAAATGTTACCTAATCAATAGTCTCATGGGTTGAGTTATGATGAATAGTCACTTTACGATACGAGGTGTCATGAATGAAATTGGTAGCACTAGCTTTTTAAGCCTCTACACTAAAGGTACTTTGGCTTAAAACTTACCATCTTCCATAGTAGTAGCAGTGGTAGGTGGTGACGCTGGACCGGCGCCTCTGCTATTATAAGCTTGCACTACGACGGCATACGCAGCGTGCTTCTGAAGACCAGAGAGCGTAGTGCGAGCTCGCGCACTTCCAGCTCCTTCGACAGTACGCACGGTGTACGACGCGCCACCCCGACCACTGGCACTCAGCACTGTGCTGTTGCTGTTCAACTGTGAACAAACAATTTAATTAATTTATTTATTTATAGACACAAGCCTGTATCCCCGAAGGGGTAGGCAGACGTGTAATATTACGCCCTTATTTCACCATACTCGTCAATACCGCATCTAAACTAAAGTCTGGGGCAGAACTTATCACGAAGTATTGGAACTGAAAACTTATGCGACGTCTACATGTGACGTCTGAGAGCAGATCCTATGATGGCGGCAAGAATAGTTCCAATAATTCCTTATAAAGTATAACGCACGATATCCGCGAGTGATATCAATTTATAATTATATAAAATATTATAAAAAAGAAAGATTTAGAAAAGTATTATATAAATAAATTTGTACTTCACAGCGGATGTGGTACAAATGAATTTGTACCTTTTAAACAAAAGAAAAATCTCACATTGTTTAAAATATAAGACTTGTTCCGATATTTTAATTGTCCCGTCTCGAGACTTTGGGCGAACATTCCAGGCGATAATTAAAATCTCCACTCACCTCTTGGAATCCAACGTAGTAGCCGAGAATGTTGCCATTCCACAGGTCCCTTTGTGGTGGTTCCCAGCTTACCATTAGTTCTGTGGAATTTTTCGCTTCTACTCTTACGTCCAGTGGTGGGCCGCTCTGTACTAGATGGAAATAAAATACGTATTGTTGTATGCAATAAAAAAAAAATTCTTAGTATTGTGGAAAGCAAGAATCCGTGTTGTTTCCACACACGTATTCTTACGATAACAAACGAGCACGAGCTAACACTACTTTGGGGCTGATCAAGAAAAATATTTTATTTGTTCGTGCCTATCCGAAAAAATCTTGTCTTCTACTTGATGATTCTTAGGTTATCTGCAGCGGACACGGCGGAATTTCTTAGCGTATACTGGCACCCAAACACACAGCAGACCTATCCATTTTGCCGAGATCAAAGTTCTATTTTGTATGGAACAGCTGAATTATTTGTGTCGACGCACGGTCCAATTATTATTAAATATCACAAGACCATCATGGCAGGAGCCGACCAAAAAGATGTAGAATGCGGAACAGTCTTGTTCAGCGTTCTTTACCCTTTTGTTCGGCACGGCTCTATCGTAGGCCGCAGCTTGTATAAAGTAAGTTTAAAAGAACAATTTTGTAGAATATAAAAAAATCGTAAATAAACTATGCACCTTCTTCCATAGTAGTGACTTGTATCAGTTGGCTCGGCTCGCTCTGACCCAGTCTATTTTCAGCAATAATCTTCAAGTGATATGACGTCACTGGTTGAAGGTTCTGCACACTGGCTGACGTCACACTGCCAGGTACTATCACCTTCTGAGGTGTTGTAGGCAATGAGTCTACAATGAATAAAAACATATAAATTTTAAGTCCGTGCGATGACGGATTAAGAATACAGAGTGTTTCTGCCGCATTTCATTTCGCGGGTGCCGTAAGAGGCTAAAATGCACGAAGAATAAAATAATATTTTTGCTAATAGATGAAAACTCAACATCCAACGATATACCAATACGTCTGGTCAGCGTGGTGCAATAGGCTAGATCCTACTATTGGTTTACAGTGCTATTGTGTTTCCGTGTGGTGTCGGAATAAAAATACAGAGTGTCACCACCCAATTTCATCCCGAGGGTGTCGTATGAGGCGACTAAGAGAAACACACCACACAAAGATTATCTTTGGTAAGAGAGGGAAATCTCGAAATAAAACCCTTTACCAACCCGTTTGGCCAGCGTGGCAGGCCATAACCTCCATACGGAGAGGCTTAAGCCCAGCAGTGGACGGCAAAAGGCTGTTGATGTGATGTGCGATTGTAGAGCAAATTAGGAGACACTTAAGTCCAGCAGTGGGCTAAGTTATAAAGGACGAAAGGCTGAATTATAAAATAAAATATACGATATTGAAATAAAAGAGTAAAAGCAATTAAAACTAGCATAACTCATTTTCTGCCCAAGATTGTCGCGAGCAAAAACTTTTGCAATTATTTACATTCAAGATGGAAGTTAGAAAATGAATAAATACTTTTGTAGAATGTATTTACCTGGAGTTTCTTTATATTGGACGATATAGTTGATGATGGGACTGTTACCGGCGTATGGTTGCGTCCATGATATTTGTATAGACTGAGATTTTTGGTCTATGATTCTTATATTCTTTGGTATTTCTGGCACCTGAAAGCCCAATATTTTCTGAATGATGACGAACTAGAAAGCTAATAAAATAAAGAATACCTTTTTGCGATTGACCTTCTCAAAAGAGATGGGATGACGATAGTCCGACAGGCAAACTTTGTTTAGCTAATTATTTTTGTACTGTTATAAAGTCAAAGCAGTGTACTGCTTTCTATTGTCTTGTCGTTTAAATTGCACCAATAAGATCGTATCATGTATATCTTACCTCTTGAACAACCAGATGTATAAGCATTTCGTCTTGTCCGTAAGCATTAGATGCTCTACACGTCAACGCGCCGGTATCTTGTCGGTACGTCTGTAGTATACTCAACTCCGAAACAAGGCCGTCGTCCAGTACTTGCTCCCGGATCGTATATCTGGAAGAACAATTAATTGGAACCTCTTCAAATAAATTGAAGAATCGTCCGAATTCTCTCTAGTGAATTAGTTGGTACAACATTTTTTTCACTCATCAAAAATTCTTTAGAAAATTTCCAAGCATTTTTGCTTAGTTTAAGATTAATTAAAACGACAAAAGCTCTAATGCTAAGTGAGTGCTGACTGATGAACGACTCGCGATTGAACAGCTGTGAGAAAAGTGGAAAAGTGTTAGAACTTATTTCTTCTACTTTGTAAAAAGATTTTGCAATGAATTGAAATGGTATCGCTGCTGCACTGTCTTTTATACTAGTAAACTAAGAACTTGAAGTTCATAGACATTGCTTTGATAAACTAATAATATATATAGCGTGATTTGAAAAGAGACTCGACCGATTAGAAGCTACTACTTTTTATCGAGCCATAACATAAGACGATGAATAGCCATGAAAGTATGAACTCACACATCGAAAATAAGTAGGTAACTCACACATATCCCAGCTTAGCTTACTCATACCTCTGGTCCAAGTGATGTGCGATAGTGTGATGATGAGGGCTCCTCCAGCTAACTTCTAAAGGCGCATCTCCTGATGCAGCACACTGCAAGTGTGCCGCCTCTCCCGCCGTCACTTGGACAGTCTTGCTCTTCATGGGAAACCTCGCTGGCGCTGAATTACAAGATTGACATTAGAAATTTAGTAGATACCTGGCTAGGCTAACAGAACTATGAGTAATAAGACATTTGACAAACAGTAGGTAACAGAAGTAGGAGTACCTGTCCCGTACTCCACGTACTCCGTACGGGACAGGTTCTTGACCGACATCGGCAGTTGATCGACCAGTTTAATTTCGATGTCCACATCGAAATTAAACTGGTCGATCAACTGCCGACCAAGAGAACAGTTCCCCATTCAATAACTGATAATGAATGAAAATGAAATGATACATCTCTGATTTTTGTTTAATTTCGATGTCTAGTCTCGTCTTACATCGAAATTAATCGAAATTAGTTATTCGTCGTTCGATAGTCACGATTTCTGCGGCTCAATACATATGGCGCTTTTCACCGTATTTTGTTGGATTAATTCTCTTAGAATTTCTAGGAATACTAGAGAGCTTCCGGTACCCCGAATAAATCTATATCACACGTCTTATGTTGGTAGAATATATTAGAACAAAAGAAAACTCAGAGTTCAGGAACTGCATATTTACTTGAGAGTGATAAATCGTCCCTAAATATACACGTTTTATGCCGCGTGATTGACCAGGGATGTGGTCCGGTTTGGTATTTTCGTGGATTATAATGGCTAATGCCCACAAAATCCCTGGCGGTAATAAAATGCATACAGAAAGCTATTCACACGCTTGTTTTTCGCGGTCAGGTCGCACGGTTCGAACACTACATAACAGGTTTAGCTACCTACTTATATTTACTCTCAGCAGCTGGATGGA
Organism: Euclidia mi; assembly: GCA_944739405.2. Lineage (NCBI taxonomy): Eukaryota > Metazoa > Arthropoda > Insecta > Lepidoptera > Erebidae > Euclidia > Euclidia mi. The sequence continues at coordinate 41,181,335 of OX123197.2, read as the reverse complement.
TGAGTTAGGGGCTGAAAATTTAGTTTAGAAATTAATTGCATATCATCATCATCTAGTATTATTATACCTTCTATTTTATTATTTTTAAAAGTTATATCCAAAATGTTCGATTAGGAGTTCAAGTTCGCTATCTAGTCATAGCAGATTTTATTGAATATTAACTTTTTCATAGAGCTTTGGTCTGGCGCAAATATAAGGAATGATATATTCTTTCTTTTAGATCATAAATCTCATAATGGACTGGCGGATAAAAGACATAGAGAGTGTAACTTTTTGTGACAGGTCACCCATCAATACATCATACGGCAAGCAACGCGCTTAACCTTGTGCATCGATAAATTCATCCAGTTGTACTCTACCACGTATCCCTCCTGTACGATATCTTTGATGATAGAAGTAAAAGATGGTATTAGAGATTTAGATACGGTTTATTGATAAAAGACAAAAAAGGTAAATTTCTGCTAAATGATAATGCTATGATAAATGCTTGATAATGAGTACACACGCGGCGCGGTTGATGTCCGGTAATGAACTGAATTGCGATTAATTATATAAAATGAAGTGTCCGTGTGGTGACGGATTAAGAATACGGATTGTCACCACCCCATATCATCCCATGGGTGTCGTAAGAGCCGACAGAGGGAGCATATTATGCAGAGAACAGCACTGTAAGAGAAGGAAAACTTGATACAAACCCTATACCAACCCGTTTGGCCAGCGTGGTATAGTAAGCCAATTCCTCCTTTCAAAGGAGAGGCCTAGTCCAGCAGTGGACTGTTAAAGGCTGATGATATATATATAAAATGAAGTATGAAACAAATATGCTGACTCAAGCGCACGAGCGTACGAAGTCGCGATGTACGGCGAAACCGTACATGCTCCCGGGCGAGACTAGTGTAGTCTAATAAGTTTGAAGATGAAAATGATGATGTATAGTGATACAAGAGAATAAGTGAATCAAATTAACAATAGCTGAATTAATTAATTATGATAAAACGATATTCTTAAAGTCATTAACTGTCCGAGATCGTAAACACTGATTTTAGTATGGGAGAGGTGCCCACATATTTTCTAAACGCACTCACACATGTAGTAGCTACCTCTCCAGAATCGCTTTCACTAAATGGCACACGCGAGCACTGAACCATTTCACAACACTTGACACTATGAGAGGGCGCGGGCGCCGCTCGGCTGCTGGTGCACCGCAGGGCGCCAGGCTCCGATGCCGGCGCGGCTGCGGCGCTCTCCCCGGATGCTCGTGCTCGTCGCAGTCGCAGTACTCGTCGCCACGCAAAGTATATCCCGACCGCTGCCATTATACTGGTAATGACGTATATCGCAGTGTAGTGGTGGATGTCATGTATCCTCACATCTTCCGCTAATGGAGAGCTTTGCTTTATTGCGTCGAGTTTTTTTTTTTTTTTTTTTTTTTAATTTATAATTTATTTATTTCAAACCCTTCTTACAATGTTTCAAGAAACAAAATATAATACAGTACACAGGTATTCTGAATCTTTTGATTTACATTTTTGAAGGCGATCAGACGGTGTTAACCCTGACTCCTAAACTAGGTAGAACCTGTATCTTAGGAGCCAGTGTTCTCCTGCTAAGTGACGTATGTTAATTTTCTGTAAATATTCTTTCTATTTTGTAAGCGGGTGAAATGTAGGATGTACATATGTCTATGTGCGTGCGTGTGCGTGCTTGTGTGTGTGGTGCGTGTGCGTGCATGTGTGTGTTTGTGTGTGCGTGTGTGTGTGTTTGCGTGTGTGTGTGTGTGTGTGTGTGTGTATATAATTTTGATTTTGTTGTGAATGTATATGCGGGTATGTGTGTCGATAATGTATTTTATGACCTGAGTATGTGTCTGACTACTGAGGGAAGGATAGAAGCGCCTCAGTGCGGGAGTAATCTAGAGTATAAAGCCAATTTTGCAATTTAATCTTGGCTTCATGGGTATTTAGCTTGTCGATGTTTATGTTTTTACAAACGCTTTTGTAGAGAAGTGAGCTTACAATATAAAGCTGGCGTCTGGCGAAACCTGTTCTATGTCTTGGTGTTGGACATAATATCCTATGCTTACGTTTTGTTGGAATCGGTGCAGGTAATAATTTGTGTTGCCTAGTAACTGTTTGAATCACAAAGAGTTGCCTCACAGTATGTAATTTACATTCAGCATATAGCATTGTCGTAGGGTATCTGAAAGGTTTAAAGAACATTACCTTGATGACAGCTCTTTGTGCTCGCTCTAGTTCCAGAATTTTAGTCTTCGCAGCGCCTCCCCATACCGGAATACAGTAAGTGATGACGGACTGACAGAGCGCTAGGTATACCATTTTTAGTATCTTGGAGTCTGCACAGTGTCTTAGAGATTTAACGATGTAAATAAACCTTCGAACTCTCGACGCTATATGTTCGATATGTCGATTCCACTTCAGTTCCTCATCAATTACTACACCTAGGTATTTAGTTTGGGGTACGCGAGAAAGCTTCACGCAAGAACATGTTAAGGGATCAGTGCAAGAGTGTGCTGTGATGGTAAAATCAGCGGGGGCTTTGGTGCTATACCCCGTAGAAAAGGCTATATAGTTAGTCTTGCTTACATTTAAGGTAAGTAGATTCTGAGTCAACCAATGCATGACCAACTGTAGGGACCTTTCCGCATTTGTTTTGACCTCAGACCAATCATCACCAAACACAACAATGGCCGTGTCATCCGCGTAAGCAAATATCTTTGAATTCGGGAGGGACAGAGTACAAAGATCGTTAATGTAGACCTGGAATAAAATTGGTCCAATGACACTTCCTTGTGGAATACCGTACGTAATAGTTTCATCATTACTAAGTAGCGAGCCAATCTTTACAGATATGGTTCTGTTAGAAAGATAACTTTTAAATAGATTAAGCGTATTATCACGTATACCAATGGCGTCTAATTTGGCTAGGAGTATGGGGACAGAGACCGTGTCGAACGCTTTGGTTAGATCTAAATATATACTAATACATTTTTGGTTATTGTCGACTTTACCTGCGACGAAATTTGTAATATCGGCAACCGCATCTTCGGTGGATATTCCTTTTTTGAAGCCATACTGATTTTTTGCAATGACATCGAATTTGGATAGATAATTTATTAAGCGACTGCTAATGAGCTTTTCCATTACTTTTGAGATTGCTGAAAGAACAGAAATTGGTCTGTAATTGTTGACACAGTCCCTGCCCCCGGATTTGTGAATAGGATGGATAAGGGCTTTTTTAAAACATTCTGGGAATACTCCCTTTGCAATAGATATATTTGCCACATGTGTAATTAATGGTGTAATAGTATTGCGACAGTATTTTAACAGGCTTGAGGGTATCCCATCCCAACCGGTGGCACTATCATGTCTTAGGTTCAGAATTATGGATTCTACTTCGGTATCGTCTACATCTAGCAACGCAAAAGAGTTAAGTTGAGTAGAGAGGCGCGTTGTATTTTGGACGGGGGATCGATAGGCACAGTTAGTCAGTTTCGCTCTGATGCTTGACAACTCCTTTTGATTTGATTCCAGCTCGGTATTGGAAAGCGGTACTATGGGTAGTGAAATGTTTATAATGTTGTTTATCGGTGCTATGTCAAAAGACTCTAAATCTGGCTTTACCTCGAGTCTACTGGACATTTGCTTGTGACCGTACAGCGTAAAGTTTTGTGACTTAATTACACATCCCTCACCTACGCTAAGTAAGCCGGCTCCGGACAAATGTATAGCAGTCACTTGATCGGGACAAAGTAATCGGATATGGCATTGTTCGCAACAGAAATATAAATACCGATTTACTTTATTCAAATCTGTCCATCTGTTTGTACAACGTCTTACGTCGAAGGAACATTTGCGGGTGTGTTCTGAAGTCAGACATAAACTGTGATCGTCCTTGATGCTGTACTCCGGTGTTCTGATGTGACATAAAACCTTACTTGCACCTTGTGAAGTGCACAAGTTCAAGTCGTCTTTTGTTAACAATAGCAAAGCATCTTTGTTCAGATTGACTGCTACAAATTCTGATACAGGAACGACCTCCACCATGTTAGAGTTCATAAGATGTGGTACAGGAATTATCTTCAGGATCTCGTATGCGTCTCTGGCGATGAGTGGAATCCTAATTTCAAATATAAAATAATGTTCTGACATCCTTCCTCGTACTTTCAGTAGATGATAAATTGCTGAGAACTCCGTTTCGTCAACAGGTGATGACAAATCCTTCGGCAGTTGTCCTGAGATGATATCTAGCTCGTGTTTCAGCTGCTCCGGTGATATGAGGTGCAGATTAAAATTGCCATGATATATGTCTGTTACAGCATCAAGTAATCTATCTTGTATAGAGCTGATTTTGTATAAAAGGTTATAGGCAATTATTGATGTCATTGTGAAATCTGTGCTAATGGTGATATTTTGTACGGCTAGTTTGAACTGACTTACGTCATTCTGGAATCCAAGAAGCTTTTGATTTATGTTTTTATATTGTTTACTTATAAATTGTTCAGTTCGTTTTAACAAATTGAACTCTGCTTCAACAACAGAAGTCTGATTTTTCCATAACAGCGCTATATGATTCTGATTTGCTTTTATTGTTTTGATATCGCTCTCGTAACTTGATGCGAAGCGCTCGTCTAAGACACCGAACAAGGTGTTAGCAAGATATCCGATACCATTAATCAGACCGCGCTTGTTTCTCGCACGCGCATCAAAATGCTGACTTAGCAACATGTCGTTGTAGTGTTGCATTTCTTGATAGCCGTGATTTAATTGTATGAGCACTGCGTCACAATGAGTTTGTAAGTTTGTTTGTTTACAAACACCGTCCAGATATTGAATGTATTTAGACAGCGCTTTCATGCCATCCCAATATGGATTCATGTCAAAGTATACTACGAGCTTCCAGTCATCTCTAATGAGGTGCATATCGTTGATTTTATCGAAGTACAGCGACTGATTAATTGGCATATTTACGTTGTTATATGCACACTGTGAGGTACATATAAGAGACATAAACGATAAAAATGTTGTTGCCATTGTAGCAAAGTTATACTTTCTACGTGTACCATAGCTGTTTGGTTTGGTCTGTGGTGGTGTTTGGTGCTTATTAGTCTGATCCGTTTCATCGTGTACTGGTAGAACTGAGAGCTTTACTACGGGTCGTTTTAGTAGTCTATTTTTTGTTTTGACGGTCACGACGCGAACGTGGCCGTCTTGTCCAGGGTGCAGCTCCGTAACTCTACCTAATGCCCACTTGCCAGGTGGTAAGTTTAGGTCATTGATAAGCACCACGTCATTGATATTTAAATTGCTTTGCGGATGTTTCCATTTGCTTCTTGCATTCATTTGGCTGAGGTACTCTGTTTTCCATCTATTCCAAATATCTACATATATTTTTTGTACTAACTGCCACCTGGTACGCTGATCCTTTTCGGTTTCCACTATTGTAAGGTTGGGTCCACTTGCTAAGAAGTGTGATGGAGTTAGATAATCCAGATCTTGGGGATCTTCCGACAGAGGACAAAGAGGCCTTGAGTTGAGGCACGCTTCTATTTGAGTTAAGATGGTATATAACTCTTCATATGTAAGTTTCTGTTCTCCGATGACTCGCCTCATATGATGTTTGAGGCTCTTCACGCCTGCCTCCCACAAACCTCCTGCTGATGGCCAAGATGGGGCATTAAAATGCCATTCGATCTCCATGTCGGTTATCTCAGGGATACATGCTTGTTGTAATTCGTGGAATTGTTGTTGTAGTACGTGGCTAGGTCCTAGAAAATTGGTGCCATTGTCACTATAGATGTGACGTGGTGCACCTCGCCTTGCAGCCAGGCGGCGTAGTGCTGCTAAAAATGCAGTTGTAGATAGGTCTGATACCAGCTCGACATGTATGGCTTTAGTCGCCATACACACAAACAGAGCCACGTAAGCTTTTGTTGTTTTAATGCCGAGGCCTTTGTTGGCTTTGACATCTATAAATCCCGTATAATCGACGCCAGTATGGAAGAATGGTCTCGACACATTGCATCTTGATTCCGGTAAATCTCCCATTAGTTGGTAGTGTTTGTCGGGATTCTGTTTTCTGCAAATAACACACAGGCGCAAACGTTTCTTGATGGCTCTATTGCCTCCTAAAATCCAAAACTGTTGTCTCAAAGACGCTGATGTTAATCTAGGACCGCCATGAAAGGTAAGCTTATGACCGTAGTCAATTATTAAATCTGTTAAACGTGTGTTATTTGGCAATATTATAGGATGTTTCATGTTTTCGCTGATATATGATTTGTTGAGTCTCCCTCCTACTCTCAAGACGCCGTCTTCATCGAGGTAGGGATTTAAATTCAATATTTTACTGGATGTGCTTATCTTGTTCTTTTTGCATAAGTCAGATATTTCTAACGAGAAATGTTGCTGCTGTATGTACTTGATAAGTGTTGTTTTCGATATATGATATTCTTGTAGTGTCAAATATGATGGTTTACAAATGTGTTTATCCTGTTTGTGTTTAATGAACCGTAGAATCCATGCTAGTATTCTAACAAGTTTCATATAAGAGCTGTGCTTAGTAATAAGTTGCTGTAAAATGCTTTCGTCATCTTGCTTGATTATGACGTTTATGTACCGGCTTTTCTTCACTTCAAGATCCGTCGTGTAGATCGGCTGTTTATCTTCGTGCTTGAAGGTTTTCAACCACGACGGTCCTTGCCACCACAAGAGATGTTGATTCAATTGTTGAATTGATAGGCCTCTACTTGCGCAATCTGCGGGATTGTCGCCCGACTTGACATATCGCCAGCAAACAGAGGGCATTGCACTCGTAATTTGTCTTGTTCTGTTGGCGACAAATGTTTGCCAACGTCCGGGATCGCCGTGTAGCCATCCTAATACAGCTGTAGAGTCTGTCCAACCATAAATGACTATTTGATGATCTCCGAAGCATTTTAAAATCTTAGACATAAGTTTGGCTAGCAAATGAGCACCACAGAGCTCCAAACGTGGTAACGATATATTCTTGCCACATGGAACGATTCTGGACTTTCCTGCAACTAGGGTGATGTTTGGGTGACCTTGTTTGATAGTTCTGCAGTAAATAACACATCCGTATGCTTTTACTGATGAGTCACAAAATCCGTGCAATTCCACGTGACAATCTGGAGCTATACCTAGCCATCTCGGTACTTCTACCGCGTTTACGTAAGCGCTTTCTGCTTTTATTTTGACCCATTCTTTATAAAATTGTTGTGATATCGGCTCATCCCATTCTATTTTTGACTCCCAGATGTTTTGAAATAGTATTTTAGTTTGGTTGTAAAGGGAGTCAACCACCCTAGAGGGTCGAAAACTTTAGAGATATCAGACAGTACTGATCGTTTGGTGGCCCTCCTAACAAGTGTATCAATTTTTGGGTCGAACGTAAAATTATCTTTGGCTGGATTCCATCGCAAGCACAGCGTTTTTGTTGACTCTGGCTGTTTAAAGTCAAAAGAGGTAGACATGTTGTCATTTAGAAGCAGGGGACTATTCGAAGCCCACTTTCTTAAGTTAAAGCCACCTTTGCTCATTAGCTCGATCAAGTCTTGTTGTAGTTTGCGAGCAGAGTCAATTTCGGGGCTACTCTGAAGCAAATCGTCCATATATAATGATTCTTCTACGACTCTAGCTGCTTCTGGGTAGTTATGGCGTTCATCACTCGCTAGACGTCTAAGCGTCATCATCGCTAAGAACGGCGCCGCTTTAGTTCCGTAGGTGACGGTGGTCAACTGCAATTCTTGTAGTTTCTCGTTAGGGTTATTCCGCCACACTATTTTCTGCAAGCTCTGATCATCCTCATGCACTAAAATCTGACGGAAATATTTTTCTATATCTGCTGTAAATGCAAATTGGTATTGCCTCCACTTCAATATCAACGACTGAAGGTCTTGCTGCAGATTCGGACCCTTGTGCATGAGGTCGTTTAAACTTTGACCGCTAGATGTTTTTGAAGATGCATTGAAAACTACGCGCAATGACGTGGTTATTGAACTTTCACGTAACACGCAATGATGCGGTAAAAAGCATTGAAGTTTCGAATTACGGCTAGCAGGTTTCATATGACCTAACGCTAGGTATTCATTCATAAATGTTTTATATTCATGTGCGATATTATTATGTTTGATAAATTTACGTTCTAACTGTGCGAACTGAGCAATGGCCTTTGATTTGGAATTTCCCAAATTATTTTGATAGTTTGGCTTGAGAGGAATACGTACTTCATATCTCCCATTGATGCGTCTGGTCGTGGTTGCGTTATAGTACTGCCACATTCGTAATCATCAGATGACAGACTTCCTGAATCCGTGATATCCTCGGTCTCCCAAAACTTGTGTAATTGGTTGACGTCGATTTGTACGATGGTGCACTGTAACGATGTGTTTATGTTTCCACACAAGATCCATCCAAGATGAGTTTGTTGTGCTATGGGTATTGTTTGATCTATTCTACAAATGCCATCTAATATGATATGGGAATATATGTCGGCTCCAAACAATATATCGATTGGACGACTGATGTAAAACTCAGGATCTGCCAATTCGATGTGTTCTAAATAAGGCCAGTTTGGTTTCGCAAATGTATAAGACGGTAAATTTTTTGTTAGAGTTTTCATGATAAAAACATCGGTGTAAAAGTTGTAAGATTCATCTAACGAAGAACATTTAATGTTAATATTCCCCTTACAAGTGTTATCTTTGACACCGATACCGGTTATCACGCCTTTACATTTTTGACGTGGTAAACAAAGCTGCTGCGCTGCATTTTCTGTTATGAGCGATGTCTGGGAACCCTGGTCAATTAGGGCTCGCATTATAAGGTATGACCCATCTACCTTTTCAACCTTAGTAAGTGCTGTGGAAAGTAATATTTCGGGTATATCACGCTGCTGAGCCACGTGCGAGTTCATCGCCTGGCCTTGCTCAATCGATGTACGCATGGCAGCGGGTTTGGTTACCGCTGCGTTCGCTAGTTTGGTTTGTGATTGCGCAAATGCTTCGTGCAAAAGAGTATTGTGGAAGCCATCGCATTCGCGGCATCGTTTTGTTGAAATACATGCTTTACCATTATGAGAATAGAGGCAATTTTCACACAACTTTAGTTTGTTGACAGTTTGCCTTTTATTATTCGAAGACATTTCTGTAAATTGTTCGCATTGATAAAGTCCATGGCCATTTTTGCATAATGGACATATTTTATTGGAACGGATATCTCTAGTTACCGATTGCGAAATACCTTTATTGCTGGAATATGATTGTTTCGTATGTTTAAATAAATTATTTGATGGCTTCGAATTTCATGGCGAAGATTTTGGAGGGTCTTGCTTTCGCCTCGAAGCTTCCATGCTGGTGAATTTGGCTTCCAAGAAGTCCAAAAACTCTGATAAAATAGGCAATTCGCGTGGCTGCTTAAGTGATTCTACGTAATCACTATGTGTTTCTGCATCTAATTTATTCGTTAAAAGATACACAAGTAACGGATCCCAAGTGCTAACGTCAACGCCTAAATTTTTGATCGCGTTAAGACACTCGCGAGTCGTGTCATGTATGCGTTTTATGTTATGTATGGATGGTTGTTGCATGACCGGAAGGTTCATTAGAATGTTAAGATGCGAAGTGAATATGAGTTTTTTGTTATTGTAACGATGGTTCAGCAGTTCCCAGCAAACGGAGTAGTTGTCGGAACTGATTTGCAGATGTTGTATAAGCCCTTCCGCTTCACCCTTGGCTTTCGCCTTCAGGAACTGCATCTTCTGGGCTTGGGAGAGCGATGGGTTGTTATGTATCGCCTCAGTGAACAAGTCCTTGAAGGATACCCATTGATTGTACTTTCCGTGGAACACAGGAACCTCCATCTTGGGTGTGGTTTTTTCTCTGTGTGATACCGACCACAGCTTGCTATTTAGGGCTCGTTTCATACGATTATAAGTATCTTCGTAGGCTGTGAACATTTCCCCATAATTTGCATTCTTTCCATCAAGGTCTCCGTCCAAATCCCAATGTAGCGTGTCAATGACTGACCACCTAGTTTCCAATGTTTTCAGAGTATCTTCGAACTCCCACTTCTCGGATATGTTATCAATGTTAATGTTCGCTATATCTCTAGAAAAAGCCTTAAAGTTGCTGCTTTGTTTCTTCAGTTGCTCGTCCAGCTTGCTGTTGGTGCCTTGGGACGTGAACTGAGGTTTTTCTAGAGTAGCTGATAGCATTTCGGTGTCCTCGGGCTTCCTATCCGTAGGATTGGTGACGGGAAAAGGAGAAGACGGACCAGCTGTAGGTGTTGCTGGTATAAAAACTGATACCGACAAAGCTTGTTTTATCGTCTCACGGGCGGATAAATAAAATTCTTTAGCTTGTTGATAATGATTGCCGACAAAATATTCGCTAGACTTATCGCTAAACCCGCTCAACTTTACATGATTTGTTTGGAATTCTTGCCAATACGCGTCTAAATGTTCTAGACGTTTCTTAGCAAATTCTGGCGTCTTGCGCTCATGTCCAGCTTTCTTAAAGTTTGTCATAAGCTGGTTCATGGCGTTCATAGTCAGATTTTGGTTGGCAAGTAAATCCTCCATAGTTTTGCTCATTGTGATAAATGTATGTAAACTGGAAAGATCTTACTTGTGTTTTGTTGTGCTCGTTTACTTCCCGCAGAGACTGATATCTCACTGCACTCCTGGCCTGGTATGTTGTGGCTGCTCGAAGTGCGCGGTCGCTGGTATGGAGTACCACTCACACGAATATCGGACTAACAAAATTAACACTCACGGAATGGGCCCCCTTACTCTAACGAAGGACCACAAAGATGTACGATATCTTTGATGATAGAAGTAAAAGATGGTATTAGAGATTTAGATACGGTTTATTGATAAAAGACAAAAAAGGTAAATTTATGCTAAATGATATTGCTATGATAAATGCTTGATAATGAGTACACACGCGGCGCGGTTGATGTCCGGTAATGAACTGAATTGCGATTAATTATATAAAATGAAGTATGAAACAAATATGCTGACTCAAGCGCACGAGCGTACGAAGTCGCGATGTACGGCGAAACCGTACACCTCCTAAATTCCTCTCAAATCATAACAGAAAAACCATCCCACAATTGACCCCATTTTGGTGCGGAATTTATACGGCAATAGTTTACTAGTTAACTGTACCGTCTATGTCATAACTATAACCATTCATCATAAAGTACATAAAGACGAGCACTGCCGAATAATTCGTAATAAAAGCGAACACTGAATACTAAGTACTGAAGTTACAACCCGCTCACAGAAGCGAGCGACGGCGGCAGCGATTTCGATATACATGGTGCGTTTTACTCTAACGCTACAAGCCGCGGCGGAGTAGAGCGCGACATGTACACTGAAATCGCTACCGCCACTGCTCGTCGCTGCTGTTGGTACACGGGCCGTTAGGCTGGAAAGTAAATATCCTTTATCCCAGTATTAGAGTCGCAAGGCAGGTACACAATCAAGTAAACTAATCGACCTGGATCGTGCTACGGTTCGGTAACTAAAATGTCGGATTTTCAAGACTCGAATCTTAGTAGGGATGTTATTCGTCTATTACTATCAATGATCAGAATTGAGATAAGTTTATGTACATAGAAAATAAATATTCTAAGAATTTTATTCTGTATCTTTCCGAAAAATATATTTGTTGTGTATTAAGGTACTTATTTAGTTACTAGCTGTCCCGACGAACCCTGTATCGCCTTTTAAAGGTCTTTTTGCTTATTCCTTTTTTTTTTCAAACCACTTTTCAAGGAAATTCTGAACAAAGTTACCAAAGCCACCAATGCTTAATCTAGAATTTCAGAGTTTACAAAGGTATACAAACAAACGAAGATTGAATTTTATATACCTATATGTATAGATAGATGACCCAGCAAAAACCGTCCGCCATCTTCGATTTCCCATTTGCCATCTTTGATCACGAAATAGATGTTGTATTTGCATTCCTCATAGCTTAAAACATCGAAGGGGATATCCATATTGACTAAAATTTTTTTTTCATCCGCCATCTTTGTCTTTGATCACGAAATAGATGTTGTATTTGGATTCGCCATCCCTTTTAACGTCGGAGATGATAACCATATTGATTTTTTAAAACTTTCCCATCCGCCATCTTCGATTTCCCATCCGCCATCTTTGATTACGAAATAGATGTTGGATTTGGATTCCCCATCCCTTTAAATATTGGAGACGATACCATATCGATTTTATTCCCGTCCGCCATCTTTGATCACGAAATAGATGGTATTTTTGAATTCCCCATTCCTTAAAATATCGGAGACGATACCCATATTGACTTTAAAAAAATCCCGTCCGCCATCTTTGATTTCCTATCCGCCATCTTTGATCACGAAATAGATGTTGTATTTGGATTCTCCATCCCTTAAATCATCAGAGACGATACGCATATTGATTTTTTAAATTTTTCCCATCCGCCATTTTTGATTTCCCATCCACCATCTTGAATCACGAAACAGATGCTGTATTTAGATTCCCCATCCCTTTTAACATCGCAGACGATACCAATATTGATTTTTAAAATTTTCCCATCCGCCATCTTTGATTTCCCATTCGCCATCTTTGATCACGAAATAGATGTTGTATCGCGATTCCCCACCCCTTATAATATCGAAGGTGATACCCATATTGATTTTTAAAATTTTCTCATCCGCCATCTTTGATTTCCCGTCCGCCATCTTGGATCACTAAATAAATTTCATATTATTTATCAGCGTCCCGAAAATCTCGAAAACGATATCCATTTAGATTGTATCCTATTCGTTTAGCCTTTTTTGCCTTTGACCCAACCCTCCCCCTTCTCGTTGGACCTTTTTATTATTTTTGTCTGGCCTCTAAAAGTTGTGGCGTAATTTTATATAGCCTATAGCCTTTCGGAATAATTGGGCTATCATAGGCAATAAATTTTTTTTTAATCCGGCTGCTAGTTCCTGAGATTAGCCGACATTATCTTTTAGCCTTTTTCCTGGCCCAATGGGTTGAAGCGTTATGTTATATAACTGGGCTATCGTATACAAAAAGATTTTTTCAGATCCGACCGGTAGTTCCTGAGATTAGCGCGTTCAAACAAACAAACAAACTCTTCCGCTTTATTATATTAGTATAGATAGTAGAGCATCGTAGACTTACTATTCGAGTGTTACTTTTTGAGTGAAAGATTCAAATTAACTAATAATTATGTAATCCGGCCAGATAGTATGTATAAAAAAAAAGAGCTAAGAATTTAGGTGGCAGGTACAGGTTACATACATACATACATACATAGACTCACGCCTGTTTCCCCGAAGGGGTAGGCAGAGGCATACGAGGGTCAAACTGAAAGTTCTTAGAACTGGCCACTTATAAACAATATAATAAAAAAAATATTCTAAAATTTGAAAATAGAACTCTTTGCCAATATTACTGAGTATATATTTCATTCATTTGTCATTTGTTTTACGATTTGGCGGCAAATTGAAAATTGTCTGTGTCACGTCAACATGAATTTAACACGAGAAAATTTTCGTGCAATGATTTTTTATGACTTTCGATGTCATTTAAGTCAACAAGAAAGTTATGATAGACTACGATTGGCCTTTCACGATGAAGCCCCATCTCGTGCGACTGTTTACAACTGGTTTAATGAGTTTAAACGTGGTCGCACTAATCTCACTGATGATGTACGTGAGGGACGGCCTTCTACGGCGACGACTGAAAATAACATCTGTGTTGTGCGGCGTATGATAGAGACTGACAAAAGAGTGACCTATCAGCAGATTCGGACAAGCTTAGGCATCGGTATGAGTCAAGTGCACAAAATCCTCCACGAATATTTAGCGGTCAGGAAGCTTTGCGCCCGGTGGATACCTCATAATTTGACTAAGGCTCAAAAACTCCATCGTGTGGATTGGTGCCGTAAAATGATTGAAAGATTTAACGGAGGTGACTCAAATGCTGTGTTCGACATACTAACAGGTGACGAAAGCTGGATTTACTGTTATGATCCTGAAACCAAAAGACAATCTGCTCAGTGGGTGTTTCCTTTCGAGGAGTTGCCAACTAAAGTGAAGAGAGATCGAAGTGCGGGAAAAAAAATGGTGGCCTCGTTCTTTGGAAGGATAGGTCATTTCGCAACAATTGTGTTAGAGGATCAAAAAACAGTTTCTGCAGAATGGTACACTACCAATTGTTTGCCACTTGTCTTGGAAAAAGTTCGAGAGAAACGACCTCGCAGTAGGATCCTCCTTCACCACGACAACGCCTCGTCGCACACCGCCAAGCGAACGATCGACTATTTGGCGACATCAAACGTTGAATTACTGGGTCACCCGCCGTATAGCCCCGACCTCGCGCCTTGTGATTTTTATTTATTTCCAAAAATTAAAGAAAAACTTAAAGGAAAGCGGTTTATGAATGCTGAAGAAGCGGTGGCTGCGTATCGCGATGCCATTGAAGAGACCCCTAAGGACGAGTGGGCAAAGTGCTTTTCCCAGTGGTTCCATCGCATGCAGCGGTGTATTGACGTCAATGGACAATATTTTGAAAAGATATAATAAAACTAATAACTGGCTAATGTAATCAGTTTTTGATTTTCTAAGAACTTTCAGTTTGACCCTCGTATTAAACGCCCACTTTTCGCCAGTGTTTTGATCCCACGTAACAGGTGGCGAGCCTATTGCCGCTTATCGGGATATTTTGTTTACCAGAGCCTCGTCCGTTGATCGGCAGGTGCACCACTTGCAGGTGAGGTTGGCTTGGGACCCTAAGTTCTTGGTGGGAACCCTATGCACCCGTACAGGTACAGGTACAGGTTACTACTTTTCTAATACAGTAAGCAAGATTTAAATAGGAGTGTGAGTTTCATCAACCGATCAGTATGTTATTTTACATTATCAAGGCCACAGAAAGGGATATTTAAGGGATACCGATATCCACGTGGGTGAAGCCGCGGGCACAGCTAGTACCTAATATTAGTAGGGATTAGCTAAGGCTATTACAATAATTATTGTTAGTTTAATTAAGTAAGCGAACCAATGACAGCGCATCATAATTATGTCCAATATGTCAATGTATAATGTGACAGTACTGACAGATATAGCACATGCGCAGCAACTCAATTATTACAGCGCATGCGTTATTACTTAACTGTCAATAGGTAGGAGGTTTGCCCCTACAAACTTCGACCCTCTCTTAAATCCCTCCCAGATTATTTTTTGCATTTTATTGTATCCTTTGTGTTTTTCCTGGTTCTGAGCTACCTCACCACCAATTTTCAGCCAAATCGGTTTGACTGTTCTTGAATTATAAATAGTGTAACTAACACGACTTTCTTTTATATATATAGATGTTTTGTGTAAGTTTGTACCTATTTTTATTTATTTGATTTTTATTTATAGTCTCACGCCTGTATCCCCGAAGGGGTAGGCAGAGGTGTAAATATGACACCCACATTTCGCCATGAATTTTTTAGGTTCCACGCTTAGACAAATGATTTGTATCGCTTCGCTATACTAGACACCGCACTGCCTAAGAAAAATAGGTCCATAAGTGAGGCACCTCATTTTGACAGTTTGTGACAAACAAAAGCAACAAGACGCATGCGTGAAGAACTGTGTTGTCAGATTCTCAACAGTTACCCGAGTAAATGGGAAAATATTTTATCCTGTGGTCTAGTGGATAAGTTATTGGTCTCTAAAAAAATTTAGAAAATTCTTCAAAAATTACAATTCATTAACACCATCAATATATTTGTGTATAGGTTAGGCGTACCGCGTAAGTTCCTTTATGAGAAAAATGGTGGGTATATTATCCAATGATTAGGTCTCATATTATTATGATGTTTTGTTTTATGTACTTATAGTATTTTGCAAATTATTATTATAAACTGCCTCGTTGGTCTTGCGGCATAAATGTGCGCGTGGGATTGGGAGGTCTTGGGTTCGATTCCCGGGTCGGGCAAAGTGTTATTGGGTCTTTCCGTCAGGAAATTCTCAGTAGCAGCACGGAGTCTGGTAATGTGCCCGGTAGGGCAATAGGCTCGCCCCCTATTACGTGGGACCTAAAAATTCATGGCGAAATGTGGGTGTAATATTACACCTCTGCCTACCCCTTCGAGGATACAGGCGTGACTCTATAAAAATTAAAATAAAATATAAGTAATAACCATAGAGAAAATAAGGTGTTTTCAAAGCATTGCTTTCTATTTCCATGCTACTAGTCCATATAAATTTAGTTACGCATTATTAATTTAACAGGAATAGTCATGAAAACTACTTTGAATAAAACAATTACACATATAATTAGGTAAATCGTGTTTCTTGGGAAAGGTGTTCAGTTTCTAATAACTAACATTTTTCACCTTATTTGTAAAAGTATAAACATAAAATAATATAGACAAAGGTAAAATATATAATAAATAGGTTAGATAAAAGAAATAGAAAAATATAACGAAATACAATAGCTATAGATTCACATAATAAAAATCTCTCTCTCAACTGTGGGGAAGTTGACTCTAGTACTAGCAGCAACACTGAATGGCGTTTTCGGTTTTCTGTAATTTTTTGTTGAAATTTCAAAATTATTCTTATTTTACAGATAGTATGTGATACCAGAGACCTTATTATTTTTTGCTGAGTTATTTTTACTCAGGATAAAAGCGCAAATTGGCATTGTACAGCTAATTATTTCCGTAATTAATTTGGTGGATATATGCACCTGACACACGGCTGTCAGTGTGACATGCTCAACCATGCCAGCTGGCATGGTTTTTTCTGCCTCATTTTACAAGTATGAGGGCTCCGTCTAGTAGAGCAGAGCGACACCAATCATTAGTCTATGGTTCCACGTAATAGGGGGCGAGCCTATTGCCGTTACCGGGCACATCACCAGACTCCGGACTGCTACTGAGTATTCGGAAAAACCCAGTAACACGTTTGCCTGACCCGGGACCTCCGATCAGCTGTCGCATACGCTATTCACTGGACCATGGAGGCAGTTGTACCTATATCTCTCTCTAATCTTGTTCTTTAGATCAAATTTTCACACTTTTATTATGTAGAGTTTTATTTGGTAATAGGTTGTTATAATACAATAATTGTTATCTTGATTTTTATATTATTTAATAAATTTTAGTTAGCCCGTACGAAATTGGCGAATTTATATTTATCCCAATGTTATTTTTTATATATACTTAGTATCTTATATAAATTGTACCTATACATAAGCTGTGAATAAACCTTGTTACAACTAAATAATAAAATATTTTTAGCTACACAACTCGGCTTTATTTAAAGCCCCTGTTTTTTTTTCAAATATGATTTGTAGACTCGTCCTAAATCCTTTTTGCCTTTATTCCATATACACCTTTATCTAGACTAAAAGTTTATAAAGTAAGGACTGCTTTAATATACCCGCTTAGGGGCGTGTCCAATGAGGGGGATCCAAAAGCATCTGTTATCTTCTGAAGACAAATGACTTTTTAATGTTTCTCTTCTTTAAACATTCTTATATTCTGTGACTTGGCTTGTTCTTCAGAAAGATGTGTAAAGCTAAGCAACGTTTGCCCAGCTCGCCGTTTGGATGGGCAAGCGTTTAATTTACACCAGAGCGCTACGCTGTTACTACGAGCCGCTACGAGCCTGCTACGAGCCTAGTGGAGAGACCGACGGACTGCAAAGCAGAAGGTTCGAATCCACTGCGGCCACCAATGACTTTTTGAAGTTATATGCGTATTAAATGGTTAAATATCGCTTGCTAAACGGCGAAGGAAAACATCGTGAGGAAACCTGCATGTCTGAGAGTTCGCCATAATGTTCTCGAAAGACATGTGAAGTCTGCCAACCCGCACTTGTCCAGCGTAGTGGACTATGGCCTTACCCTTCTCATAGTGAGAAGAGGCCCGTTCCCAGCAGTGGGACAGTTTATATACAGGGCCGATGATGATGATGATGCTACCCTGCTACATAAAGCGTCGGTCTTGGCTCTTATCTCAGGACAAGAATCGTACGAGCGGTCAAAAAACTCCGACACCAGAGTTGGCCACACACTGACACGAAAACAGAAAGTCCAGGTTTAAGTCCCTCCCAAACTAAAATAAGCCTCCCCAAAACAAAATCCTGAATCCATAACCTGTTAATAACTTCATAAATTTAATCCCATATAATATGTCCCACTACTTAATTTACTAGCCGATAACAAAAGCTGTTATCACGGGCATGGTGGTTAAACGCGTCAATGCTTGAGCTTCGTCGATTGTTATCATGATTGCTGTTAATCAAATGTGGCCGCGTTAGTAACGCTTTAATTTCACTATCCTGGCCTAGTGCAGTCACAGCTCAGTACTGGCTGGAGCTGCTATTTACTATCCTTGCTCATAATACGATGCTTCACATAATATGACGAGATACCAAACATTGCCTTCACGGTTTTAGGTGAAGAATAGTTTCATACTTCAATTATTTAGCAATTCATTATTATACTATATACTGTAGCCCTCTATAATTCTCTTGCTGTATTTAAAAATAACTGTTACCACTTCGAGTCCATTATGTCCTTATTTCATAACATGTGAAATAAGCTGTAAGCTGGACGCCACACACATAATGTTATCATGACCGGTTTATTTATGATTCTTAATCCTACCTATCTTGAAACGTAAATAGGCATTCACGTTATTAAAAAAATGTGTATCCTCCTCATTAAAAATTTAAATACCAGTATAATGTCCTCTCTTAACCGTAAATGTACTGCTTCAAAACTCATTTTGCATAACATTATAATGACAAGAAACCTAGAGTTTGGCTTATTAACATTACCGAAAACCCCACTTGACGCAATATTATTCCCTCTGAGTGCGGTAGAAGTGAGGAAAAAATATTTCCATAAAGGCAGGCTCGTTATGCCGGGCCTGTGTAGGCCCAATGTTATTTATTGGCGAGCACCTTGTTTACGAAACCCTCATATTCTTATGATTTACCGCCAGTTTAAAATATTACGGCCCATTTGCGACGTAATTCTCAAAATATGCTCTATTTTTACAAAGAAGGACTTTGAATGTATTTATTTAGGTTCAAGTGAACGCCTACAAACTTTGTTCATGTGTAAATCCTGGTGAACCTTGTGTCAAACCGAAATAAACAAGCGGGAAATACGATTACGGCTAGAAGCGGAACTGTTTACAAACTGTTCGCGGACGTGACGGATTTAGGAGCCTTCGCTGCTGGCCACAATCGAACAAACTTTTACTGGTGTTTGCGCGATCCACGATTTGTTAACGGTAACATAAATAACACATCCGGCCGGCCTCCTGAGTTAGCGTCTTGAAAAGGTTTGATTTAAAGTATCATAAATAAGGGCAGCTTCGTAAACGTCATGACGTTTCGATATTTCGTGACGGTTGCTTGTTAACGCCGCACAACATCGTCGACAAACACGTACACCGCGGACTTATTCTAGTGGAAGCCAACTGTCTCGATTTCCAATAAAGATGAGACGTATTGCGACGTACGGTCATTGAGTTTTCTGCTCAGACGCGCTCGGCTCGCGTGCCGCCGCACGCCGACAATCGAATAAACTACAAATACATCGTGGCCTTTATAGTGTCCACTCAGCGAACTAGAGACGTTTTTAATTATGATTCTTTACGGCAACACAACTGTGACTGTATACCTTTTACAACAGAAAATGGAATACGGAAGCGAAGCAAACAGTTATATTTCATTGGAGAAATCGCTAATTGAGAAAGTTGTTTGGGTAGATACAGTTTTCATAAGTTACTAATAGAATGTAAGTCGAACCTCTGAACGATCTAAATTAAGTTTAAAACTACCGACAGCAGGACTTAGCAAAGTGGTGAGAAAATGGACTTCCTTTAATTTTATATCGGTTCGTAGGTAAAATAGAACTGTGCCAGTTCAGCAATTTGAGCGAGTTATCGATGAGCGACGAAGAATTCTATAGAATTAAATAAAGTGCGACAGAGGTACGGGGGATGTTAAAGTTATTGGAGAATTCCATATTGTGCTGTAAAATTTTACGTTTTCACAACAATAGAGCGAGAAGTGCACAATTAAACGACGGTTAAGCCGAATGTAGTGGATAACTTGTTATAATAATAATGTAGAAATATTATATTGCGTCGCATTGTTATGTCAAAGGTGTTACAAAACAAGGCTGTTAAATGAAAAGTTACAAGACGATGACT
Source organism: Euclidia mi (assembly GCA_944739405.2). Lineage (NCBI taxonomy): Eukaryota > Metazoa > Arthropoda > Insecta > Lepidoptera > Erebidae > Euclidia > Euclidia mi. Next base: position 41,161,072 of record OX123197.2, on the reverse strand, counting down.
GTAGATATGATGTTTAATATTTTGGGCTGTCTTATTGGACTCAACTATTTTGTTTTTCTTGATAGGTCTGATTGTTCTGACTCCGTATAAAATATGTGAGCAAGACATGGATTTTACAATTCGGGTCGTAAAAAAAATCGTTGTTAAATTATTACACTTCATGCCGATGTAGATATGGGCAAAATGTAGTCTTTCGAATGACTCAACAGTAACCATGTTATGCTTGATAAACAGTGTACTGAAGAGAAATTCTTCGATTTTGTACAGTTTATTCAACCACACGTACATACTCGAAACACATGAGCTATGACTCAGAACAAGGATACTGTACACTTTCCGAAAGACAATTCACACACTGTACATCGCAGAAGACAATTCAAAATGAATATTGTCGATGACATATTAAGAATAAAACGTAATAGAGAGGGAACAAAGCGTTTTTAACATTTATTTTGCTAAGGACGGCTCCACTCCTCCATAACAAAACAATAATGACGCAAAAGAATTTTCATTTGAGTACGGGCCGCGCTTGTCCTCGGAGAAACTCATCGCGGCGACGGATCCTCCATCAAGACATTCCACAACTTTTCACAGACCTTCGACAAAAAGATGCTTCCTTTCTTTATATACGACGAAGATATAGCTAGCGTGGTAAAATTCTATTTCCTTCGCCAAATTGACTGGCCGAATTTGAAAAGATAGGCATCGCAGCTCTTTGGATCACGCAAATTTACTATTATGGAATCTAGGTATAATATAAAAGTGTCTGGAGCTTTTATTCCATTTATATTAATTACAGAAAGATAAAATTGTTGCTTACCGTTTACTTTTAAGAAGATGAGCTTGCTCAGCCCGGCTCCTATGTCGTTTCTAGCTTCGCAGAGATAATGCCCTCCGCTGTCTTTCGCTACTCGCTCGAACACAAGCGACCCATTCTCCAAGACCCTTGAGCTCCCTTCAAACATGAAGTCTTTGTATTCCCCCGGGGAGTGTTACCTGTTCAAAATTTCATTTAGTCACGCCGTTGTTATGTCTTAAGATTACAAACGCTAAGATTATTGTATTTAGTTGTGAGAAAATGTCTGAGATAACAAAATTGTATATATTTAAGTTTATAACGTATCCCTTTCTATATTCAATTTTCTAGTCCTTATCTATTTTCCGGAAAAAGGTTTTAAATTGAATAAGATCTTGAAATCAATCTAGTCTCACTACTAACCGAATCAGTGTACGACTTACCAACAGCTTTTTTCCACGTGATAGCAGGTTTAGGTTAGCCGTCTGCTTGACATTGCAAAGTAACATCTTGTCCTGCTGCTACCGCCACGTCATTAGGCTCCAATCTCCATCATGGAGGTACTGCAAACATCTTACATGTCAATCCATCCACAGAAACAAATCAAACCCGTTGAATTATAAAGACACAAGACGAATTACCATTGACAGTAAGCGGTATAGTGTAGCGCTCAGAGCCCGCCACGTTTGAAGCGATGCACGTGTAATTTCCGCTGTGAAGGGATGTCACTGGCTCCATAACCAACGAGGCGCTGTACTCATCCATTCTTCTTGTTATGATCCCGCTCGGCGCGTAAGGCGATGACGTCACAGGCTGCCCATTTTTCTCCCACCGAAACGCGACCGTCAAATCACCCTCTAAGATCTGACAAGATATGGCTGCTCTCATACCTTCCCGTAATAAATTTGTTAGCGCCGGTATGGGTAGGATTTTTGGCTGAACTGCAAAAAGAAACGTCTTGTTTAATTTTTTGTGCATACGATCAGGTAGGATATTGTGTGAGCGCGCTGTACCTACACTGCCATTTATTTTAGGATCTGTCTCATTTTATTCTACGTAAAGGAAATTGTGTGCAAACTAAATACACTGGACTACTACTGCGACGGTTTTAAGCACATTTTTACCGGTAGCTAAATCTCAAATTGTAGCGGGATTAAACTATATAAGTGCATGTAGCAGCCCTGCCAGCCGGTGTATTATGCGAGGAATTATTCACGCAGAGATTTAAAAGTTTATGTGCAATTTCGCCTCGTATACACACTTAATTTCCTCATTTATTCTTTAGCTAGCTAACTGTTAATTAAAGTGAAATCTTAAATCGCGTTCATGCCTTGATTTCGCAAGCCTCATTTCGGAGGGTTGCTTTGTGAAGTTTCTATTCATTTTTAAATATTTTTATTTTTTGCTCTATTAACCAAGGAAAGCTGGAAGTTGAACGCTCGCTGGATGCCGCGGTAATGTTAAACGTGCTAACTTTAATGAATTACGGATGAGTAACTCCACCCCTCTTGAATTCGTGATTTTATAGCGCATTAAATCTTAGTAGAGAAAATGAGAAAGTTTATGCTCTAATTTCTCTTCTTAGGAGTGTAAAGGGCGGCAGAGTATTCGGGATTTGTCCTCAAAATTCATGGAATTCGTCGGACGAAACCAGTGTAGTCTCAGTTTGTAGAAGCTTTTCTTGTAGCTGTCTTACAGGAAAAGCTTCAGATGCCTTTTGAACGTATAACAGACATCGTTCGTAGCTTTAATATGTAACAAACGTTTGATCCATGTCATCAAAACTCTCATTCTCGTTCAAACTTTTTATTTTATGTGATTCTGCCGAATACTTAGTTTTACACGTTTTATCGTGACACTAATTACAGCTTTGTGATATGTGCCAAGATTGCTTTATATATACTTATGTGTTTGGGCAGGTGTTCGTAAAGTAGCACAATATATGCACAAATTGCCTTTCTTTAGCCAACATTAAACGAAATTCATAATCAATGCACAGATGCATTATATAACGAACATTAAAACAAATAAGGACCTGTTTCACTTGTCCCTGATAAGTTGCAAATAAATTACTTAGCAGAAATTCATGCAATTTCCGTTCAAATATTGAGTTTATCCTGATGAGAATGCCTGTCCAAAGGTGGTAAAACAGGCCATATGTCTCGTAGAAACGTGCAACTGTTTTGACACAATGTGGGCTATAAAACATTCAGCAATATTTTGTGGCATAGTGTAACTGATCGGAAAAATAAGAAACGTTAGCGGTAAACAATGGTTGCCGGTTGTTATGGCATTACTAGCTAAGCAAAATTTTGCTGCAAAGAGGAAATTGTCATATCCTGTTCTTGTCTTACAGGCGAGAATTGTTAATAGCAGCATACTTATACTAAAAGCCAAATTATAAGTGCCAGACTCACCACCGACCGATCAATTCCGGATAAATTAACTAGAAGATTTTGAATATTAAACGACAACTGAGCAATTTTGACGAAGTAAGCAATGCACTATCTAAAGTTGTTAATTGGTTTAATATAAATAATTTATTATTTAATGATAAGAAAACTAAACTATTAAAATTCTCAATGTCCAATGTTAAACATATGGAAACCAATGTACAACTAAAGGAATCCAGAATCGAGCCCGTCGGGACAATTATGTTCCCGTAACCCGTCGGGTCTTATTATGCTTGATACTAAACTTCAATGGGGTCCGCATATAGAAAGACTTTCAGGCAAACTTAGTTCTGCAGCTTATGCAGTTAGGGCAATTAGACGCCTTACTGATATAGATTTAGCTAGAATGGTTTATTGCAGTTACTTTCATAGTATTATGTCTTATGGGATTTTTCTCTGGGGAAATGCTGCAGACCTTGTTCTGCAGAAAAGAGCATTATGGGGCAGCGTATACGCTTTTATAACAAGCTCCTTCTTAATATAAAAAAATTAAGATAATTAAATTTAAAATTATTGTTTAAACTAAATTGTGTTTAAAAGCATATTATAAAATTTCCGATTATATAGACGACAAAAATGCTTGGCATTGAGCGGCTCTTATTCAACACAAAAATATATACCTATACAAACTGATAAATTTGAAACTTACGTTTCGTAAGCACTTTAAAAAAAGATTACACGAAATAAATAATAATTTTATTTCATTTCAGATACAGTCATACAATCGTTCTTATTTTTAATTTATCTGAAAGTTTATACCTATCTGGAAGTAGTTAAATAAAAATAAAGGCTATGCGTAAGTGCACTAACCCAATATCTGAACTTCGACGTCTCTCCTGGCGGCGTGTCGTTGTCTATTGGCTGCTTGGCAAGTGTAAGTGCGGGCGTCTTCGCCTCGCTGTGTCTGCTCCACTATTAGCGTGCCTTTCGGGAATACTTTCTGCCGTCGATTCAGTGGTAAAGTTTGACCATCTGTTGAGTAAAAAGTGAAAGTAGGTCAAGACAATCTAAATGATGCAATAACATTTTATTATGGTGCGTCCAAATCACTGCACTCACCTTCCATAATGTGGAACATTATGTAAGGTATGCGCATTTCAGTTGTTAGTAACTGCAAGTGCTTGGCACCAGAGAGGTGTAAACCGCATATTAGTAGGATGTTGACGCATCCTATATACGGCGAGAGCATTAGTATTTATTTTCAAATATGACGAATTTATTTTCGACTTTACAATAAAGTAGGTACTTTAAGCAAAAATAAATAGGTTTAAAGCAAATTTTATTTAGTAGCGCTCATAGCGAGACTTGGCTTGCCGTTCGTAACAGATCGGCAAAGTTAAGCAACGCTTGCACAGGTTACCAGTTGGATGGGTGACCGTGTGTGGCATTTTCATCTGAGCGCTACCGTACTTCGGAGGGCACGTAAAGCTGTCGGTCCCGGCTCTTGTCTATGGATAAGGGTCGTTAGGCCATGTCGGAGGCCTTTGGGCGGTCTGAAAACTTCGACACCAGAGTTGGCCACACACTCACACGAAAAACAAAACAGCAAATTTTGTTAGCATAAAATGTCATTACCTACTAGACTGAGTAAAACTTGTTACTAGAGCGATGTTGGTAGTCTGGTGAAATGTTTTCCAGATTTTTGCAAATCAGTGGATATTCTTGCATAATATTACGAAAAATATATGTGCATGAAAATAGGCAGAAAGTTATAATACAGGGTGTAAAATACCCTTAACGAAAACTGAAATCCTATGTTGTACCAATCACTACGAACATTTTTTACTTCGGCACCATACCTGGGAAATTACTGGTTTTTGTTTTTGCCTAATTTATTTACTTACCCAAATTATACCTTTATGTAGTACTTATGAACTGATAATCTCGTATATCTTCATAGAAATAGATACATAGTAAAGGGTTTAAAGTAGTGTTCTTGAAGATGTGACTAGCTTAGAAAACGTTTACGATATTACATTTTAAAGCATGGCCCGTTTAGCAGCAAGACAATTTACAAAGAGAGTCGACATTGCACTGCATTGTACTAGTTGAAACGGACAGTCAATAGTGAAATAGACGTACAGAAGGCACGTGTCTCGAAAATCGAGGCGCCACCTAACCAGTACGAGTGAACTACGTGATATCGTAGACATGCTTTAGACGTAGCCGGCGGTGTCTTGAGCGGTTCAGATGCTTCGACATGGCGGTAGAAACGTGTATAGGTACATGTGTAGGGGTACAGAGGATTGTGCTAAAGGGTCTTGTGGGCTTAGGTTAATCTGGATATAAGAATTTGGCTATTTTAGATATAGTTCCCATTTGAAATGTTGGATATTATATTAGCGACGACCGAAATATTTTGAAGGGTACGTAAAGTTAATAATATAGAATGTTTTGGTTCAATTTTCTGCAACATTTTTATAAGGCTAAGTAAAATAATAAAGACAAGAATCTAAGGATATTAATATATAATATTTTGGGTCGAAATAGCAATAATATCGTCTTGATCTAACATATCATATTAATTGAGATATTCAGCTAAACACCAAACCTGCCAAAAATTACGAAAAGAAAACGAAAATAAAATTTTCGCACAGAATATAATTTTCAAATAAAAATATGTCCTATTGACGGTATGGAGTTTTCGACTTAATAGGACAAAGTGCGTAAGCAGCGATAGCCTAGTGGAGAGACTGACAGACTGCTACGCAGAGGGTCCGGGTTCGAATCCACAGCGCGCACCGATGACTTTTCGGAGTTATGTGCGTATTAAATAGTTAATTATCGCTTGCTAAACGGTGAAGGAAAACATCGTGACTATCGTGAGGAAACCTGCATGTCTGAGAGTTCTCCATAATGTTCTCAAAAGACATCACAATCTGCCAACCCGCACTTGGCCAGCGTGGTGGACTATGGGCTTACCCTTCTCATAATGGGAAGAGGCCCGTGCCCAGCAGTGGGACAGTATAAAAAGGGCTGATGATGATGATGAGGACAATGTGCGACATAAGAGTACAGCGAGCTAAAGCGACAACTTTCGTGATAATTATAACTCAGTAGGTATAAGTCATGCTGTCACGTGTCATCTAAACTTTTTCTATTTGTCACAATCATTACTTTATGTAAGTCTAGAAGAAAAAGGTCATTGGGCACCTTAATATGGAAACCATACCCATGGCGGACTCAAACGAAATATAGCAGAGTGTATTCATCTATGGCTCTTATTTACTATGTTATTAGTCGCATTAATGTATGCTACGGGAATCTCAAAAAATTCAAGTGTTATCTATGTATATATCCATACTCCTTATCACTGAAACTACTGATCTAATTTGTAAAATTCTTTTTGTGTGATAGCCACATTCATGAGAAAGGTTATAGGCTACTCTTTATCTCGATATTCCCGCGGGATCACTGAATGAGGCCGAAGAAGTCGCGGGCGTCCGCTAATTAATTGATACAGGTAAGAAAAATAAAATGCTAATTCATTAAAATATTTTTTATTCAATTTGATCCGATGCAATCATAAGATCATTTAAAAAGGCAGCGGGTGCTTCTGTTGCTCCTTGGTGTATGGTCCAGGACAGATAATAAACTATGCTAGCGATATGGGCGCAGCCATTTAATGTGCGAAAGCGATATCGTATAACATATCTCTAAACATTAGCTGATCCATGCACCACGCTGTACGGTTTTGATATTATTTTATGCCTTTATAAGATGAAATAAAAACCTTTGGTACCTTTTGTTTTCTTTTTTAAAGGATCCTGTACATTTTTCAAGGCACGTTTGGCTGTGCATAGAGGGGTGTTAGTACCAACTCTTATGTATGGTAGTGATAGTTGGGTATGGCAGAAAAGTCATGAAAGTAGAATAAATGCTGTAGAAATGAGAGCACTTAGAAGTATGTGTGGTGTCTCTCTGACTGACAGAGTAAAGAATTGTGTGATTAGAGAGTGTTGTGGGGTAAAAGAAGATGTAGTGACAAGCATCGAGAAAGGTATGCTAAGATGGTTTGGGCACGTGGAGAGGATGGATGACGAAAGACTGACCAAGCAGATATATAAGGCAAGTGTGGAAGGGACAGGACGAAGGGGAAGACCTAGGCGGACGTTCTCTGATCAGATTGGAGACATCCTAAAAACAGGACAGGTGAGAAGTACCCTGAACAGAAGAGCATGCATGAGGAATCTGATGGGAGTGAATGAAGCAAGAGAGATATGTCTGGATCGTTGCAAATGGCGTTCCGTAGTCTCTGCCTACCCCTCCGGGAAACAGGCGTGAGTCTATGTATGTATGTATGTATGATTTTTAATCAAACAATTGTATGCAATGAAAGGTCATATTATTCCCCTTTGTTAATGTCCGCCACTGTTCACAAAGCGGGTCAGATATGCCCAATGACCTTTGGAATCTAAATTGTCTTGATCCAAATATATTAAAATTATATAATTAGGAACGCATACATTAATTATAAACACGTAATTTTGTAACAAGCTAATTTGGCAAACATGGTCTTTCATAATATTATGAAAGGTTAATTACACTGTATAATCTTTCCGTTCAGAAGAACGGCTGTATCAATGCAGGTATCAAAAACGGTAGGTCAGCTTAATGAGAGTGGGCACTTTCTGAAGAAGATAAGGTTCCTTGTTGACAAGGGTCCGATACGAAAAGGAAAATTACGAGGGAGTGACCGGAGAGCCTTAATTTGATCTTTCGCAGTATTACTGGCAAACGAGAGGCGGGTTTTACGATCTTAATGATTTTATTTCAAGTAAAATTCCCTACAAAACCTAAATTCATCGAATAAGTAGATCACGCGAAGTGGTAATTAAATTTATTCGATTTTTTGTGTACATTCAATTTAAATGATTTCATTAATTTCAAATTGCTTCGTTTAAGAGCCTTTTAAGATATTTGAATACAATATTATTATATATTTGTATGATTTTTTTTTCATTAGATATACAAATAAACTCACGGAAAATGATTTATCATAATAAATTTTATGATTGTACATGAGTACAAGACAATTGACATTGATCATTAATATTATGTCTCTTGGTACATGGTGCACGGTGTTCATGTATTTTCTCGCCATCATTTTTGTAATTTGAAATAGAGCTCTACGCAATTTTATTAACCTAGCGTTTTTTATAATAATGTATAAAGAGTGAATTTCAAATAGGTTCAGGAATTTTTATAATATCCAATATACTAAAATAGGCTCAGATAAGTTGACAACATCCAATAGGTATTCTAATAATATTCTGAATCTTCACTTTTATTACTGACTCAAGTGAAGTTTCTGCAAATTAAAATGCCGTAGGTATACATTGTAGTGACGCGAAGAATGCTCAGAAGGATTTCAATATATTATAATATTATGTATTAGTTTTCGCATAAAGGACAATGGCAGATCTCCATACATCAAAATGTCTGAAATCAAATTGAAGCGAACAGTAATAAAAATATATAAAAAAATTTGGCGTAAGAATCAGAGTCTATAAATGATTCTTTTTTCACTCAGGAAAGGTGGAAAAAGAAGATATCGGTGTTTGAAGTTTTATAGTATTTTCGCTCTATCATGATATGCATGATAGTTCATGACTGACAATTATAGTGATGTAACCTAAGGAAATTTAATCGATTATTTATAAATATCGAATTAATTGGCAAACGACATGGAATCGTACGTAGTTACCGATTTTACATCTTCGAAATAAAATTCATTTTAAAAGTGTTTTGGCAAATATATTCACAAATATAATATATCATACATGTCACCTTAGCCATCCCTGCACTTGCACTCAACTTACCGTAGCCTCCAAGGTTAAGTATCTGGGAGTCGTAATAGACGATTCACTGAACTTCTGTCACCATGTGGACTTACTATCCATCAGAACGCGGAAACTAATGTCGATCTTTAAGAACTTACGGCACATAGCGGACACTCAGGTCGTCAAAAGCATTTATCTTGCCCTATGTCAATCCATTATAAGCTATTGTATTACTGTGTGGGGAGGAGCATGTAAAAATAGCATGATCAAAGTCGAGAGAGCGCAAAGAGCAGTCCTTAAAGTAAGTCGGTCCTTGCCATTCCTCTTTTCTACCAAGGACCTGTATCAGTTAACTGACGTCCTGACTGTGAGGCAATTGTGTGTTTTAGGGATCGTTCTCAAACAGCATGCCAAACTTACTTTTGATCATACTAAGCTGAAAGGTAAACGCAGAAATTATCACACTTGTGACACCCTGAATGTCCGGTGGAACACAGCGTTCTCATCGAGATTTTTTGGATTCTTAGGAGGTTACTTATATAATAAAATTAACAAATAGCTCAGCATTTACTCACTTACTCGTTACAAATGCAAAAAGGTGGTCACAGGCTGGTTGAAATCTCGTAGTTACGACGAGACAGAAAACCTTATACACATTATTTCCTAAACCGACTGCACCCACACCATGCGCGCATACACACACACACACACACAATAATGTAAAAAACACACACACACGCACGCACACACGTACACAAACACACACCAACACACACACACACACACACACCCGCACGCACGCACGTACACAAACACACACACACGCACGCACGCATGTACACAAACACACACCAACACACAGACACACACACACGCACATGCACACACTCTCATTCATAAGTAATGCATGACTAGTGCTGCACGTATCCAGTGCTTGGAGAGGCTGGTAATCTGTCATACAGGTCTCCTAGTACAGATACCAGTCTCTCACTATATTGTGCAATTATGTATTTTGTAACTATGTGAGAAACAATAAAGTTATATATTATTATATATTATTACAAATAAAACTCAGTAATTTTAAAATATTTTTTTTTATTATTAGTCACTGTCACTCGAACTAAAACCTCATATCTGAATCTTCTCCAAGAGGGATAATTACTTGCTGATCTCAAATTCGGTCGAGGTGGACATATTTATCTCAGTCTGTAAATATTGTCGGATTGGGTTTCGAAACGAGTCACTTTGAACGAGAGAACTTGAGGGTATTGGTGGTGTAGGGTGCTTAAAGGAGTTAGTCTAAAAGTAATTTTGGCTGCCGGAGTTGCGTCTAAATATTTTTAAACAATTTCCAACAATTCTTCATTCAAATATGCAAAACGGAACGTAATTTTAGGTTTTATGTGAAAGTAACTAAATAGGTGTGTTCGGTTCTCTTTTGACCCTTAACCACAGTCAACCTCACTTTATTAAACTAGTGGAATCAATAAAAGCGATATTTAGGTTTTATGTGAAAAAATGTGATACGAAACGCAACCGCCATCTTGTGTTAATGATATTGACAGGTAACGTCTTTGTGCGTCATTGCCCTCATTGCTTTCGAGTACTTAGTGTTCTGTAATAAGTAACTAAATAGGTTATGTTATGTTCTCTTTTGACCCTTAATCCGATAATAGGAGCCCTGCGAAGCAGGGCTCCGTCAACCTTAGTTTAATAAACTAGTGTGAATAATGTGGAAGTTGGCAGTGCCATACACACCGATGTTTGGAGATTTTTTTTTCAGAGGAAACCAAGTATCTCCGGCAAGTGAAAATGGTGAGGGGGGTTGCGAGACCTACCCCCCTCCCCTCCCAATCACTCACAACTCCTAAAAACGGCGACGTATTTCGAAACCTTTACCATATTGTCGATTGTGTTATTTCTACGACTGATTAATTTTATCAATGTAGGGATTTCGTATTGCCACCACATCGGAACTATCTTTGTCAGTTATTGAAGCTTTACGCTCACGTCTCTTCGGAGTGGACAGCTTCTTGTCTTCAAAACTAGTTACTCCAAATTTTTCATTGGATATTCGAGAAACTGAAGCCTTGCCGATGTCCAGAGCAGAGCTGCCGCAACTCTGTAATCAACACTGTTGATCGGTATTACCGGGCCCCCGTTTGCACGCTCTCGTTCAAAGAAGGTCCTCAAACGAAGCACTAACTCACGGCTTTGAGAGTTTAAAACTATCTTTTTTGTTATTTTTGACATTGTACCTACCAAATAAAACACAACAAAAAATAACACGCCAAACAGGCAGAATCACAAACCGCATACAAGGCGCTCGTACTGACGTATTCGATCAAAATATGGCCGCTCCTATTCATCGATTTTATGCCGATTCAATGGTGTCAATCTCTACTGACAGAGGGTTCGTTTCATGCATGTGACATTTTGAGGATTATATTTTATTATATTTAAATAATTTATTTACAGTTAATAATAATTATAAAAATAGAGAGAGACATACTAGTATCAATTTACTTTGTAATTTGTAGATATTTTTTTTTAATAATTGTTTTCTTTTGCCAATTTATTTAATAAAGCCAAAATATAAGTTGAAAGTAGTATGCGTGATACGTAAAATGAGAACCTCCATGCATATCATCATACAGCGAAAATACTATAGTTAAGAATGAGCAATGTAGGTACAAGGAAAGTTATAGTATGAAAGTTAAACAATGTAGGTAGGTACGTTTGAATTATCAAATGACATATGTCAGATTGACATCAAAACGCGGAAGTATTTTGTAGCATCTAACTGTCGCAGCCAAAGACAAAAGCAGAGCTGCACATTTTAAATCGATTTTATGTGAAATCGATACAACTTTAAAACGATGCTGCGACGTTTTTATTTGATTTAAACGTTGTTAGGCTTCAAAAATATTAGCTTATTGATATAATGTTGATAAAATATTAAATAACTGCATTTTAAACCAAACCAACTCTATAATGGTCGATCGTATCGATTACTTATTTAATAATCGATACGGATATAGCACTCACGTCCATTCCTGTCACACCATTGTGTGCAACAATCAAATAAAAAAGTATTCGTAATCAAATGGAATGCTTTTTATCATCATAAAATACTCCAGCTTTAACGAGACGAAGTGAAAATATTAAAAATCGTAGAAAAAGAAAACAATTTGTTTTGTTCATCAGTTTAAGGTCGCCACAACAAACCCAGACCAAATTCTGCCATTGTTCTTTGAGGTCTTAAGCAAATATTATTTAGCTAAACATTTGCGTGCTCATCATGTGGAAAATGATTCTGAAAGGTGACTTTAAACTTTTGCGACTTGTATACAATATACAATAACTATTTGTTGTTGAATACGAGGCCGAGACGTAGTTTTCTGTAATTTTCGATGTATCGGCGTGGTTCATAAGTCTATGAAAGGTTATCAAAATATAAAGAGAAATTACCTTTACTCTTGCACATGTAGATATTTTGAAATTACCGCTGTAAAAAGCGTAAACGAATAAATAGCACAAACGTAACATTGTCTTGGTATTTCCAGCTCATTTTGCGACATATATTCAACGACAATGTCAGAGGGCAGTACTGTAGCTTAGGAAAAACAAAAAAGGAATAACTTAGATTTGTCCTTAATTGGATGTTGCGAAGGTGTCTAGTTTGTTAGATTATGAGATGCAATTTTCTCTGCGGCTGGGATATTACTAAGGCGGTGGATATAACGAACATATTTTCAAGCCGACGTTACACAGAAATTTCAAATAAACAACGACAGAATATATTAGACGTGCCGTAACTTTAGATTTTTAAATACGGCTCATGTCTGTGAAAAGTGTTGAAAGAATACGTGAAGAGAATCATTAAAATATGAGGTTGGTGCTTTGGTGTATTTTACCACTCCTTTCTCGTACAATATTCAACGAATTATAATTCAAAGAACGTTGCTTGTTTAAGCAACTTTTAAACTCATTAATTAATGCTTAATAGGCTGCATTGTGGTGGGAATATATATGGAGGCTTTAAAGTCGTTATGTTGATTTACCATATTATAATAACATTGTTGTACTTATTCTTCAAAGACGCAAACATTTATTCCCTTTTCGATTGATTTTTTAGCTAAATAAGTCAGGGCCGGATTCGCAACAGACACGAAGATAATCTAAAAGTTACAGTAATTCGCTTCACCTTCGCCCTAGTTTCGCTAAGGACCTGTTGCTAAAGGACATAGTTACCCGCCCTCCCTGGGGGCTTTAATTCAATACTGTTTGAGTAAAGTGTCGTTCGTTGTTTCGAGAATTTCCTGTTTTATTTAGAAGACATCGAGTGTATTTTTGTCCACACTTAGTTGATCCTCACGAAATGTATCCGTATTGACTTTCTCTTTCTATTTTTGAGCGAATTTGCATTCTTTGAGAAAAGTAAATTAGAAGGATAAGATAAATATGTTCTGATATCAGCACAGACTATCCTTTGTAATTTGGAGACCGTTTATTCTGTCCTTACTGATAGGCACATTTTAGATACCATGCTGTGATTGAGAATCACCTAACGAAAGACTGAATAATATACCCAGCCTGGGTAAACAATCTACGAGCTTACGAAGGATTTTGTATTTAACCGCAATTTTGAGCAGTGTGATCAACAAGAGAGCTTTAATATCACTTAAAAGTATACACCATTTTAATATCGATATAAACACAACAATTGGTGATCTATCTATTACGCTGAACGCAGAATAGCCCATTTCGCCATGAAATACTGCCTATCGATATCATTATAAATTGATAAACATTTGTTAAGTTAATATGTGCTCGTTAAAATTTGAATTATAGTACCCGCATTGATCCGTTGTTTGATTTGTGCGTCACAGGCATATTTATTTCTAAATACATGTGTACGTTTGTGACCCTATGAAATCTTCAATATCTTTAACGAAATATCGCCGGCGGCTCCTCCGCGTGAATTGATGAGCGATTGACGTGATTTTTGAGGAAGATTTAAGTGTAAAACCTAAATCTTCCCCAGGAATAACACTATATATACAGAGCGTATACAGAGCGTATACAGGCGGACTTAATGCCGTGGGCATTATCTCCCAGTCTACCTTTGAGTGGTGCAGAGAGAAAAGAAGTAGGTGGTATATAAATGAGGAGAACATTATTTGAACTTACATAAATATATATAGATTATAATAAATATATAACATACATACATAGATATCAATAAAGATATATAAACATAATTTCAATTAATACTTATTATTGCTACATACTAGTACATCTATATATAATATATCATACATACATATATATTTATATATATCTACATACATAGGTACTATGAGCCAAAATGAAATATAAATGAATTATGATACACTTGCTGCCTCAGCCAATAAGAGTTCTTTAACTTTGAACTTGAAGGAGCACTTGGTCCTGGCCATCCTGATCTCAAGAGGAAGGGCATTCCAGAGAAGGATTGATTGAACAGAAAAAGAAGAGTGTAGAAAATTAGAGCTGTGAGTTGGAACCATGAGGAGAAGGTTATTAGAAGAGCGAAGGTTACGAGCATGATTAGATGATAAATACTGGAAGAGGGGCGTTAAATACTCAGGGGGAGTAGGAGACGTAAGAATGGTATAAAGAGTTGTGAGAGCACGCAAACTACGGCGTTGACGAATGGGGAGCCATTTCAATTGAGAACGATAAGTGGACACATGGTCATACTTGCGAAGATTGAAAATGAATCGAATGCAGTTATTCAGAAGGCGGTCAAGTTTGTTTAGGAGATCTGCATTCAGGTCAAAGTAACATACATCACCATAGTCGATCAGAGGGAAAATCAAAGTTTGCACAAGCATTGTTTTAGTCTCGGGCGGGAGAAAGTTTTTTAGGCGGTAGAGAGCGCGTAGAGTACCGGTGACTTTCTGACTCACATGGTTTACTTGGGTTTGCCAATTTAGCGTGCTATCTATATGCAGTCCAAGATTTTTGACTGATGTGTGCAGATTGACGGTAGTACCACTAAATGTAATAGCTGGTAAAGATGTGAAGTCCAGCCTCTTTAAAATCCTTTGACTACCTAAAACAATAGCTTGAGTCTTACTAGGATTGACAGCTAAGCCAAACTTGTCTGACCAAGTTAGTATAGCTGCCAAATCGCTATTTATCTTATCTATGGCTTCTGCTACGCATTCCACATTTACGTGTGAATAGATCTGCAAGTCGTCGGCATACAAATGGTAAGCACACTGAAGATTTTGAGTTAGGAGATTTATAAAAATAGAAAACAACAAGGGAGAAATAATGCCGCCTTGAGGAACGCCAGATGTAGTGTCCGACCACCCCGACGATGAATCATCGAGGCGGACAGACTGCTGACGCCCTCGAAGATAAATTGAGAACCAATCCAAAGCTACAGGCGAGACCCTAAGATGAGTGAGGATAGATAAAAGGATATCGTGACTGACGGTATTGAAGGCGTTTGAAAAGTCAATCAACACCAGCACGGTGATTTTGGTGCTTTCCATGGCCTCTCGAATATCGCCAGTCACTTTAAGGAGGGCGGAGGTAGTGCTATGGCCTGGCCTGAAGCCAGACTGTAAAGGGCTTAACAATCGGTTATTGTGAACAAACCGAGCCAATTGTTTGTGAACACAGGCCTCTAGCACTTTGGATAGAAAAGGTAGGATGGAAATTGGACGGAAGTGGTTAGGAACAGTAGGGTTTTGGATTTTGGGCAAGGGAATTATGTAGGCTTTACGCCATAAGGAAGGGAAGGTACCGGAAGCAAGAGAAAAGTTAATGATGTGGGATATCGCAGGTAGGATGTGATCCAAGATTGTTGTTAGCATGCGACGGCTGATATTGTCACATCCCACAGCATTAGATGTTATGGAGAGGATTGACTTTTTGATCTCGCCTGAAGACTCTGGAGAAAACTGAAATGATTCAATATTGGGTTGAGGCAACCCCGCTAAGTAACTGAGCGTGAGACTCATGATCTGGTGATCCAGCGAAATGGTAGAGGTGAAATGTACGTTGATATCATCCAGATCAAGAGTCCCACAATTGTCGACGTGCTGCTGTTTGCCAATGCCTAGTGTTCTAAGGAACCTCCAGGTATTAGCAGGTGATGAAAAATTTATGTTATCGAGAATATGTCGGCGTTTGGCGTTACGCACCATCTGATTACACCGATTTCTTGCAGATCTAAATAGCTCCCAGTTCTCATCACAAACGGTCCTTTTTATATCGCCTAAAAGCTCGGTCTCTACGACGCATTGCCATTCGTACACCCGTCGTAATCCAAGGCGCGGGAGGACGTTTAAGCTTCACCCGTCTCACTGGGGCATGAACATCATATAAATCAGAGATTGTGTTGTTAAATATGGTTACCTTTTCGTCCACCGTGGAGGCAGACATCATGCTACTCCAGTTTAACTCGGCAGCATCCTTATTCAGCTTGTTAACATCCATTCGACTAAAACAACGCATGCGCAGAACTTTGGGTGGGGATTTAGGAGGTTTCAGGCGGTAGGAGAGGAAAATGAGGTCATGGCGGGAAAATCCAGGTGCGGAAAGTTGGCCATGGGATGTGACTTTGGAAGGATCAGAGGTTAGTATTAGGTCAAGCCAGGTATCCTCGCCGTTGCTGTTGTGGTGAGTAGCTTGCATAGGTAGCACTTGGAGGCTTGCTGACTGGACGATGTCAAGTAACCTACAGGAACGACTGGGTTGACGGGAAAGGAGATCGGTATTAAAGTCGCCCATGATGATGAGATGAGTATACTCGGACCCTAAAGATTCCAGAATCGACTCGAGACTGGAGAAATAGTCAACACTAGGAGGACAATACACAACGCCAAGAACAGCTTTCGCACCCTTGACGTTTACCTCCAGAAATAAGAACTCCGCAGGTGAAGAAGTGGCAGTAGATGAAGTAAGAATTTTAAAGGGGAAGGTGCTGCGGAGATAGATAGCTACACCGCCGCCTCGCCTGCTGATTCGGTCACTTCGAATAAGGACGTAACCAGGCAAAGAGTACGATGTAGAAGGAAGAACTGGTTTTAGCCAACTCTCTGAAACCAGGATGGCATGTGCATTGGAACCAGAAAATGCTTCCAGCAGGTCGCTATAATGGCTGGGTACACTCTGTGCATTTATGTGACAGACGTTAAACAACAAGCCAGATTGAAGTGCAAATGCCTTATGAAGGCATTCGCTTAACGTGCCGTCCGCCGAGCAAAAACTCTCATTGTCGGAAGAAGCAGTTGATTCATTAGCCGATAAATACGTTTCAATATCCATAGTACTATAATTATAATAAAATAATAAATATAAAATAATAAATACAATATATATAAAATATTAAGTATACCGTATATAAATGTTTGTGAATTTTATAGGCAACACAGTCGTCTCTGCACCACCCGCCAGCTCACACAATCAATAAAATTAAAATAAACTTGCACAATAAAAATCATTCAGAAAAAGAAAAAACTAAAAAAGCAAACACTAAAACACTTTTGCAAACAGTTTCCGAACGTAAAACGTACGCTAATCTGACATCTGTCAAAGTCAAACTGCTGTCAACAACATGAAATGAAAGTAAAAAAGTGAAATGTAAACAACAACATGTGATAAATATATGAAGCGATAAATAAGATAATAGTATAACTAATAGAAAGTTAAAAATAATATGAGTAGTGATAAAAGGATAAAACTATTTACGGGTTTTTGAATTAGTGTTCGACGAACCCGCAGATCCGGCGCCACTCTTGTCCCCGGTCGGCTCATCTCTGCGCTTGGGGTACTTTAGCTGCAGACTGTTCAAATCATCGATGGTGTAGATTTTGTGGCGAGCACCATCCGACGCCTTCACGATGATCACACCGTCCTGGGTCCAACAAGCTCTCATTCCGAAATGGAGCCGTGCCTTTCCGAAGATAATCTGCCTGGACTTCGTCAAGAACTCCTTCACCGAAACAGAGGTGCCTTTAAGTCGGGTCTTCGCTCTCCACACAGCAGATCTTTGGTCTACGCTAGAGAACCACACTAGGATGGGGCGGTGATGTCCACCACTAGATGTTCCTATTCGGTGGCAAACATTGATTTTGTCTGCAGTAATGCTTGCAAGCTCCATTTTGCTCAAAATGTTCAACACCGAGCCCTTGCAGTCCTCCTTGTCGACCTCTGGGACACCAAGAAATAGGATTGCTTTCCGTCTGTGCCTGGACTCCATGTTGTCGATGGTTTGAGAGCACTGGAGAATTTGTTGCCGCAGAAGACCAAGCATTGCAATCATGAGCTCTCTAAAGGTGCGGAACTCCTCTGCCACCTTTGCGACAGTATCCTTTGCCGTACCTCCATGCAGCTGCGCCTCAAGCTCTGTCATCCTCTTTGTGAACATCTCCTCCAGATTAATTTGTGCCATCTTGATGTCATTTATTTCAGTCATGTTGAAGCAAGTTGTAGTTGACTAGTGCAAGTGCTTTTAGATTAATAAATGTGATGTGACTATGAAGTGCTGGCAGGTGGTGTGACTTGCAAATTTGAGTTTACATGCAGCTTTGTAAAACTCCAACAAATGTGAGTACTGTACGTTTGTGTTTATAAATAAACAAAAATATCAAAGATAGTACTAAATTATACTTTGAAATAAATTAAAAAAAGCTATTCAAATTTCGACAATGTCTATACTTTTTCACACCTACCGCCCAAAAAGTCTAGTGACTAGACACTATCTATTGGTGGAAATTGTACAAGTATCTGTTTGGTAGTTTTTGAGTTATGGCGTTCATTCAGGCAGACAGTATGCAAGGGCCTTCATTTTGTAATAATGTAAGTATACATTCTTTTTTACTATTCGGCAAAAGTTTTCTGGAGAAGATCTGTTATAATTATCAAATAATTACGAGGGAGAAATAATTACACGAATTGAAAAGCCACCTGTATTCAACATGATAGACGGTGCAAAAGCACTTTGCAACAAAAGTTAACGTTTTGATGAAAACAAACAAATCAAGCAACTGTTCACCGGGGAAATTATCATGAAAACATTGCTATAAATAACGAAACGAAGACAGAAAACCGCAGGTGCTTAGAGATTTATATTATATTTTCATTATTGTAGTAAACTGTCTCATTTTGTACTCAACATGGAGCCAGAATAATCAAGCTGAATCCGAAGGTTCTTTTACTTCAAAACTGATTTTATCTCAGTTTATTTTTAGGTCTTACAACTTTTAAACGAAAATAGTTTTTGCTATATTTAGGTAGGTACGTTTAATTTACCCACGCAAAAGTACAACACGCCTTTTATAAGTGTTTCATAAAGTTTTATTAATAAATATTTACAAAGAAAAGTAATAAGTGTTCTGGTATGGAGCGTAAAATCATTTTTACAGAAGCCTTCGGGCGACAATTGAATTTCTGTACGTGAGGCCTCGACGAAATTATGTCAATTTCGTATCATTAGCGAGCCTAGGGACTCTACCTTTATTAGAGGTACAGTTTGCCTTCACAAATTCCTTGAAGTGAAACCTTTGTACAGCCAGAATGATAAAATTATCGTTATCTGTGTATATTAATTGTATTAAGATTTGTGTTATAATTATTACATTATTATTTGTCTGTAATTTATTCTTTGACTAGAGCCCTTGGACGAGAATTTGCTTTGGGTTCAATTTTATATGTACGTATTATACCAACGTTGATTAGTAGGTAAGTATTATTATCCAAAATTCTTATCCTCTCCAGTTTTGTAGCGGTATAAAAAATAAGGATAAATCTTAGTAGGTTCCTCTTAGGCTTGCCATATTAGAGGGTTGTAGAAAAGGACATAGTCCTTCAAATCATGTTAGACTTGAAAGTGGATCCCAGCCTACAAACACGGTTAGGTCTGGAACCACAGCGAGATAACACTAGGTCTATTTACTTATTTTGTTAATGTATAGGTATAATGTATTATGAACTTTTGGCGGTATACAGATATTTATGACACTGACTGTACTTCTAGAATCTAGAGGAATGCACGTCTGTATTAATGTACGTATGTAATTATGAACTAGATATGTAGGGCTTACATTTGTTTATAGTGGTTACTGTAAAGGAGATAATATAAACAAAAAGAAGATTATTACGTTATTTTTAGCAACGACGATCAGTTTTTCAACGCCTCTAAATCATTCAATTATTTAGAAAGTCTCTGTTTAGCGGTAAATACATAATGTCTAGATAAGTGATTATTCAACATGTCTACATAAAATAACTACGTTAAAAACAACCGACTTCAAAAACGAAAAAGTGAAAAATAATAAAGATTTATCATTAATTAAATACTACCTATTATTTATATGTGCTATTTACTAATAGGTTTGAAGTCGGTGCCAAGCCTTAAAACAAATAATAATATTTTAATCACTTAAATGAATACGAGCAAATTAATACAAAGGAATGACTACGATAAAGATAAAGATGCATAAATAAACCTAATAAAGAGCAATTTGATCTTAATATTATAAGCAGCTTCAGTTAATACGAAGAATAATGAAAAAAATAATACGAAAATGTATTGAACAGAATGTGAATTCATGTGAATTATGAAATGCCTTCTTTACTTTAAAGGCTTTTGAAATTTGATTTGGCACCGACTTCAAACCAATTAGTAAATAGCACATATAAATAATAGGTAGTATTTAATTCATGTTAAATCTTTATTATTTTTCACTTATTCGTTTTTGAAGTCGGTTGTTTTTAACGTATAGACTGAGAGCCAGTGTTCCGCAGACTTACGGTATAGTAGCAAACTTCATATTAATGCTAGTTATACTAATTCATCTGCCGTAGATCAAATGGAGGTTCATTATTCCCATAGTGGGTTCCTATAGGCGTGCCTAGAAGTTGAAAAGCATGAAAATCGACTTTCAAAACGTGATCGCAGCATGTCTGCCGTTTTGATATCTTAAAATATACATTGTTTTTTATAGAAATACTTAATGGCAGACACTTGTTCCGGTTCCTACTATATTTTATTTAATATCATAGTTCCCAAAATTTCATAAAATTTACGTTATTTTAGCAAAGCTAAAAATTATATATGTTATTTATATTATTATTTTAAACATATATTTACAAAGGCAGACACATAGGTCGGTTCTGACACTCGGGCAGACCACACGATACTTTCTCAGTCGTGCTATTGAAGTTGCATGATTTTGATTTTCTCACTCTTCATTTCGCATCGAACTAGTGTTTCAGCAAAGCTGCAATTTATGTATGTTTTTTACATCATTATTATACATGTATATCTAAAAAACCAGACAGATAGGTCGGTTCTAAAATGCAGGCAGACTTCATAATAGTTTCGCAGTCATGCTAATGGAGATACACGATATTGACTTTCTCACTCTTACTGGCAATGACAGCGAATCAGTATTAATACATGTGAACAGTGTTTTTAAATTTTATTATTTAATAGAGGATGCCCGCGGTTACACTCGCGTTATTTCAGGCTATTGCTCTGCTCCCGTCATTCATAGCGTGATGTTATATACCCTATAGCCTTCCTCGATAAATAAGCCATCTAACACTGAAAGAATTTTTCAAATCGGACCAGTAGTTCCTGAGATTAGCGCGTTCAACCAAACAAACAAACAAACTTTTCAGCTTTATATATTAGTATAAGATAAGATAACTTTTATTTTCAATCGGTCTGTGTGGAGAACCTTGGGGAGGCTTATGTCAGCAGTGGACGTCTCTAGGCTGACATGATGATTGAATCAACGGAAGTCTGCAGTTCTAATGAAGAACAGTGAATAATTTTGATTTTTTGTTGCCAACATTAAATTTATTTATTCTGTATTTGAATTTCGAGTTGTATGTTTTGTTAGAACAAAATAAATAGCAAAATCATTATTATTGCAAGTGAAAAACAAGAATTGTTGATTTCTTTATAAAAACTTATTTGTTTATGATTGAAAATAAGAGTTATCTTAATATATAAAATCCTTGTGTTACTGACTGACTGACAGACACGCTACAGACGAAACTATTGGGCACAGGAAGCTGAAATTTGGCATGTATGTTCCTTGGGGACCGTAGGGGTGCATTAAGAACGGATTTCCCGAAATGCACACGGGATCGGCCAAAACGGGTAAATTAAAAAAATGCAAGCGTAGCTGCTGGCGTCCTCTAGTAAATTATAAAATTTAAAAACACTGTTCACATTTATTCATACTAATTCGCTGTCATTGCCAGTAAGAGTGAGAAAGTCAATATCGTGTATCTCCATTAGCATGACTGCGAAACTATTATGAAGTCTGTCTGCATTTTAGAACCGACCTATCTGTCTGGTTTTTTAGATATACATGTATAATAATGATGTAAAAAACATACATAAATTGCAGCTTTGCTGAAACACTAGTTCGATGCGAAATGAAGAGTGAGAAAATCAAAATCATGCAACTTCAATAGCACGACTGAGAAAGTATCGTGTGGTCTGCCCGAGTGTCAGAACCGACCTATGTGTCTGCCTTTGTAAATATATGTTTAAAATAATAATATAAATAACATATATAATTTTTAGCTTTGCTAAAATAACGTAAATTTTATGAAATTTTGGGAACTATGATATTAAATAAAATATAGTAGGAACCGGAACAAGTGTCTGCCATTAAGTATTTCTATAAAAAACAATGTATATTTTAAGATATCAAAACGGCAGACATGCTGCGATCACGTTTTGAAAGTCGATTTTCATGCTTTTCGACTTCTAGGCACGCCTAAAGGAACCCACTATGGGAATAATGAACCTCCATTTGATCTACGGCAGGTGAATTAGTATAACTAGCATTAATATGGAGTTTGCTACTATACCGTAAGTCTGCGGAACACTGGCTCTTAGACTAGTAGTTATTTTTATTTAATACTTTTTAGTGAACCTATTGTTGTATTGTCAACTAGTTATAGGTAGACCTACAAAAGGTGCTGCGCGCCTTAAAATATAGATCTCAAGAAACGGGAACGGATAAAAGTAGTCTTCTCTGTAAAAATGCTCTTCGGGACACAGTTTCACGTTCTTGTGAGACAATTAAAGGTCCTGAAAAACGTTTGTTGGCCAGGAAAGCATATATATGAAATCACGTTAACGTCAAGAAACTCTTAAATAGTATAATTCTAGACTCGGTAAGATCCAAGAGCGTCTAGCGAATGAGCCTTTTGAGCAGAGAGCTAATAGACTAGGTCTCATTAATAATCGACAAATCATGGCATTACCGCATGATTTACGTCTTTGAAGTCACCATTATCATCATTGTGCAATTCAAATAGATTTTTGTAATTACTGAGTTCGTATCGCCACCTTCTGACTCCTTCATCGGACGAGAACGAGCCCAAACTATACAAAATTTTGTCAATTAATTACTGAGTTCCTATATTATTCCTATGGCCACCTTTCGATTCCATCATCAGAGCAGCTCTATGTCATCATAACTTTTCATTGTCATCCAATTTAAATACGTATACAAAACCCAACTCCCGATGTCTGACATATTTTTTTTTGACTCACGCCTGTATCCCCGAAGGGGTAGGCAGAGGTGTAATATTACACCCACATTTCCCAAAGAAAGAAATCGCCAGAAGGCTGATCGATGCTTCCCGTGACCAGAGAGCTGGTTTATATCTCGCTGAGAGAATAAGCATTGCCATTCAACGTGGCAATGCTGCCAGCCTTCTGGGCACGCTAGCGCTCGACAGCGTTGCGGAGGAATTTAACTTTTTATTATATTTTATTTACTTTTCTTTTCATACTTTTGCTTTTTTATAGTTTAGGATAGTTTAGTTATATAATTAGTTTTATTTTATTGTACATTATAATGTAAATCCTACTTATAGACCAATTATACTTTAGTTTATTTAAAGTCTACCTAAGATAAAAAAAAATATTTGCCAAATATTCATAAACATAATTCATAATTCATTTATTAAATTGCGAATATGGGTATACATTTGCAGATCTTAATATAAAATAAAATAAATATATTGTTCTATTACCATATCCCACCAATTAGGCATGCAAACACAGAAACAGTAAACTATTACTTATTATAAAATTAAAATCAAAATAAATCATTACAGTTTAACGTGAAAATATACAATGTCAAATAAGAGTCCAAAATGTCATAATTTAGAAATAAGAATAATAAAATGTCATGAAATAATTAAAAATGAAACTATAAAATATCAATAATAATTATAAAAGTACAATGTCAGCTAATCACAATTAAAATGTCAAATGTATATAAGTAAATATTATAATTTAAAAATAAATAAAGTTTATTTCTAATTAATTATTTGCATTATGTGTATCATCTAAATATTCCTGCAGCGAGTAATAGCATTTAACTACAAGCAGTTCTTGAAGATGCCTTTTAAATAATTGTAGATTTTCAATATTTTTTATTTGAGTAGGTAATTTGTTGTAAATGCGTGGTGCAGTGCAAAAGAAGCTTTTGTGCATTAGCGCCGTTTTACTTTCGACAACACACAATTTACCAGCATGTCGAATACTTGTTTTTTTTTTAAATAACTCCATATTTTGTGTCACAAACACAGCACACTCCTTTATGTAAATTTTATGCAAGGCAGGGTCAACAGATTATTATTTACAAAGTACGGTTTGCAACTATCAGGTACCTTTATACCAAAAATTGTTCGAATGCACCGCTTTTGAACTTTAAATGCCGATAGCCAGTCAGTGGAATTGCCCCAAAATATTATTCCGTACCGTAATGTTGATACGACAATGCCATGATAGGTTGTTATTAATGTTGATGTATTGGCTATATTTTTTAGCCTATATAGTCCATATGCGGACTGACTCACTTTGGAACATACGTAGTCTAAATGGTCTTTCCAGTTTAGTTTTTCATCTATTTTTAACCCAAGAAATGTAGTTAATTCGCTCTCTGTAAATTGATAACCATTGTAATTAATATTTAATTTCTTATCGGTTCTTTCTTTTCTTTGTTTAAATTCAATTATTTTTGTTTTATCTAAGTTAATTTTTAAGTTGTTTATTTTGAGCCATTGCATAATTGATGTGATAGAATTATTAATGTCAATTTCATAAGATGTCAAGGTTTTATTTGTAAATAATATTGTGCTATCATCAGCAAACAAAGTCATATCATAAGTAGTTGTTGTTGGGAGGTCATTTATATAAATATTGAATAGCAAAGGTCCCAGGACACTACCCTGTGGGAAACCAAATTTTACAGTTCTTACATCTGACCTATGAACCAATTCACTTTTGGATTTAAGACATATATTCGTAATTTCAGTCACTTGCCTCCTATTTAACAGATATGATTTTATAAGCTCATGAACATTACCCCTTATACCATAGCGATAGAGTTTGTCAAGAAGAATATCATGTCTGACGTGATCAAAAGCCTTAGACATATCCATAAACATGCCTATTGCTGACTGTCTTTTGTCCATGTTTTTCGTGACAGATCTCAAAAAATTGTGGATGGCCAAATTAATATTTTTGTTTTTACGAAAACCATACTGTTCTGGCACAAGAATATTTTCCTTTTCCCAAATAAAAATAAATGCTGTTATAAATAACACGCTCAAATATTTTTGCAAATATAGGAATTATAGCGATGGGTCTATAATTGCTAATGTCCATTTTATTTCCTGTTTTGTACAACGGTTTTATGATGGTCATCTTTAATACACTAGGAAATATACCACTTTCATTGCACAAGTTAATTAAGTGTGATAAAATTGGGGAAATAATGCTACCCACATCTTTTACTACGAGCGTCGTAACTCCATCATATCCACAGCTGTTTGTGTTTTTTAGTGATCTGATAATATTAAAAATATCCAAATCAGTAACAAGTGCTAAAAAAATTGAATTAGGATTTGTAATGATCTTTCTAGTATTATATACGTGTTCACTGTGTCTTGTTGTTGAAGGTCACTCTTCAATAAAAGGGGTTTTGAGTTAACCGAATTTATTTGCGCGGAATCGAATCAAGTATACAAGTTGTCGTTTAGGCGGTAGGGAACTGACTGGGGGGAGTATGCAGGCGCGCTACCTCGTAATTAATATGATGCAATGCATTGTATTGTTGCGTCATACACTGCACATGTCCCAACAGTCATCCCCCTTTTACAAAAAAAAATGCTGAAAAAAAAACTATAAGTCGATATCACATGTGTTCTAACATAATTACAATAACTTAAAGTTACTTATAACAGTGCAGAAGGCACACAGGAATGTGCGGCGTTGCAAAAATGGTCGCCTTGCTCGGATTGAATGACGCGTTACCTGCGATCGGTTCACATTACACATTTGATACGCTGTTATATTTATAAAGGTTACAAAATCTTAAACAATGTCGAATTTATGTTCACAAATCTAATAAGTTATATAAGTTTGTTCAATTGAATATTATAACATTCATACACATTATTTATATCTTGTATGATTATATAGATACTTATATTTATATGTATTTATACATACGTATTTACGGTACACTCTTTATAACATTTTAACACTATAACATATTACTGTTATCATAGTTGTAGAATCATAAGTTTAATTAAAACACTTGGAAAATAAAATGCCATGAAGTATACCTCTATACCGTTTGTTGAGCCTGAGAGGTCTGGAATTGCTGGACTGTCCTGCCCATCTCTTTACGCAACCACCCTCGGGTTCTGGTACAACATGCTCCGCTACAAAAATATATTATCAACAAAGACAATAGTATAACTATTGCTATGGACATGGCTCCGTACATTTTCATGTGAGTTTCTATTTCACTAAAATTGGCGCTATTTGCACCGTTTTGGGCGATAATAATCTCTTCCTGTTTACTGTATGTCTTACCCATTTTTGTAAAACAATTTAGCGATATGACAATAAACTCGTCTGATTTAATATACTTGTACAACCTTGACAAAATGTGGATATCTAATGACGAAATATAATTACTCATTATATAAAGCAATTTCGCAATTACTTGCGAGTTCGAAATATTGTTATCCTTGCAATTTTTCAATACAAGTGAATATACAGGTTGCGCTGATTTTTATTCTATTGCTACTTGTTCAATACGCTATATATTATTCTACTGCTTACCTTACACTACGTACTTATATAATTTTATACATGTGCGATACCTACTGATGTAGCACCGACTTAAAATTTTGTCTCTATCCTACTATTTTTTTAAGGGTGGTTACCATAGTGGCCTACTCTGCTATAATTAATTACACCCCTTGGGGCCCTCAGTACCCACTACGGTAACGCCGCAAATAGACATACATATATAAATAACGCTTACACATTAAATCTTATTCGCGGTTTAACTACGCGTCCACTTCTAGTTATAACTTTATTGTCAGAATTCTTTTTACCGGTTTGTATCATAGGTGTTGTGGTACGATTAATACTAACATTGTTATCGAATTTATTACAGTTCTCATCCTCTGTCTGTTCGTTCAAAATATGCGCGGCTTTTAACCTATCAATGGATACCTTTGCGGTTCTATTAGGCAACTGGATGGTATATACTTTATCTGTCCTATTCAACACGCGATAAGGGCCTTCGTATGTTGGGGATAAGGACTTCTTAACCATTTCGTTCCGTATAAACACATGTGTACACAACTTTAAATCTTTACTTACAAATATTTTTCTACTACCGCTAACTGATCTACTCTGAGGTTTCATTGAACTAATTGTTTTGCGTAACTGTACTATGTAATCATGGTGACTGTCGCTTTGGCTACTTTGCTGGAAAAAATCTGATGGTAATCTTAAAGGTTGTCCATACATCAATTCTGCGGCACTATATCCAGTGTCAGTTCTTAACGCGGCTCTTAACCCTAACATAACCGTCGGTAATTCGTCTGCCCAATCCACCCTATCGGCCAATCTCGCTGTTAATGCATTTTTCAATGAACGATGCCATCTTTCTATTAATCCATTACTCTGTGGGTGGTACGCCGTAGTATGAATTTTTTGTACGCCTAATAGTTTCATAAGTGCGCTAAAGAGATCGCTTTCAAATTGTCTTCCTTGGTCTGTGGTTATTCTACTAGGGCAACCAAATCTACATATCCACTCTTTAAATATTACGCTAGAAACCGTGTCAGCTGATATGTCTGAAACTGGAATAGCTTCTGGCCAACGCGTGAAACATAATTGTTACGCAATAACGATACCCATGGCGTGACGTAGGTAACGGACCAACTATGTCAGTATGAATTTGTTCGAATTTCGTACATTTCGGAAAATCTACTAAGTCTGAAAGTGTGTGTCTACTTATCTTGGCTTTTTGGCAAGATATGCACGTTTTTGCCCACTCATTTACCTCCTTATTCATTCCTGGCCAAAAAAATCTTTTAGTTACTAACTTCCTAGTCGAACGAATGCCTGGGTGACTTAAGTTATGAATACTGTCGAAGGCTAACTTCCTAAATTTCTTTGGTAAATACGGTCTAGCGGTATCCGTCGAGACTTCGCAATATATTCTCTTATCAGAGCCTGGTACAACTATGTATTTGAATTCGTGCTTATTACTATCTGAGTCGGTAACTCTACACTCTGCGTCCTGTGCGCGAGCTAATTCTCCGTAATCTATCGTGGTTGGACACAAAATAGACTCAACACGCGATAATGCGTCTGCTACTGTATTCTCTGAGCCGTTTATGTGTTGTATATCGCTCGTAAATTCGCTGATATACATTAACTGTCTGGCTCTTCTAGGAATTTCTTTATCACTTCTAATCTTTGTAAAAGCGTATATCAACGGCTTGTGATCCGTAAAAATCGTTATCTGTCGCCCTTCTATCATATTTTTGAAATGTACCATCGACATGTAAATGGCAGATAGTTCTTTATCATAAGTACAATATTTTTGCTGTGTGTCTGATAGTCTCTTTGAAAAATATCCTAGCGGTAACCATTTATCCTCAATCTACATTGTTTAAAAGCTTCAATACTCTTTTCGTCCCAACCGATTTTAGTTTTATCCTTTTTCTTCGAATTGTGTAAAAAATTATTAAGTACAGCCTGGTGTTCTGCGGCGTGAGGGAGGTGTGACCTATAAAAATTGATCATTCCTAAAAACCTACGTAATTGTTCTATCGTTTCTGGTCGCTTATAGTCGGCAATAGCCTTCACCTTATCCGGCAATGGGCTTATGCCGTCCTCCGATACGAAATACCCTAGAAATTCTACTTCTGACTGCCCGAAAACACATTTACTTACATTAATTGTAATACCTAATTCATTAAATCTATTAAACAGAATCCTAACGTGTTTTTTGTTTATCTCTTCTGTGTCTGACGCTACCAAAATATCATCTAGATAACAGAAAATTGCTGATTTACCGCTTTTATCTTCTAGGCGTTCTATTCCCTTTAATACCTGTTGATCCATAAACCTTTGGAAGGTTTGGGCGGCATTCCTAAGACCAAAACTCATCCTGGGGAATTCATATAAACCAAATGGCGTACATATACTGGTTTTCTCTACATCTTCTGCCGCAACTGCTATAATATGATAAGCTCTTTTCAAATCTAACCTAGTATAGTATTTCTTATTAGGTAACACATATGTAAAATCTTGAAGTCGTGGTACTGGGTATCGATCTGGTTTCGTAATAGCGTTAAGCGCTCTGTAGTCTCCGCATGGACGTAATTGGCCATCCTTTTTTAAAACTACGTGTAGCGGACTGGCCCATTCTCCTTTACTAGGCCTACAAATACCTAATTCCTGCATTTTATGAAATTCTTCCTTTACTTTCATATACCGGTCTGGAGGTAATGGCCTTGGCCGCGCGAAAACCGGGGAACCGGAAGTTATGATGTGGTGATACACGGAATGAGTTGGTTCCTTGTACATAATAGGCTTAGTTATACTTGAAAATTCCTCTAAAATCTCTCGGTAGGGGTTGTCGCTTTGTATACTCCTAATTGAAGGCTGATCATGCTTTGTAACGCACCCTATTACACGTAAATTTGTTATACTGTCTGTAAGTCTCCTATTATATATATCTACCACTAATTTATAGTATTCTAGAAAATCAGCACCTATGATAGCTTGCTTAACATCACAAATTATAAAAGTCCATTTCAAGCTTCTACGCAACCCTAAATTTAACTCTAATGTTTTAATACCATACGTTCTAATTTCGGTGTTATTCGCTGCAAAGAGTTTATATTCACTGAGTAATTGTTCGCACTTAAACTGACTTACCGGTAAGACGGAGACGTTGGCACCTGTGTCTACCAGAAAACGGGTTCCGGTTGTTCTGTCCCTTATACACAAACGATGGTTCTTTTCTGGCTCGACGCAGTCTCCCATCGCAATAGGCTGCACCGCATCTAGTTTTCCGACTCGTCATTCTTGTCGCTTTTCCTCGGCTGCTTCCAGTTGCAGGGCTTCTCACACGCTCTAGCCCGATTCCTGTAACGAAAATGATACCTGCAGAGCCAGTTTGGGCTCTGCGGGGTCCTCGGTGGTCCTCTGGGCAGTGAACGTGACCTTGACCTGTTTCTATTCCACGGGTTGCCGTTATCATACTGCTGCTGTCGTCCTCTAATTTCATTAATTTCCACTCGCAGCGTTCGTAGTTCCCTTGTCATTTCTGCCAGTTGCTCGGTCATATTTGGCGTCACTGATACTGTCGACGTCGGCGTTGATACTGCGGCAATTTCCATAGGGCGTAGATTTTCCATGATCTTGTCGGCTAACGCGGCTAATTCGTCTAATTTCGTATCCTGTGCCACCGATAGAACAACTTTCACCGAACCCGGAAGTCTAGATATCCATAGACGTTTCAATGCTTCTGTGGAGACCTGAGTGTTAGTGGCAAGCTCTGACATTCTTCTCAGAAGTTGTGACGGGCGTTGAGTTCCTAAATCCATCTCCGAAACTAGCTTGTTAAATTGTCGTTCAGCGCTCTCCTCGTAAACGGTAATTAATCTGTTTCTTATGGCTTCATACTTTCCATTTTCAGGTGGCGTAATAATAAGATCATATACTTGCTGTAAGGCGTCCCTGCCCAACTTCGCTACTACCATGTTGAATTTCGTAGTATCTCCTTGTTTCTGCGGCTCCAATATCGAATCGAATTGAGTAAACCATAATTTCGGCATGTCCTTCCAAAATTCCGGTATCTTCGATGAAACGGATATCGCTGCTAGATCTGTGACTGACTGTGTTGTCGCGGTAATTTCGGCTTGACCTTGTCCCGTAACTGCAGGCTTATTCATTTTCTGTATTTAGTTCGTACACCGGTTTATTTCAAAAGTTTCCCTTGAGCACTAAAACTAACTTGCAAGGCTGTAACTACGCTCTAGCAAGGAGTCAAATTCCGCTACCCTGTTCGCCGCACTATGTAATATAACCGCACTGTCCAAAAAAATATATCACGTCGGGGTCACCACTGTAATGATCTTTCTAGTATTATATACGTGTTCACTGTGTCTTGTTGTTGAAGGTCACTCTTCAATAAAAGGGGTTTTGAGTTAACCGAATTTATTTGCGCGGAATCGAATCAAGTATACAAGTTGTCGTTTAGGCGGTAGGGAACTGACTGGGGGGAGTATGCAGGCGCGCTACCTCGTAATTAATATGATGCAATGCATTGTATTGTTGCGTCATACACTGCACATGTCCCAACAGGATTATTATTTATTTTAATGTCAGCTTTTACAAAATTTTGATTGTCTGTTACGTCGGTATAATAATTATTGAATGCATTACAAATACCCTTAAGATCATTTATTAATTTATCCTTAACATTAATACAACATATACCTAGCCTAGGCTGTGTTACTTTTGCACTATTTATAATATTCCATGTCGCTTTTGTTTTGTTTTCCGAAGATTTAATATAATGGTCGTTCTTAGATTTTTGTGTTAGGCGTATTATCTTTTTGAGTCTTGCTGAATAAGATTTTAATTTTACTTTATTAGTTTCACTTGGCTGTCTTCTAAATTGCCACAACATTTTTCGTTTTCACAAACTACAAAGTTTTAACCCTTTCGTAATCCAGCTTACTTTGTTGGTTGAGCATATTTTTATCCTAACTACTGGAAAACATAAGTAGTAAAGGAGATTAAAAAAGTCATAAAATATATTAAACGCCTTGTTCGGATCTTTTTCAGTTAATACATCAGCGAAACTAATCTGGGCTAGGTAATTTTTAAATTTATTTTTATTTTCAATAGAATAGTCTCTTTTTTTGATATACCAACACTTAAGTAGGCATCTCTGTCTTATTGGACATTTTAATATTTGTGCCGTATGATCAGAGATACATAAATCGTTTATTTGACTTTTACATCCTTTGATATTGTGTGCAATATTGTCTATGCAAGTAGAACTTAAAAACCGAGTAGGTTGTTTAAATTCAATTTTAAGACCAAATGCCTGCAGTGTTTGCTCAAATTCCACTGATAACCTAGTTCTTTTTAATAAATCTATGTTAAAGTCACCGCAAAGTATCAGTTTTTTGTTTTTATTTTTGCAAAGTTCTGATAATAGCGAACAAAGTCTTTAAAAAAATATTTGTATTGATGATGGATCGTATTTGGGTGGCCTGTAAATGCAAACTATGTAAATATTAAATTGCGTCAATTCCACTACCGAGCATTCGAATATATTTACAAGGGCTAATTTCTTGATTCTTTCCAGTGTTTCAAATATATGTCCACACTTAATTAATATGCAGGATCCTCCATGTCGATTTTTCTCATAAAATATGTAACTAAATTAAAATTAGGTATCTTCAAATACTGCTCATCGCCTTTGACCATGTTATGCTCAGTGATACAAATAGCATCAATAGTGTTATGGAATTCATCCAGGTGCATACTTAGCAAGTCTGATTTGCTAATTAATCCGTTTATATTTTGATGGAATACATGTAAACTATCGTGCACGAAACAACTGATTTGAATTTTCAGTAGATGACTCTGAGTTATCACAGGCATTTATATTATTATCAAAAGTTTCAGTTTGCACTAGGTATTTAATATTGTCAAAAATTATTTTCATACCACTGTTGTTAATACGACCACTTTTTCTAAAAACAGTATAATCGCAAGATAAATCCAGATTAGAGTCAATCAATAATGCGTAGTTATATGTATACAGATCAAAATAAAGTAAATTATTGAACACTTCTATGCGCCCATTAAACATTGAGGAATAATAATTATATTTAAATGTCGGTAAACAAAGAATAATGTTAGTATGTTGTAATGCTAATAACGTTTCTCTTATATATATGATTATGTCAAAATAATTGTTAGTTTTGCGAAAGTCTTCTTCTCCTATCAAAATAATACAGTAGTCTTCCATTGTATAGTCCACAATTTTGTCGTTTAGTTTGGTCAAGAGCTGCTTGATGCTGCAATTTGGATAACAATAGTGGCATATTTGGGAACTAGGAAAAGCTTCTTCTGATATTGACAGGATTTTGTTTGTGTTATTGCTACTAATTAGGCATATTTTATTTCTGTGTTTTTTGTCAGTAGTGGTACTTTTGTTTATAATATTTCTAGGTATTGTACTGTTTTCTTGAGTTTTTTGCTTGAGTGTTTGAGTTGCTTTCCCTCAATTATATCTGATGTTTCTGTTTGTGTTTGTTTGTTCTTCTTAGCTTTAACCTTTTTTTGTGGAGTGGTAGTTTTAGATGATTTTATTGGACTACTTTTTAATGTCTTGTATAATTCATTTTTCTTTGTTAAATTTTGATTTGTAAATTTTAGTTCCGTGTTTTCAAGTGAAAGGGACTCTATTTCTTGATGCGCACTATTTAATTCCAGTTCCAATGTTTCTACTTGCTGTTTCAACTTAATGATGAGTTCATTTTGTTGTTGTTTAGTTAAGTCAGGCAGACTACCAGACAAGCTTTCATCGAAGTCTGTTTCTTCGTCTAATTTGTTACTTATTTGTTCATTTGTATTATTAGAATCGGAATGTGTTCTTGGTGAACATTTTCCAAATTTCATAAAAACCAAAATCGACTAACTGTTTTGATTGGGATTTAAACCCATGCCTTCAGAACGTAAAGCGGATGTATTACCAGCACGGCCATCGCCTTGTTATCAATTAGTGGCGAATTTAGCGAACACTTGACAGAGTGCTTACGTCATCTAACTGTCATTTCCAAATAATGAAATAGTCTTCAAACCTTTTTGCTAATTATTATGTTTGAGTACCGGCCAGTTTGTCGTTACGACGCATAAAGTGTAGACGTCAGTAGTCCTTAGTAACCGTAGTGATGACAATTTTACATGACACCAGCCGTCACAATTATTATTCATAGGAATTTCAGCCTTAAGGATAGGTGAAAATAAGTAAAAAAATGCTCATAAAATAAAAACTACTGGGCCTACATAAATAAAATTTTTATGGGACCAATTCGCAACTATTGCGCATCAAACAAAAAAAGAATTACGTAAATCGGTTCAGAAACCTCGACGAAATCGGTGTACATACATCGAAAATAAAAATATACCGGCCGAATTGAGAACCTCCTCCTTCTTTTTTTTGTTTGAAGTCGGTTAAAAACCCCATGCAATATTAATATAGAAGGTTTATTCTCCATTTCAAATGACGTAAAGCGCTAAGACGGAAAATCAGAAAGACTAGTAAGTATCACTATAGATGCATAATCACCGGTTGTCAACCTTTAAAGTGTCGTATGTGCACCGGCCAGAAGATATGGCAACGACATCGACATCCTAACAGCGACATTACATTACATCCAGTGCATACGTGACATAGCAAGGAAGTATACACGAGTGGTTTTACTCAGTGAAAATCTCACACTTGTAGGTTCGTAGAAATTTAGTGTGAACGTTGTGGATATTTCTATATTGAACACCAAAATAGTATGCAGTACATTTGTAATGTGACTTAAAACAACAAAAATATCTAATCTTAATATATAAAATCCTTGCGTTACTGACTGACTGACAGACACGCTACAGCCGAAACTATTGGCCGCAGAAAGCTGAAATTTGGCATGTATGTTCCTTGGGGACCGTATGGGGTGCACTAAGAAGGGATTTCCCGAAATTCCCACGGGATCCGCCAAAACGGGTAAATTAAAAAAAAATGCAGGCGTAGCTGCTGGCTTCCTCTAGTATTCTATATAATCGGTAGTCTTACTATCGGTAGGCGGGCCTTATGCAATATCTCTTGAAAATTGCTGTAATATTTTGGTCTTGCTCCAGCTGATATATGAAGCCTCTTGTAGCCAAAGGTTTGAATTCATACCCGATAAATGACAAACGTTTTCTCAAATATTATATATGAAATGTAGTAGGAATTCTGAATACCTTTGTGTGCATTTCTAACAGAAAAATCCAAGAAAGAAACAAGAATATCAAAGTTCTCAGAATTATGAAGTAAACGCTCCAAGTCAAATTAAAAACAATGTTCTCTTATGTTTTATTACACGTAATATGTATAAGTACACAGCGCCAAAAGGAAAATTAAATACTTTTTCAACGAACACGTTATTTAAATGATTTTAAACTTTCGCGATTAGTATACATTAAACAAGGTTATATAGCGGGTCTTACTCGCGATAAATCATATATTTAAGGCATAAATACCTCGGTTTTTGCCAAAGTTTCGGCTGACTTGCTTCAGCCGTGGTCGCGGCGGGACTGGTGAGCTCAGCGCCGTCTTTGTGTTGTGCGGGTTTTGGCACCTACCCTCACTTTATTTTAATTTTTTTGTTAACCGCACTGTCGGTACCGCGACAAACTACACTAATGAAGTCTACGCACGTCAGCCGAAACGTTGGCAAATCCGAGGTATTTATGCCTTAAATATATGATTTATCGCAAATAAGACCCGCTATATAACCTTGGATAACGTTATTTAAAGTTAAATTTACCTTTGCTCCTCTTTCCAAGGAATATGGGATCTTGGTGGTAAAGTAACACTTATTAATTTAATGTCTCTGTTCCAACAATGTTAATGTACTAAATCTTCTCTCAAGGATGTAATACTGCTCATTAATAATAATTATATATTAATGCTGTTAGTATCTTAAATATGGTAATTGCGGTGTTAATACTTTACTTGGCATTATACTTTGTAAAAAGATTCATTAGTTTGATAGTATGCTTTATGTCCTTACTTTATTGTTCAAGTTAAGGTACACGAATGATTTCGAGGATCCACCTTAATATGTTTATTTTTAAATATATTTTGTGTCACTGACTTGTAACAGTTTCAAGTCTTTAGCCTCTTACACACGGTCACAGCACTGAGCTAAAGTGCGAGACAAATTTGATTACTAAATACCGCTAAGCACGCCGTCGCTCTTATTAGATACTTGAGTACACTTTTCAATTTAGCCTTTTTCTCCCAATCTCACGAAAAATCACTTCTTAATACACTCCTATGGGATCCAAGTAACATTAATGCAACATTTCAGCTTCTTGCACCCAAAAGTTTTGGCTGTGCGTTGTCAGTCAGTCAGTCGGTAATGCAAAAAGTTTATGTATACAGATAACTTAAAACAAAATTCGAAGCAATACTGAAATAATGAAAAAACCAGGCAAGCAACTCAATTTAAAATTTCGACATCATAGTTTGCATCTTAAGTTACTTCACATGAAGAGTTACAAGACTTTAACACCTGTCGACCGGACTCTTATCTGCTTTTAATGCGAGCTCATTTCTCGTGACGCGAACTTTACTAACTGCCCACTGCGCAGTATTTGTGCAGCTGTTGAACTGTTCCCATACGTGTCAGACCTATCAACACATGCCACGACAGCTACTTTTAAGCCTGACATACGACGACATTTGACGTAAGGTTGGATAAGTGTCGCCCGTCTGTAAGTATCCCATTTTCTTTTTAAGTCGTTTTTTTTCTTCTCTTTCGTTTTTTATTTGGCTTGCACGTTGTGCATTCGCCAGTTTCAAGTATTTTTGGAATAGACGTTGTAAGTAATGGGGTTTTATATATTTCACGGTCGTATTAGTTTTTATTTCGTGATTAAGGTAGGGAAACTTTTACCGCATAAATTTATAAATCGGAATTTGGGAATAGGATCAGAAAAGTAGGATAATAATAAAGAACACAAATTAAGTACAAACATAAATATCAGTAAAGAAAATCAATCTATGTCTACAAAGAAACACTTATTTGCACATACTAATTTACACTCGAATATTGTTACTATAAATATAATCAGAAAGTATACTATAAATGGAAGGGATACAAGCAAATATAAGACATTTAATGGATGACGGGCAAGGGACGCGTAATAAAATTAAGCTATTTAAAAAGGAAGTACGATCATATTTAGGACAAGATAAGAATATATGGTCCAAATCTCCAGAGTCATTACCACATTCACATTGTGGACTATCTATTAAAAATTAAATAAGTACAAAGCTAAAATAAACATTGTTGTTACTGGTGATTTTAACATT
This sequence comes from Euclidia mi, assembly GCA_944739405.2. Classification (NCBI taxonomy): domain Eukaryota; kingdom Metazoa; phylum Arthropoda; class Insecta; order Lepidoptera; family Erebidae; genus Euclidia; species Euclidia mi. The sequence continues at coordinate 41,123,511 of OX123197.2, read as the reverse complement.
AATACTCTGAAAAAGGGCAATATTACCAATCAACTGCAAGATTTATGTAATAATTATAATATGACAATTCATATAAATGTGCCCACACGTAAATTATCATGCATCGACCATATACTCAGCAATATTCATAACGCTAACGCTGTTGTGCTACCAGTGCAACTCTCGGACCATGACACTGCACAGATGCTAAGCTTTCCGATACAACATAAACCGCATATGCCAACATCATACTACACTTACAAAACTGATTACAGACTAGAGCACATTAAAAAATTAAAGAATTGCCTACAAAGTTTATCGTGGTCTAGTGTATACCTGGAAAACGATGTAAATGCTGCATTTAGTGATTTTCATGATTTACTATGCTTGTTCTATAAATTATGCTTTCCAAAAATACGAGTAAAAATTGATATACTTAACAAAAAGAAACAACACTGGATTAGCAGAGGTCTCATGCAAAGTTGTAAAACCAAACGTAATTTAAGATACCGATACTATAAAGATAAAACTATTAGTAACAAAATCAAATATATAAATTATTCGAAGCTCTTAAAAAGATGCATTTTTAATTCTAAAATAAATGCAAATGTACATTACATAAACAAACATGGAAATAAATGCAAAGCCAAATGGAACGTAATCAAGAATGAGATAAATAACACCACCCAAAAAGATAACATGGGAATCATAAAAATTAATAATATTGAGATTACAGACCCCACTGAAATAGCTTCTCACTTCAACAATTGCTATGTTGGCCTGATGGGTAAACAAACACAGACAACAAAAACTTGCCGTGACCTTAATGTAATTCCATCTGGCAATTCAATGTTCTTGAGACCTATGTCAGAGACCGAGGTCAAACTGGAAATTATGGGTCTGAATAACACTGCATCCGAGGGCTATGGTGGAATTAATACGAAAATCCTGAAAACATGCTGCAATGAGATCACGGGGATCTTGACATATTTAATAAACATGTCATTCTCACTCGGCATTTTTCCAGAAGCACTAAAACTATCCGTAGTCAAACCTTTATTCAAAAAGGGAGAACAATCTGATATTAGTAATTACCGTCCAATTACTCTTATACCGATAATCTCTAAAATATTTGAAAAATGTATGCACAAAAGATTAATAAATTATTGCACGAAATTTCAGATTATAACTAATGATCAATTTGGATTCCAAAAATCTAAATCGACTACACTAGCAGTCTTCTCCCTTGTTAAGGAAGTGCTCACGAACGTGAATAACAGAAACTTTACTACGGGGTTGTTTTTTGATTTATCGAAAGCGTTCGATATGGTTTCCCATGACATATTACTACTTAAACTGGAAGCTATGGGGATAAGAGGACCTGCATTGCAGTGGATATCCTCTTATTTACGTGGTAGAAGACAAAGCGTCGTTATTAATAAAATAAACGCAAATCGTTACTTAACTTCATACTCCTCAACATATAGGCAAATCGAATGTGGTGTCCTGCAGGGCAGCGTATTGGGGCCAATTTTATTCGTTCTATATATTAATGACATTACAAAAATATCGAATCACAAATGCATTCTATTTGCTGATGATATATCAATCATAGTGACAACTAATAAAAACAATAATACAATTATACATCATGAGTCTGACATAAATATTACAATTAATTCATTATTAAATTGGCTTGACATAAATAATTTGAAAATTAATTTAGATAAATCCGTTTATATACAATTTAACAAGTGTTATAATAATAAATATACTATAAATCTAAATATAAATCATATAAAACAGGTGACACATACAAAATTCCTTGGGATAATAATAGACGAATGCATAAATTGGAAATCACATCTAGATAATATTACAAATAGAATTAATAAATTTGTTTATGCCTTAAGGCAAATAAAAAATGTAACAAATAGAAAAACTGCCATCATATCCTACCACGCTTACGTGGAATCCGTACTCCGATACGGGCTTATAGTCTGGGGTAATAGTGTAGATTTCAACATTTATAGCGCAAAAGAAATGCATAAGGGCTATAAATGGCCTTAAACCGGGTGATTCATGCAGGCCAATATTCAAAGAACTGAATTTGTTACCTTTGCCGTCTCTCTACATTTATGAAATATGTATGTTTGTGTACAAGAATAAATAATTGTTTAAAACAGCAGATGAAGTGCATTGCCGAAATAGGAGAGATCCTTTTAGATTGGTATTAAATGATACCCCGAGACTTACCAAGTATAACAAAAGCTGTCTAGCAATGTGTGTACGTATTTTTAATAAACTACCAAAACATTTCAAGGAATTCAAAATAAGATCATTTAAGAAAATATTGTATACTTGGCTAAATGAATATAATTTCTATGATGTAAAAGAATTTATCGACGCAAAGTTTTAATATTGTTTTGTTAAGTATTACAAATAGATTGTCGAAAAATGAATTTTTTGCATGCTATAATCTAGCGAAACATGTTTGTACCTTTTTTTAGATTGTAACACCCTTTCATACCATGTTTGATGCTAATAAATGATTATTATTATTGTAGTGGTTTTGACTTAAATGGATATTTCAACACTTTAGTACAGTTTTACAAATGTAATTCTTAGGTTTTATGTGAAAAACGTGAAACGAAACGCAACCCAAATGATATTGACAGCTAATGTCAAATTTGTGCGTCCCACTCCTTTGCTCCGAGATCTACCCCTAAAACGGCGACGTATTTCGAAACTTTTACCTGAAATTTTTCTAATTAGGTACAAAACGATGCATTTACCCCGCCAATATGTTCTTTAGATGTCCTATGACCCTGTGGCGTACTACGTGCACATACCTACTTGCACAGTACGCACAACCCTACGCAGCGTAATCAACAGATAAGTGTAATAGATGATAACTGATAAGAGCTGATAACGCTTCGTCGCGTCGCATACGCGAGCGCGAGCGCCGTCCACCTGCCTCGCCAACGCATTACATCTGACTGGCGACGAATATCGCGGCCACCGAGTTTTGTTCAGTGTGCCACTTTATTATAAAGTGTGCGTGAAGGACAGAGCGCTAGTTAGAGCGAGTTGACCGATGTAAATCAAATTGTGTTTATAGCTAGTTATAATATGTAGTCATGTAAGAACCGTTAGTTGTAAGTCTCCTTTTATTGGTCAATAGCGATATTGTGCTCATCGCCACCAGTAACCTCTGTGAATGTAATTTTTTGTATTTAGCTTGCCACTATTTGTAAATAAATTATTACCACTTACCGATACCGATCTTCAAGAATAGTTTTATTATACTCGTCACGTCGTCAGTCTGAACAAGTACCTCGTCACTCTGCCAGTACCCAATAACCCAGTAAAACCAAGTATCCCTATATCCTACCATCCAGGAAAACCCTATGGATAAGTAGGTATTTCGAGCATTGCACGCGCGCGCTTTAAAACATGTGAAAACTTAAAAAAAATAGTTTTTTCCTTTTTGGTTAGTATGACTTGGCATGATGTTCACAACGAGTAGACTTCGGCTTGGTGATGGGTCTTGTGACAACCTGTATATTAGAATATTGATCCTAACGAAATCCTTTTGAAACATTAAAGAGTAATTAGCACTAGCAATAGATCAGCCATTTTTGAGGGTTAATTGCCTGGAATAATCTAGATCAGCGACCTATACATTTTTGTGCCAAAGGAATACTCCACCGTTTCGTTTTATTTTTAGTAGGTCATCTTAACCTACTCTCCTACTTAAACACGCGAGAATATTGTGATTTAATGAGATGTAACATACATACATACATATCGTCACGCCTTTTATCCCCGAAGGGGTAGGCAGAGGTGTATTTCTACACCCACTTTTCGCCAGATATACTTTAGTCCCACGTAATAAGGGGCGAGCCTATTGCCGTACCGGGCACATTTCCAGACTCCGTGCTGCTACTGAGAATTTCGTGACAGAAAAACCCAATAACACTGCCCGACCCAGGAATCGAACCCGGGACCTCCCGATCCCACGCGCACATTTATGCCGCGAGACCAACGAGGCAGTCGTATAGGGTTTGATGTCGAGTTTTCCGTCTCTACGCAAAGATGGTATTTGCATCGTGTTATCCCTTAGTCGCCTCTTACGACACCCACGCCACGGGAAGATAGGGGGTGGTGACACTTGTATTCTATGCCGTCAACCACACGATATGAGATGTAACATACGTTTCTTTAATGTCCCTAAACGGAATACTACAAAATCAGATGTAGGTACATGTGATTTTGTGGCACTCCGTTTTGGATAATTAAAGAAAAGATTAAAACGAACATGAGAACGACATACTCTCGAAATGTTGTTGTTGAATACGAGGCCGAGACGTAGTTTTCTGTAATTTTCGATGTATCGGCGTGGTTCATAAGTTTATGAAAGGTTATCAAAATATAAAGAGAAATTACCTTTACTCTTGCACATGTACATATTTTGAAATCACCGCTGTAAAAAGCGTAAACGAATAAATAGCACAAACGTAACATTGTCTTGGTATTTCCAGCTCATTTTGCGACATATATTCAACGACAATGTCAGAGGGCAGTACTGTAGCTAAGGAAAAACAAAAAAGGAATAACTTAGATTTGTCCTTAATTGGATGTTGCGAAGGTGTCTAGTTTGTTAGATTATGAGATGCAATTTTCTCTGCGGCTGGGATATTACTAAGGTGGTGGATATAACGAAAATATTTTCAAGCTGACGTTACACAGAAATTTCAAATAAACAACGACAGAATATATTGGACGTGCCGTATTTTTAGATTTTTATATACGGCTCATGTCTGTGAAAAGTGTTGAAAGAATACGTGAAGAGAATCATTAAAATTTGAGGTTGGTTCTTTGCTGTATTTTACCACTCCTTTCTCGTACAATATTCAACGAATTATAATTCAAATAATGTTGCTTGTTTAAGCAACTTTTAAACTCATTAATTAATGCTTAATAGGCTGCATTGTGGTGGGAATATATATGGAGGCTTTAAAGTCGTTATGTTGATTTACCATAATATAATTAGATACATTGTTGTACTTATTTTTCAAAGACGCAAACATTTATTCCCTTTTCGATCGATTTTTAGCTAAATAAGTCAGGGCCGGATTCGCAACAGACACGAAGATAATCTAAAAGTTATAGTTATTCGCTTCACCTTCGCCTTAGTTTCGCTAAGGACCTGTTGCTAAAGGACGTAGTTACCCGCCCTCCCCGGGGCCTTTAATTCGATACTGTTTGACTAAAGTGTCGTTCGTTTCTTCGAGAATTTCCTGTTTTATTTAGAAGACATCGAGTGTATTTTTGTCCACACTTAGTTGATCCTCACGAAATGTATCCGTATTGACTTTCTCTTTCTATTTTTCAGCGAATTTGCATTCTTTGAGAAAAGTAAATTACAAGGATAAGATAAATATGTTCTGATATCAGCACAGACTATGCTTTGTAATTTGGAGACCGTTTATTCTCTCCTTACTGATAGGCACATTTTTAGATACCATGCTGTGATTGAGAATCACCTAACGAAAGACTGAATAATATACCCAGCCTGGGTAAAGAATCTACGAGCTTACGAAGGATTTTGTATTTAACCGCAATTTTGAGCAGTGTGATCAACAAGAGAGCTATAATATCACGTTAAAGTATACACCATTTTCCTATCGATATAAATACAACAATTGGTGATGTATCTAATACGCTGAACGCAGAATAGCCCATTTCGCCATGAAATACTGCCTATCGATATCATTATAAATTGATAAATATTTGTTAAGTCAATATGTGCTCGTTAAAATTTGAATTATAGTACCCGCATTGATCCATTGTTTGATTTGTGCGTCACAGGCATATTTATTTCTAAATATATGTGTATGTTTGTGAAATCTTCAATATCTTTAACTAGATATCGCCCGCGGCTCCTCCCGCGTGAATTTATGAGCGATTGACGTGATTTCTGAGGAAGATTTAAGTATAACCTAAATCTTCCTCAGGAATAACACTATCTATTGGTGGAAATTGTACAAGTATCTGTTTAGTAGTTTTTGAGTTATGTCGTTCATTCAGGCAGACAGTACGCAAGGGCCTTCATTTTGTAATAATGTAAGTATACATTCTTTTTCACTATTCGGCAAAAGTTTTCTGGTGAAGATCTGTTATAATTATCAAATAATTACGAGGGAGAAATAATTACACGAATTGAAAAGCCACCTGTATTCAACATGATAGACGGTGCAAAAACACTTTGCAACAAAAGTTAACATTTGATGAAAACTAACAAATCAAGCAACTGTTCACCGGGGAAATTATCATGAAGACATTGCTATAAATAACGAATCGAAGACAGAAAACCGCAGGTGCTTAGAGATTTATATTATATTTTCATTATTGTAGTAAACTGTCTCATTTTGTACTCAACTTTTTTTACTTCAAAACTGATTTTATCACGGTTTATTTTTAGGTCTTACAACTTTTAAACGAAAATAATGTTTAATTTACCCACGCAAAAGTACAACACGCCTTTTATAAGTGTTTCATAAAGTTTTATTAATAAATATTTACAAAGAAAAGTAATAAGTGTTCTGGTATGGAGCGTAAAATCATTTTTACAGAAGCCTTCGGGTGACAATTGAATTTCTGTACGTGAGGCCTCGACGTAATTATGTCAATTTTGTGTCATTAGCGAGGCTTGGGACTCTACCTTTATTACAGTTTGTACCTTCACGAATTCCTTGACGTGAAACCTTTGTACAGCCAGAATAATAAGTGTCGTTATCTGTGTATATTAATTGTATTAAGACGACCGGTTGGCGCCGCGGGAGTGTAAGCGACTGCTGCGCCGAAGGTCGCGGGTTCGATTCCCGCTCAATTCAAACATTTGTGTGCATGAACATGGATGTTTGTCTTGGTCTGGGTGTTTCTATGTATAATATGTATGTATTTACAAAAAAAAAGTATATAATATATGTATGTTTATCCATTATCTAGTACCCATAGTACAAGCTTCTGCTTAGTTTGGGACTAGATGGTGTTGTGTGAATGTCGTAGAATATTATTATTATTATTATTATTTGTGTTATAATTATTACATTATTATTTGTCTATAATTTATTCTTTGACTAGAGACCTTGGACGAGAATTTGCTTTGGATTTAATTTTATATGTACGTATTATACCAGCGTTGATTAGTAGGTAAGTATTAATTATCCAAAATTCTTATCCTCTCTTTATTATTATTTGTTATGGCAGTTTGGTAGCGGTATAAAAAATAAGAATAAATGTTAGTAGGTTCCTCTTTGTAGGTTGCCATATTAGAGGGCTGTAGAAAATGACATAGTCCCTCAAATCATGTTAGACTTGAAAGTGGATCCCAGCCTACAAACAAGGTTATGTCTGGAACTACAGCGAGACAACACTAGGGCTATTTACTTATTTTTATTTACTATACTTATTATTATTTAGTTAATGTAATAGAACTTTTGGCGGTGTACAGATATTTATAATACTGACTGCACTTCTAGAATCTAGAGGAATACACGTCTGTAATAATGTACGTATATAATTATGAACTAGACGTTTAGGGCTTACATTTGTTTATAATGGTTACTGTAAGATAATTTTATAAACAAAAAGTAAATTATTACGTTATTTTAGCAACGACGATCAGCTTTTCAACGCGTCTAAATCTTTCAATTATATATTATAAAGTGCCTGTTTAGCAGTTAATACATATACCTAGTATAGATAAGTGATTATTGAAAATGTCTACAAAGCCCAATGCAATATTGATATAAAATTTATTATTTATTTAACATAACACGAGCTAAGATGGAAAATCAGAAAGACTAGTAAGTATCACTAAAGATGCATAATCACCGGTTGTCAATTTTTAAAGTGTCGTATGTGCACCGGCCAGAAGATATGGCAACGACATCGACATCCTAACAGTGACATTCCATTTTATATCCGGTGCATACGTGACGTAGCAAGGAAGTATACACGAGTGGTTTTACTCAGTAAAAATCTCACACTTGTAGGTTCGTAGAAATCTAGTGTAGATGTTGTGGATATTGCTTTATTGTACACCAGAATTGTAATATGCAGTAAGTACATTTGTAAAGTAACTTTAAACAACAAAAATCTATAATATTCTATATAATCGCTAGTCTTACTATCGGGAGGCAGGCATTATGCAATATCTCTTGAAAATTGCTGTAATATTTTGGTATTTCTCCAACTGATATACGAGCCTCTTGTAGCCAAAGGCTCGAATTCATACCCGATAAACGACAAACGTTTTCTCGAATATTATATATGAAATGTGTGCATTTCTAACAGAAAAATCCAAGAAAGAAATAGAAATATTAAAGTTCTCAGAATTATGAAGTAAACGCTCCAAGTCAAATTAAAAACAATGTTCTCTTATGTTTTATTACACGTAATATGTATAAGTACACAGCGCCAAAAGGAACTTTAAATACTTTTTCAACGAACACGTTATTTAAAGTTAAATTTACCTCTGCTCCTCTTTCCAAGGAATATGGGATCTTGGTGGTAAAGTAGGACTTATTAATTTAATGTATCTGTTCCAACAATTTTAATGTACTAAATCTTCTCTCAAGGATGTAATTCTGCTCATTAATAATAATTATGTATTAATGCTGTTATTATCTTAAATATGATAATTGCTGTGTTAATATTTTACTTGGCATTATACTTTGTGAAAAGATTCATTAGTTTGATAGTATGTTTTATGTCCTTACTTTATTGTTCAAGTTAAGGTACACGAATTATTTCCAGGATCTACCTTAATTATGTTTATCTTGCCTTTTACACACGGTCACAGCACTGAGCTGAAGTGCGAGACAAATTTGATTACTAAATACCGCTTAGCACTCCATCGCTCTTATTAGATACTAGAGAACACTTTTTAATTTAGCCATTTTCTCCCAATCTCACGAGAAATCCTTTCTTAATACACTCCTATGGGATCCAAGTAACATTCATAAGATATTTCAGCTTCTTGCACCTAAAAGTTTTGGCTGTGCGTTGTCAGTCAGTCAGTCGGTAATGCAAAAAAAAATATATATACAGATAACTTGAAACAAAATTCGGAGCAATAGTGAAATAATGAGAAAACCAGGTAAGCAACTCAATTTAAAATTTCGACATCATAGTTTGCATCTTAAGTTACTTCACATGACGAGTTACAAGACTTTAACACCTGTCGACCGGACTCTTGTGTGCTTTTAATGCAAGCTCATTCCTCGTGACGCGAACTTTACTAACTGCCCACTGCGCAGCATTTGTGCAGCTGTTGAACTGTTCGCATACGGGTCAGCTCTATCAATACATGCCACGATAGTTACTTTTAAGCCTGTCATACGACGATATTTGACGCAAGATTCGATAAGTGTCGCCCGTCTGCTAGTGTCCCATTTTCGTTTTAAGTCCCTAGTGAAGAACTAACAATTGGTGAAATACAAAACGCAATATGCCAATAGGGTAGTTTCCAGGGTCAAAATAATTACATTTTATTTAGTCCGTATTTTAGATTATAAAAAAATATTGGACACGTATTTTTTCTTTTTTCGATTAAATAAAAAATAACAAAGATACAGCCCATTAAGGTTACGTGTGACGTCATCTAGTGCGAAAAAATGCAGCACGGTGTGACGTTATACGTAACTTTAATGAGCTATATCTTGGTCATTTTTGGTTTAAATTACAAATAAAAAATACGTATCGCTTATTTTTGAATAATCTAAAGGACGGACTTATAATTTTTTTTTAGTCAACTAGCCTATTCCATTCACTAAAAATATAGGCGTGTTATTATTTTACGTAAAATAAATAAACGTAATGATAGAAATATTTTTATTTCATGAAGCGTCAAAATATTTATCCATACTCTCCCTCGAGACAAAGTAATTGGATTTTTATGTTTCGTGGCAAAATTTAAAGATATTCGTATGTTTATGTTTACATTAAGGTAGGTATACAAAATTGGCAATGCCAGCCCTTGTATTACAATACTACTGTATATATCACAAAAAAAGAATAAGAACAGTTACAATTTATACATTTCCTAGGAAATTTATAAACGTTCGTAGGATTCTAAACGAGAGATAAATTGTATGATTTTACGCAAACATTTCCGTAAATTTATCAATTTGCAACGTCTCGTCGTACATGATTAAACTGACGGAAATCCATACTTAAGATTCTACGCGGTTGGACTAATCACAGAAGAGCTTTTAATTTTACGCTTCTTTAAAATATGGCAAATCACACACTGCTCTCTTTGATCGGTCGGTGATAATGAAGTTCGGCATCAGATCAACTTAATAGGTTAAATTAGGATTTCTTGTGGCCCTGAACACAAAAATAGGCACACATGGCGTTCGGTTATTGCTTACGTATTATTTTACGAATGAATTCGGTAAGTTTATCAATTTACGAAAATATGGGCGTAAAATAATACAATTTATTTCTCGTTTAGAATCCTACGAAAGTTTATAAATTTCCTATGAAATTTACATACACAATCTTTTGTCGAAACAAGTGCGGGAGAGGTGCCAGGATGCCCGGTAAATCATCCGGATATTTGGCAAAGAATTGACGCGAACCGTGTAACGCTCAGCATCAATAACCTAATAAATAGTCATATCAAGTGTATTAGGCAAGACTTTCTGGATATATTGAACGGGTTATTGTGTAATCGTGGATGTGTTAGAATAGCTATTTTGGGGCATAAAAAGTTTGAATGGCTCTTTTATGAAATTAGAAGTAGTTTATATACCGAACACTATGCTTTGATGCTTTGTAATTGCCAGGTAGCTATAACTGCAGCTGCCAAACTCTGAATAAACATTACGCGATCGTTTGTCGTTAGTGATAGTTGCCAATATGTATTATATTATAAAAGTATAATTTGGATTGACAATAATATTACTTTTTTTTGTTAGAAATACGAACATCCAATTTTATGACGAGCATTTTTCAAAAAATATACTTCCAAATTGGAATGTATTGATCTTTGACGACATATTAAATAAAATAAAAATTATGATCCCCCTACAAGTTGTCTCCTGCGTATATAACTCCTCATTTTCAATTTCTTTGTAATACACATGAGAAAATTTTCGTTCCTCAAATAACCTTCTTCTCCTTTGTCCTTCTAGGTTCCTGTCTAAGATTCAATGCAAATTTATGAATTGCACCTATTTCTTGTATCTCTGCATCACCCAAAGGTTGACTGGTTGGTAGATAATGCCTACAGCATTAAGTCCGCCTCTGTAAAATTTATGTGCATAAAGTTTAAATAAAATAAATAATTATAGGTACATACATACATAGACTCACGCCTGTTTCCCCGAAGGGGTAGGCAGAGGCATATTAAACGCCCACTTTTCGGTACAGTCAACCATTAATTTAACACAAGGACTTGATTCGTCATTTTACTAGAGCGTCTAAAAATCGACGAAAGCAACACTTTCTTAGAACTACTATGAAGAATTATGGGCGGGATTATGTATTAGAAAGAGAGGATCATGTGCGTGTGGCTATCGTGACAGAAACCCATTATTTGTTTTATCTTTTTCGTAACTGACTTTTCTGTTTTATAAGAATAGGCCTATTACCCACCAGGTTGTGGTTAATACTTTTTATCTGTATAAATACAGTGACGGCTCGTATCAAAACTGATGCCCCGTGGAACTTTTATTAACTGACGAACTTTTGTCATCTGCGATGTCTATACTCGTGTCATAAAAGTTTTTAACGGCTTTTGATCGATTTGCTGCGAGTGATCCGCTGTTATAGAACACAGTCGTGTTTCATGGCTGTAACCGGCGATAGTCGCAAGGAGACATATTTTTGTGTTGATAGAAAAGTCTTGAAATACTTTCTCGTACCTGATTTTTGATGTTGAATTGAGCTTTCTAAGCCATATTGACAAAAAGTTGGAAATAGGACTTTAGAAATAAGGATAAGGTTACTTCACCAAAGATATATGGTCGAATTCAAAGTCGAAGTAAAAGTTAGAGTGATATTGTTTCACACTTTAAAAAGGACAAATTTAAGGCTTTGTTATTTAGTAATTGTCTCAGTGTCACCCTTTTCTAAAACAACATTTCAATCACATCTATCACCAGGTTCGCAGTCGGCCATCGCGTTACCCTTCAAGACGAAGTCGTCAGCCATCTTAACATCAGCCGAGTGACAGAACAAGATGGCGGCGAATACGCTTGCGTCGCGACCAACACCGCGAGAAAAGCCATCCACGCCGCCAGAGTGAACGTCTACGGACTACCGTACATCCGCGAAATGCCCAAAGTCACAGCAGTCGCTGGCAGCGACTTGAATATCAAGTGTCCCGTCGCTGGGTACCCCATTGAGTCAATCACGTGGGAAAGAGGTAAGCTCCTTAACTTATTCAAAAGTCGTTTACCGAACAAGGGGACTTATGAAAAGATTTTGCCTGGATAATGGGTGGGTGCATTTTAAAGTTGCTAAATTTTCATTCGTTTACAAGTTTTCTCCAAGGGGATCATATGGGGAGTGCAATAAAGAATAGAGAGTACACAGGGTACGTAAGCTACGCCGTTGACGAATGTGTAACCATCGTAACTTTAATTGGTACTCTGTCATATGATCATATTTGCAGAGATTGAAAACGAATCTAATGCAATTATTGAGAAGGCGGTCGAGCTTGTTGAGCTGATCTACATTAAGATCGAGGTAGCACACATCACCGTACTCGATTATAGGAAATATTAAAGTCTGTACTAGTGTTGTCTTAGTCTTGACCGGCAGAAAGTTCTTCAGACGATAGAGCGACCGTAAGGCACCAGTTACTTTACGACTGACGTTCGCTACCTGGGTGTGCCAATCAAGTTTGGTGTCAATATATAAACCAAGATCCTTGACGCTAGAACTAAACGGGATAATTTGCCCATCAAACATGACGGCTGGTAGTGCCTGCAGGTCAACCCTGTTTAATGTACGGGAACTGCCAACTAGAATGGCCTGACATTTATCAGGATTCACAGACAATCCAAACCGTTTCGACCAATCCTTGATTGCATTAAGATCTTGGTTTATTGCTTCTATTGCAGAATGTAGATTTTCCACATTGAATTGTGTGTAAAGCTGCAGATCATCGGTATACAGATGGTACGCACAATTAAGTTCATGGGTAAGGAGATTAATAAATAAAGAGAACAAAAGAGGAGAAAGTATTCCGCCTTGAGTAACACCAGTGTTCAAGTCACACCAGATTGATGAGGTTTCATCAACCCGTACTGACTGCTGGCGTCCTCGAATATAAGATGAGAACCATTTCAGTGCCATAGGTGAGATCATGAGGTAGAAAAGAATTGAAAGAAGGAGGTCGTGATTGACGTTGTTGAAGGCGTTTAAGAAATCCACCAAGATCAAAAGTGTAACCTTGGTTTCCTCAACCCCCTCCCTCACATCGCCAGTCACCTTGAGTAATGCGGAGAGCGTATTATGTCCAGGTCTGAATCCAGATTGAAGTGGAGACAGGATATTGTTATGGTAAACGAACCCGGACAACTGTCCCTGAACGCACGACTCAAGTACCTTGGATAGAAAAGGAAGTATGGATATAGGCCGGAATTTTGTCAGCAGAGTGGGATTGGAAATTTTAGGTAAAGGACGCACATAGGTTTTACGCCATAGGTGGGGAAATTTACCTGTGTCGAGGGAATATTTCAGGATATGGGTAATTATAGGCAGGATTTGATCAAGGATAACCGTGATCATGCGACGACTAATGTCATCGCAACCCACGGCAGGATAACCGTGATCATGCGACGACTAATGTCATCGCAACCCACGGCTTTGGACTTAATAGATAGGATAGTTTTTTTGATCACACCAGATGATAAAGGAGAAAAAGAGAAAGAGTTAATGTTCGGACGAGGTATACCGTCCAAGTAGGCCATGGTTTGACATTTGGTTTGGTCGTCTCGTCTCGTTTGATAGTCACTGGTAGAACCACTTGGCCGTGAGGTTTACCAATGCCCAGTGATCTTAAAAACTACCATACATTGGCAGGGGATGAATCAGTAATGTTTTCGTGAATATGTCGGCGTTTAGCGTTGCGTACCATCTGATTGCACCTGTTCCTTGCTGTCTTGAAGAGAGACCAATTGTCTTTACACCGATCCTTTTTATACTTTCGAAAAGCTCGGTGTCTGCGTCGCATTGCCATCCGAATACCCTCTGTCATCTAAGGTGCAGGTGGACGCTTCAATTACACCTTTCTAATGGGAGCATGCATATAGAATAACCTCTTAACCGTGTTGTTGAACAAGTCTACTTTGTCGTCGATAGTGATGGCCGATGTCAACGGTTTCCAGTCGACTTTTTGGAGCATCCAACCTAAATTTTTCAACGTCCATGCGCCCAAAACAACGTTAGTACAGAACTTTAGGTTAACACGGTTTAGGAGGCTTCAGGACATACGAGGGGAAGACAAGGTCATGACGGGAGAAGTCAGGAGCAGGATGTTGACCGTGAAGGTGGACTAAGGTAGGATTAAAAGTGAGGATTAAATCTAACCAGGTGTCCTCCCCGTTAGAGTTGTAGTGAGTGGCATTTAGAGGTAAAAAGTGGAAGCGGGCAGATTCGATGATGTGGGTAAGTTTGAGGGAGCGAGATGAAAGATGGGACAGAAGGTCAGTGTTGAAATCGCCCATGATGATATGATGTGCGTACTCAGAACCCAGCAATTCTAAAACCGATTCCAAATCAGTGAAGTAATTAACAAAAGGAGGACAGTATACTTCTCCAAGGACCAATTTAGTTCCCCTGACCCAAACCTCTAGATCTCCAAATTATTGAATATAATATGGTGTTCTTTTTATACTTACTCAAAATCAAAACATTTTCACTTCCTCGTATAGTTTTCATAAGCAAGATAGTCCATTTAACAGCACTATTATTAAATTGACTTCAACAAGTAAGAACTGCGCTATTGTAAGTCGGCAGTGTGGATTGCGGAACTTCGCAGGTCATTAACTAAGTTGCTTTATGTGTTTCGGACTTCCTACGTTTATTCTTTCGCATGAGATTAAGATTAACCCTTTCACTGGCAGAAGCATTTTCTTATGTCAGAAAAATAAAATGTCGTTTTATGGAATCATTGTGGGTAGTTTAATAATTAATGTTCAAGAAAAAAAATTATACATGTTTACAATAAGAAAAAAACATGGTGGCAATATCCTTGCCAGCACCAGTGAGGGACCAAGAAAATCAATGAACGACGAATCGTTCATTGATTTTCTTGGTGAAATAATTTGAAAAAATGGATGTATAAATAGTGCCACTTTACTCCGTTCACATTCTATTTTAGACCTCTTATTATTTACTTTAGTGCTGCAGTAGCGACACCTCTTATAAGTCTATTTCTATAGGCCAGTGTTCATCTAATCTTTCAAAGCTGATTTCTTCTGGTACACCGTAAATTCTTTTTGTCTTTCATGAGTCTCTTCCACTCGATTCTTTTTTTTTAGTTACATATTTTAGCGTTGATTGGAATGATTTTTTTCTAAAGATTTTATTATCCACCAGCTCCCTTGAAAAAGCAATTCTGAATTGTTTTTGGCTCATAACATTGTGCTCTCGGGTGTATGTTTGATGTAACATATGGGCATTGGTTATTGCAACATCTATAAAAAATATATATTCGGGTCCACCATTTGCGACTTCTTCTACCCACGGAATATGATGTTCTTTTTTGGTCGAAACGATCGACACTACCCATAATATATGTTTTGTATATTCTGGTATTAGTAATGGGCGTTTGATAGTTTTTTTTGAACAGCGTAAATCGAAGTTTTCCAAGTTAGGACTTTGTTGCCAAGATTGCTTTTTCCATTCGACCTCATCTGCATCCAATTCATCATCTGATGAAGAAGAAAAGTCTGAAAAGTTTGGGATTTCTCCGGCTTCAGACACAGATGACTGAAATCTTGCAGTTTCCAATGGAGAAAAATTTGAACATCTGCTCTAGATGTAGACGGTTGGGGTAAATTTGTTAGGCCGGGACTTTCTTGTACTTGTTCCGATGCTGAGCTAATCAGAGCATCTTCACCTAATAACACAGAAAGCAAGTCTGAATCTTCAACGCACTCGGTATCTGTCACTACTTCATCATCTTCAGATAAAGAGCCATCTGGTATACCGAACAGATTTTCAAGCTCTTCTTCTATTTGCTTGTCCGCCAATACTTGTCTTCGCTTACTCATTGTCAAAGAAAATATGAAAAGTAAAGATTACTTATATATTTCTATACAAATCTAAAACAAACCGGACAAGTGCAATGGTAATGGTAACTGGTAATGGCATATATGTTGCCACCATGTTGCCACATGATCGGAGCCAATTTTGAGAACAATTAGAAGTTATTGTTAGAAAAATTATAGTATAGCATAATTAGAATACCATTTACTTTACAATAAATATAAAATCGTAACCTGGCTACGTCGCAATATGAAGATATTCTTGGATTTTTATACAGATCGTAAACTGATGATTTTTTTTAAAATACCTCCGTGCAAAAATTTGACAATTGTCAAATGTGTCAATGTTTTATTTTTTTTAATAATCTGTGATAGGTTCATTATCACACAGAATTGGTACTTTTTAAGTAGTAGTATTGTCGTATAAGAAAAAAAATAAAAAAGTTGGTGGCATAAATATTGCCACTACCAGTAAAAGGGTTAAATATTTATATTGTATGAACTGAGAGTTATGCATTTACGAGTATATAAGTTTATAGATTTTGAGAAATTCAGTACTTCTTCAGAACAAATAAAATATGTTTACTCCTTGTTTTAATTACTTCTTGAGAGGGGTCAAAACTCGACCGTTATTTGCGCGCCGAGTACTTGTTTTCTTGAAGTTTAAATAATTAAACCCAATATCGAAGAGCCATAAGCACTATGCGCTAAAACACGAATACCAGTGTTCTGTTCACGATTAAAATTATTCTAACCTAGAATTCGTAGGTATTGGAAATCCATCAAGCAGCCACGTGAACTGCGGTGGCGGGTGTCCCATGGCACATTTCAGCGACACACTCGGCCCAAGCTGCAACGTCTGCTCCGTAAACCAGTACACCAACTCTGGTTTCGATTCTGAAACAACACATTAAGTCAATATATGCCGTCTCATCGTTTAATCTGTCGAGTGAAACGTTGACAAAAGTTCGTCAGTTAATAAAAGTTCCACGGGGCATCAGTTTTGATACGAGCCGTCACTGTATTTATACAGATAAAAAGTATTAACCACACCCTGGTGGGTAATAGGCCTATTCTTATAAAACAGAAAAGTCAGTTACGAAAAAGATAAAACAAATAATGGGTTTCTGTCACGATAGCCACACGCACATGATCCTCTCTTTCTAATACATAATCCCGCCCATAATTCTTCATAGTAGTTCTAAGAAAGTGTTGCTTTCGTCGATTTTTAGACGCTCTAGTAAAATGACGAATCAAGTCCTTGTGTTAAATTAATGGTTGACTGTACCGAAAAGTGGGCGTTTAATATGCCTCTGCCTACCCCTTCGGGGAAACAGGCGTGAGTCTATGTATGTATGTATGTACCTATAATTATTTATTTTATTTAAACTTTATGCACATAAATTGTACAGAGGCGGACTTAATGCCGTAGGCATTATCTACCAACCAGTCAACCTTTGGGTGATGCAGAGATACAAGAAATAGGTGCAATTCATAAATTTGCATTGAATCTTAGACAGGAACCTAGAAGGACAAAGGAGAAGAAGGTTATTTGAGGAACGAAAATTTTCTCATGTGTATTACAAAGAAATTGAAAATGAGGAGTTATATACGCAGGAGCATATGGGGAGTGCAATAAAGAATAGAGAGTACACAAGGTACGTAAGCTACGCCGTTGAATATGGAAGAGCCATAAGCACTATGCGCTAAAACACGAATACCAGTGTTCTGTTCACGATTAAAATTATTCTAACCTAGAATTCGTAGGTATTGGAAATCCATCAAGCAGCCACGTGAACTGCGGTGGCGGGTGTCCCATGGCACATTTCAGCGACACACTCGGCCCAGGCTGCAACGTCTGCTCCGAAAACCAGTACACCAACTCTGGTTTCGATTCTGAAACAACACATTAAGTCAATATATGCCGTCTCATCGTTTAATCTGTCGAGTGAAACGTTCGGAAATTGGATAAAGTAAACAAGAGTGGAGTTATTCCACCAGTCTAAATTGTTGAAGCGTTTCGTCATATTTTAGGCACATAAACTTCAAAGGAAATTTTGTGTGACTAAAGATTTGGTATCGGTGTATCTGCTTGTAGGAGGACGAACTTGAAATTGATCTGTGGTGAAGCAGTGAATGATCTTTGGTATATTTGCGATGTCGCTATGAAATTGAAGGGTTCAAAGAATCAATTTTGCTGTGGCTACGCCTGCGTTTTTGTTTCGTTGGCCAGACAAGAGGATTCGTTAGTCTATGTTTAGCCAAGTTGAGGTCGGTTTTATATTTGTGTGTATAGATAGATTGTGTAATCACATGAATAAGTTTCACGATGATTTCATTATAAACTCGTACACATTCCATTGCAGTTCTCATAACTTGTCTTTTACACCATAGAGTCTAAACGATTAAAACAGAAAATGTAGTGTGTAAAATAATATTTTTAAAAAGTGAAGAGCAGAGCGAGATGAGTTGATGACATAGCACAGTTCAGTTTGCTTAAACTGTATACTTGGTACTTAAAGACGAATAATTTCTTATTAAAACACCACAATACCGCAGTACGATTTCAAAGAGAACTTCATTTCACGTTTTGCATTTGTCAGAAATTTCCCTTTTTCACTCACACAAACAAAGCTATTAACTGGCGAGTATTAAAAACAAAGGCTAAGCTTATTATCTCGGGGTGGGAGGGGAAAGAATAATAACCCTCTCGGTCTCCCCCAGAGTTCTTTATACACTGCACTGGTTCCGTCCGATTAATATTCATTCTTCAGACGCTTCAGAGAAATCTAGACATTCTGTTATTTAGCTATACTGGCAAGTTATACACTGCAATGAAAATTAATTTTAACCCTAAACACTGTGTTGTATGTACTGCGAGTTTGCGCAGCCTTATTTTGTAAACAGATATTTGAATTTGTATGCTTTAACAGCGAATCTCTTTTTACATCTCAACTTTCAGAACAATATACCCGTATATTGAAAGGCTGTTCAAAATCTTTGCAATAGCTACATAATGAATATATAAAAATATAGTTTAGGTATTGCGTTTTGCTGGTTCACGTTATTGCCCGTAATTATTAAATATACTTTAACCAGATTTTATTTTCGTTCACAATTTATACGAATTGGCGGTGTTTTGCGTTTTATGCACATTCAAAATAAAAACTGATCTTTTGGTTCTATCTCTTGGTTTTCTAGTAATTAACAATGGAAATATGTGTTAAATGCATTTCGTAAACTTATCAGGAAATGTAGTTACGGTGAAACATAAATCCTTGTATCCGCATACATATATAAACTATAGAAGAATGTTCTATTATAACATTATTCGCAAAATATAGGAATTTAAACTTACGTGGTCATTCAAACTTATTTTAAATTGTCTTTCGGGATTTATACCACGTACCTTTGTTTGGAGTAACCGATATTTCGGCAGTGTTGCAAGCGCCATGTTCACGGATGTACAGTACACATATAAACATGGCACGATACGGAACAGCAAGCCAACTTCATACTCGTACAAATAAAATAATCTAGATGGCTCAACTATTTATTTACACCCCTGTTTTAACGTCACTCGCAATATTGGGTGAGCTGTATCTACATTTCAAACTTGAGAGCTGAGCGATGTTAGGAAAATAAAGTGATTCTGTTGGTGAAAGTTTTCCTTAAAGTTTTCAGACCATTCATCTACCTTGCCCATCTATCTTGGGTATGTAGATTTAGGGAGAAGGACTATAAAATTATATCTGTGGGCGATGCTAGCCAAACGAAGTGCCATCAATGGTCGACGATTTCCTTCACACCGCTCAGCTACCTCGCTCTTCTCTATTGGACAAGTAGCCTTAGTAAAAAGGACGGGATGGCCAAATCCATCCGGCGGACTGTTAGGCACGCCTCGGTGTGTAGAATATTTCCACCTCGAATGATAAAGCAGACAGCTTAGCAGCGGTGTATAAAACTTTTGTGATTGGATTAGATTATTGAAGGTAAAATTTGGCTGTGCTGGTGTTTACGTTTTGGCTCTGTAGGTGTTTTATTTATTTTTATTGCTTGGTGGTTTAAGCGGGTAAAGATTTAGAGGTTCTTGCCTGTTTTAAGGACTTAGGTACTTATTGAAGGCTTTTTGGGATCTTGAGTGTATGGCATTACTTTTGATTATTCATAATGTTAGACAGTAAGTATTTTACATACAGTGTTTGCATATAGTAGTAAATCAGAAAAGTTACGACGGTATTAAATTATTTATAAAAAAGTCTTCAATGTGATTTAAATTTAATACAGCTTGCAAAACCATACGTGTCTAACTGTGTTACTAGCGCTAATAATATCTTTGATAAACAACATACACATGTTCTATTATCAGCGCAAAAAAATACCAAGTAAATTAATTTAAGGTCCCATTGTATGTCTCTGTTAATCATAATATGGTAACAGGTTGATATGCTGTAAGTACGCTACGCTTGACTTGCGCACATAACCTAAAAACAGGATGGACTGTTACTTACAAAATAAAAACATATGTAAGACAAAAAATAACATTAATGACCTTACCAAATAATCACCTGAAATCATAAACAGGATAGCCACTCCTACCGCGCAATACGAATACGGATCAAACAGAAATTCTAATTACATGTAAGACGAAAATACCGTACAAAAAATAGAAAAAAAAACAACAAAGTAGACGTACAATATCGTTCCAACAATAAGGTGAATATCCCAAATGAATTGGACTTTTCTCAAGCGAATCCAACGGATTACTTTTCGACCTTTATTCCTGGAATTCACGCTTTCTAACACATGCCTCCTGTTAATGCTTTTGATTATAGATTCATAATTAAACGTAGATCACAAACTCTTTAATCCGTTCGTTCTTTGGTGAAAAATGGGAGTGAGTAAAGCGTGCGTAATTCTGACATTAACGTCCTGTGTTTAATAAAAGTGATCGGGTTTCCTTGTTTGTAGCCCCACCAAACGGATATTAATTAAATTTGGGTATAGGCTACGTAATATTATATTCCATTCCATATAATTCCATAGTAATCGTGTGAGCTTTGGAACTGATATGAATTTTTATTTAAACGACATGACATGACATGAAAATATGGTCTACGCTACATTCTTCAAGACACGTACTTATAGTTTTGTAGCAAATTCATGATACGTGTCTATTATCCTGCAAAAATTGGAGCAGT
The DNA here is from genome assembly GCA_944739405.2 of Euclidia mi. Lineage (NCBI taxonomy): Eukaryota > Metazoa > Arthropoda > Insecta > Lepidoptera > Erebidae > Euclidia > Euclidia mi. The sequence continues at coordinate 41,102,033 of OX123197.2, read as the reverse complement.
TATCTATAACGACTTTTAAGCTACCACGATTTGTACACACACTAAAGATTATGTAACGGGTCTTAATCATGTTAATGAAAGAAAAGAAAGACGAAATACCTTTCTATTTGTCCCGACGTTTCGGCATTGGTTACACCAGCCGTGGTCACGGGATGACTCGGGATGTCATCCCGTGACCACGGCTGGTGTAACCAATCAATAATCAGCTATCTAAAGCAGTTTTGTAGTCAGTCTTTCAGCCTTAATGGTTAGTTTTAAAGCTACATCGATTTTATATAGGGACGACATGTTATATATCGTTTTCGGTTTATTATTATCCCTAGTTTTGCATGCGGTTTCACCCGTGCGGAATTCGGTTAGTTTCTGCATTGTTTCCGGACGAAAATACATCGCTCTCGTATAAGAAGGGTGCGGTAGTAAATGTGTATCCCTTACGAAGTCAGCACGTCTAACCGACCTACCTTTGAAGTAATGGTCCACAAGCTCTTACCCACAAAATTGGAAGAGACCTTGTTTTTCCTTTGTAGTAGATATTGCTAGTATACTGGACCATTGTCCGACAGAAAACATGTAGACTATGTATACTTATGTAATAAAAATCTTATCAATGTTTATGATCTCAATTTACTTCTAGTAAATACATATGTTGATAAAAATTAGCGTCATTTTGAATTGCGTTATTAAGACGATGAATATGATTAATTTTAGTATCAAGTACCTAATTAGTTATTAATTTCTTGAAAATGTCTGATCTTTTGACAAAGAAAAACATGATAGCTGTTTAATAAATTACAATCGTAGTAGGTACATTATAATTATAACTATCAATTAACACTATCATCTGCTTAACGTACTTTTGATACAACCACAACGTCCAAACTACAAAACTCCCGTCACTGAACATCGAAAGCGGCGTACCAACGGTCAATTACACAAAGGCGTCGGTACATAATTCTATTACGATAAGCACATAAACGGCCAGACACATAGGACACGGTAGTGATTGTTCGCCCACAATAGTAAACGTGTAGTACTAAACTGGCCGGCTAGACGACGCAGTCAATACCAGACGATTGTGCTCAGAACTACTGTTTATTACTACATCTAACTTTGTTATTTACTTGGCAGTAATCGTACGAATATGCTACTATAAAATAAATTGGTTTGGTAAATTGTGTGGTCAGATTTGGTACTCATTTGGTACATGCCATTATCAGCCATGTATATAAACTGTCCTACTGCTGCGCACGGCCGTCACCTCATTATGAGAAGGGTAAGGCCATAATATTACTCCATCACGTTAAGCCGTAAGGTTGGATTTTGAAATCATTTGGGAGAGATAATTTATTGCATGGATTTATCTGTGAATAAAAAATATGTACAGCTAGTAAATATAATATATGTGTATGTTTAATTGTTAAACTTTGTATTTTAACTACGCAACCAATTGCCACGATATTTTGAATAGGTACGCTTTCATAATCAACAGTAATTCTTAGTAGACCGATATATATATATAGATAGAGATTAGCTTTTTTATTCTTACATCATTACTGAAGATCGTGTTTGCAAAAGGCTTTTCCTCTAGGTCTTTGAAATAGTCCTCCACGTGTTTCTGTCTACGGCATGTAGAGATAAGATCAAGCCGCCCAATTTAGGCACAGGCCAGAAAGCTCGGCTTTTAGTTTCGTTATTGGTCGAGGACTTAAAATAACAAAAAGCGGATAATAAACTTGTCAGCGACTAAGTGGTTGCGAGTGTATGAGCTCTATAATCCGTTTTTGTGTCTATCAGGGACGACTTAGCACACAACTTCGCATTTAGTTTATACATAGGTATTATACAATATTACCAGAAATATCTAACCTGGATCCGTCTTACATCGACCTTGGTAATGAGAAAACTCCATGACTTGAACTTATGTAAGCCGGTTGAAACGTCGAGGCAAATAATAAACGCGAAAGTTTGTAAGGATGATTTTATGGATGAATGTTAGTTACCCTTTCACGACGAAACTATTTAACGATTTTGATGAAAATTTGCATTGATATAGATCAACATCAAAATTACACATCTTTTTGTCACTGTAGCTGAGGCTGTAGTGGGTAGGCGAAGCCGTGGACACATACACATAAGTAAATACCTTACATTATTATGAAAACACTACAACTTGTGAATGTAGTCATACCAGCGATGTTTTTATACTAAATTATTACTTCGGAGTTATTAGTATGTACTAATACTGTTGTTAATACTAATAATGTTCAAATTATATATTTCCTTGAAACAGCAATACCGAAATTCAAATTAAATAGTTATTTACCAATTGGCTTTAGGCCAATGTGGACTGGTATTTGTTTATTCCAAATTTGCTACCAACGTAAAGCATTTAACAGTACCGTACACATTTAGCTTACCGTAAAGCACAAGCGAATGTGTTGATTCGAAGTTTAGAGGCACTACGTAGAATGTGAGAACTAACTTGAGTATGGGTAAATAATATAGGAACATAGTTTTGATGATATTACGTAATATCGCGTCACGGTGTTTGTGGTGCCTCTTCTTTGAAACGGCTCGACCGATGTATATATTATTCTGTATTTACTAGGAATATATAAAATTACATGTATATTTGACCAACAAGTTATGTACATTACAGAATACCATATAAAACAACCACTACTTTTTGTTGTTAATAGGTTTAAAAAATATTTCATGAAACCCTGACTCCTAAACTAGGTTTTGCTAACCGACGTGCTGTTTTGCAAATCGACAGTTAAAAAAGTGAAAATGAACCAAAAATTAAAGTTATACATATAAATTTAATAAAAAGAAATAAAAAATAAACACAGTTCTATTACCAGCCAGTTTTAAAACGATGTGGGTGTGCTGTTTCCAAATAAGTTAAGTTTCTTAGCCAGCATTGAATTTTGTTTTTGACATCATGTTTGCTTAGTTTAAGCAAAGATAGCTTTTTATTTAGCATATTATATAATTTGCAACCGAGGAAGTGTAGTTGTTTTTGTGCAATTGTAGTACGACACTTTATAGGAGGCATTACTGACGTGCCCTTTCGTCTTGTAGTGGCTTGTTGTATACATATATTAGTAAAAAGTCTATGTATGCGTAGGGTCAATCGGAGAATATATAATTGCCGAACAGTTAATACTTTACATTCTCTATAAATATCAGTCGTTGAAAACCACCGGGGCTTAAAAGTCATCTCTTTATGACCGCTCTTTGAGCTCTCTCTAGTTTCAAGAAAATAATCTTATAGGTTCCACCCTATACCGGTATACAGTACGCAATACTGGATTGACATTAGCTGGTATATACTAAACGTAGTGTTTCGTAATCTGCTGCCTGTCTCAAGTTTTTAAAAATATATATTAATCGCCTGACCCTCGCTATGAGACTTTCAAGATGCTTTTGCCAATCTAGTCTTTCGTTAATGTAGACGCCAAGGAATACCTTGGCGTATATGGCATATATGGACTCGAAATGACAAAACGTATGTTACTTAGTTTTTTCAAAATTGATTGTATAAAGATGCTTTGAGCACCAGTGTATAACTTCTGTAACAGCTGCTTCTATGTATTGTTTTGCTTTTTTCCAATCTTTACCATAGACCACCAGAGCCGTATCGTCTGCATATGGGTAAATGCTACGCTTCGGCATAGAAAGCCTGCAAAGGTCATTAATATAAATGATAAAGAACGTAGGGCCTAAAATACTTCCCTGTGGTACTCCAAAAGAAATGCTTTCTTCGTTACTTACTAAGGAGCCAATCTTGATACCTCTCATTGTACCCAGACCATAAGAGAGGTAATCCTTAAAAATGACTATTGCCACGGATGTCTATACGTTCCCGCTTTGACAAAATAATCGGGATAGACACTGTGTCGAAAGCCTTGGAGAGATCCTAAAAGACGCCATAGCATTTCAAGTCAAAGTAAAAAATAATTTATTCATCTAGGTGACAAGGTGATGCTTATGAACGTCATTTTTTTAAGTAAATTATTTAATGCTTCTACATTTACATTTACTGCCTAGTTCGCAAAGCAATAGGTAGAACCACGAGAAAGAACGGCCAATAAAACTCCTGGCCACTTTAATCGCCAGTGTTATGGTAAATATTTTGTTTTTGTAAGGAGCTGCAACTGTTTCACATAATAATAATAATATTCTACCACATTCACACAACACCATCTAGTCCCAAACTAAGCAGAGCTTGTTCTATGAGTACTAGACAATGGATAAACATACCTACATATTATATACTTTTTTTTTGTAAATACATACATATTATACATAGAAACACCCAGACGAAGACAAATATCCATGTTCACGCACACAAATGTTTGACTTGAGCGGGAATCGAACCCGCGACCTTCGGCGCGGTAGTCGCTTACACTACCGCTGCGCCAACATTGTAATTAATTACTTGTAAATAGTAAATAGGAAAATATATAATACTTAAACAATTTACAGTTACTAAATTAGTGCTGTAGTAGCCTTCCAATGTGAATCTTGTGTAACAGGAGCATCACTTACGCCTTATAATGTAGGCAACTCGCGATCATGTTCAGAACTATGGTGGAAATGTATGTTACAGAAAGTGACGGTATATGAATACACAAAAATTACAAAAAAGTTAGTATACAGCCCATGATAACGAGTTATCTTCATCTAACACTGTAGCAAATTTTAATAAAATTAGTGGAACTACAATGTAAATGTAGTAAGTTGAATGACCAAAAAAAAGGGCCTAAAAAAAAGGACATGAAAAAAAAAGAGATGGTGACATACGGGGCGCGTCTAGACTATTATTCAGTAGTGATGTGGTGGCGCCTTGCTCTCCAGAGACGCTTGCGGGTCTGAAGAGCAAGCATCCAGCGAACATTAATGATCTCTCCTTTCCTGAAGCTCCCGACAGTGAATCAGAACACCTGATCACCACGGCCAAGGACGTGTTAGCAGCAGTTTGCTCCTTCCGGAGTTGCTCGGCAGGTGGCCTTGATGCCTTGACACCACAGCATCTTAAAGATCTTGTGTGTGCAGGTGCTGGGGTGGCTGGCGATACACTCTTGAAGGAGTTGACTGCGCTAGTCAATATGATGCTCTCCGGTAATGTGGACGATGCCATCATTGACATCTTGTATGGGGCGAATCTATGTGCCCTTAACAAGAGGGATGGTGGTATTCGTCCCATTGCCGTGGGTTGCACATATCGGCGAATAGCAGCCAAGATATGCAATGTAATATAAATTTAATATAAATTTTACAGCAGGGAGCTATCAGAAAAATTCCAACCCCTACAGCTAGGTTTTGGTTCCAAAAAGGGGTTGTGAGGCTGCTATACATGCCCTTTCCACGTACCTTGGAAGTGGTGATGGAGAGGTCATTTTGAAGGTTGACTTGAAAAACGCCTTCAATTCAGTGAATAGGGACATCTTGTTGACACAAGCAAAATTAGAAACCCCCAAAATTTTTAAATTTCTTTGGCAATGTTACAGGTATCCCACAAAATTACTATATCAGGACAATCTTTTGGAATCTGCAGTTGGATGCCAACAAGTTGACCCTCTTGGACCAGTCATTTTTAGTTTAGCTATACAACCCATTATTCGACAAATAAATTCTAAATTTAATGTATGGTTCTTGGACGACGGGACCCTGGGGGGCGAAGTAGACATAGTATTGCAAGATTTGACTTATCTTAAAAATAAATTCGCTTCTATTGGTTTGGAACTAAATTATAGTAAATGTGAGCTGTTTGTAAATACAACAGACTCCACAAAAAAACATTCGATAATATCAAAATTTAATAATTTGGCATCAAACTTAAAAATTGTTGATAAGACTTATCTCCGCCTCCTGGGTTCTCCAGTATTTGAAGAATCTTTCGATTCTTTCTTAGAGGAAAAAATACAAAATTTTTGTGAAATTTCTGATCACTTATTCAAAATTAATATTCATTCGGCTTATACCATTATTCGATATTGCCTTTTCGTCCCAAAATTCACACATGCCTTAAGATCTTCCCAACTTTGGAAAAACAAATCACTTTTAGAACAAATCGACAAAATTATCCAAATTACTTTAAAGAGAATATTAAATGTGGATTTGAACGACCGAGCCTGGCTACAAGCATCTTTGCCCATACGTCTAGGTGGGCTCGGTATACGCAAAATTTCTAGTGTTAGTTTACCGTCGTTTCTATCTTCGGTCCACAGCACGGAAGAGTTAACTAGGAAAATTTTATTACCTACACTAGTTAACTCAGAAGTGTTGTGCAAAACCGAAGCTATAAACGCCTGGAAAATGGCGTGTCCAAGCACTGATTTGCCTACCAACCTATTCTCCCAAACACAGTGGGACGCGCCACTTTGTAACATAGTAAGAAAAAGTCTTTTGGATACATCTCTTAATGTTACAGAGCGTGCTCGCTTGCTGGCTGTGGGAGAGTGGGAATCCGGTCTATGGCTTCAGGCACTACCATCGTCTAACACAGGAACCATGTTGGACGATGAGACATTCCGTATTGCCACCTGTCTGCGTTTAGGTGCTCCGTGTGTTTCTCCGCATCGATGTCATTGTGGAGAAGACGTCGATAGCCTAGGACACCATGTGCTATCTTGCAGCAGAAGCGCTGGTAGAATTCCTCGTCATGCCCATCTAAATGACATAATCCGTCGTGCTCTTGTCGCGTGTGGCGTACCAGCCGTACTTGAACCAAATGATTTGGTACGTGACGACGGTAAGAGACCTGATGGTATGTCATTGTTGCCTTGGAAAATGGGTAGGCCTTTGGTGTGGGACGCAACCTGCGTAGACACCCTCGCGCCATCACATGTTCCAAGCACGGGAGGCCATGCCGGCGCTGCTGGTGCAACTGCGGAAACCCTCAAACGGCGCAAATACTGTAATTTAGTGAGTAATTACGTGTTTGAGCCGTTTGTGGTGGAAACGCTAGGCTCATGGGGTCCGAGCGCTCGTTCTCTTTTCCGGGAAATTTCTAAACGATTAATCGACGTCTCACGTGACCAGAAGGCTGGTTTATTCTTTGCTCAAAGAATCAGCATTGCCATCCAGCGTTGCAATGCTGCCAGCCTTCTGGGCACGTTACCTGATGACATTGATGCGGAGGCATTTTACGACGCCTAAACCTTGTAAATATATTCACTTTTAGATTTGTTTTATGTTTTTTTTTTGTATTAGATTAGGTTAGATTAGATTAGATTAAGCTTCAGTTACAAAATTATGTTTTATTATTATGTTCCAAATTAAGTTATTTACCTAATAAATAAAATACATGAATATTAATTTAATAGAACTAGAGATATTATATTTAAAAAAAAAACTGAAATGCAAGATATCTATATAAATTCAGAATAAGTACAAAGATCAAGAGTTGGGTAGTGTAAGTGATCATCTATCCTTATCACTGAAATAATCATTAATGGTATAATAACCTTTCCTAATAATTTAAACTTCCTGTCTAACTTTTGTATGACGGTCTATGTAAGATTTGCAACAGCATCTTCTGTTGAAACACCCTTAAACATAACGTACTGGTTTTGGGAGATATATTCATCATCAGCCTTTAACAGTCCACTGCTGGACTAGGCCTCTCCTTTGAAAGGAGAAATTGGCCTACTATACCACGCTGGCCAAACGGGTTGGTATAGGGTTTGTATCAAGTTTTCCTTCTCTTATAGTGCAGTTCTCTGCACAATATACTCCCTCTGTCGGCTCTTACGTCACCCATGGGATGATATGGGGTAGTGACATTCCGTATTCTTCTTCACCACACGGACAATAGGGGATATATTATATGTCTTTAAATATTTCGACAAGGCATTATTCAGAACTTTGACTGCACGGTTGGCGTAGGGGTTTAGGCGGCAGCCTCACCGCTCGACAATACGCTGAAGTGTTGTGGGTTCGATCCCCACACGAGACAACACTTTGTGTGATTCATAAATTGTTGTTTCGAGTCTGGGTGTTCATTGTGTCCGTTAGTTGTATGTTTGTACAGTCCCCCGCGACACAGGATTTAGTCCTATTGCGGGAGTTGTCTTTAAAAAAAAAAAGAAAAAGAACACGTTCCAAAATTTTCGACACTGTGGTGAGATCCGATATAGGTCTGTAATTTTCGACGCATGTGCTATCACCACTCTTACAAACTGGATGGACGAGAGCCTTCTTAAATGCCAGTGGAAATACACCCATAACGAGAGAGAGATTACAGATATGTGTAATCGGCGACCTTTTTGGAGTGTTTGTTGATATTTGCACTGATGTCATCCCATCCAGTGGCGCAGTCAGAACGGAGACCAATAATAATATTTTCTATTTCTCTTTCATCTACAAGAAGAATAACTATCGAGTTTCCTTGAGAAATACAGTGTCTTGTTTATGCCGTAATTGCTATCTGAGGCTATGTTGTCAGCTATTTTTTTTCCGATGCTAGAGAAATAATGGTTTACTTCATTAATCGACGTCATTTTATCAGTTTTAAGTTTGAGCAATTCGCTAGCAGAATTTGGGATACGTTGAGTATTTGTTACTTTTTTAATAACATCCCAAGTAGCTCTAGAATTATTTTTTGCCCTGATAAACTCATTTTTCTCGTAAGCCAATTTTATACTACGCAGTAAGTTGCAGCAGAAATTTCGGTGTCTAGTGTATGTGGTTTTTAGAATTTGGTTTTGAGGGTCTTTTCTGAGGTTCACGCGCATTTTATCTATTTTGGATGCAACGCAGCAGACCAGTTGTAATCCAAGGCTTTATGACACGGTTCTCACGACGAATCTTAATAATTTTGCTATGTTTATGTACAATAGGTCTTAAAAGGGATATGAATTACTTGCAGTGGAGTTGGGATCTGTATCAGATGAGACACTTTTAAAATCCGTGTTATCGATTTCATCTTTGATAGATTTAAAATTTGTTATTGTTTTAGTTGGTACTAGTGTTTGGGAATATTTGTTGAAAATTAAAAAATAATGTTACAGGATGGTCTGTAACCGAAGATTGTAAAATAACAGAAGTGGAAGGCAAATTTGTTTTAAAAATATGGTCTAAGCAATTTTTTTGTCACGTTGGGTATGTATGTGCCGGAAAGAAACCTAGAGCCGCAATAAATGTGAGATATTGATTGGCATGGCGATCATTATTATTTTGTGGTTTGATGTCAACATAAAGGTCGCCAATTAGCACTTTATTTTTATGGTCACTAAGAGATCTAAATGTGTTTTCTAGCGAGTGATAGAAAGGTTCTAAAACATTATTAGATGGAGAGCGATGAACGCAAATAACAGCTGTGGCAGGAATGAGAATAGCTTTTACGTTCTACGTAGTTAGGATATAACATTTCTTTTTTGGTTGGCAGAACGCCAGTATTTTTTTATTTTAGAACTTGTGAAATAGAGGACGTTCCTGTCGTGATGTGCTATGTTAATTGTCATACTCCGGGCCATTGCGTGTACAATGTACAAAGAACTCCAATCCAACTTGGGTCAGTAACCCAGCATCCAACTTCGGCTATCCCGATTATAAAAGCGCAAATCTTGTAACGGTTTATTACATAACCACGGTAAGAAATAAACAGAAAATATTTTTTGCAGACAAAAGCAAGACAGACAGATAATAAAAGGATACATTTGTATATGTATTAAAATACTTCAAACAAATAAACAGACAAAGACACATAAGTGTAACGTTGATAGGTATCGTTACTTTCCCGAAATATGTAGCTAAATTACAGTCATCTCATATTAACTAGTTGTAGGGGAACCCATGAAGGGATTTCGGGCTTTACTCTAGCGCGTCAGATTTTGATAGCATCTATGTCATACGTATTAAAAAAAAAGTAGTAATGTTAATCTGATCGTTTGCATAGTGGAGGTAAGATTTTCAAATGAAAAAAATAGAAAAATTAATCGAGCCTGCCAGATTTTCTAAAGGGATGATAAGTGAACGTAAAAAAGCCTCTCATTGAATAATCTGATTTAGGGGTAACGCAAACGCGTCCCCCCTGTGGGATTTCCACCTTGTCGTGGTGGAGTGAGGGGTGGACGGCGCTCAGTAACCGTTTAGGATAACGACGGTGAAGCTAAGCGAGATCCTAGGAGTGGATGCTCCGCGTGGGCTTGATGGAGGCCTGCGTAGGATGCGTCCAAAGGTGTGGGTGCGGGGGACAGTTCTATCTGTCCCTCGCAGTCGGGCGCGGTCGCAGGAGGAGAGGCGTGTCGGTATTGCGTTGGCGCGCGCCCTATCTCCCGCGACCAAATGGGGGCGCAGCATTTGTTGTGTAGGAAGTAGCTGCAGGTAGTAGCTGCAGAGGAAGAGGAGATGCGGTGTTTTCAGGTCACAGTCCTCCCTATCCTCTACGGCCGTTTTAGTGCCTGCGGACGGCGAGCGCTGGGGCTGCTCCCCGTCCACCAAAAGGCAAGGACGCGGCGTAGTGTCCGCGCCACCTCCCAAGTCGTAACGAGACGGGGCCCGCCAATACCAACGGCGGGCCAATCCCAGGCGGAGTCACGGAAAAGTATGCTATCCGCCTCCAAACACCTCCTCCGCCAGTCCCAAGCCCGGTCGAACACACTCTGGCCGGGTTGGCGTCGAGATGAGATGGCTCATAAGGAGAGTTTCCACCGTAGTGAACAAAAAAAAGAAGATGTTACGCAAACTCGTGGCCATTATTAGAACGTGCAAATCTTGAATGAGTGAATTCGCCATTTTGAAATATTCAAGCGCATCAGATTAAGATATATATGCTTCATCCTAACGTCCTAGACGTGCTTTCTCATAATCTGACAATTATCTGGCGGGATAAAGGCACAGCTCAGTTTAAAATTTTTGAAAATCTATAGCCGCGCTCCCTACTGATTATAAAATTATACATTATTTACATTTTTATGTTTTTATCATCTAAGCTTTGCAACCCAATAGGTCTCTATGACGCTCGAGTAAATCTCAGTTAAGCATCGTGGGCTCCACTACTATAGTATTTATTTTCCAGCAAAACGGACGGATATTGCCGTTCAACTATAAACATGCACCAGTTTATTAATATTGCAGTGGACTGTTAGGAATACCAGCTCAATGTCGGGACGATGCTGTTTCTCTGACAGTTACAAATGCGACTCGTTAATAGAAGTTACTTCAGGTTATTTATTAGGACCTAGTACCATCCATCCACTTGTTTTACTAAGTCTTAGGTTAAGGCCAGACATTTTGTTCACGTCGAAAATTTCGTAGCCAGTTTTTTGTACCTATCTGAATGTATTTGTACCATATTTATTTGGCAGTATAGTCGAATATTCATTGTACTCTACGTATCCTATACTGTAGGTTACTGCTTTCGGATTTTTTTATTACTTGATTTTTTATATTTAAAACAAGATTCTCTCTGTGACTGCCTCCAGTAGATAGCGTATGCGTCTGTTTATCCGGGGTTCGATTCCCGGGTCGGGCAAAAATTTTACTGAATATTTCTGAATTCTCAGTAGCAGCACGGGGTCTGATAATGTGCCCGATAACGGCAAAAGGCTCGCCCCCTATTACGTGAGACCTAAAATTCATAACATAGTGAAATGCGGGTAAAATATTACACTACTGCCTACCCCTTGGGTCCTCCCAAGGTCCTCCCATACAGGTGTAAATCTATAAAAAAAATATCTAAATATCCAAAGTTTCACGATATGTTTGTTTCCTTATTGTCTAATGAAACTTAAAGCTAAGCGCACACACTATTCCAACCTGATTTCACTGAATATTAGCTTTTCCACAAAAGAGTGTAGCCTTACCGCCGCAAACCAAAGAGATAGTGACAATCCATGGCTTAGCCCAGTGCCAATATTCAAGGGTCACTACTCCCCATAACGAATCGTATGTCAAAGAACTTTAATACAACTGAGACTGTCGTGTGTTTGAGCCCGATATATTCTGCATGATAGGTTAGGCCTCTAGGCTATCGTTCCTCTTCAAACAAAGTAATTAACTAGATATTCTAATAAAAGCTTTTCGATTACATAGCGCCAGAAATACATTGAAAAATATAGGGTGTAAAAAGACCCCTTATGAAAACTGAAACCCCATATTGTACTAATCATTACAAACATGTTTTACTTAGGCACCATACCTAGGAAATTCCTGGTTCGGGAGATATTGATGCTCAAAGTGACGAAATCTTTTTCTCATCATCAACAGTCCTATGTACTGTCCCACTGCTGGGCACGGGCCTCTTCTCACTATGAGAAGGGTAAGGCCATAGTCCACCACGCTGGCCAAGTGCGGGTTGGCAGACTTCACATGTCTTACGAGAACATTATGGAGAACTCTCAGACATGCAGGTTTCCTCACGATGTTTTCCTTCACCGATAAGCAAGCGATAATTAACAATTTAATACGCACTTAACTCCGAAAAGTCATTGGTGCGTACCGTGGATTCGAACCCGAGACCCACTGCGTAGCAGTCTGTCGGTCTCTCCACTCGGCTATCGCTGCTTTTTGTCTTTATCTCAATCTTTTTCTAATTATTCCAAAATCGTGTTTTGAATGATAAATATAAACTTTCTTCCAAATAAAAATAAACAACATTTTCAATATTTAAAAAAAAAGGGCTTTAAAGTTCCCTCAACGCAGTGTATGCGGTACTAGCAATCAGCTGCGTACATTACTCTCGGCCGCGCGACCACGTGATCATAAATTGCCGCCGTTAGAGCGGTTTCAGATTAGAGTTTTATACGCGCGTATAAGCTCGTTTTTGGAAGCGCATTTAGGCAACTCGTACGAGCGTTGATGCGCTTTTATCTCGTATAAGCTTGAGCCGTCAGAGTCTATGTTGACACTGACACGATGTCACTACCATTTCGAGCGAACATTCCGAAATATGCCCGTTTACGCGAGTTCGGTTTTTTGAAGCTCGTAATGTTGCGCGCGTGTAAGCGCATATGCTGAAACGACCGTATACACGCAGAAAAATACGCTAATCTGAAACCGCCCTTAGGTATCAGCCGACGTTCACGCTGTAGGTAGATACGGCCGGTGTAGGCACGATGCATTTTGCGCGCCATACATTGCGGCTTACAAAATGCGCCTATGTTTTTAAGCTTAAAAAAAATTCGTTTCCCAGGTATTATTTTCGCGTAGTGTGACTTCGCATGATGTGCAGAACAAGTAAACTTTGGCTTGGTGATGGGTCTGTTTACACCCTGTATATACTGGTGGGGTCATGATTTCAAATGTAATTTTATTTTATCAAAGCTTGTCAGCAATCTTTTTGCTGTTTGCGTAGCAATAATCTGTGTCATAACGTCCAGTATTTTTTCCTTATCCAAGCAAAGCTGCGGGCTTAGTCAGTGTACAATATAACTAGAATATTGTTTAAGACTCTATTAATCTGGTTAGCTTTATATAAAGTATTTCATGAATGACCTCGTTACGTAACTGAGTTACGACTGTAATAATAGTATTGAAAGGAGGAGAGGTAGGGGAGATTGGGTAACAGTGGATCACGGGGTACAGTGGATAATTCACAATAACTCAGTATGTGTTACGCTTAGGAACACAATCAAACTTGTTCTTTCCGCTTGTCCATCCCCCTCCCTAACGTACTAATCGTCAACGCGGTGTCAAAGCTAGAAGTCGCGCTGCTATAGTCCACTCAGTAGGTAAGTAACAAAAGTATTTTTCACATGGTTTTGAAAGTTGTTTTATATCTGAGTGAATAAGAAATCTTAATGTTTTATTGTGTCGTAGGCTTGTTATATGTATCCTAAGTCTTATGTAAACTGCGTATTTTTTCTTTGCGATTGGTAGTTTTTTTTTATGATATTTTTATTCCATAACCGCCATTGGGTCACAATGAATCATTTCGTTTTGGGTCACAGTGAACTACTAATCCGCTGTGACTCGCGGAACTGAAATTCATTCGTAATTTATTTTTAGGGAAAATGTACTGCAATTGAGTTAGAATATACATTTTAATCATGATGCAGTTCATAAAATATTTATCGATGACCAAGAAAAGAATATAGTCGATTATATTCTTAAGTGGAGTCAAATGTTCTATGAACTGACTATTGCAAACGTTCGACGGCTAATTTATGAAGTACCGGTAACGAATAAAATAAAAGTACCAGATAAATGGCATGGAAGTAAGGTATTGAGTATCTGTGTAACCTTAGAAAAAGATATAATGGATTATCTTTGCGTACTCTTAGTCGATTCACTGTCACCCATGCAATGATCCAAAGTGACCTATTTCCGGGACACACTGGATCATTTCTCATTTTTTAATCAAGTCGTTGTATCTTGTAACTTTATGTACTGAAAGCCTTGAAATGACTCTTTCTTTAAAGATTAATAACTAATACTTTGATTTAATTTCAGAGATTAATAATTCAGGCATAAACTTTCCAGTTGCACTGTTTGAAAAAAAAAGTGATCCACTGTTACCCACTCTCCCCTACTCTTAGCCGAAATTCCTGAAGACCCCTCTTGAGGAATTTATTTATTTCTTAATTCTTTAAAAGAGATCAAAGAACTTAGTTTGGGAAATAAGGCCTTTGTGTAAATAGGCTGGCTCAAAAGGGTTCAATTATTTTTTACACGATTACGGCCCTGGCATCTAACGATCATGTTGATAAATTTATGTATTTAGTTAGATCTGGGTTTCCTATTTATTCATATATCTATAATTTTCGAGGTTTAAAAAAGCCACAGTTCCACTGCTACTTGCCACGATTTGAGTCTTAAAGAACAGAATGGTATCTCGTGTTAACTAAAAGACAGCGTAAAACAATATTTTAAATCTTTGCAATAAAAATATATATTAAGAAGTAGCCGTACTCGTATTTGAAGAGTAAGAAAACACTTTTTCGTTAGGCTATTGCATTTTCCTCTTTCCCGTTCTTATCTTATTAGTTAAGAAGATTATTTTGTGCAAGTAAAACATTCCTACTTTTCGGGTTTCGTAAGGAGTACTTAATAGGATGAAAACCCCTTGGGTACTTCAATTCTTGCCTTAACGTTCAACGGCCGACTTATGTTTTAATGAAATAGTTTCCTTAAACTTATATGTAAACTTATGGATCTATACAATTCTCAGTAGCGATATGACAAAATTATTTACACGGCTTGCAAATGTAATCCAGAACAATTACCTAATATTTACAATGACGCTTATCAAATAAATATTTTACCATTGAAAAAGTCATACTATGCAAACAAAATACTCACGACGGTGGTGATAAATAATATTAAATATTTTGCCCTATCCAAAAATCACTTCCAGCATTTCAATGCTATGATCACCACTTTGCTGATTTAGACACCTTACTTTCGTAAAGCTACGAAATTAAATATTTGACATTCGGCCGGTTTCTGAATTGAGAATTTCGCGTTGAGAACACTTTAAACACTAATTATATACCACTTAATCAATTTTCTGTTTCACAAAAAATTGTTTTGACACCTTTTGAGTATTTGTGCTTGTAAAATCTTAAATTTGACACAACATATGATCAATTCATGATCAACTCCATATCAACTCTATATTCGCGTTTCTGAAAACATTTGACATTTGTCAAACCTCACTTAGCACTGATAAATTGAGAAAAAAATAATTACACTACTTTGGTCTTTTAACCCGTGATCACGAGTAATATGACAGCCAGTATGTCAAAATGTCCACACTACCGTTGCCAAGCAGCGGCTACGTCATACTGACGTCTACACAACAAGAAGGCCGTTAAACAGAATTTATTAGAAAAAAGGTTCAAAGCCTATTCAATATTTGGAACAAATAGATTACAACATTATTAGGAACAAATCGAAGGGATAGAAAATATAAATAAAAGATTTCCGTGTTAAATTAATCCAAATAATTACGCTGTGGCCTCCAAGGAGGTATAATTTTATATACCTCCATGGTGGCCACCATGGAGGTATATAGAATTATACCTCAAATATACCTGGCCACAAATATTTTGTATTAAAAATAAAACAAACTGCCTTGGACATAACATACACGTTCCGTTTTCACTAAGATACCGAATTGAACAAATTCAACAAACTATTGATTAAAATAAAATAAACGTTGAAATTATTTTAAATACAACTTTATTTTGACTTTTTATTTGTTTCCGTATAAAAATAATTAACTGAAAAGTGTGCTTCTTTGTAAAATGTTAATTAATACGAATTTATGGTTAGTACCGGTTTTTTTACTTGTATTGGAACGTACTAGTGTTGTTTGGTTTAATTTATTCATGATTTGAAGAAAACTCAAATGAAAGTGCTTTGAAAAAATATCACTCTGACCTGTGAAACAGAAAAAACTCAAGTTGACTTCAATTAGTTCAAAAATTTTTAACTGATGTAAGCTGAAATTCTCAATTCAGAAACCGGCCGTCTATGTAAGTAGTCTTTTTCATATCTGCTTATTCTTACATTTTACTCTGAATAAAAGCCGGGCTCATACTGTCCTAATATCAAATGAATTGCGTGAATATAACCCTATACATTAAGGTTACTAAATTCTCAGCCAGCCTTACGTGCCGCGTTCTTAGAAGGGGATTTCGTCCACATAAGGAAAACAAAATAATGAAAAAAATCGGCATAGAAATAAGTGGTTGGGCGTACATCACAGAGCTCTACTTATACTGAACCCCTGAAGAGTAGCGACACCAAATAGCGGGGAACGAATTAATAATGAAACAAAGCGGCTTATATTTCGCGCTGTGAGTGGGTAAAATCGACCTTATGAGCTGCAAGATACGATCTTAATTGGTGGTAGCGTGGTTAGTATTTAGTGCGGCTGTGGATGCGCCCGCGGCTGCCTGCCTGCGTCACTGAAGCTCTTTGTTTCAGCTGAAGAGCTGACTCTAATAGCTTGCACCGGATCCGCGCTTAAAAATGGACTTTTAAATATTTTATGAAGAAGTCGGGCGGACGGGTAAAAGTTTTAAATTTACATATCTACCGTATGCACACATGAATGTATGTATGGACTAATTTTTTTGTGTTTATTACCTGTAAATAAATTACTCCATGTAGCGTGGATTGTGGCGGCGCGCCGAAACTTTACTAACTGGAAAAGGTGTCGCATGAAAACTTGAGTATTGCTCCTACTGCTTTATCATTTCCTTTGAATGTAAAGGCATCCTAACTTTTGCCCGTGACTACGCTCGCGTGGGTGACGGTTAGCGCTAGAAAAGGTAGTTTATGTGCTAGTCTGAGGTATATATGTTATTCCTGACGTGTACAGAGGTAGAGGCGACTTTCCCAATGTGTTAATGGTTTTACTTGAATGTAACGACAAGGGGTTATACAAATTAGGAAACAAATACGGCACTATAACAGAACTATTTTCAAGAAATCAGTTCACTGTGTGTGACTCAAAATTTTTAGATATTGACATGGTATCACCCGAAAAGAAATCACTACACCAAATAGCCAATGCACAATCGACCTCTGGTGGGCAAGGCTATAAAAGATGCCACTGCAAAACCAAATGCGGCAACAAAAAGTGCCTCTGCAAAGCTGCTGGTATTTTTAAGTTGTTCTAATAAATAGTTTATGGTACTTTATAAAAGTGTGATTTATAATTATAATAACATTCATTAAATTATAATATGCAACTACTTATTGTCTGTTGTTAAAAAAATGTTCCTGATTGTTCCTATTATATTAAAAATTGTACTCCTAATAATTTGTGTTAATTATTACAATGTGATTTATATGAATAAAAAAACTCTCAACGTTTCTTTTTATTGAAAGTTTTTTTAATATCTAAATAAGCTCTGCCGATAGCATGCCGGCTACAACTATGTACAGCCAATCCCTGTTAGATAAAACTACGACACGCGCTGCTGCTGTAGACGCTGTGAGTCATACTCGCTAGTAGACCTGCAGTAGTTCAGCAGCACCTGGCGCTCACAACCTGCAGAGGCGCGTGCCTCGCTATGCCCTCCACCCCGCGCCGCTGCTGCAGATGCTGTGAGTCATAAGTGTGACGCGGGGCAGGCTTGGCGGGACACGCATCTAAGTTTTATCCAACAGGGATTGTCTGGACCTAGTTCTAGCCGGAATGATATCGGATAGAACTAGTTTTATCCAACAGGGAATGGCTGGACCTAGTTGTAGCCGGCATGATGAAGGCTAGACCTAGTTTTACCCGAAAACAATCGGCTCGTACTAGGTTTAACCAAGAGTAAGTGGCTATACCTAGTTCTAACCGGCTAAAACTAGGTGTAGCCGTACTTCGGGTATTAGCCGTAACATATATAATAAATATCTTGTGTGCGTGAGTATGTCCCTGAACTCCTCTCAAGCGACTGGACCGATTTTGATGAAATTTTTTGTGTGTGTTCAAGGGCCGAGAGAATGGTTTAGATTCACAAAAAATAATCCATCCTTATAAACATTCAAGTTTAATAGTAGTAAGTTTGTTGAATGTTATAATATATTATCTGATTAAGATTTGATGAATGAACTTGCTTATAGTGTTTAATGCCACTTATCAATACAACAAATATTTTCCTAACCAAATCAGACATTTATTGTCATTTTATTCGAATAGTTTCCCAATCTGACAGATAACCTGCTCAAGCAATGCTTTTAAAAATATTAGCGGAACATTGGAGTTAAATAAATTATAGTTAAATATATATATAGTTAGTAAATTGGCGGCATCCGAGGAAATAAATCTGCATTTTACACGAATGGCTGGCAGCTAAACTTTAAATTCAGTCTCACCTCTCAAATGTTTAACCTGGCCAGTTAGCCAACTTGTTTGGAAGTTCCGCAGTAAATATTTGTTTTATTTTTCTGCTCCGTTAGATTATAAATGCGTGATATCCAAACATTCCAGCAAAAGCCCGGTTTAGTATCGTAGCTCAACGTCAAAACTTTGCTACCTTTTGTTTATGATAAAGTTGGGACCCGTTGTGACACCGGCAGTAAGTGGAAAAGTTATAGGTATGGAATTCTTGTTTATTTCAGATAGTTGTAGCCACCAACACTAGATAATTTGTTTAGCAAATTACCACCACGGTCGGCTACTCATTCATTTAATAAAATACGCGATGTAACTCGCAAACTTTTAAATTAATTATATTGTTTGGAAGCAAAATAACAACAACGTTTGCGAGAGCCGGCAAAAGAGAGCAACTATCTTAACTTATAATCTTCTCGTGTACACTTGTTATGAAAACTTAAGGTTTATTATGCAGAAGCACGGTATGGTTCACTTTGTGAACAATTTACTAAGGGTTTATTTGAGAAACGCGATATTCAGTTATGTTTGTTAAGCAGCTATAGATATATCTGATCTAGAATTCCTGGAACGAGTCACAATCGGATCAGAGAGTTTACGTGTCTTTGAAGCGCATATATAATTCAGTTGATGCATGAACAACATAAATACTTGCGGCAATGCACATCGTTTTTCTCGGCGTCCAGTTGGTCAGCAAAACTAGGAACGTTAAGACGTATATTATTCATGGGCCATACCTCTAGTGCCGGTGAAGTTCCAGTCGGAGTCGTGTGTGTGAGAACTCCGGGCGTAGGGCGCGGACCTTCATCCGACCCTCCGACACTACACAAATACACAAATAAAACCTCCTTACAAACCAAACCAAAGCCTTTAAAAATCTTTCTTAAGAGCTTGGAATAAGTAAAAAGTCGTACTCTGTTCCGCCTTTAAAAAGTTTCCTTGGTAGGCTTCTCGGGAACAATTTCGAAACTTCGAGACATTTTTGTATAAGAAAAGTTATCCAATCAATTTTTTAATTGCGTCTCTTTAAAATTATGGGAGTGAACGGAATTTTATTACCTTCCATATTTTATTATAAACAGAGTTGAAACTTTTTGTTAAAAGCCTTCTAACAATTTGACATATTTTCTGATTTATTAATGCTATTGCTGTATTACTTTTACTCACAGTCACTATTAAATATTCAGATACTCCGTATGCCTGATCTTTGGTATTACTGACGAAGCACTGATATACTCCTTGGTCGTCTTTCTGAGAATTTTTGATATTTAGTCTTAGGCCGTCGTCAGATATCTTGACTCGTTCATTTGGCTTCATAACTCTCGCGTCGTGTACCCAGTAGACAAGCTCTATTGGATGGCCCGACACTTTGCATTCGAATGTGACGTCTGCATTCGGCTTTGTTCGCAAGACTTCGGGTTTTATTCGGACGGAGATGGGCTCTGTAACAAGAGGAAGAATATCTTCGATAAAAAAGCGTAATGTGTTATTCGTTCATTGCTGTCAGTAATAAAATTTTACGATTAGCCCAATTAGGGCCGTAATATGGAAGTAAAAAAAAAGAGTTCAGAAAAAGGAAACTCTTAACATAAATTAAGCGGATGTTCTTCACGTATTCTGAGGAGGGCGTCTTTATTCGTTCCTTTTTTCCGCGTATTTTCCCTTTGTAATTATAATATAGGTAGGTACGTGTTTATTGTTATTAGGTTTTATGGTGTTTTACATTATTTGGGCAATATATAGGATAATGTTTCTTAATTTAATTAATAACTCTGGTAGAACCGTCATTTTATGTAGTCGGCGTAATTCGAGAGTAACAAATTTTTTTATCATCTTCGAGTTAAAAGCTGCTGTATTAGCATCGTAAGTAAAGCAGAAATGTCTCCAAATGACGCAGGATTACGTACAAATTATGCGATGTCACATTATACAAATGCGAAGACACCGTAGTGGTTACGTAGTCCTGCTCTTTATTATAGACACATAGACATAACTTCACGCCTTTTATCCCCGAAGGGGTAGGCAGAGGTGTATTACACACCTACACTTCGCCAGTTACGTTTCCGTGGCAATGTAATAAGGGCGAGCGTATGAGCTCTTTATTATGCAATTCTTGAAAATCTAACACTCACAAAATATTGACTTTCAACAGAGATTTCGTTTGTGACCGTCACAAAGACACAGTCGACAAAATACCTACCCAAGGTAGAAAAATGTTCTGAAGAAACAATTACGTAGATATGTTGACCCTACGTCAATATTATGTGTAAGAGTAATACTTCTCTAGTCAAGCCACCCAGCCCATTTATGCTGTTACTAACAAGGTTCTACCGTTACATGTACCTACTCGTATGTTTATACACTAAATCTTTTGTACAGACAGACATGAATTTCATCATTTCATCGCAGAGCCTAAACATGTGAAGCCTTAGAAGAATTCCATTCTCATAAAAAGTGTTTTAAAGATTGTTTGGAAGGCTCTACGAAAATCCGGGAAAATCTAGTCATACATACCTAATTATATACACAAAATTACTTGTTCTGACTGTCATATCATCACAGAGCCAAACCTCAGAAGCTAGAAACACGCAATTTGGACAAAAGGTTCGTTTTATGACGAAGGCACTTATTATGTAACGATTTTTTAATAGTCCACCCATAAATATTAAAAATGGGTTGAAAGTTTGTTTGAAATGTCGCTGATTTCGAATGTAGGTCAACAAAAAAGTAGTAAGCAACTACAGCTCTCGGTAAGATTCTCACCTGTAACAATAAGAATGAAGTGCACGGACTCTCCCCCTTCAGTGTTGTTGAGCCAGCACACGAAGCGGCCGGCGTCCTCTCTCTGCACAGACTGCAGGCTCAGCAGGCCGCCGCCAAGGAGTCTCGTCCGAGTCCACAGTGGCGTCTTCTCTATGGGAATCAGCTCTTCGTAGTGTTCGCGAAACCACCTGGTGAAGGGAAAGAAAAACAGTTAAAGCACGGATCCTAAGAGGCTCTTAACAAATAGTTCGGGATGCTTATAAAGTTAAGAAGTATTCTTTTATCGCCGATTGTTCCACGTTTAGTTACGATCTCGCCTGATCTTTCTTTCTTTTGAACACGCTTTTATTAGCTTCCGTTGTATATATGTATGTATATATGTGACGGAAACTTTGAACGTGATTTTGACCAACTTTAAAACGTCGGATTAGTTTCAAACTTTGCATATATAAATGACAACGACAACAATGACTGAAAGTAAAAAAAACGAACTAAAATATGACATAAAAATCGCATTAAGAATGAAAAATTAATAATAGTTTAAAAAACTAAAAAAACACGCTTTTATAAAATCCAAATTAAGAAATTAAAAATAAATTTAAATTATATTTATCATTATTTATTGCAATGTACAATAAGCGTGGGCTCCTTTCCACTTCATCTATTGACACCCCACGCTTTTTATTACCTATATAGTACTATGCTTCAATAATGTATAATCTGTGGCTAATTTATTCTTTTCAGAAAACGATAAACAGAACCACGTTACAGCATTGTGACTTTAAATTCTGTTTGAAAAAAGTAAAGAGATGCGGCTACAAACTACCTTGTCCATAGTTCATGCGCTACCTATAAGTTTTCAATTAAAGTTTACAAGAAAATATGAACTGTAACTTATTGCACCATAAATATTTCAGCTATTGTATTTTCTATTTGTATCAGCTGATCGAAGATTGTAGTATATCTTTTTTTCGCAGCTTGACGAAGTATGTCGTTAAAAGTCATTGATTAAAAATATGTGTAAAATCAGATATTAAATAAAAACCACAACAGTGTGTGTCAAATTTCATACAAAGTGCCCTGAGCTCGTGGCCTTTTTTGCCCCATGAAGGTTGATTAAAAAAGGGTCCAAACCATTACACATCCTCAATTGTATCCACTGCCTCCGTGGTCCAGTGGATAGCGTATGTGACTGCTGATCGGAGGTCCTGGGTTCGATTACCGGGTCGGGCAAAAGTGTTACTGGGTTTTTCCGAATTATCAGTAGCAGCACGGAGTCTGGTGATGTGCCCGGTAACGGCAATAGGCTCGCCCCCTATTACGTGGGACCTAAAAATTCATAGCGAAATAATAATAATAATTATTTATTTATTTATCTTCCTACAATAATAGTATATATAATTCTAGGGTAAGTAAGTACTAGATTATAATGGGTGCCTGTACTAGGTTGGACCTGTGCCACAGGCGGTAAGAGCACTTTCATATGTTTATTATGTTTACTACTAATTAAAATGTATATACTAATACTTATTACTGCCTACACTATTTATAGAGTTACATAATTACATGAATACCTACAAGACTAATGCATAGTTCGGAGTTATTTTTATAATATAATATGCAATAAAAATAACTCCGAACTAACTAACCGAAATGTGGGTGTAATACCTATTACGCCTCTGCCTACCCCTTCGGGGATACAGGCGTGAGTCTATAAAAATATATATATAAAAAAAATCTATCCATTCTAATTTTCATTATACTCGGTTCAGCGATTTTGGCGTAAAAGAGTATCAGGCAGACAGACAGATTTTCATACAAAAATATTAGTATTGTACGAGAGTGGATTAGGCAATGGCTTACTCTGTCTAAGACTAGAACACTTTACTAACTAGCATTATTGTAAGCTTATCACAGGAAGTTAATTAAATTTCAATATAGGATAGTATTCAAATAAGGTTCTTAGGAACTAGGTATTATATTATTATAGTCTAGATATTAACTATCGATAACGTTTGTTGTTGAGAGGTTCCGAACATTGCCAAGATTAACGTATGTTATAAACTCAGCAATTGAATTCATATAAGAGTAATACTAAGTAAAATATGTATGAAAGTTAAACTACCTTGTAATTTAAGAACCGTTTGTAGTGATGTTTTACCTATTTATTAAAAATTCCAAACTTTTAGAGTTAAAAAAAGCAAATGAACTTACGTCTAGTACCTAATAGAGTTGAAACAAATTCGAATAATTCTGAGCGCGGCTACTAGTATGTTAGGTCGCAAGCGACAGAGCCTCGAGGACGAACTTGATATAATTCAAACATTATTATTGATGGATCCTCGTTGGGTTAGGACTCCCGTAAGTCCCTTATCCTTATCATCCATCTAACGCTTCAAACTATTGCCTCGATTTGGCCAGAGTCACGCGATGCAGGGACTAGTTTAGCACTAGTGTTAGATAGCCAAGCTTTGAGTTTGAGAGCTTTTACTTTTTTTTTTTTTTAAAAGACAACTCCCGCATTAGGACTAAATCCTGGATCGCGGGGGACTTTACAAACATACAACTAACGGACACAATTAACACCCAGACTCGAAACAACAATTTATGAATCACGCAAAGTGTTTTCTCGTGTGGGGATCGAACCCACAACAATTCGGCGCAGTGACAAGTAATGAGGCGGCCGCTTAAACCACTACGCCAACCGTGCAGTCTAAGAAACTTTGAAACAAGCTTTGAAACTTTGTTACACGGTTTGTAAATAGTTCTTATTCGTTTTCATTTTTAAGACGATTTCCAAGATGGACATAATTCCTGCATCGAAGGCATTCAAAAAACGGAATTCGATTACAGAATACCCAGATTTGTAATTATACAAAGTGCTGTCCCTTGTAGGCAGCGAACCAATGATATGCGGTGTACCTACTGGCAATGTCTACTCGAGCATATGACAAACCACTGCGTAATCAAAAACTGAATCATACAGCTATAAACAACCATTATTGGGTTGGGTGTTCGAATCAGAAAATCTTAAAGTGGGAACTTTTACATATAGGTATGTACGTATAATTATCGTTAGTAAAATTGTCTGCGATTGTTTCGTATTTCATAAAAAGGGCATTCCAAAATATTTTTATGAATATGTGGGTATCGATTGAAATGCGCTGTGCGCGCTAGATCTTTTTCGTTTCACTAGCGAAAAAATTACTAAAAAAATGTAATTTGAAAAGATATAAACAGGGTCGCGTGATTCGGCGATGGTAAGGGTTTTGTTGAGGGTCCGCCTGCCGGTTCGTGCAGGAGAGGTGGTCACTTAGCTCGGTGCCGGTTCGCCAGAAGAAAGGGACAAGCGCAGCCAGCGCTTGAGTATTTATAACAGCTCGAGGTGCGGTGGGGGGCGAAGATGCAGGCGGCCGGGAGGCGGTGTCATCACGACGTCACAGCGACGTCACACACTCCCCCCATTAGGCCAGAATTTTCCCAGAGGGAAAATTCTGTGGCTGGTAGGCGGCCACTGCACTCCGGGACCCTGAAACAGACGAGTGGTGGTGGTGTCAGTAGGTTAAATACAAGGCAACTACTAACCATTTTCCTGCATTGTACTCGCATCTAAACCTATTATGTCTGGACTTCAAAAAAATATAAACGAAGAGATGAAATTACAAAAAAAGCAATGACTCTGAGTTTGTTTCGGCCTTTCTTCTCAAGAAGTCATTTAGCTAGGAAAAGCCGGCTTCATCTAGAATAGGGTTTTGATATGTATAAGTGTTGTAAACAACCAAAATGCAGAAATAAATATGTCTTTATGTCTTTATGTCTTTAACCCTGAAAGAGAAAAAGTATAACCCTCGACCATTCATACGTCACCACGCATTGAACGTTCCTATTACCTGACATACATCACATTCCAAAGGCCCACACACAATCATACGTATGAACAAGCCAGCATTCATTCCCGATGCGAGTCGTATTCATTATAATACACGACGCGCGAATAGGTATTATACGTGAGTTTTATAGCAAATAGCCACCCAGTCTATGTTGGTAGGCACCACCTGACAACCCGTATTCGATAAGTGAAATTAATTGAAAGTGTATAAGTCGTAAACCAATATTACGATCTTACTATATTACGATACTAACAATATTACGATCAGTTGGCAGTATCACAAACAAATTGCTCATTAACAAGGTCGATGCAATATTGCACGGACAAATTGTATTCATTTAAAATGGAATAACAATGATTTCTGCGATCGAAAGTTTGAACCAGTGAACACGTGAGTCATCACTGCGCGCTTGGCGCTGACCGCATTCCATTGACGCGAGTCATTATCTAGTTTCTGTACACGATACAATTAATTAAAGACAATTGCACAATTCTTAGTAAAATGTAATGAATAATGCACCATCGAAGGAGAACGTCGATGGTATAGTACACTCTACCATAGTTAAAAACACAAAAAAAAATGTTCGGAGCAAGATGTAATGTATAATACATCGTCGAAGGAGACGATCGATGATATAGTATACACTACCATAGTTAAAAACACAAAACAAATGTTCGGAGCAAGATGTAATGTATAATAAATCGTCGAAGGAGACGATCGACGATATAGTATACACTACCATAGTTAAAAAAACTAAAATTTCGCAGCAAGATGTAATGTAAAATACATCGTCGAAGGAGACGGTCGACAACATAGTATACACTACCATAGTTAAAAAAACAAAAAAAAACACAATCGAGAATCGAACCACAGACCGATCCGACAACAACCTTTCAGCCACTGAGCCATAAGGGAAAAAAATATTTTTTTATATTTCGATCAGTCATTACTAAAGCTATACATAACAAGATATTTGGGTACATGATTTAGCTGTAAACGGGCGTTAAAGATTTTTATACTATTTGTAACAGTGTTAAGTTATTTTAGTGATTAGATCATTAGTGATGAGCATTAATCATTACATTCTTAAACTTTGTAGTGAGTTAATTTAAGATCTTTTATATGGAAATCACCAAGAGAAACATATCTGATATTTAGATAGTTAGATATTTAGTTAGATAAATAACAGATTGTGCAACAATATTACATTCAATAAACTTCTGCGACAATTTATCACAGTAATAACTGTTCATGTTTTATGTTAGCATGTTTATATAAATCGTTAACACTACACAATGCGTTATCTTGTGAGCTTCGACTCGGAAACAAAAGAACCATTGTTGGCCTTCACAAAAAATTATGTAGGTAATTATAACTTTGTATAGTTATGCGTCTTACATTGTTGTTAATGACACTGTACCCGATCGTTTATAAACACATTGATGCTATAATAGAATAAGATTCAATTATTTTATTCAGCTTTTAGGTTTAAAATAAACGACGGTGAAATACGAAATGGTATTATCTTTAACTTGTAAATCAATTAATTTGCTTTAGTTATTAAAGTATATAAATTATTGATTTATGTAGAAATACCCACATTAGACATTTAAGTATTGAAATTATTTATTTAATTTGTATATAAACAGCCACTTTAGTTATTTAATGAGGTATAAAAATTATTTATTTGATTTATATGTAAATAGCCACTTATTTATTCAAGAATATAAGTTATTGATTTAATTTATGTGCAAATACCCACTTTAGTTAAAGTTAGTTTAGTTCAATTAAGTTTGATAAATTTAGTTTGATATAATAACATTTGCGTAAACACAAGAACACATTATAACCAGCACTACTTAAATAGTGAAGTAAAACCAGATGCATAGCATTTTGTATAAAGGAAACAAGATACATATTGATAATTAAGTATTTATCCGGCTGTCAGCGGTTTAATTTTATCATTTATTTATCATTATATGTTTTATATATTTCAATAGAAACCAGACATTGAAAGAAACAATACTAGTGAAAAAAAAAACCAAAACAAAATATAATTCAATAATTGCGACGAAGGAATTTTATGTTTGAGTTCACAATGAACAGTAAATGCATAAATAGATGCATTTTCAAATAACATACCGATAGGCAGTAACAAGAAGATAAAATCGAAGACCAAAAACAACGATTGTAGCAAAATAAACATTTGACAAAACGAACAACTAATAATTCTACGATGATATTCGTATTTCTATACCAAATAGACAAGGATTAAATTCGTTAATTATTGTAAGTGAGCAACCTGCATGTGACACGTGTACATTTTATTAATTAATGAAAGCGGAATTCTAGCTAAATACCTAGTATATAATACGCTAGCATCTTAAGGTACGTTCATTCTCAGCCAGTCCAATTATGGTAGGTACACGTGGTATAATAAAGATGCAACTTTCTTAGTAAGAAAGAAAAGAATAGTTAATTTCAAAGATAATCGCCGTAGTAGGCGGTAAAAGTATTAAATAATACCGACTATATAGAAATATATCGCCGTACAAAATCGCTAGCAGAAGGTTATAGTAGAAAAATGAAAAAGAGAAGGGTGTGAATTCGTTCCATAAGTCAGCCAAAGCAGATTATTAGCAATAATAACCAGTAGCACTTAATTACCGTAGTGGCATTTAAAAAAGTTAATCGCGAAGCATACGATCAACGAAGGTGACCTTAGCACGTCGTTAGAGGACGCGAGGCCATAAATCGCAATACAAAGAATGCGATCAAAGAATGTGACCACAGCGCGTCATTTAGTTGACACGTGGTCGCAAGCAAAACGATTATAACTTGTTACTTATGCGGTTGTTACAAAATTAATTATCACACGCGGCAACAGAAATAGTTATAATATAAAAATGCTTACCATGCGTAGTAAGACAAAAGTTGTCTGTTGTGACCGGCGCAACACAAAACCTACCTTCCGTGCACAACAGAACAAAAAGAGAAAATGTCTATTGTGATCGGCACAACACCACCGACTTCCCGAGCACAATAGAAAAAGCAAAAAGAAACAATATATGCCACTAAAATAATCAGACACTGCTTTGGAACGATTTCACACATACACAGTTAAAAAAAATTAAAAAAAAACTTACCGGCAGCGGATTCTCAAGAAAACCCTACCTATATATTTCCGTGGGCGCCACTGTAACAAAGGAGACCTACCAGGTGTGTTGAAATGAGAAACGTGGTTAAATGTTACAATAAAAATTGATTTAATTCTCAAGTAAATCTAAACATCATTTAGCAAGCGTTTCACTAGCGAAAAACTTACTAAAAAAATGTTATTTGAAAAGATATAAACAGGGTCGCGTGATTCGGCGATCGTAAGGGTTTTGTTGAGGGTCCGCCTGCCGGTTCGTCCAGGAGAGGTGGTCACTTAGCTCCGTGCCGGTTCACCAGAACAGCTCGAGGTGCGGTGGGGAGCAAAGATGCAGGCGGCTGGGAGGCGGTGTCATCACGACGTCACTTTTTCTCAGCTTATCCTTGAACACTTTTCAAGATAATGTAATGCTTTAACATTAGTCTGACATCTCAAAATTGCCGACGCTGAGTCAGTATGTATATTTGATCGCTTGGATAATGTATGTGCCTTCGTAAAGCGACAGCGATAATGGTTCTCTGACAGATGCTGACAGGTTGTACTATTTAATAGGTAAACTGTCACCGAAGGCCCAGTCCGTATTTGCAGGTGTCACACCCAGTGCTGAGAATTATCAGGTCATATTTCAGTCACTACTTGACAGATATCAAGACACGCGCGTCCTAGCGTCTACCTACTTTGAACAAGCTTTAAATCTTAAATTGTCCGGTGCCGCATCTGTCTCGAATTTCCAGCTGTTTATTGATAACTTCGTAACCGCGGTTAATTCTCTTAGGAACTTAAAATTAGAAGATCTTTCCGACTTTATGTTGCTTCAACTCGCTTTAAAAAAGTTTGACACTGATATAATCCGCGCATTCGAGATGACGGAACGCAATTATAAAATACCTACACTAGATAGTTTTATTTCGTTCATCAAAGATCAGTGTCGAATATTTCATAATACGCAGTCTGGTTCACCTGGCCCGTCTAACACTAACAGCAACAAACAAAGGTTGAATAAATCGCGAAATAGTAATAATAACTCGGTCCCTAATCTACAATCTTACGTAACATGTTCGGAATCTAATAGTAATAATTCACAGAAGTGTCTGTGCAGTAATATAGTGCACGACCATTTCTATAAGTGTCCCGGCTTCAATGGTCTAAATCCAAATGCTCGTTTCAAGTGCGTAAAGGATAACAAAGCTTGCATTAATTGCTTAAGCATAAAACATAAAACAAGTAATTGTTCTAGTAAGACAAAGTGTCGCTTATGCAATAAAAAACATCATTCATTGCTACATTTCGATAAAGATAACCCGTTGTCAAGCCAAGCCGCTAACCTTGACACACTTACGTCGCAGGTGCAGGCTA
The DNA here is from genome assembly GCA_944739405.2 of Euclidia mi. Lineage (NCBI taxonomy): Eukaryota > Metazoa > Arthropoda > Insecta > Lepidoptera > Erebidae > Euclidia > Euclidia mi. The sequence goes on along the minus strand of OX123197.2, from coordinate 41,072,080 downwards.
CGATAACTGCGCCTATTCAGAATGAGATATCGTTGTGTACGACATCCATTGCGCGGGCGGCACGCACGCGCGGACGGCCTTCGCGCGCTTGTAGTGATCAGAGCAGTGCTTGGCCGCGATGTATGGCGTCTAAGACTGTTCTGTTAGCGACAGCGCAAGTTATCGTATATGATGTTAATGGGTCGCCGCACATGGTACGTTGTCTGCTAGATAGCGCATCTCAGACCAATTTAATAACGTTTGAGTTATTCAAACGCCTCGGATTATGGAGTAACTTTAAAAATACGAACTCAATAGTCCGAGGGATCGGCGGTTCAGAAAAACATTGCAAGGGTTCCGTAGATATTAAAATACATTCGCGTTTTGATGGGGACATTAATTTTAACATTTCTTCGCTTATCGTGGAGCGTATTACGGACACATTGCCGAACGCTAATGTAGACGTAGCATCACTCACTCACCTCGAGTCATTGCCGCTACCAGACGCGGAGTTTGCGAATCCGGCAGGCATTGATCTTTTGATCGGAGCTTCAATATTTCCGCACTTGCTACTAACTAACATAGTACGTAGTGAGCGATATGATTTACCACCCGCTATTGAGACGGTATTTGGGTATGTGATTATGGGTACCGTATCTACGTTACATACTTCTCATTGTATTACGTCTTGTTGTTGTTCTGTTCTTCAAGAGATCTTGGTGGGTGCTAAAACTGTGTGTAAGATAAAGCACTAATTAGCTATGCTATGCTATGCTACGCTATGCTGCGCTATGCTATGCTACGCTATGCTATGCTATGCCATGCTATGCTACGCTATGCTAAGCTATGCCATGCTACGCTATGCTATGCTATGCTAAGCTACGCTACGCTACACTACACTATACTATACTACACTTCCGCTTTGTACATGGATGACATTGCCTGTAGTGTCATATCCGCTCCGCTAGCAATTTCGCTTTGTGAAGAGCTTATTCAGGTTTTCAAGCGAGGCCAGTTTGATCTTGTCAAATGGACAAGCAACTCTAAGGAGGTTCTCGCACGCATACCAGATTCTCATAAGGCTTCTCCAGACATTGAGTTTGAGAAGTCTGTACCCACAGAAATATATAGGTAGTAATAGAACGGTGACACGGGCGTGGCGCGCGTGCCAAACTATTGCACTACAGTGCATGTGTTTTCGAACGCATTCGCATTACGCATCGCGTCTCCCTTTCGCGCGCTCAGGAGGTAAAAAAACATTAAATTCGTTACGAATATGCCATATTGTGCAGTTTCCAATTGTAAAAATTAAAAGTGATGCAAAAATATGGAAAAGGGAGGCATTTCATATCACCAGTAAGTATTTAAATTGAGTAAAACTTAAGATTATTGAGATTTAAAACAAGTGGGTTACTTTTACCATGTTTGTCTAATAAGAACATCATCGTTCATTTCTTCGTTATGTTAAATTTCCATTGCTTGAATTATACGATACTTGTTGACATATTTATGAAATAAACACGCAATGTACGGCGAGATACGCGATATTCACAAGATGCCAAAAACAATAACAAATTAGGGGCCACGGGTCAAATAAATAGCTGTGATTGGTCAGCGCGCGCTAGGGATTGACGTTCGGTTTATGGTTACGTTTTAAATTTATCGATAAATAAAAGGAATATTAATTCGAATTAATTATTATGTCTCTAGCTGTCTCTCTCTCTCTCATAAAGAAAGCAAGCATCATGTTCATGCTTTCAGATCACGAAAATGACATCTATTTGGGAATCCAAGATGGCGAACGAAACATTTTTAATAAAATTAATATGGGTATCATTTTCGGGGTTTTTATGGATTCTGGTCACGAAAATGACATCTATTTGGGAATCCAAGATGGCGGACGGGACATTTTTAATAAAATTAATATGGGTATCATTTTCGGGGTTTTCATGGATTCTGGTCACGAAAATGACATCTATTTGGGAATCCAAGATGGCGGACGGGTCATTTTTAATAAAATTAATATGGGTATCATTTTCGGGGTTTTATGGATTCTGGTCACGAAAATGACATCTATTTGGGAATCCAAGATGGCGGACGGGACATTTTTAATAAAATTAATATGGGTATCATTTTCGGGGTTTTCATGGATTCTGGTCACGAAAATGACATCTATTTGGGAATCCAAGATGGCGGACGGGTCATTTTTAATAAAATTAATATGGGTATCATTTTCGGGGTTTTTATGGATTCTGGTTACGAAAATGACATCTATTTGGGAATCCAAGATGGCGGACGGGACATTTTTAATAAAATTAGTATGGGTATCATTTTCGGGGTTTTCATGGATTCTGGTCACGAAAATGACATCTATTTGGGAATCCAAGATGGCGGACGGGTCATTTTTAATAAAATTAATATGGGTATAATTTTCGGGGTTTTTATGGATTCTGGTCACGAAAATGACATCTATTTGGGAATCCAAGATGGCGGACGGGTCATTTTTAATAAAATTAGTATGGGTATCATTTTCGGGGTTTTTATGGATTCTGGTCACGAAAATGACATCTATTTGGGAATCCAAGATGGCGGACGGGACATTTTTTATAAAATTAATCTGGGTATAATTTTTGGGGTTTTCATGCTTTCTGATCACGAAAATGACATCCATTTGGGAATCCAAGTTGGCGGACGGGACATCTTTGATCACGAAATAGATGGTGATGTTGGATTACCCATCCTTTTAAACATCGGAGACGATACCCATATTGTTTTTTTTTTAAATCCCATCCACCATCTTAGATCACGAAATAGATGGTGTTTTTGAATTTCCCATTCCTTAAAATATCGGAGACGATACCCATATCGACTTTTAAAAAAATCCCGTCCGCCATCTTTAATTTCCTATCCGTCATCTTTGATCACGAAATAGATGGTGTTTTTGAATTTCCCATTCCTTAAAATATCGGAGACGATACCCATATCGACTTTTAAAAAAATCCCGTCCGCCATCTTTAATTTCCTATCCGTCATCTTTGATCACGAAATAGATGTTGTATTTGGATTCTCCATCCCGTATATCAACGGAGACGATACCCATATTGATTTTTAAAAAAAATCCCTTCCACCAACTTTGATCACGAAATAGATGGTGTTTTTGAATTTCCCATTCCTTAAAATATCGGAGACGATACCCATATCAACTTGAAAAAAATCCCGTCCGCCATCTTTAATTTCCTATCCACCACCTTGAATCACGAAAAAGAAGTTGTATTTGAATTTTCCATCCCTTTTAACATCGCAGACATACCAATATAGATTTTTTTTATTTTCCCATCCGCCATCATTGATTTCCCATCCGCCATCTTCTATCACGAAATAGATGTTGTATTTCGATTCCCCAACCCTTAAAATATAGAAGGTGATACCCATATTGTTTTTTAAAATTTTGTCATCCGCCATCTTTGATATTCCGTCCGCCATCTTGAATCACTAAATAAATTTCATATTATTTAATCAGCATCCCGAAAATCTCGAAAACGATACCCATATAGATTGTATCCTATTCGTTAAGCCTTTATTTTGCCTTTGACCCAACCCTCCCCCTTCTCGTTTGACCAAATTTATTATTTTTGTCTGGCCCCTAAAAGTTGTGGCGTAATTTTATATAGCCTATAGCCTTTCGGAATAATTGGGCTATCATAGGCAATATCAATTTTTAAAAGCCGACTGCTAGTTCCTGAGATTAGCCGACATTATCTTTTAGCCTTTTTAGCCTTTTGCCCGGCCACAAAGGGTCGAAACGTTATGTTATATAGCCTATAGCCTTCCGGAATAACTAGGCTACCGTATACAAAAAGATTTTTTCAGATCCGACCGGTAGTTCCTGAGATTAGCGCGTTCAAACAAACAAACTCTTCCGCTTTATTACATTAGTATAGATATTTTATAATATAGTCAAAAGTTTTGTAAGATTTCAATACAGATTTTTAACTAAATAAATACGTTTTATTTTTATAACAGTATACTATAACCAAAATATTCATAATAAAACATTTTATATAAACAATAACATAATTTCATTTTCCATAGCTCTCACATCGATAATAATTCCTTAGTGTCCCCTCACTATCTATACGTCACTGTGGGCGGGGCTTGCTAAAATGTGGCACGCGCGAAATGTACGCGATGACGTGACATTCACCGTTCTATTACTATCTATTTCTGTGTCTGTACCGCATAAATTTCTCGGTTTACGCTGGGACAAATCCTGTGATAGTTTTCGGTTTGACGTCTCACCACCAGATGATAAGTGCACCAAACGCACTATGCTGTCCACAGTGGCTCGACTATGGGACATAATGGGTTTTGTGGCTCCCACAATTTTGTACGCCAAGCTCTTGATCAAAGAGCTTTGGCTATCAAAGTGTGAGTGGGATGAAACACCCCCTGACCATATTGTCGCCGCTTGGGGCCAGTTTTGTATTGAGCTTACCGCGCTCAATCAAATTACTATTCCGCGTCATCTTGGGTTGGTAGATGGATGTACCATCAACTTAATAGGTTTCGCTGACGCCAGCGAGCGTGCTTACGGCGGAGTCGTATATCTGCAAGTCCGCATTGGTTCTAACTACTCGGTGCAGTTAGTTTGTGCCAAGTCTAAGGTCTCGCCTGTTAAAACCATTTCGGTTGCGAGACTGGAGTTCTGCGCGGCCCTTCTGCTGTCTCAGTTGCTCCGCAAGGTTCAAGACACAGTTTTGCCCCACTACCCCATTAATAAAATATACGCATTTTCCGACTCCAAAGTAGTGCTCGCTTGGATTTATTCATCTCCTCACCGCTAGCAGACTTTTGTCGCCAACCGCGTTAGCAAATTGATTGGACTTGTTCCCGCTACTTGTTTCAATCACGTCGCGGGTTATCGTACTCGTCTTTAGGAAGAGCTTTCCATAGATCATATTGACTGGAAGTTTATTCCACCAGCATCACCACATTTCGGTGGATGTTGGGAAAGCATGGTCAAAGTAATTGAAACGCATCTCTTCAAAGTTATAGGTCAACAGATCCTCTCTTACGAAGAGATTTTAACTGTCCTTGCACAAGTCGAGGCACTGATCAACCCGCGTTGTTACCGTGAAAACCGCTAAAGGGAGTTACGTGCGCTCTGTTGTACGTCTCTGTCCGCTTCCAACTCAGTGAGATCTAGCCTGAAGTTGGACCTACCTCTTAGTTTAAGTATTTAGTTAGTAGTTTTCGCTATTATTGCGTTTGTAGTTTTCGCTAAAGTTAATTTAGACTAATTTTATTGTCATATCGCTGTCTTAGCCTATTGATGGGTTATGCGGTAGTACACCCAACATAGCTAAGTTCAATTCTATTTTTTTTAAAGGCAACCCTTTAGGGCCGGGGGGATATGGTAGCGCCATCTACCTTCCTATCTATAACTAATCGCATCAACGTCAATCGTTCCACGCTTGTCTAGTGCGAGCGATACCATATTTCCGTCCCTGTCTCCCATTCCCTAAGGAGGGGCACGCCTTTCGCGGATTGGTCGCGGCGATCGTCGACGCGAGAGACAGTCCAGAACTTTCGAGAACATTCGATTTGCTAAATACGCGTCCGCCATACCGTACCGCTCCGCGCCGCTCCCGCTATAATTATTACTTCTTATATAAACCGCTCGCAAGTGGAAGTGATTTGTGTATTGAAGTGAATCAAGCAGCTTCATCCCGAAACACCAGGAGACTGCCCTTCTGAGACGAAGAAGATCGCCGTACGAGGTAAGTGCCCCCCCTCCTTGGAATATCCTATGCCCACTCACAATCATCTCTCCCATTCCAATCCTACATCCTCTTCCCTTATCCTTTCTATGCGAGCAGAACTCGCCCTAATACAGTCCATTTTCCTTATCCACATCGCCTAGAACCTTTTTTTTTTTGTTTTACGAGGTGCAAAATCCCTTCGGATCTCCGACTCTTGGGGGAAATAAGAGCCGGAGTATGTGGTGTTTCCACAAAAAACCATCTCGACTTCCGCCATGTACCCGTGTGTCGGAGGGTGGGGCATCACCAAAGCACTTGTCGCCAGCCTCCGACGGGTATTGGCCCGCCAGATGGTCAGGCGGGCCCCAAACAAAATCCCCTTGGCGACGGATTAAGGTGTTGGACTCCGCCGCCAAAACGCCCAGCGGCCGCAGAGGATAGGGAGGACGGCAACGCAACACCGCATCTCCTCTTCCTCTGCGGCCCCACCGCGACGCATCGAATGGTGCGCCCCCATTTGGTCGCGGGAGATAGGGCGCGCGGCAACGCAACACCGACACGCCTCTCCTCCCGCGACCGCACCCGACTGCGAGGGACAGACAAAACTGTCCCCCGCACCCGCACCGTTGGACGCATCCTGCGCAGGCCCCTCCAAGCCCACGCGGAGCGTCCCCTCCTGGATCCCTCTTAGCTTCACCGCGGGTGACCAATCCACGGTTACTGAGCCCCCCCACCACGACAAGGTGGAGATCCCACGGGGGGGAAATCGCCTAGAACCTTTTTTTTTTTTTTTTTTTTTGTTTTACGAGGTGGAAAATCCCTTCGGATCTCCGACTCTTGGGGGAAATAAGAGCCGGAGTATGTGGTGTTTCCACTAAAAACCACCTCGACTTCCGCCATGTACCCGTGTGTCGGAGGGTGGGGCATCACCAAAGCACTCGTCGCCACCCTCCGACGGGTATTGGCCCGCCAGATGTCAGGCGAGCCCCGAACAAAACCCCCTTGACGACGGACTAAGGTGTTGGACTCCGCCGCCAAAACGCCCAGCGGCCGCAGAGGATAGGGAGGACGGCAACGCAACACCGCATCTCCTCTTCCTCTGCGGCCCCACCGCGACGCATCGAATGGTGCGCCCCCATTTGGTCGCGGGAGATAGGGCGCGCGGCAACGCAATACCGACACGCCTCTCCTCCCGCGACCGCACCCGACTGCGAGGGACAGACAGAACTGTCCCCCGCACCCGCACCGTTGGACGCATCCTGCGCAGGCCCCTCCAAGCCCACGCGGAGCGTCCCCTCCTGGATCCCTCTTAGCTTCACCGCGGGTGACCAATCCACGGTTACTGAGCCCCCCCACCACGACAAGGTGGAGATCCCACGGGGGGGAATCGCCTAGAACCTACGGTTTCGGTGTAACGCGCAACCAACCACGATTTACCTATTTATAGTCGTTGTTATTTTCGGCAAGCGTAAGTCTCGTTTAAGTTTAGTTTCTCTCGTTATACTTACAAAATAAATATTATAATATTTTCTATTAGCAGTCAACCGTGATTGCAAATATATTTGTACTAAAGAGTTTTCTAGTCCTATTCAACAAGCACCACTCCCACTTGAAAAGATAAATCCACACATTAAAATAATTGCGAAATATTTTAAGTTTTATAACGAATACTTAATGGAAAATGCACGTAATACTTACCGTTTGAAGTATTTAATAACCCTTGACATATTTAGTTTCCGACGAGAGAAATTTGTTTGGGATTGAATTACTAAGGGTTAAATTCGAGGCAAAATATGTGTCGCATAGTTGAAGCTTTCAACTTGTTCAAGAAGACTATTACATGACGGCAAAAGCTTTGTGAATATGGTCTAATATCCTATGCGAAATTTCGCGGAAATGAAATTGCTATGTGGCGCGAAATCTTCAATGTTCTCCAAGTTAGGTTCCCTTTTAGAAATAGTTTTGAAAGGAGTTGAAATGCACCGAGACATTTGCATTCTAAAAGGTTTCTCCCAAACTATGGCTGGATATGAAAGTTTATGGCGTATTCAGAAGCTCTCGCCACCGTAATTCTTTGAAAACATAAAATGTTATCAGTTCAGTGAAGAAGTTAGTGAACTTTTATACAGTTCGTAACTCTTAGACGTTTTAGAATCACAAGGGAGATTTTATTAGGATTTTGTTCTCAGTTTGACGGCACGGAAGGCCCTTCTTTACGATAAGTAGAAACTTAAAAAGTTCTGAAAGAAATTTAATTATTACAACCATATTCGTAGAAGGTAATTTAGCTTTGGATTTTATTTACGAGTAAATTCAGTTCTAGTTTTAGTCTGTATGTCAGTTGCGAGCAAGTATGAAAGATAAATAGGTACGAGGAGACGTAAGTTCCATGCCGTAGCCGTGAGCTCAGTTCGTGCGGTTATTTGACTAAACATGACCAAGTTTGGCCACCGAAACTTGGCAACATTTTCTCCGTATGTATACATGTTGCTCAGGTAACGTAAGTTCAAGCTCACTGATTATGTATTAGTATGTTGTGTTGAATAAACTTTAGGGTTTATTAGTTTTGGTAACGACTATCTGGAAACCAATCTTGATATGTACCTACCGCAATTTCAAAGTCAAGACTTAAATCTACGTAGTTTAAACTATATATCAATTTTTACACGTAAAGATATTATTACGGTATTTTTAATAAATTGAAATCCTCTCCAGTTTCTCTTAAATATGATATAAATTATCGTAAAATAATAAGTCCCAGGCAAATATTTTTTCAGTTTAACCGATAGTCTGAATGCAAAAATGAACTGATGCTTTAAACAAATTTGTTTTATTCCAATAAAATAATTCCAGTAAATCGTCGCTAGCTGATTGATTTTAAGAATATTTTAAGAATATTTTATGTTGTGGTTGCTATGAAGAGCGTCCCAAGAAGAAAACCTTACTACGTTTCCAACCGAGTAATCGAACCCCAGCATCCCGAAAACTGTGCCATGGGTCCAATAGTTAAAATAATTCAGTATCTCTTTTTGTTACACAAGGAACAGAGCAAAACTGCAACAACTGCAGGCATAACTATACTCAGCATCCCATTATTTCACTCGTAGTTTCGTAATTATCAGCACTTAATATTGACTGCCATAATGCAATCTAAATGTCTGCGCCACAGCGCAGGGTCTAAACGTTCACATTATGAAAATCTATTTAAATAATATGCCAATTTCGCACCCAGTGGCTGCTAACTTGTAGCTATGTAGATACATTTCCAAGGATATAATGCAATTTGCCGGGTTTTGCGAGCAAAATTGCTCCTTGGCAGTTAAAACCAATCACGTCGCATAAGGATTATAAAATTGTGGTAAAATCTCGACGCGAGATCAAAACGCTTTCACGGCGAAATAAAACCCGTGTTTGACCGCCCAGAGTATTGGCAGATTTAAGAGATTTAAACTGTGAACTTGAGCACTTTGTTGTCACAACAAACGGGTATCGTGAAAATCTCGTTCGTTTTTTTTCAGTATATAAGCTTTATATGTCGGTTACGCAAGCGATGTATTTTCATGGTATAAAGAATAGCGAAATATACACGAAATTACGTAAATTCGGGAATTACAGATCACATATTTTTTGTGTTGTTGGTTTCCAATACGTATTATTGGTAAACAATGTTAGCGTGCATCTTACTACCATTATTAATGTCAAAGTTTGTGAGCATGGCCATACATGCTCACAAACTTTCACGTGTGAATTATTGTTAGTATTTCACGCAAGAATAACTGAAGGGATTTTAATGAAACTTTGCAGTAATATAGCCGAATTTGCAGTATAATAAGTACATCAGAATAACACACTGCCTATATTTTGCCGTGATAGCCGACACCGACGAAGACAACGTTGCGGGAGATTTCTACTATCAAGTAAACGGAAAATAAATGCTTTACAAATTTTATTAATCTTACCAAATAGTTGTCTTCATTAAATTTTATAAATTCAACTTGAATGAGAAAATGCGCTGGTTTTAAAGCTTGCGCTTTAAAGCACAGGTAATAGCTAGTACCCGCACTATATTGTTATATTGGTGTTTTATTTAATGAATTGCTCAGAATTGCATTTACAAGCAGCATTTTTACGATCTGTCATCATGCTTATTCAGCAGCTTAATCTATTGCTTCATAAATCAAGACTAACAGGGCCGATACCTGTATAAATAGTAGCAGGTCTGTTATCTGTCTATTTAGTTAAGCGTTGCACTAAGGAAGGCTTCATACCTGAAACCTTTTAAACGAATCAGCAGCCGATGGCTATTACGCGTCGTTTGGTACACAAGACCCATTTCTGAGGTGGAAGTGGAGCTTTATGGCGCCTTATGCGTATGCCACCCTGGTAGTATGATGTTGGTACGGTACGCATGTGACTTGATTATTGTCTGTATTATGACGTGAAAACGCATAACAAACCCAATGTATGGTTGGCAGCTTACAACGCCAAATAAAGGACACTTTACTCCCGTGCGATGTTTTGGACGAAATGAGGAAGGGACCAGAAATCTTTTTATTTTTTTTTATTTTTTTTATTTTTTAACTTTTTGCACATACAAACTGTATAATGGTGGACATAATGCCTTGTGGCATTCTCTACCTGTCGACCCTTAGGTAGTGCAGAGATAAATGTGGTAGGTGCACAAGAGATTTGTGTTTTTTGCACGTTATCCAGTAATTATGAAATATAATAGATAATATTGGTTATAAAAATATACCTAACTAAAACATACAACATACATAATATAATGATATAGTACATAGATAAGGAATAATAACATATATTAATAAATTATTTAATAATATGATACATACGTATAAATATATACATACACAATACATATAAATACATACTTATAATAATGGATGAGAGGGATGTGCTGATTCCTTCAATCTCTTAAACAGGAGGTCACGTACTTTAATTTTGAATGCGTAACGGTTAGTGGACATTCTGATTTGAAGAGGGAGCACGTTCCAGAGTAGAACAGACTGGACAACAATGGAAGAGTAGACAAACCCAGAAGAATGACTGGGACATGAAAGAAATAGATAATGGGAAAAACGGAGACTTCTCTCGTGAGTAGAAGATAGACACTGGAAGTATTCAGTAAGATAAGTGGACGAGGAAGGGGACTTAAGAATCGTGAAGAAAGTAGTGAGAGCACGCAAACTACGGCGTTGACGAATTGGTAGCCAATTAAGTTCGGAACTATAAGTAGAGACATGGTCATACTTACGAAGATTATAAATGAATCGAATGCAGTTATTGAGAAGTCGGTCGTATTTATTGAGAAATTCTGCATTCAAGTCATAATAGCACATATCACCATAGTCGATTATAGGATATATTAAGGTCTGCACAAGCATAGTCTTGGTCCTGGATGGGAGGAAATTTTTAAGGTGATATAGCGCTCTGAGTGATCCTGTAACCTTCTGACTAACTTTGGTCACCTGTGCCTGCCAGCCGAGAGTGGAGTCAATGAACAGGCCCAGATCTTTGACCTCAGAGCTATATGGAATAATTAGACCATTAAACAAGATGGGCGGCAGAGTATTTAAATCTAATCTGGGCATTAAACAGCGACTGCCCACAATAATGGCCTGACATTTTGCTGGATTTACGTCCATACCGAAACTTTTGCACCAATCCATCATTGACTCGAGATCTCTATTTACGTCACCGATCGCTACTGATATATCATCATCCACTCTCGCCTGGGCGTACAACTGCAAGTCGTCAGCATAGAGATGATACGCACATCGAAGATTAGGTGTTAAGAAATTAATAAAAATTGAGAAAAGTAAAGGAGAGAGAATGCCGCCTTGAGGAACGCCAGAGTGAATGTCGTGCCATCTCGATGTAGTTTCGTCAACGCGTACTGACTGCTGACGTTCCTGAAGATAGGATGAGAACCATTCCAGTACAACAGACGAGGTCAAGAGATGGAAAAGGATTGATGGAAGGATATCGTGACTGACGGTGTTAAAGGCGTTCGAAAAGTAAACCAAGGTCAGCACAGTGACCATGGTGTTCTCCATGCCCGCCCTAACATCGCCAGTCACTCTTAGGAGGGCGGAAGTCGTGCTGTGCCCAGGTCTGAATCCTGACTGTAATGGACTAAGGAGCTTGGTTATGGTACACAAATTGAGACAGCTGCTTATGCACACACGCTTCCAAGACTTTGGAGAGGAAAGGAAGAATGGAGATAGGACGAAAATGGTTAGGTAGGGTAGGATTCGAGATCTTAGGAAGAGGGATCACGAAGGCTTTACGCCACAGGGAGGGAAAAGAGCCGCTTTCCATGGAAAAATTTACAATATGAGTAATGGCAATTATGAGATGATCGAGGATCGGAGTAATCATGCGGCGACTAAGAGAATCGAACCCCACAGCGTTAGATTTGATGGAGAGGATAATCTTCTTGACCTCACCCAATGTAACTGGAGAAAAATTAAAGGGATCTATTTTGGGACGGGGAAGAGCAGCTATGTAATCCACCGTCTGACGCCTGGTCTGGTGATCTAGTGCAGAGGTAGTGGAGAATTAGATGTTTAAATCCTCCAGACCAATCGTCACACGGAGATCACTATGCTGTTGTTTGCCAATACCTAGAGTCCCGAGGAACTTCCAGATATTGGCAGGGGACAAAGAGTTTATATTGTCGAAAATATGGCGGCGTTTAGCGTTACGAATCATCTGATTACACTTATTCCTTGCAGTTTTGTACAGGCTCCAATTCTCATCAGATCGTTCCTTTTTGAACCGCCGGAAGGCTCGATCACGACGCCTCATGGCCATTTGGACACCTCTTGAAAGCCATGGTGCCGGCGGACGTTTTAATTTGACCCTCTTAACAGGCGCGTATTTGTCATACAGATTAAGCACAATACTGTTAAAGATATGAACTTTGAAAATCTCTTGTACGTCTAGACGTACAAGAGATTTTCGTACGTTTCTTGTATCTAATATATTCTTATTACTAGTAATAAGAATATAATATATTCTTATTACAGATAGATACAAGAAATAGGTGTATCGTACGTCAGTTTATACGTCTTATGCATTTGTTTTGGACGCGCGACTCGCCGCAGCACCGCTCGGCGCAATTCGCCAGTCGCGTCGCCAGTCGCGTCGCCGGTCGCCGCTGTGCGTGGCATGTTAAGAACATTTCTATACATTTGATTCAGTCGCAAGTCGCGTCGCGCGAATTTTCGCTGCAGCGAATTGTCCGTGGCCAGGCCGTTGGCGTGTTAATGCATGTTGCTTAACTATTGTTTAAAAAGGAGCAGTAAAATACTTGCGCTGGTCACCTTATTAAATTATATGTAGCTTGTACTTTGAAACAGGCATAGAGTATGTCAATTTACTCAAAATATGATAGCGATTAATTTGCCATTGCTGACCTACTAATATTTAAAAAACACATTTAAAGGACAGCGCAAACAGGCATTTTGTGTTTTGCTCTATGACTGAAACACATGACACGATATGTCGATTTTCTAATCATACTTTAAACCTACCCTATACTCTGTACGTAAACTTATGGATAGCAAAACACCAGTGCTGTGGTAATATGTGTGTGTGTGTTGCGCCTTACTTAAGCCTCGATGTGAGGCGGGCGGACTGCCAACGTTGTTTGCTTACAGGAGCTACACCTTTTAGCTAGTAGATACAGCGCAAGAAAATGTTGCCGCACTCTTTTAATTTTGCTGCTATTAGAGGGATGTACTGTGGTGTTGGTAAGATAACGTCACAGTTTAAGCTTACTTGTAGCGTAAAAAGTAAGTGTTGTTTATCTACCTGCCTCAGTGAGTTTTTGTGGTTTAACCAGATTTTACAGTATGATAAACAAGAGCTCAAAACATGAAACTTAATGATTTCGACAGTTTAAATTAACACTGGTATGTAACTCTAATAAAATACCACACATTTATGAAGCAGCGTGTGTACTTGTCTACTATACTTGGACTTGGCACCGACTTTAAACCAATCGATAGGTAGTATGATAATACATAATGAATTTCATTTTATATGAGTAATGCAATCATATATAAGTAATGCAATCTTTATAAAGTTATTTGCTGCTTTCTAATTTTGAGGATCTAATACTAATATCACAGCTAATATATAAAGCTGAAGAGTTTGTTTGTTTGGTTGAACGCGCTAATCTTAGGAACTACTGGTCCGGTTTGAAATTATTTCAGTGTTAGATAGCCCATTTATCGAGGACGGCTATAGGCTATATAACATCACGCTATGAGCCACGGGAGCGGAGCAGTAGCCTTAAATAACGCGGGTGTAACCGAGGCCTCATCTAGTCTTTTATTTATTTTATTTATTTATTTCTTCATGCACAATACACATAGTACATAAGGTGGACTTTTAATATGAGTAAAGGTTGTGGAGCCTTTCTATTGAATAGGATTTAATATGCAGCTTGGCTATCATATGGCGCAATCTACGATAAACCTAATTGTTTTATATATTGGCTATCTATACATATTTTAAAATTAATTACACTGGTTGTCCTGTCTCACAAACTATCAAGAGTATTTTTGTACGATATGTACTAATATGCAATGTGATTCCTTAGAAAAGTTTAGATGTACAATTCACACATATACAATTATGGAGCCGCGGACAAATTCTAGTAATATTTTGTATAATATATTCAACTACTAACATCTAACTTCCAGTAACCGTGCAATTGGTGTTTACATGATAGCAATATTGAATTTAGAGGGAATTCGTAGCAGTAGGGACAGTTCAATGTTTGCAGAACTATCTATATCGGACGCTAGAACAACATATAGATTTGTAGAATTACTGATTGCTTTAGAAGTTCTAACATTAAATTAGTAGTGCAAATCAGTTAATGGAAATTTGGAACCGTATTATGAAATAATTATATATATATGAAACAATAGCAACCTTTTTGCAGAACTAAGTATTTCAGGCGCTAGTACCTACTAATCTAATCCGTAGTTCTAAAACATATCAGTTTGTGGTATTACCTATCGATGTTATTGGTTTGCTTCGCCCTTTTAATTCTTTATTGTTAGAACTGTTTAACTGAATGTTATGCCTTCCCAAAATATTGTACGTGTAACCAACTGCGTTATTCTGTTTGTTCGTCTTCAGATGTTGGTACAATTTTCATTGGTATCGATAATTTCACGTTGTATAAGCTAGTGGTTTATTTAAACTAGAGGAAGTCCGCACATTTTATTTTAATTTAACCGTCTTTACCCGAACCCGTTGGAATTTTGGCAAATCCCTTTATAGTGCACCCCTATGGTCCCTAATATATGATAAATTTCAGCTACTTGCGCCTAGTAGTTTGCTCTGCTCTGCGTTGACTGTCAGTCGGTAAGTACCGCAAGGTTTGTATATATACACTAGCTGACCCAGCGAACTCCGTATCGCCTTTTTAAGATTTTTTATTTAATTTCCTTTTTTCGAAGCCCTTTTTCCAAAGTTACCATTGACTTAGCGCCTAATCTCTTATCATTTCAGAGTATAGAAATGATCAACAAACAAACAAAGACTTTTATATAGTATTGAATTCCCCATTCCTTAAAATATTGGAGACGATACCCATATCGACTTAAAAAAAAATCCCGTCCGCCATCTTTGATTTCCTATCCGCGATCTTTGATCACGAAATAGATGTTGTATTTGGATTCACCATCCCTTAAATCATCAGAGACGATACCCATACTGATTTTTTTAATTTTTCCCATCCGCCATCTTTGATTTCAGATCAGATTAAGATGGCAGATGGCCATCTTGAATCACGAAATAGATGTTGTATTTGGATTCCCCATCCCTTTAAACATCGGAGACGATATCCATATTGATTTTAAAAAATAGTCGCATCCGCCATCTTTGATCACAAAATAGATGGTGTTTTTGAATTCCCCATTCCTTAAAATATCGGAGACGATACCCATATCGGCTTTTAAAAAAAATCCCGTCCACCATCTTTGATTTCCTATCCTCCATCTTTGATCACGAAATAGATGTTGTATTTGGATTCTCCATCCCTTAAATCATCAGAGACGGGCACATATTGATTTTTTAAATTTTTCCCATCCGCCATCTTTGATTTCCCATCCAACATCTTGAATCATGAAACAGACGTTGTATTTGGATTCCCCATCCCTTCTAACATCGCAGACGATTGATTTTTTAAAATTTTCCCATCTGCCATCTTTGATTTTCCATCCGCCATCTTTGATCACGAAATAGATGTTGTATTTCGATTCCCCACCCTTTAAAATATCGAAGGAGATACCCATATTGATTTTTAAAATTTTCTCATCCGCCATCTTTGATTTCCCGACCGCCATCTTGGATATTATTAATCAGCGTCCCGAAAGTGTCGAAAACGATACCCATATAGATTGTATCCTATTCGTTTAGCCTTTTTTGCCTTTGACACAACCCTCCCCCTTCTCGTTTAACCTCATTTTATTATTTTTGTCTGGCCCCTAAAAGTTGTGGCGTAATTTAATATAGCCTATAGCCTTAGGCAATAACATTTTTTTAAATCTTACTGCTAGTTCCTGAGATTAGCCAACATTATCTTTTAGCCTTTTTAGCCTATTGCCCGGCCCCAAAGGGTCGAAGCGTTATGTTATATAGCCTAACCTATTCCGGAATAACTGGGGTATCGTATACAAAAATATTTTTCAGATCGAACCGGTAGTTCCTGAGATTAGCGCGTTCAAACAAACAAACAAACTCTTCCGCTTTATTATATTAGTATAGATAACTGCAAACAGTATTAACACATACAAACTACTTAGTACTAAGACTTTACTCAAAATGTTATCCGGTTGACGTTTCGCTAGACTGGCCAATATGGCGACTGTGATTTGTCTGTCAGAACCATTACAATGTAACAAAATACTCGACAATCCGAATTTTGCGGATATATGTTGTCGACTCGAAATCTTTATTTTTTAATGTTTTATTATTCAGGTAAGGTTTCGATGTACTCCTTGACGATTAATATAAGATTTGACACTGCGATAGCAGCGCAGTCCGTCGGTTCCAATGTGAAACATTCCAAAATCCACAACAACTTACAAATTAAAAATTAACTAAAAAAACATTTTCCAGTGGACTAAATTGTGAATCTAAACCATTCTCAAGTCCCCTTGAACACACACAAAAAATTTCATCAAGATCAGTCCATTCGTTTAGGAGGAGTTCAGTGACATACACACGCACACAAGAAATATATATATTAAGATATATATTTCATACTTATGTATTTTCCTTCTACTAATGTTTTAAATGCTTTGAACAGTGAACATTTGATAGGAAATCTCTAAAAATATAAAATAGTGATGAATATAAAAATTATGTACCAATTTGTTTAGGTACTTAGCAAAATTACAGAAACCATTCGACCAAGTCCACTAAGGCCATCCTCATATTGGGCGTTAGCCTCGACGCCGAGGTCGACGCGGTGTCGACGTCGCATAGACGCTGCGGTGCCGCCTTGTCTACATCGCATAAGCCGAGCGTTCTTCAAAAGACGAAAGCGTTCTCTCACCGATATACAAAAAATCTGTTTACCTGTGAATAGGTACGGGACAGGCTTTTGTGACCGTAGTAGTCGGCACATCCCACTACCATGGCTCTATTCTCTTTCGGCTAGGGCTCATAAAATACCCTTCGGCTTGTCACAATATTTTTTCTATAGTTTACTGATGATCCCTTACATATTTGCTTACCTGTAGCTAGGCACGGGCCACGCATGCGCTGCGCAAGGCAGCCGGACGTCCTGTCCGACCTGTATGGGTCGTGTGCGCGGCTCTAGCACAACTCGGGGCCGCACGCCGCCCTTCGGCTCTGTCACTATTATGTGACCTGTGGATATTTAAGCTTTATAGAATACCAGCACATTCGATCACATGTAGATTAGTGTATTATGAAGCTGATGTATATTGCGTCGAACAAAATCATTAAGGCCATTCAAAAGGGACATGCGTGATTTTCACGACGTTTGGCCGCAGAGTTTCAGTTCAATGATCAGAGATCACATAATAAATTGATCGAGTTGCATCCAGAAATAGCATTGTTTTGTGTCTTTATGAGTATTATTTCCAGACTTTTAAACTTTCCTACGGGATATATTAATACCACGTAGGTACCTTTGTTTTGAGTAACCGACATTTCGGCACTGTTGCAAGCGCAATGTCCATGTTGTAGGTAAATGTAAAAGTAATATTTCTAGGCTTCTTTAGGATGGTAGAAGAATCATTCAAAAGGCCAGATACATTTTATCCTATTTTCTACATTTAAATGAAAGGAAATATAGTAACAACTCACCAAAATACTGGCTAGTGTACATGAGGCCGGTGATCCGATCGTGCACCCGGCACCGGAACGCACCGTGCCGGTCCCTCGTGCTCACCGCGCTTATGTATAGCGAGCCATCGTCCAGGCGCTGGTACTTCGATCCTGGACAAGAAATATACCTTGATCAAACAAGATTCTACTGCTTTACCAAGCTGGAACTGTGTGACTGCAAAACAATCACTGAATGTAGGACTATTTGAAGGTTACGGATATTACTGCTGCAAATTAAATAAATTGGTAGTAAATTAATATTTCGTTTATTTTCTTTTTCTTTAAAATACAGCGTTAAAACAGGCGCTGCTTTAAATTGAAATAAAACGTACGAATCATATTTGAGATCATATTAGCATTCAGATCATAACCGAATATTTTTATATATAACTAATGATTTAGATCCTATAGCGATCTAATCAACAGCGTTTTATGTACCTACTAAGTTCTAGTAGTTTATGTTATTTAATATAAAAGTTTCACTGTATTAGAAATATTGTTTATAAGATTGTAGTGGTCGTTATTGCCAGATTCTAAGTACACATGTTGTAATCGATTTTAAACATTCGCAATTTGAATTACACAGTCTGAAAATAAAGATATTTTTATTGGAAATAAGTTTTATTTTAAATAACAGATATATTTATATACGAAATAGTAAGCCGATTACATCGCTACCAAACAAAAAATAAACATGTTTTTATACATAAAGAAGAAGTAGCAAAAATGCCCCACTTCCGACTACAAAGATAAGTATCTCAAAAAATCGCTAAAAATCAGTATAAAAAAATTATATACTTCCGGTAATCATCCTTACTGGCTAGCACATAAAAAAATGCTCTAAATATTAATTCAGGAGCAGAAAACCTGTAATATACTAACTTCTGATTTTAGTTTTAGAATAGGATTAAAAAGCAATTAATGCACTGTAATAACTCACGTTTGATAATAGTTATTATACTAGGTTAGTAATAAAGCACATATACTGAAGAGTTTTGTCAAACAATAAGACTAAATATGCTTAAACCAAACTTGTTAGCAGATTATGTCGAAGAACATAATCTAAACCAGCGAGAGTTCACTTTGCGAGGTTGGAAGCAACAAGCGAAGAAGTTAATATGATTTTCCGAGACGTATGAGGAATTAATTATGATATCAGAGGATCTAGTACGAGTTTGCACTCGATCGTCACGGTGGACGATAGCCTAGTCGTCGGGAACAATTTCCATACATTTTCTAAATGCGCCCCCTAGCGGACTCTATCGATCGCTACTCTCCGTTAGGGGCACTTTTAGTAAATGTGTTCGGGGATACAGGCTAGAGTCTATAAAAAAATATGATTTTTTATGGTCGTTAGAGTAGTAGATATTGCATGATTGAAAGTAAAATATTTATAAGATTAGTACTTAATACTGCGCCTGAAGCAATATTTGGAGCAATTTCTAAGTATGATAGCCAGTAAGGATGACAATCAGAGGTATGCAACTTATTAATACTTAATTTTATCTATTATTTGAGATATTTTTCTCAGCTGTCGGACGTGGGGTAATTTTATATGGAATTTGCAACTTCTCCTTTACAAAATATTTTAATGCAGTAGAATTCATATACGGTCATGCATGACTGTTAATTAAGTAGTCGAAATATCCTCTCGCAAAGAGATTTTTATAGCTTGAAGTTAAGGTGCTTAGTAACACAACTAAAATTGGTGTAATGCTGTATTTATCATCATCATCAGTCTTTAACAGTCCACTGCTGGACTAGGCCTCTCCTTTGAAAGGAGGATTTGGCCTACTATACCACGCTGGCCAAACGTGTTGGTATCGGGTTTGTACCAAGTTTTCCTTCTCTTACAGTGTTGTTCTCTGCATAATATGCTCCCTCTGTCGGCTCTTACGACACCCATGGGATGATATGGGGTGGTGACATTTCGTATTCTTAATCCGTCACCACACGGACATACGGATACGCCTGTATTTATACCTAAATATAAAAATCTATTAAGTCTATTTAAAGTAACATTTCACCTTCTATTTTACTTGTGTTTGCGTTATTGATATTTATTTTACCAACAAGCACAGTATCGCGGTAATCTAGATATGCTTGTTAAAATGACAAACGATATCTTCATACGATAATTTATTTACTAAGGCAGGTGAAGAAAAGCTTTAGGCATAGGTTTACATTTTACATTTAACATTCCAGCTCGAAAGAATGCTGTGCTTAGTATTTTGTATTGTAGTCATTTCATGCGGATCAAATCATAATTCCTTTGTATTATTTTAAAAACTTTATTAAATCACGAAATCTTGACAAAATATCCGAAATTAGAAAACTGATTTGCGAAAATGCCGAAAAATAGTTCAGATTTATAAAATTAATTTCTATGATATACCTAAGGTAAACTTGAGGAAAATTCTCAATATTTACCATTAATAAATTCTAATTTACTTTAGTAAACATGCTTCTTAATTATTATATTCAGAAATAACACGAGTGAAATTGTTTTATATCAAGCGTTCATTTTAACACCTCAATTTATTCTTCGTGGAAATAAGATTCCGGATGAAAATGTAATTGCGTGTGTCATCAGTTGACAAGTGTTTTGATGAGAAAAGCAACAATTTCCTTTCGGCGCGAAATTCTGTGATTATCGTAAAATATATTTTTCTCTGGGATTTTCCTTAAGTTATTTAGGCATGTGTTAATGTACTATATGATCCGGTAATTTGACGATTGATAAATCATTAAAGCGTGGTTTACATTTCTACATAATAAATATTACATTTCAAAAACTAATTGAAAAAATATGCCTGTCTACCTCACTATCACTTTAGCTTGATAGAGCTTTTCATAAGAAATACAAAGCGGAAAAGATATTGAAGACCAAACATTGCATAATTATTTGGCGACTAGAGGACGCACGCAGCTACGCCTGCAATTTTTTTAAATTTACTCGTTTTGGACGATCCCGTGGGAATTTCGGGAAATCCCTTCTTAGTGCACCCCTACGGTCCCCAAGGAACATATATGCCAAATTTCAGCTTCCTGCGCCCAATAGTTTCGGCTGTAGCGTGTCTGTCAGTCAGTCAGTAACGCAAGGATTTTATATATTAAGATTACTCAATACTATACAAGGTGTAATGGTAAGATAACCACCACAAGTGTGCAGTTCTGTGTTCTATACAATCCTATTTTATCTGTATCTTCGCAAACCGCTAACCCATTTTCTTTAAGTAAAAATTGGCAAGGACGACTCTCAAAAAACAGCATCTAATAGAAAATTCAATAGCAAACATCGAACTCAGTTAGTATCAAATATATTAGCTTCGATAGGCATCGCGTAGTTCTAGTAAATCACAAATCGTTATCTTGAGTTATGCTTCGAGATGTATAAATCAAAACGACAATCAGAATTTATTAGGCCGTTTTATTACATTGTCCACTCAACTGAATAATGTAGAACCATCGTGTGCCGGTTATATATTCAAACTGTTAACGATTATTCAGATCGGGGCATTCAAGTACTTATCGCGGATAGTTCAAGTGGGAAGTCAATAGATTTACGATCGCTTTATAGCCTACTCTGATTTGGTACTGAAACTGCAATCATTGTTCTCTAGAACTTTAATCGGTATACTGTTTCAAGGCTGGATCAACTCTGCTACTGAGAACAGATTATGAGCTCCGTAATACTCATACCCGGTAAGGCAGGTGGATGAAATACGTAAAGAGTACGTGCGAGGAAGCTTAAGTGTGTGCGACGTCACTGATAAATTGTAAGGGTTGATAACGTTTTAACGCCCAGCTTGTGAAGAAAGCCAGTGAATTCTCTGTTGCTACGCCAGGTTTACCCATGGATTATAACTGTTATTGTAGCAAAGAAAGTGTAAGTATCAAATTGTCTTAGTCTAGAAAGTTTCGATAGAATGGTTTAATTAACTATAAGTATTTTGGGTCAGGATAGAAAATAGTAAGGTAGCGAATAGGATATATAATTTTATAGATCCTTTCCTAGATATTCGTATACATGCGCATTAAAAGAGCAGATCTTAATAGAGCTTGTTTCAAAATTATCTGCTTTTGCCGTGGTTCTATTTAACAAATATTAAGATAAGTCACTGTATGCTTAACAAAAACGTAATAGTTGACCAACGGCGTTTGACATAATACTTTTTTTTTAATATGACTGAACTAAAACATAATTATGCGTATTATAAGAAATAGTAATTGGCGAATATCTTGTGTGTTAGCATAATATGCGTAACTCAGTCACTGCCTTATTATTAAAATAATGATTATAAATGGTGCTAATGAGACCTTGGGGCGATAATTATATCCGAAACGGCAGCCGGCCCCTTACAATTATTATACTTAGGTATCTACAATTATATTAAATAGGTACTATTGTTCTCGATTATCACATGATTCAGTGAGACAATTACTGCTCAAACAATATTTGCCAATAGTGATCTGGAACAGATAGTGTCTATTCTATATTTTATACCATACACCTTTAAGTTTAATTTTTTTCATGTGTTGCAGATAGATAGTTTAATTTGCGATTGATCATACTCGTTTTCAAGTTTAAGCTACATACGGTACGGTACGGTTCTAAAGGGATGTTAGGCACACACCAGCATGAAAGGATTTTACATCTATCATCTATAGGTTTAAAGATTTTCCTTATAAATACTTTACAGATTTACTTATAATGTATATATAACAATTAATTATATTTAATCTTTAAGTATTATGTACTTACCACCGGCGTATTTGAAATTAAGGCCGCGCTCAAAGTAGTAACGAATAGGTATGTATTGCATATACTATACCTACTCGTTGTAAGATTTGAGAGAGGGCTCTAGCTCCCCGTTACATAATCAATTACCTTCCAAATACTAATGACTTCCTTGTGTTTTATTGAATAACATATCACCAAACTCCATCACCATTTCCTTCCAAAGACTAATGACTTCCTTGTGTTTATTGAATAAAATATCACCAAATTCCATCACCATTTCCTTCCAACGACAAATGACTTCCTTGTGTTTTATTGAATAAAATATCACCAAATTCCATCACCAATTACCACGATGCCAAATAAAAATAAGAACACCCCTCCCCCAAACCAACTCCTTGATCCGCCAATGATCAGTGCGGTCTAATTCAGAATAGCTTAAAATATATAAAACTCAAGTGTTTGGCATGATAAAAAGATAGCCATACGAGGGTCAAACTGAAAGTTCTTAGAACTGGCCACTTATAAACAATATAATAAAAAAAATATTCTAAAATTTGAAAATAGAACTCTTTGCCAATATTACTGAGTATATATTTCATTCATTTGTCATTTGTTTTACGATCTGGCGGCAAATTGAAAATTGTCTGTGTCACGTCAACATGAATTTAGCACGAGAAAATTTTCGTGCAATGATTTTTTATGACTTTCGATGTCATTTAAGTCAACAAGAAAGTTATGATAGACTACGATTGGCCTTTCACGATGAAGCCCCATCTCGTGCGACTGTTTACAACTGGTTTAATGAGTTTAAACGTGGTCGCACTAATCTCACTGATGATGTACGTGAGGGACGGCCTTCTACGGCGACGACTGAAAATAACATCTGTGTTGTGCGGCGTATGATAGAGACTGACAAAAGAGTGACCTATCAGCAGATTCGGACAAGCTTAGGCATCGGTATGAGTCAAGTGCACAAAATCCTCCACGAACATTTAGCGGTCAGGAAGCTTTGCGCCCGGTGGATACCTCATAATTTGACTAAGGCTCAAAAACTCCATCGTGTGGATTGGTGCCGTAAAATGATTGAAAGATTTAACGGAGGTGACTCAAATGCTGTGTTCGACATACTAACAGGTGATGAAAGCTGGATTTACTGTTATGATCCTGAAACCAAAAGACAATCTGCTCAGTGGGTGTTTCCTTTCGAGGAGTTGCCAACTAAAGTGAAGAGAGATCGAAGTGCGGGAAAAAAAATGGTGGCCTCGTTCTTTGGAAGGATAGGTCATTTCGCAACAATTGTGTTAGAGGATCAAAAAACAGTTTCTGCAGAATGGTACACTACCAATTGTTTGCCACTTGTCTTGGAAAAAGTTCGAGAGAAACGACCTCGCAGTAGGATCCTCCTTCACCACGACAACGCCTCGTCGCACACCGCCAAGCGAACGATCGACTATTTGGCGACATCAAACGTTGAATTACTGGGTCACCCGCCGTATAGCCCCGACCTCGCGCCTTGTGATTTTTATTTATTTCCAAAAATTAAAGAAAAACTTAAAGGAAAGCGGTTTATGAATGCTGAAGAAGCGGTGGCTGCGTATCGCGATGCCATTGAAGAGACCCCTAAGGACGAGTGGGCAAAGTGCTTTTCCCAGTGATTCCATCGCATGCAGCGGTGTATTGACGTCAATGGACAATATTTTGAAAAGATATAATAAAACTAATAACTGGCTAATGTAATCAGTTTTTGATTTTCTAAGAACTTTCAGTTTGACCCTCGTATAACAGCCATACAGGAAAACATAACAATATTGATCAGTTACCTAAATAATGTGGTACAGTAAGTTGGTCGTCGGTGAACCAATCCGTGGCGCTGACTCTGTCGGCGCAGTGAGGCGGCACGACGCACCGGAGCACCGCCGCGTTGCCCGCCATCACGTACTCATCTGGCACGTGCAACTCCCATGGTATGTTAAGTGCTGTGGACAAAGTATCACATCATCATTAATGATTGACACCTTCCCACAAAGTAGGACTTCCAGGCTTTCTTTGACTTGCCAGGGAAGACGATGCGAGAAGGAGGAGACAAATTTTGGATAATACAGATATTTTGACACTGTTGTGGGTGCAACTGGACAAGTATATCCATGATCATGGCGCATGCCACTGTAAGGATCCTAGAAAGAAATAAAGCCATGTGGTATAGGATGAAGAGACAATTTAAAACCAATATTCTTTAGGGCGGTTTCAGATTTGCGTATTTTTCTGCGCTTATACGATCGTTTTAGCATACGCGCTTACACGCGCGCTACATTACGCGGCTTTTTCAAAAAACTTCAAAAAACTGAACGGGCATACTTCGACGTGTTCGCCCGAAATGGCAGTGACATCTTGTCAGTGTCAACATGGATTCTGACGGCTCGCGCTTATATACGAGCTTAGAAGCGCGTCAACGCTCGTACGAGTTGCGCGTGTGACAAAAGGCGCGCCTATACGTGCCTACATGCGCTTTCAAAAACGAGCTTATAGGCGCGTATAAAACGCTAATCTGAAACCGCCCTTACAGCCTATCGAAGTCTACTGCTAGAAATAAGTTTCTCATAGTCGGCTTCCAGCAGCTCTATGTTATTGTTAATGACTAGAAAACTCTAAATACATATAACACAAATAGTTTTCAGTAACGTAATACTAGCATAAATATATTTGTGTACATGCTAGTCTATAAGTTTTGCAATTTCATAGGTTTTTTTGCCTACAATAAGTGGTTTAGTGATATTATTACTGCATGGCGCAGGTAAAGTGAAGCAGTTGTTACATGCAACTGAAAAGAACTAACTGAAAAGCTTTTAGTTACTAAAATATCTTGGTCTACAATATGCCTACCAATTTGTTCTTTAAAGAAAAAAAGTGTTTTATGACATTTAATCCTCTAAGCACTATTAAGTTTACAATAAAATAAATTGAATACTCTTCTTAATAATGTTATCTAAGAATAGCCAAGAAGGTACATATGATACCGTCTAACTTAATAAACTAAAATGCTTTGTAGTTTGAGGAATTTGTAGTTCCAAGTATAAATCCAAAAGTACCGTTCATTTAAATCTTATACTTGGAATCTAAAACTACTCGTACTACTAAATTAAATGTAAATTCTAAAAGTAATTTATATGCCATATTTTCGTTTTCACCACAAATCAGAAAGAAAATATCAGCGATAAAGTTAAACTGCCACACTCTTAAAACTGAAGCAAATCGCCCTCAAAGATATTATCCACTTAATTATTTTAGGTCAGCTCGAGTAGGGCACACAATTAAAAGACAGTCTATGGACTACGTATTATCTTTGTAATCCCTTTAACACAAACGGTGAATTTCTTCACCGAGCCCTAATTGCGGATTTCAAATCGCTTTCATCTACGGTTCATTTAGTTTATTTCCCATGAATTGTAACCGAGGGCGCGGTACATTTTATCTATATATATAAAATTCTCGTGTCATGGTGTTAGTTAAAATACTCCTCCGAAACGGCTGGACCGATTTGTATGAAATTTTGTATGTATATTCGGTAGGCCTGAGAATCGGTCGTAATCTATTTTTCAAACTTCCAAGTCATAAGGGTGCCAGCCCAAAAAATATGGTTTTTATTTTTTGAACATTTTTTAATATATTTTTTTTTGATATGGCAGTATAAAATACATACAACTCTTAATTTTCACCCCTTTATCACTAACTTGTTTTTTATAGCCATATTAGTAATTTCATCTTATCACTAGATCAATCCTGTTGGCCACGCCACGCGCATACCGGAGTAAAAAAATCGTTTCTCAGTGTTAGTTACAATACTCCTCCGAAACGGCTGAACCGAGTTGTATGAAATTTTAAACTTATATTCTTTAGGTCTGAGAATCGGCCGCAGTTTAGTTTTAAACCCCTAAGTAAAAAGGACGGGCCAACCCAAACATATATTTTTGAAGTATAACTTCAAAAATATATGTTTGGCTTTTTAACTTCTTTGAAAAGGCGCGTTATGAAAGAATGATGAGAGTCACATTTTACGATGAACATGTGTGACACAAAATTCTCACGGGAAAAGTTTTTAGTGTCTACATTCACAAGATGGCGGACGAGACTTTTTAATAAAATGAATATGGCTATCATTTTCGGGGTTTTCATGGATTCTGATCATGAAAATGACATCTATTTGGGAATCCAAGATGGCGGACGGGAATTTTTTTATAAAATTAATATGGGTATCATTTTTCGGGGTTTTCATGGATTCTGATCACGAAAATGACATCTATTTGGGAATCCAAGATGGCGGACGGGACATTTTTAATAAAATTAATATGGGTGTCATTTTCGGGGTTTTCATGTATTCTTGTCACGAAAATGACATCTATTTGGGAATCCAAGATGGCGGACGGGACATTTTTAATAAAATTAATATGAGTATAATTTTCGGGGTTATCATGCATTCTGATAACGAAAATGGCATTTATTTGGGGATCCAAGATGGCGGACGGGACATTTTTAGTAAAATTAATCTTTAACATCGTAATATAATTGGTCCAATTATCATTTGGCATCGTTTTACTGTCAACTTTACTTTACTTTTACTTTTTTTTATTGACTCACGCCTGTATATTCCCGAAAGGGTAGGCAGAAGTGTAATATGACACCCACATTTCGCCATGAATTTTTAGGTCCCACGTAATAGGGGGCGAGACTATTGCCGTTACTCACCAGACTCCGTGCTGCTACTGAGAATTCGGAAAAACCCAGTAACACTTTTGCCCGACCCGGGAATTGAACCCGGGACCTCCGATCTGCAGTCGCATACGCTATCCACTGGACCACGGAGGCAGTCTCTTTCTTTATGATATGGCATTGAAAATACAAACAACTCTTAATGTTCACCCTTCTATTACCAACCCCTATTTTTAATAGCCATCTTAGTAAGTTAATCATATCACTAGATCAGTCATACGCGCCAGTCGCATGTCTGGAGTTAATAAATCGTTTTACAGCTGCGTTAGTGAAACAATTCAGCAATTTAACAGTGTTAGTGATACAATACTCCTCTGAAATAATATGTTTTTGGTCAATTTCTGAAGCCCTGATGGATGGATGGCTGGATGGATGGAAAAAAATGTATACAGAGGAAAATCCGCAATTAACTTTACGCTAGTAACATTATTACTTGCAGGTGGGCCGCTACAGTTTTAATGAACGACTTTAAAATATGAGCTCTGCTGTTCAAAGTTTCAATAGTCTGCACATTATATATTTTATTGAAAAGAATGTTGTTTTGCTTATTTAGACATTAGGTACTAGCAATAACCCAGTTTCTGTGAAGTACTGCTTTGTAAATATGATTGCAACACACTCCTTTAATGAAAACGTATAGTAGATTTCCAGTCTGCTTAAAAATGCGTTTGTCAATATTGCAGTTGTATGAAAAGATTTGCGTAACAAAAAATATTTCAAAAAAGGATTCACGCTATAAAACTTACTTATGTACCAAATAATACGTGTCTTGTATAGTTTTGTCCAAGTTTATTAAGTTGTACGTCTTATTTTGTGAGAGTTCATAAAAGACGACAGTCGAAACAACATGAGAAGCAACTGCATCACCAAGTTGGACTGGCAACACACAACGAATGCACGTTTATTTTTCGAAGAGTTTGCCAACACATATATTTAGTATGTAATTTGGGTGCGCATCGTACTATTAATTAGTTCGTAGGTACATCCAACAGTTTAGGTTAGAGATTCCGCTTTTGAGATTAGAGCATTCGTACTGGCTCTCGAATTGTGGCAAACCGATGCGGCAAACATATAATTAGCTCTACTTTAGATTGTTCATCTAAGTACGATTTTAAAGAGAAAATACCAGAGCGACTGAGTATCGTGTTATCTTGGCAAGCTTACCCTTATTGAATCGTATCTCGGTCTGAAGGCTATTTTCTGGTCAAGTGCAACACAAAGGAGAAAACTTTTGCATTATTGCGCTGTATCAGTTACGTTTTATTTCAGTGTTAAAGGATTTTCTTCTGCTATTTAATTTTCATGTTATTGAAAGCATATGATCCATAATGAGATGATATTTTGAGACACTTACTGCCCAGTTTAAATGCTCCAACGTCACAGATGACTGCACGGTTGGCGTAGTGGTTCAAGCGGTCGCCTCGCCGTTTGACACCGCGCCGCGTGTTGTGGGTTCGATTCCCACACGAGACAACACTTTGTGAGATTCATAAATTGTTGTTTCGAGTCTGGGTGTTCATTGTGTCCGTTGGTTGTCTGTAAAGTCCCCCGCGACACAGGATTTATTCCTACCTTCTGAGATACAGTCTACACTATAAGTTAATTACAACAGTTATAACTTAATTACAAGAGATTTTATGTTAGCGGAAACACTTTAGTTTTAAGCATAATATAATTGTTCGCGACAGACATTAAAACTATGACAGTGAATAGTGTATTCGAAACCGCGAGTGAAAATCGTTAAAATCAGTGTTATCTAATCGTGCGGTACACCGGGTTCGGTTCCCGGACGTGTCAAAACGTTACAAAATAGCTAAAATAGTGTAAATGGTTAGATTGCTAATATATAACAACTATGTAATACATGAACATTAGTCTTAAACTTGTGCTAACCGCAGGGACCTTAGATATCGAATCATAAATAGCCTTATCAGTAGTGACAGATAAGAGTTAATGCTTCATAAAACAGCTGTTTGTTTACATATTCGTATTATAGTTTTATAAGTGTTTTTTAGCTTCATATAGACTTGAAATCATGTCTAGATACCTTTTTATTGCTAGTTTTTACCTTATATAGTTAAAATAAGCATAATAACAAACATTCGTATGTTTATTATAAAATTTGTTTACTTACGATAGTATTTACTTAAGAAATTCTGTAAAATTTTTATGCTTCAAAGTTATCATGTCATATGCTCGAATTGAATAAAGATATTTTCATGGTGTTTGTTTTAATAGATGCCCCATATAGTTGCACACAACGGCCTACCTAAATTATATATATAAATTTAGTATACGATAGTTTTTCAATAGAAAATATAGTGGGCGGGCCCTTGTGTGGCAGCATTTTTTGGGAGTTTTTATGGAATAACTTAGTGACGCTAATAGTTAGGTTTAGGTATTGTATACCAATAGATAGAACTTAATGAGACCTATCTAACGATGTATAGAACATGTATGTATGCATAATAGGATCTAAACATACGTAACATTTGTACTGTTTTGTAAATAAAAATAAAGGAAAGATTCCCTGTGCACGTGTTCGGTGCGATGGTCGTCGATAAGGTAAAGTTTCGAGGTACTTAAGCGACCACCAATTCGGGCAGTTGTTGCCGTCTCAACCACCATCTTGTAACCATCAAGCACCGCACACCTGAACAGCATCGCTCTCAACGTATGAAGATGTTTCATTTCTGAAGCCCTTACACATCGAAGCCATACAGTCCACACACATAGAAGAACACGCATCGTCGTAGGCACACGTCAGCAGCACACTACCAGCGCACTGTAGCGGACTAGCAAAGGTTCGATTCCTGGCATCCGTTACATTTGTTGGTCCTATCGAAGCCGGATCACCTGTTGCTGCAGCGACCATTTGTTGGTCGCTTCGAGCCGGATTGAAGAAGAATGCCTACGACGCGTTCAAGAGGCCGTGCTCCCGAGGTCGCCGGGGGAGCGGCCGGCGCCGGGCCTAGTTCCAGTACCCCTGCCCGCGCCGCCGCTGCCCGCAACCCAGCCGCCGCGGTCGTCCGTCACGACGGGCCACCGCGATCGCCGTCGACAACAGTCGGGAGCGACGCGCCGCCGCCGGCCCCCCCCGGCCCCGCGGGGAGGGACGAACGAAACATCACTCAAGATGCAAGGGAGCGAGCAGAGGTGCAGTCGAAAAATGAAGATGGCAAGGAAAGGACGTTGCAACCATCCGATAGATCGAGCGTTTGTACAGCGCAACATAGTATAATAGAAAATAGAGATAGAAAGAAGCCAACGAGGGAACGCGACCAACGCTCAGCAGCTACGGGACGCTCCAATAGAAATGTGATGTTGGCTCGAGAAGAAGTTTTGAAGATAAAACTACAGTTAGCACAGTTAGCACTACAGAAGGCTGAAGAAGAGGCGGACTCCGATGACTACGACGAGGATGGACAGTCGAAACAAGACTACGTACGTTCGTGGTTGGAAGAGGCTCCGGAACCCCAGCCCGGCCCCGAAGATATAGAAGTGATATCGGCGCCCACTAAGAAGAGGGACGTCGACGGGGCACAGAAGATAGTAGATGGACCGCCCTCACAGAAGATGGACGTTCATCAACAGGGAGGTGATTCGCTGAAGCCGTTCATCACGGATCTCACCTCCGCGATCGCCGCGCTCGCCGACAGGAAGCCACCGGACACATCGATAGTTGCACCACACCCGGCGGTTTCGAAAGTCATCATGACGCTACCGACGTTCGGCGGCGCGCACACCGAGTGGCTGTCGTTCAAGGCGATATACGACACCACCAAGAATTTCTTCAACGACGTGGAGAATACAGCGAGACTGAGAAGAAGTCTCAAGGGAAGAGCGTTAGAAACAGTTAGCTCTGAACTGATTGGGCATGCGCGACCAGATGAGATCATGAAGGAGTTGGAGCTGCAGTTCGGACGACCAGACTCGATCGCACAGGCAGAGACGGACAAGCTGAGGACCCTGCCACGCTGTAGCGAAGCACCTAAGGACATATGCGCGTTCGCGAGCAAGATTAGAAGCGGCGTCGTCACACTTCGTGCGTTGAAAAAGGAACACTACCTCATCAATGCGGAGCTAGTGCGCGTGTTGACCGAGAAGCTACCGAACTCGCTACGTGTGCAGTGGTACAAGACGTATACCGAGAAGTGCCAGTCGAAGCCGGACCTCAGCCGATTCAGTGACTTCGTGACAGAGTACGCGCGTTACTGTAGCGCGTTCGCGCCGGCTGAGAACATCACCGATGGGCCGCCAAGCAGACGTACCGTGCAGAGGACGTACACGGCGACGGCGACGGAGAAGCGAACGCATACGGACACGTCTAACGCGAAGTGCAGGATATGTGAACGCGAAGGACACTACTCGTCGGCCTGCAGCACGTTTCGTAACGCCAACGCAGAGAAGAGATGGCAGCTAGCTAAGCAGCATGGATTGTGTTTTCGCTGCTTACGCATACGCCGAATAGAACACTCGTGCAAGCCCAAGAAGTGCGGTGTAGAGGGATGCCGCGCTACACACAACCAGTTGCTTCACTACGATAGAGGAGCCCATAGGACCGAAGACGTGAACATAGAAAAGCAAGAAACGGTCGCCAGTTCGTGCATACGTGCAAAGACTCAAGCATACTTAAAGATAGTGCCCGTGCAGATAGTCGGACCGGCGGGAGAGGCGTCTACGTTCGCCCTACTCGACGACGGAAGCACCGTATCGCTCATAGACGAAGACATAGCCAAGGAAGTCGGCGCGGAAGGGAGCCTGGACTCGTTTACGATCCGTGCCATAGGCGATACGTCGATCGACATGCCAACGTCGCGACGCGTAGACATACAAATACGAGGAGCTGGCGCCGACAGCAAACAAGTGCCTTTGTGTGCGCGCACCGTAGCCAGCCTACACCTGTCGCCGCAGAAGATCGCCGAAGAGGACCTGATAGACTGCAAACACCTCGAAGGCATCAAGAAGAAGCTGGTGTATGACATAGGCGTGCCAAAGGTGCTAATAGGACAAGACAACTGGCACCTGCTCATAGCGAACGCAGTACGAAGAGGACCCAACGATCAACCGGTGGCGTCGCTTACATCGCTGGGATGGGTGCTGCACGGCGCGCGCTCACGCACCTTGGGAAACACCGTACACTTCGTCAACGGTCTCTCCGCTATAGATGAAAACATAGAAACGTCGTATGAAGAGTTTTTCGCCTTCGGATCGTATATAGTGAACCCACGTCGACCGAACACGAACCCCAAGAAGCGGACGGACGTGTTACGAAACAGTTCGAAACATATAGAGAATAGACATATAGAGACGGCTCTTCTGTGGAAACAAGAAGACATCGTCATGCCAGATAGTTACGAGAACGCGGCAAGGAGGCTCGCACACATAGAGAAAAAACTAGATAGTAACATAGAATTGGAGGATAGGAAAATAGAGACGGCTCTTCTGGGAAGACAAGAAGAACACGTCGGACCCGATAGTCAAGATGACGCGGCAAAGGGGCTCGCGGATATAGAAAATATAGAACAGAAGAACTCGCATATAGAAACGAGTATAGATAAAGAAAATACGGCACAGACGCACTCTCTTATAGTATCGGATAGAGGATACGTGCACTCTCCCATAGATTCGAAGGCCGTCGTAAAGCCTACCGTCGCAAAGACAATAGGGGAGCAGTGCATTACGTCCTACATGGAGAGTCGTCGACAACATAGTATTATAGAAGCCGTACCGGACCCGTATAGTTTTTCCAAGCGGAAAAGGCTCTTACGAGCACCAGCGAGAGTTTTACCGTCAATAGCCTTGTGTAAGAAAACCGCAGAGAAGGTTCTACACACTAGAACGCAGAAAAATAGACAGAAGGATCCAGATTGGCGTCACGTGACGAAGACGAAGCACAACATCAAGTCGGGCAGAGCGGCACCTCGTCCAGCCGCCGACTCCCGAAACTTCGTGCTTCTCCCCGCTGAACACAACCGCGACGTCGAGAACCTTCTTGTGAAGGCGGAACAAGAAAACTCCTTTCGGCGCCGACCTTCGGGAGCTGCGGCGCGGAGGAGGTGTCGCCAGAGACAGCCGCCTGTATTCGTTACCCGTGGAGATGAACAACGGAATTATCACTCTACGCAGTAGTATAATAGCTACAGAAGAAATCTCCGAACAAACAAAGAGACCGCCGATCTTAGACGGCGATCATCGTATTACACAGCTATACATAGATTGGACGCATAGAAAATTACATCACAGCGGTACAGAGTTGGTAATCAATGAAATACGCCAACACTATTGGATTCTTCGTCTGCGGCCGACTACAAAGAAAATAGTACATAGATGTCTACCATGCCGCATTAGAAAAACGCAGCCGCCTGAGCCAGCCACAGGGGACCATCCAAAGGCGCGCCTTGCTCACCATCAGAGGCCCTTCACCTACACGGGTCTTGATTATTTCGGGCCGCTCTCCGTAACCGTCGGTAGACAGCGTCACAAACGTTATGTGGCACTGTTTACATGTCTCACTTCCAGGGCAGTACATCTGGAGGTCGCCGCCAGCCTGAGCGCCGACTCCGCAATCTTGGCGCTGCGCAGGTTCGCAGCGCGCCGAGGTTGCCCCGCAGAGATCTACTCGGACAACGGCACCAACATGCACGGTGCCGACCGAGAGATGAGAGACGCCGTCGCCGAGGAAGCGAGTCGCCGTGGCATCATATGGCGCTTCATCACCCCCTCAGCGCCATTCATGGGGGGCGCATGGGAGCGCCTCGTCAGGTGCGTGAAGACCGCCCTCTATACGGTCCTTCATGAGCGCCATCCGCACGAAGAAGTCCTAGCTACACTACTGTGTGAGGTCGAGTACACAGTAAACAGTCGACCCCTCACACACGTCTCCGTCAACGCAGCAGACAGCGAGGCCATCACCCCGAACCACATCCTGTTCGGTGGTTCTGCTCGCCTCCCTCCGCTGGGCGAGTTCAGCGAGGCTGACCTCAACAGCAGCAAGCACTGGCGGCGCGCCCAAATCCTCGCCGACATGTTCTGGCGCCGTTGGGTGCGCGAGTACCTACCCGAGCTGCAACACCGGCGGGAGCCCCATGGGTCTGGGCTCAACCTCGAGGTCGGCGACCCCGTCCTGATCGCCGACGGCCAACTCCCGCGCAATACCTGGCCGCGCGGTCGAGTTGTGGCTGTCTACCCGGGCGCCGACGGCGCCATACGCACTGTCGAGGTGCGCACAGCAGCAGGCGTCCTCAAACGGCCGGCTAAGAAGCTGGTCCCCCTGCCCAAGTGACGAGGTGTCGCTCACCGGGCGCTCTGCAGCACCGCCACACGACGGGTCACGCGCGTTGCTGCACGGCGGGAGAGATGTTCGCGACAGACATTAAAACTATGACAGTGAATAGTGTATTCGAAACCGCGAGTGAAAATCGTTAAAATCAGTGTTATCTAATCGTGCGGTACACCGGGTTCGGTTCCCGGACGTGTCAAAACGTTACAAAATAGCTAAAATAGTGTAAATGGTTAGATTGCTAATATATAACAACTATGTAATACATGAACATTAGTCTTAAACTTGTGCTAACCGCAGGGACCTTAGATATCGAATCATAAATAGCCTTATCAGTAGTGACAGATAAGAGTTAATGCTTCATAAAACAGCTGTTTGTTTACATATTCGTATTATAGTTTTATAAGTGTTTTTTAGCTTCATATAGACTTGAAATCATGTCTAGATACCTTTTTATTGCTAGTTATTACCTTATATAGTTAAAATAAGCATAATAACAAACATTCGTATGTTTATTATAAAATTTGTTTACTTACGATAGTATTTACTTAAGAAATTCTGTAAAATTTTTATGCTTCAAAGTTATCATGTCATATGCTCGAATTGAATAAAGATATTTTCATGGTGTTTGTTTTTTATAGATGCCCCATATAGTTGCACACAACGGCCTACCTAAATTATATATATAAATTTAGTATACGATAGTTTTTCAATAGAAAATATAGTGGGCGGGCCCTTGTGTGGCAGCATTTTTTGGGAGTTTTTATGGAATAACTTAGTGACGCTAATAGTTAGGTTTAGGTATTGTATACCAATAGATAGAACTTAATGAGACCTATCTAACGATGTATAGAACATGTATGTATGCATAATAGGATCTAAACATACGTAACATTTGTACTGTTTTGTAAATAAAAATAAAGGAAAGATTCCCTGTGCACGTGTTCGGTGCGATGGTCGTCGATAAGGTAAAGTTTCGAGGTACTTAAGCGACCACCAATTCGGGCAGTTGTTGCCGTCTCAACCACCATCTTGTAACCATCAAGCACCGCACACCTGAACAGCATCGCTCTCAACGTATGAAGATGTTTCATTTCTGAAGCCCTTACACATCGAAGCCATACAGTCCACACACATAGAAGAACACGCATCGTCGTAGGCACACGTCAGCAGCACACTACCAGCGCACTGTAGCGGACTAGCAAAGGTTCGATTCCTGGCATCCGTTACAATAATTTAGCGTAAGTTTCTCTCTCTCGTATTGTAATAGGTTTATTTTCTGAAATAAATAATTTGAATTTGAATTTATGTATTACTACATATTGTACATGTGCTCCGAATGCTTCAGTATAAACTGCAACAGCATTAGTTACTAAAACTTTCACAAATATGAGTACTTTAACTGACAGTGAGAATGTTGATTTTTAAGATAGTCTACAATAAATATGTTTAGAACATGACTTTTTGAGTCTCAAAACTTTTTTGTCCTTTCGTCTTGTTATCAAACTCACTCGTCTCTCTACACATCGTAATATAACTAACTATATCGACATTTTCTTTTTCGTAGGATAACGTAGGTTAAATCGACATTGAATTTATATTCATAATTTTATGATGGGATCTATCCCAACATAAAATATGAATAATAAAATGTGTTATCTCGGCAGCTATTATTATAACAAGTCAGGAGATTTCTATTGATACGAACGCTTACGTTTCAAGGCATTTCATACAATGTCGCTATGATCACTGTATCAGGGTTTCTAATACTTTTTATGATCATGAACCTCTTGTAAATGTTTTATTGTCATACAGACCCCTTACATAGTAAGGTAAGGCGTAATTTTTTTTTGTTATTTGGTAAAATACAGTGACAGGTGTATCTTCTCAAGTTACCAGCATGATTGTTAAGTTGGTGATCTTGAGCAAAATTTTTAACATCCCTTTGCTTGCACCTTTAAGAGGTATATGAAACCCAGGTTAAGCTCCTGCTCTATATCAACTTACCCGCATGTACATGAATATTCTTGGATAGCACGGCGAACCCGCTGCTGAGCCGCAGTCTGCACCGATACGTCGCAGCGTGTACGTCTCTTCTGTAGTGCTCTGAGGAGAACGGAGGCAGTTCCAGCGAGCCGTTGGTCAGCACACAGCAGAGAGGTCACCGCCGTGTTGTCTGATAACAGCCACGATAGCTGCAACATTGAAATAACGTTCACGAGGAGAGAGAGTAGAGGAAATGTACTGGCTAATTTCATGTTCAGGTCTTTATTTTCTTTCTTTTCCATGAGAGTATATGGCCACTGTGTCTGTGAGTGGGTGCTCTAGTTTTGGAGTTTATAGACCGCCCGAAGGCGTCTGGTATGGCCTAATGTCTCTAGTCCTGTGGCTAGAACTGGAACTGGACACTTTACGTGCTCTCCAAAGCACGATAACGCTCTGAAGTAAATGCACAATAAGCTGTAACCCATCCAAGTGGATGAATGTGTACCCTGTGTGTGTGTGTATCTTGACAACTTTGGTCATCTCTAACGAAAGGCAAGTCTAGTCGCTATGAACGCTACAATGTTCAGATGAGTTATTACGATTTTTATTACGTCTAGTGTTAAACGACGCAGTTATAGTAAGTAACTTGGGGGTAACTTGCTGTAAAAGGACGGTTTTGAACTACATTTCTACTAAGTTTAAGTTGGATTTTTTGCCTTTAGTGACGGACAGACCAGCTCTGTAGTATGAATGGTTTCCTGACTTATGCTTAAGCTTTGACTGAATATAAGCTTTTACACAGTTCGACTGCCTGCCTGACCTCCACAACCAAAAGGGATAGCGATATGCCATAGTTTAGACTAGTTATTAGTGTCAGTTTATTCACAGGTACTGACTCCCTGTAACGATTGTCAAAGTTCTTCATGACAAACGGGACCGATGGCTTAACGTGCTTTGCCGAACCACGGGGCAAGCGATTGTTAATAATTCAATACACACATAACTCCGAAGAGTCAGCGGACATAACTATGAAACTGAATGTCACATGGTCTAAAAGTTACGGAATCAGAATTTACGTGACATTTAATAGTAGTCTTTATACATAGGTTTCAACTCACGAAGGCATAATCGACGTTGAATGCCAGAATACAATGAAACGCTAAGCTGTTCAATGAACGGCTGTGGGAGCTTGAACCGATTTTCACACATATATGGATAGTGGGTGAAA
This sequence comes from Euclidia mi, assembly GCA_944739405.2. Taxonomy (NCBI): domain Eukaryota; kingdom Metazoa; phylum Arthropoda; class Insecta; order Lepidoptera; family Erebidae; genus Euclidia; species Euclidia mi. The sequence goes on along the minus strand of OX123197.2, from coordinate 41,033,930 downwards.
ATGGTACGAAATTGAAGAAAGCACCAACTATGCACAAGTATACAAGAATGATACAACTTCTTATATTATTTGTACAATAGGAAATATAATACTTATAGCTGGTTTGCAATTTATAAAACCTTTTATGTACCGACTTTAGCTGAGCCTTCAGGGTTTTCTGAAGTAATTTTATGCCCTTTATATACTTCTATAGTTAATAACGTAAAATTACATTAATATGGAATCGCATACCAGCCCTCAGGCACAAATAGCATATATTAATAATGTTTTTACAACCAACACAACAAGTCCCGACGGCGTATCCCTCTACATTAATAACTGTATATTCAGAGGCGTTTCATAATTTCCTCTGAAATGCTATAAATAAGTCCAATAACGGAGCATGGAAATACATGAAACCAATGGAAACTGAGTTCTCGTTGACGGTAATAATAACAACCCGTTTCCTTGTAAAGCTGGATATTATCCTTCGCAGTAATAAGTTGGGTTTGTGTTGTGAAAATGTTTGTGGTGAAAACGTACTTTAAATAGCACAGTAATACGATCTACTATGAATGTCATTATGTTTTTGGACTCACTAACATTATGACGTCCAGGCAAAATAACAGATTGTTATCTAATGGATAACAATCTGTAATTTTTTTTATTTAAAAAATACACATTAAGGGCGATTCGATGGATTTAGCTAGTGTAGTAGTTTTATATACGTAACTAGAGAAATATATTTGACATGTTTTGTGTGGAGTCAAATATCTAGTGGCCAAATACATCGATAGATGAATTTTTGTCACAGGCCCAGTTTTACCGCCTCTAAATAGGCCCTACGTTACAGCTAAATTCCAAATGGGAATGAAATTTCTATAATTAATCTAACAAATGAATCTTACCACAACTTATCAGACAGTTGTGAAACCAGTAAAAAATAATCCTGTTCAACTACAACATTTTATGTTAATTTTCACACAGATGTAAAACATGTTTGAGATGTAAAACATTCTTCAAAGCCACATACAGGCCTCACACAGGTCCCGCGCCGTACACGGGCCGCGCACCACACACGGGCCGCGCGCCACACACGGGCCGCGCGCCACACACGGGCCGCGCGCCACACACGGGCCGCGCGCCACACACGGGCCGCGCGCCACACACGGGCCGCGCGCCACACACGGGCCGCGCGCCACACACGGGCCGCGCGCCACACACGGTCCGCGCGCCACACACGGGCCGCGCGCCACACAGGCTATGCTGGCCACCAAGCCACACTCGCCACCCTCGCCACCAGGCCGCGCCGGCCGCCAGACCGCGCCGGCCGATAGACCGCGCCAGCTACCAGGCCGCGCCGGCCATCAGGCCGCGGTAGCCACCAGGATTACCCAAAAAGGAAATAAATCTACCATTAGTATTTCAAAGATTCGTCTCATTATTATATACGCACTAACTAGAGTATCCGTTCTTTCAGACTAATTCAACGTCCGCACTTCGTAAATTTTAAGCGATTATCAAATTAATTTACAACTTCACAACTGCACAGAACTTAGCTCCCGTCCATACTCTCAATGAGCTATGTCAGAACTGGATTTGACCACTGACAAAAACTAAAACCAAATGCGAACATGGCGAGAACTAATAAGCTACTTTCGGACAAACAGATTTCCTTTGGCTACATAGAGGCAACTACTACAGTTCAGAGATAACCAATCGGCAGTCTATGAGTACTTTCAGATTCTCGCAACACGTTCTTGTCATACGACACAGAAACCAGTGGTAGATAATTTTAGCGATCAAAAATCAAATGAGAGCTACTTGAGTAGGAGGGTATCCGTGATTGCGATCAACGACCACACCTTAATGCACTTCGCTCTAGGAATAAAAGAACATTATCGCACAGCACTCAGTCTAGTCGTTCGGCTATTCCTGACCCAAGTCAGTGGGGAATAAAGCTACTTTGATCAAAACCATTACAGGTTTTAATGAAAATCACAAATAACTCTTTCTCTCGAAGCTGACATGTTGAACAACACACATAATAGGCAACTCATTAAAATATTGCATTGCTCATACTCTGACATCCATCGGGTCTTCAACATCACGCTACTCAACCTCCATCCGGTTACACAACACCCCCCGGATAATCATTTCGAGCGTAACAAAGTAATCTTAAACTAGGTTTGTTCAACATGTTGTGTTGGTTTTCCTTATCACATAGCAGACTATAAAAAAAAAAAAAACTTACTAGGCTGATAGTCCAGATGTTAAGTTTACTACCAAGTATCTAATCAGTCTTGGCAGCGTTATAATTTTGTCATAGATAGTCTAAATACGAAGCTTATCCTAACCTAATCATAAGCGATACAGCAACGGACCTTTCGCGTTCAAGACGATGGACAGCGTTTGTGATACTAATGGCTGTCTTGTTTTCGTAAAAACGGAGACAATGACTAACACAAAAGCTCAAGGGTAAACTAGGCTAATCAGAAAGGCACTTTACCGGTCCAACCAACGGCAACGCATGGCTAAACATGCAGCCGCACAAACGGTTTATCTAGTTTATGCAAATCTACACTGACAATAACGTAGGTACCACAAAATTATCACAACAACGACTAACAAAGTACTCATTTAATGAAAATAAAGTTAAGCATACAATCATCACTAACGATCACTAACCTAGTTCTACCTACGATGAAAATTAAAATCTCTGAAACTGTTTATCGTAACGCACTACGATGATTACTCAATTATTTTCTTCTACGTCTGATAATCGAGTTTAACAGCTTCTACTAGAAACACTATGACTCTTAAACGTCCTAAGCATAACATGGAATTGGCCTGAGAACTCGGGGCACTTGATAAAAATTCCCAGCGTATCACATGAATTTAAAGAAAATACAGTAGGTAATGTTCACGCGTAAAATCTTAAAATTGAATTTAATTTTACTAGTGGTGCCATCTAATAATCTGAGTACGAAACATTTTAATGTGCCATGTTAAAAATTTATGCACACAAAAAAAAGCAGGTGTATTGCAACATCGAGATCATCTGTACAACTCAGAATTACAACGAGTAATAGTGTGAAGTGTCACTTTTTACTTAGGCTCTGATCACGTTTAAACGAAAACAGTTACGTATTATCAACACCACGAGTCGATAAAATAATGGCGCTAGTAATATCTTTTGACTATGGTCAGGTTACACTAACCAACCAACCGCACTCGTCTAGACAGCACTGCAGTTCACACGTCTATTTAAGAAATAAAAGCTACAAGCTGTTCTACACAAAATCAGCACAGTCAGAAGCAATAGCCCCGCACAGTCTTACACTATGAACTTAGTATGGACGATTCGATTAGTTTACCAACTTTAGCGCCGCTGCCCTGCGAAGGACAGTCTAGACCGGTGCTTTTGTTCTAGATTTAGCAGAAAACCAACCAGCTGGGTGTTGGTTCTAAAACCAATATTACAACTGCACTAGAACAATAACTAGCACGTTTGACTCAAACGCACTTGCTTGGAATAATGCAAGTCAGCCTGTACGCTCACTCTCGTTACTATTACAGTCCACAAAGTAAGACCGAGACAAGATAATCTATTTGCAAGCAAGCATAATAATATGATCACAAAGTTCGTGAGTGCGAGCCACCCTCGCATTAAGAAATAAAATATCGCTTTCTTTTTAACTGGCGTATCAAACTCAAAACCTCCGTTCACAATCTACGCTATAGCTAGATCACTGTGGTAGTCAGACAACCATATGCTAACTTAAAATACGACAAAGGTCACAATTAAATCATTACTACCCGCATTTTTTTTTGTCTTTCTTCTTTATGCTATTAAAAAGAAGATTATTCATGAGATCATGCTATGGGAACCACGACACCGTAAAAGTCAAACGGTTCTACAACTCAGTGTCTCGTGTAGGAATCGAACCTACAACACTCAGTACGATGTGATGGCGATATCACCACAACGATTATGACATTTCCAAGGTTAAACGCGTAATGTTTTACTACTACTGCCACTAAACAAAATTGGCAGTACCAATAAAAAAATCAGACAGAAAACGCTCACCACGGTGGCAGTTGCAAGCTCAGCTGATTCACCAACATAGCAGCGTTAGCAGTCGCCTTCGCTCGCGCCTTGTGGTCACGCTGGTCCATGATGCCATTTCTGATGACGGCGGATGCTTTATTCTTGGCCGGTATCAACACTTCATCACAGTTCGTTATAAGTTCACACCAAATCAAATCTAACAAAACTGACTATAACTATTTTGTATTACTGAACACGAAACGAGTGACAGTTTCTAGGTACTTGTTGCCCACCCGGAGTCTCCAAGAGAAGTCATAGTCGTCGTTGCTCCGTTGAACGTCAACCGTCATCCCCCCTCTTCGACTGTAGCGAACGTGACGCGTAGACTCTGTCGAAGCGCACAATCCTCGCACTTCCGTTTCGTAGTCAATTGACATCCTGTACTGATGACCATTCCGATATATTGATAAAAGTTGATTCCCCGCACAAAAAAATCTACTAAAGCGCGCGTACCGCATGGGCGTTTTAAAAAATCAGTTAAAGCTATCCACGAATAATTTAATCTATTATATATAAAGTTTGAACGCTGTATACAAACATAAGCACACGGTTGGTGGGAATGATAGTTCACGGCACGCGGCCGAGTTGTGTTCAAATTTGCATTTTTCTGCACAATTGACCGAGCCCGCCGAATGCCCGCGCCCTCGACGCTACCCATCCTTAATTCACGGTTATTTCACTGATTTCATCCTGAAGTGAACACTGATTTTAATTAAGCAAGAAATGAATATTATGTTGGTGTGATAGTGGTGTAAGTGAGGATTGAGTGGCTCGTCCTAAAAATATAGCTATTGGGGTGTATTTTGCAAGTTCTTTTCTACGAAAAGTCTCTTGGGCGGTAAATTAAAAATTCCTTGTCACATAGCGCTACAGTTGTATTGATTAGTATCCAATTTTGGGCCAGTCCTCCATCCCACTTAGAGGAATGCCGTTACCGTTGAGGCCTACACACCTTGACAAAAAAATGTATGCCGATGAAGACGAAACTCACTTGTACGGTGAACTTGAAACATGAATGACAAAGAATGACTAGCTTTCTCTATAAGGTAACTATGTTTTCAGTCATAGACGTGCGATTTACCCATGAGAACCATGAAGTTTACTAGCCTTTGTGTTTTTAGACAGCAATTCTTGAATATTAAGATGTGGATATGAACGCTTTCGCTGAAATATTTCAGAGGCACGCATTACGACTATGAGTATAAATAACCGAGTGTGAAATAAAAACGCCCATTTTACCGTCACGTAAGTAAAGACTACTTAGTTTTTACGGTAACAGATATTTTCACATAAACTTTTTTAATGTTATTTTCATCAGTAACATATATTTTCACAAAAACTTTTGATATTTTATACAGCTTGCTACATCTTACTATGCAAGTGCTGCTGTATGGTTAAATTGTTCAGTATTACATGCACATAATAATCGAGATGCAGTTAAGCTGTTTCGTCGAGTCATCGCTTCGTGAACGAGTAAGATGCTAGTCGATACCATCGACGTTTTGCTGACATTCTCAACACGGCAGCTTTTCTATCTTCGTTCATCGCGGAAACAAACATAATGTTGGTTCAAGGGGAGCTTTGCCTGCGGCGGTGTGGGCGCAAAAATAAGACATCACATGTTGAGAACGATACAGGCATTTAGAATAACGTAAATTTGCTTCAGGATATACGAAATTGTACAATAGTTAGAATACAATATTTTTACTTCTTTCACGTATTTGGAATAATATACCTACGCAAAATTTTTACATGTCGGCAAGATATTAAAAAATTAAGTGTAAAATACGATGTTATTAAATTATGTATACATTTTAGCTATTGTCATCGACTGGACATATTTTTGCCAGCTTTTTTGACTGCTAACGAACTAATATTGGATTTTGCCAAACGCGGAAGCCGAGCTAGGGAATTCACCGTTGGAGAGTTGAGGGTTGTCAACTTCGTTCAAGTTGGTTAGTGAAAAAGTTAGTAGGTAAGTATAAACAATATTTAGGGCTTGTGTTACCACTGGGTAGGGGAAGATGGGGTAGCTTCATACAGTTTTTATGTTTAGCCTTATAGAATTCTCCCTGGTATAGATATCTATATCGAATCATGAAATTTTTATAAATACACTTGTACGGCTTTTTATAAAATAAAATATAAAAATAAATAAATGTATGAATTTTATGTAGTGTAGAAATGTAGAAATGTTGAAAGTGAAAAAATACACAAGTTGTGTATGAAATTTTTATTAATTTACAAAATCAAAGTATCAGTATCAAAATATAGAGATGCGCGGGAGCGTTTTCATAAACATAATTATTATGAAAAGAAAAACATAAAGGCACCAAGGGAACTAAGCTAATGAGTCTTTCTGATCAGTCCCATTACTATTTAAGTCTAGCCATTAGTTTCTTCGTCTTTCATCATCATCAACATCTTCGTCCTTATTTACTTCTTATTTATTAATGTTTGTGCATTAACTCTATACTCTACGAATGTGCCACCAATAATAATAATAATAATAACTGGCAACACTAGAAGTCAACAGACAACATTTTTCTTAGCTAAATTTTGTATTGTTTTATTTTAATATTTCTGAGGCTATATACTTTATGTACCTATTACATACGTGATAAACGCAATAATTGTAAAAAATAATAATATCACAAACTTCTTTAAAAATCAAAAAGAAAAACACAATTTTAATATCACGAAACCAAAATGACATCAAATGTCAAATATGTAAACAAAGCAAATAAAGTAAATACGAAAACCACTAAGAAAAAATGTTGACTAGAGCCAGACCAGAGCGGCACAAATAAGACCCCCGGACTCGTCACTCAGCTCCGCCTCGCAGCCGCCGGCGCCAGCAGTGCCGGCCATTGCTGAGGCGTCGAGCTCATCGAGTGATGAGTATTTTTCCCTGCCGACGACACCAACACCAGCGCGCCGCCGGGGAAGAGGCCGGCCACCGTAACGCTTGGGACCCCGAGACCCACCAGTTTCGAACAGGGCCCCCGCTGCCGGTGGTGATGTGCGCCGCACGAGATGGACTCAATCGATGAATGAGAACGTCATGCGGGCATATTTTGTGGCTACAGAGGGAGGAACCAATCTTACGGCGTACCGTGACCGCTTACTGCCTCTGTTTCAGGCCTTGGAACCAGCTGTTAACATTTCGGCACAGCGACTGTCGGATCAAGTGCGAGCCATTCAATGCTGCCGTCTGTTGGATGACGACGCACTTGAGAGGCTACGCTCAGACTTGCGAGGTATCCCTGAAATCACACCCTCCACACACAATGAGGCTCCAATAGTGCACGCCTCACTCAGGGCCCAAGAAGAAGGTGAGGAACTGATGGACAGGGATATACAAGTAAGTACCCAATGCATTGATAAGATAAGGAGTACTTTGGAGTGCGCTATTGGGGCATATAATAATATAATAATATTCTACCACATTCACACAACACCATCTAGTCCCAAACTAAGCAGAAGCTTGTACTATGGGTACTAGATAATGGATAAACATACATATATACTTTTTTTTTTGTAAATACATACATAATATACAAAGAAACACCCAGACCAAGACAAACACCCATGTTCATGCACACAAATGTTTGACTTGAGCGGGAATCGAACTCGCGACCTTCGACGTAGCAGTCGCTTACACTCCCGCTGCGCCAACCGGTCGTCTATCGGTATGCTACATTAGAAAGCAGACCCCGGCTGCCGCGTTAACCACGCATGGGAAAAATATAGCGCTTGTGTGTGCCCTGGATTCACTATTGCCTACTTACCTAGACACTAGTGAAAATCTTAGTGATACACACTCAATTCTATACTGCGCTGCCGTAGCGGCGTGGCGAGTAGCTAATATTAAAATACCAAGCAGTATTACTATTGCTCTTCGAGATGCCGTCCGGCTTGGCAGCGTAGAATTGAGCGTCGTATTGCTGAGACCAGGGCACTCATAGGCAAGCTAATCTTCTTCAGGTCGGGCAATACCCGCCCGAGAGTGATGCGTTTTGTGAGTCGGGCGTCTAAGGGGACAGGACTTTGTCCTCAAGAATATCCGTCATGGGTCACAGAACGCATCGACTTCCTGAAGCAGAAAATCTATGCGTGGGCAAATCGCATCAGGCGGTACAAAAAAAAGGATTGACCGATATTCCCAAAATCGCGCATTCCATAGAGATGAGAAGCTGGTTTATAGGAATTGGGAGCGACCTGAACCAGGTGTGGATGATGGGCGTCGACCAGATGATGCGAACACGATTGCGTTCTGGCGCAATTTATAGTCGACTCCCGTCAGCCATACAGAGGGTGACTGGATTAGGGATATTGAGCGATCATGTGAGGTAATACCTCACATGGAGCCTGTAGCCATAGTCGCCAGCGATGTAAATTGTGCAGTCCGTCCGTTAGCCAATTGGAAATCTGCGGGCCTGGACGGGTTGCACAATTTCTGGTTAAAATGGCTACGCAGTGCACATGTTCGCTTGCCATCCCAATTCCAATCATCTCTGGACTCAGGATCGCTGCCAAGTTTTATGACAACTGGCGTAACTCACCTGCTCTTTAAGTCTGGTAGTACCACGGAGCCTATGAACTATAGGCCTATAACTTGCCTGCCTACAGTTTATAAAGTTTTTACATCCATTTTGAGAACAAAATTGGCACTAGACATATTCAACAATAATATCTTATCTGAGTCTCAAAATGGATGTAGAAGCCGGGCACGTGGTACTAAGGAGCTACTCCTTATCGACATGGCCATTAGCCAACAGGTGCGCCGTAGTCGAAAGAATCTGGCGACATGCTGGATAGACTATAAGAAGGCCTATGACTCTGTGCCACATACGTGGCTTTTGAGGGTGCTAGAGTTGTACAAAATAGATGCAACTCTATGCACCCTCTTGAGGGCATGTATGGGGCAGTGGAGTACGTTGCTTCGCTATCCAGGGTGTCGACAGCCTTGCGGGTATGGCGTACCTATAAAGATCAAACGGGGTATTTTCCAAGGCGACAGTTTGAGTCCACTATGGTTTTGCCTAGCACTGAACCCGCTGAGCACTTTGCTCGAAAGTTCAGGGCTAGGCTATCGGTTGCAGACTAGAGGTCAGGTTATTTCTCACCTCCTTTTCATGGATGACCTCAAACTATTTGCCCCCACTGACCTCCAATTAACTGAGTTACTAAAGATAACTGAAAGCTTTAGTAATTCAATTAAGATGGAGTTCGGTGTGGATAAATGTGCGGTCATGCATGTAAAGCGAGGCAGGAGTGTGGAATCTGATGGTATAGAGCTCTCAGATTTCACACAACTTAGATCTCTCTCTGCAACGGAAACCTACAAATATCTGGGTATGTCGCAGGCATTAGGCATTGATGACGCTGGCATGAAACAGGCGTTGCAGGCACGTTTCTTTGGCCGTGGTTTCTTGAGTGCCAAGACCCTCCACAATCGCGAGGTGTGCAATCTCAGAGAATACTTTCTCCACACCGACGCGGGTGTGCACCGAGATGTGGTCGCTGTGGACAGAGGGCTTACCCCGCTGGGTCTGGCCAAAGAGAACTGGCGCAAACTTGCCGTACTTGGTGTAGAGGAGCGCAGGGAAGTGTGGAAAGTTAAAGAGCTGCATGGACGTTTTTACCGGGCCTTGCATGGGCCCGACGTAGATTTTCCAGCGTCGTTGTCCTGGCTGCGTTTTGGCGATCTTTTCGCCGAAACAGAAGGTTTTGTCTTTGCGATTATGGACGAAGTTGTCATGACGAACAACTACCGGAAGTATATTCTGAGGGATGGGACGGTCGACATATGTCGGGCATGTCACCAGCCTGGTGAGTCGCTCAGACATATAGTATCCGGTTGTAAAGTACCAACTTGTCGACTCTGAAATATCGTACTACAGGTACGTGCCCGACCCAGTTCTTGAAAATGGTCGTGCTACTCTGTATTGGGATCGGTCTATCATTACTGACAGAACTATTGCGGCTAACAAGCCGGACATAGTGGTGATAGACCGATTAGAGCGTCTTGCAATGATCATCAACGTCACCATACCCCATGACGAGAATCTCGTGAAAGCCGAAAAAGATAAACAAATTAAGTATTTGGACCTGGCTCACGAGATTGTCGACATGTGGGATGTTTACTCGGCGATCATTGTACCGATAGTCGTGACCGTAAATGGCCTTATTGCCAAGAGCCTCGACCACCACCTCAAGAGGCTCTCGTTAGACGGCTGGATCAAGTCCTCTATACAGAAGGCAGTATTGCTGGACACGACACGTATCGTACGGAGGTTCCTTTCTCTGGAGCCCTAACCACCGGTAGCTTGGTCCCTGTGCCCGATGCCGGTGGGTCTCCGAGGTCCCATTTTATATATTTAGTTTTATATTTTTATTATTTATTAAGTATATAAAATGAGATGTATGAGAAAGAAAAGAAATAAACGGAATAATAATAATAAACCCCTCTGGGGCAGTCGTTAACCTCATCTTGAGACTAACGCAATCTCAGAGGGCAGAGTAACAGCTTTCAAACATCACCTTTATCTTGTGATATATATATAACAGGATAGAAAGAAAGCTTACAAACCGCAGGGCAGCTTTGTGGCGAGCTAAATGTGTGTGGCGACACTGCGGTCCCGAATACTTCAGAGGGCCGGTCAGGGCCTCGTCTCCGTCTTGCCTTTATTGGCTGGTTGGAGTGGATTACCAAGAGCGCCTGCAGGACCCTCGACTCTGGCTTGCCTTGGTCGGCCGGCCAGAGGGAAGCCGCAAGAGCTATTTGCTCGGGGGTGGAAGTGTCATTGTCAAGGGCGTAATTACGGGGAAACCCGCTCCGGGTCTCCGTTGTCACGAGGCCCGCGATGGCGAAACCGGTGCCGCACCGCTCTACACCCCTAGCCGCTCACACCGGTGTTGCCCTCTTGTTGCCTTTATGGTAGAGTTTGTTTGCCTTGGCGGCTATCTAGAGTGGGCCCATCCAGTGAGTTGGCGAGTCACCGCCTGCCCCTTTTCGACATACTATAAGAGTATTTAGGGCAGGCGCCGTTTTTCATCCATAGTGTTCACCTAGACCAATCCATTAAACACCCAACCCAATAGCCCAGATTAATAAGGTTCCATACAAGTAGCAATAGTCTTGCACCTGCTGTGGCTAATCCGTGACTGCACTTAATAGTGCAGTGATGGAGGCACCTTAGTAGGTGTCCCATCACATTCTAGATTAAAACTCTCAAAGGGCCTCTGCGCGTTGGACCTATGTCTCCGTGTACGCCTGCCAAAGGGCCGGTTATTCTTCTAACATCAAAGGTTAAAAGAATAGCCGTGATAGAGAAACAAATAATAATAATATTCTTACACATTCACACATCACCATCTTGTCCCAAACTAAACAGAGCTTGTACTATGGGTACTAGATAATGGATAAACATACTTATATACTTTTTTTTTAAATACATACATATTATACATAGAAACCCCCAGACCAAGACAAACATCCATGTTCAGGCACACAAATGTTTGACTTGAGCGGGAATCGAACCCGTCCAATATTCATACAGTATGAATATGCCCCGTACCCTACTGTATGAATCTACCCTATGATAAGAAATTGAAATGAAAATATTGTTAGAAAAAAGCCAACTATAATATAGAATAATTTGTGACTCATTTCGCTAATTTGATCCTATTATCGTTGAAATAAAATATAACTAAATAATCTAGAGAGCAGCTTTTATTGAAATAAAGAAAGTTCAAAGTGAGGGTATAAAATTACTTACGCCTGGCCGAATCATGTTTCGTATCACACCATCGCCCGTTTGACGCTAAGCCCTGTCAAACTACGTCAGCACACTCATAGGTAAGCTACGCACACACGAAAAAGTCATTTTTTTAATGTGCGCCTAACATCAGGTGTACCTAGTGTATGAAGGTGCCCTTGTATGAATCTGCCCCACTTTCCTCTACACATGATCCATATAAAATTTTAACCTAGAATGAAACACGTGCGATTTCATCATCCAAGTAATGTAACGGGCACTTATTGGATCGTTGTGACACTGGCCTTTAATATTACAAATTGGATTCCCCAATTCAGCGAATATTGGTAATGAGTTTCAATCAAAGAGCCTGTCAGGACCAAAGGAAGCATTTGCGTTGCTTCTATTGGAATAACGTAAGTAGGAAAGTACCTATCCGTGCTCCTAATAATTACTAAGACTAAAATCAAAGACTCACATAGTAACATATAGCTATTTACGTAAAAGGAGATAAGGAGAAAGGTAAGAAAATCTATTAAAGAATAAGAACATCTAATTAAAACTGAAGATTTTATCCAAAACACGTTTACAAAGTAAGGGGCGGAACATATCTGACCGAAGATGCGTCGAACGTATCTTCGGTCGCGTCTATTCCGTCAAATGAATCGGTACACATCTGACGGAAAATGCGTCGAGCGTATCTGCACACATTCGCCGAAGTTCGCCGAAAGCGTGGCTATTATGCACACATATAAGTTTGTTCGTGCAGGGCCGTACTCAGGGCAGCTCAATATTTTACTGTCATATTCTTTTACCTAATCATTTTTCGTGTTTCCTGATGTTATGTAGTCACTGAAGTCCTGTAGTTATTTATATTGCAATTCAAGTTTGACTATTAAAAATATGTCGGACTTCGAAGATTTTTTATAGTAGCCAACAAGCCTTATTTGAATATAATTATATCCTATTTAGATATGGAGGTTCAAAAATAAAAGACGATAATATGATTTGGTTACGGTTTTTCACAAAACTTATACAAATTATATAGAAGGGGTTACAGACTACAGTTGCAGAGCAAGACACAAAATGTTTTCTATATAGGTATGTATAGAAATTGTTCCCGTGGACCTTTAGCACCTCATACCCAAAAATTGGCCCTCGATCCAAGCTAGCAAATATGCGTACACTCATAGCACATACTAACACTACATTATTCTACACATTACATTTTTGAAAAAATAAGTAAGGTCTGGCGGCCCTGGAATCTTACGATCTTAAAATCACCGATCTGGGAATGACATGGATATGGTATGTCCAATACCTAAGAATTTAGCGTGCACACCTACGAAATTAGCGTGCACACCTACAAAACGTTGGGCAAATAAACTGGCTGCCATTTGGGTTGTTCTCCAGAATGTAATCGATATCGATATGGAGCCGGTTAGAGGAGAATAATACATTTTGTAGTAAGTTACGTTTGTTAGTTTAAATCTTTTGCCAGATTAGTTTATTCCATAATGCAAATGTGGGCGAACATGGCAAAGCGAAAGACGACCCTTGTATGAAACATGTAACAAAATATTATCTGAGAGCCAATATCGGTTTTTTAGTCATATTTATGCACAAAAACAAAATTATTATGTTCGATAGACAACGATTTCACAGCAGATGTATCAAACCTTGGCGAAAAATATGGCGATAGTGGCACGAATGACATTTCTAATAAAATATCGTCATGATTAATTTATTCAGTAAACTATGGCTATCTCTTTTTTTTTGACAGAGATATCCCTAAGACAAAATGAGACAACACTATGTTTGGTGGCTTTATGTCGATTTCGTATATATGTGTATAAAAAAAATCATGGCGAAATGTGGGTGTAATATTACACCTCTGCCTACCCCTCCGGGGGATACAGCCGTGAGTCTATAAAAATATAAAATATAATTATATATGTGAATAATGTAATTTTTCTATATGTACAGTCAACTACAAAAGTTGATGAACACATTCAATGTTACAAAACATCAGAACACTAAAAGATTCCATTAATAAGTGTCGCGACGAGAAGAAAAAATTATCTTATCATTAGTAATTTACAATAATCAGTCAACACCAATTTTCCATAAGTCGCTGAACATGAATAGCGACCAAATTAGGTTAACAAATAGAGTAAAGTTTTCATTTTGCTGGTTGTTGATCTAATTTTGTCATTTGAAATGTTCAGGAACTTTTCAAACTGTTCTAAAATTACTCAGTGTAAATATAAAGGTGTTGTCGAATTAGTAGAAATAAAATAATATAATAATCATTAAAACAATTTAATAAATAATCAATTAAATTACAATATTTTTTTATTTAAATTATAATTAAGCAATAACTTTAAATATGCATTATTAATTTCAAAATCGAGTGTGACCCCCATTTGCATCTATAACTGCCTGTAGACGTTCCCGCATTGAATTAATCATATTCTCGCAAGTATTTTGCCCTCTAAAGCTCTCCCAGGTGTCCATTGCGTGGTTAATCACATGAACACGAGTTCGGGGTGTTTCACGATCCCATGCCTGCACCATAAGAGCCCACAGATTTTCTATCGGATTGAGGTCTGGGCTCTTTGGTGGAAAAGGAATCTCCACAATTCGTTCTGCGTTTTCTTCAAACCACGATCTACAAATACGCGCCTTATGTATTGGACAGTTGTCATGAATGAATTTTATAGGCCTCTCCTCTGGAAACATGACTTGAGTCGTCGGCAGTAAAACATCGTTCAGTATTTCTTTGTAGCCCGCACTATTTAATCGTCCTCCTATTTCAATAAGTTCTCCGGGGCCACTCGAACACATCCATCCCCATAATCCCACTGAAATTCTACCGCTCAAATAATTGTTTACAATATTTGCCGCCTCATATCGGGTATTGTTTATCCTCCACAGAGAAAGACGGCCGTTTTCTGTAGAGTGAAAAGTCTTTTCATCCGAAAAAATTACCTTACTAAAATCAAAATTAAGATAAGTTTCAGCAAATTCTAATCTTTGGTGTTTGTGGCGCTGTGTTAGAATGACTTTTCTAGCTGGTACGCGGTGATGAATACCTGCTTCGTGAAGTCGACGTCTCACTGTATTTGTAGACACATTATTACGAACGGCTATATCACTCGTGTTAGTAAAACCATTACTACGAAAACTTCTTATTATGTTTTCATCTTCTTGACGTGTCGTTTTTCTAGGCCTTCCGGATTTTTTTATTTCTTTGACAACTCCTGTTTCGCCCCATCTTCTGAGCCAAAGGTATACAGTATTTCTCTATAACAATGATAATAGTAATATTGATTAGTTGTAAAATAAAAAAATACTTTCCCTAAAAAATATCCCTACCGGGTCCAATTGTAAATTTAAACTATTCAGGACCCACTCAAATACATACAAAACATAAAAAAAGTTTTCTATAAAATATTTTTTGTGTAATCGGATATTTAACTAAGAATGTTATGTGAACAAACGTTTAGGAGGAATTCAATCATGTTACGCACAGAAGTATTATATATGTAAAGATAATTATGTATAAAAACGATAACTTACCGATACACCTAATTCGGTAGCAATTTCTGTGATTGTATGACCTTGCTCTTTGAGTAAAACAATCTTGTGGCGTTCATGTTCTGTTATATGGATGTTAAACGGCATTATTGTGTTATCTATCACTTGAACTTGTTCAATAATAGAGATAAACAAGTAATTACACTAGTAACTTGAGCAAAATATGTATCAGAACCTAATATGTAAACACAAACCTAGAATTTAGAAACATTGACGTTAAAAACTTTTGAAGGTGAAAGATAAATAAATCTACCCTATACCAATGCAAATATAATTAATATCTCGTATAGTACGGGGAATAAAGAATAGCGTTGGTATAGTCGGCAAAGCAAATGATTGAAACAGCTCAGGACACTTTTTGTTATTAGTGTTTGTTTTTGTATAATATTTTGTACAAAATTTAATATAATTTACGTTTTATTAATTAGGTAAAAATATAAAATGCTTTTTTTTGTTTTAAATGCAAAACAAAAAAAAATAATTAAATGTTATTAATATATTATTTAATTTATAATATATTAATAAAATTTAAATATTATAGTAATATATATATAATATTTAAATATGCATTATAAATTTAAATATTGAAATTAATAATGCATATTTAAAGTTATCACTTAATTATAATTTAAATAAAAAATAATTGTAATTTAATTGATTATTTAATAAATTGTTGTAATAATTGTTATATTATTTTATTTCTACTAATTCGACAACACCTTTATATTAACACTGAGTAATTTTAGCACAGTTCGAAAAGTTCCTGAACATTTCAAATGACAAAATTAGATCAACAACCAACAAAATGAAAACTTTACTCTATTTGTTAACCTAATTTGGTCGCTATTCATGTTCAGCGACTTATGGAAAATTGGTGTTGACTGATTATTGTAAATTACTAATGATAAGATTATTTTCTCTTCTCGTCACGACACTTATTAATGGAATCTTTTAGTGTTCTGATGTTTTGTAATATTGAATGTGTTCATCAACTATTGTAGTTGACTGTACATACTATTTGCCCTCTCCATTTATATTCCTTACTCAATGGTCAAAATTCACGTGGTGCGTGGTGCGCGCGACGTCGACGGATAATCCGTTAGTACGCTCGACGTACTAATGGATTATCGGTCAGGTGTGAATGGTTGAACGTTTTTCTATACATTTGTATGTATTGGCGTTACGCGACCGATCTTCCGTCAGATATGTTCCGGCCCTACAAGACAAATTCTTCTTAATTCGTTTATTCATTTTCGAGTTTTCGGTCTTAATGATGTTTTGTTGGGTCATCTAGGCAACCAGTGCGACCTCTGAATATTTTAAAATGCTAACATTTGCTAACTGACACATAAAATCGTGTGTACCTATATATTTTAGTTCGGGTCTCGTGTCTGCCTGCAGTTTTACTAGTAAATAAAAATGCGATGCACTCGTATTGGCTGAATATAGTAATTCAAATTCAAATTCATTTATTGCGAAAGCAGGTTGGGTTTAAGATGTTACAGAAAATGTGTCCCTCTGTTATCCGCCATAAGACATGCAATATTATATAGGAAAAACGATATAATTAATTATTGATATAGAATAATTAAAATTAATAGTCATCAGATAGTCAGAAATACAACATTATTATATAATCATTTTACATTTCATATCATAAATATATTCATTCACGCTATAATAAGCCTTTTCCAGTAAGAGCTGTTTAACATGTTGTTTAAATTTACTTACAGTAGTGTTCTCCAGAATATATTTCGGCAAATGGTTATAGATACGTAGTGCCATACAGAAAACACTATTCTTCATCATTGAGCTTTGGTTTTGGGGACAACAAATGTTATTTTTGTGGCGTTTACTTTTGTACTTTGGTATAGTGTTGAGTTATTTTTAACAAATAATACTAATTCTAAGATATATAACATAAGGAGAACATTTTTTAAAGGATATAAACTATCTCCATGTGGTCGTGGTAAAGTATGGTAACCGCGTGCCGCGTGTAAAAATCGCTACGGAACTGCGAAGACACCGCGGAGGTATGAGTAATTAGGCCCCGAACGATCTCAAAGTAAAACCGCCACACCACTTCCACCAGTTCCAAAAGGCTTTCTACCGCAATTATAAAAAAATACTTACAACTCAATGACTGGTTTTTTAGGGTTCCGTAATCCACAAGGAACCCTTATAGTTTCGTCATGTCCGTCCGTCTGTCCGTCCGCAGCCTAGCTCAAAGACGCCTGGTGCTATAAAGCTGATATTTGATATGAATATAGACATACGATATTGCAACAAAACTGTAGAATAAAATTTAGGAAAATATTTATTTTAAGGGTATCTCCCCTACATATGTATATATAGTGGAGTTGAATTTTTTTTGGTTGAGTACCAAATTGTGTGGGGTATCATTGGATAGGTTTTGAAAAAATATTATTAGTTTGCTCAAATCATTTTTCGATCAAGTGATTGGTTTGTCAAATATCAAGCATTGAAGTGAAAAAAAATGTTAGACTCAAGTGTCCCCCTCCTCTGCCGGTTAAACTATTAATTTGGAAGAGGTGAAAAAAATCACAAATGTAGTAGATATAACGAATTTAAAAGGAAATTTATCACGGCTAAGTAGACATCACTAGTTTACGGGTAATCGTCGGTTAACTTATAAATACCTATTTCTGTGAGTTTACATTGGGAGCGCTGGTTTAATCTTAAAGATGCCCGTTTTTAGTCCCATGTGAAACAGAAGTTATTATCAATAATGGCCATTATGGGCAACTACGGAACCCTACATTGCGCGTGGAAGGACACGCACTTGGCCGGTTCATTCACTACGATTTGAAACTAGCGTATTTTTCTGCACAGTCTTTTCGGCATACGCGCTTACACGCGCGCTACATGACATGTTCCAAAAAGTTGGACGCGCTATTATTATGTTTTTTGAGACATAACACACGCCTATATGCATTTCCAAAAACTAACGCATACGCGCGTATGAAACGCTAGTCTGTTACTATTCTTATAACGCATGTCTCAATGAAATACAAGTATTCTAGTTTATTATAACATCAAATTTTGTTTATCTGGTCCAGCTATTTACATATGATTTGGCTCGGTATTTTTTATTTATCGCTAAGTTTAGATTAAAGTCATAACTTCTTCTTAACATAACTTCACGCCTTTTATCTCCGAAGGTGAAGGCAGAGTTGTATTACACACCCACACTTCGCTAGTTATGTTTCAGTCCCAATGTTATAGGGGGTGAGCCTATTGCCGTCTACCGGGCACATTGTTAAGCGAGCGATAATTAAATATTTTTTTACACACCTAACTTCGAAATGTCAGAGGTGTGTGCCCGGAGTAACTGGGGATCGAACCAGAGACCATCGTCTTAGTAGTCTGTTACGTACATCACTGGGCTATCGCATCTATTAAATTCCGATTGAGTTCCTACCAAAAATAATCGATAATTAGATCATGTTAAAATAAATTAGGCCTGCGAGTTTCTTTTTAATAAAAACCTCACCTTGTGACGACTTTACGAGAGATATTGGATATGTTGACGTCGAGTTATCTTTGACAATTTTATTGCGAAGATATAAGGGCATTTAACGATGCCCCGAACTTATCCCATATTTCTTTGTTTAATTTTTATGGTTGTTTTTACGGCGGGCTTAAAAGGGATTAGATGCGATGTTTTCGTGAATTTTATATAATATCTATTGACTCATCGATCTGGTGCGTTTTATTAAATCGGGAAAAAATTTAAGTACTGTTTACTTTTGCATTACTTAATATTTATTAGAATAAGTAGAAAAAGTCGGAAGCATTAAGATGCTATCAAGAGTTTAATTTGACTACTTACCCGTGACTGATACTACTAACAGCTAAACTCAATATCCGATAAGTATCTGTATGGATTTGCGATTAGAGATGCATATTTGTTATAAGCCTAGACTGCCTCCGTGGTCCAGTGGATAGCGTATGCGCCTGCTGATTTGAGGTCCCGGGTTCGATTCCCGGCTCGGGCAAAAGTGTTACCGGGTTTTTCCGAATAAGTACTCAGTAGCAGCCCGGAGTCTGGTGATGTGCCCGGTAACGCCAATAGGCTCGCCCCCTATTACGTGGGACCTAAAAATTCATGGCGAAATGTGGGTGTACTATTTACACCTCTGCCTACCCCTTCGGGGATACAGGCGTGAGACCATAAATAAAATAAAATAATTTGTTATAAGCTCCATACAAAATAATCATATCGAATAGGTATCTCTTATCTCCGAACCCACGTATAGATAATATATTGGGACCGGACTTAAGTGACATTCAGGTACGAAGTAGCGATCAAAGTCTTGTTTAATATTAGATTCCTCAAAATAATTGTACTAGTGTACAGTAAAGAATAAAATAAATAAACAAAAGTAATCTATTTCAACATAGTAATACAAGTATTCACAATATTATTATTTAATTTCTGGATAAAGGCTATGTCTTAAACATACTAAAATGTGATAAACGATGATAAACAATAATGAGCAGATATTCAAAGCGCATGTAAATACGAAGCATAAGCTTAACGTCTTACTTAAACCAAAGATGGTGTCTAAAATACGGTGATGCATTAACAACTGTTCTAATTCTTCGTCCATATACAAGCCAATACCTGGTTTATATTGAGGTAATTTAATATACAGTGTATTTAAAAAGTGCAAGAGATTAGCACCCTATTTCAACAAGTAGGTATTTTCTTTTTTCATTGGCAGAACACTATCGTTCTGAATATAGTTATAGCGAAGTGCCTTAAGGCCTAAGGAAAATGAACTTTGCCGATATGTTTTGATGACATGTTTTTATAGTTCGTAAAAAGCGAGCCAGTGGTTCGTTTATGTGGCGATTCTCCTAGCGGTTCATGGAAATCGGTAACATGGAACACATCGCTGCGTTTTCATATTTTTAAAGAATTTCATTTTCTTCCTGGTGCGATAATTCTGCGGGTGTACCACAGGGCGGCGTTTTATCTCCTTTGCTCTTCTCAATTTTTATTAATTCTATATCCTATAATATTTCTTCTTCCTACCATCTTTATGCTGATGATATGCAAATTTACTTTCAAGCAGACTATGAAAATTTGTCGTCGGCTATTTCCACAGTAAATAACGATCTGGCTAGTATATCAAATTGGACCAAAATGTACGGACTTATGATTAATCATACGAAGACCCAGATCACAATTGTCGGCAGTTCTAGACTGATGTCTAAGGTGTCTTGGTCGTTGCTTCCCCAGGTATCTTTTGGTGGCGTCTCAATTCCTATTAGTAAAGAAGTAAAGAATCTGGGGATATACATTGACAAAACATTATCTTGGACTGTCCAATTACAAAATATAAGTCGACGACTTTTTGCTGCCGCTGCATCACTGAGAAGGTTACGCAATTTCCTGCCCATACCTACTAAAATTTCACTTGTGCAATCTATTCTTCTTCCCATTCTGGACTATGCCGATGCCAGCTATCTAGATCTCAATGAGGACCAGCTAGATAAACTTGAGCGCCTTCAAAACTTCTGCATAAGGTTCATATATGGTTTACGTAAATATGACCACATCACTGAATTTCGTAACAAGCTCAAGTGGCTGCCAATCCGCCTTCGACGGAATACTCACATCCTTTGCCTTCTATATAATATACTTTTTAATCCTTCATTCCCTCCTTATCTTAAACGACGATTCGAATATCTACATGACACTCATTCGAAGTGCTTGAGATCATCAGAGAATCTCAAATTGAAGGTCCCTACTCACTCCACAGTTTTCTTTCAAAAATCCTTCACAGTGCAAGCTGTACGTTTGTGGAATGGGTTACCCGAAACAATCAAACGGGCTCAAAAACGGGCTCAATCTCTCCCTGTATTTAAAAAACTTGTAACAAATCATTACTTGTCACAATTATCATGACAGTTGTAGGTATATATTAATAAATATATTTAGATATATATAATTATATATATTTGTATATATAGCTTATATTATGTATATTATAATGTTTAGTAGGTATATGTGTAGTTTATTTATCTACTGTATATAAGTATTGTTTTGCCATTCAGTAATTTAGTATTAGTATTTTTATATGTATTGTACGTACAATTTATACGTATTATATGTTTTTACTTATATAACATTGTTTTGACATAATACCATGTTTTATTATTTTACCTATTATGACACTGTTCTTCATTGTACACCTTAACCCACACTATTATACTTTTATTCATTGTATTTCAAACTAGGTTGTCTGGAAGAGATCGCATTTTGCGATAAGACCGCCCTATTGTGCTACTAGTTTTAAGTTATTTAAGTTAATATTGTATGTCCTCATGTTTACTGGTGTACAATAAAGTGTTAATCAATCAATCAATCAATCAATGTAGGTAGGTACGTTTGAATTATCAAATGACATATGTCAGATTGACATCAAAACGCAGAAGTATTTTGTAGCATCTAACTGTCACAGCCAAAGACAAAAGCAAAGCTGCACATTTTATATCGATTTTATGTGAAACCGATACAACATTAAAACGATGCTGTGACGTTTTTATTTGATTTAAACGTTATTTTGCTTCAAAAATATTAGCTAATTGATAGATTGTCGATTAAATATTAAATAACTGCATTTTAAACCAAACCAACTCTATAAAGGTCGATCGTATCGATTACTTATTTAATAATCGATACGGATAAAGCACTCACGTATATTCCTGTCACACCATTGTCTATGGCAACAATCAAATAATAAAGTATTCGTAATGAATTGGAATGCTTTTTATCATCACAAAATACTCCAGCTTTAACGAGACAAAGTGAAAATAATA
The DNA here is from genome assembly GCA_944739405.2 of Euclidia mi. Taxonomy (NCBI): domain Eukaryota; kingdom Metazoa; phylum Arthropoda; class Insecta; order Lepidoptera; family Erebidae; genus Euclidia; species Euclidia mi. The sequence continues at coordinate 41,011,625 of OX123197.2, read as the reverse complement.
AAAATCGTAGAAAAAAAGAACAATTTGTTTTGTTCATATGAAGTTTAAGGTCGCCACAACAAACCCAGACCAAATTCTGCCATTGTTCTTTGTATGATCTATATCGAGATATATTGCTTTTGATATTCTTTTCACATTTTGCTAACAACTATTTACAAAACGTGTAACATTATGGAGTAGGGACACACCTGCTGAAAGTACGGCGATACTTCAGTGACTGGAACGGCCGCGAAACGCTTAACGTGAAATATTAAACTAACTACTAGACCAGCATCACTGTCGTCCATAACTTTAAATCCCTTTTATGTATATCCCAATGTAATAGCATAAAGTTAAACTATAGTTAATAGAACCACGCCATGCCTCAAACTTGATCTTACGTAAAGGTATTTATTTACCGAAGGTTGGGAAGGGGTTACACAGTGCATCGGTATAAGGTCGCGTATTCACTAGAAGATGACCGAGAAAACCATATGCCAATAGTTTGACTTCGTATCTTAACGTTGTCTAAACTGCATTTATGCAGTCGCTTCGTACTTAAAACAACGTTGATAAACCAGTACGTGACAACACTTTGTCTAAATCCCAAATTGTTGTGGGCCCAATTCTCCTAAATAAATACAGTTTTGAGATAATATCCGTGTCATACTTACGTCACAAAAATCGTGTTCTTCTATAATTTAATGAAATCGATCGAGATCGTAAATTGAAACATGTGTCAACGACGAACTGTTTATTCTAAATTACTTTTGAGTCCATTCAAAATATAGAAATACGAGAATTGGGCCATAGGTGTTATTTGTGACTCGTTGATTGAATGTTTGTGAATTCCACCGCGACGCAGAATTTGCTTATCGTGTCAGAGTCGTCTATTAAACAAAAGAAAATGAATACGTCTTAAGCCAGACTCCAGAGAATCCTTCTTCCAGCAGTGTAGCTGGTTTGACTTAATAAAGAGTGCGCGCGGTGGTACGTACAGGATGGTGGATGTTCTTCTAAACCAAAAGACCTACAGAACAGAGTCTGTGAATAATTGCCCCCTCAAACCGCAATGTTCAGGTAAGAGGCATTCACGTTCATCCACACTGTCTGGAACTCGTTATATTGATTTAACTTATTCACTTTATGTTTTATCCTTCCTTGAGAAGTAAAGTAATAAAGAAATGCGAGGCTACATTGTAGCCCATTCCCGAAGTATCAACTTTAGAAATGAGTAAAACTCAATTTCAATGTGCTGTTATAAATTTAATAATGATCAAGTTCAAGATCAGTTCTTTAACGATAAAAAATAGATCTACTTTGTTGCTTGATTTTAAATAATATAAAAATAATCGTTTATTATACGAGGCTAACACCTCCCTAAACATTTCTAGTGTCCCTAATAAATATGAAAAGCAGAAATTAAGATGCACGAAAAATAATGTGATTCCATAACAATACAGCATCCTGTGTGGGAGGGGAACAGTTTATGGTCGGTGAAGCACATACATTATTCATAATCATAGATGAGATAATTTATGATATATCAACGAACATGACGAATACACACATAAACCGTGTTTACTTATATGTAAATCTGGTTAATAGGATTTGTTTCTTTTAACGCTTCCAACACAATTCATCACGGGTATTCCATTTGTGAACAAAAAGAGAAATATAAAAGGATGATCCCTTTGAAACTTACAAGTTTTATATTTTCTTTGTACTTTCAGCTTTGATGGAAGTTGGGCTTTGTTTGGAGGGACTGGCCGGCCGTAAAAAGTTGAAGAAACCCGCCCTCGGCATTAATGGGGAGGGCGGAGGACTCCTCACTTCTATGGAACTCGCTCAGTAACAAAACAACTGGGGCCGAGTGCTCGCTCAATGACTTCTGTTATCAATGGGGCAGGAACTTATTACCCTTCACAATATCTTGTTACCAGTCAAAAAATCTACGGAATATGTAAGGGATCACAGCATTATTGATGATAGGAATCTTTTCTATGGGAAGGATCGTGTGACAGTTGTATATAATTATTTGTATGTTACAATCTTGACAATAAGCATGAGTGTACGAAAACCAGAATAAACATATGTTTGCTCAAAAATATGTATCATGTTAAAATAAATGAGCGCTAAAGTCAGTAAAATAAAATGATATGACATATAAAACCAGCCAAGTGCGTGTCGAGCTATGCAAAATGTAGGGTTCCGTAGTAGCCCTTATCCAGTTACCTAACCATGGTACTGTAGGACTCAAGCATTATTCATTATCTTTCGCAAATAGAAGTTTAAGTTAGTCGATTATAACTCGATATTATGATAATTTTTATTGAAAGTTCATTGCATATGTCACTATTTAGCGTAGTTTACACATAACTAATTATTACGGCTTGGAAGATAGATTGGAAGCACAGTAAACGTATTATTTTTCAAAATTGTATCGTACAGTGCTTATAGTGTCTACTCAAAGTCGCGGATAGACAGAAGGACGGATGGAAGGACATAGCGAACTATAAGGGTTCTTTGTAGTTTACTGCGGAAACCTAAAAACTGGATAACAAATAAATGTTGTTCAATCCATTTACTTTGTTTACTCTTTTCACGTGCCGTGTAAGTGCTACGCGTAATTTTCATTGCGTAACGTAGGTGTTGTGGTTGAACTGCTACGAGATTGATCGATAGGCTACGAGCGTAGCCAATGACTGCTACGTACTTAAGTAGATGGATAAAACCACTACAGGCATAGTGTTTTCTGCCGCAGACGTCCTTTTGACGTTTCGTAAAAGAAAGTAAATCTGCGAAAAATATTGATTAACACATTACAAAGACATAATTATGTTAATAACTATAGTAGCCCTGGTACGTATAAAAATATAAAGCACAACTCATACTAATTTAATCAAAATTATATTAAGTTCTTCAATTTTATAATATAAAATGAAATTATACTATAAGGCACATTATATTGGGTAAAATATATTGGTAAATATCAAATTACTTTGCATGACTGAACTAAGGGTCGCCTACCAAATTGGATTATTTTTGGATCATTTTTCACGATCTAATATTTAATATTCGTTTATAATGTTGAAAATACCCTATGAATATTTTGGGTATCGAGCATTTCGTTAGCGTAACAATTTTCACGTAAATAATATTAATATCATCCAGAGAATTTCATTTTTATACCGTACTAGATGAGCCCACGGTTACACCCGCGTTATTTAAAGCTACTGCTCTGCTCCCGTGGCTCATAGCGTGATGATATATATACCCTATAGCCTTCCTCGATAAATGTGCTATCTAATACTGAAAGATTTTTTGAAATCGGTCCAGTAGTTACAGCAGGTCTTATTGCAAGAAGACGTATTCATACATACGAATACGCACTTAAGTCTTGTAATACTTCAAAGTTGTTTCTAGCCGAGTTGTATGGACATAAACAAGTGGATCGCTGGGATTATTGGGCCTCTTTTGAATTAAGTGAATAAAACTTTTATCAAATGAGGATATTGAGGCCATTCAATTTCTAACATATCTGAATAATAAATAAACGTAAAAAAGAATAATTTCGTACAAATTTCATTATTATTTTCGAATTACTCGAAGTGTTGCTGGGTTTTTCCAAATTCTCAGGAGCAGCACGGAGTCTGGTGATGTACCCGGTAGGCAATAGGCTCGCCCCCTATTTCGTGGCACCAAAAAATCATGGTGAAATGTGTCTACCCCTTCGGGGATAAAGGCGTGAGTCTATATATAAAAAATAGTAATAAAATATTCTCTAAGATGAAAACTGTATGATAAATACATTACTAATAATAGCTTAAGAAACTGTAAACCAAATATTTATCAAAAACTTTAAATTCAGAATGTACCAAACATTTAGACTTTGTCGCATATTATACTTTTTTAGATTAAGATTTTCTAAAATACTAGATGTATTTTTTGTTTGATAGTATAGATTACACAAGGGATGATCAATTTGTATGTAGCATTCACATAATTAAGTAAAAACCCTTACCAAATAAATAATTAAAGAAGACTTCCAACTACATTCTACCACCTCTTATTAATATACATAGATTCAGATATTTGTCATAATTTACGTAATATCATAGCATCCACTTTCCAGGTCACTGACCGAGCTACAAGCAATTTATTACCTATTCACTTCATAATCACAAAAGCAAGCTAATCTACAAAAATGCTTGTGAACAAGACTTTACAGCACTTTACAGCCAATATTTTTTTTGACCCAGTTAATGATGTTGAACGCAGTTAATAGGTAGAAATAATACGACCTCATAAATTATTCCTCCTAATTCTTTTACCCAGTTTCACCCCGCTGAATTAATTTGGAAAATAAATCAAGTTTGCTCTTAAAATTTCAACTTTTTCTTGCCATTAAAATCAAGTTGCCGGCTATATTTTGGCACGCCTGAGTTTGTATTGCCCTATTTTATGAAGTACTTTAGCACAAAAGCATATTTTTATAGCTTTGGTTGTAATTTTATTTAACCCTAGATTACGAACCTTCGTCGATTTGACTACGCGGGTTTGTTTAAATCGTGCTTACTTTTGCGCGCGCGATCGCACTGCTTCCAAACTTTAGCTATCGTAGTCGACCCGTTGCCCTCCCGACTGACGGTTGTTTTTTGAGTGGAGGGGCACCGTGAGCGCCGTTGCAGCAACCATGGCTCGTCACATCGACGAAGCTTAGTATTGACGTAACATTTTGTCTTATTTAGTTGGTGAACTCTTGCGTTTTTTATGTTTTGTTTATTTATTTTATTTGCGAAAATAATGCGACTGATGTACCTCCTACCTAAAAAAGCAAAATATAAGCCTTGTGTCCCTCCGCAAAGCGAAGGATGACTAAAAGTAGTTGCACCCAGAGCAATAAATCGTTGTGCGGGGAGCACAAACTTGACGTTTGTCACAAATGTATAACTTGATAGATTTTTACTAAAATTTTTGTTTCATTACTTTATTTCATTCGTTATTTCTAATATTTGAAAATTATTTATCACATTTACTTTAAAATAATACTTTAAAAAAATATTTTAAAATGTTACATTGTTAATTTGCCATAAAACTTACGATCTCATTTATAAGGCTGATTTTTTAATAAACATGCCGTTTTGGTTTATGTAAATTTATTAATTAATAAGAAGAATATAATAAATTTATAATAAAAATAAAAAATATGCATGCTTAAATCAAATCAAACCCATTATCCCCTTTATTAAATACCGTAGTCGAAACTACGAAGGTTAGTAATAAGCGTCGATAAATAAGGTTAGTGATCTAGGGATAAATGTGATAAAAATAGAGGAATTGGATACCCCCCCCGTGGGATCTCCACCTTGTCGTGGTGGGAAGGCTCAGTAACCGTGGATTGGTAACCCGCGGCGAAGCTAAGAGGGATCCAGGAGGGGACGCTCCGCGTGGGCTTGACGGGGCCTGCGCAGGATGCGTCCAACGGTGCGGGTGCGGGGGACAGTTCCGTCTATCCCTCGCAGTCGGGTGCGGTCGCGGGAGGAGAGGCGTGTCGGTGTCCGACGTCCGACACACGGGTACATGAGGAACACGGGTTGGTTTTTAGTCAGTAAGAGTCTGACAGTCCCTTTCGTCCTTCTCCCGGGGCGAAGGGACTCCATGAGGATTTTCCAAACCGATACCAAAAAAAAAAGAGGAATTGGATACAGATAGAGTTTGGTTTGCTATCGAATGACACCATATTATTATGTCGTAACGTGACATTTGTGTTTGCCCGTCACAATATTTAGTGATATAGTGAAACCTAATTTTACTCAGTTAAACATTACTAAAGGTTTTCATGGCTACGCACGCAGAGACGAGGTAATTTCAAAGAAGTAACAATAAATTCCAGTAGCCACTTCCACTCTATTTTTTTTTAATAGCTTAAGATAAGTTAGTCCTTCGTATGTCCATCTGCATCAACTAATTTTTGTATTTGTTAGCTAAAATAAAAATGAATAAAATTTGTTTAAGCCATTTTGCAGAAATATAAAACATTTTGAAGGTTGTGTGACCAAAGTATTGCAAGAGATTTGCATGAGTTAGTGTGAAATGACTTCATTTCTCGATTACATCCAAAACTTTTCATCTTGGGGCTCGAGGTCTACCATCGATTTCTCAGCTAAGAGATAGTTCAGTTATAGTAGTACAGCGTGGGCATTTTTTGTGAATAACTTAGTGCATACGTGATGCTGGGCTGAAGCGACCTTCACCGACTCTATCAGCTTCAGTGGTGTTAATCCAAGAATAGTGTTAACAATTCCAATTGCGTTATCAACTAGACTTGGAATGTACTTAGATGATTATTGGTATGAAACTAGATTTCAAATACTGACGGAAAATTGAATAACTGCCGACTTATTAACGTAAGCTTCAGACGAACTGTTACCGTACATATGTACCTATAGTTTCTATATGAAAGAATATTCTGTCAGTGACTGCGTATTTTCGTGAACAAGCAATATTTCACTGTTTAGTTACGAAGAAAAGACGAAACAATATATCCAAATTCTTTCGTATGACACCATAATAAATAAATAGGCTTTTGCTGTCTTTGCTGATACATTTGACATTGATATATTGACATTCTGAAGCATACATATAGGAAATACAATGTAAGTCGTCTTCAGAAGTATTTCGTGGTATTACTTACAAGCTTTAGAAATAGGAAATGTTTGTGCACAGATGTGGTTGTAGGACGTGGCTTGACTTGCCGTTCGTTATATCTCGTCAAAGTTAAGTAACACTTGCACGGGTCACCACTTGGATGGGTGACCGCTTGTAATGGCATTTACAACAGAGTGCTACTTACTTTGGTGGCTACGTAAAGTCGTCGGTCCTAGTTTGTGGCAGGAAAAGAATCGTTAGATACCTTAACAATTCTTATCTTCTTGGAGGCCTATATACTGTGAAACTAAGACTTATTACACACTCATATGTAAAAAAATAGAAAGAAGATATAATATGGTCGGTTCAGAAATCACGTAGTGATTGTAACGGGGATTTATATACTCAAATGATTGTCACGCATTACATGTGTCCGTTGATTCTATGTTATAGAGATGGTAAATGAGTTATTTTGAAGTACAGCAGATCTTTAAATAGAGTCTGTTGTGTTAGACCTCATAGAACGTTGATATCTTCATTAAGATTATCGAGAACATTGTCATTTGGCAAAGGTAAATTTTAAGAGCTTATAAATAAGGTTAAATGAGAATAATCATTAAATAGTATAAAACAAAGTCTTTTGTCTGTCTGACCCTATGTGTGTTTAAATCTTTAAACTACGCAACGGATTTTAATGCGGTTTTTTAAAAAGATAGAATGATTCAAGAGGATGGTTTTATGTATAATTGGCAGGCGAAGCCTCTGTCGACGTCTATTATAAAATAAAACAAAAACGTGACATGTTACATGACATCTCTCAGTAAGTACAAGTACCATACATACACATACATACATATCGTCACGCCTTTTATCCCCGAAGGGGTAGGCAGAGGTGAATTTCTGCACCCACTTTTCGCCAGATATACTTTAGTCCCACGTAATAAGGGGCGAGCCTATTGCCGTACCGGGCACATTTCCAGACTCCGTGCTGCTACTGAGAATTTCGTGACAGAAAAACCCAATAACACTGCCCGACCCAGGAATCGAACCCGGGACCTCCCGATCCCACGCGCATATTTATGCCGCGAGACCAACGACGCAGTCGTATAGGGTTTGATGTCGAGTTTTCCGTCTCTACGCAAAGATGGTATTTGCATCGTGTTATCCCTTAGTCGCCTCTTACGACACTCACGGGAAGATAGGGGGTGGTGACAATTGTATTCTATGCCGTCAACCACACGGCAAGTACCATGTAATGGTAGATTATCTATAAGGATCCAAATATGCTTTAAAATGTTGTTTTACGCGAATAAAATGTTTTGTGAATTTGCTTTGAATATATGTACAAAGTTTTGTGTTTACTTAGAAATTAAATAATAAAGTCTAATTCAAATTAAAATACATATTTATTAAAAACACAAGCAGCTGAAAGCTTTTTAATTACGCGTGAGACTTTAGAAATGTATATTAACAGTATTTATTCTGCGAGCGGCGCAGAGTTGTAAACAAATAAGCAAAGTTGGTAGACAGTTCAAGGAAACGCCGAGCGCTGAAACACGATCTTAAGTGTAAATGTAAATTGGACTCGTACATTCGCAGAACTGAGAAGTTACTACTTACACTTGTTTTAGTTACTTACTTCGCTACGCTTTACAAAAGGGTGTGGCAGAAGGATTTCAGTGAATTTTTCATGGTACTTTTTTGGAGTATAAGCAAAATCGACAAATGTTGGTGCTTGTAAAATTGTTATAAGGTTTTTTATATTTTAACCTCATATACTAAAACTGCTGCCTTGATTTATAATAATGGGGCGTAGCTTTCTTTCAATCTGGGTCCGTGTATATGATGTTTTCTGAACATAATTACTGAGTGAAGAATCAGCATACATACTACCAAGCTTCTCAAAAAAGCCAACAACTTCGGTAAGTTTTTATATAAATGGACATAGTCGCATCATTATTTAATAATAAAGGTGAAAATACCTACCTTTTCTTTGCCTCAATGACTCATAGACAAAAACTTTGTTTGTTCACGTTTCAATTTTACATTGATTTGATTGATACTCTTTACATAAAAACTGCTTAAACTTTGAGTTAAAATTATAAAGGTTCGTAGCCCGAGTTGTCTCCAAAAGTCTACGCGTCTAAGTCTGCGTAGACTATTGTAGACACTTTATTTGCCATATACATAATACTTTAAAGGTAAACCTCATGTTATCAAATCGTGCTCAACGAGAAAGTTCCACAATACAAAAGATTTACAGGTAAAAATTCGTTCACTCAAACACACAATAACGTGGCACATTTGGATGTGCATGCCTGACAAGGCTCGTTGAGAGTTTGCGTAATAATATCTGCATACGTCGTCTTTGTCGAAACTCTAATTTTCGTAATGAAGCGAGGAAATACGAAATGCTTGGTGCGGTAAACGTGGATGTGTTTATGGATTAATAAAGATTTATGGAGCGACAAGGTATTGAGTTTTGTTACATTTGCATATTTTATTATGGAAACCTGTTTTATATTATCAGACATGAAATGTCGATACAATGTTTTAGTAATGACTAGAATTTGCCCGCTGTAGTACCTGGGACTTGGCATGATGTGCCAAACGAGTAGACTCAGGCTTGGTGATTGGTCTTTTGACACCGTGTATATTCTTCTAATATACACATAAAGATAAATAACATCAATTAAAAAAAAAAAAATGAGTGCATCGCCTATCTACGGTCTTTGAGCAGTTAGATCAAAGTCAAAGTCAAAATCATTTATTCATCTAGGCCCATCAAAGTCCCCCCCGTGGGATCTCCACCTTGTCGTGGTGAGGGGGCTCAGTAACCGTGGGTTTGAGGTACACCCACGGTGAAGCTAAGCGGGATCCCGGGAGGGGACGCTCCACGTGGGCTTGGGTGAGGCCTGCGTAGGATGCGTCCCAAGGTGGGGGTGCGGGGGACAGTTCAGTCAGTCCCTCGCAGTCGGGTGCGGTCGCGGGAGGAGAGGCGTGTCGATGTTGCGTTGCCGCGGTGGGGCCGCAGAGGAAGAGGAGATGCGGTGTTGCGTTGCCGTCCTCCCTATCCTCTGCGGCCGCTGGGTGTTTTGGTGGCGGAGCCCAACGTCTTCATCCGCCGCCAAGGGGGTTTCGTTTGGGGCCCGCCTGACCATCAGGCGGGAAAATACCCGTCGGGGGGTAGCGAGGAATGCTTCGGTGAAACCCTACCCTCCGACACATGGGTACATGAGGAGCACGGGTTGGTTTTTAGTCAGTAAGAGTCTGACAGTCCCCTTCGTCCTTCCCACCCAGGGCGGAGGGACTCCATGAAGATTTTCCAACCTGATACCTAAAAAAAAAGGTCCATCAAAGTCAAAATTGAAGTTAATTACTTAATGATTCTATATTTATATTTACTGCCACGTTCGCAATGCAATAAGTAGAACCACGAGAAAGAACGGGCAATAAAACTCATGGCCACTCTTCTCAATCACCAATGTAATAGTTATATATTTTAATTTTGTAAGGAGCTGCAACTATTCACATTGTAAGTTATCTACAGTGGGTTCCCTAACCAAATTCAATCCAAACATTACAGCCATAATACGTTATAAGTTAGACTGCTTACGGAGAGCCTGTTAAGGATTAGTAAGCAGTCTGATGTTTTCTAATTGCTTATGGTGGCAAGAGAAATAATAGAGCACTCGGTAGTAAGCGGTATTTTTGGCTAATGGAATCATCAAAGTAACCATTTACGCATATTTTAACGTCAAATTCACATCAAAGATTTAGAAACCAAATCCGATCTCAGAATTTGGCTCGTCATATCACGCTCATAGCCATTAAACAATTAATTAATCCTTATACAAATTGAACAGTATCCAATAGATGCTCTCGAATTTAAGCACCTACTCCCATAACCCTTACCACCCGATACCTGAGACACATTTCCGAACGGTGTCCGATTTCCAAACGCATTCACACTAAAATAAACATTAGCTTCTGTTTCAAAACTATTGCCATTTCACTAATGTTTCGCGTTCGTTTCGATTCGTTTTTCAATGGTAACGTTCAATTTCTTAAAAGCTCTATAGCGGTACGTTCATTAGTTTTCCTCTGGCATCTGTGACCCGCATTCAACGATTGTTTGACTCGCCCTGCATAGCCCGACGATTTTACACCTTCTTCATTAATAAAGCTCTACATCCAGATATTACGGGCCTCCTTTCATAAATAAAAATAAAATCTCTTTGATCTAGTATATAAAATAAAATATAAAAATATATAGGTAAAGGCTTTTATTTACAACTTTTATGTCATTTTCTTCTTTCATAGGGAACACACGTTTTATGACGTTATAAAATTGTATTGATTTAATAGTATCAATGACAATCACAGGTTTGCTTTTATTTTCGAGGCACTCAAACCTTGGAGCTACTTAATACACATTTGAACTTAGTACATTACCTAATAAATACACATACATTAAACCTCTAAAGAAACTATCAGGCCCGGTACACGTTGTTCTGCTATATAAATAATTATAAGTTTTAGTGAAAATACTGGGGCTAATCGTGCTATTTTCAAACGTTCAAACGTTGACAACGTAACGTATTTGGTGAACGTTTGGTTTTAGTTTGGCTGATGTCAAATATGGTATCGTGCTAATTGTATTGAGCGTTCGAACCGTAGACGCAACCCTTACGTTGGGCTTACGTCAAACGTTTAGTGCTTGACACCGGATTTTGAAAATAGTATGTACTATTCTTATACTAAAGAGGTTGTAGCGACATCGCGCCATGTGCAAGCACTATTTTAAAAATACAAATGTCATTATGTGAATGTCATTGAATGTCAATAAATATATGAAATCATGAAATAATTTTATTATTTTATTCAATTTATACGGTAAGTTTAATGGTAAGTACCGAAATATTGTTTACTGTAATAAGTGATTTATGCAAAAAACAACTAATGATCACACTTGGTCATGTAGAAGAGGTTTTTATTTCACTAGAGCAACGAAGGTGAATTCAAATGAAGATGCACCACAACATTACTGCAATTGCAGCTTCTTCAGCTATTTGTCGAGCCCAATACGAATGTTATATGATCGTGTCAATAAACAACACCTATTTTTCAGATTTGGAATAATATATAGGGCAGAGAAAGATGCTAAACAAACCCCAAATTGTCAGCGTTCGGCATAATAGTCATCCTTTCTATATAAGAAGAGATAGACGAAAAGCTGGAGAATTTGAATTTGGCTGACTTTCTAACGTTTCAGGTACGCATTTCAATTATCATTACGTAAGATCCTACAGTATTTACTCTCATTCTGAACTTGTCTTATAATATGCATAAATCCCCAACAAAATAATGTAAGTATATACTCAAACACAAGATATAGCGCACGTATGAGAACAATATTAATCTTAAGTTAAATGTCAACGGGTTTAGTTATATTTGAGTGGGACTTATATTTGAGTAAATAATTACTAAATAATATATGTCTTAATTTTGTTCACAGTAGCCGAGGAGTAAGCAGAATAATAAGCCGCTCGTTAGCACAACCACATGGACAGTACATAATTGCAAGTTAACAAAAATGAGGAATTTTCTATGAGCCAAATCGAGACCATCGTCACTTCTTGGACATTAAACAAGAATATACTATTAATGATGGTATGGCGTGGTGCCGAAACCGGTTAGGTTCTAGGCGACTTGGGAAGGATTAATGGACTGTATAGAGAGGATAGCGGTTCTTAGCCGCCTAGGAGGGAATTAAGGGAAGAGGAGATGGAGTGGGTATGGGATATTTCCAGGATGGAAGGCACTTACCTTATAGCTTCTTCGTTTCTTTTTCTCCTGGTGTTTTCTTGTTGTCGCTGCTTGTTTTCATTCACTCACGAGCGGGTTTTCCTTGGTGGAAGCGGTGATAAACACATACGGGAGCGGCGCGGTACGAACGAGACGGCGATACAGCGGTGCGGCGCGGAGCGGTATCGAGACGGCGTTCTTAGCGAGCGGAATGTTCGAGACTGTCCCTCGCGTTCACGATCGCGTCGACGAAATCAGGCGCAAGGCAGTGCCTCTTCCAGGGAGAGGGAAAGAGAGGGACGGAAATATGATATCGCTCGCACTAGACAAGCGTGGAACGATTCATGTTGATGCGATTAGTTATATATAGGAAGGTAGATGGCGCTACCATATCCCCCCGGCCCTAAAGGGTTGCCTTTAAAAAAAATAGAATTGAACTTAGCTATGTTGGGTGTACTACCGCATAACCCATCAATAGGCTAAGACAGCGATATGACAATAAATTAATCTAAATTAACTTTAGCGAAAACTACAAACGCAATAATAGCGAAAACTACTAACTAAATACTTAAACTAAGAGGTAGGTCCAACTTCAGGCTAGATCTCACTGAGTTGGAAGCGGACGCGAGTTGATCAGTGCCTCGACTTGTGCAAGGACAGTTAAAGGCTCTTCGTAAGAGAGGATCTGTTGACCTATAACTTTGAAGAGATGCGTTTTAATTACTTTGACCATGCTTGCCCAACATCCACCGAAATGTGGGGATGCTGGTGGAATAAACTTCCAGTCAATATGATCTATGGAAAGTTCTTCCTGAAGACGAGTACGATAACCCGCGACGTGATTGAAACAAGTAGCGGGAACAAGTTCAATCAATTTACGAACGCGGTTGGCGACAAAGTCTGCCAGCGGTGAGGAGAAGAATAAATCCAAGCGATCACTACCTTGGAGTCGGAAAATGCGTATATTTATTAATAGAGTAGTGGGGCAAAACTGTGTCTTGAACCTTGCGGAGCAAATGAGACAGCGGAAGGGCCGCGCACAACTCCAGTCTCGCAACCGAAATGGTTTAACAGGCGAGACCTTAGACTTGGCACAAACTAACTGCACCGAGTAGTTAGAACCAATGCGGACTTGCAGATATACGACTCCGCCGTAAGCACGCTCGCTGGCGTCAGCGAAACCTATTAAGTTGACGGTACATCCATCTACCAACCCAAGATGACGCGGAAAAGTAACTTGATTGAGCGCGGTAAGCTCAATACAAAACTGGCCCCAAGCGGCGACAATATGGTCAGGGGGTGTTTCATCCCACTCACACTTTGATAGCCAAAGCTCTTTGATCAAGAGCTTGGCGTACAAAATTGTGGGAGCCACAAAAGCCATTATGTCCCATAGTCGAGCCACTGTGGACAGCATAGTGCGCTTGGCGCACTTGTCATCTGGTGGTGAGACGTCAAACCGAAAACTATCACAGGATTTGTCCCAGCGTAAACCGAGAACCTTATGCGGTACAGACTTCTCAAACTCAATGTCTGGAGAAGCTTTATGAGAATCTGGTATGCGTGCGAGAACCTCCTTAGAGTTGCTTGTCCATTTGACAAGATCAAACTGGCCTCGCTTGAAAAGCCGAATAAGCTCTTCACAAAGCGAAATTGCTAGCGGAGCGGGTATGACATTACAGGCAATGTCATCTATATACAAAGCGGATGTGTAGTATAGTATAGTGTAGCGTAGCGTAGCTTAGCATAGCGCAGCATAGCGCAGCATGGCGCAGCATAGCGCAGCATGGCGCAGCATAGCGCAGCATGGCGCAGCATGGCGCTGCATGGCGCAGCATGGCGCTGCATGGCGGAGCTTGGCGCAGCATATCGCAGCATGGCGCAGCAAAGCGCAGCATAGCGCAGCATGGCGAAGCATGGCGCAGCATGGCGAAGCATAGCGCAGCATAGCGCAGCATGGCGCAGCATAGCGCAGCATGGCGCAGCAAAGCGCAGCATGGCGCAGCATAGCGCAGCATAGCGCAGCATGGCGCAGCATAGCGCAGCATGGCGCAGCATAGCGCAGCATAGCATAGCATAGCTAATTAGTGCTTTATCTTACACACAGTTTTAGCACCCACCTTGATCTCTTGAAGAGCAGAACAACAACAAGACGTAATACAATGAGAAGTATGTAACGTAGGTACGGTACCCATAATCACATACCCAAGTACCGTCTCAATAGCGGGCGGTAAATCATATTGCTCACTACGAACTATGTTAGTTAGTAGCAAGTGCGGAAATATTGAAGCTCCGATCAAAAGATCAATGCCTGCCGGATTCGCAAACTCCGCGTCGGCTAGCGGCAATGATTCGAGATGAGTGAGTGATGCTACGTCTACATTAGCGTTTGGCAACGTGTCTGTAATACGTTCCACGATAAGCGAAGAAATGTTAAAATTAATGTCCCTATTAAAACGCGAATGTATTTTAATATCTACGGAACCTTTGCAATGTTTTTCTGATCCGCCTATCCCTCGGATTATTGAGTTCGTATTTTTAAAGTTGTTCCATAATCCGAGGCGTTTGAACAATTTTAACGTTATTAAATTGGTCTGAGATGCGCTATCTAGCAGACAACGTACCATGTGCGGCGACCCATTGACATCATATATGATAACTTGCGCCGTCGCTAACAGAACAGTCTTAGACGCCATACATGGCGGCCTAGCACTGCTCTGATCACTACAAGCGCGCGAAGGCCGTCCGCGCGTGCGTGCCGCCCGCGCAATGGATGTCGTACACAACGATACTTCGCCCTCAGACGCGGAAGGCGCAGCTACCGTGGTCTGCTGCACCTGCGGCGTACTCGTAAGTATGTCAAGGCTAGCGGCTTGACTTGACAACCGGTTATTTTTATCATAATGTAACAGTGTGTGATGTTTTTGTTTACATGTGCGACATCTCGTTCTACTGGAACAATTACTCGTTTTATGTTTTATGCTTAAGCAATTAATGCAAGCTTTGTTATCTTTTACGCTTTTAAAACGAGCAATTGGATTTAAATCATTAAAGGTGGGACACTTATAGTAATGGTCGTGCACTATATTACTGCACAGACACTTCTGTGAATTATTACTATTAGATTCCGAACATGTTACGTAAGATTGTGGATTAGGGACTGAGTTATTATTACTATTTCGCGATTTATTCAACCTTTGTTTGTTGTTGTTAGTGTTAGACGGGCCAGGTGAACCAGACTGCGTATTATGAAATATTCGACACTGATCTTTGATGAACGAAATAAAACTATCTAGTGTAGGTATTTTATTATTGCGTTCCGTCATCTCGAATGCGCGAATTGTATCAGTGTCGAACTTTTTTAATGCGAGTTGAAGCAACATAAAGTCGGAAAGATCTTCTAATTTCAAATTCCTAAGAGAATTAACCGCGGTTACGAAATTATCAATAAACAGCTGGAAATTCGAGACAGACGCGGCACCGGACAGTTTGAGATTTAAAGCTTGGTCAAAGTACGTAGACGCTAGAATGCGCGTGTCTTGATATCTGTCAAGTAGTGACTGAAATATGACCTGATAATTCTCAGCACTGGGTGTGACACCTGCAAATACGGACTGGGCCTTCGGTGACAGTTTACCTATTAAATAGTACAACCTGTCAGCATCTGTCAGAGAACCATTATCGTGCACTGTAGACTTAAAACTTGCATAGAATAACGGCCAATTTCGTATATCTCCGTCAAACGACATAATCTCGATTGGCGGTAATCTCGGTTTGCGGGCAACGGGCTCTGCTGAACATTTACCCTCCAATTGCGATTGTATACGCTTAATAATACAATAAAGATCTTCGAATGAGGTATACGCCTGATAGTTCGGTTTTTCATCAGGATTGATAGAAATTAATCTTGCGTTATAATCGTCTAACAACTTATGAAAATCTGTTCGAATACTATCTACTGTTATACAATAACTGAGAAATGCTTCGCTATTAGTGTCAGACATAGATGCGGTTTTTGATCGTTCATAGATATTTTGAATGCGCTCAAATAAAATATTGCGTTTCGCTTCTAAGATTGTCATCTCTTTGTCTTCCGACACGCGTGACTTCTTTTGTTGTGACATGCTTACGTAAGTATAAGCTAATGAGAACGAAACAAAATAAGAATATCTAATGTATCTATTATTTTACCTAAGTAGGCTAATTAGGCAACACTTTAGAGCTGAGGAAATAAAAGTTGATTGAAATATGAAATTTATAAGACAACTATGATAGTTGCAGAAATAATAATTTAATAAGTAGGTAGCTACATAAAAGTTTACCTACTAATGCGGGCGGAAATAACCATGTGACGGTTATATGAATATATTAGGAGTATAGCTAGGTGCTATAACTGCCTAGGTATAGCGGTATAACGTATAAAACGTAAATGAATCCGACTCGTATGGATCAAAAAAATGGTATGGCGTGGTGCCGAAACCGGTTAGGTTCTAGGCGACTTGGGAAGGATTAATGGACTGTATAGAGAGGATAGCGGTTCTTAGCCGCCTAGGAGGGAATTAAGGGAAGAGGAGATGGAGTGGGTATGGGATATTTCCAGGATGGAAGGCACTTACCTTATAGCTTCTTCGTTTCTTTTTCTCCTGGTGTTTTCTTGTTGTCGCTGCTTGTTTTCATTCACTCACGAGCGGGTTTTCCTTGGTGGAAGCGGTGATAAACACATACGGGAGCGGCGCGGTACGAACGAGACGGCGATACAGCGGTGCGGCGCGGAGCGGTATCGAGACGGCGTTCTTAGCGAGCGGAATGTTCGAGACTGTCCCTCGCGTTCACGATCGCGTCGACGAAATCAGGCGCAAGGCAGTGCCTCTTCCAGGGAGAGGGAAAGAGAGGGACGGAAATATGATATCGCTCGCACTAGACAAGCGTGGAACGATTCATGTTGATGCGATTAGTTATATATAGGAAGGTAGATGGCGCTACCAAATGAGTTTACTTAAATAATGTAAACCAAACCAAATACATTATTATTACTGTGAAGTTCTCTTTCAACTCTACATAAATAATATTTTGTATCAGATTTCATCATCTCAACACACCGAATAAATAAAATAGAAATGTGAAATTGGAGCTTGCCTTTTAATATACATACCTACTCTATTCCTTTAACTGTCTATTGAAGTGGTCCAGCGGTAGTCTAGGTAACACTGGATCATCAGATGTTGGACTCGATACCCGATTAGAAAGTACGCTTATGTTAGCTCACACACTTTTATCACATCCTGCTGAGTTAGTGGTTAGTCTCCGTTATAGATCAGCTTATTGGTCTAGTGGTACCGAACCCTGACTGCTAAGACGAACGGCATGGGTTCGATTACCACCCACGACAACTCTTTACTATCTCTACTCGTATGTGTATAAAAGCTATACCTATTTATATATATATATATATATATATATATATATATATATATATATATATATATATATATATATATATATATATATATATATATATATATATATATATTAATCAATTGTCTGACTAACATGCCACTAGGTAGTGCCTAGTTTGAGATCACACCGCCAGGTGTCACAGAGAATTTATTCTTATGTTTCTCTTCTTCACGGATATGTTCTTACAATTCTCTTAGAAATTCACCCGGCCTAAATGGTCACTATAAGGACGAAAGGCGGCACCGACCCGCACCACTCTCATACTAGTATGGGCAGGTGGTACTTGATGGGCGAACTTATTAGATAGGTATTCTCCTAACAGACTCCAAGGCTTATTACTTTTACTATATATGCAAAGTGGGCAACAGTGATGTTTTGTCATGGCGGGTCTCGTGGCAACAACGACCCGGGGCAGGTATTTCCGTGATTATGCCTTTGAAAATTACACCAAGCGAATAGCTCTTGTGGCCTTCCCTTCGCTGATCGGCCAAAGCAAGCCAAATTTAAGAGCCCTGAACCAACTAGTCAAAATAGGCTGGCCATAGACTAGGCTCTGACCGACTCATTGAACTATTCGGCAACACAGATTACATGAAATTTACAACTATGTGTCGGCACCGCATTGCGTTTCCTACACAAGCACATTCAACTCGCTGCCACCCAGCCCTAATCTAAGACTTAGGTCAGTTACCCGAGGTAGTGGGTTGGATTCCTAACACGACAAATCTTTGTATGATTGTCTGTGTCTTGGTTAAATTAAATAATTACAATACCTATCTAGGTACTTAAAAAAATAATTATAAATGAACGTTTATCAGTCGTGTACTTGCTGTATACAGGCGTCTGAGAGCGCAGTGACCGAGGAGGCAGTCTATTGGCTTAAGCCACCGCACACACAAAGAACCTATAGCTGTGACAGTATTATGTGTATGGTATACGTTTATCTCCATAATATTGTTTCAGCCTTTCAAAAGCGAATGTCTAGGAAGGTATCGCGTCGAGATGTAGCCTTTTTGATGAGATGCCTTCCTAGACATTGTTATAAATATAGTGCCAAGCGAGCTTGATGACAATCTTGCAATAATTAATTCTACCGCAACAATAAGCTATACCAAAGAGATATCTATAAAAAATGCCTTATATGAAAAATGTTGTTCACTCATTTAAGTTGCAATCTGTATTATAAGCAAATGCCACTAAATTGATAAATAATACAAAATTATCTTAATAATTTTCTCAAATTAAAAATATTACATAATTGTAAAGTTCGTCGATAGGAACTTTTCGTTTGACAACGTATGAGACGTCCGCGAACATAACGGTTTTGGTTTAAAACGTTGTCAAATAATAGCGCGATACCACGCAACAACGAGAGTTCGCTCGCACGCTGTCACCTAGCTGTCACTGAACGTATCTGCCCTACAAAAACCAAATCGTTTACGTTCAAATAATTAGCACGATACGAAATGTGCATAACGTAACGTTTTCGGTTGAAGTTTGGTTTTGGTAAATACGTTGACGTTTAGCACGATTGCCCCCCTGGAATTTAAAGAAAAAGTATTCGAAACAATAGAAAAAAAAATTCTTAACACTTTCACAGCGGAGCGTTTAGAGCGCCGCTTGATGCGGTACGCGGGCGATTTTCTGCATAATTGTTAACATCATAGAAAAATAACGGACAGGAGTATATGGATAATTCTTTTTGTGTTTATAAAATCTACTATTGTATTTTATGGATAATTAATAAAAACAAATGATATTATTTATGTTAATTTATTAAAAGTAATTAAAAATTGACATTTTTTCAATTAAAAAAAAAGTCATACAGACTCCTTAGGTCTTTTCAAATGTGATAATTTTTAGTGTGTGGTACTTTTTGAAGCACTAATTATCATAACATATACATACAACATATTTTGTAATAAATCAACAATTTCATGCGTAAAAAATTACGATGTGATGAAGCCATTTCGCGCCGAAAACAGTTACACTCACTCCGTGCACTCGCCGTCGGCCGACTGAACGGGAGCGGGCGATCGCCGACTGTAGCTCTCGCGTTCTAACTACATACAAACATTGCATATGTGTGTGTAGCATATTAACTCAGCTACAAACGCGTACAACGCGGCTCACGATAGACGTCGTCATTGAATTATTACCTACAGAAACCAAGTACGCGCACGTAACACGCGCCGTTCATTTGGGTCAGAATCTGACCCAATCGGCGGCCGCGTTGTCTGTGGTCCGAGGCGCATGGTAGCGTAAGCATCTCCCGCAAAATAATCGAAATTATGACATATTGTACAGTATTTTGTGCCACAATGCTTCAGAAAAAGATTATAAGGTTGCTGGAGTATCATTCCACCGGTCAGACATAAATTTTATTACGTAGATTGTCTAATAATACAAATACAGTGAATCATAATAAGTACGAGCGGAGTGTTGCCAGCTGGGTGTGAAATTGTCCCAGTTTAATTTACACATTCCTTACCAAAATTTATACTATTTTGACAGTAATACTAAAAAAAAAGAATAAGGTAGTTACATATATAAACTTAACCTTTCAAACACCGCTGGCTGGTACATACCAATCGGTTACGACAAATTTGTCACGTCAAGCTCTAGCCGAGGTCGGCTAAGACGACATCGTCTCAAAGCACTCGATTTTTCCGTTTTTGTATTGAAAGACTTGTATCTAAAGTCTCGTATTGTCTTTTAATGTAGGTACTCGTAACTAACTTCGTTGGTGAACGAATGACGTTACCGACCGAATTATATTATAATTTTTAAACTTGTCGCCTTTTTTGGTCACAATAGCGTAACGGCGCACACATCGTACTCGCTGTTGATTTTTGTTAATTTTTTCTCACAAATATACATAAATACTTTTTTATGTACTATAAAGAGCATTTAACTAGGAAATCACTCGGCACTTGTTAGTGCTCACGTTTGAGTAAGTTTCGTCAAGATTGATTTAGCCATCGTTAGTCAGTCGTAAAAACTTAAAAAGCAGACAGTGTGACTTTAGAATTTATAATATACAATTACTTATATTTATGCAAAAATTATGAATTTACTCTATTTTTAGGGGAAAGACGTTGTATCTGGCAACTCTATAATGGCGTCTGTGTGCGTGATGCAGCAAGTAAACACAGCACAGTTCCGCACACATAGCGAATTTTCGGCTTAGCTTCTGAGCTCGCGTTGTTTGAATACTGACTTTCTGTAGGTAATAATTCAATGGACGTCGTGTTTTTCTAATAAACAGTATGAAAGGCGATCACGAGTGCTACTCGTGATTCGCGAATGAGAGAAAAATATGAATGCCGAGTTGAGATCGTGATCCGCTGTGAAAGTGTTAAAGAATGCATTCACTAGGGAAACCCTTATCATCTAGCGTTATGTAATATTTACAACCTATTCCCATACTATTGGTAGACCTTGAGCTTGTCGAGATGCAGATAAAATATAATGTGCGTGCTACACCTATTATTCTATAAAGTATGTGAGATGGATCCCACTAGATTACTTTTTATACATATATACATTGCGCAAAAAGTTGATTACAATAAATTTCAACAAAATATTTACGATGATGAAATTCAAATACCAAAATTAAAATATTCAAAAGCTTCTAGTTTATCTCTCATTAAATGTTTTCGTCTGCGCCATTACTCGTATTGCCAAGAACCAAATAATATTTACAATGGAAATTTAGCAAATTAATTATAGAATTCCGACAGGCTCCGTATTAACCGCGACCTACATAAATTACCCCCGGTCACTTTTGATCATCTGGACGCGACACGGATTTTGAAGGACCTTATTTTACTCAAAAACGAGATAGATAATATTAAGGAAACATATATTCATGTGGACCAGTTTTTGAGATTGCAAAATGAAGTTATTAATCTGCAGCAAACATCCGTGGTTAATAATTTCGGACGAGACAATTTTGTTAACAGAAGGCGAGGTACCACGAATCATTTCTTAGATAGCTCAGAATTAAATTGCGAAAGTGCCCCCCAAGGAATTATTCAAATAACACACGAGCCGGTAAACGCTATAAATTATAATCATTCCATCGCGATTGATAAGGAGGCAGATGAACACACTCAAGCGCGGCGCTCACAGGCCCTGTCTCGCTCGCGCGCGCCGCTGTCTAGCTACGATGTCCCTGTCGCACACAGCCCAGATGTCGCGTGCGCTGCGATGCTCACCGCGAGACAAACTCACGGCACTTCAACTAGCGCGGATACTAATACATCGATAGGTGTAGGTGCAACAAACAATCAGCTGATTCGAGCGCCCGAGCCGCAGAGCGCTTTATTTACGCAGAATAAAGACGATGATTGGCAAGTTGTACAAAGAAAAAGATATTGGAATCGATTTGTAGGTAGAAAAGGGACGTGCACCGACATCACTGGCAGTTTTAAGGCTGCAAATATCAGTGTCCCTCTATTTATAAATAACGTACATAAGGAAACCTGCGAGAATCATATAGTTGCATATATTAAAAGCAAAACAAATGTTGAAATAACGTTGCAAAAGATCGAACCCAAGCAACAGAACCAATACAACTCGTATAAAATGTATGTTCCTAAGGAGAAACTAAGTTTGTTTTTGGACTGCAGTTTATGGACTGACGGTATAACTTTCCGACGGTACGTGGACTTCAGCAGACGAGATTTAGACAGACGTAGGAAATCGGATACCAGTGCAAAAACAAAGCAAGATGGGTAGTACAACCAACAATGAGAGTTTAAAATTCATCAGTTTCAATTGTAAGGCTTTTAAAAGATCCTCGGAGTGTGTAAGACGGCTGTGCTTAAATGCTGATATTATAGCACTGCAAGAAACTTGGCTGTTGCCGCACGAGATATCCGAGCTCAATAATATAAATTACGAGTTTGGTTTCTTCGGCAAATCTGCGGTTGACCTAACAAACGGTATTTGCGCGGGCGACCCTATGGCGGCGTAGCACTTCTATGGAGAAACAGTAAGTGTAATCATGTGTCTGTGATTTCGTGTGAGAGTGATCGAATAAGTGCAATTAGGATGTGTGTGTCGGATCGGTTAATACTAGTTTTTTTCCATATGTATGCCTACTGATTCATCTGACAATCTATTAGAATTTTTTCAATGTTTAAGCGAAGTTACGTCAATAGTTGAGAGTAGTAATATTGAAACCGTATTTATAATGGGGGACTTTAACACTCATCCGCAGGAATCGTTCGGCAATGAACTTAAAAATTTTTATAATGAACAAAACTGGACGTGTGTCGACCTAAAGATGTTGAAGTCGATTTCAAATATCTATACTTATGTGAGTGAAGCGCACGGCAGCCGCAGATGGTTAGATCACTGTGTTGTTACCGATGCTGCATTAAGGACGGTCTCTTCGGTAAAGGTATGCTACGACATTTTCTGGTCCGATCACTATCCAGTTGAGATTCAGTGTAACATAAATACAGTTTGTCAAACAACTATGCCACCGCTAATCAAAATAAATAAAGTCCTGTGGAAAGACAGGGATTTGAGCCAAATAGAAAAATATACTAAACTAGAGGATGCCAGCAGCTACGCCTGCATTTTTTTAAATCTACCCGTTTTGGCCGATCCCGTGGGAATTTCGGGAAATCCCTTCTTAGTGCACCCCTACGGTCCCCAAGGAACAAACATGCCAAATTTCAGCTTCCTGCGCCCAATAGTTTCGGCTGTAGCGTGTCTGTCAGTCAGTCAGTAACGGAAGGATTTTATATATTAAGATATTGTAATAATAAACTAAGAGAATTGGGCTTCCCTCACGAATTCCAAAAGTGTTATGATAGTATGTGTAGTAATAGGGACAAGAACCACTTAGCAGCGATAGACGCATTTTATGGTGACACTAGAGGACGCCAGCAGCTACGCCTGCATTTGTTTTTTAATTTACCCATTTTGGCCGATCCCGTGGGAATTTCGGGAAATCCCTTCTTAGTGAACCCCTACGGTCCCCAAGGAACATACATGCCAAATTTCAGCTTTCTGCGCCCAATAGTTTCCGCTGTAGCGTGTCTGTCAGTCAGTCAGTAACGCAAGAATTTTATATATGAAGATTGTAATGGTGTTACAGGAAGCTGCTGTTGACAGCTATGTGGGTCGTGGGGATAGTGTCGGACGGCACCGTGGTCGTTACATTGTCGGCTGGAACAAGTATGTTCGTGACGCTCACAGGGAGGCTAGGCAGAAGTTTTTAACCTAGGTGTGTTACGGTCGACCTAGCAGTGGTAATATTTATAATGAAATGTATGAAGCTAGGAAAAAATTTAAGAGAAAACTCCGTTATTGTCAGAATAACCAAGAATTAATAAAAATGAATATATTAGCTACCAAACATTAGAATAAAGACTTTAAAGGATTTTGGCAACAAACTAAACAGTTAAGCCCAAAACCTAGCGTCCCTGTGAATATCAACGGCATCAGCAAACCAAAAGACATGGCTAATTTTTTTATATGTCACTTTCAAGTGAAGTCTCCGTTAAGTGGTGAGCAGACCAGGGATGCGGAGGTCGTCGTGTCTGCGGTTCCCGAGCGAGTCACAGCAAAGCAAGTTGCTCTAATAATAAAAGGTATGACTCGAAGGAAGTCGCCCGGGCATGACGGCCTCAGCATCGAACACTTTCAGCATGCGGGGCCATACCTCCCGAGGCTTTTGGGACTGTTGTTCACGCTATGCATTAGGCATTCTTACTTGCCAGATGAGTTGATGAAGACGGTGGTAGTGCCTATAATTAAAAATAAGACTGGAGATAATTCCGACAAGTGCAACTACTGCCCGATATCATTCGCTACAACCACTGCGAAGGTGCTTGATGGCTTGCTTGAGAGACAGCTTAAAGAACACCTAAATTTCAATGACGCACAGTTCGGCTTCAGACCAGGACTTTCAACAGAATGTGCGGTTATGACTCTCAAGCAGACTGTCAGGTACTACACAGATAGGAGCACGCCTGTGTATGCAGCTTTTCTCGATCTCTCCAAGGCTTTTGACCTGGTTAGGTATGACATTCTTTGGCGTAAATTAAATTGTACAGGTGTGCCTGGTGAGTTAGTCAATATTTTTAAATATTGGTATGACCACCAAACTAACCGGGTCAAATGGCTTGGTGAATTTTCAGACAAGTACGGGTTGGAGTGCGGAGTGAGACAGGGGGGGTTAACGTCTCCTTCGCTCTTCAACTTGTACATGAACGAGCTGATTGTTGGGGTGAGCGACATCGGAGTAGGATGCTCGATTGATGGTTACTGCATCAACAGCATTAGTTATGCTGATGATATGGTGTTGCTCAGCCCATCAATGGCTGCGCTCAGAAGGCTGATAGGCATATGTGAGGAGTATGCGAAGGTACACGGTCTCTTGTACAATGCTCAGAAAAGTGAGTTCCTGGTATTTAAATCTAGGCGTCGTAAACTGGGGGATGTGGCACCTGTGCTGAATAACGGTGTCCCGCTTCGAAGAGTGTTTGAGTTTAAGTACCTCGGTCATGTGGTCACCGAGGATTTAAAAGACGATAGAGATATTGAAAGGGAAAGGAGGGCGATGGCGGTCCGCTGTAACATGTTGGCACGCAGATTTGCGAGGTGTAGTTTAAAGGTAAAGATCACTCTATTTAAAGCATTCTGCCAAACTCTCTACACCTGCAACCTGTGGGTCAATTACACGCAGCGGGCCATCAATGCTCTCCGAATACAATATAATAACGCGTTCAGGGTGCTGGTGGGGCTCCCACGCTGCTGTAGTGCGTCTGCAATGTTTGCGCACGCGCAAACAGACGGCTTTCACACGGTGCTGCGGCGCCGCATCGCTTCGCTGATGTTCCGCACGCGTGGGAGCACCAACACCATCCTGAACGTGCTCAGCCACAAGCTCGACAGCCCCCTCCTGGTGCACTGGGTACAAGCACAAGTGCGTGTGCCTGGGGCCCCAGAGGGTGGTAAATATCTAAATTAATTAAAATAGCTTAACTTATTTTATTAATTATTTGACTGTTTTTATTATGTTCCTATTTTACACACAGACATTGATAATTATTATTTATTATTTCTTTTTTATTATATCATACGTTATTTTAAATTTAATTACTATTTTATTTTGATTGATGGATTGTTCAAATGTGTATATTGGAATTTTGTAATTAATTAATTTGATGTATTGATTCTATTATGGGTATCTTGCAAATTATTGCATAAATTTATTTCATTTTTATTTTTTTAATTTATTTTTATTTTATTAAACAGGTTGGTTTTCCGTGGCATCGTTCGCAGCCAAATTCCTTCAAACTCCGTCTGAATGTGAAAACTTTCCGGGAAATTCAGGGTACCAATCGACGAGTTTTTGCCTTAATTCGTATAACTAAAGACCGGTAAAGATACTTTGATTAAGAAAAATTGATAGAAGTTTTCTTAGTTTGCAACTAGTACTCTGTGGCTAGACCTGCGATTAATTACTTTGCTACACGGCTGATCAGTTACAGATTTATAGCTGTTAAGGTGAGCTTGTGTAGAATAAAACACGTGTTTTCTGCACGTGTAAGTACTTGACCTCTGAAGGATCAACAGATGGTATCTGTTGTTTCTGGTCGGCCATCACTTATTTTATACGTGATAAGGAATAAGGATAATTTAAGTCCGTTGTTCCGGTAATACCTTTATAATTAATTGCGCATGGGACAGTATTACAGTAATAATTTTCGGAACTGTCTAAGATACGTTATTTGACTAAGATAACTTGTTCAGGCAGAATAAATAATTTGATTTGTAAATACCTGTTTTTTGTCTGTCAGGCCTAAAAGTTATTTCCATGTTTTAAAGCTTGCGGGCTCTGATGAATGATTAGAAACGGTTTCCCTAATTATTCCCCAGTCTAAAGTAAAATGTATTACTTCAGAATCACTTTATTTTCGCGATTGCCGCAATAAGTATCTTCTAGAAAATTACACAAATTAATGATTGTAATGAGGGCTGGATTGTTCATTATACTTATAACTATCTAAAGTCAAACATTTATCTAAGTGTCTGGATAATGTCATAGTGGGTGGCAGGCATCTGGCATCCATCTCAGTGAACACGACACATCACATTAATGAGCGAGGATGAGTTAGCTTAACACACACACCGACACGCGTAACACACACTATAAGCCACTATACACGTGTCTTATTTCCCGGTAGGGACGGTAACTTCCAAACTCTGTCGAATGGAAAAAGTTTATTTATATTTGAGTTGGGAGAACTGGTTTGTGAATACTAAATCAGATGGCGATGAGGCGCAGGGACCGAGCTTTCCGCAAGTTCAAGCGGGATCGTTGCGATGAAAATTGGGTTCTCTACAAAGTTGCTAGGAATCGTTGTAATCAAATGATACGAAATGCTAAACGAAGCCACATTTTCAACAACATTTCCTCCTCTTCCCCTACCGATATCTGGAAGTTCCTAAGGACTCTGGGTATCGGTAGGGTTAGCCGTGTGGATCCACCGCCGGCGCTTAGTCTTGACGACATTAACATTTATTTTGTCTCCATTCCAAAGTTTGATCGTCAGACTATGAGTCGAACGGTGGACTACATAGATAGCTTAGCTCGACCAAGCATAACTCCTTTTCGCTTTTCTCCAGTTGCTGAGGCTGAGATCAAAAAGATTATCCTTTCAATCAAATCTAAAGCGGTTGGTTGCGATGAAGTCAGCCGCTTTATGATTATCACCATCCTAGACCACCTCCTCCCTGCTATTACCCACATAATAAACCATTCCCTTGACTCTGGGCAATTCCCTGAAATTTGGCGGAAAGCATATGTTCGGCCACTGCCCAAAGTCACTAATCCTGTCACTCCTAGTCACTTCCGGCCCATTTCCATCCTCCCTTTCCTTTCCAAAGTCCTTGAAGCTTGTGTTCATAAGCAGCTGTCCCAGTTTGTGTATGAACACAATGTCCTCAGTCCCTATCAGTCCGGCTTCAGACCTGGGCATAGCACAGTCTCAGCTATGCTCAAAGTGACTGGCGATGTGAGGGCGGGTGTGGAGGACACTAGAATCACTGTGCTGGTCCTGGTTGACTTCTCAAACGCCTTCAACACCGTCAGTCACGATATCCTACTATCCATCCTATCCTATCTTATGATCTCCTCCGAAGCACTGGAATGGTTCTCTTCATATCTTCGTGGACGTCAGCAGTCTGTCAGAGTTGATGAGGCTACATCGAGTTGGCGAGACCTTGAGGCTGGTGTTCCACAAGGTGGCATACTCTCTCCTCTTTTATTTTCTCTGTTTATAAATCTCATTACCCTTGATCTTCAGTGTTCGTATCATTTGTACGCTGATGACCTACAACTTTACTCGCAGGCTAAAACTGAGGATCTGCCGGATGCGATCGATGATGTGAACCGGGACTTGGCAAGAATTTGCGATTGGTCCGAGAGGTACGGCTTATGCGTCAATCCTGTTAAATGCCAAGCTATCATCATTGGAAGCTCTAGAATTATAAACAGGCTGGACTTGGCATCGCTTCCACCGGTAACATTTAATGGAACCAATATACCTCTGAGTCCTTCCGTTAAAGATCTCGATTTACACATCGACGCTACACTTAGCTGGCAACCCCAGATTACAAGCGTTTGCCAAAAGGTTACCGGTGTCCTGCGTTCTCTCTATCGCCTGAAGAATTTCCTTCCTGTCAAGACAAAGACAATGCTTGTGCAGACCTTGGTTTTTCCTATAATCGACTATTGTGATGTGTGTTATCTCGACCTGAATGCAGATCTACTCAATAAACTTGACCGACTTCTCAACAATTGCATTCGGTTCATTTTCAATCTCCGTAAATATGACCATGTCTCCTCATATCGTAAACAGCTGTCATGGTTACCTATACGTCAGCGTCGTAATATGCGCGCGTTGACCACTCTTTTCACTTTTCTTCATTCATCTAATAGCCCCAGCTACCTAGCTCCTTACTTTCAATACCGCTGCTCCAACCATGACAAAAATCTTCGGTCTTCTAATAATTCTCTTCTTTCGTGTCCTTCTCATAGCTCAAGCCTTGTACATTCTTCTTTCATTGTACAATCTGTACTTCTCTGGAATGCGCTCCCTCTCGAGATTAGGATGGCGACGAATCGTTTCACGTTTAGGGCTAAGGTGCGCCAGTATTATTTCAAACTGTCACTTGAAAGACCATAGAAACATCATCTCTTACATTTGTTACACTGTGTATTAAATATACGTATGTATAAGTATATATTCATTTTATATATTATTTATACATACATACATACATATCGTCACGCCTTTTATCCCCGAAGGGGTAGGCAGAGGTGTATTTCTACACCCACTTTTCGCCAGATATACATTGGTCCCACGTAATAAGGGGCGAGCCTATTGCCGTACCGGGCACATTTCCAGACTCCGTGCTGCTACTGAGAATTTCGGGACAGAAAAACCCAATAACACTGCCCGACCCAGGAATCGAACCCGGGACCTCCCGATCCCACGCACACATTTATGCCGTGAGACCAACGAGGCAGTCTATATTATTTATAGGTATGTATTATTTATATAATATGTATGTATTAACATAATATTTATATATAATATAAAAAGTAGTATAATGTTGGATTACTATTTCAATCTTTGTAGTTTATACACCTGCCACAATCATCTCTGCACCACCCTAAGGTTGACTGGCAGAAAATGCTATATAGCATTAAGTCCGCCTTTGCATTAAAAATGCAGGAAGTGTAAAAATAAATAAATAAATAAATAAATCAGATTGGTGTAGGCCCGAGAGCAATGTTATATTTCATCAATGATATGCGCTTCTTGGGTAATACCTGCGTACTCAAAATAACAAACGATCACCGAACTGCTTTTGCGATTGTAAATCATTTATTTTACTACAATTTACCCTTATATTAACATTTTATATTTACACTGAAAAGCTCATATTTTGTTCAATCGTTTAACCTCGTCAACTGAACCTTCTTTATAAATAAAAGCAAGTTTATCTTGATTGTTTTGTAAACGTAAATTGCTTTTATATATTTTCTTGTCAGGCATTGATTACGTTCCGTTTCTTAAAGAGCGTGTCAATACTGGCCTGGCGATTCTTTAGCATGATTTTAACTACTAATTAAAAATGGAACAATCTGAAAATTTACATACGCTACGCAGTGGTATTGAAATCCTTCGTATCATTTTATACATTACATATAATACAATATATTTATGTTTTGTTAGTATGTATGTATTGAATTTCTTGTGTGTGAAATGAATGGAATTTCTATTCTGCATTTGAATTGTGTTTTGCGCTAATCTTTCCACAATAATTGATAACACACACGTCAGCTGAAATAACTACACAGAAATACGAATGTAATATTGAATGGCTTTCTTAAACTATAACTATTTTTATGATATTTAGTAAACTCAAAAAGCAAGAAACAGTCTGAAATTCAATCATTGTCGTGTTGTGGACCGTCTGGGAAATGGATTACTCCTCAGCGATGACAAAACGAAAAAGGAAATACAATAAATAGGCGAGAAAATATTCATACATAAAATAAAAACAAATAATAAGTAAGTGGGTCAAGTTGACACGAATATCACCGCGGCGGCGCGATAGAATATCCAGTCTAAAGGGATTATGTTTATTCTTTTGCGAAAGAATTACGAGGGAGAAACAAATTGGGAAATATTCCATTTAGTCCGGCCACTGTCTCCAATTCGTTATTGCGTCTCACTCCATTAGTTACACGTTGTACATTTGATTCCGACTACAAAAGACATCACGCAAAATAAAGTTATGTCTAGTACGAATGTCAAACTTCCGATATTTTTTGTTTGCCAATGAGAATCATTGTCACATTTATGACAGTGTTTTTTTCCATGGAGACGAAGTTTGCCGATGTATATTTATTTATGCTTACCCAAATAAAAAATACCCGAGTTTTAGCTCAAACCAATTTAGGTCAAATTCTATTTATGCAAGGTGTTAATTCATGAAATGTAATGGTGAATATGACCGATATTTCAACTTATTTTGTACTTCATGAACATCGTGATTTCACGATTTTAGATTATTAGAGCAACTTTGGTATCATTACTTCCATATTAAATTTTATGAAGAATACGAATCAGAATGTGAGTGTCATTTATGCAATTATATGGAACCTAGTTTATCTTTATTGACAGCGCTTGGGATGACAAACGGCCGTACCTGACGATAAGTGATAACATCTTTCCCACTTCCCCATTATCTCACTTACATCTCACTTTAATGGAATATCGTTTAGGTAATAGTATTAAGGGTGCATAGGGTTCCCACCGAGAACTTAGGGTCCCAAGCCAACCTCACCTGCAAGTGGTGCACCTGCCGGTCAACGGACGAGGCTGTGGCAAACAAAATATCCCGATAAGCGGCAATAGGCTCGCCACCTATTACGTGGGATCAAAACACTGGCAAAAAGTGGGCGTTTAATATGCCTCTGCCTACCCCTACGGGGAAACAGGCGTAAGTCTATGTTTGTATGTATGTAATAGTATTAAGTGTGCTATTTAATATCATTATACTTTGCTTTTTTGTCGACGGAAAAAAGGTTTTCTTGTAAAGGGAATTTTGTCGTTTTAATTTTATAATAACATCAAAGTAATAAGCAGCTGCCTGACAGAGATGAAAACCTTTCGTTCATTTTTAAATGCCTTTATTAAAGTAAAATAGATATTTATCACTCTGTTTTTGTTGACTGAAT
Source organism: Euclidia mi (assembly GCA_944739405.2). NCBI lineage: Eukaryota > Metazoa > Arthropoda > Insecta > Lepidoptera > Erebidae > Euclidia > Euclidia mi. The sequence goes on along the minus strand of OX123197.2, from coordinate 40,979,947 downwards.
TTAGATTGAATTTTGGTATAACAAATATTTTGTAAAAGGGTGCATAGGGTTCCCACCAAGAACTTAGGGTCCCAAGCCAACCTCACCTGCAAGTGGTGCACCTGCCGATCAACGGACGAGCCTCTGGCAAACAAATATCCCGATAAGCGGCAATAGGCTCGCCACCTATTACGTGGGATCAAAACACTGGCGAAAAGTGGGCGTTTAATATGCCTCTGCCTACCCCTTCGGGGAAACAGGCGTGAGTCTATGTATGTGTATGTATGTGTGTAAAAAGTAAAAGAGAAATTAAATACAAAATAACATGGGTATACCTATATGAAGAATAAATATTCAGCTTAGCTAAAGCAATATCAGATGAATCTGTAAATAAGGAATTTATAAAGGATTTTTATTATTTTTGGAAGCTCCGTTGCTGACAACGACGTGTATTTTCGATCCTACCTTAAAACTCTATTTATAGTTAGAGTAAGATTCGCCAACCTCTATTAAAACATTCCATTCGTAATAACTTATAAGTTAGACTTCTTTCTGAGAGTCAGTGACCAGTGTAAAGGTTTCTGATTGCTCTCGATAATTAACGATAAGTTTGGTTAATGTAATCGGTAAAGAGAACATTCACGCATATTTTAATATCAAAATCACAGCAAAGGTTAAAAAACCAAATTCGATCTCAGAATTTAGCTCGGAATATCACGATCATCTCCATTAAACAATTAATTAATCCTCATACAAATCAAACAGTATCCAATTGACGCTCTCGAATTTAAACACCTATTCCCATTACCGTTCATCGTCCCGATACCGAAGATCCATTTCCGAACGGTGTTCGATTTCCAAACGCACTCATACTAAAATAAACAATAGCTTCTGTTTTAAAACCATTGCCATTTCACTAATGTTTAGCGTTCGTTTCGATTCCTTGTTCAATGGTAACATTCAATTCCTTAAAAGCTCTATAGCGGTACGTTCATTAGTTTTCCTCTGGCATCTGTGACCCGCATTCAACGATTGCTTGACTGCGACTCGCTCTGCATTGCCCGACGCTTTTACACCTTCTTCATTAATAAAGCTCTACATCCAGATATTACAGCCTCCTTTAATAAAAAATGCAATTTATTTTTAATAAATAAATCTCTTTGTTCTAGAATATAAAATGAGATATACAAATATACTCTGTAATTTATATAATGTAGGTACGTACCGTGTTTAGGTAACGCGTAAAGGCTTTTATTTACAACTTTTATGTCATTTTCATGACGTTATAAAATTGTATTGATTTAATAGTATCAATGAAAATCACAGGTTTGCTTTTATTTTCGGGGCACTCAAGCCTTGCAGCTCCAGAAGTTTATATACATTTGAACTAAGTAATAATCTTTATATAAGACGGTAATTTCAGCAAATCTCGTTATGTTCCTTAATTATTTCTAGTGAACATATTGGTATTAAATAAAATACTAGAAAAATGTTACTCTTTTGGATTTATCTAAAAGAGCAGAACAATTTTACGTTTTAACAACTGTAATTTAAAATATTTTTTCCAACATATTCTCATATGGTCAGAACATTATAGTCGAGCGAGCCGTTTGAAGGAGTGCTGTCACGAAAGGCAACTCAAGATTGTTGAGATATATGTAGGTAAAACTGCAATCGACACTTATTATTTATTAAAACTCGTGCGATAAAGCCCACTAGATTACTTCTAATAGGTATACATTTTGTCTTAAAATAAATTAAAACCAAATATTTACGATCATAAAATTCAAATTCGAAATTAAAATATTCAAAAGCTTCTAGTTTATCGCTCATTAAATATTTTCATCTACGCCATTACTCGAATTGCCAAGAACCAAATAATATTTACAATGGAAAGTTAGCAAATTAATTGTATAATTCCGACGGGTTCCGTATTAAACAGGTAGATGAATCCGAGGGAGCGTTCGCAGCCAAATTCCTCCAAACTCCGTCTGAATGTGAAAACTTTGCGGGAAATTCTGGGTACCAATCGACGAGTTTTTGGCTTAATTCATATAACTAAAGACCGGTAAAGATACTTTGATTAAGAAGAATTGATAGAAGTTTTCTTAGTTTGTAACTAGAACTCTGTGAGCTATAGTCCGTGCCACGAGAACATAGACTTTTTGTAAACAAAGAATTTCTACTAAGTGACTTAGCGATAGTTCTGTCAAAAACAAATAATGTCAAATCCAATGAGCGCAACGGTACATATATACGTGTCATTGGAAACTAATATGTCAATGGATCGGGTTTTTATCGATATTATGCGCTGTCAACAGGATCTTTTGACGTTTTGAGGTACTGACGCCTAGAATGTCAACATTTGGCGTTAGTTCATTGAAATGTTACGTTCTTGGGCTTAACATGCATTTATCAGAGGATAAAATTATTTTATTTAGTTATCAAGAACGGGTAATTGTAAAGTTAAATACAAGTTTATAGGATCACAACGCTCTTCCCGCTGCTGGCATCTTTAAAAAGCGGGTGCAGAATAGCAGATGGCAAACTATTAGTCGCGCAGAAAATTATTTATAACTAAAAAAGAAATTGTGTTTTCAGACAGACAACTTTTAATGGATTTTGTTTTAGTTCATTCTGACGATTTCATTCACAGACAACGTAAAATCTCCATGCCTAGAAATTTTTATGCAATGTGCTAGCTAGTAAGGTATCAGATCTGTTTCATTGTTGGTCAATAATTTTATATTTTAGGATAGGTAGGCTACTTTGCAAATGATTTGTTGTCTATGATTTAAAAAAGCCTGTCAATAATAGAGTAACAAGTATATACTCTATCATTTACATATTTGATACTCTATTATTCCATAATTTACAGAATAAATTATGTGTAAAACGACAAAAAAATCGGCAAGTTTATGAACATTCGACCATTCAAACACAAAATCAAATATTTTTATTTCAGTAAAATTAAACAATATAAATTTAAAAACGATAGTGGCATAATTAGATATTGAAAAAAAAGACTGTTCAAAAAGTATAAAATCTTAAACGCTACTGTTTGAAAAAAAAGTTGTGAAGCCCTGAATGTTTGTTTACGAAAAGTCTATCTTCTCGTGGCACTAACTATAGACTAGTGATTAATTGATTAATTGACCACCGGTTGGCGCAGCGGGAGTGTAAGCGACTGCTACGCCGATGGTCGCGGGTTCGATTCCCGCTCAAGTCAAACATTTGTGTGCATGAACATGGATGTTTGTCTTGGTCTGGGTGTTTCTATGTATAATATGTATGTATTTACAAAAAAAAAAGTATATATGTATGTTTATCCATTATCTAGTACCCATAGTACAAGCTCTGCTTAGTTTGGGACTAGATGGTGATGTGTGTATGTGGTAGAATATTATAAAAAAAAAAAAAATTACTTTGCTACACGGCTGATTAGTTATAGACATATAGAAGTTAACTTGAGCTTGTGTAGAATAAAACATCGTACTAGTATATCTTACTTATACATGTTTTCTGCACGTGTAACTACTTGACCTCTGAAGGAGCAACAGATGGTATCTGTTGTTTCTGGTCGGCCATCACTTATATTATAGGTGATAATGAATAAGGATAATTCAAGTGCGATGTCCTGGTAATACCTTTGTAATTAATTGCGCATGAAATAGTATCATAGTAATTATTTCCCGAACAGTGGTTCACACGTTACAGGACTAAACTATCTTGATCGAGGAAAAATAATTTGATTTGCAAACATCTGTTTTTTGTTAGCTAAGCTTAAAGTTCATTTCCCTGTTTTTATAGCTTGTAAATAGCTCTGAAGAATTACCAAAAACGCTTTCCCTAATTATTCCCCAGTCTAAAGTAAAATGTATTACTTCAGAATCACTTTATTTTCGAAGTTGCCGAATAAATATCTTCAAGAATATTACACAAATTAATGATTGTAATGAAGGTTGGATTGTTCATAATACTTTTAACTAGCTAAAGTCAAAAATTTATCTAAGAGCCTGGATAAAGTCGTAGTGGGTAGCAGGCATCTGGCATCCGTCTCAGTGAACACGACACATTACGTTAATGAGTGAGGATGAGTTAGCTTAGCACACACACAGACACGCGTAACACACACTATATCCTAGTGGGTGGCAGGCATCTGGCATCCGTCTCAGTGTACACGACACATTACGTTAATCAGTGAGGAAGAGTTAGCTCAGCACACACACAGGCACGCGTAACACACACTATAGGCACGGTAATAATATCTAACAGTATTGTAACTCCATACAAACGCACGAAACTCGAGTTATACCTACGCGCCGCGAGCAGAGTACCCATTAGACTGGGCGGACTGTACCTACAGTACCCGCAGCCGCTATCGTGCCGCAGCTCGCATGCGGTGCGTCTGGTAGGTATATAACTCACGAAGTCGGCCGAGTTACAATACTGTTAGATTATATTACCGTGCTATAGGCCACTACACACGTGTCTTATTTCCCGGTAGGGTCTCGAAACTTCCAAACTCTGTCGAATGGAAAAAGTTTATTTGTATTTGAGTTGGGAGAACTGGTTTGTGAATACTAAATCAGATTGGTGCGGGCCCGAGAGCAATGTTATATTTCATCTATGATATGTTGTATTCTTGGGAAATACCTGCGTACTCAAAATAACAAACTCTCACCGAACTGCTTTTGCGAAATGTAAATTATTTAGCTTACTACATTTTAACTTTTAATATTTACACTGAATAGCATATATTTCGTTCAACCGTTTAACGAAATCAAGTGAACCAAGGTTTAATCAAAAGCAAGTTTATCTTGAACGATTTGTAAAGCTAAATTGTTTTTAAATATTTTCTTGTCAGGTATTGATTACGTGCGGTTTATTAAACAGCCTGTCAAACTTTATGCTTGGCGATTCTTTAACATGATCCCAACTAATAATCAGAAATTAAACTATCCAAAAATATACCTACCAACCCTACACAGTGGCAGCTCCTACTTCCTATAATTTTATGAATAAAATATAATTATGACAATATACTAAAGATTTTTTAATGTGTAGATATGTATGCATTAAATTTCTCACGTGTTAAATAAATCCTGGTGAACGTGAATTGAATTATAATTGTGAATTTGAATTGTGTCTTAAATTACCTTTGATGGTAATATTTTGGCGTCACATAGCTGAAGTAACGACACGGAAAATACAACAGGTATATCAAATGGCTATCTTAAAACTATTGTGATATTTTAAGTATATATTAAAATAATAAAGCAAGAAACGGTATGAAAATCTGGCAGATTTTCAATCGTTTACATGTCGTAGAACGTCCGAGAGATGGATTACTCCACAGCGACGACAAAACGAAGAAGGAAATAAAATAAGTAGGCGAGAAAATATTCATACATAAAATAAAAACAAATAATGAGTAAGTGGGTCAAGTTGACAGGAATATCACCGCGGCGGCGCGATAGAATATCCAGCCTAGAGGGATTCTGTTTATTCTTTTGCGAAAGAATTACGAGAGAGGAAACAAATTAGGAAATATTCCGTTTAGTCCGCCCACTGTCTCCAATTCTTTATTGCGTACCTATCACTTCATTAGTTACACGTTGTAGGTACGTTTGATTCCGACTACAAAAGACATCACGCAAAATAAAGTTATGTTAAGTAATACCAATGACAAACTTTTTGCCATTGCGAATCATTGATTATAATCAATTTTATGGTGATGTTTTTTTTCTATGGGAACGTAATTTACCGATGAATACTTCATAATGCTTACCGTTGGTTTGGTCCTCGTAAAATTCTTTTTATACAAATAATTAGGTAATGAAATGTATATTATGTCCTTAATTTTTATTTCAACTTATTACGTCTTTCTTGAACATCGTGATTGGCTTATCAGACCGATAACAGACAGCGGTACTTTCATATTTAATTTTATAAAGAATACGAATACGAACGTGAGTGTCGTTAATACAATTATATGGAACCTCGTTTATATTTATCGATAGCGCTTGGGATGACAAATAGTAGTACCTGACGATAAGTGATTACGGCCTCGCGACGAGACTGCTAACATCTTCCCCACTTCCCTGTTATTTTAGTTACATCTCATTTTAATAGAATATCGTTTAGGTAATAGTATTGAGTGTGTTATTCAATATCATTGTCCTCTGCTTTTTGTTGACGGAAGAAGGTTTCTTTATAAGGGAATTTTGTCCTTTTAATTTTATAATGACATCAAAAGTAATAAGCGGCTGCCTGACAGAGATGAAAACCTTGATTTTACTAAAGTAAAATAGATATTCATCACTCTTTGTTTTTGTGGACTGAATTTAAATTAATTTTCGTTTAACAAATACTTTGTGAAAAGTAAAAGAGAAATTTAATATAAAATAACATGGTTGGTACTTATATATGAGGAACCAACGATATCGGAACGAACTGTAAATTAGAAACTTCCAAAGGCTTTTTACTATTTTTGGAAGCTCTGCTGACAACGACTTGTATTTTCGATCCTACCTTAAACCTCTAATTAAAGTTGTGTCGTTTTCTTCTCATTCGCCAATACCGTTTGAACGTAAATCGGTCCGTATTAGCAGTTATCAAAGTTAAGTAGACTTGAATAGTCGAATAATTTTGAAACAGTGAAAGAAAATTAGTCGACACTTTCGCGTCGTTGACATGAAATCATGAAAGTTTGTTGTTAATCGGCATACGAGTATCTAAGTTCTGTCTACATTGGCTGTTGCCCATCTTTTCGTAGTGCTAGCCTCAAAAAAACCCAGAGCCTAGTAAACAAACTGGTTTCAAGCTTCAGTAGATTAGGTTTGGCGATGAAGTATCAGTCCAGACAATAGATATTGTATAGGTTTATTATAATGATTCACAAATCATCATTTAGTATTACGTAGAGTGTTTTGGATTTGATTACCACACGAGACATAACTGATTGACCGTGATCCAGAAATTTTGGTCACGAGCCTGAGTATTTTTATGTTCATTGTTCGAATATTAGTAAACTTTCAGTAGATCAATTCTAAGTGCAAGATGTGGTATTGGTTGTGGTGTGTGGTTTTTCTTGAGTGTTAATGATTAAAGTAATAAATTGCATGTTATAATTTTTTTCTGCATATTTGAATTGCTACACTTGTGTATTTAGCTAGAAAGTGTTTACTTATATTATATTTTATAATTGCAAACTAGTTGCTACTAGAAGCATGATTCTTGGGCTCACATGTGTGTGATGTGTGCGAAGCAAGTCGTTGATACCTGACGATTTGATTCTCCAACGATGTGTGCCTATTTACGAACCTCTATGAATCTGTATTGCGGCAGTCAATGGAGACTAAAACCGTCTTTGTGGACGAAGGGCCTAAGATGACCAGAGGGCCTGGTCATCTTAGGTCCTTCGTCTTCGTTGTCAAATGGCAAACGCTCTGATTTCTACTTTCGCTAACGCTTGGTTGCCATGGCAATACAAAGAATACCTTCTTTGTTGACCTCATGATATATAGAAAGCCAATTTCAGTTCCTTATATTTTTGCATTAAGCAATTAGCGATATCGCGAATCGAATGCCATGCTTCAGGCCCTGGTATGGCATTATCATCATCATCATCCTAGCGTTATCCCAGTTGCGGTCCAAAACCTACGCCTTGGAGCCCGGAGTCCGCTTTCCGGCTGTATCTCCTCCAGTTCGCACGGTCTTGAGCATCCCTAGTGCTAAGTCGGTAGTATATATGCTGCCAGAAACAGGCAAGTATTTATAAAGTGTCGCGTGGTACCTGGTAGTCGCCCCTGGTGGCGCAGCTGAGCACGGCACCGGTATCGTTGGTGAACTCCACGTGGTGCGGCGGCTCGACGATAGAGGGCGCACGCCGCGGCTCGGGGGACGCGCGCACTGCTGCAACAATACATACAACGTTACGTGGTGTGCAGGTAATAGAAACTCGCTTGTACACTTAATATACCTAGGCATATTTTTCAATTTTCTTTGTTTATAGTTTCACGACTGTATCCCCGAAGTGGTAGGCAGAGGTATAAATATTACACCCTAATTTCGCCATGAATTTTTAGGTCCCACGTAATAGGGGGCGAGCCTATTGCCGTTACCGGGCACATCATCAGACGCCGGACTGCTACTGAGTATTCGCAAAAACCCAGTAACACTTTTGCCCGACCCGGGAATCGTACCTAGGACCTCCGATCAGCAGTCGCATACGCTATTCACTGGATCGCGGAGGCAGTTTATGAAGGTTAAAAAACTTGATACACATTGAAATACTGTTGATCAATGGATATTTTAGTCATTGAGCCTGTAATACTAAATGCGTATTAAAATATAAATGCAGTCACGTTAATAAAAAATTCACCATATCTTTTGTATTCTATTCTCAAGTGAGCGGCACATTCTTCATAGTAATTATTATTTAGAAACATTGCTTATAAGTGGATAACTATATATGTTAGCGTGAAGCTGGCACGTTCTAAAAAGTTGCCACAACATTCATAGCTTGGGAAAATATTCTGCTCTTTCTGCTATCAATATGTGAACAGCACATTCTAGGAACGAATTCTTAATACCTCCTTCAAGTGGTTAATTTGATGAAAATAATGACTAGTAAATTACTTTGAACTCATATTATTTGTAGCATTATTTTCAATTTCCACACGTAGATTTACATATAGTTCATAACATTTATCTGAACTGCAAACCACCCCCATATATTAACAGCTAACTAACTACGAATATATTTGGTGTTTCTTCTTCGAATTATCCCTAGAAGTTTAGCGGAGCTAACTTGGATAACTCGGATGCACAGTAAGATGATAATATCGGCTTAAACAACTGCCGCGTGATAAAACGACTTCACATGCACTCCGATATTGATTTTATCTATGCATAGTTTAACTAGCTCCTTACTTCCTTAGCTCATACAATGGTTAGGCAACTTATACCTTAGAGATGTGTGGAGTAGCTGTGCTGAGAGTATACGAGGCAAACGTTTACTGACGACCGGTTGGTGTAGCGGGAGTGTAAGCGACTGCTACGCCGAAGGTCGCGGGTTCGTTTCCCGCTCTAGTAAAACATTTGTGTGCATGAACATGGATGTTTGTCTTGGTCTGGGTGTTTCTATGTTTAATATGTATGTATTTACAAAAAAATATATGTATGTTTGTCCATTATCTATTACCCATAGTACAAGCTCTGTTTAGTTTGGGACTAGATGGTGTTGTGTGAATGTGGTAGAATATTATTATTATTACTATTAGTAGATATTACTCTTTCTTTCACGCCACTTATTAGTTCTTGTATCTTAATGAAACTTGACTTGTACGCAGATTAGGAACAATACAATATGGTAGTACCTACTGGGCTGTTCTGATAATGGAGGTCTATAGTAGGAGACGAAATCCTAGAACAAAAGTTTGTTCTAGGATTACGTCTCCTAATTTTGCTCTTCCTAACTCGAAGGGTTTACAAGTGTAAACCTTTCGAGTTATTAGTTTTGTCTTTACTAGTTTTATTTATTTCTTCTGTTGATGAGGACCTAAGGCAGAAAGTAAAGAATGCCTGATTGAAACCTGGAAAGTCTAGGTACTAGTTAACTCTCAGTTTGGGCTCAATAGATTTGCGTTAATATATTAATAATACTGATAAAAGCGTGCCTATAAATATTTAAAAAATGTAGATATAAATTAGTTTTAGCCTCGCTCTAATATTGGAAGATCTTTTCTTCAAACACATCTCATCTGCCATGCAACTCTCTGTTCCATACGAAGCCTTTAAGCGTCCGTGACGTCACGTTTGGGGGCGGAGTTTCCACCCCAATAGAATAAAGACCTTAAGATCATATTAACGCGAGCGGAATTCTCTCACTATTCTGTTATCAGTAATTTGGGTCGGAATGAATGGACGTCGGGGGACAGACAAGTCAACGTGACAGGACCCTTGAGCCGATGAGGTGAACGTTTCGTTGACTAACGTACGAATAATGAGAGAGGTCGCGGCGAACTTTATCCTTGGTTCGGAGTTGCGGTCTGCGCAGCAAATTGGGCTTAGATTCAAATCATGCATGTGAGGTTTGACTTATTTTAATTTCATTGCCATGTATTTACAAGGATGTTGTTTATTAAACAGAAACTGCCTCCTTAGCCAAATGGCATTCGATTAACGATATCGCTAATCAAAAAAAAATAAGTGCAAAAATGTATGGAACTGACATAGGCTTGCGATATTATTATGGCACGTGGTCAACAAAGAAGAAATTCCTTATGTTGCGACTAACACGATACCACTAGGGTTTTTGAAAAGTCGTAGACCTCCAAGTCACCGCAGCAATGCAATATAGTAATGACATTATTTGTCATGATATGATAACGGTTTTAAGTGCCAGATGAACCACGATAGCGCTCTGATGATATATCAAACATGTCACCCATCTTAATGCTAACCTCAGTGAGCGTTACTTAACTTTGCTGAAATCTCACGAACGGCAAATTGAGTCACGCCATGAGCTCTTCGAAACCAGCTCGCGGGTAATTTTTCAATTATCCAATACAGGTTATTCTGGAACAATCCTACAATTACCAATACGATTTTTCAGTTTTCAATAAAGAAGAACAACTGATTTACTTTCACAATTAACAGGGTAACGTTTGATTGTCGAGTAAAAGCTTTCTGGCGATTGAAATTCAGCCTCAAATTATTTTGGGAATTAAGTGAGATTTTCGGCGAATATTTCATTTCCGACATAATTATACAACGTGAGACCATTGCTAGAATTAAAATTATATAATACTTGGGTGAATTCATATTAATTCTGTATTAAGGTAACATTTAAACGCAAAATCCAACGTCCACACGACAAGAGACACCGTCAAAAGTATAATTTAAAATTCGTATTTCGAGCTAAAAATCAGCAAAAATTTTACTCGGCCTTTTCCGGAGTAAAAAATAATGTGTCTTGTTACTGAGTTGGTACTTGGCAGCGAACAGTGTGCATGACATCGCGAATACGAGGTAGCTGTCGCTCTACTCTGCAAACTATTGGATGACCTGGCATGCCATTGTTTTATTATTGGCCGCGGTGTATGCAGTTTTAATATTTTTCTGGGGAGAAATGACAGATGCTTTTTAAATTTTTAAATTATGTTAATATGTTTATGTTAATATGTTTCAAAAGTAGATAAATATTGAAACACAAATTAGCGGCACTTTGACTTACCCTGTTGTCGGGTTTTATCATTCAGAAAAAAAGGGACCGAACAATATTCGTATTATCCGAGTAACATAAATTTAGCTTATCAGAGGGTGGTCCAACAGGACCTCATAAAATGTATAAGCAAACTAAGACTTTACAACATCTATATTTAATTTGTTACATATTATTTGCCCACATTCAGAACAATAAATTTATAATACCACACAAACACATTTGATTCAAAGCCATCCTACACTATTCTACGTTCAAACGAAAAATCTGATGTGAATGACCTGCCGCATATCCGGCGGAGACACATTGAGGTATTCGTTCACTATAGCGCACGTTTCTACGACTGTGCAGTCACAACCACAAGCCGCAGCGTTCGATTTCCGTTTAATTTGACGACAACCGCGCTCGCACTGCAAGTCTTCGTATAGGCTTTCATCTATACCATCGTTGACTAATCGTGTTATAATAAATGAATCGGAGCGGGATGCCGATGGATCATTATGTGCGAAAACACGTGAGCGTCTGTGGTTTTGTATCGTTTCTCACACTAGCGGGGTTAGTATGTGTGTGTGTAATATCCTATGTAAGCGACAAATGTGAGAATGGGAAGGGACGTGATGAAAGGACAATGGCAGATCTCCATACATCGAAATGTCTGAAATTAAATTGAAGCGCACAGTAATAAAAAATATATCAAAAAATTCGGCGTGAGTAACAGAGTCTATAAATGATTCTATTTTCACTCGGGAATCCCGGAAAAACAAGATATCGATGTTTTAGTTTTTAGTTAAGAATGAACAATGTAGCGTCCGTGTGGTGACGGATTAAGAATACGGATTGTCACCACCCCATATCATCCCATGGGTGTCGTAAGAGCCGACAGAGGGAGCATATTATGCAGAGAACAGCACAGTAAGAGAAGGAAACCTTGAAACAAACCCTATACCAACCCGTTTGGCCAGCGTGGTATAGTAGGCCAATTCCTCCTTTCAAAGGAGAGGCCTAGTCCAGCAGTGGACTGTTAAAGGCTGATGATGATGATGATGATGATGAACAATGTAGGTACGTTTGAATTATCAAATGAAATTATGTCAGATTGACATCAAAATGCAGAAGTATTCTGTAGCATCTAACTGTCACAGCCAAAGACAAAAGCAGAGCTGCACATTTTAAATCGATTTTATGTGAAATCGATACAACATTAAAACGATGCTGTGACGTTTTTATTTGATTTAAAAGTTGTTTTGCTTCAAAAATTATAGATATATTAGTTTATTGATTTAATGTTAATCAAAGATTAAATAACTGCAATTTAATCATTATATTTTAATTATCTATACGGATCAATAGCACTCACGTCTATTCCTGTCACACCATTGTCTATGGCAACAATCAAATAATAAAGTAGGTACCTAGTTCGTAATCAATTGGAATGCTTTTTATCATCATAAAATACTCCAGCTTTAACGAGACAAAGTGAAAATATTAAAAATCGTAAAAAAATAAAACAATTTGTTTGTTCATATGAAGTTTAAGGTCGCCACAACAAACCCAGACCGAATTCTGCCATTGTTCTTTGACAGGTTACGGGAATATAATATAGCAATATTTCCTGTATTTATCGTATGTTGTCGCAGTTTGACAATGTCTTTGTGTCCCGTCGCATCGCGTTGCTAAATGCGACGCTACGTTCGTAGTATCATATTCCGTAGATGTGTAGAACAGGTAGATTATTAATTATGTCTTTTTTATACAGTGCGATGCTTTTTATTTAATACATGCGATTTGCATTAAGTTTCACTTTTTCGATAGTTAGTATACTTTTGCATATAAAGGAAAACAAAAATGATGGAAAAAAAAAAAAAAGTTTTTATGAATATTTCTGCTGGTTTGCTGCCGGCCTTTCATATATTGCGAAATTATTGCCAGACGTCTTGCAAAGTATTTTAGAAGGTCTATATCATAAAAGTTATAGTTGAACCGTCGTAAACTTGGTTGTCTTCAGGGGTAGCGAGACACGTGGCGGTTGCGGTTGCTGTTTCGTAGCAAACACTGTCAATTTCTGTTATGACGGCCGACACTAATAAATAAACTTCAAATGAATTCTACTTTTTCAATTAACGTTTCCTTAATTATTATGTTTTATCAATCCAGCCAAAACATGCCCACTGCTGAATATAGGCAATCACCAATTCATAGACCGTATCCAACCCTTTTCGCATGATCTTAACAAGATTGTCGGTCTACCTTGCGAAAGTATACCACTGCTGCGTTATGTGGTGTGTGGTTGCCACTCCAAAATTTGGCTGTCCCAATGGACATCATAACTTTATTTCCTTGTAATTACATATTATTATTCATATCAAACTTTTTTAAATTAGGTACCTACCAATAGGGTAGTTTCCATGGTCAAAATAATTACATTTTATTTAGTCCGTATTTTAGATTATAAAAAAATATTGGACACGTATTTTTTCTTTTTTCGATTAAATAAAAAATAACAAAGATATAGCCCATTAAAGTTACGTGTGACGTCATATAGTGCGAAATAATGCAGCACGGTGTGACGTTATACGTAACTTTAATGAGCTATATCTTGGTAATTTTTGGTTTAATTTACAAAAAAAAAATACGTATCGCTTATTTTTGAATAATCTAAAGGACGGACTTATAATTTTTTTTTGTCAACAAGCCTATTGACATTTCATAAACATTTCTATTATCTGAATTAATTGTTTATTAAATTATTATACAAATAACTCTCAAGATATTGTCAGTACACAGTATGAAGTCGAAACCATCACCCGCTCAGCGTCCCAAAAACTATCGAGAAGAAGTTTATAGCAATTCCTGTAGTGAAACGGAAATTAATATCAAAGATGAAATTATAGAGCGTCTAAAATACGGAACTTATGTGCATAAAATGCGAGAAATTTTGCACAGGAAAAGCCCAATATAACTAAACATAGCTTGCTGCGATAAAGATGGATATATTAATTTATTGTATGCATTTTTTCTAGCCATACAGAAAATTCTAACACGCAGCGAAAAAGACACAAAACATGTTTCATAAAGCTTATTTTTTAAGAATTTTCTGTGTTTCTACTATGATAGTAGACAGAATTCTGTGTATTTTATATCAGTTTTTATCATTGCTTTCATTAATATATATTTATGAATATTGCTTTGCTTTTATTAATACATTTGATACTGCAGAAGTTTCTTAGTGTCTTTGATATAGTTATTATTAAAACCATTGCGAACTCTTACACTGCTACAGACTTACTACAATATTCAACAATTTATTTATGAATATTATCAGAATTCACTAAAATATGATACGATATATACATACGACATCAAAATGTGCAAAAATGTCTGATACTTTTAATATAGCATAAGTATAGTATAACAGAAACCTCTAAATTTATAACGTCCAATTACAACATCATCAGTAATTCAAACTATAGCTATCAGTTATACGCAGTTATGAGTACGCCACGTAAATAAACATGCATTTACAACACAAACACACACCGGTACGTAAACAGAGAACGCACGGAAGCTTTACAGACAGCCCGTATCACATCCGAGCCTATTCCATATCAGAGCAACTGCACGTGCATTTCCAACAGAACGCCGACGTAAGTACGGATCAACGAACTATTAATACAACTCAACAGTTTACAGTCTTTCATTTACAAAAAGGCATCTGTGGTACGAAATGGCTTTGGACGCAGCTGCAGTTCTGTTAGAGAATATTTGTCTGGAGAAGATATGAAGAATGTATTGCAAAGTTAATAATTTAAGAAATGTTGGCAAGCTAGATTGAAATACATGCTCTTTCCCAAGGCTAAAGGAACAGAAAACGTAACTATCATTCTTTATTTTACAAAAGATGTAGTTAGTACAATAAGTCTAACGTTACAAGTGTTGTTTCTACTACTACAACTTTCTTATTTGTTTTTTTATACAGTAACTGAGACTGAAGTGCAACATCTGAGAAAAGTCCTTGAATTCGTCGTCTTTTGTTTAATTAGCAGCCTAACTTGTTATAATATCGAAATTATGCAACTTTGACATATCAAAGTTGGCAGCACTGAACACATATGTTCAGTGATGTTCAAAAGTCCATAAACCAGTACATTATAAAAAAATTGATGCTCCGAAGGAAAAATTATATTTCAGTCCTGGATTTTGTCAAGTGCTATTTATTGGGTACGAATCGCCACTATCTGGTAAGCATTTGCTATGAACGCAACATAAATATCTGATATAATTACTTTACCTCTTGAAGATTCACAGATTTATTTACAGCAAAAGTATTGGACGCAACTGGTGTAACGTTACAATATTGTTTACGACGAAAATGAACGTTTTAAGTAAGTTATCTTTTTGTATAGACTCTCACCTGTATCCCAGTAGGGGTAGGCAGAGGTGTAATATTACACCCACATCTCGCCATGAATTTGTAAGTCCCACGTAATAGGGGCGAGCCTATTGCCGTTACCGGGCACATCACCAGACACCGTGCTGCTACTGAGAATTTGGCAAAACCCAGTAACACTTTTGCCCGACCCGGGAATCGAACCCGGGACCTCCGATTAGCAGTCGCATACGCTATCCACTGGACCACGGAGGCAGTCAAGTACTAACTATAATAGTAATAGTTTCCATCTTTGTATTTACGCACAATCAGTCTACTATCTTAGTACTTACGCACTAAAGTATCAAAGTTTTAAATGCGAAGTAAGAGTAGATTTTCGGTTTAAAATGTTTTACATAAAGCCTCTCTCTCACAGACAAAGTTGGCAGACATTCTGAAGGTAATTTTACTTGGCGTTGAGACATTTAGAGCTGAATGTACGTGACAGACTTACATACAACCGAGGCCTTAATGTAAGCATACTATAAAATAACATCATAAAATAGATAGAATATAATTTATTAGAGGCTGTGCGAAGATTAAAATCATTGGGCCTCTATTCATAGTACGCTATCTGGGATATTGAATCTAACATCCATTATTTGTCCAGAAGGGACCCACTTTTGAAATGCGGTGATAGATGGTTTTGTGATTATGTTATCATCTTATATTTATGTCATGTTACAAGGACTATGTAAGATGTTATATCCTTTGTACAAAATGTTTGCCTCTTTACAGTAATTTATATAAGATTGAAAATAATAATAACATTATAGTGAATAGTCTTATAGATCTATCTGTTAAATTATTTCATTACTGACTGACTGACAAACAATCCACAGCCGAAACTACTTGGCGCGAGAAGCTTAAAATTTACTTTTCTAAGGGGGTAAAAACTTCCTATATGTGAGAATTCTACTTCTTTTAAGATAAATGAAACAAATAAAGCTTGGACTGCACGTGTGTTGTCATAGTTTAAGTAGAGGATTCGATTTCCTCATGAGACAGTTCTAGCTTTCGATTTGTTCCAGAAATTGTTATTGCAAGTCTGTTCGATTTGTTCCAGAAATTGTTATTGCAAGTCTGTCCTGATATTTTCACGTCTGTCATTTCAATGTCATTAAAACTAAGGAATGTATTCTCTGTGGGCATCATGTGGGTATGGTAGTTTAAAACAATATATTTATTTTATCTTAGAATATATAAGAGTTTTTCCGTTAGGTAATTCTCAGCAGCAGCACGAAATCTGGTAATGTGCCCGGTACGGCAATAGGCTCACCTCCTATTACGTGGGACTAAAATAAATCTGGCGAAAAGTGGGTGTAGCAATATACGGTCTATGCCTACCACTTCGGGGATATAGGCGTGAGACTATGTATGTATGTATGTAGAATATAATAACTAGAGCATAAGTTTTTATCAAAAAAAGTGTCCACTACTGGCATATCCGACATTGACATATGACATTGTGTGTAGTATCAATGGTACGAAAACCCAAAGGTGTACTCCAGGTCAATAATTCGAATAGACAACCAATAATCAGCTCAGTTATTTCAAACTACAGTAAAGCCTCATAGTCAAGATATTAGATATTCTAAGGTAATCCCTCTCCAATCTGAAGGCTCAGATTACATTATTAGTATTTAGTCACAAGCCTCGCAATTTGGTTAATACAATTCTGTGCACAATATTGCGCTACCAATGTAATTATGGCAAGGAAACTGCCATTTATATAAGCTTTCTACAGTAGTTAGCCGGTAGCAGTGTAGCTCCTAGTTTGTTCGAGGTCGTAGATCCTGTTTTTTAATTGTATATTTTTTTTGCAAAATAGATTGTCTGTCAGTCAGTAATCAAATCAAAAATCAGACTGACTGACAGACAAGCTACAGCCAAAATTATCAGGCGCAAGAAGCAGAAATTTGGCCTGTATGTGCCTCGGGGGTCGGAATGGACCTCTAAGAATGGATTGCCCGAAACTTGGAATCGGCGTTACGATTAAATCAAAAAATGGTGGGCGTAGCTGCGGGCATCCTCTAGTAGATCAAATTACCAAACAGTCGCACTCGCTTATGAAATGAAATGAAAGAAAATACTTTTAAAAGTACCAATTAAAAACACAACACAATTTTCTTTTACAAAACCGTTTTACAAATCGTTGGCAACAACTGTCTCGCTATTGATAAGCTTTATGCTTGCATGCATGCCGCTGCATGCCAATATGTGCTTAGAGCGGTACTTGCCGCTCGACATCGTGCCAAATGTTGTGGGTCCGATCCGCAAACAATACAACTATTAATGTGTGCCATTTTAGTGCGTTAGTTGTACGTTGCAAACTACAACTAACGTACACGCAGAATTTCTTGCGAGTAAGTACGATAGTTGACCCTCGCAAAAAAGTAACTATTTAAGTAGAACGTATTCTCTGTTCTGTTCGAAAACAAGTGCAGTAGGTATCTGATGCACTGAATGATACTAGAGCTAAAATATTTTATAGAAGATACGTACAAGTATATAAGGCTTTATTTAGGCATATTGTTATTTTTCTCTACAAGACAATATTAGAATATGAAATTACAGAGTTAAAGTGAATTTTCGTCACTCGTCTAATGTTATATTAACTTGTTAGACAGCTCTAAGATGCCTTCAGTGATAGTCCAAAACAAAACTTATTTCCATTCTCTATGTCTCTAAGTCTTAATAAGACTTGAAAGTTACTTATTTTAATTTAATATCTTTAGTAAATAAAGTACTTAGTCGCTAGTCACTACTTTGATATTAATTTAAAAACCAATTGTTTTGGTAACATAAATAATTTATAATGTTATTAAATTGTATAGTTTGTTTTGGTAACATAAAAAATTTATAATGTTATTAAATTGTATAGTTCATTATTATGCATTTAATTATGTTTGTATTTATTAATTTGTTCAAGCTTATTAGCACAGAGGTTTGAATACGATGGCGGTTTAATACCTGGAGCGGCATCTGCCAGTCAAAGTCTGAGTAAATACAAAGAGGTCAGATATTTACATAGAGGCGCATTTCCTGTGGGCGCTCTGAAGCCAAACTTTCTATGACACAAATTGCCGCTTGGAGGCGTGGCAGTCGCGCTGTGACAGCTGTCTCTACGAGAGCAAGAGAGACGAACGTTCCTCTTGTGTATCTTAACTAAGAGAGCAAGAGAGACGGAGAACGACGCCAGCGCCGCTGACGGCGCCAACTACGAACTAAACTGGAGACAGTCTCTACTTGGAATCGGCACATGAAATCCTTAAGAACTACGCTTCTATGTAAATCTGTATTCATTGGGAAATAGATTAACCATATTCAACCGATGCCTAATGCCAAGTCATATAACTGACTTTCAAGTCAGTCATATTATTGTTTAGGTATGTCTATTGTCCTCTCTTTAAAATTTGCTATACTGATTGGTAATGCATTAAAATATAAATATACTGCCTGCTCAAATAAAACTTGTATGGTTAGTTTTACTCATTGCAGTTTCAGCTAGTTCCCTGGTAACCTTAAATTTTCCGCACTAGATATTTGAGAGGACAGGTCATCAATCAAAACCGCAGCGTGCATTGTGTGTTACTCATGACTCAGAAGATCGTTAAAAGCTAGTCGCTGCCACAGCCGGTGGCTTAATGACCATATATCACGATCAACCATATTTTCAGCCAGATCTTCGACAGCGGGCAAATTTATAAAAATCTGCTGTTAAATGTGAATTCATTTATAAATAAAATAAGGAAGTCAAGCTTAGTACCTGCATGTTGTAATTATAAGTACAGAGTAGATAACCACTTAAAATTATCGTTTATTTATTAATTCTCTAGGGTGGAAATCTGTACTAATCAAAATTAATTCTCGAATAACTCGAACTGGATCGCAATAATTTATATATTTTAATTTGTTGTAACTTATGAAAGAAAGAAAAAATAAAGAAAAAGCATTTATTTCTTACAGACAAAAGACATGAAAAAATAAGTCAATGTGACAAAAAGGACTACAATACATACATACATACATAGACTCACGCCTGTTTCCCCGAAGGGGTAGGCAGAGGCATATTAAACGCCCACTTTTCGCCAGTGTTTTGATCCCACGTAATAGGTGGCGAGCGTATTGCCGCTTTTCGGGATATTTTGTTTGCCAGAGCCTCGTCCGTTGATCGGCAGGTGCACCACTTGCAGGTGAGGTTGGCTTGGGACCCTAAGTTCTTGGTGGGAACCCTATGCACGCGGACGTCAAAATCAATGGACAATATTACTAGCAATAAAATAATTATTTATATATAACATTTTTAAATAGTTTTTACTGCTAACGCATAACGACATTTGTGAATGCACATTTTGGATAGTTTCTGACATTGACACATATGCTTCAGTATTGTCACCAATGACCATATTGGTCATTGGTGACAATACTATATAATAACGTTACATAACTTATTAGATAAACAAACCAAGTGTCAGAAATACGACTCAGTTACAAAATAAAAACAAAAACAAACTTAAAGATATAATTTCCGTACTTTAACATAAACACGCATGTTACTGAGTAATAAAGGTTACGGCGTAAGCGTGGCAATAATTGCATCGCGACGAGCAATGTTGAAACGAGACAATGCATTTAAAGAGCGAAATGAACATAGACGCGGACGCGGACGCGGACAAACAGCGGTGTTGTAATACCTTCCGCGCGCCAAACCACAAAGGTTATGTAATCATTGTATTATTCAATGAGTCATTTCGCATATGTTACGACACAATACTGTCGCCGCCACTACCGGAGAATATCGATAATATCGATCGCTATTCGCAACCATTAACCGAAAGTACAAAAATCAACTATATAGGTACATAGGCACAAACAGAATAGTGTTACATCTGAACGGCAATTTATCTTACGAACTAATAAAGTAACTAAGGTATATGTAGGTAATTCTTTATAGCATGATAATTGTTATGTTGCATCTGCAGATTACATGAGATACAAGTATGTTGAGTAAGTACTAATGCCCGGTTTCTGAAGTACCCAGATATACTCTCAACAGTTATTGATTCATTAAAGTTATGGAAAGACTAAACGTTGGTTAACTGACACTGCGTTTCTGAATGCCCAATGGAGCGTTCCATAACTATTGATACAATATGTAGTTCTTTTTCTGCCACTAGATGGATCTGTTATAAAAAACGTGTTGAAAATTTATTTAACTATGTTAATTTGTCTGAACTAGATTTTGGAACTAGATTTTTAGTCGTATATATTTTTTTCAGGAGTAACCAACTAGTTGCTCGTATTATACTAAAATAATATCGTAATGCGTCATTCGTAATGGCTGTATACCTGCTAACTTAACAGCGTAAAAAAACGTCAAATCAAGCCATGCTGTCAGAAGTCCAGATGTTAAGATCATTGTTTATTTTTGTTGTGTTCCGTGTTGTGCAAGTGCGACTTGAGCGTGTTATTTTAATTTCGTAAACGGTAATAGTTTTTGTTGTGTTGTTTCGTAAAAATGGACTAAATCACTAAATACGCAGTAGGTAAAAATGTTACTGAAATGGAAAAGATGCTTCTTATCCAAGTAGCCCATCCACACATCACAAGTAGCCCATCCACCAAGTATCTGATAAATTATAAAAAGAATATATTGATAATAAATTCTTCATTTGTAAACATTTCGAAGGGATTTCTCCTAGGTCTTAGGTGTCCAGGAACTGATTTATTAGCGATAAACTCCAGGACTTCAAAATCAAATTCGGACAAACTGCTCGAATACGACATTTTGTATCAGTTAAGGAAAAGTTGTACCTAAACACAAACCTATCATAACCCTAAAATAAAACGTTTGACAAAAGTCAAACTTCAAATAAAGTTATGGAACCGATAAATGGCGAACATTGGTCGGTTAAGTTAAACTAAGGATAACTGGAGTTTATGTTGTGATGCGTTATTCACAAACGCACTGTCTTGAGTTATCGAATCAATAACGCTAACGGATAGATACACCACCGATAACAGTATCTCAGATACCGGGCATAAGTGACTGTCAGGCAAATGATTTTGAGTAATCTATAAAATTTAACACATACCTAAATACAAAATTAAACATCAATTGCAAGTTGCAAAATTACCTGTAAACAAAAACACCCAACCAGAATGCTGCAATCATGCTGCCGGATTCCTATGAATGTATCCAGAACACAGCAAATCACACATTCAATAGTTACACAACATAAACACATAACATACAATAGTTACAACGGAAAATTAAACAGGTTCAGTAAGTATCAATAAGTATATCTATAATTGTATATCGTATTATAAATACATAGTAAAAATGGGTAAAAACTGACAATATGGGTTACTTATGGAACATAACGGCCTGGCCACGGACAATTCGCTCCAGCGAAAATTCGCGCGACGCGACCGGCAACGCGACTTGCGACTGAATCAAATTTATAGAAATGTTCTAAGCATGCCACGCGCAGCGGCGACCGGCGACGCGACCGGCAAATAGCACCGAGCGGTACAGCGCCGTGTCGCGCGACACGTCGCGCGACCAAAACAAATGTATGAATTACATTGTAGTACGGCGTACGCCATGGCGTCGAGCGGTACTCGCGGCGACTAGCGCCGGAGCCGAGTCAGTATAAAATTTTTAGTTTATTTCTCCGCGAGCATGATATTATTCTTAGAATATTTAGTTAGGCTAGCTATGTATAATATGTATGTATTTACAAAAAAAAAGGTATATATGTATGTTTATCCATTATCTAGTACCCATAGTACAAGCTTCTGCTTAGTTTGGGACTAGATGGTGTTGTGTGAATGTGGTAGAATATTATTATTATTTATTTAACTATTTGGAACGTCTGGATGTTATCTATATCTACATAAATGTATACAGTATAAATAAAGTTGAAGTGTCTGTCTGTGATTTCAAAATACCTAAGTAAGTTTTTAGAAGTGCATATACCTAGTTAGTTAGATCACACTTACCTAAGCTATAAGCTTTTCCGTATTTTAACTCAAAACTCGAGTTACAATACCTACAAGCGTCGGCTCAATAGTTCAGTACGCATTCAGTAGGTACCTACAGAATGTATACCGAAGCGCCTTGAGTTTGGTATGCAGTAGGTTAGGTGGGTACCGAGCCTGACGCTCGTAGATATAAATCGCGTTCCGACCGTTTGTATAAAGATAAAATATAGTACCTATAGTTTTCAATCCGTGGTTAGGTACACAATATCAAGTCTGCCTCTGTAATCTTGCGGTAGTGTAAGCGGATCATGAGGTCTCGGGTTCGACTGCCGGGTTGAAACAAATGTGATATTGCCACCAAAGTCCATACAATGTCGAGCTAAATTTCATAAAAATATCTCAGCTAATGTCATCTCGCTCCTGGTCTACACGGGTCACGACGGCGAACGCGTGTGCCCGTGGCATGTTCTTCGCGTCGCGCGCATTGTCGCGTCGCCGGTCGTGTCACAGGTCGCGTCGCCGGTCGTGTCGCAGGTCGCGTCGCTGGTCCCCGTGGCCAAGCCGTAAGCCTCATGATTGTTTAGCGAATCCGCTAGTATCATAAAAATTGTTTCAAACTTATTTCAATTATCTATGAAGATTACATATCAAGGTAAAGCTATGAATCAAACGATTTACATTCCAGTCAGAAATCTCTGTTGCCTCATAAACCCAACATCCCATCCATATACAATATAGACCGTGTATTTGAAGTCAGCGTTTTACCGAAAAGTATTAGTAAAATAAATGCTACAAGCTTCTATATCAATTATCATGGGCAAATACTGACTCAAAATAAACGGTGTACCTATATGCTACATCCTCAGCGTAAATGTGACAGAGCTTTATAGTGCACCACGCTGTCAAAGGGACAGGGTATATTTGTTGAATTCTTCCATGCTATTTGTCTGCGGTGGTCGCCAGCCGGTGTTGCAGAGCGGCTTACTACGTTCTATTCGAATACATACACCTATTACTCTACCGTACATCTCGTTGTCTCGTATTAATGTTATACTGTAGGCTTAAAGGTTGTTAATGTATTTAATATCCTTTAAGTAAAATAATTGAATCTTTTAAAATTAAATGAAACATCGTTTTAGTTTTGGGTTATGGACGTCCGACGGCAATAGCTCTGTGAAGAAGCTAATATTCTGTAATATTTATGACTAAGACTAGAAAACATATCTCGGCCTCCAAGGCGAGAACGCCATAAATTCGGTCATGTCTATTTAATGTACATCTATTTTCACTGGTATGTTAATCCTTAGTGGATGCCTACGTTATAAAAGTAACTCTCTGACTAAATTTCATGTTTCTACTTCTGTTGTTCAGCTTTGGGATGTAAGCCCGAACTAATAATTTTAGAGAAATGATGATAAAGCGAATACGTAATGTCGAGCAGGCTCGTACAGTGTTGTTATTCAACCGGGAAACGGATAAAATTTGAATATTAAGCTACACGAAATCTGTATATTTAAAATTCCTGCGATACTCACTGACAGATGATGTTCAACTGAAAGAACAATGCCCATTTTTCTTAGAGACGCCGGCCCAGGTGTGAACCGTCAAAAATCGTAGAAGTTGTTATTGCATTCGATAAAAGAATGTTAAACTAGAATTTTGATATTGATTAAAGGTCGGCCACATTCATAGTTTTATTACAAGAAGTACTTTTTTATGCTCAAAAAACATTAGGTGTGTACGTACTTTTATTAGGATAGTCACAGTATTTCGTAGTTTTGAGTAGAAAGGAATGAGTTAATCGTTTGGTAAGGGTAGAAATCCGAAAGAAAAAGCCAGAAGTCGTAAAAGATCCACAAACATTCACAATGCGCACGAGCAAAACAAATACGTAACAAACAAAATAAATGGAATATGACATTACTGAAATTTACTAAGAGTCAAAAAAGTGTTGCCATTTTACAGTTTTTCAATGATTTTTATTAATCGATATAGATTTGGTTCATCATAGGTTATATATATAGATATATGATTCAAAAGAGAACTTATTTGTAGTAAATCGCATATATTCCTTAAAAATACACATACTAAAAATGTTTAAGGACTAAATAAAGATTTGCTAGTCACTAAAATAATGTTGAGTAGAGAAAATGTGAAATCGATTAATATTATGGATTTTTACTGGTAATTTCTGATCTATTACGTGTTGGCTATTTAGACGTTAACACATCTTTTTAAACCTATTTATTGATTATGTTTCGCGGCACACCTTTAGTAACACCTATAAATTAAGTTATAAATAAAAAGGATTATTCAACAACAAATTGCAACTCTATTGTGCTGTTCATGAGTTCCAAACTGGGCCAGAAATGGGCATTGTTATTTCTGGATGCGAGGAGCTGTAATATGGCCATACCTTAATTTGATGTTAATCAGTTATCAGCTTTACACTAGAAGTTTAAGAGTGCAATATTAAAAACTGGCAAACTATGAATATATGAAAATTTTGGAAATGATCGTTTTGGAAATAGATATACAAATTTTCAAATGTGCGAACCTAAAGACTTGGTTAAGTGGTCTGTATTGCCGTCACCGTAGCCAACTTTTGGGAACAGAAAATCTGAACCACTGACACAATGAAGAAGAAAAAAAGACTTGGTTTATCGAAAACAACATCAATCAAAAACGTTGTTAATGAAAATTAGTTGTAATCAATAGTATACCGTAAAACAACAATAATATACTCCGGTTCAAGTATAAATCGCTTCCTGTAATGGTTAAAGTACCCTTCCTTAGAAGAAATAGACATCATTGACGAGAGGCAAATGTGAGAATTGGATCTCTATCGCTAACAATAACGATTTTATCATTCCAGCCAAGACACACCCACAGCTGAATATAAGCAAACACCAATTCATAGATCGTATCAAACCCTTTGATGATCCCATGATCTTAGCAACATTGTCGGTCTACCTTGCGGAAGTCTACCACTGCTGCGTTATGTGGTATGTGGCTGCCACTCCAAAATCTGGCCATGTATGGACATCATAACTTTGTTTCCTTGTAATTACATAATATTATTCATTTCAAACTTTTATTTAATTAGGTACCAATTGACACTTCATAAACATTTCTAATATCTGAATTAATTGTTTATTAAATTGTAATGATTGCGGCCTAATGTTGAGCAAATCACTCTCAAGATATTGTCAGTACACCGTGTCGTATGTAGCCGAAACCATCACGCACTCAGCGTCTCAAAAACTGTCGAGAAGAAATTTATAGCAGTTCACGTATAGTGAAACGGAAAATAATATCAAAGATGAAATTATAGAGCATCTAAAATACCTACGGAAGTTATGTGCATAAAACGCAAGAAACTTTGTACAGGAAAAGCCGGATATAACTAAATATAGCTTTCTGCGATATAGATGGTTATATTAATTTATTGTATGCATTTCCTAGCCATACAGAAAATTCTAACACGCAGCGAAAAAGACACAATACATGTTTCATAAAGTGTATTTTTAAAGAATTTTCTTTTTACTATCATTGTGTTTATACTATTGTTACGAGCTGGGGTTCGTGATAAATTATATACACTATGCCAGAAAAACTGCACTTTATTCACTAACACAATAACACTAGATACATACACTTATTTTCACAACACTATTAAAACACGCTATTCACACCACTAGAACAACACTAAACACTTCCGACTTATTTCTCTTCGCTTCTTGATCGCTGTCGATTCTTCCAATTGTAACTGTGTCCGTTCCGTTCGGTCGCGCTCTATTTATACTGGCCGGATAACATCACTAGCGCATTCTAGATGCTTCTACAAAACTGTCGAAATAATCTCGAACATTCTATTACTCGATACAGTAACGCCATCTAGTACAGAGTAGCTGAATTACCTTTAAACCACCGATACATTCAATCTCTTCTAGTACCCCCATTCACCGATAGATGGCGTAACACTGCCCCCCTCTTAAACGTGTTCGTCTCGAACATCGTTGGACCCATGGTAACGAGCCAACCGGTCCACATGAACTATCTTCGGTGCACCTCGCGACCCCTTCTGGATTCGATAGGTGACGTCGTTCATCCTGGTAATTATGCGATATGGCCCGTCCCATCTGGCTTGTATGATGTTCTGTTAATTTCGCCTTCGATGATCAGGCTGTTCCCGTCGCATGATTGCGAGATCGAGACACTTGGGGCTCTTCCATTACCAGCCAGCACCCGGCCCGCAGTACTGGCTTCTACTCGTTTCCCTGCTCTCGCTGCCTGGCAGGCACATCAAGCGACCCCTTTGGTGGAGACAGGGTGTCACCAGGCTGTCTACGCTTTGGGCAGCTCAAGCGGATATGGCCTCTTTCTCCGCAGTTGTAGCACCGAGGTGACGACACAACTTCCCTGATGCGGTGACCTCGGTCGTCGCGTCGCACTGCTTCCACCTCCAGAGCGTGGGCTAAGGCGTCCTTGAGGTCCTTGAAGTGCCCAAGCCTCACTGCTGCTCTTACCTCCAGGTCCCGGATCCCATCCGTAAACGCCTGTACGAGGTTCCCGTCAATAAGCTCAGGAGACGACTGGTATGCCTTCCTGACCAGCTTTTCCACCTCTAGAGCCCACTGCTGCAGAGTTTCTCCGGTGCGTTGCGTCCTGTCCTTCAGCTGAGCACGATACACATGTTCGAGGTGCGCGTCTCCGTACCTCGCCTCCAGCGCCTCAAGAAGCTTCTCGTAGGTGACGTCTTGTCCGAGTGCCTCCAACACTGTCAAGGCCCGGTCGCGAAGGCCCAAGGTTAGGGCGGTTAAGGCCTGTTCTTTGGTCCACCCATTCGATCGCATCACAGCCTCAAACTGGATCTTGTATGCAGACCATGATGACGAGCCATCAAATGGTGGAACTTTAAACCCACGAGGTGAGGGCACTACAGTCGCAGATGTCCTCGCTTCTCCACGTCGCTGATACGAGCCTCGTGCTGCTGGAGCTCCTCCTTTACCACCTTCAGGTCCTTCCCTACAGCGGCGCTGAGGTCTTTCATCACCACCAGCTGTTCCTCCAAACGGCGGGCCTGCTCCTCCTTGTCGCGCTGTAGTTGTTCCTCCAGACGGCGCGCGTGCTCCTCTTGACGGCGAGCCTGCTCCTCCTTGTCGCGCTGTAGCTGTTCCTCCAGGCGGCGCGCATGCTCCTGCATGAACGTCATCAGAGCCGCGATGTCGGGCTTCACTGCATCCGCGGATTCGCCTGGTCCACCAGACGATGGAGAAGGAACGTCTCCGAAGCGTCTCTTGTGCAGGTCTTGCTGGCGCTGGTTCCTGGTACGCACACCTTCAGTTTCTTCCTTCGGCATAACCGGCATAATTTATCCCACTTCTGACACCAATTTGTTACGAGCTGGGGTTCGTGATAAATTATATACACTATGCCAGAAAAACTGCACTTTATTCACTAAACACTTCCGACTTATTTCTCTTCGCTTCTTGATCGCTGTCGATTCTTCCAATTGTAACTGTGTCCGTTCCGTTCGGTCGCGCTCTATTTATACTGGCCGGATAACATCACTAGCGCATTCTAGATGCTTCTACAAAACTGTCGAAATAATCTCGAACATTCTATTACTCGATACAGTAACGCCATCTAGTACAGAGTAGCTGAATTACCTTTAAACCACCGATACATTCAATCTCTTCTAGTATTCCCCCATTCACCGATAGATGGCGTAACACTATGATAGTAGACAGAATTCTATGTATTTTATATCAGTTTTTATCATTGCTTTCATTATTAATATGTATTTATGAATATTGATTTGCTTTTATTAACACATGTTATACAGCTCTTAGTGTCTTTGATATAGTTATTATTAAAACCATTGCGAACTCTTACACTGCTATAGACTTACAATAATATTCAATGTTTTATTTATGAACATTATTCGAATGTACTAAAATATGAATACGACATTAAAATGTGCAAAAATGTCTGATACTTTTAATATATCATGAGTATAGTATAACAGAAACCTTTAAATGTATAACGTCAAATTACATTATCATCAGTAATTCAAACTATAGCTATCTGTCATACGCAGTTATGAGTACGCCACAGTCATAAACATGCACACATTTACTACACAAACACACACCGGTACGTAAACAGAGAACGCACGGAAGCTTTACAGACAGCCCGTATCACATCCGAGCCTATTCCATCCCTTGATACTTGATGGCACGGGCTGTTTCCGCAACTCCACGTCTTGGCGTGTATTTTGCGTGCGGGTGGGAATGGTGTCGTCATTCGAGCCACCGCAGCTCTTCGAGGAAGGCCAGCAGACTCTTGATGTGGCCCACGGCTTCCCTCAAGGTGCTGTATCTCGTCAGGTACTGCTGCCTGTACTGTGCGACCTCAGGGCAGTCGAGGAGCAGATGGGCTGCCGTCTCGTCGGCTGCCATACAGGCCCTGCACAGCAGGCTGTCGGTGATACCTATAGTAAATAGGTGTTTATTAAAGAATCCGTGTCCTGTGTAGGCGACCGTGACTGTCCGCAGTTGTTGTTTGGACAGCCGGAGGATTTGTTTGGCTATCTTACCGTCTACTGCGGGAAGAGCCTCCTTGGCCTGCCTACATGTTTCAATACCAATCCAGGACTGGTTGTGTTGGGTCCTGCTCCTATTTCTTACCAGGTTGCGATAAAAACCAGAAGGGAGGGAAATAATGGGCTCGAATCCCACCACCTGTAACGTGGCTCCTCTTCTGGCAAGAACGCCGGCTGCGTCATTCCCTTTTGAGCCACTGTGGCCCTTGATCCATTGCAGTGTTAATTTGTTATGTTTACCTACCTCTGTTAGTTTCTGGTGGCATTCAAGCGTGAGTGCCGAGGTGATGGTATGGCTTTTGAGGCCTTACTATCTGAGAGGATCATAATGGATCGTTCCCTTACCTCACGTGCCATGATTGCTGTGGCAGCTAGGATTATGCCAAAACATTCGGCCTGGTAGACCGTGTTGTAGGCTCCCAGCGGTGCTGCGATGTTGATGTTTAGGTCCTCGGAGAATACTCCTGAACCCGTACCTGTATCAGTCTTAGACCCCTCTGTGAAGATCGTGAGCTCGTTGTGATTAACCGCTCCTTCGTGCAGATCCTCGTACAGTTGGATTTTGTATTTCTTGTCGAACACAAATTGTTTCGGTATTCGGTCGCCAATGGCTTGTGTGAGAGGAACTTCTTTAAAAAGTGTATTTAAGTTGTTAGTATGCGGGGTGTTAGTGTCTTTCCAGAGCTTCAGAGCTCTTAGCCGGACCGCCGACATCGTTGCTTCCTATTGTATGAACAGGTGCAGAGGAGGCAGGTCCAGCAGCACTTCGAGTGCCGCTGTAGGTGTAGTTTTCATGCAGCCCGTGGCCGCTAGGCATGCAAGTCTTTGAAGCTTTTGAAGCTTGTTGGCGGCCGTTGTTAGGTTGGTCCGAGGCCACCACACTACTGCGCCGTAGCTTATCATCGGACGTATTATTGTCTTATAGAGCCATAAGACAATTTTAGGGGATAGGCCCCATCGTTTACCTATCATCTACTTGCACTGCCAGAAGACGATGCTGGCTTTATTGAGCTTATTTTCCATGTGGCTGTTCCATGTCAATTTGCTGTCGAGAGTGACACCCAGGTACTTGACCTCGGTAGACAGCTTAAACTCTGTATCGAATAACCTGGGCAGTCGGTAAGTACCCAGCGCGCGTTTGTGTGTGAACATAACTAGTTCGGTCTTGGTCGGGTTTACAGATAATTCGTACTCATTACACCACCACTCTACTATGCGTAGGGCTTGTTGGCTTAGTTCGTACACTGTACTGGTAACCTTACCTGAGGTGAGTATGGTTAGATCGTCTGCATAACCTGTTGTGTAGAAGTATCTCGCTTTGAGTTTGTCTATGAGTTCATTGATGACTAAGTTCCACAATAGCGGGGAGAGAACAGCGCCCTGCGGGCAACCTTTAGTTATCAAGGCTGTCTGGGAGTCGCCGTGCAGGCGCACTACCCTTTTGCTGAGCATGTTTTGGATCCACTGTATGAGCATCTGATCCACACCATGTCTGGCTAGGGCGTTGCTTATGCGGGAGAAGTTTGTTTTGTCGAAGGCTCCTTCTATGTCGATGAAGGTGCCCAGGCAGATGCTTTTTTGTTGTATATCAGCTTCTATCTGGTTTACGACCTGATGTAAGGCCGATTCCGTCGATTTCCCTGAGCTGTATGCATGTTGGTTGGCATGTAGGGGTAGGTGCTTAAGTGCCCCACTTCTTAAATCCCTCTCGCAGAGCCTTTCCAAGGCTTTAAGCAAGAAGGAGGTCAGGCTTATTGGTCTGAAGGACTTTGCATTGGTGTAGTCTGTTCTGCCTGGTTTTGGTATGAAAATTAGTTTGACTTCTCTCCAACTCTTCGGTACATATCTAAGGGCCAGGCTAGCCCTCATGATTGCCAGAAGTCTTTTACGGACAGGTTCACCTCCCCATTGTAATAACCCTGGGAAGATGTCGTCCAGTCCAGCTGCTTTAAAGGGATGGAAGCTATCGATGGCCCATCGGAGTTTTTCTTCTGTGACCACGGTGTTTGCGTGTCTCCACTCGTGTTCGGTCGCCACTGTTGGTGTATCGTGCCACGTTATTACCGGGGTGAGGACGCAGCCTGGGAAGTGTGTTTTGAGTAGAACGCGTCTCGTCTACTCCTCCGATGTGGTGTATGTGTTATCGGGTTTACGGAGACTACCTGGTGCAACCATTGGTTGCTGAGCCAGTAGTTCCCTTACACGGTTTGCTTGTTGGCAAGATTCAATGCTCCCACAAAATTTCCTCTATCCCATGGTGCGTCTGAATCTGAGGCGTGTGGGCTCCGTACCTGTGTTTAATAGGGTAAAATTAGTGGTGAATAGGTATTCAACCAGTGATTTACCTCTGTTGTTATTGCAGTTCATGCCCCACATTTGGTTGTGGGCATTGGAGTCCGTTCCTATTACGACCTCTGTATTGGTTCTCTCGCACTGGTTAACTAGACGCGTGAGGTCGAACGGAGGCGGGTCTTCGGCTTCGGGCATATCCACTCCCGTGCTTTAGGTAGCTGGGGCTACCAAAGTGATTTCGCTTGTAGTGCCTCTGGTAACTGTGGCTACCAAGGGGACTACGTTCCATTTATGGGTTATATTTCGTTATGAAACGTACTTCTGTGGGCCCAAGTGTGTTTTAATGCTAGTGAAAACATATAGCAACACTGTGAGTGTACACTGGAACGTCAACCAGGGACAGTGTCGTTTATATTAAGTGTTGTGTGGTTCGGTGGTATGGCGCCATTCATTGCGCTGGGACTAGTGTTTCAAAATGCAGTAAGTATTTTTCCTTATATTTATTGCCGAAATATTATACGTTAAAATAATCGGTGTTTATAGCTTTATAAAGTTTCACTTTTATGTTCAATAATTTTAGTAATAATATATGAAAATTTCTATCATCAAAATAATATACGCCGAATCTAGTGAGAGAGGGCAGTTTTGATACAGCATAATTTTGTCAATTTCATATTTAAATAGGAAATGTGTATATAATTCATTGATTATGTTATTGTTAATTAATATATAATGCATTTTTGTTATGAAATATGTCTGTATTTAAACAGGATGAGCGATCAAAGAGGCATACTCGTAAGTAAACAAGCGTATTGTTTATGTGTCGCTTTAGCTACCAGAAGCACTCTAGGTTCTGCACGGAATAAGGCCGTCGACACGCTAGTTTTTATTGCACATCTTTTACTGTTGTTTTATTTAATATATATTAATGGTATATTTATTATTGGTGTTTTGTTATGGGATTATTCAGTAATAGTGATAATATTTTTTAATATACTTCTGTCTCCATGTAGCTGCTAATTGATACTTATTTTTGAACACGCTATTTACGCTTTGGGATTTTATTACAAATTTTATTTAAGATATTCTTACAGTTTCTAAATTATGTAATAATAAAGTGTCAAATAAATAACGCGATAAAATCCCTATATAGTAATAATAGTCTAATGTCAATGAACGCGTAAACAGAGAACAATATTATAGATATTTTTCTTGATAATAAGGCGATGGGTATCATACTATTCATCTTTTGCTCTTTGGGAAAACTGATGGTTAGGCGATTGGTAATCCGTGAAATGAAGGTTTATATTTGATGATGTGTGCTGGTTAAATGGTGATCGGTTATAGTTGATGTATTTACTGCAGTCTGTAATTCATATGACTATATGCTAATAATTATGATATTTTCAGTAATAAACAACAAAACAAGGGTCGAGGTAGAGGTCAAACTAGGGGACGGGTAGGGAGGCGAGGAAAAGTTTCACCAAGGAAACTTTTTACAGAGAATATACCTAACACATCTACAGGAGATTGTTCGGTGGCAGGCCCAAGTACAAGGTATTGTTACTTTTGTATTTATTATGATATTTAGATTCAAAGATCAGTGTTGATTTATTATGCGTGTAATTTATTTGTATAATATTACATTAACGTACTCATTTTTTTATAACCTATGAAGAGGAGCATGCTCTATTAAAACAGGCAATGCTTAAAACAAAAAAAACCTGGCACAGCTTTCACCGTCCGTAAAAAAAGAATACGTGGAAAAAAAACGCCAAAAGCAGATTGAGCGCTCACTTCTGCCTGACGCGCCTCCTACTAAGCGATCACGGTAAGATAATATTTTACTTGTTACTGTAAATAAAAAAAATGAATAATTTAAAAGAATAGATTGTCGCTTGGCAATAGGAACACCAGTTACGCCACCACCCCCTAAACTCCAAACTTGGGAAATCCGGTAAAATGTTTAAACATATTATATTATTACTTTTAAAGATTAATGTGGCCCCTTTTTAATCATTATTATCTTTTGCAGAGCGTTAGAAGGCAATGGAATACTTCCTAATCATATTATTTCACCATCTCCTGGAATACTCGTGGCAGACGTAAAAGCCCCTTGCACTACAACAGATACTCCAACAAGGTGATCAGTCAACCTATTTATATTACTTTTATACAAATATAGGTAAATTTTTGGTTATAATGTTTTTTTTTTGTTTTACAGCACGATCAGCTTCGACAGTGTTGTAGAAGTACCGGGATTTTCACCTTTTCACGTAGACTGGAATTATGGCACTCTAAGTAAGAAAACTATGTTATTATTACTGACAATGTAAATATGTTAATACATATTTATAGGTATATTATTCATGGAATTATTTATTTATAGAATCCAATGTAGTAATAAAAGCTACGAAAATGCTTCCGCCGAGCTGACAAGTTGCAAGAAAGAATAGTTCTAGCTCATGTGCCAGCATTTCTTCCTGAAGACAATTTGAGCTAGCTTCAGATATACAGACATCAAAAATGGTTCACGGGTCTGGTACGTTACTACGTTTAAACTTAATATACATAGTAATAATATTATGATGGTTTTATTAGCAAGAACAACTTTTTTGTTCTAGATCTTGGCACAAGCAAGTCAGACACCATACTTGACCAATGGCTTTTGGATGAGGAGAACGAGAGTTTGCCGGAGACAGATGAATATAATGAAGGCAATAATTTTATTGATTCGCAACCTGCCCATTTACCGGACGTCCTGCATCCCGAATCTGCAGAGTGGTTGGCTCAAGAAGACGCAGAATCTGACAAACTGCTTCATGACATGACGCCTTATGACCATCTGTTGTTTGACTGGAGTAGGGACCATCGTTCATTTCTTGGACAACGGGAAAAATTCGTTGGAACTAAAGAGTGAAAAGTAGGACCAGGAGGTCCTACTTTTACTGTGGACGATAGTACTCGACCACTAGACGTCTTCCTCAAATTTTTTGATGAAGATTTGTTTAGTTTGCTTGTTGAGCAAACTAAAAAAATATACTCATCTTCTATTATCGACAAACATTTAACAGAAAACTCCCGACTAAATTTCTCGAAAAATACCAATAGAAATGAGATGGCTGTTTTCTTTTAATATTGATTTTTCAGGGTTTGACACCACTTGCTGTTGAAAAAGATTATTGGAGGGAAAGCGGATATCTTACGCTGAAATATTTCAAAACTATAATGCCTTATAATAGATATGTACTGATTAAAAGAATGCTACATTTCGCTGACAATAACATTAATCAAGACACGACGACAGACAAAAACAGACTGCGGAAAATAATAAATTCAGCACTTTATATCTTTCTGGACGTGACGTTGTGATAGACGTATCACTTCTCAAGTGGTATGGTCGACTGTCATTCACACAGAAAATAGCTACAAAATCCGCCAAGGTAGGTGTAAAAAGATATGAGCTGTGCGAAGCTTCGACCGGTTATCTGTGGAAGTTTTTCGTCTATACTGGCAAGGGACAAACTGTAGATATAGAGAATGATAGTGAATTGACTGATGACATACTTAAAGAACAGACAGACGACACACAAGCGACTGACAAACAGGCATACGACAGACAGATAGATAATAGACAATCACAAGGTAGTACAGCTGCTAGGACCTTAAAGCCACCACCTCCTTCCAATGCAACAGCACGTATTGTGTACGATCTCGCCAATCCACTTCCTAATCGTGGTCACACTATCATTATGGATTATTTTTATAACTCGCCTCTGCTGGCGAGGTATTGAAAAGCTCATGGTACTGATCGCTATGGAACTCTTGGAGTAAATAGAGAATTTGTACCAGATGCAATAAAAAGTGTGGGCAAGAACGAGATGCGTGTTGGCGAGTTAGTACAAAGTTATTACCGTGATTTAGTAGTAATGATGTGGCGGGACACCAACGTGGTGTCAATGCTTTCTACTTTTCATAAAGGCGAGGTAGGCGGGAAGAAAAATATGGAAAGTATAAATATAAACCACAAATAGTACTAGACTATAACCTTTCTATGGGAGGTGTGGACAGAAAAGATCAGCTTCACTCCGGACACCCCATAGAAAGGTCCAGAAATCAAGCATAGTACAAAAAGGTATTTAGGCGCCTTTTAAGTGTCACGGTTTTAAACTCGTACATAATATTTAAGAATTTTCACAAGACAATAAATCATCGTGCGTTTAGATCTCGCCTAGCGGAAGAAATGATTCAAGTGTTTAAAAGGTCTGAAATAGAGTTCCCGATTCAGATAGTCACTAAATCTCTAATGGCTGGACCTGGAACCATGCGACGTCCTATTTTATCAGGAAATCATTTCGTCGGCACTGGTAAGACCAAAAACGCACGATGTATTTGGTGTTGAAAAAGTCGCTCAAAATATATTTGTAAGCAATGCAATGTGACGCTTTGCTTGGAAATATGTTTTGAAGAATTCCACACAATTAAGGATCCACAGTCTGGTAAATAAAATAGGCAGGTTGCACATAATTTACCTTTGTATAAGTACTATGAGCGCTTAATTTTATAGTTTGGCGCACTTTTTAGTTTAAGAAACTCTTGTATTTAATTAATGAATAAACTTTTTATCTTTATCTTTATGTGTACTCAAAATGTTTCTTTTTAATTTTATTTTTACTACTTTTTAGAATTTTAATAGAATTAAGTACGTTATATATATTTAATAAATTTTTATTTAAATATTTGATTGTCATTATTTATTTAAAAACTAATATTAACCACTAAAATATATGAATAAACTCTATGAATTCAAATATCCCGCTTAATGTAACACTGACAGAAATAATATTATATCGTGTCGAATCTAGTGTGTAGGCGGCCCTTAGACGGCAGCCATAAAGACCGATGCGAAAACACCCGCTATACTCCTTGGCTGCTGTGTTATTTCAATTTGTATCGCTGTGATGTCTCTGGAACAGAACTCCGTTAAAGCTTGGGCTCTGATGTCTTTTGTTGTCAGTATGCAGGTTCTTGGATGTGTGTGGTCAGTTGAAGAATAAATCTTACCACCCAGGCTGGAGAGGCCTCTGATGAGGCCCCCCCGTATCCAAGGTTCCTGGATGAGCACGTTGGCTGATTGTTGGATCTCCATCAATTTGCGCAGTTGCGCGGTGGCCGTTTGGCTGTGATGGAGGTTGATTTGAAGGCAGCTGACGTCACTAGGCAGAGGGTTCATCTTCGGATGATGTCCCTTCCTCCCCGACCGTCAGCTGCGTTAGGCCGGTCAGGATGTCGCCAGCTTCCACCCCGTCGTCCCGCCGCACCGGGCCCAGGAGCAGGCTCTCATCTTCCGAGTTACCCTCGGCTGATGGGCCAGCCCCCGAGCTAGACGCGGCCGGCTCTGACGGGCCGGGTTCTGCGTCGCACCCTGACTGGCTGTTGAAGTCATGTTTGACCTGTGTGGAGTTACCGTCGCA
This sequence comes from Euclidia mi, assembly GCA_944739405.2. Classification (NCBI taxonomy): domain Eukaryota; kingdom Metazoa; phylum Arthropoda; class Insecta; order Lepidoptera; family Erebidae; genus Euclidia; species Euclidia mi. The sequence continues at coordinate 40,942,949 of OX123197.2, read as the reverse complement.
TCCCGGAGGATGGTCGACATACTTGCCTGTGGGGTCCCGGAATCTGACGTAGACGGCACCTACCCCCAACGCGAGGCGGCGCTCGTTCTTCATCAGGGTCGGGACTTGTTCCTCCGGGACGCCGACCACTAGGAATCACCCACCTGTCTGCCTCTCGGAGTGCAGCATCGACCATTTGTTGACCTCCAACCAGGGGTTCTGGAACTCCAGAGCGCGACCCACGCCTCTTCCTGGCCCCTGACCTCCAGTTCGAAGCCTGATGGTGGCACCAGAAGGGAGACCGCCTCCGTCAGCCAGGTGCGGGTTGCCTCGTCGGCGCACCAGAGTTTGAGGACCCCGTCCGCGTACATGGGTTTCCCGGTGAACGCTGGAGCGGGGCGTTTGGGGGTTTTGGTCGACCAGGCATCAACCAGGATCTTCCTCTGGAGATCCCGGAGTACCTGGGCCACCAACTCCTTCGGCAAGTTCCCTGTGCGTTTGCATGTTACTGCAACGCCCAGGGACGCCTTGGAGGCCTGTGCGTAGGTCTTACCTGCTGTCGTCCTGGAGGAGTCGAGGCGGGGCTTCTTGTGCTCGCCTCGAGGCGAGCTGGACTCGTTGAGAGCACGTTTGGCCTCACCTTTTTCCTTGTGTTCGGCAGTTTTACCTGCTGTGTTCTTGGGGTGACCAAGTAAGATAATTTTAGTTGGCGTTGAGACATTTAAAGCCGAATGTACGTGACAGACTTACATAGAGCCGAGGCCTTAATGTAAGCATAGTATAAAATATCTTCATAAAATAGATAGAATATAATTTATTAGGGACTGTGCGAAGATTAAGGTACGCTATCTGGGATATTGAATCTAACATCTATTATTTGTCCAGAAGGGACCCACTTTTGAAATGCGGTGATAGATGGTTTTGTGATTATGTTATCATCTTATATTTATGTCATGTTACAAGGACTATGTAAGATGTTATACATACATACATACATAGACTCACGCCTGTTTCCCCGAAGGGGTAGGCAGAGGCATATTAAACGCCCACTTTTCGCCAGTGTTTTGATCCCACGTAATTGGTGGCGAGCCTATTGCCACTTATCGGGATATTCTGTTTGCCAGAGCCTCGTCCGTTGATCGGCAGGTGCACCACTTGCAGATGAGGTTGGCTTGGGACCCTAAGCTCTTGGTGGGAACCCTATGCACCCAATAAGATGTTATATCCTTTTTATAATTTGTTTGCGTCTTTACAAACATTTATATGAGATTGAAAATGATAATAATATTATTATCGTCATTCATATTATCTGTTTGTATAAATAACATTCTTCCTTTACTGACTGACTGACATATCGTCGTAAATACTGGACGCATTATGCTGAAATGTATCATGTAGGTATGTTTCCACATCTAAGAGCCGTGGGTGAGTTCTAGTGTTTTACTTGAAGATTAACTGCTTGGACTGCACGTAGGTTAAGTGGAGAATTCGACTTCCAGGTAAGACAATACTTGCTTTCGATTTGTTCCACAATTGTAGTTATTGTTAGAGCATAAGTTTAGACCACAGAGGTTATAATAATATCAAAAATTGGCCAACTGCGAGTCGGACTCGCGCACGAAGGATTCCGAACAATCATCTATAAATGAAAAGCACGTTTGTTGTATGGATACTTAAATATTTATTAAGTTTCTACCTGTTTATTAAGATCGAGTAAAAAATTGCTTGAAAATTACGTTTGTTGTATATAAATACCCTTTAATATTTACCTACTTTATTTTTATTTAATTATTTAGCTTGAAAGGTAATATACAACTATATATTATGTGAAGATTCTAAGCGTCTATCTGTTACCGTTAGTAATATTGAGCAAAAAATAGGAACAAAACACGTTTATTGTATGGGACCCCCCATAATATATATATTTTTTCAATTTTTGGTATTTGTTGGTACGAAGCGATAGAATAGCGACAACGAAAATACATAATTTGTGAAAATCTTAGCTTTCTAGCTATCACGGTTTATGAGATGCACTCTGGTGACAGACATCGGAGGCTTAGGAATAGGGTTCCGTTTTTTACCTTTTAGGTAAGGAACCCTAAAAACGTGTCCACTAATGGCATACCCGATTATGACATTGTTTATGGCATCAAGGGTCCAAAAACTCAGAGGTGTACATGTCCGGGTAACTAATCAGAATAGTCAACCAATAATAAGCTCAGTTATTGCAAACTATAGTAAAGCCACATAATTAAGATATTAGATATTCTAAGGTAATCTCCCTCTAATCTGATGGCTCAGATTACATTATTAGTATTTAGTCACAAGCCTCGCAATTCTGTAACTAGAATTCCGAACACAATATTGAGTTACCAATGTAATATATGACAAGGAAGTGCCCGTTATATGAGCTTTCTACAGTTGTAAGCCGGTAGCAGTGTAGCTCCTTTGCCATGATTCATAGTTTGTTTGGGGTCGTAGATCCTATTATTTAATTGTATAAATTTTTTGCATTACTGACAGACTGACAGACGAGCTACAAACAAAATTATCTGGCGCAATGAGCAGAAATTTGGCATGTATGTTCTTCGAAGCCCGCAAGGGTGCTCTAAGAATAGATTTCCCGAAACGTCCGTGGGATCGGCATAACGATAAAGTAAAAAAATGGAGGCGTAGCTGCGGGCATCCTCTAATAAATGATATTGCCAAACTGTCGTACTCGCTTCTGAAATAAAATGCATAAAAATACTTTTATTAGTACCAATTAAAAACACAATACAATTTTCTTTTACAAAACCGTTTGACAGCTCGTTGGCAATAACTGAGTCGCTAGTGATAAGCTTTATGCTTGCATGCATGCCGTTGCATGCCGATATGTGCTTAGAGCGGTTCTTGCCGCTCGACACCGTGCCTAATGTTGTGAGTCTGATCCGCAAACAATACAAAACTATGACACATTCACAATATTTTTATATAATTTCTGTCTTCCATTTGAGTGCGTTAGTAGTATGTTGCAAACTACAACTAACGGACACGCAAAATTGCTTGCAAGTACGATAGTTGACCCTCGCAAAAAAGTTACTCTTTAAGTAGAACTTATTCTCTGTTCTGTTCGAAAACCAGTGCAGTATCTACACTGAATGATACTAGAGCTAAAATATGTTATAGAAGTATATTATATACCTACAAATATATAGGAACTTATTTATGCACATTGATAATTTTTGTTTGCAAGACAATATCAAAATATGAAGTTTGTAACAGAGTTAAAGTTAATTTTCGTCACACGTCTGATGTTATATTAACTTTGTTAGACAGCTCTAAGATGCTTTCAGTGATAGTCCAAAACAAAACTTATTTCCATTCTCAAAGTCTTAATAAGACTTGAAAGTTACTTATTTTAATTTAATATCTTTAGTACATAAAGAACTTAGTCGCTACTTTGATATTAATTTGAAAACCAATTGTTTTGGCAACATAAATAATTTATAACGTTATTAAATTGTATAGTTCATTATTATGCATTTAATTATGTTTGTATTTATTAATTTGTTCAAGCTTATTAGCACCGAGGTTTGAACACGATGGCGGTTTATACCTGAAGCGGCATCTGCCAGTCAAAGTCTGAGTAAATACAAAGAGGTCAGATATTTACATAGAGGCGCATTTCCTGTGGGCGCTCTGAAGACAAACTTTCTGTGACACAAATTGCTGCTTGGCGGCGTGGCAGTCGCGCTGTGACAGCTGTCTCTACGAGAGCAAGAGAGACGAACGTTCCTCTTGTGTATCTTAACTACGAGAGCAAGAGAGACGGAGAACGACACCAGCGCCGCTAACGGCGCCAACTACGAACTAAACTGGAGACAGTCTCCACTTGGAATCGGCACACGAAATCCTTAAGAACTGCGCTTCTATGTAAATCTGTATTCATTGGTAAATAGATTAACCATTTTCACCCGATGCCTAAGGCCATACCTAAGGCTAGTAAGTCATACAACTGACTTTCAAGTCAGCCAAATTATTGCTTATGTCTATTATCCTCTCTTTAAAAATTTGCTTTACTGATTGGTAATGCACTAAAATTTTAATATACTGCCTGCTCAAATAAAACCTGTATGGTTAGTTTTACCCATTGCAGTTTCGGCTAGTTCTCTAGTAACCTTACATATTAACCGTACTAGATATTTGAGATGACAGGTCATCAATCAAAAGCGCAGCGTGCATTGTGTGTTACTCATGACTCAGAAAATCAGTAAAAGCTAGTCGCTGCTACTGCAGGTAGCCTAATGACCATATATCACGGCTAACCATATTTTTCAGCCAGATTTACGACAGCGGGCAAGTTTATGGCAAACTGCTACTAAATGTGAATGGTAGGTAATTCAGTCATTGATAGACTATAAGGAAGTCAAACTATTACATATTTTAATTCTTTATACATACATTTATAGTAGATAACAACTGAAAATTATCGTTTATTTGTAAATTATTAATTCTCTAGAGTAGTAGTCTATATAAATAAAAATTAGCTGAATTAAAAATATTTTTATATTATAATTAAATGTAACCTATTGTACATATATTATACAACATTAATGTATAACGTCGTCTGCTAGTCATTAACCTCCTAGCGCTATTCTGCTTGCAACCCGTATGTGTATGTCTGACCTCCGCAACCCAAAGCGATAGCTATTTTCCGTGGCTTAGAATAGTATCATTTTATTTTGAAGTTCTTTGACTTTTGGTACATTTTCATGACAGCCGGAATAATTAACTCGTTAACTCGGAGCAAGGGATAATTAACTCGTCTGCGTCGTCTGCTAGTATTATAAAAATAGTTTCAAACTGATTAAAAGGCTTTAAATGGTAAGGCTCTGAATGAAATTATTTGACATGCAATTTAAGTAAGTATTTTCTGTCTTTTTAGAAAATTTTGTTTCGTCACAGGACCAACATCGCATTCATATACATTATAAATGTATTATACACTGTGGTTCGGCGTTGCACCGAAATTATGTACTAGGCGATTTGGTGATATGGAAAAATTATTAATATAGTGGACTGTATTAAGAATGGCTGGTAAATCGCCTAGAAGAGGGGTGAACGGGCGATCTTATGACTATAGGATATTTATAAGGAGGCACGCCTTACCTTGACAAAATTGCGGCTGCCGGCGTCTTCCGAGAGTCGGGCCACAAGCTGATCACTCCACCTGGATCCAGCCCGAAGTTGCACAGATCACTCCACTACACCCGCGGGCGGTTTAGTTCTCGTTTATAGTATAAAGCGGTAAATATTGCGGTATTGCACACGTTCGGCGCGGCGCGGGGCTGCGTAAGCACGCGACCGATCAGCGTGATGATTGATCTTCGACTCCATCGCAGCGTCATTGAATTCCGCGACCAATTAGAGCGAGGCGTGCCTTTGGGAAGGCCTTTGAGAAGGAAAGGGATAAAAGATCGCTCGTTTTGACACTGCGGTATGCAAAGGAATTTATTAGCTAGGTGTTGAAATAATTAACTATCAATAGAAAAGATAGGTGGCGCTGCCACACTGCATATTTGTTAGTCAGTGTTTTCCCGAAAATAATTATTAAAATAAAGCTACAAGAAGCTTCTATAACAATTATCAAGGTCTGAGTAAACACCATTCGGGCAAATACTGGCTCAAAATACACGGTGTACCTATTTGCTACCTCCTCAGTGTAAATGTGACAGAGCTTTATAGTGCACGCTGTCAATGGGACAGGGTATATTTGGGTATATCTGGTGGTCGCCAGCTGTTGTTGCAGCGCGGTTTACTACGTTCTATTCAAATACATACACCTATAACTCTACCATACATCTGGTTGTCTCATATTAATGTTATACTGCAAAGGCTTAAAGGTTGTTAATGTATTAAATATCCTTTAAGTAAAATAATAGAATCTTTTAAAATTGTATGAAATATCGCTTTAGCTTTGGGTTATAGGGGTCAGACGGTAATAACTCTGTGGAGAAGCTAATATTCTGTCATATTTATGACTAAGACTAGAAAACATATCTCGGCCTCCAAGGCGAGGGCGCCATAAATTCGGTCATGTCTATTTAATGTACATGTATTTTCACTGGTCTATTAATCCTTATTGGATGCCTACTTTATAAAAGTAACTCTCTGACTAAATTTCATGTTTCTGTTTGCTTTGCTTTGTGATGTAAGTCCGAACAAATGATTTTAGAGAAATGATGATAAAGCGAATACGTAATATCGAGCAGGCTCGTACAGCGTTGTTATTCAACCGGAAAATGGATAAAATTTTACTACTAAGCTACACGAAATCTGTATATTTAAAATTCTTGCGATACTAACTGACAGACGATGCTCTGCTAAACCTGGATGCAAGGATCTGTAGTATGGGATGAATATTCCTTGGGGATTGAAGGGCCACATTAAGAGGGGATTGTTCAAAATTTTCATCAGATCGGACAATTTCGATGAAACTTTTAAATAAAAAAAGAATTGTGCGGGCATAGCTACGGGCAACTTCTAGTTTAAAATAAACATAAAGTAAGAGTCCTTCTAGACAACTCAATCATCGACTAACTGCATTTACTATTGTTCGTTTGTTCAGATCTAGATGTCAAAGGAGTATCCTTGTCTGTGCCACAAAGGCGCATTTGTTAACATTGGATATGATTTTCTTCCTTTGACATGCAATAGTAATAATATTTTTTAGTTTTATTGCTAGCAATCAGGTAAAGTTGCATTTATCTTTGATTTAATGTTGAATTTTTATAAGAATGGCGTCAACGTACATTTGATGATAATCTTTAATTTATAGCCATAGCTTAACAATAGAAGTTTTACGAGTTAAATATACAAATCTGGCCAACTGAAGAAAATGGATGTGTGAAAATGGTACAATTTGAAAATGATCCGTAATCGTTATTTAAAAAAATCGATTATACAAGCTCTAAGAGTTGCTTTACTTTTATAATAAAAGTATTAAAGTTTTTTACCCGATTATGGCGAAGCCAAAAATAAAGGTTATGTTTTTGGCAGTCTATGTATGTATGAAAGAAAGAAAGAAAAATATTTTATTTGTATCTCCAAAACAATACAGTTAAGGATATATTATATAACAATATAGTTAACAGACAGTCGATTCGTGGAGACCAAATAAGGAACCTGTGTCAGCTCTTGTTGCAGTTGAACTGCAACACTGATATTCTCACAGGACCTATTATTATAAACTATAAATATAGATATCTATAACGGTACACTTTATGTCTTGGGATACATTAAGCAAACTACTACAACTGACACAATGTTTTTCCTATAAACTAAGAGAACAAAAAAAAACAAACAAAAGAACTTGATACAATCTTTTTCAACAAATAAAAACAGAGGAACAACATAACAAAATTACAAGAATAAATCAACAGAGATTGTACACAATATTAACAACAAAACAATACAATACAATACCAAATTATAAGCATGACAACCATATTTCGACAAAACTTAGGTACGTTCTTAAATATCATACAGGTTGGCAATGGTGTTGTGGAGGATGGCCTGCAGGCCACCAAGCACGACCAACCAGCTTGGTTAGAGGCTCCTCCCTCTAGTTGGAGGAACACCACAACCTTTATCCTCCACATTGGTGACCCCGACGTGATCTGAAGCAACCTTCACTGGTCAGATCCGCAGCTGCAACGTAGTCGTCATCTTCGCCTCGCCTCACTCCGCACGTCACCCGATGGGCGGTAATCAAGTCGCCCCCAGCCAGCATCTCCGGCCAGGGACCAACCATAGGCCATGCAGGCTTGCATGCCTGGTCTTCCCCGCAGCCACTCCAGCGTCTAGGCACAGCACCCTGCACCCGGTTCACGTAAGAAGAGGACATCTCTCACCGGCAACGCAGCAGCCAGCCACTACGCAGCAACCTCGCAGCATCTCCCAGACTCACCGTGGGACACTCACTGCGCAGCACCTTCGCAACCTCTCCCCGACTCACCGTGGGACCATTGCGAAGCCACTATCCCGACTCACTGGGATGGCTCACCGCGCAACGCACTTAGACCCGACTCACTGGGCTTACTAGCGGCACACAGTTCCGACCCAATGGAACTAGCGGCATCTCTCCACTGACACTGGCACGCTCTTCAGAAGCATCGACAGCTGACTCATCACCTTCGAGATCGACCTCCGGTCTTGGAGGGGAGTGATGTAGCGGTAGCTACATACAACTATGGCCATCTAGCGAGCGACGACGAAGTCTCAACAACAAACAATACGGCGACATCTATCGGACAAGATTCTACGGAAACAAGGTGCTGAATCGCACAAGCAGAGTTCGCACGCCGAGTTGTATATATAGAACTTCTCAAATACGTCCGTTGGATTGACAGTCCACCAGGCACGATCACCCAGCCTGGTTAGAGGATCCTTCCTCTAGTTGGAGGAACACCACAACCTTTATCCTCCACATTGGTGACCCAGACGTGATCTGAAGCAACCTTCACCGGTCAGATCAACAGCAGCTTCGTCGTCATCTTCGCTTCACCTCGCCTCACTCCGCACTTCACCCGATGGGCGGTAATCAAGTCGCCGCCAGCCAGCATCTTCGGCCAGGGACCAACCATAGGCCATGCAGACTAGCATGCCTGGTCTTCCCCGCAGCCACTCCAGCGTCTAGGCACAGCACCCTGCACCCGGTTCACGTAAGAAGAGGACATCTCTCACCGGCAACGCAGCAGCCAGCCACTACGCAGCAACCTCGCAGCATCTCCCCGACTCACCGTGGGACACTCACTGCGCAGCATCTTCGCAACCTCTCCCCGACTCACCGTGGGACCATTGCGAAGCCACTATCCCGACTCACTGGGATAGCTCACCGCGCAACGCACTTAGACCCGACTCACTGGGCTTACTAGCGGCACACAGTTCCGACCCAATGGAACTAGCGGCATCTCTCCACTGGCACTGGCACGCTCTTCAGAAGCATCGACAGCTGACTCATCACCTTCGAGATCGACCTCTGGTCTTGGAGGGGAGTGATGTAGCGGTAGCTACATACAACTATGGCCATCTAGCGAGCGACGACGAAGTCTCAACAACAAACAATACGGCGACATCTATCGGACAAGATTCTACGGAAACAAGGTGCTGAATCGCACAAGCAGAGTTCGCACGCCGAGTTGTATATATAGACCTTCTCAAATACGTCCGTTAGACTGACAGTCCACCAGGCACGATCACCCAGCCTGGTTAGAGGATCCTCCCTCTAGTTGGAGGAACACCACAACTTTCATCCTCCACAGTGTCTTAAAGCTACAACAATAATTGTTGTTTGTTTAGCAAAATTTGCTTAAACTTATTTCGGAATGTATATACAGATTTAGCCGTGTGGTTGACGGTATAGAATACAAGTGTCACCACCACCTATCTTCCCGTGGATGTCGTAAGAGGCGACTAAGGGATAACACGATGCAAATACCATCTTTGCGTAGAGACGGAAAACTCGACATCAAACCCTATACGACTGCCTCGTTGGTCTCGCGGCATAAATGTGCGCGTGGGATCGGGAGGTCCCGGGTTCGATTCCTGGGTCGGGCAGTGTTATTGGGTTTTTCTGTCACGAAATTCTCAATAGCAGCACGGAGTCTGGAAATGTGCCCGGTACGGCAATAGGCTCGTCCCTTATTACGTGGGACTAAAGTATTTCTGGCGAAAAGTGGGTGTAGAAATACACCTCTGCCTACCCCTTCGGGGATAAAAGGCGTGACGTTATGTATGTATGTATGTATACAGATTTCAGGCTTCGCAGAGGTGGCGGTAGGTTATTCCAACATTTGGTAGCCGAAAATCTAAAACCTGAAAAAAGCAGAAGACCTGTGCTTCGAAGTCACCAAAAGATGTGAAGCGCCACTTGTACTGTATTGATTGAGATCGCGAGACCACGTCAGCTTTTTAGCACCTAAACTACTGAATTCCTTAACTATCGAATTCAATAAATGGGGTGTCAATAGACTCGTAAAAATAGCCCGAATGGCATAGGCGATATAATTTGATCAAAATTGTATTATATGAAAATAATGCCTTACATTCCAAACCCAGAAAATATTTTTTTGGATTATATTTATTCCAACCTCAAAAAATTCTTTTTTTTCTTTTTTAGATAATATTTATATCTCGACGAAACAAGAAAATAGCTCATTTTCTTGTTTCGTCCTTTTTAGACCCTCTTTTTCCGTAGTCGGTTTATAGTTTTTAAACTTATTTTTATCATAAAACAAAAACAATATATTCAGGATCAAATTTAATATAAGACGCAAATAAGACGCTTCTTGTAGTGGTTAAGGTACACTTCCTCAGAAGAAAAGAATCGTTATCGGGAGGGCAATGAGGAGGCACAAAATGTTAGACTTCGTAGCTGTAGTCAGTTAAAACCGGCAAAGCTTTACTTATTCAGTTTAACTTTTTGCCACAGCCTATGCATATTTTACAATGTTATAGAACCCCAGAAAATTGTTGACTGGAGGTATTATAATTCACGTGTAGATAACCCCTTCCGACTTAATATTTTACTATCGTGATGCAATAAATACTTCGAAAATGCCCGACCCAAATATTAAATATGCATCATAAATATTTACGAAATATCACTATATTTCGTAAATATTTATGATGCATATTTCATATTTGGGTCGGGTTTTTATTGAAGCCATATTTATTCACTAATAAATATGGCTTCAATAAAAGCCGGTAATAATATTGGACAAAGTCACAAAGAGCTTGAAACGGACACGCTAATTAGTGCAGTATGTATAGAGAGATTGCAATGACGTTCATTACTAGTTTTGAGCATAGAGTAAAGAGTGCATGAATACACTGAATGCAATGAGTGCAGATTATGTTGCTTCATTAGTACGGTGTATTTGTGATTTTTATTTCGTTGTCGGTATGTGAACGAAAAATATATAAGCGAATGTTGGGTAAGCTTTTTGGATTTAATGTGTATTGAATTTCTCCATTCACTAGATTACACATATTTATTTTCTTCAATATGTCAGAGTGCGTGTGTCGATGTCATATATAAAAAAAACCAGATGAACATGTTTATTGCATTCGTGAAGATTTGGATTCTTAGCCTAGTATATGCAGAATCTGGCATCAGTTCAGTTTGCATCTTCAGTCCTTGGAGTTGTTACAAGCATGCTGTAAATGAATCTTTTAATCTATACATATAATAAAATGGTAGGAAAGTCAAAACTGTACATTGAATATTTTTTTTAAAGAATAATTGGGGTGTGATCTACTATCGATACCGAGGCCAAAAATATAGTTTTTAGAATTTTCGTCTGTTTGTCTGTTTATCTGTTTGTCCTTATATCCGGGATAAAGTAAAAAGTACTACATGGATTTACTTAAAATTTGGCACAAATATTATTAAAAAGTCGGGTCACCACATAGGCTACATATTATCACGCTATGACCTACAGGGAACGAGCAGAGAACCTTTATTTCTTCAACGCATTCTGTAACAACGTGTAATGTAACAATGCATATTTGAATGTTGTTATTATGTCAAGTATGCTATAAGCTAGCTTCACACTAAAAAATCACGCAATATAAGTAACTTAGGCTGATAAACATAATTAATTGAATATATAGAATCAAGACAATTTTAATGCAGCGCCATCTAAGAGAGTTCAAAAACATCAAGTCGAATTACATGTGTAAGCCCTTTTTGGATATAAATAATTTAAATTTGAACATGTTGGCGACGTTAATAGTTGTTTTCAAAAGTCATAGATGGAGTTGTACATTTTCTTCTTAAAAATTGTATTTTTAATTCGTTTCAGAGATGAGCAAGACTATTAGTTGAAGTTATTTAATTAATTAACTACACCATCGCCACACTAGATTGCTTACATCATTTCTGTCAGAATAAATAGTAATAGAGTTAGTACAAAATAAACATTTTGGTCACATTGGTGTAATTATTGCTTCTTAATTAATATATTTTCATGTCGCATGTAAACTTGCTTTAAATTGTCTTCCGGGATATACATATAGCACGTACCTTTGTTTGGATTAACTGTATATAAACATTAGTGAGACGTGGAACTAGCTAGATTATTTTTACTCACACACAGCCATTTATTTATTGTTACGTCTGAAGCAGTTTGGCGGATACTGGTGTTCTCTAGATACATGAGAAGCATCCTACCGTAATGCATTTACACGACCACCTAGAGAACGGCCAGCTCATATATTTTGATCCCGACAGCGTTGCTGAGCACTTGGAAAATCCGCGTCAAACAACTCTCTTGGCATTTTTCAGGCTCTGTAAAATCGATCAGTTTGGGAGGTCCCTTACGTATGACGAGATGCCTTCATATTACACGTACGACAAGCAAAAGGGTGTATTTAACCGACGTTGATGAGCAGGTGCTGTGGAAGGTTTTCCGGGAAGTTTCAAAGACACCGCATTTTGTAGAAATTATACCGTACTTTTATATTATTTGTGTAATAATGTCGAATGCTATTTTCTGCGGTTGTTACTTCACACGGTACGAGGCCCAACGTCTTTCGCCTTTCTGAGGACATTTGATGGCTTGGAGTATCCCACTTACCGCACAGCCTGCGTAGTACGTCACTTTCTCGACGATGACCAATACTGGGATGAAAACCTCGCGGAGGCGAGCGTCAGTGACAGTCCCAGCCGCATGCGTCATCTGTTTGACGTCATCTCGGTGTTTTGTTGAGTCACGAACGCGGTAGCTTTCTGGGAGAAGTATCGCCATCATCTGTCTGAAGATTTTCTACGAGCTTTGAGGCGTGTTACTAGAGACGAAGTCGAAGTAACTGATGACCGCGTGCTGAACACCTGTCTCAGTTCACTTCAAGACGTGGTCATTTCTATCAGCGGCAATCCACTGGTCAAATATTTGTTACCAGCTTCCCAATCATCACCGCATCAAGACCGTGAAAATTGGGAGTATAACGCTGAGACAATTTGAAATGACCACCTTACGAATTTTACGACACCGTCCTTGAAAGCGTTGGGCAAAGCCAGGCTAAAATGTTTTTCTTGGATGCTCCTGGTGGAACAGGAAAAACATTTGTTACTACTGGCATACTTGCAGAGGTCAGAATGCAAGGCAAAATTGTCATTACTGTAGCGTCGCCGGCAATCGCTGCCACACTGCTTCTGGGTGGCAAGACAGCACATACCATGTTTAAATTTCCCATCGATTTAGAGAGCGCCGTAACACCCGTTTGTGGTGTGTCACGTAACAGTGATAAGGGACACGTGCTCAAGGATTGCTCTCTGATCGTGTGGGATGAGCGTACGATGGCCAATAGGATGGCAGTTCAGGCCATGGACAGAACCCTGCAGGATATCCGCAGGGACGAGCATTTAATGGGTGGTCAAAATTCTGTTCAGTGACGATTCCCGACAAACGCTTCCCGTGGTGACGCGGGGATCGAGGGCTGACGAGGTGAGTCATCATCATCATCATCATCAGCCTTTAACAGTCCACTGCTGGACTAGGCCTCTCCTTTGAAAGGAGGAATTGGCCTACTATACCACGCTGGCCAAACGGGTTGGTATAGGGTTTGTATCAAGTTTTCCTTCTCTTACAGTGCTGTTCTTGCTCCCTCTGTCGGCTCTTACGACACCCATGGGATGATATGGGGTGGTGACATTCCGTATTCTTAATCCATCACCACACGGACAAGGTGAGTGCTTCGTTGAAATTATCTTTGTTGTGGTCACGAGTTCGTATGCTGCGCTTGACCATTAATATGAGAGCTCAGCTTGGCGTCAATGCACGTGCTCAAAAATTCTAAGATGTCTTTCTAAGTCTTGGTGAAGACACTCTACCAGAGGAGAGAGGTGGACAGGTGGTGTTTCCAGAGTCTTTCAATAGAGTTGTATCCAGCTTAGAATTAGGTATACAGCTGTATACCGTAATAGCAGAATTCGTGAGTGTGTGAGTGGCCTACTTTGACGCCCAAAAATGATCAGGCTGAAGCAATTAACGAATGCATTCTCTCGGAAATTGAGAGGAATGAAGTGGTCTACACCTCTATAAACACTGTCGTCGAGCAAGAAAACGCCATACATTATCCCGTAGAATTTCTGAACTCCCAGTCAGCAAGTGAACTTCCAGCGCATAGCATCAAGCTGAAAGTCGGTGTCCCGATTATGCTTCTTCGGAACCTATCTCCTCCGAAGTTGTGTAACGTGACCCGCCTGAAAGTCATCTCGCTCCACAGACACACCATTTAGGAAATTCTTACGGGTTGTGGCGTCAGCGAGGCAGTATTTATACCACGCATTCCTCCCATACCTCATAATTCAAGCGCATACAGTTCCCCGTGAGTGTTTGCTTCGCGATGACCATCAATAAGTCGCAGAGGCAGACATTGAGGGCAGCGGGTGTCCTGTATGTCGCTTGCTCCTGCGTCACCAGTCCTGACTCTCTTTACATTTTGGCCGCGGAGAGCCAAACCACTAATGTTGTATATCGAGAAGTCCTATAAGTATGTATTTTACCCTGTTATGTATTCCTTATTTTCTCCATCTGCTTCAGTCACAACTTATGACTTAATTCAGCAGAATCGCCATAAAGTCATTTATTCAAAGCAGGCTGAAAATCAGCACTTTTGAAGGTCAATTTTACAAAAGACAGTCTCCCTCTGTTACTACACTTTCTGCAGGTATGAAATATAAAGAAGAAACGGGTAAATGAATGTTATTTTAAAAGGTATATCTTCTCATATATTCACGCCTTTTATCCCCGAAGGGGTAGGCAGAGGTGTATTACACACCCACACTTCGCCAGATATGTTTCGGTCCCAATGTAATAGGGGGCGAGCCTATTGCCGTCTACGGGGCACATTGTTAAGCGAGCGATAATTAATTAATATTTTTTAATACACACATAACTTCGAAAAGTCAAAGGTGTGTGCCAGGGGTAGCTGGGGATCGAACCCAAGACCATCGTCTCGGCAGTCCGTGTCATACACCACTGGGCTATCGCCGCCGCGTATTTTTTAAAAGGTATAATCGTAGGTATTTATTTAATAGGTAGGTGCTGCATAGCGTTCACGCAGACGACGTCGCGGGCAGCAGCTAGTATTTTAATAAACCAAATCTGTTAAAGGCACTTAAGTATTGCTCAGTATAGTTGTATAATTGTTAATTAACTTTACTGCCAATACTACACAAGGCCAATTCTAAAATACAGTTTGTTTTGCTTAGATTTTGCCTGAGTAAGTATCTCAACCGTTATCGATACACTGCGTTAAGTTTAGATATTGTAATATGAGAAAATATTGGCACACTCCGGACAGAGTTCGTATCTAGCAATGTTCATAAACTTCACCACAATATAGTACATCATAATTGTACTGAGACCTGCTAAAATAAACTCTATCGTGTATCAATTTCGGGCAACGTAATTTATCAAATTGACAATTCATGTCAATGCAATTCAATTCAGTTTATTTGCGTAAAATGCGCCGTAAAATTTAATTTACAATTTATCTAACTATGATATCGAAGATTGATAATGTTGGCGTACATATTCTTTTTCTTTTTTATTAAACAACCGCACCAGGACAAAATCCTGTGTCGCGGGGGACTTTTACAAACATACAACTAACGGACACAATGAACACCCAGACTCGAAACAACAATTTATGAATCACACAAAGTGTTGTCTCGTGTGGGGATCGAACCCACAACACTCAGCGCAATGTCAAGCGGCGAGGCGGCCGCTTAAACCACTACACCAACCGTGCAGTTCTTATTCGGATCAATACATTGCTTCCAAGTACTGATTTTATGTTGACACCTCTCGGAACAGCTACATCGAATATTAATAGACAAGTTAGCGACAATATCTCTAGTTAAGGGACCTAAGGGACTTCAATTTTGAACGCAATTTATAAGGGCTGACTCGAAGTATCCTGCTCGCAAAATGCCGTCATTAGACTATAAAATGTCCAATTCTGAAATGTCCTTAGTCACCAAATTGTACCTTTTTCCCCCTTTCTTTTTTTTAAAGACGACTCACGCATTCGTAGAAATACTTGTTTGTGAAGTATCTTATAAACATCATACCAACGGACTAAAAGTACACCGTTGTGGATCATACACTAAAAAAGCGACCATGTAACTACTACGCCATACATGTAGTCAAAAGTATCCATCATTCCTCACGGTAGAAAGTCTGAATGTAAATATTTTAGTCGGTACAGAATTAAGACTACCTACTAATAAAATACAATAGACTAGGTTTGTGTTATCTTCACAGGTAGCCTTAGAGTATCATGCTTTGAGCCTTTGCCTCCGTCAGCAAATAAAGACTGCCAGGCGTACATATTTGCTCACTGTGAGTCTTGATCGCTGCAAACTTAAGCGTAAACTTCAGTCGGTGTCCCAAACAGGCAAATAAAACGCTGGTGGAAACTTGTACGATAATAAAACTACCCGCTGTAGGTGCCTTTAGCACAAACAGTGGCTTGTTTCATACAATACCTATAGGAAGCTACGTAGTTTAGTGCCTCGGTCACAGTTGAATAACTTTATTCAACTACTAATGGCGATTCTTTATGACCGAGCGTTTCTATAGAAGTGAAGAATGCTTTAAAACTAAATGGAACGTTGGCGTCAGGGTTCGACTGGCTATCTTACACTTTCAAATAATAACATAATAGCACAGATTTTACTACGCTAGTAGTACCTAATAGAAAGTGAAGATATTTTTTTATAAATAATGTGTTATGTACAACTATTGTTGGTGGATGCTATTATAATTATAGGTTTCAAGAAATATTGTTAATGTCAAAGCAGAAATTACATTATTTTTGTACGCGTTTCTAAATTGTACATTTTAAGCATAGGCTTCTGCATTACGATGCAATTAATTAGACTTAGTCTGTCAACCTGCACTTAGTCCAGCGTGGTGGACTGGACTATGGCCTCAACCTATTTATAATCAGAAGAGTCCTGAGACCAGCAGTGAGACAATTAGACTCACTTAATTTATTTACCTATACACATTCGTCGATAGGAAAGTAATTGTTTCTTTTTTCTCAAAATATCATCAAATGCTTTTAATTGCAATCAAGTAGAGGCATTCATTTTTCAGGCTCGTTGGCGAGGCAGGAGTCGTTGAGTCCGTTTCTAAAACTTTATTATTATTAAACACGTATGTAGTGTTTCTATGTAGTAAAACAGACATACAAGACGCATCTTCAAACAAACGCATTCATACATATGACTTTGAAGACTATAACCAAGTAATGGTTTTATAACATAGCAAAAGGCTCTGCGTGTATGCAAAGCAGGCATAACATTACAGCGTCACGTCCACGACTGACTCGAGGTACAATTAATGTGTACCCTAGGTTATGAGTGCTGTGAATGCTTATCTCTACGCAAAGTTGTAAAAGTCGATTGGGGTAAAGTTTTACTGTAACGCACGAGGAATAGACATGAGGGAGTATGTAGTTTTGTTTAACTCGCGTGTTTTAGGTTGGAGTTGTAAAGCCTAATGTAGGTACTTATGTGAATATTATTCTGCCTAACAGTAGTACAGATGCACTAGGTATTTTGTACGTTTAGGGCGGGTTACGTAGGCGATTTTGCAGGTGCAGTCATATATACGTGACTCTCTTGTTCAAGATGATAATGTGGGTTACGGCGAAAAACAGATGGAAACATCTTATACAATACTTTGTTAAAATATTCTTTGTCTTCGAATTAACATGCGGTTGCCTGCGCTTTTTAAATTCATCTGAATAGAAATTGAATCAAAATAATCATATCTAATAAAAATATAGTAAGAATTCTATATTACTAGTTCAAACAAATTACTAATTATTACGTACAATTTAAGAAGCTTCACACTAACTTTGTATCTACTTAGTACAAATATAAAGTCTCAATTTGGTTTCACAGCTTTTGTAACTTAAAAAAATAAGTAGATGTAACATAACTTGAATTGTAACTACACCGCATAAATAAGGAAACACGGAAAGCTACACATGCATACACATACGTATACGTATGTACATGTCATTTCAATACGGGCGCGAGAGAGCCGCGGGCTAATGTAACATAAAGCGAACTCCAAATTGTATCATTTTGACGCTCTCAGATTTATCTCTTCAGCAAGGATCGTGTTTATCTAAATCAGAAACACGCTTTAAACAAAAGGAGCTTTATGATCTTAAGCCGATTCTTAGGTCAAATAAGTATACTTAAAATATAATTCTAAGGCCACCATTTGGTTTTTTCAATGACTAGTTACGTTAGTTTGATACACATAAAAAAATGTCAAACGCATGTGTCAGCTGAAGGTAGTTCTATTCTTCTTTGTAAACTATGCCAAAATTCTATATTTTTGTCCGAATATCATAGGATATTATATATTTTCTATGTATAATATGTATGTATTTACAAAAAAGAAGTATATCGACGGTCCCTACGTATATAAAGACATGTCGAAAATGGCATATTTTTTTATTGCATCATTGGCTTTAGATTATCTATGCGCACATACTGATATACGATTTTTTTTAAACTTTATTCATTTACCTTGTTTTACAAGTCGTAGAAGAGAACAAGTATTATAAATAAAACGAATAAGTGTCGTAGATACGGACATCTGTTACATATATTTTTGTACGGTGTTTTAAAATGCGTGCCACTCGGTGCGAATGCGGTCTTGTATAGGGGGTTGGTATAGGGTTTGTATCAAGTTTCCTTCTCTTACAGTACTGTTCTCTGCATAATATGCTCCCTCTGTCGTCTCTTACGACACCCCTGGGATGATATGGGGTGGTGACATTCCGAATTCTTAATCCGTCACCACACGGACAGCGTATAAAACGGTATAATACACATGACTGACATACTTTTATTTTATTATCGGCGTAGAAACGGTCATCTTTCAGTTTTTTCAAGAAAACGTAAAAAAAAAATTGTGTAAATAGCATTATTAATCTCTTAAAACTGTTAAAATATTGTAGAAAGAAAATATTTATTATTGGTCATAGAACTATTTCTAGAGCGTGTTGAACACAAATTGCGCTCTCCTGTAAACCTCGATTTTTGACTTGACCTTATGTACGTAGGAACCGTCGATATATATGTATGTTTATCCATTATCTAGTACCCATAGTACAAGCTCTGCGTAGTTTGGGACTAGAAGGTGTTGTGTGAATGTGGTAGAATATTATTATTATTAGGTATTATTAAATATTTTTATACTTATCGAAACGGTTGGTCACCGCGAAGGTCGAGCGCACTTATATAAGATTTACTTTACTACTAAAGTTTGTATCGGACAAGTCCAATGACCTTAACTCAACAACTTAACACTTATTTTCTCACGACTTTTGCTAAAGTAAATTTTAAGAGGGAGCATTGAACATTAAAGACGCCAAAAGAGCGCTCACTTAGGCGGTCCATTCAAAATTGCCACGTAAGCAACTATACTTAAAACCTAGCAACATATAAATATGTATATCTACCAAGTAAGGAAATAATTATATGTATTGTATGAGGCTCAGAGAGTGCATACATCTACCCCCCCAGTTGGCGGACTGATTGCATCCATTCAGCATTGCACTGGGCCGCTGTTACGTTAATCTCATATAATCCTCGCTTTTTGACAGTAACTAGAATGTTTGTGGGTGATTCAATATCTTAAATTTTTGCTTTTATAAATGATATCTAACTAGATTGTAATTGGGTTTTTCTGAACTTTTCCAAAGATTTCGAAAACTTTGGTGCCTCAGTGCCCTGTATGGCTCTGAGATAGTAATTACGTATGACTGGAAACGGACGGGCTACTACGCCGAGGGTCTCGGGTCCGAATCCACGGCGCGGTACAATGACTTTTCGAAGTTACGTGCGTGTTAAATTGTTAGTTATTGCTTGCTTAACGGTGAAGGAAAATATCGTCAGGAAACTAGCATGAGAGTTCTCCATAATGTTCCCGCAAGACATGTGAAGTCTGCCAACACGCACTTGGCCAGCGTGAAGGATTTTGGCCATACCCTTCTTATGTTGAGAAGAGGCCTGTGCTCAGCAGGGGTGATGATGAGACCTCGCCTGTGGCTCCACCCACGACGGACCATTTTACACTTTTAGGGTGAGTATTTCCAAAAATCCTCTCTTTGTGCACCCTTCCTCTCCCTAAGGAACATATATACTTGCTCTTGTTGCAAGGCTTCCTCACATTCTGTACTCTAACTCTCGCTTTCCAAGAATTCCAAGTTCCCCAAAACTTTGCTCACTCAATACGTGAGACCTAAAAATTCCTGGCGAAATGTGGGTGTAATATTACTCCTCTGCCTATCCTTTCGGGGATACAGGCGTGAATCTATAATAAGATGGCATAAATATTACAGAACGTTGAAACGTAGTGTTCGCACATTTATTTTTTTGTAGAGCGTCGTGATCCAACCCGGAAGGATATTACGCCTGGCTTAGTCGCTGAAGTTTATTTGTTTTATTTGGTAATCATGAAATACATGAGAAGACTTGAAATGCCCATTTTAACAGCATTTAGTGACAGAAGTTTTATTCTGATAACCGTATCTAACATTACTCAAAATAAATATTGATATTACTATAACATTGAAATGAAATTATAGCATAACACTGCACTAATATCAAACAGGCTTTATATCTCTTAAGTATAATTAGCATGTTTGAATTATTATCATTTGAAATACATTGACATGAATACAAACGTCGTGTAACAAATAAATTATAATGATAATTTATCTAAATGTCGGCAATAAAATGTTCAATAGAACTACGCAACGCATACATTGCACAATTCTATTCAATTTAATTGAAACTGTATTGCCAATGATAACCTTGAGCAATGAATTGTTATTTTAAACATGCTGAAGACTTAATTATATTAATTTGTAGTAACTATTCAATGTTAAATTATATAATATTAAAATAATATTTGTATAAATAGAGTTTGAATACCGACAATGAGCCTACTACAGAATTTTGTACAAAACATATTTTCAACGTAGCTATAGAAAAGTGAGTTGCGTGAAGAGAATCGCGGTGATTGCTCATTAGTAGTACAATAGATGGAACCACAATAGCTCTCTAAGTATACATAAGTACGCCTTATAAATGAACCCCTTTTGGAGCAAGCCAGTGGACGCTTTTAGTGCCCGACAATACTGGCGAATTAAAGGACGCTACAAGATGCAACGGTTAAATATAACGGAAATTAGAACAATTTTGGGGTTATATTATGCTGTTTTATGGTCAAATTTTGTCTTCACCTTGGAACACTGTCTGACTTTTACTTGAGTAGGCACCTCCGAAATATCTTCATTTATTTGATATTATTTTTAAATAAAGACTTTTTCCAAGATTAAGAAATACTGGTCTTTTTTAATTATTTTTAAGAAAAAGGTAATTTATTGCAATTTGTAATTTTTGCTTTAAATAAATAGAGGACGATGCCTTACATAAATTTGGCATCAGTAGGTATATTACAATAACGTTTACTAACAGCTAAGGCATGGACTAAGCTTAGGACTATATAGTAATTGTTTTGAAATAGCCCCATTGAGGTTTGTAAGAAGACATTTTCGGCTTCAGTAGATATATTTATTAACCGCAATAGTGTCTTGTAGCGACAATTAAATTAGTTCATTAGACTTAATAGTATGAACATCTATATCATTATTATAAAGCTGGCGTATTATTTCAGGTATAACAGGTTCGATTTTAATGTTTCATTTTGGGATGGATAGCCCATTTATCGAGGCAGACTATATTACATCACGTTATGAACCAAAATCGACAACTGTAGCCCAAAATAATTTGGGTTCCGCTAATCAAATATATTTAGATGCAGAATATTTACTGCCTCCGTGGTCCAGTGGATAGCGTATGCGACTGCTGATCGGAGGTTCCGGGTTCGATTCCCGGGTCGGGCAAAAGTGTTACTGGGTTTTTCCGAATTTTCAGTAGCAGCACGGAGTCTGGTGATGTGCCCGGTAACGGCAATAGGCTCGCCCCCTATTACGTAAGACCTAAAAAATCTTGGTGAAATGTGGGTGTAATACCTACCTATTACGCCTCTGCCTACCCCTTCGGAGATACAGGCGTGAGTCTTTATAAAAAAAAATCGAACAACCAAATATTTTCCTTTTTTTTTAACATAGTTTAGAGTTTTTTTAATTAAATTTAGAAGTATACATTAAATAAAGATAATTTTATAATCTACATGAAGCTTAATCTAATCTTAATGTCTAAGTAGAATATGTACAAAAAAAACGTAAAAAGAGATTAAAAATTGAAAATATTTACACGGTTTAGGCGTCGTAAAATGCCTCCGCATCAATGTCATCGGGTAACGTGCCCAGAAGGCTGGCAGCATTGCCACGCTGGATAGCAATGCTGATTTTCTGACCAAAGAATAAACCAGCCTTCTGGTCACGTGAGACGTCGATTAAACGTTTCGAAATTTCCCGGAACAGTGAACGAGCGCTCGGACCCCATGAGCCTAGCGTTTCCACCCCAAACGGCTCAAACACGTAATTACTTACTAAATTACTGTATTTGCGCCGTTTGAGGGTTTCCGCAGTTGCAGCAGCAGCGCCAGCATGGCCTTCCGTGCTTGGAATATGTGATGGCGCGAGGGTGTCTACGCAGGTTGCGTCCCACACCAAAGGCCTACCCATTGTCCAAGGCAACAATGACATACCATCAGGTCTCTTACCGTCGTCGCGTACCAAACCATTTGGTTCAAGTACAGCTGGTACGCCAGACGCGACAAGAGCACGACGAATTATGTCATTCAGATGTGCGTGACGGGGAATTCTACCAGCGCTTCTGCTGCAAGATAGCCCATGGTGTCCGAGGCTAT
Source organism: Euclidia mi (assembly GCA_944739405.2). NCBI lineage: Eukaryota > Metazoa > Arthropoda > Insecta > Lepidoptera > Erebidae > Euclidia > Euclidia mi. The sequence goes on along the minus strand of OX123197.2, from coordinate 40,920,042 downwards.
CGACGTCTTCTCCACAATGACATCGATGCGGAGAAACACACGGAGCACCTAAACGAAGACAAGTGGCGATACGGAACGTCTCATCGTCCAACATGGTTCCCGTGTTGGACGATGGTAGTGCCTGACGCCACAGACCCGATTCCCACTCTCCCACAGCTAGCAAGCGAGCACGCTCTGCAACATTAAAAGTTGTATCTAAAAGACTTTTCCTTACAATGTCACAAAGCGGCGCGTCCCACTGTCTTTGGAGAATAGGTTGGTAGGCAAATCAGCGCTTGGACATGCCATTTTCCAGGCGTTTACAGCTTCGGTTTTGCACAGCACTTCTGAGTTAACTAGTGTAGGTGATAAAATTTTCCTAGTTAACTCTTCCGTGCTGTGAACCGAAGATAGAAACGCCGGTAAACTGACACTAGAAATTTTGCGTACACCGAGCCCACCCAGACGTATAGGCAATGACGCTTGTAGCCAGGCTCGGTCGTCCAAGTCCACATTTAATATTCTCTTTAAAGTACTTGGGATAATTTTGTCGACTTGTTCTAAAAGTGCATATTTTTTCCAAAGTTGGGAAGATCTTAAGGCATGTGTGAATTTTGGGACGAAAAGACAATATCGAATAATAGTATAGGCCGAGTGAATATTAATTTTGAATAGGCGATCTGAAACTTCACAGAAATTTTGTATATTTTCCTTTAAGAAAGAATCGAAACATTCTTCGAATACTGGAGAACCTAGGAGGCGAAGAGATGTCTTATCAATAATTTTGATGTTTGATGCCAAATTATTAAATTTAGATAGTATCGAAAGTCTTTTTGTAGAGTCTGTTGTATTTATAAACAGCTCACATTTACTAGAATTTAGTTCCAAGCCAATAGATGCAAATTTGTTTTTAAGAAGAGCTAAATCTTGTAATACAATATCTGGATCCCCTCCTAGGGTCCCGTCATCTAAAAACCATACATTAAATTTAGAATTTACTTGCCGAATAATGGGGTGTATTGCTAAACTAAAAATGACTGGTCCAAGAGGGTCACCTTGTTGACACCCAACTGCTGATTCCAAAAGCTTATATTATATTATATAATAATTTTGTGGGGTACCTGTAACATTGCCAAAGAAATTTAAAAATTTTAGGAGTTTCTAATTTTGCTTGTGCCAACAAAGTGTCCCTATTCACTGAATTGAAGGCGTTTTTCAAGTCAACCTTCAAAATGACCTCTCCATCACCACTTACAAGGTACGTAGAAAGGGCATGTATAGCAGCCTCGCAACCCAATGAAAAAAAAAATAAAAAAAATTATATATATTTTCTGAATTTATTCTATTTGTCTCTTCTAGTGTCAATACTTGGTTAATTTTTCAATTGTACCTACTCTGAATCGCGTGTTCACCATTCTCTACGCGGCTAGATAGTGTGTGCGCCGAGCGTTTAATTGTTAAATATAGGTGCAAAAGCAGCAAATGGTTCAGGATTTTATTGCTATGAATGAAAAACAATCAATTTATATTTTGTATTGTTAGAGCGCAGAGTTAGTATAGTAGTGTTAAAGTGCACAATAAATTTAAACCCTATTCTTAGCACTTAAATACACACGTGTAGATAATGTCTACTACTAATGTAATTTAATAGTTAGTAGTGGTCATGGATAGATGTTAATCTAATTATATCTTTAATTTACCCTACCAAAATACCTGATAAACTTGTACGCTTGCGTACCCACGCAAGCGTACAAGTTTATCGTATACCCATACGCAATAGTTAGAGTATAAGCGTCAGGTGTGTACAACAAAAATTATGAAAATGAGGTAAATCAGATACATTGCAATTGAAGGCAAACGGGCCAGAAAAACTAGTGACAAGATATCTTTGTAATAATTGTAACATTGATTTAATAAATTCGTAGCGCACAGATGTGTACCCTACTCTACAGTTAGGGACACATCTGCGCATTCATCTACATGTATGGGGAGGGGAGTGGGGAGTGACGTCGCGGTCGTTGGTATAGCTACTGTGCTCTGTGATATAAAGTGTTCTATAAATCTAAAACTGTTAAGTGGAGGACTAAATCTGTGAGTCAGCTGTGGACAGTGACATAAATATAAACATACAGTGTTTTCTACAACTATAATCCCGTGGATTCATTACAAACTTAAAATAAAACTTACGAACTATAAAAGACACTAAAAGTACCCCTCAGTCATGAAATGTTGAGGTGATAACAACATCCAGACATTTTGGAAGTGACCTGTTAAAACCAGTGTTTAAGGCGGTTGCAGCGCCTGAAATTTTCATAACTCGCGCGCCTGCAGAGCCTTCGTGGGTTGCAATAAAACCTTATTTGTTTACGTTTGAATACAATTCTATCTCTGTGCGCTCACAATTACTATCAGCTCACATATTTAATGCAATCCATCGAGGCACACTATCGACCGCAGCCAGTTATCGCTCTGCGTACTTTCACTCCGACGCACTAGGTGGCGCGCAAACTATTGTAGTACATCTGCTAGCACTGCTACATTATTTATCATGGCTAAGTGCACTCTGTGTGGCAAGTATATGTCTGCACCAAGTTGTGCCCGCTGCACTAAATGTGCAGGCACCTACCATCGCACTTGCGTTGGCCTTCAATCGTCCTCGGAAGTTCCTGCAGGCTGGATGTGCTCGGGGTGTTAGGGGAAGACACCTACCAAGCTCAACGCAACTGAGATTGACGAGCATTTTTCTAGTCCTAATAACGACTCACGTGCTGAACTTTCCCCAACTAGTTTACACTAAGATCTGGCCTGGCCTGCCTGGCCTGGCCTGCCTGGCCTGGCCTGGGGAATTCTTGCCATGAAAGAGTAGACCAGGTAGAGGAGAGACTTTCAAACTGGATAAGCGATTTGAGCAGGAGGGACCTGTGACCAACCAGAATCTGGAGCATACTGTCGCCGAACTTAAGTCACAGCTGAATGAACGCGACCAAGAAATGATGCTATGTGACATCATCATATCTGGGGTGCCCGAAGAGAAAGAAGAGAACCCAAACCATCTTTTCAATCTGATCGCTGTAAAGCTAGGCGTCACGGTCGACGCATGTGACCTCATTAATGCAGAGAGAATGGGCTCAGTACATCGCAATCGTACTGAGAGCACTAACAATACACTGCCGCAGCAATCGCGCAAGATCAACGTACGTCTGGCACAGCGCTCAGTGCGCGATCAACTGCTGCGTGCCGCACGAGTACGGCGCGGCTTCACTACTGCAGACCTTGGGCTGCAGGGATGGCCACAGAAGATCTACGTGAACGAACGCCTAACTCTTACCAATGAGAAGCTCTTTGCTCTTTGAAGCTCGTCTGCAATACAAATACGTCTGGACCAAGGAGGGGCGTATTTACGTTAAAAGGGAGGACGGTATACCCGCGCAACGTATTCGCTCTGACGCTGATATACAGCGAATTTTTGGAGCACACATTGTTTAGATTTTTTAAGTTTTATGCATTCAACTTTCGCTGTCTTTTTGCAAACCTATATGATACCTCTAAATGTCTATGGTTTATTCCTACGTTACTTCCTGAATAGTTTATGTTACTTAATGTTGTGGGGATATATCGCGGCATCTCTGATTTTCGGTTGGCCCCTTGCAGGTGATAGAATGCTATATTATTATACTTACATAACTCATAAAAACATGTATCTATGTATAAATCTTGATTACCTGACAGGTAATTCTAGTTTGTATTTTTATTATAATATGTGTACTTTAATATTATCTATATTATTTACGTTTATAATATATTTTATAATATATCTCGGCGTTAACATTACAATATCATTTGGCTATCATTATTTGATACCTATTCTGATGAATCTATATTTTCATATTTTCCTAATGACTAATAGACTTTTAAAAATTGGTTTGCTCAATGCTGGTTCCCTAGGCACTAATCACGAGGAATTTGCAGTCACAATGGAACGCCATAATGCTGACATCATGGCCATAAATGAGACCTGGCTGAGAGAAGGCGAGGACGAGCGTGCGCCAGTATTACCGGGCTACCGATTGCGACACGTACCGCGCCATACGAGCGTGCCCGGCGGGCGAGGCGGTGGCGTTGGTTTCTACATCAAAAGGGGCATAAACGTGCGTACTCAATCACATCCCGTTGACTCACAGGAAAGTTTAACTGAGCAGATGTGGCTTGTGCTTAGTGCCAATGGCTCCAAACTTGCCGTTGAAACAGCATACCGGCCCCCATGGCAAGATGTTGATTCTTTCTTGGATGCCTTGACGAGCTCAATTAACTCTCTATCCTTTTGCAAGCACATTATCTTGGCAGGAGATTTTAACGTTAATTATTTGAATCAAAGACATCACAATACAGAAAAGCTAGTCGACTTCCTAAAATGTCTAAATTTATCACAGAAAGTCTTCACTCCTACCCATTTTACAGACAACAGTCAGACTCTAATAGACTTAGTATGTACAGATGCTAAAGTAAATAATATTGTAGTTGATCCAGTTTGTGCACTCGGTGGTCATACATTCATCTCGGCTACCTTTCTACTAAAAAGGGACAAGATCCCATCTTTAACTTTAAGAAAGAGAAACCTTGGCGACATTTCTTTAGATAAACTAAATGACTGCCTTAACTCTGTATATTGGGAACTACCTAATATATCATCGCAGGATGTAAATAGCATTGTTGCATACCTGACTGCCAACCTAGTTGATATTTTGAATAACCTGGCTCCCACTAAAGTTCATTCTGTCAAAGACAGGTTATATCCTTGGGTTACTGAAAATATAAAACTAATGATGACCTTACGTAACCAAGCTCGTTCACAATATCTTAAGAATAAGTCAGACAGTAAACACGTTTATTACAAATATTTAAAACAACTCGTAAATAAGTCAATATTTAACGAGAAAACAGCCTACTTTACACAAAACATTAATAATAACATAAAACACCCTAAAAGGTTATGGAAAAATTTGAAAAATACCGTTTTGCCATTTAAAAAGGTTGCGGACTTACCCTTACATTTTAACGATCCCAATAAACTAAATGCACATTTCTTAAACATTCCCAGTAATAATATTATGCAAATATCTTATTTAACTTTTTATGAATTCAATAGGTTTAGTGAAAATATATTCTCATTGAGTGTGGTCGACGCGTGTGATCTCCTAAAGATTATTCCCATATTAAAATCTAATGCTGAGGGCTTTGATCAGATCACATTAGATATGTTCCTACTGAGTCTACCTCAAACCTTAGATATTGTTACTTCCATTATAAATACATCCATAACAACATCCGCATTTCCTGCCCTCTGGAAAGTAGCTATTGTCCGTCCCATCCCCAAAATAAGTAATCCAATGGAAATGAAAGATTTAAGACCTATCAGCATATTGCCGTTTCTCTCTAAAATACTGGAAAAGCTAGTAAACATTCAACTAACAAATTATTTAGAAAACAGTAAAATTCTACCTGAGACTGAATCCGGTTTTAGGAGAGGACGCAGCACTGCCACGGCTTTGCTGGGCGTGACGGACAATGTTTTGTCTGCTCAGGTTGAAGGTATGTGCACTTTGTTGGTGCTGTTGGACTATTCCAGGGCCTTTGATGGCATCAATATATCGTTGATGGTTTCGACCCCAACACGATTAAATGATTCAACAGTTACCTGAGTCATCGTGCTCAACTCGTAGAGATCAAGGACGCAAAGAGCAACTATAGTTCATCAACTATTGCGGCTGTGGAAAAGGGTGTTCCACAGGGCTCAATATTGAGCCCTTCTCTGTTCAGTTTATACAGCGCGGACATAACTAAAGCTATACAAAATTGTAGGTACCATATATACGCCGATGACATCCAGATATACATCTCTTTTTTGCCACAGGATTATGCTAAAGCAGTCTACATGAAGATCTCACAAGAGTAGTGGAATGGTCAAATCACAACGAGCTTATGTTAAATCCTAGTAAAACTAAATACATGCTCCTAGGTACTAATAATCAATTAGATAAGCTGCAGCAGTTTCCAGGCATACAAGTGAAGGTTATGGGTGAAAATATAGAACGTGTTACTGAGGCACGTAATTTGGGTGTAGTGATGGATGAGGGCTTAAGGTTCGAAACTCATGTCTCTAACTGTGTTCAGAACTGTTTCTACCGTTTGAGAATCCTATATAAGTTACGTCCATTTCTGAGCGAAGAGATAAGGGTAAAGCTAGTCGAATCAATAGTTCTGTCTAAGCTAAATTACGCTGATACTGTTTTCGGCCCCCGACTGTTGACACGTACTGAAAAACTTTTGCAAAGAGTTCAGAACGCTTGTGCTAGGTTTTGTTTTTCCATCCCACCTCGGTGTCACGTTACCCCATTTTTAAACAAACACCAAATGTTAAAAATTAAATTACGACGCAAACTACACCTTGCGTCTCTTCTTTTTGGCGTAATCATGAACAAATGTCCTATGTACTTGTACTCAATATTAGCATGGGTTAACAGCCACCGGGAGCGTGAAGGTCGAAGATGTGCACAGCAACTGGCTATCCCCCACACATCAGTCTGCAGCATTTCGAGCATAACATACCACCGCCATTCAGGGACCTCAAAAATGTTGTGAATTTTAAGCATAAGCTAAAGTATTATCTTTTCTCAGCACAAATAAAAAACGAATTAGTGAATATTAATTTATTAATTATTTAAATAAAAACAACACAATATTTATAAGTATATTACTAATCAATACGATATTTTTTTGTTTTTTTTTATAATCAATTAGCCTACCCATGGACACTGGAGGAATTAAGCTGATTTTCCACCAGAGTGGCGAGACGAAGCAAGGCGAGGAGAGAATTGAAATTTGTATGGCAAATTTTCAATTCTCTCCCAGCGCATCTTTGGTGGAAACAGTGTGGAGTGGCGAGAATATGCGAGGCGTGAATTGAAATATTTGTTTGTGTAAAAATGAACCGTATTGCTTCCGACATAGAGTATAAATTAACTTTGCAACAGAAACACGCTTCTCGCGATATAAATTGCGTGTGTATTGCAAAACGAACTCAAACAGCACTGTACCTGTAATTATCTTTATCTAATGAAGTCTACGGGCAGCGCGGCGGTCACGCGCGAGCTCGCGATGGCAATTTTTAGTGGAAAAGGGTCAGTGCGATTTCCATTCTCTTATCGCCTAGTCTCGTCTCGCCACTCTGGTGGAAAATCAGCTTTAAACCATGGGAAAATTTTCATCATTGGATCGAAACCATGTATGGATGGAAATAGTCTAGGGAGTTTAATATTGAGTTTTTCTGCCGAGACAGTTCGTTATGCAAAATATCATAGTTTGACGCCATATTACAATAATATAATATATCGATGCCTTCCGGCCAAAAGGGGGTAAGCGACATTTTTTGCGAAATCGACTTATATATATGGTTAGAATCAGCGTTTTTTTCTGCGTCTAATGGTCTAAGTTTCGTGGCTCTAGGACAAACTTTTTGTCGCTTAGGCGGTAAAGGAATTGAGGTTCTAACAGTAAGTTTTTCGTCATAAACGACAGTTATTTTTGGTGTATTTTGTATTATGGTGGTTGGATAAAAATAATATTTCAAAACTGTGATATAAGCAATTTTGGCTTTGATTATTTTTTTCTTTACTTGAACGTTAAGTAGTTTGGGCTGTAAATATTTTTTTGTAAAAAATACATTAATCAAATTTTACTGGAATCTTTGTGTTCCAAACTTTCGGTTAGGATATTAGGGCAGTTTCTTTGGACAAAATATATGTCATTTATCACATTTAGGTCTCATTTCCGTGAGTTTATTTGGCGCTTATTTTTATTTTCCCTAGTCACCAAATCAATCATCGAAGGCGCTTAGGATAAATCATCCAAACTAATGTCACCTTACATTGTCGCTTACCCTTTTATTCCCTCCCAAAAAAAAATATCTGGTATGGTGGTTAGATAATAAGGTAAATCAAAGGTTTGGCGGTTAGCTTACAGAAGAATGACAAAAAGCGTCGGTTATCACACTCTTTCGTTCGAACAAATTGTCGTTAGCGTTTCACAGCGAACATTCACCGCGGCGTAAGCACCTCCGTGCTTGCGAGTCAGTTTGGCGCGAAGGTTTTCGAAGAAAATAAAACAGTAAGATTCTTTTAATAGACTTTTATATTCATCTATAATTCTGTATTCTAATTAGTTATTTTAAGTTTTAAGGGTAAGAATCATTAGGTCATTATCGCACGAGATTGATGTGTGACGTCACATCATTATTTTGCTATCTTGTTCAGACAATACTGAATGGTTAAATAAGTACCTACAGAGTTTTTGTTGGCTGGCCTGGCTTACGATCATAATCAAGGGTGCGAATCCCACTTTGGGCCAGCAAGGAATAATTGGATTTTTTTATGAATTCTCAGTAACAGTCAAGAGTTAATCCTGCGACTGATATGACTCTGTTGTGTCAAATTGCCTATGGGACAATGCGAGTGAGAGAATAAAAACTGCACGTTTGTTTTGCACATATATTAGCGCACGTTAGTAGGTCCCTCTTTTGCAAATTGTTATTCTGCCTCAAGATTTGCCACCGTGACTGATTTAACATGTGTCAACATCATTGTTTTATCGATTGAGTGAATGTGTACACGGCATAATTGATAGTAAGAACCCTCTTTGTGGAGTGGCTGGAGGCCGCCATGGTATCCTCACCTTCCGCCTGACGCATGTCTTTATCGGATACGGTTGTTTTGTGTAGTTTTTTTGCTGTGGAGGACTCCCCCAGCAACGGACGTCGCGAGGCGATTTACGGCAACTGTAGACGCGGACATGCCCGCGGACGATGAGAACCAAACGCCGTCATACCTAAAAGTGGTCCTTAGGTAGAACATTTTGGGCCTTATTACAAAACATGGTTTAAAAATAATACCAGGTTTAGACCTTGATGGAGAATTTTTAAAAGGACTTTTTGAGGCAAATAGTTACATATTTTTATTCGACATTTGTTCCAAAGAATTTTAATGACAATAATTTTAGAAAAATGTGTTTATAGTGCACGTAAAATCAATTTTCCGCAGGTAAGCTAAGGGCTAAACCTCGATTTATATTTAGTCCATGTTTTGTAATAAGGCGGATTAAGTTTATATTTTTTGTCATACCTAGAATGTCAGCATGAATGTATAATGCAAGACTAACTTACAATGAGTAATTATTGTTTTGTTCAATTTTCTAAAATAAAGACTGATTGAGGACAATTTCTCTTTTTTTAATTCATACGTTAGTCGGTTAGCCAGTTTAAAAACTTATATAAGTCTAATGTATGTATGTAAATATGTATTTATAATTTTATAAGAATTAATCACAATGTGCTTTCGCGTTGTATAAAAGAGCTTATTGTATTTTTTATAGATAATTAACTTATTACAATTTCCTTGTTCTTCTGCCATTAACCAATAGCCGGTTATGTCATATTGGCTCCACTTGATGAACAGAAAAAGCACAGGTGTGCTCTTTTTCTTCAACAGAAATAAAATAAATGGTACAGTTAAATCATTTGGGTTTGAACTCATTAATTGAGCTGTTTTCATTTACGACGTTTTTTCCTGTTAGTATAATTAGGACCATTTGAGGGTAAGCGACAGTAAATAGTGTTAGGCGTGTGATTTGTTTTAATTAACAATGTCATATCGTAGAGACCTAATCAAAAACTATATAGTTAAATTTTGAAACTTTTGGAACGTACAGAAAATTTTCTATGATTTTTTTTCACATGTTTTGAACTTTAAACTACTCTCCTGTAAAGTTTGTAAAGTGGCGGTTAGCCTCTTTTGGCCGTAAGGCATCGATATCCTTCCTATCTTAGGTAACAATATCCCCACCACTATTTATTTCTAGAAGTTCTTCCTCTTTTTTGTTGCACGTGTATGTATATAACACTTATATACTTAAATATATATGTATATATAAATAGTATATTTATAACGATTATATAAAAAAGCTTTCCTATTTGTTGTTCTCGGGTACAGTATTTTCTACCCCCGTCCGTGCATCAGTATCCAGGGTGGCCACTGAAAATCAGCGCTGGAAACTCTATAAATAGGGCACCCAGCAAATGCTGAGATGGTGACCCATTTCGACAGAGCTATAAAAATCTAATAATGTGAAAGAAAAAAAAAACAATGTTAACTATTTTTATTTTTTTTTATTTATTTTATTATAACTCTGTAGTTTTGTCGAAATAAACATTATTTTCTTTCTTTCTTTCTTCTGTCTATACTAAGTGAAAGACGACAGCCCTAAGTTGGGAGGCTAAACTAAAATTAGTCGACTACATTTTACAGATATGTACATTTTACAGACTCTAAACTGAATTTTGTACCTTCTACCTATCTTTATTGTGGCTGAAACCGTGCAAGACTTGCACTATATGCTGAGCAGCCTGGCTGATTCTTCTGCTCGCATCGGTCTCCGGATGAACTTGGATAAAACCAAGATAATGTTCAATAAACAACTCGAATTTGTTCAGGAGTACGTCTACCTTGGGCAAACCATTTCGAGAGAGAGGCTTGCAGGAGAATACAGCTCGGCTGGGCAGCATATAGGAAACTACGTCGAGTCTTTTTGTCATCCCTACCGCAAAGCCTTAAGACAAAAGTCTTCAATGAGTACGTCCTACCCGTTATGACTTACGGTGCCGAGACGTGGACACTGACGGTGCGACTAGTCCGCCAATTTAAGGTAGCTCAGCGAGCTATGGAGAGGGCTATGCTCGGAGTTTCTCTGAAGGATCGAATTCGTAATGAAGTGATCCGACACAGAACCAAGATAATCGACATAGCTCAGAGAATTAGCACGTTGAAGTGGCAGTGGGCTAGTCACATCTGTCGCAGATCCGATAACCATTGGAGTAGTCGTGTTCTAGAGTGGAGACCGCGCCTTGACAAACGTAGTGTAGGACGCCCTCCGGCTAGGTGGAGTGACGATATACGTAAGGTGGCTGGCAGTGGCTGGACACGAAGAGCCGAAAATCAGGCTCAGTGGCGTGCCATTGGAGAGGCCTTTATCCCGCAGTGGACTACAGCAGGCTGATGATGATGAAGATGAAACTGAATTTTGTACCTATTCGGCGGTTACTGCGGTTTATCTATCTTTTTTTTCTAGTTACGATAGGTCTCTCATGGCACACTATATCGGCACCGTAACAGTACAGCAGCAGCAGGGCGCTGTTTCGAAAAACGTTGCAGTAGCGGTAAGCACTACTTAATCTTTAAGCGCTGCTCAATCGTGAGTGTTAATAAATAGGAATTGTATTTAAAATAAAGAATCTATGTAGTAAAGGCGTATATAGGATAATCACCACATTCACCACCAATATTTCATTCAAGCGCATAAGCCTAAAGTCAAGGTAAAGAAACTTCGTATCGCATATCAAATGTTATTAGGACACCTGAATGAGTTCATCCCATTTAAGGTAGCAGTTGAAGTATGAAATAGGGTCTTGAAATAATATTTATCAACTATGATGGGTACCGTATTGGCATCACGTTGTGTTCTTATTCGTTTATACTGTGAAGGCAATTAGGATTAGCTTTGTTGGGTGGGTAGCTGGATTCTCTTATGTAAAGAGCAAACATTACTTTGAGCAAAATTATAGTGATTATGTATATAAATAGAAGAATGTCTGCAGCTACGCCCGCACATTTCTTTTCATTTAGCTATTTCTGGCCGATCCCATGGGGTTTTGAGGAAATCCCTTCTAAGTGCACCCCCAACGATCCCCAGGATACATACACGCCGCTCATTTCAACTGATTGATTTATTGTTGGTAATTTGTATATAATTGGGTTGTTTCCGACTAGTCAAATCAAGCACTTTTAATGAAATGTAAAAACGACCTTTGCTACGGCGTTTGGGCGTTTGTATGAAATAAGACCTAGTGACGTCATAGTTTTTTGCTGTCAAATAGAATACTTATTATCAATAAATTGTCGCTAAAAATGTTAAATAAAGTTTTAACATTAATTGATGAATGAAACTACCATTATTTTGACATATTTCACTAGATAAAAATACTTGTATAATTTATTTCACTTGCAGGAAACTTCCCTATTATTTACACTCTACGAAATATATTACAATATTTACCTACACATAATGATCATTATCTGGCAAACATTTAGTTACCTTCCTTCAACACAATTCCAAGAACGTCTAACATAGGTTAATGGAAAACATTTTGTATTTTTCCGGTAAATACACTAGCAGATATTATTAAAACGAAGGCGTCAGACAAGTCACCTTGTTATTAATATTGAATATCGTATTAACTAGGTAAATGGTAGACATGATTATGTTTATAAGTATGACTTGATTTGTTTTATTGTTGTGACAATTACTTTTTAGAGTTCCGTACCTAAAAGATAAAAAAGAGGCCCTATTACTAAGCTTCCGTTGTCTGCCTGACAGTCACCAGGATGTATCTCATAAACCGCGATAGCTAGAAAGTTGAAATTTTCACAAATTACGTATTTCCGTTGCCGCTATAACAACAAAAACATTCCCATACAATAAAAGTGATTTTATTTTTAGTATTTTTTGCTCAATATTACTAACGGTAATAGGTAGACGCTTAAAAATTTCACTGAGTATTTAGTTGTATATAAGGTACCTTGCAAAATAAATAATTAAATAAAAATAAAGTAAATACTAAGAAATCCCATACAACAAACGTAATTTTAAGCAATTTTTACTCGATCTTAATAAACAGGTAGAAACTTGAATATTTTCAAAAAAGTAAGTAGTTGTCAATATAATAACTAAAAAAATAAACACCTAATACATACAACAAAGGTGATTTTCTTTTCTAGATGATGGCATGGAACCCTTCGTGCGCGAGTCCGACTCGCGCTTAGCCGGATTCCTTATATGACACTAGATTTAACCCACGGCTCCGTCTGCGTGAGACTGTATTACACCTCAGGATAGACATTGCCAAAAGTCCTCTCTTAATCCTTCCGTACTAGAAACATGCATGCCAAATTTCAGTGTCTTGTGCCCAGTAGTTTCGGTTGTACCTATGTTGCGTTGTCTGTAAGTCGATCAGTAACGCAAGAATTTTATTTACGAATATTCCTGTCTTTATAAAGTAAGGTGTATACTAGTAAAAACCTTTGGTAGATTACACCATAACTATATTAAAGGGATAAGCAACAGATTTATATAATTTGTAGGTACTACTAAAATGGAACGTCTTTGTACTACTTATATGTTTTATCCGTCCTCAAATAAATGTAATACAAGAAGAATATCCCACTCATATGTTTATTGTGTACAAGATGGCCGCAGCTACGCCTTTATTTTAGTTTTAATTGAAACATTTCTGCCTGATCCCGTGGGAAATTTAAGAATAATGCGAATCTTAATCATGCGGTCCCCAACGAACATACATGCCAAATTTTAGCTTCTCGAGCCCAATAGTTTTGGCTGTGACTTGTCTGTCAGTCAGTTAATAATGTAAGAATTTTACATACATAGATAGGTACAATGTTAACAGATTACAGTTGCAGTAAAAAAATACAAAAACTTTTTGATAAGTTCAAAATATGAAATAAGATTTTATAGCTACGAAATCTCAGAAAATTTTATTTTTGCAATGTTGTTTCGTTGAAATTTTGAGCATTTAAAATACGATGAAACGCCTAGGCAGTGCCACTTTAAAACTCCCCACCAGATATACATATAATTACATACATACATAGACTCACGCTAGTTTCCCGGAGGGGTAGGCAGAGACTACGGAACATACTAAAAATTATTACATTATGTAATTATATATATATATATATATATATATATATATATATAAACAGGGTGTAAAAAGACCCTTAACGAAAACTGAAATGCCATGTTTTACCAATCACGACGAACATTTCGGCACAAAATTTGTTTCCCAGTTATTATTTTTGATCAGTATGACTTGGCATGATGTCAACAACTAGTAGACTTTGGCTTGGTGATGGGTCTTGTGACACCCTGTATATATATATATATATATATATATATATATATATATATATATATATATATATATAATTACATAAATATAATATTAATTTGATTCATGTTAACAAAACTCTATGAACAATACTATTTTTGACATACCTATATTCTTATAGTACTTTGTGGCGACTAGAGGTCTTTAGGATACCGAGTGTTATATTCTTCAGTGTAATAATAATGCATTTGCTTGCACTTTGTCCAGTGTAAGAATTTGAAGCAGTGTTTTTCTACACGGTATCAAATTACGTGAAACTACTGGGAGTATGACATTCTTTGTCGACCAAGTGATAATATACCATAACCAGTATCTATCACGGAATTATAACCAATGCGTAACTAAGGAGGTAAGCCTTTAAACCATATCGCCAATATTAAGGAACACACATACATACATACATATTGTCACGCCTTTTATCCCCGAAGGGGTAGGCAGTGGTGTATTTCTACACCCACTTTTCGCCAGATATACTTTAGTCCCACGTAATAAGGGGCGAGCCTATTGCCGTACCGGTGCTACTACTGAGAATTTCGTGACAGAAAAACCCAATAACACTGCCCGACCCAGGAATCGAACCCGGGACCTCCCGATCCCACGCGCACATTTATGCCGCGAGACCAACGAGGCAGTCGTATAGGGTTTGATGTCGAGTTTTCCGTCTCTACGCAAAGGTGGTATTTGCATCGTGTTATCCCTTAGTCGCCTCTTACGACACCCACGGGAAGAAAGGGGGTGGTGACACTTGTATTCTATGCCGTCAACCACACGATTAATGAGGAACATGTCATTAAGGAACACACGTTACAGTTATATACTCGTACATTATAATATATTTTTTATTTATTTTTATTTATAGACTCAGGCCTGTATCCCCGAAGGGGTAGGCAGAGGTGTAATATTACACCCACTTGATACTTGATACTTGATGGCACGGGCTGTTTCCGCAACTCCACGTCTTGGCGTGTATTTTGCGTGCGGGTGGGAATGGTGTCTTCATTCGAGCCACCCCAGCTCTTCGAGGAAGGCCAGCAGACTCTTAATGTGGCCCACTGCTTCCTTCAGGGTGCTGTAGTGAGTGACGTCACGGATGTCAAATCGGTGCATTGACCTCGATTGTTGTTATTGTTTATAAAATAAAAGTAGTTATATATGTGGATCGATTTATTGCTTGACAATCAGTGAGATACATTACGTGAAATGTTATACAGTGCCAAAGCCGTGTAAAAACATAATAAACAGTAAAATTAAAAACTTATACAAAAAGTGAACTAAATCTACCTTAATCTAGGAAAAAGTGAATGGACTATTTATATATGTACATAATACGATCGTAAAAGTGGCCTGAGTATATGTGTGGATGACCCTAGTTTGCGGTGCTGTGACTTCTAGTACTGTTACACCATTGCGAGCCCATGAAAAGCCATAAAACATATTTTTTTTGTACAGTGCCATCTATCGTTTCTCCGAGGTACTTCTAAGCTGAGGTTCTGCTAAGATATTGATCGATCAAGCTCCTAGCTCGATATAATTATATAAAATTATGGCCCCAAGTAAATGTGGTGCTTGTGCAAAATTTTTGTCTACGCAGGAGGCCGCGAGATGTCGCTTATGTAAAATAGCATTCCATCGAGCCTGCGGGGCTTTACCGCTCACAGGTAATATAGCGCCAAATTGGTCCTGTTCAGAATGCAAAAAGAAGGAGATAGTACAGCAGAGGCCTGATGAAACCACAGATAAAGACGACAGCTTTGATAGCACTCACGAAATGAGCCCGAATATGACCGAATGGATAACGGTGGAGATGCGCAGAATATTGAGAGAGGAACTACGTACTGAGTTCCAAAACATGCGTGCTGACTATCAAGCCGTTTTTCAAGGGTTGCGTGCCGAAATAGTTAAGCTTCAAGCAGAGAAGGAAAAGCTGACAGATAGAGTAGGTACACTAGAAAAGCAGCTCATGGTGTCATCAAAGCTAGCAGATGATGTTGCACAGTTAAAAAGCGAGATTAACGAGCGAGACCAGCAGCTATTAAGTAACGAATTAGAAATTGCTAACCTCTCTGAAACTAGCAATGAGAATTTGGCGCATATTGTTAAGCTAGTAGCAACGAAACTTAACGTAACGTTGGCGGACTGCGACGTAATCAACGTGAGCCGCGTCGGCGCTAGACACCTCAACGCGTCGAGTGCCCAGTGGACCAGTGGAGACCCGCGCGCGTCCGGTCGTCGTGCGTTTCGCGAGGCATGACGTACGGAATGAGTTTCTTCGCTGCGCGCGAGTTCGTCGGGAAGCGGACACCTCGGATCTGGGCATTCCTGCACCGATAACAAAATTCTACGTCAACGAGAGGCTGACCAAGATAAATCGGCAGTTGTTTCGGCGAGCGCGGGATAATGCTAAACAACATGGGTGGCAGTATATCTGGACAAGGAATGGTCGAGTTCTTGCCCGACGCAAGCCCGGCGAACCTGTTATCAGCATACGTACCGAAGCGGATCTGTCACGCATACAGTAACATAGTCAATTTCACGTCATGCTCCCGGTATTTGTTTGTTTTGTTTATTGATTCACCAACTATCTTGCCAAAATATTATATAGTACGATTATCTTGCAGTAGGGAAATCGCATATGGTAAAATGGTCTGCCTACGCGCATATAAGTTGCCTGACATTGCACATACTATTTTTATTTGTGTAGTTTATAGGGGTATTGTTATGAGTATGAATTATTTTTACTTATGTAAGATTATTTATTGTTTGATATATATTTATATATTATATTCTCAGTTATATGCTCGTTATAAGCTCAGTTATAATGATCAATTTATAGAATTTAAAATGTTACAATACTATTATCACAAGTACCATTTGAAAGAGTATTTGAGTTATTTATTATTTTTTATCAATGCCGCGAAATAAAATCATTAAGTTTGGTCTGTTAAATGCGGGATCGCTGGCAACGAACCACGACGAATTTCTGATAGCAATGGATAGTCATTCGGTTGAGGTTATGGCGATCAACGAAACATGGCTGCGCAGAGGGGAGGAAGGACGAGCTCCTGTAGTACCGGGGTATCGAATGCGACATATTCCCCGTTCGGAAACGATCCGCGATGGACGAGGTGGCGGTGTCGCATTATATATTAAAAATGATATTACTGTCCGCGTGAGGTCTCATACTCACCACCCCCAAGTTGAACAAATGTGGATGTCCATTAACACAAACTCAAAACGATTGTTGATCGGCACTGCATACCGACCCCCATGGCTGGACGTAAACATCTTTCTCGACGCTATAACAGACAGTGTGTGTGCATTAGCGCCGTACGATAGCGTGGTATTGCTGGGAGATTTTAATATTAATTTACTGGACACTCATAATTATAAAACTAAACAGTTCACCGCTTTTTTGAACTATAGCAATTTAAGTCAATTAGTAACTACGGCTACGCATTTTGTAGGTGACAGTGCAACGCTAATTGATGTGATCTGTACAGACGCACAGTCCCGGAGGGTTGCTGTGGATCATATTCCAGAGCTCGGTCATCGTGGCTTCGTTGTCTGCGAACTTTTAGTTAAAAAAGATAAACCTATGAAAAGATGTGTAACGTTCAGACCTTTGAAGAATATAATTCCTGAGTCCTTTGAGAGGGACCTGAATGAAATACCGTGGGGAACAATAGACCATCTTAGTGATGTAAACGCAATGGTTGAGTTTTTGAACTATCATATACATACATTATTTAACAGTCATGCTCCGTATAGGACTAGAGTATTTAGAGGGCCACCAACACCTTGGATAACAGACAACATTAAACTTATGTTTAAACTCCGCAATGAGGCTCGCAATAGATATCGTCAATCAAAGCTAGAAGTACACAAAAGATACCATTTAGATCTCAAACACCAGGCTGCATTAGCGTTATACAATGAAAAAAGGGCTTTTTTTGATAAGTACATTAATGACAATCAAAATGACTCCAAATTATTATGGTCCAATTTAAAGAAACATGTACTACCTACAGACAAGGACAATGGCATGCTTTTGGAACAATTTGAAGATCCTGAGGGTTTGAATTCGGCATTCCTCGATGTACCGGGGGAACCTAACATTTCTATCTCGCAACTTACGTTTTTCGAGTTCAATAGATACGGTGCCGCAACCTTTTCATTGCAGCCTACAAACACACACACAGTTCGCAGTATAATTAGCAATATCAATACCAATGCGCGGGGAATAGATGATATATCTAAGGAGATGCTATGCCTTACTTTGCCGCAGTCACTTACTGCCATAACAAACATAATAAATGAATCGATTAGTTCATCTTCATTTCCCAAGTTATGGCGGAGTGCTTTAGTACGGCCGATTGCAAAAAATAGTAATCCGCAAAACTACAAAGACCTTCGCCCAATAAGTATTCTGCCTTGTCTATCCAAGGTGTTGGAGAGGGTAGTGTATGTACAGGTCATCAACTACTTGGAAGAGAATGGTATTCTACCCGACCTCCAGTCTGGGTTCAGAAGAGGACGTGGTACAACAACGGCTTTAGCGGATGTCGTGGGTAATATCCTTGAAGCCCGGGACCGCGGGGAGGGTTCGATTCTTACCCTGCTTGATTTTTCACGTGCATTTGAATGTATAAATATTTCATTGTTACTTTCGAAACTTTCATATTACGGTTTCGAGTCGAGCACAATCAAATGGTTCGAAAGTTATTTAACAAATAGGCGGCAGCAGGTCGAAATACGTAAAAGGGACGGTTCGGTAGTGTTGTCGACGTCACAACCCGTGCCTCGGGGTGTTCCTCAGGGATCACTCCTTGGACCCCTCCTGTTCGTTTTATATACTGCCGATATAACAACCAACTTCAGAGACTGCATGTACCACATGTACGCGGATGATACGCAATTGTATATATCATTTAAGCCTGATAATACTGCTGCCGCCGTAGCCACCATGAATGCAGAGCTCAGCAGGGTAGCGGAATGGTCTAAGCGTAACTCACTGGTACTAAACCCACAAAAATCTAAATTTATGGTGATGGGGAGCCAAAACCAGGTTAAACTGATAACATCGCATAGTCCAAAGATTGAGATGATGGGCGGTAGTATAGAACAAGTGCAAACTGCACGTGACCTAGGTCTTATGATCGACCCGGAGTTACGCTTTGAAGATCACATCAATGGCGTTGCAAAAACCTGTTTCTACAGACTCAAAATCCTCTACAGAGTAAGGAACTATCTTAGTGTCACTTTGAGAAAGAGGCTCGTGGACAGCTTAGTGCTCTCAAAGTTGAATTACTGTGACGCCGTGTATGGCCCATGCCTTTTAACACGAACACAACATCTTATACAGCGTATACAGAATGCGTGTATCCGTTATTGTTTAAATATTCCCCGGAGAAACCATATAACACCTCATATGAACAATCATGAGATACTAAAAATGTCTGCAAGGCGTAAACTTCACTTGGCAACGTTGTTGTTTGGCGTTGTGAATACGGGCAAACCCAAATACCTGTATAACAAACTGAGTTGGAGACAGGATCACTACAGCTATTCCATACGATCCACTGCCAAGTTACTCTCCATTCCTCGGTATAAAACCACAGCTTTTAGGGGATGTTATAAGTATGCTGCCACTCACATTTGGAATGACCTGCCCCCGCCGATAAGATCCCTGAGTAAAAAAGGTACCTTTAAAATTCACCTTAAAAAACATCTTTTACTTGTACAGAAATGTGATCAGATCAATTATTACAAATAAATCATCATCCAATGCACATTTAAATAAATATTTATTAACGTTTTTTTATATTAAGTATATAAAATACTTACATTTTGTTTTTGACCTTCAAGTAATATAATTTCAGTGAGTGTATTTTTCCGGTCGACATGTTGTGGCATGATTTTAGTATTTCTCTGTAAATTGTTTTACCTTGTTGAGCTTTCCTATACTTAGAGCCTAAAACAAAACAAAAATACAAGTAGCCTGAGAAGAAATATATGTACAGCAGGGAAAAATTTTGTGAAAATATGCAATATAGGTACCTAGTATTACACGCAAATAGAATTATTATTTATTTATTTAAAAACTTCCTGCAAAATACATTGCACAAGGCGGACTTAATGCCTATAGGCATTTTCTCCCAGTCAACCTTTAGGTGGTGCAGAGATGAACATGGCAGGTGTGTACTTACACAAAGAGATTTAAATAAAATATTCTATTATATAATTATACCAATGAAATTGTACTTAATAGGTTCTTTATACATAAATGTTAATACGTTACCTGTTTTTTTGCTAAACGCTGGTGTTTCATAGCTTTACTCTTTTTCCTTTAGTCTCACATATTCTTGGATATGCAACACTTCATTTGTACCCACTAACAGTAATAATTATTACGTAATACATAATGTTTTGATCACGAGACACACATACTTGGGAAGCGCGGCGCGGCGGCCGAATGAAATGAGTCATGTGCATCGTTCTAGGTTGCGTAACCGAATGAGCGTGTCGACGCTATGTGCGAGTGAGACGAGACAATTGATTAAGACGAACCTAACCGGTTTGCTCAGGCGTCTGGCCGCTTCGTGACGTGCAAATAGGTGCTGGTACTTTTTTAGAGTATATACCTACTTATATTTTTTATGGTTGTTTACATATATATGTATGTACGTTAAGCTACATTGCATGAGTACTTATATATAATTATATGTTGGTCTTATATATATATATATATACGTATACTTTTCTATGTACCTATTTATCTTAATTTTAAGTATATTTGTTTATATATTTAATTAAATCTAAAGTATATTCTATTTATTACGTAGCTCATAGGTGTTACATAAAATCATTGCAGGCGACGATATTTATTAGGATATGGTTTTCTTTTTATTTTTTTTCTCTGTATTTTACGAATAAGTATGTGATATCTGTATCGTCACTTGGGGTCACCAAATAAAATCAGGGTTGGTTTGAGGTGTAGCCTCAAATCAACAATAAGCCTGAGTGGTGACCTCATTTTCACAGCATGCATATTGTCACTTTGTTCACTGTTTTTTACAACTTAATATGTAACCTGTGCCATAAAAAATAATTATGTATGTTGTGAAAATAAATGGTTTCTTTCTTTCTTTCTTTCTTTCTTTCTGTATCTCGTCAGGTACTGCTGCCTGTACTGTGCGACCTCAGGGCAGTCGAGGAGCAGGTGGGCTGCCGTCTCGTCTGCTGCCATACAGGCCCTGCACAGCAGGCTGTCGGTGATACCTATAGTAAATAGGTGTTTATTAAAGAATCCGTGTCCTGTGTAGGCGGCCGTGACTGTCCGCAGTTGTTGTTTGGACAGCCGGAGGATTTGTTTGGCTATCTTACCGTCTACTGCGGGAAGAGCCTCCTTGGCCTGCCTACATGTTTCAATACCAATCCAGGACTGGTTGTGTTGTGTCCTGGTCCTATTCCTTACCAGGTTGCGATAAAAACCAGAAGGGAGGGGAATAATGGGCTCAGGTCCCACCACCTCTAAAGTGGCCCCTCTTCTGGCAAGTAAGTCGGCTGCGTCATTCCCTCTTGAGCCACTGTGGCCCTTGATCCATTGCAGTGTTAATTTGTTTTGTTTACCTACCTCTGCTAGTTTCTGGTGGCATTCAAGCGTGAGTGCCGAGGTGATAGTATGGCTTTTGAGGGCTGAGAGGACAGCCTTACTATCTGAAAGGATCCTAATGGTTCGTTCCCTTACGTCACGTGCCATGATTGCTGTGGCAGCTAGGATTATGCCAAAACATTCGTCATCGATAGACCGTGTTGTAGGCTCCCAGCGGTGCTGCGATGTTGATGTTTAGGTCCTCGGATAATACTCCTGAACCCGTACTTGTATCCGTCTTAGACCCATCTGTGAAGATCGTGAGCTCGCTGTGGCCAACCGCTCCCGCGTGTAGATCCTCGTACAGTTTACAGGATTTTGTATTTCTTGTCGAAAACAAATTGTTTCGGTATTCGGTCGCCAATGGCTTGTGTGAGAGGAACTTCTTTAAAGAATGTGTTTAAGTTGCTAGTGTGCGGTGTGTTACTGTCTTTCCAGAGCTTCAGAGCTCTAAGCCGGATCGCCGACATCGTTGCCTCCTGTTGTATGAACAGGTGCAATGGAGGCAAGTCCAGCAACACTTCGAGTGCCGCTGTAGGTGTAGTTTTCATGCAGCCCGTGGCCGCTAGGCATGCAAGTCTTTGTAGCTTTTGAAGCTTGTTGGCGGCCGTTGTTAGGTTGGTCCGAGGCCACCACACTACTGCGCCGTAGCTTATCATTGGACGTATTATTGTCTTATAGAGCCATAAGACAATTTTGGGGGATAGGTTCCATCGTTTACCTATCATCATCTTGCACTGCCAGAAGACGGTGCTGGCTTTATTGAGCTTATTTTCCATGTGGCTGTTCCATGTCAAGTGCTTTAACAAGATTTATCGAGCCTTATCTTACTTTAATGTCATAGTTATTTACAAGAATATTTTATAATTGAAAGAGAGAGCAAGAGAGAAGAAAAGCTCATTAAGAGGTCCAATAGGCTATTACTTAGAAAGTCTCGGGTTCTCGGGTTAGTTCGAGACCGTGGTAGTTTCTAGGGATTAACAGTATGTAACAATTATAATTATGATCTTGAAAATAATAAGATTTTACCGCTTATGAGTTAAAAGGAAGTTATAAATGTTTCTATCGAAATTTCAGCCAGAAAAGGTCAAAATATCTGTTTAAGACTATTATTTCCAAATGTGATCATAGAGGAAATAAAAACCAAAAATGCCTTTTAAATGGTACAAGTAATAAGCAATCTTACTAGAAGCTTAGTCTAATTTATAAACGTTATAGAGTGTATTATGGCCAACTACACAGCTTGTTGGTAGTATCATACCAATCTAAAAACTAAATCATCTAAGTAAGTACTCAACATGAGAGTTCGTGTGGAGTCCCCAAGTTTAAGAATTTCCTCACTATGTGACAAACTTTTGGCTGTGCTATAAAAGTTTTATTTATGTTTTACTTAACGTTCACTTCAACTTTAAATAAATAGTTTAAAATCCATAGTGTTTAGAACATTTATTTTTGTTAGAAAGTTTTAACACTTTGTACAAATGTTGTATTGTAGACACTTTACGAACATATATATTCAGCGAGTACAAAGAGCACTCACATTTGGAACAAAAATGTATGTCTCATAAGTATTAAAATCTTTTGATACGGACGTTTTCTTTGACGAGTAGATCACGCTGAGTGTATCTACAAAAAGGTTTCTAACAAGAAACTTTGTTCCAGTGACGACAAGACTAGTACCAGTGCCTATTATTCAATAAAATTTACGAATTCTTTTTAGACGTCGACGCGCTTCTAATAGCCAATAAATGGGTTAATTAATCTCTGTAGATTGAGAAGTCATTGTATTTCTTTATCTAACTTTCTGTGTTATATTTGGTAACTTGACATTATCATATTTGATTATCTTTACATGACTTAATTTCATACGTGCAATTAGCCTCTTGTTCTTAAATTTTGACGTGGTACAATTCTCATAATAACTTGTTAGTTTTGCTGTTATTACCTAAATGTATTTGAATACACAACAAGTATGTGATTACATTTGGAACTCTTTTTTTTTTTAATTAATTCGAGCACATATCCTATTTTTTAGTTTGGCATCATTAAATCTCTTGGTCTGTCATTGTTTTCTAACAGACCTTACATGATTGTTGTGTGTGTAGATATCTGAACGATCTTTTGCTTCTGGAACTTTCCGCGAATGATCAAGAAATTATCTGAATAATGCTATGTCGCCGACTCAGCCTACACCATTTAGCGATTTGTCTTTCAAGCATTGTGATTGCGCTATCTATTGGAAGAGTGCCATGCAGCGAATGTGACGGCTACCGAGGCATTAAACGAGATAGTAATAATATATATTAGGAAAACTGATGATATTGCTTCTGATAAAATCGTCCTATATTTTTTTCAAAATTATCATATAAATTTTAACACTTATTACTTGACATTAACATCATCCACAGCCCGACTGTGTCCTCTCTTTGTTCTTGTCATTGTCCACGATCTAATGCTAGTCTAGTCCTGGTTCGGCCTATGATTGCAATAATATCAGCGGTCTATCTTACTAAAGAACGGCCGACGCTTCTTTTCCCCGTCCGTGGCCGCCATTCTGTTACGGCTCTACTCCATGTCATTACTACGCCAAGCCAGGTATATTTATTCTTTCTTTCTTTTTAAAAAGACAACTCCCGCACAAGCTATAAATCCTGTGTCGCGGGGGACTTTACAAACATACAACCAACGGACACAATGAACACCCAGACTCGAAACAACAATTTATGGATCACACAAAGTGTTGTCTCGTGTGGGAATCGAACCCACGACACACGGCGCAGTGTCAAGCGGCGAGGCGGCCGCTTAAACCACTACGCCAACCGTGCAGTAAAAAAGTTGACATAGTATAAGTTTAAAACAGTATAACTTTAAAATTTGCAATAAAAATAATAAAAGTAAGCAATTTAAAATAATCAGAACATATTTTAAAATGGATTAATTAAGTTTTTTTTAATAATTTTATCGGCATTTGAAATAAAACAATTGCATTTATAACATGAGCCTAGTCTCAGTAAATGTAACCATTGCGTTTGTAAATGTGTACCTGGCCTGAAATTAACAATCGGTGCAGTAGCCGCTTGGATCGCGCGATGTCACGGTTTGCCGCGCGGCGACGCGGCGCGCGTCCACTCAACCGTGGCTCGCTAGCTTTCATTCGCCAAATTACCGCTGTCGCCGCGTTTTTCCCGGGCATTCCATAAAATGCTTTCACATCATTCTTCTTCGTGATAACCTTAATAGATTGACGTCGTTTGTGGAAAATGCTGTATGTGCTCATTGCCTTGCAGCGCATGTGACAGGGGTGTAACGACATTTTTTGTGCACCAACTGTACCTAATTGAAACTGGAAAATACCTTTTTTCTTCAGGTTTAAACAATATATTTTCGCACTATACTTAATCACTTCACAATTAGATTGCACGTATGGCCTAGTACTTCAAGCCATAAACTCGCCGTTTAACACTACGCCGAGTGTTTTGGGTTCGATCCGCACACTATTATTTTAAGTCTAGGAGTACTTTGTAGTACGTAGTACCCTGTGACACATGATTCATGCCTTGTGCTGGATTTGTCCTTATAAATGTCCATGGCAGCACGTATATCACTATTAAAATTACCATCTGCAACAGCAGGCCAATTCTCGTATTTTATATGACATTGAAATTATATGTTGAATTGACTTAGAAGCGGTATTCTGGTAACAAAATGTCATGATTGTAAAATTTTAAATAAACAGTTAGTCGTTGACACACTGACACATAATTTGACATTTGTTTCAATTTACGATCTCGTTACGACTTCATTCAAATATCAGATAATTTAGAAGAATACGATTTTTGTGACGTAAGTTGACACTGGCATTATATTGAAACTGTATTTTGAACAAATTATTAAGGAGAATCGGGCCTCTGATCACTAATTAATAAAATAAAAAAATATTATATTCTCCTCTTTTTAATTTCCGTAACTTACATAATCGTTTACCTCGTTAAACAACCCTTTCCCATCATATCTTGAACGTCATAAATAGCGATTACCGAGAGCTCATTATAAAGACACTCGGCGCAGGTATGGCGTGTTTATAGCGAGTAGGTAGGTATATAGCGGGCCTATAGCGGCAAAATTTTGAAGTTGTTTAAGAACGACACTTTTGACATCCTTCAATGCAAATTTACTTCGAGGTTATGGTGGTAATTTTATTGAGAGCTGTCAAAACTGTCGAAAGTAGTAGTGATCTGTGAAAGTGTCATTCTTAGACAACTTCTAAATTTCGCCGCTAGAGTCGCTAGTTAGAATCTTAGCATCGCCAATACTGTGTATAGCTGTGTATGTAAAACGGGGATGACGGATAATCGTGTTCCATTACACTTCACCAACAGAACTCCCTACAATAGCTTCTTGAGTAGATGAACGCCCAATTTCGTGAAGATTCTTAAAATCTCGCTTACTCAGCCACTCGATTATAAAAACATACTTCGCTCGGTATATAATCGCAATATATTCGGGTGTTACACGAAAAACGTGTTCTGGAGGCTTTTTAGTAAGTGTGGAAAAATATTCTGTAAGTAGACATTTGTTTTAATATAATATAGATTTTTTGTTCACAATAGCTACTTTCAAGAGTATGTTACATGAACATTTACAATATACATTTTGTATGTTGTATATTGTGTGTCTATTGTATTTGTATTAACATTAATTTAAAGGAATTTTACCAGTGAATACTAATAAATCCTTTTGTTTATGAAGTATTTCTTTCACACATGCATAATTGTTTGTTTTTGAATTAATGTTTGAAAGCTGTATTTAAAAATATAATAAAACTTAAAACGCTAATATCTTAAATTTAGGTCATATTTTTAGGAGCTATGATGTCTCATACAGATACATAGATACTCACGAGAAAATCATCACACCTCACTAAATCTTGAATCAAGAAAAATACATATAAAATGTACAATTTAAACTTTATGATATCGATGATTATTAATAGAAAGTGTAGATGTGCTACGCTTCTACAGTAGCGTAGCAGGTCTACACGGCTAAGCATATCGCGTAGCTCTGCGCGGTAAAGCATTAAACAACTACAAACTTTGTAGCAATTGTGTTTATGTAAGTGCTATCAATTTAGTTTCTCGCTGTTTTATTACGAATCAGATTTATTTGCGAAGCCAGCTTTAAAGCGTTTCAGAGAACAGTTGTAGAGTAATATGTCCGAGAGTAAAGCAGAGTAAAGCATTAAGGCCAGTACCAATGTTTAGAATAAAGCATTGTCAAACACAGTCTAAAATTGTAATTCTAAAATACAACAGTTTCACTATCACATATTTATACCTTGTGTAAGACTGACTTACAGATTTCGGGTAATTTAATGTTAAACATCGACGATAAAACTTTCAAATTACTTATAAAATCATTTCAATACAATAATTTATTTTCTAAGTAGCATATCAAGTACCTTTTTATCTCCCATCTAAGATTATCCATGAATGTTTAGCCACAACTGACATTTATGTAATTTCAAATTCAGTGCTCGTACCTCTCACTGCGATGTGTGACATAATTCGTAAGTGAACAATATCCAAACACGCACTTCAGTGACATGACACCAATACACGAATGATTTCACTCTTTTATGTCCCTTACTAAACTTGATATAACGTCTAAATTTGCGTACAAGATGTGCAAGATCTTGCTCCAATAGAGCCAGTTGAGCTAAGCGGAGCAAGGGAAATAAACTTTTCTTAGCTCGCTCAGCTAGGTGGATGTATTTCTCACATACCGTATAGCTATCTCGCTCATCTCTACTGAACACGCAACTTTAATCTAAATAAATCTCGCAATTAGACATTAGCATATCAAAAAGCGACATTTTAAGTGCCCCGAGCGCCTCAAAACTCAAGACACAAGACATAGGTCGTGGCTTTGATGTCAATTCTCCTCTGACATCTCACGTTCGCTTCAATCTTAACAACATTCTGAGGAAAATTAATCTCTAGTCTCGAGGCTACAAGATTACTGTGTTTTGCTCTACCTTACCAGCCTCAGTTGTATACACAAAGAATATAGTGCTAAAGACGTGACGTGGCCTTTGATAGTGATGAACATTTTCTTATCGCGTCTTGGAGGCTTAAGTAAAAATAATTTTACAGACAAATAGGTTCTTTTAAAACAATTTCAACTGAAGTAATATTTAATTATATTTATCTTGTTTTAGGTATATTAAATTTACTGTTTTATAGACTTACGCCTAAAGAGGTTTGATATTACACCCACATTTTGCTTTGTTATAATTTGTAGGTCCCAAGTAATAGGGGGCGAGCCTATTGCCGTTACCAGGTACTTTGCCCAAATCGGTGCTGCTAAAGAGATTTCCGGAAAATCAGTAACACTTTTGCGCGACTGGGATTCGAAACCGGGACGCGATCAGCAAACGCTATCCAGTGGACCACGGAGGCAGTCACGTTAGTCAAGTTAAAGCAAATTGGGTAGCGACCCGCATGTGACATTTCACCTCATTGTTAGTCATTCTTGGGTTATGCGCTTATTCATAATAATCGCAATATCGATTTCTCACACATTGCTTGAAATACATATATCTTTAACGCCCGTCTACGCTCATTGTCACAACTTTAGCAGTAATGTTATGAAATCTACTAGTATAAATGTTTGTGCCAGAAACACGGCGGATATGAACCTTTCAAACCAGAAGCGTCAGTGGTGCACTTAGTGGGTTCGAATTTAACCTCTACCCATACATGGCAGTCTGTTATGATCCAGTAGGCTTTTCTTCAACAACAATGAATAAAGGCTTTATATTTTATTAATTGGCCTAAATAAACTTCCCTAAATGTAAATATGAGATCAACCCAAATTAATTTTTACTATACCGAAATAAAGTTTAAAGACCCGGAACAAAATATAATTAAATAACTTAATCATAATTATGTTTAAAATACTCTAAGTAATTTGTCATCAGTAAATGTTGGTATTTTAATATTTGCGCTGGGCGTCGGAGGCGCCCCTACCGTCAAAATATAGGGTATCATATTGCATAATCTACAAATAAATAATGATTTTCACAAAATAGCTAACCTTTATCGATAACTACTGTCTTATAATAGGATAATAAGTATTGTTTACATTGGCGCTTTCTTAACATAAATTACTCGTTCGATCTAATATATTGCGTGACGGTAATTGGTAGTGTTATTGTGAGAAATAATTAGCTGAGCTAGCCTTATAACAAAAACTTAATTTTCTATACAAAATATCTATGTTAGAAGAGATCTGGAAGTCCAATCTGTTTTGAGGTTGGGTAATAATTATACCAATCTTCACTACATAGTATAAAACAAAGTCTGTCCTCTGTCTGTCTGTCCCTATGTATGCCTAAATCTTAAAAACTACGCAACATATTTTAATGCGGTTTTTTTTAATAGATAGAATGATTCAAGAGGGGAGTTTGTAACATATAATAGACGCGGGCGAAGCCGCTGGCGACGTCTAGCTTAGGATTAAATAAAGTTGGAGCAGACACTTGCAGAGGGATAACAGGTCTTTATATAAGCTGCTGCAAGGACAATGATTATGTAAGTATTGATGGGGATCAATCATGTGGCAAGGCGAAAGGCGAATACAAATAACTGAAGACTAAAACAATATCACCATCCACTATACCCACTAAGGCACAATTAGTAAGTCTCACGTTCGTTTTTCAGTCGTAATTTCCGAATGCATTTCTTCTTCAGCACAATTTCACTTCGTTGAAAGTCTTCCAACTGGGACCAACTCACTATGCAAATGAAGATCATATTGGTGCATATGACATTACAGCCTTTGGCTACAACGCTCCGTCAAAATTATATGCCGCGATTTCTTTATGCACCGGATAGTCGGTATTTCAGGGTTGAAAAACATAGAATCCACAAATATTTTACAGCAATTTAAACTTCTATGTTCATTAACTAATAACGTTACCTTTGATTTTGTTTCAAGTATTCGCTTTTTCAGCATTTGGTGGACGGATTAAATAATACATCCCATACATCTAAAAAACTACATGATCATCTATCTGTGAACAAATATTTCTTTTCGTGCGAGTGTGAGGGAGATGATATGGCTCCATGACAATATATCGTCCAAGAATTGAGAGCAACGGATTTCAGAGCACGATATCACTGAGATTTAACCACAAGAATGCATGGTCACCTGTGCAAGTGATTACCTCTAAAACGTCGCTTAAACTTGACATTGTTAAGCAAAGTTTATCTATTACGAATCACTAGTCACGCTATGGGCGCTCCGCGAAAAGAAGCTATAGGAAAATTTATTTATAGTACAATGATCAAACAAATTCGTATTTGGCACTTATATTTGTACCCGTGAATAACGTAGACCCCCATGTTATTAATGGATTAAATACAATCCGTCGAGTATTTTATTGCAGTATTTTTCAGATCAAAATGTTTTGCACCATTGTTAATACACGTGCCCCCATTATCCGCCTTTATGGCGCTGATACTTTTTTATAGCGTAAAATGTAATGCGTGCTACGCCAGTTTGTTTTGAACAAGTGTGTGAACCGTAGCTTGCAGAATGTCTATAATGTCTGTAAGGGTGGTCTGAGTATAATATTTGACTACGCTGTAGTAGATATCCATCATAGCAGATAGATATCTAATACAGCGTAGACTCTACAGTACTTATCACTTATGTTACACGCATGCTACGAATCATTTACATAGCGATACTTCATTATATGAATATCATTGTATTAATTTCCACTAGCATTAAAGCTCTACATCCGTTTTGTAGTATATCAGAAGGCCAATTCTCGTATTTAACAGACACTGACACTGAATTTTGACTGAATTGCGATTTAATTTTGAATTGACTCACAATTGGTATTCTGCTTCACTTAATCTCCTTACAGTATCATTTCGATATAATCAATTTATAATCTCTTGTTGATCTCAGAGATAATGTCAAAAACTCAAAAACAAAAAACATGAATGTTGCCATTGTATGGGAAAATACATTAATAGGAATGGTAATTGGATGCCATTACGTTTCCATGCCAAATTAAAATTAATATACAACTAAGTAATAAAATTTCGGTAAGTAAATGTATTGGTTCCTTGGATCGTGTGGATTATTTTCAATAGGTAGGTATAGCCATCGCAGCCCAAATCCACTCATGCTTATTTTATATATAAAACAATAACAAAGTAACAAACACTTATTTTGCTCAATTGTCAACAATAGTCAGCTGTGAACTGTCAAACCGTAGTATAATTTGGTTTTAGCTACAGTTTGACGTTTGTTGTACGTAAATAATTAGCAGAATACCGTCCACACTAGTTCACACTTGGTTCAAGTTTCGATGTAGTCCCGATCTCATTCAAGTGTCAGTTAAGTTACGAGAATACCATTTATGACACCGAGACTAGATTGATATTGGAATTTGAACAAATATAATTACCAGAATTGGCCTTCTGGTAAACGAACGAAATTTTAATAAAGTTGGGCTTATGTGTATCCGAGGCTGGTACGAAACATCTGCGTGCTAAGGACCATAGCATACACACGACTGTAAGCGTCGGCGGCTGGCGCTTTTCTCTGCCTACATTCGAACCGCAGCCGCGGCGCTCATGACATTTTTGTTTAGAATAATATGTTGATATGCATTCAGTGACCTGACTTTCTGTTCTTAACAGATCGATAAAGTTAAGACACGTTTGAAAGTGTTACCAAT
This sequence comes from Euclidia mi, assembly GCA_944739405.2. Lineage (NCBI taxonomy): Eukaryota > Metazoa > Arthropoda > Insecta > Lepidoptera > Erebidae > Euclidia > Euclidia mi. The sequence goes on along the minus strand of OX123197.2, from coordinate 40,888,587 downwards.
TGGATGGGCGACCGTTATTTGATTACCATTAACCGTGCTTCAAAGGGAACGTTTAGTTTCGGCGAAGTTCTCCTTATTTTTTGTTCTGAGGTTGATTCGAGGCCTTAAACGTTTAATGTTTTCTATAAACTCCGATACCAGAGTTGACCACACACTCAAATGAAAAGAAGGAGAATTATTTAGGGACCGAACACAAAATGATCAAAGTCCATTATTTTAAGCTTAGCTTTCGAGCGTGGAATATCGCACAAACAGTGTAGTACTGTAGTCGTGTTACCATCGAGGCTGAAAGTGGCGAGTACGTTGCAGACTTTATATATCCACATACGTATGTAACCAGATATATATCTACATTCCACATGCACACATAGGTAAATAACTGTCCAGATGTTACGCGAAAGTACGACTGAAATTTACAACTCCCTGAGTTTCAGAGGACAGCCAAGACAACTGGTGCGGATATTCTTTTGTAGCCACACAGAAAACTTTCTCACTGTCAAGCTTAAGAAATGTTATACAAGTTTAATATATTGTACACGGCGGATTTTAGTTGCGGCTTTTATTCTAACCACGTTATCCATTGCTGATAAATATTGGATACAAAAAATATGTTTCGAATATCATTAGAGGATTTAGGAATTGCCATTTTTTATGGATTATTGTTCAGGCAAAGTATGTTGTTTGAAATAGAAAATAAATATGGTTAGGCGTTTAGGCTACCGAATAAATATATTAAGCTTTACATTTTTTAAATTATGAGCAATTATTATTTTACTAAATATCATATTAGCCATTCTAGTAATTAAAAAAATATAATTATTATACTAAAGAGAAGAATATTTAACTACTGAGTAAGGTTTGTTTTTGTATAGAAAAATATATTATGTTTTTTTATAGTCTCATGCCTTTTTCCCGAAGGGGTAAGCAGAGGTGTAATATTACACCCACATTTCGCCATGAAATTTGTAGGTCCCACGTAATAGGGGGCGAGCCGTTACCGGGCACATCACCAGACTCCGTGCTGCTACTGGGAATTCGGAAAAACTCAGTAATACTTTTACCCGACCCGGGAATTGAACCCGGGACCACGCTATCCACTGGACCACGGAGGCAGTCAGCAGCAAAAATTTAAATATTCAAGATAATTAACAGAAGTTCTTTGAAAAGTAGCTTTTTAAAAAAAAAAGTAAAGCTACTGGGCAACAGGCCCAGTAGTTTTACCTTTTTATTATTTTCTTAATTATTTTGATAAATTTAATTTCTCTTTTAGCAAAACTAAAATTACTGTCGTTCAATATTTAACAAGTTTTTATTGGAAAATTTTATACTTTAATGAGTTGAATAATTAATGTTTAATTTTACAAGTTATATGTTTTATTATTGTTGTTTAAAATATACGGTCTTCACTACAAAACGTTGAATATGCTACGGTTTTATCCCCGAGTGTGGTAGTTTAATAGAGTGCAGACATAATTTTTTTCACTGCTGTAAGGCGTCTCTGAACATTTAACGTATTAAATCTCCACAACCACATATTATTATGTATATTTATGATACTAACAAAAAATATGTAAATCATTTTATATTTAAATTCACTATAAAATGAAAATAGTTTTGATAGGAAAGTCACGTTCTGTCAAAATCGATATTTTCGCACATTTACATTTAATTGGACATAATCCAATTCAAAGTCAAAATCATTTATTCATCTAGGTCACAAGGTGACGCTTATGAACGTCAAATTTTAAAGTACATTACTTAATGCTTCTGCATTTACATTTACTGCCTCATTCGCAAAGCAATAGGTAGAACCACGAGAAAGAACGGGCAATAAAACTCGTGGCCACTCTTTTTAATCGCCAGTGTTATGTTACATATTTTGTTTTTGTAAGGAGCTGCAACTATTTCACATTGTAATTAATTACTTTTAAATAGTAAGTAGAAACATACATAATACTTAAATAATTAATGCAGTTACCAATTTAAGTGCTGTAGTAGCCTTCCAGTGTGAATCTTGTGTAACAGGAGCATCCACTTACGTCTTAAAATGTAGGCAACTCGCGATCATGTTCAGAACTATGATGGAAATGTATGCTATAGAAAGTGACAGTAGGTACTGCCCGCACTGATATAGCTAAAGAGGTATCGAGTGGCATGCGTATTTAATGTCTTCTTTCTGGCTCGTAGCAGGACACACACCGTCAGTAGATTATTTTGAAGCAATGATTATATTGTAGCCAGTTTTGCCATTTGATCTATGAAGAATACCTTCTTTGTCGTACCCCTGAGTTGACAGCTGTGTAGACACGAATGACTCAAATTAAAAGATTAAAACGAAATCTGCCGCAATATTTTCAGTCTAAAAATACAGAGATAGCTTTTAATAATCTGTCAAATAGATAATGAGGCTGTCCGCGCAGCAGCTGGTACCTAAGATAATGGGAAAACTGGCCTAAAAATAACACGCGATAACAGCCCCAATACCGAGAGTTTCCCAGTGCCCTCTGTTTAGCGAAACGTTCGTCATTAATCATATTTCTGCGAGCCTCCCAGACATAATCACTTATAATTACACTGGTAGTCACTTTAAGCCTTCTAAATTTCTCCTCTCTCCACACAAATGGATATCATTTGTATTCTCACAGTTCCAACGAAACACCATTCAGAGGATGTATGATGACCTTCAACCAAAATGCTGTAATCGAAGATTAATTATTATCAACAGGAGTTCAGGGGACCAAGTTTAATTGTATGTGGGACCTGAGCGCTTTGAATTTAGTTTGTACAGAGAGTAATGTACATAAGTGTGAGTGTATATGTCAGTCTCACGTGCAGTTGTACAATATTACTTGTTTACTTTGGAACTGTTCCGGTACTGTATAATATTTTACGGACAGCTCTCACACTACAATATATTCCTGTGTTGAAATTGAAACTACAATACGTGGTGTCGCTCAAAACGAATAGGTTAACGCTTATATTACTAAACCATCTACACGCCCTGATCCACTACTAACCCGATTTCAACAATACTTTCCTAAATACTCTACGAAAGCTATCAGATAACTCTGACCCAATCATCGTGAACCATCAGTAACTATGGGTAGACCGTGCCAGCAGTGCTATAGATACCCGTGACCATGTTTTATGCGAAATAACCGCGGCTGCTGACAGCTTTAGCCAGCTTTAGTACACATTTAATTGACGAAGAATAATATAATCATAATAGCATTTTATTAAAAAGTTATTTCAACTATTTAAACAGTAAATACACTGCTGCAAAATTAATTAAATCAGTGCAAAATTTACATCATAAAGTTACTCGATATCATCATAAAGCGGGCATGCCAAAGTAATAAAATTACGAATTAATTATTTTACTTTGGATAATACTAAATAATTTACTCATATCTGCAACATAGCTGATTTATTAATCAAAAATATCAAACTGTATTTGACTTTGTGCATACACAATAATTTTAATAAAAAATGTCTACATCGAATGTTTCTATAAACATTAATTAAGCTGCGTAATATCGTGCTCTTCCAATAATCCCTCAAAGTCATAACAGCTTACGTTTTATATGAACATGAATAGAAGAAATATATTTTATAAAGCCCAAGATTTGCAGCTTAAGCGTGTGGCGGAACGAAGCCTTAAGCAACATATTTCTGACGCATTTTGTGGCATCCAGTTGCCTGTAGTATTTATCATCGTGTGTATGGAATAAATCAACTGACATGTGATGCTTGCTGAAGGATCTCTGCTACTAGTTGACCCACTTTGCGTAAATTTCTGCTGCTATTGATTTCGGAGCGAAGAGCTACATAAGTGAGGTTTGTTTTCATACCTTGATATGTATGATGAAGAGATTGTTCAAAAATCTTTAAATAAGTATCGACTTTAAAGTAAAGTATAAGTATATATACTAGAACCCAGACTGACTCTTGTTTTTTTGAGAAACCTTTTGAATTACGCTAGCAATTGGCATAGCGTAGGATTATAATTATATTCACTGTTCTTTAAAATTAGAGAACAAAATTGTGCCTCCCACTGCTCTCGCACAAAACTATAACCGTCCACGCGTCAGATAACACTACAACAAATGTCGTGCAGCAGCAGTACAGCAAAAACATCTAGTATGAAAGTGCCGATACTTTTACGACAATAGGACAACCACGTTAGCGTAGTAGCGATGCCAACAGACTTCCATGGGTTCAAACCCACAACGCACACCACTTAGAATGATTAAATATATAAAAACTACTAGTGTGCGTAAGAAGCTGAAACTTGTGATGTATTTTGCTTGGAGTGTGCAGGGATTAAGAGAGATTTTTTTGAACATTTCTACCCTAAGGACGTTAAATAATGACGGAACCGCGGGTGAAATTTAATATCGTATACTGTATCGACGAAGAACTATCCAAAGCAACGAACGTATGACACCAATTGCCAACCTTTCGCGGCTCACTGGCACACTTGAGCTCACAAAGCAAGGAGTCCTAAACTTCTCGCGACCAACTCCATTAGAAGCCTTCCGTAGCTTTGTTGGACTCGCGCCACTATAATACGGTGAACATATAGTCTATAATTTCTTACTTGATATGCTATTATCTACAATATATGTAACGTATGTACTTAGCAAAATATCCAACTCTTCCAATATAGTTCTGATGAAATTCGATGCGAGTGCCATGACAGTTTAACTTTCTCCGCAACTACACGAGTGTCAAAACTGGGAAATTATATATGAAATATAGTGGAAAAGATTAACCCAACAAAAAACATACTGCAGTATGAAATGAAATATATCGGATTTCATGCTGCGGTAATAGAACTCTGTATCTTAACAGTATGATCTTTGTGATACAATAACCCAATCTCATCGAGGTTAAGGTCGTTTGATTTGTCTTTACATGGACTTTGGTACTGGATGTTTTGCAGGGTCTGATGATGGAGCAAGAAGGTGGCCATGGAATGTTTGTAATACAAAGACGCAATCCCATTGAGCTTGGGCTAGTTTGATTCGTCTTTACATGGACTTTCGTGCTGAATGTTCACCAAACTCTGATGATGGAGCAAGAAGGTAGCCATGGGATATTTGTAATACAATTACGCAATCCCATCGAGTTTGGGCTCGTTTGAGTCGTCTTTACATAGATTTTGATGCTGGATGATTTCCATGGTCTACTGATAGAGCTGGAAGGTAACCCAATCTCATTGAGTTTAGGGTCGTTTGGTTGGTCTCTACATGGACTTTGGTACTGGATGTTTTCCAGGGTCTGACGATGGAGCAGGAAGGTGGCCATGGCATCTTTGTAATACAAACACGCAATCCCATTGAAATTAGGCTCGTTGGATTCGTCTTTACATGGCCTTTAGTGCTGAATATTTACCAAACTCTAATGATGGAGCAGGAAGGTGGCCATGGGATCTTTGTAATACAATAACGCAATATCATCGTGTTTAGGCTCGTTTGTTTTGTCTTTGGTAATTTCCGAGATCTGATGATGGAACTGAAACGAACGTGCTTAGGCTATTTAGTTAAAAACAAAACATACTTGAAATTGCCAGAAAAGTACAGGTCTACATTTCAGAATTGAGGCACGTAAAGAAGGCCTGTCCATCATGTGCCACCTACACTATCCTATGTACCACCTATTACTATTTTTTATTAGTATACCACTAAAAAGCAAAAAATAATTCTTTTTTAAATAAAAAAAAACAACTTCAAAAAACACTAAGGAACTAAAAAACGAACTAACTCTACTAAGCATGTACATTACTCAAACTTTCTATGATTAAAATATATATATATAACTAACCCTTCCTGTTAGGTAATTGGAGTTTTTTTTTGTAATGAGAAGAGCTTCTTAGTTTCCTCGAGTATATAGACAAAATGTATCGTTGGGTATTAAAATGAAGATTTTTATTACTTTATGGTAATCCTAATTACTGAGTACCTATATTGTTAGCCCGCTTGTATATATATTGAATTTAATGTTGGAAACTGGTAAACTGCCTGACAACCTATAAAAAGCACTTGTTAAGCCAATCCAAAAAAAAGGTTCGAAACATGACATTAACAATTATAGGCCAATTGCGCTGTTACCCAACTTCTCAAAAATTTTCGAAAGAGTTATATATAACAGATTGGCAAAACTTTTGGAGGTTAATAATATTTTAAACAACCATCAGTTTGGATTTCAAAAAGAAAAGACGACGTCATTAGCGATTTATAAACTATTTGATTCCATATGGGATACTATGAACAAAAAAGGCAATGTGCCGCTATATTTATTGACATGTCAAAGGCATTTGACTGTGTAAAATATGATATCCTCCTAAATCAACTGGAAAGAATAAGCATTCGAGGTTTAGCACATACATTAATTTAAGACTGCCTCGTTGGTCTCGCGGCACAAATGTGCGCGTGGGATTGGGAGATCTCGGGTTCGATTCCCGGGACGGGCAAAGTGTTATTGGGTTTTCCGTTAGGAAATTCCCAGTAACAGCACGGAGTCTGGTTATGTGCCCGGTACGGCAATAGGCTCACTCCCTATTACGTGGGACCTAAAAATTCATGGCGAAATGTGGGTGTAATATTACACCTCTGCCTACCCCTTCGGGGATACAGGCATCAGTCTTTAAAAAAAATGTATATTAATTAAAGATTACTAAAACAATAGAGAGCAGGCGACTGTGATCGAGGTATATAATCAAACAAACAAAATGATGGAAACAGTCAGATCTGAATTCGCACCCGTACTATTAGGTGTTCTACTAGGTAGTATTTTAGGACCCCTGATGTTTTTTATTTACATTAATGAGCTTCCTAACATTATTGACCATCTATGTGTCATGTATGCAGATGATGCAACAATTTTCATACCTAATGACTACAAGACTCTTCAGAACTATGAAAATAATATAAATACAACACTAGCAACAGTAACAGAGTGGTTAAAGAATATAAATTTAAGCATAAATTTAGAGAAAACAAAATTAGTGCAATTTCGAAACTATCAAACTAAGCCGACTCAACTTAGGATATCCTTGTCCAACACATTGATCGAAGAAATAAACGCGACAAATTTTTTAGGTGTAACTATTGATCAACACCTCAATTGAAAAGCTCACATAGCAAAAATTAGTAGAAAAATCTCAAGTGCGTGTTATGCGCTGTCTATCTTTACCGAAACAACTAATGTTAGTATTGCCAGAAATGCTTACTTTGGTAATGTATACCCATTTTTGACGCATGGTGTTATGTACTGGGGAGACTCGACGAATGTTCAGTCTATATTCCTTTTACAAAAAAAAAAAATACATAAGAACCATACACAACATGTGTAGTAGCGATTCCTTAAGAAATGTATTTAAAGAGAAAAAAAATCTCACCTTAACTGCTATATATTTATTGGAATTGTGTCTGTTTGTAAGAAATAATATGCAATACTTTGATTTCAAGTGTAACACCAAAACAAACATTCGTAGCATGTATAAATATAACATTAACCTACCAAATATTAAAAATACAGTGTATTACAACAGCACTTATATCACTGCTATACGAGTCTTTAATAATCTACCAGTTGCTCTTAAAGAACTACAAGGGAAATTGTTCAAAACCAACCTTAAAAAATGGTTAATGGAAAATGTATTTTATAATTTGAAAGAGTACTTTGAGAAAAAACATGTTTTGTAAGTAATAGTAAACTTTCTTGATATGTATAACTTAAATTAGCAATATAGTAATCAAAATACTTATACTTATATAGATAAATTAGAATCACTACAAATAAGATTTCATAAATTACTAGTAACAGAAAAAACAAAAGAGAATTGTAGGGGCGACTACCGGAAATTATTCAAAATATGTAACATCCTACCAGTAAGTATGAAACATAAATATCTTCTGTTATTAAATCAACATGGTAAAAACGAGCATAACCTATCACTGGTTACCAATATGCATAACACACGTCTGATGACCGCAGGTAAATTTAATGTTCCCAGAGTAACAAATTACTACGGCGACAGAACATTGAAAAAACGTGTACCATATCTGTTGAACAGATTGCCCGCGGACATCAGACATGAAAACGATAAAATTAAATTTAAACAAAAACTAAAAAAATATTTGTTAAATAACATTTGTTAAAATATGTATGTAAAACAGTATTATGACTCTTCCACAGTCAAACCGCTAAACCGGTTTTGTGGAGCACTACTTTATTAATATATGTATTGTAAAACTATAATAAATAAATAAATAAATAATGTATAAGTTAAGGTTGCACATCCGAATCGGGTAAACTGTTGAAACAATTAATCATTTATATTAACAACATGAATGTACACAGTTATGCAATAAACGAATCTTTATCTTTATGTGTAAATCTGGGGATTACAGTTATTTTATTTTAATTGATCAAATGACCCATAGTCACGAAAAAATTGGGCCGCGTTTGTGCTTCACAGGGATTCAAATCTATTCCACGGCCCTCAAATATAGCCTAATTAACTGTGACAATTATCCTTAAGACCTTATTTTATATGTCAATACCTCTAGATAAGTTTTCAGTACCCAAGTACGATAAATAATATGCCTGAATCATTCTGAGTTAGTCTGTCAAACATTTTGTAAGTTTCGGTAATGTTACCAATACTACATGAGTAACGGAACCGCCCATAGTTGTTTTTTTATTATCGTTGCAGGGTACGGTACCTTACGAATTATCAGATCCAGATTTTAGTCGCATCAAAGTTCGCAGCCATAGAAATTGACGCGCAATCTACCATCTGTAGCCATAATTATATCATAGGCTGTAGGTTGTTTACCCGTTCATAATAAGTCATTACACGCCCGTACCTACCTTGTCAGCCAGACAGCGCACGAAGTCCTCGATAGGTTTATCACAACTCATTTAGATAACAAAGCTTCACGGGGTACGTCGCGAGGGAATATTCATCTGTCATTCACTTTACGACAGATCGGTGAACGACATAACGCTATTTGAACGCTTATCAAACGCTCGTAATCGCAAATGGCGTTTTGATAAGCCATCTAGCCGGTTTAATGCACCTCCGACAGTTTGAGATCAGTGCATAATAAAAGGTGTCTGTTCACTCTGATTACTAGTTCATTCTGGTTATAAAATACGACTAGCTAATATGATGACTATTTTCTACCATACCTATCTCGTGTGGTAGAAAATAGTCATCATATTAGCCAATAGACGTCCTATCCAGCTAAGTAGCTGTGGCAGCTTCCTGGTCGCATATAATATAAATCCCCATTGACGCAACAAGAAGAAGAGGAAGATTGTTGGACATAGGGCCAACCCAAGACTCTCCACAGATTGATCTTGAGCCGCCTACTTCCATCCGGTAGAAAATAATATTGCATATTAAATTGGTATTGACACATGTCTTGGTCTAAGAGTTTATGGAAATGTAAGACAAACTTAACCATTGTTCAGTGAGATCTGCATTTTTTGTGTACGAAGGATAGTTTCTCAAAATAAAATTGCTGATCCAGCATTTCGTAGAGGAAGAGATTATAATGGCAGGTTTGTGTACTTATAAGTAAGATAAGCTAACTCCAATGGTCCATTACCTGAAACAAATAAAAAAAAAAATTATAATAATTATTGATTGGACATGATACACAATTAAATAATATAAAAAAATATCATTAGTATTGGCTTTATTTTACATTTCTCGTTACATTAGTCATATCGGACTTTTCCTTAAGTCAATGATACCAGGATGGTTTTCAAACCAAGCCTCTGAATAACTGATAGATATCTAGTTTAGGTTCTATCATAGAACTGTTGAATATAACTATTAGGAATGAATCTGCAAAACGCCTTGATACATCATTTTCTAGTTGACTTATAAGTTATAACACATAATTTTATTTTGTTTTTTAAATATCGTAAATACGACTGATATGTATACGGTGTATACGTACACCAAATGAATGAACCCGGTATTGACTTATTAAACACAACAAAACCCTGCGAGTATCAAATCCACTGTATCCATTAATAGTCCCACCAATCCGCGAAGCCTTATCGCAACCATTTACAAACAACGGCAAAACAAACCTCAAAGAGAAACCAACAGTACCGTAAGTTTACTGTTTCAGTTTTATAGATTCTTTGTAGAACATAAAAATCAAAGCAGTGCTCAAGACGTCCAGTGTAAACGAAAACAAAGTTGTTGAGTTAGTTGTAAATAAGTAAATCGAACGGGCGGAGCTGATGGGCCGCGCTGTCGAACCCGCTTGTTTACTGCTAGTGCCCTGGGACTACTTTATTGAAGGTACAAGGCCAAAGAACATCTGGCGGACTACCGGTACCTTGTTTGTGACAGGAATTTAATATGTTATGATATCGAAGTTGAAGGTCTGATTGGAATGTAACTGTTGTGGTTATTGTCGAAGGCTTTTTATTTCGGTTATAGATCGTTTTTATATGGAGTTCATATTGCTAATTTCCGCATGAGAACGTCTGATTTTGAACTCTTTTGGGTGGATGGATCTGTAAAGCACATAGAAAGAATAGACATTACAATATTTAGGAGTAACAAATTGTTCCTAGCATATTCAAAGCTTATGCGTTGGTTGGCAGGTCAAAATTCTAGCATAACTTTACAAAAACTGCGTGGGTGGCGTAGTCGTAGAAGTGGTTGTCTCGCCATTCAGCAACTACGCCAAGTGCGTTCGATCCCCACACGCGACGTCACTTTGTCTGATCCACAAGTTGTTATTTCTGGTCTGGGTGTCTTTGTATGCATTGATTGAATGTTAGTGAAGTTCACCGCGACGCAACATAGTGCTGGGTTGCCTATCTAAAAAACTTGTTGACATATGGGCGTGAACATTATATATACTTTCAGCAATGCCAACAACATGTAAGTCTTTTATTTTTTGTATTTTAAGATTCACGAAACCTCCCCTAAACCAGTTACTGACTGAAATTTATTACAATTTATTGACATTAACGTCGCTCAAGTAAGCCATTACATTCGGTTGTCCGTCGACGGCTTTTAACCTTTCATTAATGTAAATCTAATACATCTGGGGCCTTGCCGGTAGCCCTTCTTACCTGGGATCGCAAGGGGCGCTGCCGTAGAAACCTTAATTCGAAACGTTTTGACAGATTTTTGACGTCCATAAACAACGCCTATATAATATTTCAGAATTGAAATTATCCTCAACGGAACATTTTCATAATTGTTTTATGCGTCATGAAGTCCTGAATTGTAATTGGGCTCAAAGTAATTGAATGCGGTACAGAATAATAACCTCGAATGAAAATTACAGGTATAGGTAAGTTATTCTACATACCCGGAATAAGCCTAATTTCAATTCTATTCATAATGTATTTTACGTGCCTTAGTGTTGATGTTAAATACAGAACCTAAGTATTCAACGATGTTACAAAGAATTTAGGCACATAATTTTTGCTCATTAACAAAACATTGTACACCAGCATCAGCCTGCTGTAGTCCATTGCTAGATATAGGCTTCTCCGATCGCACTTGACTATTCGTGTCCAGCCACTGCCAGCGTGTGCATTGCATAAGTACTGCCCTAATAATATAACCTATATCGCTATAACCTAATCATTTGTTTTGAATTTCCACAAACAACGAAACATGCTAAATGCCAAGCTATTTATTCGCCACTCTATTATAACGCCATCGCTCAATATCCATATAAGATTAATGGTTAACCCACTAAAATAAACAGGGCAATCAAAATTCTAATATCCGCGAATCTCTCGTTCGTGTCATTCGCATTGCAGCGACTGCGGTCGAGATTGAAATAACCCAGCCCAAGTGAAATGGGTCAACGAGTTCGTTTACGCATTACATGAGCTGGCTCAAATATCAAATGTAAGTTCTGTTGTGACTGCATACCATGGTCTGGTCGTTTCAATTTTAAGGTACGGTATAATTTTCTGGGGAAATTCAACAAATAAAGATATTATCTTTAAGATGCAGAAGAGATGTATTAGAGCTATGTTTGCCTTAAAAACGACAGATAGCTGTCGGCCATATTTTATAAAACATAAACTTTTAACTCTTCCCTGTTGTATATTTGAAGCAGCTGTATTTGTCAAATGTAATCCAACTTTATTTATGTTAGCATCAGATTTTTACAACACACGACAAAGAGATGTGTATCGACTTTGCATACCTAAAACTAAAACTGCTCTGATGCATAAAAGCATATTTCATATGGCATCTCTGATTTACAACAAACTGCCAAAAACAATCAAAGAATATGAGTCTTATTTGTTCAAGAAAAATTAAATAAATATTTAATAAATAAATGCTATTATACAGTAATGGATTATCTAAATGACAAATTATACAGTGACATTTAAATTAATTTATATTATTATTATTTTTCTTTATTCATTACTTTCTCATCGTCTTATTTTACATAATTAAATCACTTTAATAAAAATACAAATAAAATTTAACCATATAAAATAGGACCACGGAGACCCATCGGTACCGGGCACAGGGACCAAGCTACCGGTGGTTAGGGCTCCAGAGAGAGGAACCTCCGAACTATGCGCGTCGTGTCCAACAATACTGTCTTCTGTATGGAGGACTTGATCCAGCTGCCTAACGAGAGCCTCTTGAGATGGTGGTCGAGGCTCTTGGCAATGAGACCATTAACTGACACGACTATCGGTACCATGATCGCCGATTATTATTTTTATTATTATGCAATTTAAATTTAATTTACAATTTATTCTTTTGCATTAGTTATAATAGCTGGACGTCTATTAATTATTCATATATTAATTGCTATTTTTATCCTACAATTGACAATATTTTAACTGTATGACATTTTATTTAATTATTCTGAACTTTGATTTAATAATGACTTATTTTTCGACTTGACATTATAAATTTATTATACTTTCATCAATGTTTGCATGCCACTATTCTGGTCCAAATACTTGTACCTTTAATGCCATTATTTGTAACACCACTTGTCACAATATTTCGGCAAATAAATTATTTGATTTTGATTTTGAGCTCTTAAGTAATTGTTTGATGGAAGCTATCGGTTTCAAGCTTGTGAAACTTGTAAAACATATCGGCTGCGCTAGTCCGAAAATATTACATTGATCTGTTTATTAACGTGTTGGCACTCTATCCAATTCGTACGTTCATATTCGTGATAAAGTTCATGCTACACATTCAACTTTACAAACTTTCTTGTTCAAAATTTCCATCTCGATTAAGATAAGTTGAAAGTTGGAGTTTGCTTCGTTTCACTTAAATATGTTTGAGGTTATACCAAGACGTGACACATGTACGTATAAGCCGACGCAAATTGCCGGCATTTCAAACCTAAGACATCTAAAGACATATTATATGGACATGTCCACTTTGAGCGCGCGTTAAGACAATGGACGAAGATTGGAACATTTCCAGCCGATAACTCAAATGAGGTCAAACTCTTAACTTTTTCGTTTTTATACGTTTCTACTCTTTTACGTTTTTATCGTCGTACCTTTTTGTGAAATGAGACTTTCAATTAAATATTACAGAAATTAAAATTACCTTCCAATTTTCAAAAGTTTGATTAAAAATCAGAATGAGCAATTTTATCGACATAGTTTTGGAAATGTTTAAATGATGAAGAGTATAAAAAACTACTGTATAATAGAGCTCTACGAAACTGAAATAAATGCAAATACAGATTATAAAAAAATGGTTTATTAATTTCTCTCTCACACAGAATTGTTACAATCGTGTTACATAATCAAGTAGGTGATTAGACAAAGAGCTCCATTACACTTCTACTAAATCAAACATGACATGAAAACGCATCTTTAATCTATAAATGGTACTCACTTGCTTTATGCAGCATAACAGAAAAGATAAAATAATATATTCAGATGTTTAGAAATAGATATTTATAACGCCAAACAAGAACATTCATTGTTATACATGTGACACTAGTTCCTAGATAAAATCTCTTGAGTCACATAAACTAGGAATTGCATAGAGATGTACTCGCAATTTTACTGAATGGTGCATTGCTAAAATTGCATAGGTACATTCCTAAAAGAAAATTGTATCAAACTCGAACATGTTGCTTTTAGGAAAATGATGTAACTTTTTTTGATATTTGAAGAAATAAACGTTTTTATTTTACAAATAGAAGGCTCGTACTCCACGACAGATCATTTGTCGGGGATGTTTATGATCACGGTCGGGCAAACATTCAATCAACGTACACAAAATACAACACGAATCGACACAACAATTTGTGGATCGCAGAAAAATTTGGGATGCAGCCGCTTACAGATTGCCTGACGTTTGATTTTCCCCGTAGAGCATTGTTGTAAGTGGTTTAGTCTCATTCAATTATGGCGTACTCTTGGCTTTAAGGTTTAATTTTAGCTTTGTTTTTAAAGTACAGTGGTGTTGTTTTTATCAAATGGTATAGCTGCTTATTTTAAATTGAACTATATATTTACCATGTAAGTAGTTCAATTCGACGACTTAAAACTATACAAATTAACTATTCAAAACTAGGATTTAAACACACATAATGGAACACATGAGGAAAAGCAATAACAAAAAAACAGTAAAATGATCTATTTTAAATACCACGTCACCTTAAAAAAATCGTGTACAAAAAATCGCTACAAAAGTATTCACTGAAATAATATAACATCTTCATTTATCGCGTGCATCATTTTTTTCCAAAAGGTAATAAAATAAGCCTTTTACTGGCCATACCAGTTTATTTCATAGGTATTTATGCAGATTCCATTTCTACGATTAGATTAACATTTGATTTATATAACATGTATGTGCGGCAGTTCTGTACGCGGTCAAACGCGCGTGTATTCACCGAGTCATCGCATTAATTTGCGATACAAATGGCGTACCTTTGTCATACCGACCTCACCTGTGATGAAGGGACGAAAAAATCCATGTCAAAATATATACCTACCCATCCTCCTAAAGGTGGCATTTCGCAGCCAGTAATAGAATAATGTGAGCAAAATTGCCTATTTTATTCGGGTTCTGTTCTGAATTATATTATGAAACCTCGACTTGGGACGCTCAAAAATTTAAGCTTGGCTATGGCAATATACATTTACGGCATTTAATTACTGCAGGGTTGTCGGATGCAAGCCCTGTTTATATATTTATATTCTAAATTATTCTGGAAAATTTATCAGTTTTCGACCCATGGCAGTTTAAATTGTTACAACAAATAAGGTTGCAACCGCTTTTCGCATTAATGTATTTTAGCAAAAAGTAATTAATACTGTGATTAATTTGCTCAATGCATGGCTGTTCGTTGAAATAGTGAGGCAATAAAATAAATAATGTACGAGTATCCATATGCCGAACAGGCCTCCTAATTTTATGCAGGCGACAGGCGTGTACAGATTTATTGTAATCTCTTTTTTGTTCATATTGTCTTGTTTGTTCATGTCTTTCGTCTGGTAGAAATAAACGCTTTTTTTCTTTCCTTTCTTTCTTTTATATGAGTTATATTCACCGATATTAATGTTATATTTATTTATCTCCACACACAGATATATTACAAAGGAAACACAAAGTAGCGTGTCACTTTAACTCGTTATCTAATAGTGTAATAATACAATGTTAATTTAAGTCAATCAAATTTTCTGATATTCAGAGTTAGCTCTGCGTTATCATATCCCACATTGTGCCGAGAAACCTAATTATATTTTTATATGTTTGTTAATATTTCAATTGTACCAATGGTTAAACACTTGTATTCATACCATTTATAAATACAATAAGCCCAAACATGCATAGTAAATGTAATCACATTTTTTATACCGCAAACGAGCAACATATACACAAGATGAATCATTCAATCACTCACTACATCCGTATTTAATCCGTGCGGATTAAACTGTTCCGTTTATCAAAACGTTACTTCCTTAATGAAAGTCCGATACAAATCAATATTGATCTTGTGATACTGTCAGAGTAACTTAAATAATACCAAATATGCCTGTTGCTACCAATACAGCAAAGTATGAATGTGGTGATATTTAGACTGAACTACAACACGGTACATTTTGAAACATAGCTCTACACCAAACACAAAACACATAGATATCCATTAAAATTGCCATTTTCACAACTCTACATTAAACCCGACGATTAAAGAATGTAATACTGATACGAAAACAATTGATATCATAAAAAACAAGCAATAAACTCGACGGAAGATAAAGAAACGTATTACCTAACGTGAAAATACAAAATTATTCTCAATAAAGTTGATATAAAACATAACATTTGTTAAACCAAATGTAAAGGGATACCGTCGGCAGAAACAATGTTGGGGACACGGCGGTTGTACTATCATTTATCGATATGAGGAGTCAGTTTCGGAATCTGTAGTTGCGTAGTTTTAGTATGAGAATGTTTAGGCTTACGCTGCCAACATGTTAGCTTAGAATATAGCGTTAAAAAACTAAATAAGATACAATTTACGTATTAAGGTCAGAATTGTGATATGTTAAGCTACTACTTTTCTGGCATAGTAGTTCCAGAGGCCACATTCGTGTGATTCATAAATAGTGATAAGGTACTCAAACGCAACTTTTACTTCAAGTTTAAGATATTGTTTTAAATAAAACTTAAAAAAGATAAACGCAGCGCATATTAAGCTTTGCGGTTTGTCATCAGAAGCATCTAGTGACTTGTTTGTAGTTAGTAATGATTAGGTAAATATATTATTATTAAACTGTAATTATATTTCGATTTAGAACTCAGTACCTACATAAATAAGCTACTTGCTGATTAAGCGGCTTGACTCGATTTATTCCGTAACAAAAAGTTCTTGGCTTACTCCGTGCCATGAATCCTATCAGTGCAGTAATTTAAATAACATAACTTCAAGCCTTTTTCCGCGAAGGGGTAGGCAGAGGTGTATTACACACTCACACTTCGCCAGTTATGTTTCAGTCCTAATGTAATAGGGGGCGAGCCTATTGCCATCTACCGGACACATTGTTAAGCGAGCGATAATTAACATTTTTAATAAACACATAACTTCGAAATCTCAAAGGTGTGTGTGCTCGGGGTAACTGAGGATCAAACCCGAGACCATCGTCTCGGCAGTCCATTACGTACACCACTGGGCTATCGCCGCTAAATTTAATAAAATAGTAGATATAACAGGTAGACAGACAAAATTCCTTTGCCTTAAAACCTTTTCTTCGATACGAGTATTATGAGTGCCTCCGTGGTCCAGTGTATAGCGTATTCGTCTGCTGATCAAGAGGTACCGGGTTGGATTGTCAGGTCGGGCAAAAGTGTTACTAATTCTCAGTAGAAGCACGGAGTCAGGCAATGTGCTCGGTAACAGCAATAGGCTCGCTTCCTATTACGTGGAAATTTATAAGGCGGAATGTGGGTGTAAATTATTACACCTCTGTCTACTCCCTCAGGGATACAGGCGTGACGATATAAAAAAAACAGTCATAGCAGCGAGTAGTTTAGATAAATAGCATAAAAGGTCGACAAACAAAATTCCTTTGCCTTAAAACGTATTCTTCAATATAAGTTTTATGACAATAAAAACTAAACAGCATAAATATATCTTTTGAACCTATATAGTTCTCGTAAATACGAGAAAACTCTATCGAAACTGAAACACAAACGTACATATTGTATGGGTGTTTTGTTGTACATAGAAACACATGTTCTATTCGTAGCTTAGGGTGGCTGTTCTTAGACTGCGAAGGCTTTGACGTGACTTGTGATGTCAGGATGCCTGATTTAGCACGCATATCTTTTTATCCAACGATAATATAGCGCCGTGAGCTAGGTATTTTACAAGTGTTCTGGTATATTAAATATTGTGACTGTATTGTCGTATTTTGACATCTAAAAATCTCGAGTTTCTTATTGGGCTGCTTCGAAACGGCTTGCTGATTTTTTATGTTTATTTGGTAGGTCTGAGAGGTCTAAGTAGCCATTTGATAAATTTAATGTTGCTAAATGATAAAGTTTGCCCGCTCCAGTTATATAAATAAATTAGTATCAAAAAGTAATAATAATCCTAGAAATAACTTATTTGGCACACCAACACATTCAGGGTCAGTAAGTATACAATAATAAATGTTTTTATCAGGTAGTAGAGCCTTGCTGATTTCAGCATGAATGGCCCGGCTCGACCCGGGAAGTACTACCCTCTCACAAAAAATCGACGTTAAGTAACAGTACCTAAACTGTTGCGTTTCGTTCGGTGAGTGAGAGTTCCGGAGGCCCTAGCCCCTATTCCTTCTCCTCCATCCCACTCCTTATACTATCCTTTTTTCCCAACCCTAAGGGGCGGCAACGCACTCGTGACTCCTGTGGTGTTGCTTGTGTCCATGGGCGGCGGTAATTGCTTACCATCAGGCAATCCGTCTGCTCGTTTGCCGCCTATTACTATAAAAAAAAACATATAGTAGTATTTATAACATAAAATAATTTGTGAAAAGCCACGACAGCTGGGCCTCGTAGTTCACTAGTGACAGGAATAATCACAGGGAATAATCCTTCTTTTAATATGTTGTTTTCTTATTTTAATCCTGTGTCTTTACGACTATACAAACATGCAACCAACGGGCACAATAAATCCCCTGACTCGAAATTAGCATTTTGTAAAGATTTTTTATTAAGTAGTAAAATAATTGTTATTTTTTGTTTTATTTTGTTAAACTAAGATGTGTATAATTTTTGTTCTAAGTATAAAACTAAGTTGTGTATAATTTTTGTTCGAAGTACTATGTATAAATACCATAAGTCTATGTCTAATTTTATTTAATAACTAGCTGGCCCGGCAAACGTTGTTTTGCAAATTTTTTTTTTTTTGAAAAATAGATTTTGGCCTATTCTCATAGATACCGGATAAGCACAAAAATTTCATCAAAATCGGTCAAGCCGTTTCGGAGGAGTATGGGAACGAAAACTGTGACACGAGAATTTTATATATTAGATAGGTATAGCCCTAAGTAAATATACATAATGTAACTCTTGCTTTGCCCAAACAGGGTCCATAATGAACCAAATTGTATATACATATCTATAACACCTGTACTAACATTGTGAAATGGCAATAAATTAATATGAATACAAGCATAGAGGCTGGTTATACGAAGAGTATAACCAGCCCCTCTATGCTTGGCGTTTGTGGACTATGAGAAAGCCTTCGATTCGATCGAAACCTGGGCGGTGCTACAGTCTCTCCAACGGTGCCGGATTGACTACCGATATATCGAAGTGCTGAAGTGTTTGTATGAAAATGCCACTATGTCAGTCCGCCTCCAGGACCAGAGTTCGAAACCTATTCAACTCCAGCGAGGGGTGAGACAGGGGGATGTGATATCCCCGAAACTGTTTACCACTGCGCTGGAGGATGTTTTCAAGCTTTTGGACTGGGATGGACTCTGCATCAACATCAACGGCGAGTACATCACTCACCTTCGATTCGCAGACGATATCGCAGTCATGGCTGAGACCATGGAAGACCTAGGCACAATGCTCGATGGCCTCTGTAGAGTCTCCCAACAAGTAGGTCTTAAGATGAACATGGACAAGACGAAAATCATGTCGAACGTCCATGTTGTACCTGCTCCTATTCAGGTTGGGAACTCTACGCTCGAAGTTGTTGACAAGTATATCTACCTGGGACAAGTAGTCCAATTAGGTAGGTCCAACTTCGAGAAGGAGGTCAATCGTCGAATCCAACTCAGTTGGGCAGCGTTTGGGAAGCTACGACATATGTTCTCGTCCGATATCCCGCAGTGTCTCAAGACGAAAGTCTTTAACCAGTGTGTGTTGCCAGTGATGACTTACAGATCAGAGACGTGGTCGCTCACTATGGGCCTTATCAGAAGGCTCAAGGTCACTCAGAGGGCGATGGAGAGAGCTATGCTTGGAGTTTCACTGCGAGATCGAATCAGAAATGAGGAGACCCGCAGTAGAACCAAAGTCGCCGACATAGCTCTCCGGATAGCCAAGCTGAAGTAGCTGTGGGCAGGGCACATAGCTCGAAGAACCGATGGGCGTTGGGGCAGAATGGTTCTGGAGTGACGGCCACGTACCGGACGACGCAGCAGAGGTAGGCCCCCCGCAAGATGGACCGACGATCTAGTCAAGATCGCGGGAGGCTGTTTGATGCGGGCGGCTCAAGACCGGTCTGTGTGGAGAGCCTTGGGGGAGGCCTATGTCCAGCAGTGGACGTCGTTTGGTTGATATGATGAATATGAAATAACAATTTATGGATCACGCAAAATATTGTCTCGCGTGGGAATCGAACCCACAACACTTTGATACAGCGTCAAACGGTGAGGTGAAGGCTTAAGCCACTACGCCAACTGTGCAGTCATTTTATAATTAGGTACAGATCAGGTCAGCTAGTAGATAATATGCCTAACATAGATACAGATTCCCTTTACATATGTATTTATGCAGGTGCAGGTACATTACAATATACAAACAATTCACCATATTATGACAAATATCACGCTACTATGTATAGAATTACATTACAATAAACCAGCGTAGTGTGTGTCGTACCACGCATAACGTCATCTTCCCTAAGAAGAGTTGAATTTAAAGATTCCTTACTATGCTACGAAAACCCAAAAAGAGCGGGATAGCAAGACATTTGTCTTCCAAATAACTTATACATAAACATTGTTGGACGGATCCACATTTGCATGACTACTCCATCGTATCAAACAAATACAAAACAGTGTAGACACGGTTAACCGTTGTTTTAACTATAGTTTTATTATGACAACTTTATCAAAAAAGCCAACTGGTCAAGTGTGTGTCGGACTACGCACAATGGGTTCTGGGTTCCATAATATTTCTCATTGATTATTAACATTTAAAACTTGCTTGGCTAGGATGATTTTTAGATAATTTTCGATCTTGTAAGATACTGCTGACATAGAATAATACTGTTTGAAATGTTTAACAGAACATACATTTTAGCAGACATTTCTAAAGATTTCGAGGTAATACACCACGTATGCATTTGCGTGTATGGCAGATAGCTATTTTTATAAAATATTAAGTATCTCCAAAATGATAGTGGAGAGAGCCTTGATCTTTTGGGGCTTACATGTTGACAACAAGTTACAACGTTCTCCCTTCACGCCTTATTTGCACTTATCTAGCAGTTCAGTTACCCGTTCATAGTACAAGTATAAAAACGAAAACCACATACTAGAAGTGAAGAGTTAAACCACTGCACAAATAGAAAGAAAACCAAGATTTACTTATCTAGCTTACTTAGCAGGCCAACACCGGCCAGTTATATAATGGTTCATTTCCAAGCCAGTTTTTATTTAGCGCAGATATCTGAAATGCTGCTGTCTCCGAATGTACAATCCTAGACAGAACTGGAGCATGTCGTTCTATTTTTGCAGACAGACGGAACACTGGAGATCTATAGTCTGCCCGAACATTAAAATTCACAGGTTGCCACTACCGTCCCTCTTTGTAATTGAATGCTGAACAGGTAAACACGATAAATTCACATCAAGACCTTTTCAAACTGATGGAAATTTATCTCAAATTCGTAACCACACCTTATCACCTATATTTCATAGAGCAATTTTTAACTGAAATATGTTTCATTAATCCTGGCGCCGGAATCGTTTTCTGGGGATGAGCTTAATTAATTTCGAACGATAAATATTTATACCGGATTTTACGCTCTTTAAAATTTTCGTAAAATGTTTTAACACAATATAAAAACGAGCGATACAAAGATTAAAAAGTTACGAACTTGAAAACAAAATAAGTTAATTTCTACAAAAGGAAAGACAGAACCACAAATGTGCCGTTTAAATACCGTTCCGCACTAACGGTTAATATAACCAACTTTATAAAAGTTTTAACTTGTTTCCTCGACCTAAGATCAAGCGGTTCGACATTTAGAAAACTCATGTGACTTAAATTATTAATTTAACCAAACAAAGTGGAAAAGTTGTAACAATCAAGGAGCAAACAGAAGATATAGTAACGCTATCAGTTCTACCGACCAACTTCGGCAACTTCCCTTTACGACTCGTCAGCTAAACATTTCCTCTTCTTAATGAATTTAAGAAACTGTTTGTGAAACATCACGTAGCCTTGTTTATTTCGTTGGAAATTATAACTTGGTTCCTCCTTCAGCGTTCCGTTTAACCATGTCCGTTTGAGTTACAAATGTAACCTTAATTCTGTTAAACCATTCGCACTTTAACATCGAAAACAAGAAGACGACGGAGCTCCGGTCAAACTCAAGGCACATAGAAAAACAGGCATAATGGCAAATTTATTGTGTTCAATTTGGTTTTATTGGCTAATTCATTGGCGGTGGATAGCTGTCCGGGCTCTCAGGGGCTCTGGCAAAAATATTTGGCAAATCCCTGACGTACGGCGCTACAGGCACCGTACTAAGTCTCACTTTGCTGTTCAAAACGACATTTTATTACGCCGCGTTTTACACATGAATAGACTACGGTGAGGAATTACTGTTTTATTAGCCATAAGGATCTGCGCGGTGTTTGATAAGGAAACTAACTTGTCACTTATGTTAATACGGGTGCGTAGCTAATAAAAATATTATTCCTGGCAGTACAGTGCAGAAATATGTATATGGAGATTTAAGTAAAATGTGCACGTTAATCTCGGAGAATTTTATATTTGCTTCATTCTGAATTAATATTAGCTTTTTCCACTTTATTATGTAAGGCTTTATAGCTTAATGAAGGCATGTTAGAATGTCGTAAAGTTTTGGAGACGGCAGTAGCGACCGTCGCAATATAACTCGCGTTTTGTATAAACTGAACATAAAGTGGATTAAGTTTAATGGTTTAGAAGAAACGGAGACGTCATTGGTCATTTTTCTGGTTGGACTATTACAAAGTTAATTTTCATTTTGATGTGGATTTTATTAACTTACACTATAATTTGTCAAGTCTGTTCACGTATTTGTCAGTCTCTTTAGTGTCTATAAAAAAAAAGAATTTATTTGAACCAAATTTTCTTGTTTTGTCATCAATCAAATAGGCAATAAACAAAATATTTTCTACAAAATTCATTAATAATTATTTAATTGTTTAACTGAATCTGCAGTTTTTATTAATTGTAGCGTAATATTAATTTTGATTATATTTATCAATTATTCTTGGATAGCTATTCCCATGTACGAGAACCTATGTAATCAGTTATGTGACTTTCATTATGGCAGAGATTTAATGCCTATCAGCGCGTATCCAGATCTAAAAAGATGAATGAAGACATTCACAGTTAATCAACATTTGAGAATTATTTAACGAGATTTAGCCTCAATCTTATAATGCTAAATCCAATATTTAAATGCACCGGTCTTTCAAAATCAGACTATATTTGGCATCGAAGCGTCTTCAAGAAAATGGAATGATATAAATCCTAAGGCGTCGTTCGATTTATACCTCAAGCTCAATTGTGCTAAACTCTACAAAATCGTATTGGATTTAAGAGATTGCAATAATATCTAATCAATAACGGTAAGCAGGTAATCCTTTTACCTGAAGTGGATTCTTGAAAATATTGGCAAAGTAATCGTCGCTACCTATGTATATATATACTTTTTCTACTTCTTATTTTTCCATGTGCCTCTTTCTTATATGAAAGTGTGTGCGTATGATCTGGGACCCAATTCTGCTAAATAAATTTGTTCAAAATACAGTTTCGATATAATGTCAGTGTCACAAATATGTATTCTCGTAAATTAACTGATATTTGAATGAAATTGTAATGAGATCGTAAATTAAAACAAGTGTCAAAATATGTGTCAACGACGAACATTTTATTTCAAAATATAAGATAATGACATTAGGTTAGTAGAATACCGATTCTCAGTCAATTCAAAATATAATCTCATTTCGTTCAAAATATAATTTCAATGTCATATAAAATAGGAGAATTGGGCCCTTATATTACTAGGTTGCGTAAATATTTGACAACATGAGACTGCCGGTGGTTATAAGCTGGCGAGAAAGGTTACCGTAAAGGCTACATAGAATCCTCACTTTGTAATGGAACAAACTTAGCACAAGACGAACGATCAAATACCTACATCTGCCATGTTATATAACCATAAGGCTATAAATCGTTTTCTCATTTTCTCTTGAAAGGCACGAGGTCAGTATTTCATAAATCTTACGCTAGATTATCCAAATTAACGTAGTTGATTCGAGGTTTATGAAAACGAAGCTCGAGGGGTTTCAGATAACTTCTTTAACCTAACCTAACAATTAGTTCATAGTGGATTAAGTTCCACGGGAATTTGTTCAATCTACCTTAACCGTTATTTCATACAAGATTGTGTTATTTTAATACAAAACCCAAACCATAAAGGTATACCGGTATAAAGGTGTACCGTAATTTATACTGGCGTACGTATTCGACGATTTACGTATTGTATATAACGCCAAACTAATTAGTCTACCTCCCATTGTGATCTTGAAATAACGGCGAGATTCGAATGGCGAATTTAATGGCTCGTTAGTTGATGCACGGTCCAACTCACTCACACCTATAAGAGGAAAAGAGACAGAAAACGTAGGTACGACCAAATTGTGGTAATAAAAGCGAAAATTTCTTTTATAGCTGCTTCTAGTGAATGTTATCAACATATTGTAATCTTGTTTATTAGACTATTGAGTGAGAGTAAGGTTTTATTCGGAACGGTTCAATACAGGTTTCAATGGACAATCAAAGGACTAAGTAGCTCCCTGCTGAGGCTATACACAATAAGTTTACGACGAAATAGCTGCGATACAATATAAAATACTTCCTACATAAGTATTGGGTAGTTTCAGTTTACACTAGCGTGTATGAAGGTAAAAGATGTAAGTAATATATCACATTTAAATAACTTGCGATATCAAAGCTTTCTACGGCTGTGTGAGCTGTGTCATACAATCGCTGGTAAAAGGATAATTATTTTGTCGGAAACTGGGTGTTATATTATACACCTATAACAATTCAAGAATCATCGATAATATTGTCATGGTGCCGTGGGTTGAAAATAAATAGTGACATTAACATTAACCCAATGTATTTTAATCGTTTTTGAAATCTATATTAATATATAATGTGGATCAGTGTGGAGAGACTTGGCGGAGGGCTATGTCCAGCAGTGGACGTCTTTCGGCTGATATCATGTTGATGATGACTATAATAGTCCCATTTAATGCACTGTATTTCCACGAAATATCGGCTTTGTTCCACCTATTACCTATGCGGTTAGCGTACACAAACACAAATACGTACGCAAACATCTTACCCCAATTCTCTGTACATACAAATGTTCGATGCACGATCAAGCTTGACAAACTTAACGCGAAGGTAAGCCACCACAACACCATTCAGCTTGCCGTTATGAAGTCTATATAGTGATGGCGTCATCATAATTTTTTATTTATTTATAGGCTCACGCCTGTATCCTCGAAGGGGTAGGGAGAGGTGTAATATTACACCCACATTTCGCAATGAATTTTTAGGTCCCACGTAATAGGAGGCGAGCCTATTGCCGTTACCGGGCACATGAACAGACCCCGCGCTGCTACTGAGAATTCGGAAAAACCCAGTAACACATTTGCCCGACCGGGGAATCGAACCCGGGACCTCCAATCAGCAGTCGCATACGCTATCCACTGGACAGTCATCTTCATTATTGTCCTAGCTTTATCCACTTCCAAGACTTTTCGTCTTCTCGGGTTACCGGTTGACTTGATTTGTCACAGACAGAGCGACTTCCACAGACCAAAGGGATAGCGATATCCTTTGGTTTAGATGTATGGTTTGGAGTAGTGTCAGTTTATTTAGAAGTACTGACTCTGGGGGATATCGACTCCCTGCAGCAACTAACAAAGATCTTCGTGATAATCAAGACCGAGGATCAACGTGCTCTCCGAGTCACGGGCAAGCGAAAATTAACAATTCATTAAGCACGTAACTTTGAAAAGTTTGTGCTGTGCATCGTGAGTTTAAATCCGATATCTTCTGCATAGCAGTCGTATATCTCCTTTAGCCCTTATGTTGTTAACATATCACATAAAACCGCTATAAAGCTTATCCCTTCACTGGCTACTCGAGTGGATAACAAAATAAAACTATATTTTTGTTTCGCCTGCTCTCTATTGAGGTGAAAAAATATCGCTATACGCCTTCTAAAATATGCGATGTATTGAATTTGGTATCTTTTTTGTGCAGGGAAATGCACTGAGATGAGGTGGTTGATTTTAAATAAGCTATTGCTAAATAGTGAAAATTAAAATAAATTTATTCAATTAGATCAAAATGTGACGCTTATGAGCGTTAGTTTTATAAGTTAGATACTTAATGATTCTACATTTACATTTAGTTCCACGTACTCAAAGAAGGGCGTATAACCACGAGAAAGAATGGTAATAACATTCGTAGCCGCTGTTTGCCTAAGTATACATACCAACATACCAATTTATTTATGCCACTGTTATAACCGTCAAAGTTTGAGAGGATATTGTATTGATAACAATACCTATACACAGAATAGATTTGTATGAGTCAAAACAGTTATATAGCTTGTACATCAGAATAGCACATGGGCTACTTTCTGACCAAACTCAATGCGGGTGAAGTTGGTGCAGAAACAAGTAATACTATGCCTATAAATTGTGCAAGCCTACAACAACGTTCGTATCAGACCTGGGATTATGAAATTAGAACGTAGATTTTTTACATTAAAGCTTTTTAAGAACAAGGCAAGTTTTGACGAAAATCTTATTGTTGAAGCAATAAAAAGTTTTAAAATCGTCCACTAACACAATAGAGAAAATTAAATAATGTTCTAGATTATACCAAAGAATACATTCATATTTTTTTCAGTTATTCAGATGACACAGAACTATACCTATACTGTATTATGCCTATATTAGATACCGGTTGTAGATTATAAAAGCCATAAGAAGATAGATAAAACGGTTTATCCAAACGCTAATTTTCTGGATGGGTTAATCGACACGTACTTAAAGCATGGCAATATTTTCGGTTCGTTACTTGCTGGATACGAATCCGTCGGATTAGACATAAAACTGCTTATATATTAAGATAGGGAAACACCAGAGCCATTGAATGACTCATCTTCATTATAATTCAGTCGTATGGTTAAGAAAAAGCAATTGTTTCAGACCATTTAGTCATTTAACTAAACATAAACCGCAACGAAATGACAATTTGGATGTCTAATGCCCCAAATATTTTGAATTTCAGTCAAAAACGAGTAGGCTTACCGTTTCTTTCTTGGAGTAGCATTAACAAATACTTCTTTAGAGTCTTTGAAATGCTGAATCACTGTATTATATTTTCTACTAGGAAACTACGTAGGCCTAAACCAAGATCCTTTTTTCCTCGACTGGTATTTTAGCACAAACAATCCAGTTCTTATATTCCTGGAAATCTAGAAAAGTAGCCTAGGCGACAGGCGAACAATATAAAAGCTTCTTTCCCTAGCAAAACGTACTAGGATTTGATTACCGTTTCGAAAGTTTCCAACGCAAAGGGATCGCAATACTCAGTCCTTGAATATTTTATACAAAAAATAATTTATTTTCACACACGAAATACGTATTTTTTAAATAAATGCCGACATGTGTCTAATTTTTGGTGCGAATAATGAACTTCTTTTTACGTGCAAACGCATTTTATGTACATGTATACGTGTACTGACGATTACCTTCACCACGCACGTTCACTCGTCACATGTTTAAACTTAAACCCTTTTGTGTGTTTTTGTTTCAAATATACAGTACTCGCCAATCTTTATGGCCGCTCTGAATGTAGCCATCGGTACGAACTTGCGCATGGTACAGTCGGGTGGACATGTCATAACCAAGAAAATATATTTGTAATGATTGAAAATTAAAATCTTCAGTTACGTTGTTAGATTTGCTATATTATATTGTTTAATTACATATTCAATCAAATTCGAGTAATGTAAATTCAGTTAGGTGAAGGGACTTTTAAGCCTAGACTTCTTTCCTTCTTCATAAACGTTAATACGTCATACACTATTTTCCGTGTTTGGCGTCGTAAAACATTAAAACGACCGCAAGGCATGATCAATGACAATGGTAACTATATCAGTACAAATAACAACAAGAAACAACGATAGCAACGAGAAACAATAAATAAGTAACACTACGAAACTATTTTAAACGCGGCGATACTGTCAGAGCTCAGCGATTATGTGAGTCGTGTACGAACGTAGCACACTCACACTAACGTGCGGTAGGCGAGGACGCTAGCGGGTCGAGGACAGCGCGCGCGGGTGTGCCCTGCCTCCACGCCCCGCATTCGTCCCGCTGATACCTGATTTTGTGTTCTGCGCAGCGCAATGCGGCTAGGTTCGGAGCGGCCATAAAGTTTGGCGAGTACTGTACGTGGTTAATGAGCTTGTCTGTCACATTAAAATAATGGAGTTTTAGTTATTATTTATGTAGGTAGGTGTGGCGCGTCATGTTATTATCAAAAGTAACATTTCAAAGTTTTATTATGACTAAAGACGCTGCAACAAAAAACGTATGTATATTAAAGTTTAGATTAAAACGATACATAAATGTCTATTAGTGTTTCATGCAAATCAATTTAATCTGCATATTACGCATTCCACATTTTACAACACCTAATTGCCCGATTTTTTGTAATCGTTAAGCAAAACAAAGTTTTTTAACGATCTACTGTGGTACTGAGGTCGGCTTTAATAAAAATGCTCCGCCGTTTTTAATTACGGATCGACATCATTGTCGAGCTCTCAACGTATTCTCGATGGAGGCTGATCGACAAGCATACTGCGAGATATTGGTAGCTATAGCACCGCCGACTGATTGATTGCACTGTCTGATAACAGCTCTTTACTGTTTAATAAACGGCTTGTGATCAAATCTACTGGGAACGATCCCCTTTACCTCAACATGTTCAGAGATGTTTAATATTCCTAATGTTTTTTTTTTCAATATATGTAGGTATCTTTTTTATTTTTATTTTACGGATGACAGGACACGCTTTTCAACTGTCGATAGAATATAAGGATGCTTTAACAAAAAATAAAACATAGAAATACATAACGAAATAAGGTGTGTTAAGCATATACTTACAAATATTATCTTAATATATAAAATCCTTGCGTTACTGACTGACTGACAGACACGCTACAGCCGAAACTATTGGGCACAGGAAGCTGAAATTTGGCATGTATGTTCCTTGGGGACCGTAGAGGTGCACTAAGAAGGGATTTCCCGAAATTCCCACGGGATCGGCCGAAACGACCGAAAACAATTTAAAGAAATGCAGGCGTAGCTGCTGGCGTCCTCTAGTCTTTACATAAAAGTTGTGACTGTTTTATTGTATATTAAAGTTTTCCCGGAACTTTCTTTAATATTTCCAAGGAAAAAAAACAACATTCATTCAACCATGGGACACAAACTTGCTTTTTTGTCGTCATTAATTATTAGGAAAAAAGGCAAGCCCAAGCACG
Organism: Euclidia mi; assembly: GCA_944739405.2. Taxonomy (NCBI): domain Eukaryota; kingdom Metazoa; phylum Arthropoda; class Insecta; order Lepidoptera; family Erebidae; genus Euclidia; species Euclidia mi. The sequence continues at coordinate 40,858,987 of OX123197.2, read as the reverse complement.
CATAATCAAAGCATTCAAATTTATTGCAAGGGACTCGCTTTCCCTTACGTTAATTTTTCGACTCTCCCAAGTCGCGAGTCCAAAAATTTTATTGCGTTAATGAATAGCTATGCTGAGTTGTACCGAGAAGTGTCAGCATTTTTATGTTGGCAAGTATTTGTTATGTTAAAACTTCATTACTCGAATAAAAGGTAAGTACTATTATTCTTTTAATTCAAAGGATCAAACTTAATCATGGAATTGTTCAGAAATACAGTTTTAAACAGCGGCATGAGTATCTTATCGGTTGTGCTCATGACCAGTACATACCTACTATATCTACCCGGGAAATAGAAAAAAATATATAATTACTTTTTCTTGGAAACAACAACAACAAAATTTTGAATAATGTTGTGACACGAGGAGCTTCACAAACATTAACTCAACAAATAATGAACAATACGACACAAAAAGAACACCCAGACTTGAAACAGTAATTTGTTTTGTTTCGTATGGAAATGGGACGCACAACACTAAACGCAGAACAAAAATTTTGCCATACTTGCAGCCTGTTGCCATTCATCCGTCTTAGTCTGGGAGCCAAATGAAATAAGTAATTTGAACATTTGCTTAGTTTGAATAATTTAAATACTCAATAGGCACATTTGCCACACGCGCAAGTGTTCGAGGTTTCACCGCGAATGATGGATGGGTTGGCTTTATGTATCATAATAAAATGTAGACCTTACATTAAGTGCCTAAAGTTCGTTATGGTTTAAGTTCGAGAATTCTGAGATCCCGTTTTAGTGGCTCCATAAACTGCTAATGCGGGTCAATCCATAGTTCATTAGGAATTTGGAAATGTGCGTCAAGTAGATGAAAATGTCCTGTTTCACTTAATATACACCTCTCTCTCTCTCTTTCTGATCAAGGATTAATAGGCTTGTGTCCACTAAGAATAAATCGGTTTGATTGTAGTATCTATAGATTCATTATGATTTTAGGATTCGAAAACTAAAAATAATGTATTTTTCTTATGACAGTGAACACCAATCAGAGAGCATTACGTCTAACAGTGCGTCCGCCATTCATGTTTTTGACGTTTTAGTAGTAAATATAACAAAATAAAAGTGGGTGCATCAGACCAGACTTCTCTCCAGGTTTGTTTTGTTTGTAGTTTGTGATATCACTCAACCGCCATGATGGTTTACAGCGTTTTCGTGTCAAAATCAAAAAGGTTTTTAAGAAGCCGTAATTAGTAATGTTGCTGATCGATTTTTGATATGATACTATGACACTTTCGGCCGGTTTCTGAATTGAGAATTTCGCGTTGAGAACAATTTAAACACTAATTATATACTACTTAATCAATTTTCTGTTTCACAAAAAATTGTTTTGACACATTTTGAGTATTTGTGCTTGTAAAATCTAAAATTTGACACAACATATGATCAACTCATGATCAACTCCATATCAACTCTTTATTCGCGTTTCTGAAAACATTTGACATTTGTCAAACCTCACTTAGCACTGATAAATTGAGAAAAAAATAATTATACAACTTTGGTCTTATATCCCATGATCACGAGTAATATGACAGCCAGTATGTCAAACTGTCCACACTACGGTTGCTAAGCAGCGGTTACTTCATACTGACGTCTACACAACAAGGAGGTCGTTAAACAGAATTTATAGAAAAAAGGTTCAAAGACTATTCAATATTTGGAAAAAAAAGATTACAACATTATTAGGAACAAATTGAAGGGTTAGAAAATATAAATAAGAGATTTCCGTGTTAAATCAATCCAAATAATTACGCTGTGGCCTCCATGGAGGTATAATTCTATATACCTCCATGATGGCCACCATGGAGGTATATAGAATTATACCTCAAATATACCTGGCCACAAACATTTTGTATTAAAAATAAAACAAACTGACTTTGACATAACATACACGTTCCGTTTTCACTAAGATACCGAATTGAACAAATTCAACAAACTGTTCATTAAAATAAAATAATCGTTGAAATAATTTCAAATACAACTTTATTTCGACATTTTATTTGTTTCCGTATAAAAATAATTAACTGACAAGTGTGCTTCTTTGTAAAATGTTAATTAATACGAATTTATGGTTAGTACCGGTTTTTTACTTGTATCGGAACGTACTAGTATTGTTCGGTTTAAGTTATTCATGATTTGAAGAAAACTCAGTTGAAAGTGCTTTGAAAAAATATCACTCTGACCTGTGAAACAGAAAAAACTTAAGTTGACTTCAACTAGTTCAGAATTTTTCAAGTGATAAAAGCTGAAATTCTCAATTCAGAAACCGGCCGTTTAATTTGTCAAGCTTGCTCACATATTTGACTAACGGCCGGTTTCTGAATTGAGAATTTCGCGTTAAGAACAATTTAAACACTAATTATACACTACTTAATCAATTTTCTGTTTCACAAAAAATTATTGACCACATTTTGAACATTTGTGCTTGTAAAATCTAAAATTTGACACAACATATGATCAACTCCATATCAGCTCTATATTCGCGTTTCTGAAAACATTTGACATTTGTCAAACCTCACTTAGAACTGATAAATTGATAAAAATTTAATTATACAACTTTGGCCTTTCAACCCGTGATCACGAGTAATATGACAGCTAGTATGTCAAACTGTCTACACTACGGTTGCCAAGCAGCGGCTACGTCATACTGACGTCTACACAACAAGAAGGTTGTCAAACAGAATTTATAGAAAAAAAGGTTCAAATACTATTCAATATTTGGAACAAATAGATTACAACATTATTAGGAACAAAAAGAAGGGCTAGAAAATATAAATAAGGGATTTCCGTGTTAAATCAATCCAAATAATTTCGCTGTGGCCACCATGGAGGTAAAGAGAATTATACCTCAAATATACCTGGCCACAAATATTTTGTATTAAAAATAACACAAACTGACTTTGACATAACAAGTACGTTCCGTTTTCACTAAGATACCGAATTGAAAAAATTCAACAAACTGTTCATTCAAATAAAATAATCGTTGAAATAATGTTATATACAACTTTATTTCGACATTTTATTTGTTTCCGTATAAAAATAATTAACTGACAAGTGTGCTTCTTGGAAAAATGTTAATTAATACGAATTTATGGTTAGTACCGGTTTTTTTTACTTGTATCGGAACGTACTAGTGTTGTTCGGTTTAAGTTGTTCATGATTTGAAGAAAACTCAGTTGAAAGTGCTTTGAAAAAATATCACTCTGACCTGTGAAACAGAAAAAACTTAAGTTGACTTTAACTAGTTCAGAAATTTTCAACTGATGAAAGCTGAAATTCTCAATTCAGAAACCGGCCGTGTGCCTCAATCTTATAATCCTAAATCCAATATTTAAATGCACCGGTCTTTCAAAATCAGATTATATTTGGCATCGAAGCGTCTTAAAGAAAATGGAATGATATAAATCCTAAGGCGTCATTCGATTTATACCTAAAGCTCAATTGTGTTAAACTGTACAAAACCGTATTGGATTTAAGAGATTGCAATAATACCTTATCAATAACGGTAAGTAGGTAATCCTTTTACCTGAAGTGGATTCTTGAAAATATTGGTAAAGAAATCGTCCGCTACCCATGTACATATATACTTTTTCTGCTTCTTATATTTCCATGTGCCTCTTTCTTATATGAAGGTGTGTGCGTATGATCCAGGTTATATTACTAGGTTGCGTAAATATTTAACAACATGAGACTTCCGGTGGTTATGCGCTGGCGAGAAAGGTTACTGTAAAGGCTACATAGAATGCTCACTTTCTATTGGAAAGAAACATAGCACAATATGAGCAATCAAATACCTACGTCTGCCAACCTATGAAACTATGAGGCTAAAAATCATTTTCGTATTTTCTCTTGAAAGGGACGAGGTCAGTATTTCATAAATCATACACTACATTGTCCAAATTAACGTAGTTGATTCGAGGTTTATGAAAACGAAGCTCGAGGGGTTCCAGATAACCTCTTTAACCTAACCTAACAATTAGTTCATAGTATATAAAGTTCCACGCAATCTGTTCAATCTACCTTAACCATTATTCCATACATGATTGTGTTATTTTAATACAAAACCCAAACCATAAAGGTATACCGGTATAAAGGTGTACCGTAATTTATACTGGCGTACGTATCCGACAATTTACGTATTGTTTATAACACCAAACTAATTAGTCTACCTCCCATTGTGATCTTGAAATAACAGCGAGATTCGAATGGCGAATTTAATGGCTTGTTAGTTGATGCACGATACTCCAACTCACTCACATCTATAAGAGGAAAAGAGACAGAAAACGTAGGTACGACCAAATTGCGGTAATAAAAGCGAAAATTTCTTTTATAGCTGCTTCTAGTGAATGTTATCAACATATTGTGATCTTGTTTATTAGACTCTTGAGTGAGAGTAAGGTTTTATTTGGAACGGTTCAATACAGCTTTCAATGGACAATCAAAGGACTAAGTAGCTCCCTGCTGAGGCTATACAAAATAAGTTTACGACGAAATAGCTGCAATACAATATAAAATACTTCCTACATAAGTATTGGGTAGTTTCAGTTTACACTAGCGTGTATGAAGGTAAAAGAGGTAAGTAAGATATCACATTTAAATTACTTGCGATATCAAAGCTTTCTACGGCTGTGTGAGCTGTGTCATACAATCGCTAGTAAATGGATAATTATTTTATACAAAATAATTTAGCGGGTCTTAATCGCGTTAACTTAACTTATTTAAGGTATAAATACCAATTTGTTTCCGACGTTTCGCTCGTCTTGCACCGAGCTTGGTCGCGGAGAGACTGATGAGAGCTCAGCGCCGTCTTGTGGAAGTGCGGGTTTCGGCACCTACCCTCACTTGGTCTTTATTTAAGTTCGCAACGTCGGTACTCCGACACACTACACTAATGACGTCTACACACTGTTGAGATTTATCACTGCGGCGGTGTTTACATTTGCTGATGACTGGATTCCAAGTAGCAGATAATCTATATCCAGCCTCCCGGTTGAAATTGTTATATTTCTTGATTTCTACCGCTTCACGTACTATCCTGGAGTAATAGTGACGATCGGTGGATAAGACTTGTGGTTGATGCAGTTCTATCCAGTGGTTTGGTCCAGACTCCAACAAATGCTCAGCTATCGCCGACTTATTAATATGTCGGTTTTTTACAGCTGCGATATGTTCTTTTACTCTTTCAGCAATTGTACGTTTAGTCTGCCCGATATATGAACTACCACAGCTGCAATCGACTTTGTAGACGCCAGGTGTTTGGAGAGGAATGACGTCCTTTGGGGTACGCAGATTGTGTGCTATCTTAGAGAGCGGACTGTATACAGTCTTGATGGAGTATTTCTTGTGTACTGTTCCAACTTTGTCCGTCACTCCCTTTAGATACGGCATGTAAGCGGGCACTCTGCTTACTTCAGGCACGGTAATATAATCTAACAGTATTGTAACTCGGCCGTCTTCGTGAGTTATATACCTACCAGACGCGCCGCATGCGAGCTGCGGCACGATAGCGGCTGCGGGTACAGTAGGCACAGTCCGCCCAGTCTAATGGGTACTCTGCTCGAGGCGCGTAGGTATAACTCGAGTTTCGTGCGTTTGTATGGAGTTACAATACTGTTCGATATTATTACCGTGCTTCAGATTTACGCTCGTTCCTCTTCCGACGGAGTATGTTTTTCTTGTATCCGTTGTGCCTAATTACCTCCCGAACATGTGACAGCTCACTATTTAATTGTTCAGGGTCACATAGGTCATACGCTTTGTTCACTAACGAGGACACAACGGAATCCAAGTGCCGCGGATGGTGGTGCGAGTTCGCGTTGAGATACCTGTCGGTGTGTGTCGGTTTCCTATACACAGTGTGACCAAGGGTACCATTATCTCTCACTGTCACTTTAACGTCGAGAAAGGGTAACGATCCGTCCACCTCCATTTCGAAAGTGAATCGGATGTTCGGATGTATGGAGTTCAATTTGTCTGCGAATTGTTCTACGTCCTGCTTGTTGCCCTTCATGATGCAGAAGATATCGTCGACATACCTTTTCCATAGTTTCACATTTGACGCCTGCATGTCTATGGATTCCTCAAAGTGCTCCATCCAGATGTTGGCCATTACCGGTGCTATAGGGCTACCCATAGCCACTCCATCGATCTGGAGGTAATGTTGTCCACGATATAGGAAGTAGTTTCCATCCAAGCAATTCCTAAGTAGAACGATGTATTCGTTAGACAGACCGTTTTCCCTTAATTTTCTCTTTACGACGTCAAGGCAATCTTGAATAGGAACATTGGTGAATAGTGACTCGACATCAAAACTCACCATCACCTCGTCCGGTTCCCTTTTCATGCTCTTGATGATTTCAATAAAGTGGCGAGAGTCCTTTACGAAAGAGTGCGTCTTGCCTACTAACGGTTGTAGTACCTTGCTTATGTGTTTCGCCAAACCATATGTAGGTGAATTTATTTGACTCACAATCGGTCGCAAAGGTACGTTAGTCTTATGTACTTTAGGTAATCCGTACATCTTAGGCGGCTGCACAATGTGAGGTTTATGTAACCGTTCAAATACCTCTTCCGTAAATAAGCTTTTATGGTCCCTAATTAAGGCTCGAATGCGTTTTGTCACTCTATCGGTCGGGTTATATGACACAGCCTTATATACTAATGTGTCACTTAACAGATTCCTTATCTTACTGTCATAATCACAAGTATTCATTACCACAGTGGCGTTTCCCTTGTCGGCCTTTAGCACTAAAATATTCGTGTTATCACGCAGCGTTTTTAGTGCTTGACGCTCTTCTGTAGTAGTATTGCGTTTAGGTGGCTTAGACTTACGTAAAATAACGGCAACATCCTGTCTAAGTGTATCCGCATCGTTAGACGGTAACTTGTTGTGCGTTATAACATCTTCTATGCTACTTATGACGTTTTCATATGGAATCCGTTTAGGTGTCAAAGCATAATTTAATCCCTTCGTCAACACGCTTTGTGTAGCGCTATAACCTGATCTGATAAATTGATAACCGTTTGCTGTTGGGTGGGGTGTCCATTTTTGCCGGTTACCCTCTCACGATGGTTTATCAATTTATCAAACTTTTTCTTGTGCCGTTTTGTACGCAGATCATAAATGTGGCTCGATTGGTTATACGTTTTACGGTCGCACAAGTTAAAGTCACTGTTTGAAAGCACTTCACTACACTCTGTATGCACTTTAAATAGGTCTCACTGTACAACACCTAGCTCGTACCGAAAATTGCGTATTAATTGTCTTAAAAGTCGAACACTGGCATTGTGTAGAATGCCTTCGGAATAAGGAATGTCCTTGCGCGGTTTAATGCGCACTCCTATGGGTATCACTTCATTGTCACGACACTTCGTTAAAAAACTAAGCGAAGTTTCTAAACATACCCGCTTTATCCGAAGATATTCAAGTTGTTTAATTTTAATCACATATTCCGGCCCGTAGCGGTTTGTAATAATCGATTTTAAACTTTCGCGTTTTGTATACATCATACAAAATAGTTTAGCGGGTCTTAATCGCGTTAACTTAACTTATTTAAGGTATAAATAAATATAAAACAGGTATCTCAACGCGAACTCGCACCACCATCCGCGGCACTTGGATTGCGTTGTGTCCTCGTTAGTGAACAGAGCGTATGACCTATGTGACCCTGAACAATTAAATAGTGAGCTGTCACATGTTCGGGAGGTACTTAGGCGCAACGGATACAAGAAAAACATACTCCGTCGGAAGAGGAACGAGCGTAAACCTGAAGGAAGCAGAGTGCCCGCTTACATGCCGTATCTAAAGGGAGTGACGGACAAAGTTGGAACAGTACACAAGAAATACTCCATCAAGACTGAATACAGTCCGCTCTCTAAGATAGCACACAATCTGCGTACCCCAAAGGATGTCATTCCTCTCCAAACACCTGGCGTCTACAAAGTCGATTGCAGCTGTGGTAGTTCATATATCGGGCAGACTAAACGTACAATCGCTGAAAGAGTAAAAGAACATATCGCAGCTGTAAAAAACCGACATATTAATAAGTCGGCGATAGCTGAGCATTTGTTGGAGTCTGGACCAAACCATTGGATAGAACTGCATCAACCACAAGTCTTATCCACCGATCGTCACTATTACTCCAGGATAGTACGTGAAGCGGTAGAAATCAAGAAATATAACAATTTCAACCGGGAGGCTGGATATAGATTATCGGCTACTTGGAATCCAGTCATCAGCAAATGTAAACACCGCCGCCGCAGTGATAAATCTCAACAGTGTGTAGACGTCATTAGTGTAGTGTGTCGGAGTACCGACATTGCGAACTTAAATAAAGACCAAGTGAGGGTAGGTGCCGAAACCCGCACTTCCACAAGACGGCGCTGAGCTCTCATCAGTCTCTCCGCGACCAAGCTCGGTGCAAGACGAGCGAAACGTCGGAAACAAATAGGTATTTATACCTTAAATAAGTTAAGTTAACGCGATTAAGACCCGCTAAATTATTTTGTATGATGTATACAAATCGCGAAAGTTTAAAATGGATAATTATTTCGTCGGAAACTGGGTGTTATATTATACACCTATAACAATTCAAGAATCATCGATAATATTGTCATGGTGCCGTGGGTTGAAAATAAATAGTAACATTAACATTAACCCAATGTATTTTAATCGTTTCTGAAATCTATGATAATACAGTGGATCAGTGTGGAGAGACTTGGCGGAGGGCTATGTCCAGCAGTCACAGACCACCCCCACTAGACACCTAATAGCAGGCAACTAACGCGCGCGAGACATTAGTGGTTTCGGAATTATATGAAGTAACGGCACGAATCAAAACATCAGTGTCGACCAAGTCTGTGACCCTTATGCGTGTACACGTTGTGTTCATATTTGAAAATTATTTAGTGCCCAAAACACGTAAAAATGGCTACCTGTGCGGTAAAATGGTGTGGCAAGACATCCAAGACGTCAAATTATCAAAAAGATGGTTTAACATTTCATCGGTAAGTAAGTTTTTATTCATAAATAAAACCCACAATCAGTGCATCGGAGCTCAGTTTATACTGGTTACCAAATCGTGCGCAATAATAGTAATAATGCGTTCGTTGATGTCTTTTCGAAAAGTCCTTTTCACTCATTACGTAAATTGCAATAGTCGTCCTTGTTTAACATTGGCACGTGTATCGATAGTGTTGTGATTTCGAAGTCAATATTTTTGTCGATATTTTTCGTGGTAATGTTACGAAAATCATAACACAGTGTGAGTATGTGGCTTGACTCGGCGGCCAAACAGGGTCATTTTTGTGGCAGGAAGCGAGGAGAGTGGGGCGGGGCAAGTAAACCTGCAGTACGCGCAGTTTGCGCGTATTGCAGGTTTAGAAATAAGGGATATTACGTAGATATTTTCACTTTTTCTGACGTAAATGTTCTTAACAAAAACCTAGTCAGGATAGTTGTGGGTGTGTCCACATCTTGAAAAAACAAACAAAGAATTTGAGATATTTCAGAATAGTGGAATTATGTAATTTGAGATCTTTCAGTTTAGATAAGTATTCTTATTCATAAATAAATGCTGTAGACATGCGGAATTTTAAACTGACAGTGTTGAGGTGGCTTTCGACCGTATTGGATGTTACCCGATGGTAGTGGGGGACACCCGACGCTATTAGGGTGACACCCGTTTGTATTCGGGGTGTGTGTGATACATGATGTTATTAAGTGTGACACCTGAAAGTCGTGTAAGATGACACGCGATAGTGTTAAGTGACACCCAACAGTATTGTGGTGACTCTCTCCTATATCGGGGTGCTACCCTTCTATATTGGGTGATACCCGATAGTATAGGGTTGTCCGATGGCATTAGCCGATCCCCATTGACAACATTGATTCAAACCCGAGGGCATTAGGTGACACACGACGGCATTGGGTAGCACTCGGCAGTGTCTGGTAACATCTGATAGATTAGATGACATCCGATAGCGTTAGGTGACACCTAATAGTGTTAGGTGAAACCCGATAGTATTAGGGGATCCGATAGTGTTGATGGATCACCAACGTAATGGAGTTTGTCGATACACCTGATGATACTATTGGTTGACATAAGACGACAAAGGCTGATACCCGGTAGGATTCGGTGGTACCTGATTGTGTTAGGTGATACTTAAAGGTATTGGACTGCCACCGACGTTTTAAATTTTACGACTTTGGGTGACACTCGACAACATTGCGGGACACCCGATGACATTGCGGGATACCTGATGACATTGGGTTATACGCGACAACATGTTACCCGAAGCGCAACACCCGAAAGAGTTAGGTGACTCCTGATGGTACTCTTACGGTATCGGAGAGACACAACTTTAAGAATCTGATCGGATACTTGATACCGGATAGCAACTTTTTATGAAAAATCGATGATTACCCGCTCTAATGTGGCAACAATTATTTTCACATTTCTTCATCGACAAGACCAGCTTAAAAATTAAGTCTTAAACTGCTACAGAGTGCCAAAATTTCAATCACAGAGTAGTTAGAGTATAAAATTAGCTGACCACCAAATATAGTCGTCAGGTTACTTATGGTCATGCATGATCAATTTGCTTTAACTTCAAGTAAAAAAACAATGTTACATGAGATCGTATTTTCCATGATCATGGACAATTACTTTTGTTGTCAATGTTCGGCAGGATATCCGGCTATCCGGTATCCGTTTCATCACTAGTACTTATAGCGTTACGCACTGAAGAGTGACAGAAGCTTGTCTATACACAAAATCAAAGATTAAAAATGCTTTATAATATTTAACGTATGGGTAAAAACATATTTATTAAAAATGCTTTATAATATTTAACGGACGGGTAAGAAACATTTATTATCCATAATAATATATCAATAATATAATCAATACAAACCAAATTCTATCGATCAATATTCCGTCCCTGTCCCATCACTACGGTACAGTGCACTAGAGTGCATGTCCTAAGTTTGACCTTGCAATAGCCAATCACAACGCATTACGTGCGCCCCGCGCATCCCGCGCAGTCCGCAAATTTAGTGAACTCGAATCAAAACAAATATTAGCTAATGCGGTCTCTAGTGGTGGTGCTCTGTGCCAGCAGTGGACGTCTTTCGGCTGATATCATGTTGATGATGACTATAATAGTCCCATTTAATGCACTGTATTTCCACGAAATATCGGCTTTGTTCCACCTATTACCTATGCGGTTAGCGTACACAAACACAAATACGTACGCAAGCATCTTACCCCAATTCTCTGTACATACAAATGTTCGATGCACGATCAAGCTTGACAAACTTAACGCGAAGGTAAGCCACCACAACACCATTCAGCTTGCCGTTATGAAGTCTATATAGTGATGGCGTCATCATAATTTTTTATTTATTTATAGGCTCACGCCTGTATCCTCGAAGGGGTAGGCAGAGGTGTGTATATTACACCATCATTTCGCCATGAATTTTTAGGTCCCACGTAATAGGAGGCGAGCCTATTGCCGTTACCGGGCACATGACCAGACTCCGTGCTGCTACTGAGAATTCAGAAAAACCCAGTAACACTTTTGCCCGACCCGGGAATCGAACCCGGGACCTCCGATCAGCAGTCGCATACGCTATCTACTGGACCACGGGGGTAGTCATTTCAAAATTTTATTCTTTAAGCACGTAACAGGTCCCATATCTTCTGCACAGCAGTCGTATATCTCTTTTAGCCCTTAAGCTGTTAACATATCACATAAAACCGCTATAAAGCTTATCCCTTCACTGGCTACTCGAGTGGATAACAAAATAAAACTATATTTTTGTTTCGCCTGCTCTCTATTGAGGTGAAAAAATATCGCTAGTTGAAACTGTATAGCTTCAACAAGCGATATTTTTCCCTCGGCCTCGGCCTTCTAAAATATGAGATATTTTCAATTTGGTATCTTTTTTGTGCAGGGAAATGCACTGAGATGAGGTGGTTGATTTTAAATAAGCTATTGCTAAATAGTGAAAATTAAAATAAATTTATTCAATTAGATCAAAATGTGACGCTTATGAGCGTTAGTTTTATAAGTTAGATACTTAATGATTCTACATATACATTTAGTTCCACGTACTCAAAGAAGGGCGTATAACCACGAGAAAGAATGGTAATAACACTCGTAGCCGCTGTTTGCCTAAGTATACATACCAACATACCAATTTATTTATGCCACTGTTATAACCATCAAAGTTTGAGAGGATGTATTGATAACAATACCTATATATACAGAATAGATTTGTATGAGTCAAAGCAGTCATATAGCTGGTACATCAGAATAGCACATGGCTACTTTTTGACCAAACTCAATGCGGGCGAAGTTGGGGCAGAAACAAGTACAAGCAACGTCCATATCAGAACTGGGATGAAAAGAAATGTCGTAACCATAAACAGCAGAAAACTGAAAGTAGAACGTAGATTTTTTTAATTAAAACATGTAAAATACAAGACAAGTTTCATGAAAAGCTTATTGTCGAAGCAGTACAAAGTTTTAAAATCGTCCACAATCAACACAATAGAGAAAATTAAATAATGTTCTAGAATCTAGATTTTACCAAAGAATACATTCGTAAGTTTGCCAGTTATTCAGATGACACAGAACTATACCTATACTGTCTTTCTTTCTCCTAGCGTTATCCCAGTTTCAATCTGGGGTCCGCTTACTAGTCTAACCGGATTTGGCAGAATATTAGCTTTTCCACAGAGCGACTGCCTGTCTGACCTCCGCAACCCGAACGGATAGCGATATTCCATGGTTTAGACTAGTGTCAGTTTATTTAGAAGGTACTGACGCCCTGTAACGACTGTCAAAGATCTTCATGACAACCGGGACCGACGGCTTAACGTGCTCTCCGAGGCACGGGACAAGCGATAATTAACAATTCAATACGCACTTAACTTCGAAAAGTCATTGGTGCGCGCCGTGGATTCGAACCCGATACCCTCTGCATGGCAGTCTGTTGGTATATCCACTCGGCTATCGCTGCCTTAAACTATACCTATACTGTATTATGCCTATATTAGATACCGGTTGTAGATTATAAAAGCCATAAGAAGATAGATAAAACGGTTTATCCAACGACGCCAATTTTCTGGGTGGGTTACTCGACACGTACTTAAAGCATGGCAATCTTTTCGGTTCGTTACTTGCTGGATATGAATCCGTCAGATTAGATATAAAACTGCTTATATATTATGATCTATGGCTCTGGTGTTTCTCTAGAAACACCAGAGCCATTTAATAACTCATCTTCATTATAATTCAGTCGTTTGGTTAAGAAAAAGCAATTGTTTCAGACCATTTAGTCATTTAACTAAACAAAAACCGCAACGAAATGGCAATTTGGATGTCTAATGTTTCTTGTCCCATATATTTTGAATTTCAGTCAAAAACGAGTAGGCTTACCGTTTCTTTCTTGGAATAGCTTTGCCAAATACTTATTTTGAGTCTTTAAAATGTTGAATCACTGTATTATATTTTCTACTAGGAAACTACATAGGCCTAAACCAAGATACTTTTTTCCTCAACTGGTATTTTAGCACAAACAATCCAGTACTTACATTCCTGAAAACCTAGAAAAGTAGCCAATGACCTAGGCGACAAGCGAACAATACAAAAGCTTCATTCCCTAGCAAAACGTACTACTAGCATTTGATTATCGTTTCGAAAATTTCCGACGCAAAGGGACCGCCATACTCAGTCCTTGAATATTTTATACAAAAAATAATTTATTTTCACACACGAAATACGTACTTTTTAAATAAATGCGCAACTCAACCGACACGTGACTAATTTTGGGTGCGAATAATAGACTTCTTTTTACGTGCAAACGCATTTTATTTTTATGTAAGTACATGTGTCCGTGTACTGACGATTACCTTCACCACGCACGTTCGCTCGTCACATGTTTAAACTTAAACCCTTTTGTGTGTTTTTGTTTCAAATATACTGTGTGGTTAATGAGCTTGTCTGTCTCATTATAATAATGGAGATTTATTTATTATTTATGTAGAAACGTAGATGTGCCGCGTCATGTTTTCATCAAAAGCAATATTTTAATGTTTGATGCTGACTAAAGACGCTGCAACAAAGCTTGTTAAATAGTATGTATATTAAGTACGTATGTATATTAAAGTTTAGATTAAAACGATAAATTAATGTCTATGCCTATTAGTGTTTCATGCAAATCAATTTAATCTGCATATTACGCATTTCATTTTACAACACCTAATTGCCCGATTTTTTGTAATCGTTAAGCAAAACAAAGTTTTAACGATCTACCGTAGCGCTGAGGTCGGCTTTAATAAAAATGCTCCGCCATTTTTAATTACGGATCGACATCATTGTCGAGCTCTCGACGTATTGTCGATAGAGGCTGAACGACAAGCATACTGCGAGATATTAGTAGCTATAGCACCACCGACCAAATCCACTGGGACCTATTCCGTTTACCTCAACCTTCGATCAAATATACCATCGATGCACAAACAACGCTGCAAAAACGGCTCCACCAAAACTACACCCACCGCGCCTACCAGTGTGGAGTTTTGATTTAGTCGCGTTTGATCGCAGCAACTAATAACATGCCGCAGTGCGTATTTAAAAATTGCAGAAATCACACTTCTCGAACTCTAAAGAAGGACGGAGTGTCATACTTTCGGTAAGTAATAATGTTATTGTCATTACTATATTATATTACTAATAAATAAGTCTTTAAATCACTGTAATAATGATGTTTAAGTCAAATTCAAAATAAAAAACGGTAGTATAAAGCAACTAAATTCAATAAAAACTCATTGAACGTATTAATCATACTATTAGATTCCTACTTAACTTATACGAGTTATACGCCGACTCTGTTCTAATTTCAGTAGATTACAACAATGTTATTGTGTCAAAATTTCCGCACACGAAAATAATACGAACGTGAAATTGGCACATGCGTTGTGAAATCTTGTAATTCTCGTAATGAAAATAATTTGAATAGGGGCGGCATATCATTCCACATGTATTCATCATTGTTTTTCACGATATTTGGTTGAAAATGACAAAGAAAATCGCACATATTCGTTTTTATTTACAATGATACCAAGTAATAAAATTTTGGATCTCCCACTTTTGTGGGAGTTTTATTTCAGGATATTATGTGAAGCGGTAGAAATTAAGAAATATAACAATTTCAACCGGGAGGATGGATATAGATTATCGGCTACTTGGAAACCAGTCATCAGCAAATGTGAACACTGCCGCAGTGACAAAACATTAATTCATGTTTTGAACCAATTTTCAGCCGACTATTAACACGTTTCTTTAATACTACTTCTATGCAGTATCTAGTAGTATTAAAGAAACGTGGTGGTAATAATAAATACACTCGAGATATTATGAAACTCAATAATTAGTAATATTTTGTTATCATGTAAAGTAATTGTAAGCATAGATCAATACTGGATTTACTGACACTGCTTATAAATATATAAAAGTAGCAACGAGGGAACAAATGAACATTCCCACATATTAATATACATACAATAAACTATACATACCCATAAACACAACCTTTCTGTTAAGTAATACTAATAATGAAAAAATGGGAAAATATTTTTAAACTGGAGAACACCGCATTTCTCGATGAAAGGTCAAATGTCATCACTTTTGAAATGACATTATGGAACTTGCTTTTAACGAGTGCAAAAGAGATAAATATAGTTATTTTCTAACATGCTTATTGGTTTCAAAGCTACGTCTTGTATCTCGGCTGGTCACCACGCTATTTTGAACGTCAATTGTAGGAGTTTGCTACTCTAGTGTTAATGTTACCTCGATGTTTAAAACAATATCATTTTGCAAATATAAAACGTTCAATATTTAATAGTAGAAAAATTTAAATCGATAGGTACTTCGGAATAATTAGCAGAAAGCTGGATTTTTGCATGGGCTTTCTGTTTTTTTTTTTCGTGTGAGTGTGTGGCCAATTCTAGTGTCCGAGTTTTTCAGACCGCCCGAAGACCTCCGACATGGCCTAACGACTCTTATCCTAAGACAAGAACCGGGACCGACAGCTTTACGTGCCCTCCGAAGTACGGTAGCGCTCAGATGTAAATGCCACAAACGGTCACCCATCCAAGTGGTGACCTGTGCAAGCGTTGCTTAACTTTGTCGATCTGATACGAACGACAAGCTAAATCTCGCTATGAGCGCTACTAAATACCTAAAGACCCGATAGATCTGTGTCAAGAAGAGATCTGCCTACAGATGTTGTTCAAGAACAAATATCAAAAAAAGTATTTTTGCAAAAATTTCCTTAAAGGTGGCTTTTATCGACATAATAAGTCCCATGAACTTTGTAAATAGGAAAATTGTCCACAGAAATATAGTTTTTGGCAGGGAAATCGATTCTTGAGATAATTGTATTAATAGTATTGAAGTACCGGGCACCTATGCATGGACCGACGTTTGTGGTTTTAAAAAAAATCTGTAAAGCCGCCATCATTCCGTGAGCCCATTAACATTAAGCCGTTAACGTTATTCAAGGTCAAACGGCACAAAATAAGGGTGCTTTGCAAATATCGCGATAACGGTCACCGTTTGAATAATAGGTATCAAGCATGTAGAATCAAAAGAATATAGCGTGTCTAGAGTTACCGTAGCCAGGTAGGGATTTTCAGAAGTGCGCAGTGGAAGGTGTAATACATCTACCTGACCACGGTAGACAATATATCTAAACACTTTTATTGTGGTAGCACAGCGATGAATTATAATCCTAACTACACCTAATATTAATAAAATGTCTTACCAACTCTTACTGATGCCAGGAGTGGAACTAAGTTAGGGAAAAACAAACAAAACTAAGGTGGCCACGATAGATTTAATGAATTATCCACTTAGCTGTTCCTTCCAACTTGATGTCCTCTCCGTCCTAGAGCACGATGCACGTTCACAGGATTCACAATTACAGTTTTACAAAAGTTCAATATTTCACAAATTTATTCTTTATCACAATTTACCGTTGCCAGCACTAGATCAGGCGGCATTCAAGACGGTTTACAGCACGAATTCACTTCGACACCACTATGACTCGCGGAGTACCCATGTGCTTTCAAGGGGCGATAATTCAAGATACGGCTTGGTCAACTTTTTATACCGTGTTTTTTCACTAACCGCGGGAACCCAACAAACGTTCGCGAAGCTACCAGGATGTGCTTTTCAAAAGGCGATCAATTTATTTCAATTAGGTACAAGGCACGCGAGAGAGCAAACGGCGTCTTAATTTTTCAAGGCGGGAACGGAAGTGACAGTTCAGTGTGACCATTGTCAGAAATTTTCAATAGACTAAACAAAATGTTACTCAATCGATCTAATCGATTTGACTTATAATAAAAACTAATTCTATTTCAAACATAGCGTATAAAAATATAGTATTGACCTTTGACCGTGAATAATTTTTGTAGCGGCACACGGATGGATTGGGACTTATAGGATTTTTTTAAGAACTACAAATAGAAGATACATGCAGAAATCCAGCTTGCCGCTTATTATTCCGAAGTGAAATCCGTTTATAACACAGAGGGCATCAATTTTCTATTTATTTTAATTTTAGTTTTCCACAAAATGAAATTCGGCGAGAGAAATGGCGGCTTATAATAGCAAAGGCAAATAAAACATAAGATGTGAATATTGTAAAGATTTTTTGTTAGCCAAAGACAAGATGAGTTTTCACAAGTTAATAGATATAAAAGATTTTGGTGGTTTGTGTTATGCGTCACA
Source organism: Euclidia mi (assembly GCA_944739405.2). Classification (NCBI taxonomy): domain Eukaryota; kingdom Metazoa; phylum Arthropoda; class Insecta; order Lepidoptera; family Erebidae; genus Euclidia; species Euclidia mi. The sequence goes on along the minus strand of OX123197.2, from coordinate 40,841,135 downwards.
TGATGTATTTCAAATTTTTCAAAAGTCGGAAGCTATTATAAGACGATTTATCCGTACTGGCGGATGTATTAAAGAAAAAATGTGCATTTCTACTTTAAAACAATTAATTTTTGTCGACATTTTTGTTGGGATCAACGAACACTGTCAAATACAACCACCGAGTTTTGGTCATCAAATTACGTTGATAAAGGCCGTCATTGAAAAATATTTTGACATACGTCTACACTACGCTGCAAAGTTAAAAACTGCTAAAGCGAAGGATCGATCCAAGAAAAAATTGTTTAATAAGTTGGTATTATTCAAAGGGACATAAAGCACTCATACACTTAAATATGTAGTTTCTTTTTACCACGATATATTAACCTTCTTTTATGGAGAGCTGTACTTGAAGTGTAAAAGATAATTAGACGTTTGGAGTTTTCGTTCATCGAAGGATACACGACAGGTATTAAGCGTTCACGTATTCTGTGAAAGGGTAATTCTTTCCCAGTCGAACAGTCCCTTCATGTTAAAGCCAGTAATACTACTCTCTGTCGACTACGAAATAGAAACACAATCCTAAAAATAATAAGGATAGAATTATAACTTATTTCATGAAATTAATATATAAATAACAAGCCTTTTATTTAACAACTAAGAAATACGACTGCCATTAATTAAAAACTAAATAGTTAAAAAATTTATATATAGCCTATGCGACTCGGGATGATGTAAGCTGGCAGCTATGGCCTAGTGCAGAGACCAACAGACTGGCACGCAGAGGTCTCGGGTTCGAATCCACCGCGTGCACCAATGACTTTACGAAGTTATGAGCGTATTAAACTCTTAATTGTCACTTGCCCCGTGTTTCGGAGGGTAGGTTAAGCCATCGGTCCCAGCTGTTATCAAAAATCTTTGACAGTCGTTACGGGGAACTAGTACCCTCGAACATCCTGATTCTGGTTTAAACGATAGAACATGGTTATCCCTGCGTGTTACGGAGGTCAGGCGGCAGTCGTTCTGTGGAAAAGCTAATATTCTGTCAAATCGGGTTACACTAGAAAGTGGACCTCGGGCTTAAAGGCGAAAAGTCTGTAACGTAAAAAGGACCTTTCGAGTGTGTGCTGTTACGTTATCCCTACTAGGGGGTGTCTAAATGAGAAGCGTGGTTAAATGTTACAATAAAAATTGATTTAATTGCCAAATAAATTTTATACATCAATTAGCAAGCGTTACTTAAATGAAAAAGATTACGATTTATGTGATATTTAGAAAAATTAACACAGGGTCGCGTAGTTCGGCGAGGGGTTGGGTTTTTGTGGAGAATCCTGCTGCCGATGGTCCAGGAGAGGTGGTCAACTTATCTCGGAGCTGTAGCCGCCGCAAAAAGGGCCGAACGCAGCTAGCACCTCAGCTTTTATAGCAGCGGGAGGCCGGAGGCGTCGATGACATGAGTGGGAGGAGTGAGCGCGACGTCACAGTGACGTTACACACTCCCCCCATTAGGCCAGAATTTTCCATCCGGGAAAATTCTGTGGCTGGTGGACGGCAGCAGCATTCCGGGACCCTGTAACAGATGAGTGGTAGTGGTGTCAGTAGGTTAAATACGAGGCAACTATTAACCCTGAAAGAGGAAAAAAAACAAGTATAACCCTCGGCCATTCATACGTCACCAAGCATTGAACGTTCCTATAACCTGACATTCATCACATTCAAAAAGGCCTACACACTATCATACGCATGAACAAGCCAACATTCATTCAAGATGCGAGTCGCATTCATTATAATACACGACGCGCGAAGAGGTATTATACGTGAGTTTTATAGCAAATAGTCACCCAGTCTATGTTGGTAGGCACCACCTGACCACCCATATTCGATAAGTGAAATTAATTGAAAGAGTATAAGTCGTAAACCAATATTCGATCTTACTATATTACGATACTACAATCATACGATTAGTTGGCAGTATCACAAACAAATTGCTCATTAACGCGCTCGATGCGAATTGTAAAAGCATAAAAAGTGTTCATTATAATTAATTATAAAGTATAATACAATGTTTTGAGCCGAGTGACCGGCTGGCGTAAACAAGTGAGTCATCACTGCGCGCTTGGCGCCGGCCGCATTCCATGCTCGCGGACAAATAACTGGTTTCTGATTATGATACAAAATCGACAACGGCAAATACACTATTCGGAATAGGTTGCAATGTATAGTACATCACCGCAGGAGACAATCGATGACATAGTATACACAACCATAGCCAAAAACACAAAAAATTATATTCACGGCAAGATGTAATGTATAGTACATCGTCGAAGGAGACTGTCGACGACATAATACACACTACCATAGTTAAAAACACAAAAAAAATATTCGCTGCAAGATGTAATGTATAGTACATCGTCGAAGGAGACTGTCGACGACATAGTATACACTACCATAGTTAAAAACACAAAAAAAAACACAAGCGAGAATCGAACCACAGACCGATCCGACAACAACCTTTCAGCCACTGAGCCATAAGGGAAAAAATATTTTATTATGTTTCGATCAGTCATTACCAAAGCTATATGTAACAAGATATTTGGGTACATAATTTAGCTGAAATTAGGAGTTAAAGATTTTTATATTATATGTAACGAAGTGTTAAGTTATTATATAGTATAGTGATTAATTCATTAGTGATGACTGTGATGAGCATTAATCATTACATTCTTAAACTTTGTAGTGAGTTAATTTAAGATCTTTTATATGGCAATCACCAAGAGAAACATATCTGATATTTATATAGTTATGTGAAAGTTGGATAGTTATCAGATAGTTGGATAATTAGTTAGATAAATAACAGATTCTTTGTAACAATATTACATTTAATAAACTTTATTACAATTTATAACTGAAATATTTATTCATTTTATGTTAGCATGTTTACATAAATCATTAACACAACACAATGCATTATCTTGTGAGTTTCGACTCGAAAACAAAAGAACCATTGTTGGCCTACACAAATAATTATGTAGATAATTATAACTTTGTATAGATATGCGTCTTACATTGTTGTGAATGAAACTGTACCCAATCGTTTATAAACTTATTTATGCTGTAATAGAATAAGATTCAGTTATTTTATTCAGCTTTTAGGTTTAAAATAGTTGATTGAGAAATACGAAAGGGTATTCTTAAACTTGTACATCAATTAATTCGCTTTAGTTATTAAAGTATATAAATTATTGATTTATGTATAAGTACCCACATTAGTTATTTAAGTATTGAAATTATTTATTAATTTGTGTGTAAACAGCCACTTTAGTTATTTAAAGAGGTATAAATATTATTTATTTGATTAATATGTAAATAGCCACTTAGTTATTCAAGAATAGAAGTTATTGATTTAATTTATGTGCAAATACCCACTTTAGTTAAAGTTAGTTTCAATTCAATTAAGTTTGATAAATTCAGTAAGATATAATAACATTTGCGTTAACACAAGTACACAATATAACCACTACTTAAACTGGTCTAGTAAAACCAGATGCATAGCATTTAGTAAAAAGGAAACAAGTTACATTCAAAATGGTACCTTCTGGTTACAATAAAAACCATCGGCCAATTTTATTTGAATTCAATAAAAATCAATAGTTGCTTTCAAGTTTTATGGTTCAATGGTTTCTGCCTACTACTTGCGCCACGTGCAATTCATTTCCTGAATAAAATGTGACCTATATTGAATCTGGAATGTAGCCATGTGAATATCAGTGAATATTAATAGAAATATCGATTGGCAATATTATGTTAAGTTTGCTTTCATACGTGTTTTATCATGTAGCAAAGTTTTCACATCGATCTTTACAAAATAGATTTAATTTATGATGTAAGAAATAAGGACTATACCTACTGAACAGTTTGTGACACGAATAGGGTTGTTTCCAACTAGTCACATCAAGCACTTTTAATGAAATGTCAAAAACGAACTTTGCTAAGGCCTTTGCATGAAATATGACTTATTGACGTCATAGTTTTTTGCTGTCAAGTAGAATACTTATTATCAATAAATTGACAATAAAAAATATTAAATGAAGTTTGTATGATTTTTTCATTAATTGATTGATGAAACTACTATTATTTTGACTTGTTTCACTAGATAAAAACACTTGTATAATTTATTTCACTTGCAGTAAACTTCCCTATTATTTTCGCGTATTGATGGCTAGTATATCTAAAATTCTTCTAGTTAGTAGATATTGTTCACTAGCATCTACCCTCGGCTTCACCTGGGCGGGTATCGATTATCGCGACAAAATGTAGTCCTTCTGATGAAAAAGCTATATTCCTCAGTTTAATTAAAGCCAGTGGTTTTGATTTGAAATAGTAACAAGCATCCATTCCTCTTCTTTTATACTAAATTCCTCTTCTTTTAAACTTTCACATTTATAATAATACTAAGAAGTGAGATTGCGTGTAAAACACATTCGCATCTATTTCCAGATACGAGTATCGTTATAATTAATTACACGCTACTAGTCATATCTTACTTATTTTATCCTTGGAATACATATTTACATTTATTTATTTCTATTTATTTATAGTCTTATGCCTGTATCCCCGAAGGGTTATGTAAGTGCGTGAAGGTTTGGAATGTTTGTGTGAATATTGGGAGGTCTTCCTTAGCTGGTCGGTGGGTTGGTCGTACCCTCAAATGGGTTAATCGCTCGGAGTCGGTGGCGGCATCTGCACCTGACGGACTGAATTACGGTATCAAGACTGTAATACGTTGGCTCACAAAAAGCACTCGGTATACATTTGCAGAGTTTAGTTACCATTTTGTAATGGAGCGTGTATGAGTTAGTAAGACAGTAACGAATTGGTTTACATAAAGATTACTTTTCACGGAATATATTTTAGCTATAATTTTTTTTTGTATTTCTTTAAGTGTAAATAGTGACTGCCTCCGTGGTCCAGTGGATAAGTAAGCGAACGCGAAAAGCTCACCCTACGGTGGCATCTCAGAAATGGAATGTTTGTGCCAATACTTGAATATTATTGATATTGCACTTAAATATTCGAATATCAAAATCCCTTGGGTGTTTACCCTGACACATATAGTATATATGTATATACACTATAATAAATTGCAATATTTACTCGCACTTAGCGAAATTCGGTTTATATTGATAATTAAGTATTTTTCCGGCCGTCAGCGGCTTAATTTTACCATTTATTTATCATTATATGTTTTATATATTTCAATAGAAACCAGACATTGAAATAAAACAATCCTAGCGACACAAAACATTACAAAAAGAACATAATTCAATAATTGCGACGCAGGAATTTTATGTTTGAGTTCACAATGAACAGTAAATGCATAAATAGATGCATTCTCAAACAACATACCGATAGGCAGTAACAAGAAGATAAAATCGATGACCAAAAACAACGATTGTAGCATAATAAACATTTGACAAAACGAACAACTAATAATTCTACGATGATATTCGTATTTCTATACCAAATAGACAAAGATTAAACTCGTTAATTATTGTTAGTGAGCAACCTGCATGTGACACGTGTACATTTTATTAATAAATGAACGCGGAATTCTAGCTAAATACCTAGTATATAATACGCTAGCATCTTAGGTACGTTCATTCTCAGCCAGTCCAACTATGTTAGGTACACGTGGTATAATAAAGATGCAACTTTCTTAGTAAGAAAGAAAATAATAGTTAATATTAAAAGATAATCGCCGTAGTAGGCGGTAAAAGTATTAAATAATACCGACTATATAGAAATATATCGCCGTACAAAATCACTAGCAGAAGGTTATAGTAGAAAATAGAAAGAAATGAAAAAGAGAAGGGTGTGAATTCGTTCCCTAAGTCAGCCAAAGCAGATTATTAGCAATAATTACCAGTAGCACTTAATTACCTTAGTGGCATTTAAAAAAGGTAATCGCGAAGCAATACGATCAAGGTGACCTTAGCACGTCGTTAGTGGACGTGAGGCCATAAATCGCAAAATACAAAGAATGCGATCGACGAATGTGACCTTAGCGCGTCTTTAGAGGACACGTGGCCGCAGTCGAACGATTATAACTCGTTACTTATGCGGTTGATACACAGTAATTATCACACGCGGTAACAGAAAAAGTTATAATATAGAAATGCTTACCAAGCGTAGTAAGACAAAATTTGTCTGTTGTGACCGGCTCAACACAATACCGACCTTCCGAGCACAACAGAACAAACAAAAAGAAACGATAAATGCCACTAAATTAATTACACACTGCTTAGGAACGATTTCACACATACACAAAAAAATAAAAAAAAGACTCACCGGCAGCGGATTCTCAACAAAACCCTACCTATAATATTCCCGTGGGCGCCACTGTAACGTAAAGAGTACCTTTCTGGTGCTTTTCTGCGGCGACTACAGCTCGGAGTTAAGTGGACCATCTATCCTGGACCATCGGCAGCTGGATTCTCAACACAAACCCCACCCCTCGCCGAACTACAACAAACGAACGTTACAGTGGCCCCACGTTGGGCGCCACTGTAACGTAAAAAGGACCTTTCGAGTGTGTGCTGTTACGTTATCCCTACTAGGGGGTGTCTAAATGAGAAGCGTGGTTAAATGTTACAATAAAAATTGATTTAATTGCCAAATAAATTTTATACATCAATTAGCAAGCGTTACTTAAATGAAAAAGATTACGATTTATGTGATATTTAGAAAAATTAACACAGGGTCGCGTAGTTCGGCGAGGGGTTGGGTTTTTGTGGAGAATCCTGCTGCCGATGGTCCAGGAGAGGTGGTCAACTTATCTCGGAGCTGTAGCCGCCGCAAAAAGGGCCGAACGCAGCTAGCACCTCAGCTTTTATAGCAGCGGGAGGCCGGAGGCGTCGATGACATGAGTGGGAGGAGTGAGCGCGACGTCACAGTGACGTTACAAGTCTTAGATGCAACCCGGAAAAACGCTCGGAGGATGATGATGACTTGGGATAATGTAAGTATTTTAATGATATGACACACATCCAAATCGGTTCTGGCATTTAAAAGTTATGATGGAATAAATAAACTCAAATACATACATACTTGCATGCATACATGAACGCTATTAATATGACATTCCTTTTTTGTCAGTCGTGTAAAAATAATACGAATTACAAAAGGTTTCAAGAAAGGAAGATAAGGTTTAAGATTGAATTTTATAAGAATTAAATCTTCAATTGCTACTTTGTGTATTATGTTTTTACACAATTAATGTTCATAAAAAACAACGTTATCAAATATGTATATTACCCCGTGTGCGTGTTCAAAACCCATATTTTTTATAATTTACGTAAACTTGATCGGACTCAAAAACTAAATATATTCATTAACACAAGTCTACTCCATGAGTTCCCTAGTCTTGGCGAGTGAAGTTCGTACCACGCGTGTCTCTGCGCTCTGGTACGTTGAGTAATAAGCATTGGACGCTTTACATTGACGTTTTTTTATATCAACTATTGTGGCATATGGTTAGATGAACAGTCAATGTAAAGTCTGGTTTATTATTTGGGTGGTGGAATAAATTCACGCACATAAAGTATGTAGTAGTAGGTATGTATGTACTGAGTGCCACAATTTGACGAAATTTATATTCGAGAAGGAGTATCTATGGTATATGTGATCGAAGACCTCAACATGTTCAGAGATGTTTAATATTCCTAATGTCTTTTTTATATACATATATATTTAGGTATCTTTTTATTTTTATTTTATAGACGACAGAACACGCTTTTCTACTGTCGATAGAATATAAGGATGCCTTAGAAAAAAAAATAAACATAGAAATACATAACGAAATAAAGTGTGTTACGCATATTCAAATATTATCTAAACATAAAAGTTGTGACTGTTTTATTGTATATTAAAGTTTTCCCGGAACTTTCTTTAATATTTCCAAGGAAAAAAAACAACATTCATTCAACCATGGGACACAAACTTGCTTTTTTGTCGTCATTAATTATTAGGAAAAAAGGCAAGCCCAAGCACTCATAATCAAAGCATTCAAATTTATTGCAAGGGACTCGCTTTCCCTTACGTTAATTTTTCGACTCTCCCAAGTCGCGAGTCCAAAAATTTAATTGCGTTAATGAATAGCTATGCTAAGTTGTACCGGAAGTGTCAGCATTTTGATGTTTTACAAGTATCAATTAAAACTTCATTACTCGAATAAAAGGTAAGTACTATTATTTTTTTTAATACAAAGGATCAAACTTAATCATGTAATTGTGAAGAAATACAGTTTTAAACAGCGGCATGAGTATCTTATCGGTTGTCCTCATGGCCATTATATACTATTTCTACCCGGGATATAGAAAAAAAAATACTTTTTCTTGAAAACGACAGCAACTAAATTTTGAATAATGTTGTGCCACGAGGAGCTTCTGGGCTAAGTCTGAGAGCCAAACGAAATACCTAAGTAATTTGAACATTTGCTTAGTTTGAATAATTTTAATACTCAATAGGCACATTTTCCACACGCGCAAGTGCCCGAGGTTTCACCGCGAATGATAGATGGGTAGGCTTTATGTATCATAATAAAATTTAGACCTTACATTAAGTGCCTAAAGTTTGTCACGGTTTAAGTTCGAGAATTCTGAGATCCCGTTTTAGTGGGTCCATAAACTGCTAATGCGGGTCAATCCACAGTTCATTAGGAATTTGGAAATGTGCGTCAAGTAGATGAAAATGTTCTGTCCCACTTAATATACACCTCTCTCTCTCTCTCTCTATCTGATTAAGGATAAATGGTGTGGGTACGATTTGACAGGGCCAGTGGCCCTGTCAAATCGTACCCACGTAACTTCTGTTTCTGTCACCCCGTAACATATGTTGTACTGGGTGGTACAACGTATTATACGTGATAGTGACATTAAAGAAAACAATACCAGGCCTCCTTCACTCGGCTGTACCTACAGGGATAAGTGCAGGACTACACTATCGCGCGGCTTCCACGCCGCGTCGTCACAGCTCGCGCGCAGGGCTTGCTAATAACGTGAATTTTAATAGCGAATAACAAAAATGTCTCATCACAAGTGTGGTGCAAAGTATTGCTCATTTAACGGTTGGGTGTCGAAAGCAACTTAAAAATTTGATTTTATTTATTTTACGAGAGCAACTTGAAAATATTATTTTTTGTTTGTTGAGACATCTCAACGACTATAGTGTCAAATTAAAGATCTAGTTCAAAAACCATTTTATCTGTTTGAATCATGGAAATCGGTCCACGGGTTTAGGAAATAACTAAGAATTAGTATAGTGAAAATGACGAGATTTTTTTTGGTTTTTGTTCTACGAGCTCAAATAGTGGGATAGGATACTTATAGGATAATAATTTATTATTACGTGGTCAAGTAGGGAAGATAGACGATGAATAAATATTATAGTAGCAGCGGCAAGTCGACAACCCTAGCGCGACAGCTAGCGCACCGCTTCGCGCCAGACAGCGACAGCGTTGTGTGTTAGAAAAGAGCGGGAACGGTTAGGTGAATATCGCGTTAGTAGTACTTCACTAGTGCTTATGCGAGCTTAATTGCACTTTGTTGCTTAGTAGCAAGAGTCACCATTTCTATAAATTGGTTTGCGAAGTGATCCTTCGGTACGTTAGTACTATCTTTTCTGAAACAATACTGCCTTACTGCCGTAGCAAAGTAAGGGCTACACGAATTTATCGATTCACGAGCTAAAGCGCTTTCGTCACCGTCATGTGTATAGATCGATCACTGTTCACTGTTTGACGACCGGTTGGCGCAGCGGTAGTGTAAGCGACTGCCACGCCAAAGGTCGCGGGTTCGATTCCCGCTCAAGTCAAACATTTGTGTGCGTGAACATGGATGTTTGTCTTGGTCTGGGTGTTTCTATGTATAATATGTATGTATTTACAAAAAAAAAAAAGTATATATGTATGTTTATCCATTATCTAGTACCCATAGTACAAGCTCTGCTTAGTTTGGGACTAGATGATGTTGTGTGAATGTGGTAGAATATTATTATTATATTATTACTGTTCCAGGCATAATAAGTCACTTCCTCTATGAATATTATCTATGACAGTATTACCATCTAACCAGTTACCCTCGAATATTCTGTCACTAATTTAAACCATTGTATTCGGCTATCCCTTTGTGTTGAGTCAGCTAGACAATGTCAGTCACGTTATGTAAAAGGTAACGTACCGACTATCACGTTAAACTAGAAAGAGGACTTCGAGGCCCTCGGCTAGAAGTTGAAAGGTGATACAACTGGAATAATGCCAGAACTACGATGATAAACAAGACAATTTTAAAACGAATAAGTTCCTCACTCAAAAACACGTAGCAAAACATAACACATATGACTCTTGGGTTCCAAACTATGAGCAATAAATACATTACCAAACAACAATGGTACGTAATAGTAGTAGAGTCATTCGGGGTAACCGTACGCAGTGGGTAAGTGAGCGCACTGTGGATATCTCCGGAACGGGTTGCGGGAGAGAGGTGGTTCATTCGGGTGAAACAAGGACCCCGAAGTGGCAAACTAGTTGCGACACGACACTACGCCGCGTGAGCTTTCGTTTACTTTTTATTCTCAAATATTTACGTTTCCTAGTTTAATTGGTAATTTTTAGCATTTTGGCAAATCCTGTCACGTCCACGTTTGTGATCTAGTAATGGTAAGTAATATTTCTTTTTGTAATTAGCATATCCTTGTAAATCTGTGAGAAGTTATTTTGAAGTTATGTTTGGTTCCTAAACTTATAAAAAAAAATATTTGTATTTTGGCTTCCTGGGGAAAGTGTGCGCGGGTAAGTATTCGCACGCGTACACTTACCCCCATGACTAATATTTTAGAAAGATACAGAAAATCTTAATTAATTTACTGAGTAAAGTAAGATTTTTATATAAAACTTCAAGGTACTTAATACTAATATTTTTTTGTTTATGTGTTGATCATCATGCCGCGAACATACATTAGGAAAAACCTGAACTAGCAGCAGTGACAGATAACCAAATTGCTAAGGCTAAAGATCATAATATATCCGAAATGGAAAAAGTAAGAGAGCTGCTTCAGCTGCCAATGCCATTGATATCAGTGAATCCTGTCTGCGCAAAAGACTTAAACTGGTTAGAGCTGCAGATTCAATGGATCGCTGAATTGGTCGCCAAAGCAAACTGACTGAACTTTGTGATTAAGATAATTGAGATTGACCTCAAATATATAAGTTAACTAAATACTTTTGTGACTGAAAATTAAGACCAAGTTAACAGTAGGAGCTTCGAGAAAATGTTGACAAAAAATATTATTTTCTAATTGTTTTTGTATTATACTAAGGAATGCGTTTACTTACCCCATATGCGCTTACTTACCCCACAGGAGTGCGCACGGTTACACGCAATAAGGGGCAAATGAACGCATTCCGATTTTTTCTCTATAATTCCTTATTACAAAAAGATATACTTATAATTTGTTTAATTTTCTATTTTTATTTACAGGTTAATAAATGCTAATATAATAATATTCAAAGATTATTTTTTTATTTCTCTAGCGTTAATATTTAAAGCACAGTAAGATCTGAAAGGCAAAAGTGCGCACAGTTGCCCCGAATGACTCTACAACCAATAAAATAGGTATTCAGCCTTACTAAATGTCTTTTTAAGAACAAACTACCGATAAAAGAAATATAACACGATTTATTTTCGTTACCAAATTACTATGTACCGTTTTTATTGCCAGCATTTCATGAACAATGTACAACTAATGCATAAATAAATACATACATACATACATACATACATAGACTCACGCCTGTTTCCCGAAGGGGTAGGCTGAGACTACGGAACGCCATTTGCAACGATCCAGAGATATCTCTCTTGCTTCATTCACTCCCATCAGATTCCTCATGCATGCTCTTCTGTTCAGGGTACTTCTCACCTGTCCTGTTTTTAGGATGTCTCCAATCTGATCAGAGAACGTCCGCCTAGGTCTTCCCCTTCGTCCTGTCCCTTCCACACTTGCCTTATATATTTGCTTGGTCAGTCTTTCGTCATCCATCCTCTCCACGTGCCCAAACCATCTTAGCATACCTTTCTCGATGCTTGTCACTACATCTTCTTTTACCCCACAACACTCTCTTATCACACAATTCTTTACTCTGTCAGCCAGAGAGACACCACTCATACTTCTCAGTGCTCTCATTTCTACAGCATTTATTCTACTTTCATGACTTTTCTGCCATACCCAACTATCACTACCATACATAAAAGTAGGTACTAACACCCGTCTATGCACAGCCAAACGTGCCTTTTTGGACACGTTTTGGCTATTCATAAACGCCTTCAGAACTCCATTCACTCTATTACCTGCATTAACTCTTCTTTCAATATCTTCTACATTCTCACCATCTCTTGTAAACAGCGTACCTAAATATACAAACTCATTCACTTGCTCCACTCGCTGTCCATCGATCATAACATTACAAGCCGTAACACATTCCTCCTTTTCAAAAACCATAACTTTCGTTTTACTTACATTCACTTTCATTCCTTTCCGCTCTAACGCACCATGCATGATTGATGGTTTAGACAGCTTTTTCATAAATAAATACGTATGCCAATATGTTTATCTAACGATATTGTAGGTAATTGGAATATTCCTATTACAATACATGACTGAAATCGGATTGTGATTATGCAATAATAATTGGTATGTTGTTATCTGAAAGTTATGTTGCCTTCAAAAAGAAATATTTGGTTTTATGTAATAACTATGTAGCATATTTTATTTATATTATACTGAACCAAAAAGCGTTTAAATATGTGGCCTTAGTTTTTGTTTAAAATTCTTAAAAAAGCAACGCCTACACTACAAGGAATAAATCTTGTATTGTAACCTACTAAAGAAATATTCAACCAAGAGATATTACACGCACACTCCTGTGGTGATGTCGATCCCACGACATTCGGCGCAATGTCTTTTCAACACAAAAATTAATCACTACCACCGTGCAACGAGATTGACAACTAATCTCAAGCTATCTTTTTAAAAACATGAGAGGCACCAGTTTTTATTATACAAAAAATATGTGTGTGTACTAATGTAAGAAGCAACATTGTAGTATGTATAGGCACGTTATTTCTTTTACTTAATATAATATAAATTCAGTTTTAATATTTAAAATCGCTTATTATCACAGTACCAATTCAGTATAATTTTGTTCAGTATTTGCAGCATCTTGATTACTTTATGGGATCCTCTTTTTCCACAACGAAGTAGTCTAATTTTGATACAAGCGTAATCAGGACTCAAGGCAACTCGCTCCTAAAAGGTTTAACTAAATCCTCACAGGAGCCTACTGTAATACTGGTAAAAACTCGCGAATATACTAGAAACGTTTACATCCTGAATTTTTTAAACAGCTCAATAGAGATTTTATTTATAATCTTTTCACTTTTAAATTAAAATTTAAACCCCGTTTTCATTATATTTTACTTAAGTGATGTTAAGCTTTATTTATTATTTTCATCGGGATTAAGCACCCACTGTGTTTTAATGTAGCTTTTTCATTTTGTATCATCATCCTCCTAACGTTATCAGAGTTAGAACCTGGGGTCCGCTTTCTAGTCTAACCGGATTTGACTGAAAATTAGCTTTTCCACAGAGCGACTGCCTGTCTGACCTCCGTTACCCAAAGGGTTAGCTATATTCCATGGTTTAGACAGCTTTTTCATTATGTATGTTATTCCTGTAATAATATAATGTAATAAATTTGACTAATATAATCTAATAATTTTGGCTTGACCAAACACCGATAATTCCATGCCGTAGACACTCGTATCACGAAATTCATAGATTTCTTCCTTATAATGCTGCGTTCAGGAATATATGTATGTGGCAGTAATTCACTCGCCTACTGATATTTTGGATATATAACGAATTTAGCACAATGTATCCATAGAAATTTAAGGCTCAACCTTATAAGGCATATTCGGCTGGCGTAAGTGTATATAGTTTCACAATTTATATATTATAACATTGTTAAAAGGTTATTCTTTGAACATAATTTATAAAACAAACAATGCCAACATTATTTACGACATTAGCAAGCGAGCAGAATATCTAACAAAAATTACGTAGGTACATTTATTAGCTGGTTCAAAATGGGCCGCACAATATACAATTAATAATAGGGATGTAAAGGGAATACAAATTATCCTTAAAGCAGATCGGCTGATAGGACGGGCGGGTTGCCGACGATGGTGGTAGATAGCGCACGACATTCCACTTACGTCACCTCCACTTGACAAGAGTACGGCGGCATAAACTTTGGGATAATTCGTTGAAGAAGGCGAGGATATTGGACGAGTGGGCTTCGAGTTGCGAGTTCCGTGACGCGTCATAGATGAGTTCGAGTATATCCTGTAGGAGTGTAGGTAGATCGCGGGGATTATTCTCACGCTATCGCGTATTGTCTCTGCTCACTCACTAAAATGACTGTCAAAATATTACATACCTCTAATATGATGAAGTTTTGGTGCTTTTAAAAATATGTATTGATACGGTTAATGCTACTGGCAAATTATCCTCAAAAATATATTTCGTTTATAGAAAATATTCAAGTCAAGAAGGGGACGATAAAACTGGATGTCTGATGTCATCGAAACTATATATTTTCTCCTTGATCGAAACTGTAATTTAAAAACGAAAATCCAGTTCTAAATAGATAAAAAAGTACGGTTAGCTACTCTTTTAAATAAAACCTTAACTAACAATAGACTCGATCATCTAGCTCAAATATTTGGTTGTATAGGTCCATTGAATGCCTTTATTTGTCAATTATATTATATTCTAAAGTTTGTTTAGTATAAAGCCACAATTTTTAGCAAGGAAGCCAGAATCTTACGGGGGCCACGGCTTTTGACAAAGAAAATTCAATGCTTCAGCGTTCTATTGGATAATACCGTTCAATAACCTATTGAGTCGCGGAAAACGGAAAAATACCTAATCAGTGTTAAGGGCTATGTACTTACTTGTTTAAATACCTACTACATCACATATCATATGATTATACCTACAATGTTTAAGCTATAAGAAAAATCTTGGTTGTGAGGTAGGCAGGATCTTGAATGGAGGCCTCGTCTTGGCCAGTTACTGTTGAGCGCCCTCCGTCTAGATAGACCGACTACTTGAGGAGGGTGGCTGCTAGCAGATGGATGGCGAAAATGGGTGATAGCGACCCTGGGATCTTATACTAATATAAAAAGCTGAAGAGTTTGTTTGGTTGAACGCGCTTATCTCAGCAATTACTGGCCCGATTTGAAAAATTCTTTCAGTGTTAGATAGCTCATTTATCGAGGATGGCTATAGGCCATATTACATCACGCTATGAGGCACGCGAGCGGAGCAGTAGCTAGTAGCAGTAGCTCATCTAGATTAAAAAATATTAAATTCATAATTAGATCTGTATTGTATGGGGACATTTATATTAATGGAATTACATATATGTATTTATAAATATTGTATCTGTTCATTTTTTGTCTTGCTTAGGACACTTTATAAATCTTCACAAATCAGGCTGTGCACAATCGTATCACATAGGTACATACGTAGTATAAGTATGCGTAAAAGTTATGTATTTTGATGTCGTCTTTTAGTCATTTTATCAACCTGAATACACGTGTCAGTTAAAAGATAATGGCGAATACTAAAAATTACAGTCAGTATAAATTAAAATGTACCAACAACCACACAAAGGCATTCCTAGCGGTACTATAACATAGCATGGATGAATAGGCAACAAATGTCCCACAAAAACCATTTTACTTCGTTTTAGTGACCGTTAGCTTACTCCATAGTTCGCATTTCAAAAACAGTTCACTATACAACGCTTCGCAGAGAAATTTCACAGATGACAAATCACGCACAAGCGCTATAACATGCTCACATGCAAATATTTGCATAGGTATACATAGCCACTACATACATAGTACGGTGAATTAGTATTGGCAAGGAGACCGCACTGGTCGCTAGAACCACCAGCGTGTATGCAACTATAGTCGTATTTTTAATTAGGCGAAGCCAACTGACAGTAGCTAATGTCACTTTGTGAAATAATGTTGCCATATTTAAAGTAATAGTGATGCGTTTAGTTGTCGTTCAATCAGATGAACGAACAATGAGTGTGAATAGTTAATCATTTCAAACTATAAAAGAATATTATTTCTATTTTACAATAAAATTGTATAAAAGTGCTTCGTAATAACTTTATAATACTACATATTTACGTCAATTCGTAATAGAATTATGTTTCCTAATGATAGGTTCACTTATACTCATAGCGCCATCTGCCAAATGTGTGTTTAGAACTATGTGTTGAAAAGAGTTTGAACATGTGAAACTCTTTGGACACGAAATTCAACAATATTTTCATAAAGAACATTTTTTAAATGTTTTGTCACATCTTTCTATTGTCAAAAAAGAAACATCAAAAGACAGCTAGGACAATATTTTATAAGGAATGTTACGTCTATCGTTAGAATATATGTCAATGGCTTCTAACCTCTGGTCTGATAGCACGAATGGTTTTCTGCACTCACGCTGTTTAGTGTTTAGTTATTGATTTTGTTAAGTTTTTCGTTACGTTGTGTTTGTGGTAATTGTTGTGTTGATTTGTTGCTATCGAGACGATTTCATTCAATTAAGAGTTTTTTCAATCATTCACTTTGTCACAACACTATTTTTATTTCATCATAAACTGACAACACAGTAAACGTCAGTTGACTTCGTCTAATAAAAAATACGACTATACACAGTATTATTCCGAGGTAAACAGTGGTTAGTTTGGTCACAGTTATTCAAGTGTATATTATACTGGCTTTCTACTATGTATACAGCATTGAGAATTTCGACTGCAGCGACACAAACAATCAATATCTAATTAGATTTGCCTCACCTCATATGGCAGAGATAGAAGGGAGAATTATAGCAAAGAACGCAATATAAACGTATACTTGTATCTCTTTTTTTAATTTTTGTGACAAAGATACACGCCATCTCAAAGTTTCGACCTGTAAAGCCCGCTCCACACTTCACGCGAGATTCTCACCGAGATTCTCCCCGAGAATTCTCTAGAGAATCTCGGCAAGAACTGCCCTGGGTCCACACTCGCAAGGTTCTCACTACAGTTCACGCGCTCGACGACAATGGACGCTGAAATTGCTACTGCGACAAGCTTGTTGTTGTGCGCATTAGCGTATTACAATTACGCTTATATTAAAGACTAGCTGACCCAGTGAACTCCGTATCGCCTTTTTAAGACTTTTTATTTGAGTCCCTTTTTTCTAAACCCCTTTTCCAAAGTTACCATTGACTTAGCGCTTAATCTCTTATCATTTCAGAGTCTATAAATGATGAACAAACAATCATAGATTTTTATATAATACTAGCTTTTGCCCGCGGCTTCGCGCGCGTTAAATTAGGGGTAACACATATCTACTTTCAGCCCCAAGTTATGTGAAGACACTCCTGATTATTCTAAAGAGTCAGAATTTCTATAAGGTAAAATCAAATGTCAAAGCCATGTTTCAATACATGTCCAATATATATCTATAAACACTTTCGCATTTATAATTTTAGTAGATAGTGAGAATTGTTTCAGCCGTTTGAGCGTAGTATATATTAATTATTAGTTTAGATATGCGAACAATGTAATCACCGTGCACAATATGACAATATGTATAGTGTGACAGAGTGACAGTACTGACAGATAGCACATGCGCAGAACTTAATTATTCGCGTATGCGTTCTTATTTCCAAGAGGAAAATTTCTGCCGTACAAACTTCTATCCTCCCTAGAATCCCTCACAGTTTAATTTTTGCAACTTATGGTAAGCCTATGTCCGTCTCCATGGTCCAATATATCTCTGTATTAAATTTCAACAAAATCGGTTCAGATGTTTTCGCGTGAAAACGGAACATACATACATACATACACACTTTCAAATTTATAATATTAGTAGGGATAGTAGGGATTGAATTCCCCATTCCCTAAAATATCGGAAACCATACCACAAAACAGGTTCCGCTTGAATGCATTCCAGGAATGTCAATAAAATTCTAATTCATTTTCCAACTAACGCTGCTCATAATCAAAGTGGCTCAAACGGTATCAGTATTACTCAAATAAGTAGGTACAACTACTCTCTTCGGTAACTCGCGTGCAACTGAGAAACGTGCGAATGTGGAGCCGTTCATGTTCTCGCCTGTTTCGCGCATTCTCGGCTCCTTTGTCTCGCGCCAAAAAACCGACAAAAACTGGAGAACAATCCGAGAACATGCGAAGAATATGCGAATCGGCTCCACATTCACGTTTCTCGTGGTTTTTGCGCGTTCACGCGAGATTCTCGCGTGAATGTGGAGCGGGCTTAAGTGTATTTTAAAATGCATTAAAGTTTGCACAAGTGAGTTAACCTGGAAACGGATCATAGATAGTAGGGATACCAAACATTCTTAATATATTTGTCCATACATAATAGCACTGAATGTAAGTTAATCTATAAATACCTACTAAATCCAAATGTGTAACACCAAAGTAATGATGGCTATGAAAGCTTTTGCATTTAGCTGTATGTCCTAATTATTACAAACAGTTGCAGTATCCCTCGTCGCTCGTTTTTCAATCAATCAATTAATTAGCCCATCGAAGTCCATTACTGGGCACAGCGTATAACTCTCTAACATACGGCCGCTACATTTACTTAGCTATTACAAAAGTGTCTAACATCACCTATTTATCATCGTGTTTTCCGGACCCTTGACTCTCCAAAGATAATCTTTACATAAGGTTTTGGGCATGCGTGTGTTCGTAATTCTTCTCCTAAGCGGTTGTTCTTATATTTACTATACTAAAATACCTTTGCTACAAAAATATCTATAAAAGTAGTAAAACTGTGGTTAGGATATGCTTTAAGCGTTTAGTATAAATTAAGAAACAGCCAAACTGTTAATCCACAATACTCGGCCGCCGTACAGTTTATGCACAGAGCAATCTTAAACCAGCACGTTGCACAGTGAGTCGTCTGTGCGCGGTAACGCACTGCTACAAGTATGCAAGCACAATTTAATTAAAATCACAAAAACTACAAAAATTTTTTAGGTAGTAGGGCCATGCTGATTTCAGCACGAATGGGTCGGCTCGACCGGGGCGGTACTAGTAGTACCGTCCCGGTCGAGCCGACCCATTCACGATGAAATCAGCAAGGCTCTACTACCTGCAGGCTCTACTACTACTGTATATCTGTGTAAGTCTAGACTTGTACAGATGTACTGTAACGTGTGTGGCGGTACTCGTACTACCCTCTCACAGAAGATCAACGTAAAGTAGCAGTACTTTTCTGCTGCGTTTCGCTTGGTGAGTGAGAGCGCCGGAGGCCCAGTCCCTCCTTCCGATTCTCTCTTCCTTTCCTTTGGGGATGGCAGAGAGAGTGTAAAGGTTTAGGTGAGGGAGCGGTTACCGCAGCATGCGTTGGACCAGTGAAGTCTTAGTGGAGTCATTGTGTGGGTAGTGGGGGTCAACCCGCCGGCCAGGGAGACCCGTAGAAACGGTGGTGCCGCTGGCCGCCCGCGGTATAGTATAGGGGCCCAACTGGGACTAACCATCTCGGGAGGCTGCCCCACCAGGCCACGCATAATCTCGGAGTGGCTCGTCGTGCCGGTTGGTGACGGGATGGTGGGACCCGGCGACCACTTCCGTGTACGGGGGCCCTTCCGTTCGGCGGATCGGCCACTGCTATTCCACACAGTCCAATGACGAAACAGTACTGCACGCTTTGTCACGCACTGCTGCGGTGACAGCCACCTCCTTTCACGCCCCTCCTTTCTTTTTCCACTCCACTGTGGCAGCAAGCAATGGTAACGGTCACACAGCGGCGTCAACCTTTCCCACCCACACGCTACTTGAGGTGGAGTTCGCCAACATCCGCGGACTCCATTCAAACCTCAACGCCGTCCACCACCATCTCGAGACGGCAAGGCCGGCCATGCTTTTTCTGACGGAGACTCAAATAAGCCGCCCTGCCGACACGACTTATCTGCACTATCCCGGCTATGCCCTTGAAGAGAACTTCTACGCTAAAGCCGGAGTATGTATGCTCGTTCGCCTAGAGGACCCCTCCTTTTCCGTCCTGTGGATACACGTAAATTTGGGTTCATTAGCTCGGATTTACGTGTGTCTATACCGTTCCCATACTGGAGATGCCGAGGCAACTCGACTTTTTGACTACCTGAGTCAGGTGACAGATGATGCGCAGGAACAGTTTCCGACCGCTGAGTTGGTCTTTTTGGAAGATTTTAATGCCCACCATGAGACCTGGTTGGGCTCTCCCAAAACAGACCACGCGGGTAGGGCTGCTCACGCATTCACTCTCACGCATGACCTGACCCAGCTGGTACTCCAGCCCACCAGGATACCGGATATACAGGGTCAAGCGCCTTCTTTGCTGGACCTTCTGCTGACGAGTCATCCAGACCAGTACAGTGTGTCGGTTCAAGCCCCATTGAGCTCCTTCGACCACTGTTTGGTCTGCACATCAGTGCCAACCGCTGCGCCTTCACAACATGTGGACGTAAAGCGACGCTTATGGCACTACTCGTCAGCAGATTGGGATGGCCTGCGCAGTTATTACGCGTCCATTCCGTGGTCTCAGCGTTGCTTTGGTGAGAGGAATCCTTCGGAGAGTGCGTCTGCTGTTGCTGGGGAAATTCTGTTAGGTATGGAATATTATATTCCATCCACTTTTGTCACCAGCAACAGCAGACTTCGGCCCTGGTTCGATCGCGAGTGAGCCGATGCTGTTAAACAAAAACAGTTGGCGTACCGTGCTTGGATCCGGGCTCGGTCTCGTCGCGATCCGAATGTCTCATCAAGGCGGCCTATAACAGAGCCACTAAGGTCTGCAAGAGGGCATACACCAGAGTGGATGCACAGCGCGTTGCACGGTTTGGCCAAGAACTTCTGTCGCACCCTACGGGAAGCAAACTCAAACTCAAACTAAAATATGTATTTCCATAAAAATGTTAAAATTTTTTGAACACGTCAGAAAGTCATACAAATAAAAAATAATAAAAAAAGTAACTTTAAATGCATATTAACATAGTTGAGCATTGAAAAAAATGCCTGTTCAGAAAGTAGAGCCTCGTGAGAAGAATCAGGCAAGAAACTCCGGGCCACTCTTTTCTACGTCTTGATTCTATACAATTTAAAAGCCGTGGATATTGGCGGCTGGCCAAAGCCGTGCAATCCAATTTCTGCCAGTCTTCGCTGCCACCGTTGCGATGCTCTGATGGATCACTGGCTCATGGGCCGCAAGAGAAAGCTGACTTGCTTGTCAATCTCTTTGCAGCCAACTCCCGAATCGATGACCGTGGTTCGCAACCGCCATCTATAAACCACTGCGGCCACTCCATGCCTGATGTTCGCATCAGGCAATGCGATGTTCGTGCAATACTGCGGTCTCTCGATGTCCGGAAATCCAGTGGTCCCGACGGTTTCCCAGCGGTTGTTCTTAAGAAATGTGCAGCCGAGTTGTCTCCAACGCTCATACGCCTGTATCGCCTGTCTTATTCCTCTGGCGTCGTGCCGCAGGCTTGGAAGGAGGCGAACGTACAACCGATTCCCATAAAGGGGGATCGTTCTGATCCAGCTAACTATCGACCCATAGCCATCACCCCTATTCTCTGCAAGGTATTCGAACGGGTTATCAACACCCAACTCGTTTGCTATCTAGAAGATCGCTCTCTTATCAATAATCGACAATATGGCTTCAGACCGAAACGATCAACGGGCGATCTTCTAGCGTATGTCACTCACCTTTGGGGTGAGGCTATGGACAGGCACGGGGAGTCGTTGGCTATCAGCTTCGACATCTCCAAAGCCTTCGATAGAGTCTGGCATCGTGCGCTTCTTTCCAAGCTTCCGGCTACGGCTTGCCACCTCGATTGTGCAGTTTGCTAGCTTCCTGCATGAACGACGTATTCGAGTTATTTGCGAAGGTCAAATTTCAAAGTTTATGCAGGTAAATGCTGGTGTGCCTCAGGGATCCATCTTATCGCCCACACTTTTTCTTCTGCATATCAATTATATGCTCACTTTTGGGAGCATACATTGCTATGCAGATGACAGTACCGTGCACGGGCGGTATCTCGGCCATCCTGCGGCTAAGCAAGCCGACATTGAGGAAAATAGGCGAAAATTTGTCGCTGAGCTTGACCAGGTTTTGAACAGCATCTCGAATTGGGGTGCTGAAAACATGGTCAAGTTCAACGCCAAGAAGACACAGGTGTGCGCATTTTCAGCAAAGTTATCTCCATTCCTTCCCCAACCTTCTCTTCTGGATACTCCACTACCGATACAGGACAGTCCAAATATACTTGGTATGGATACGCCGCAATCTCAACCAGAGAAACTACATCGAGAGTGTCATTAAATCGGCATCTCGAAAACTCGGAGTCCTGAACAGAGTGAGGAGGTTTTTCACGCCGGAGCAGCTGTGTCTATTATACAAGACTCAGGTTCGCTCCTGCGTGGAATACTGCTCTCATCTCTGAAACGGCTCCGCTCAGTACCTGCTAGATGCCCTTGATAGGTTGCAGCGGCGTGCTGTCCGTATCATAGGTGACCTTGAGGCTACTAAGACCCTTGAATCTCTGCAATTACGCAGGGACGTAGCCTCAATGGCTGTCTTTTACCGATTGTATCACGGTGAGTGTTCAGAAGAACTCTTTCAACTCATCCCACCCTCTCCTTTCCTATCCCGAACAACACGTGCCGGGTTAAAGTGCCACGCTTACACAGTTGAGCAGATACCGTCACGTACGAAAAGGTTCGGTACATCTTATCTTTGCCGTACCATAAAGATGTGGAACTCACTGCCAGCTCACGTGTTTCCTTCCTCCCATAATCCTGGGTCCTTTAAGCGGGGCGTGAAAAAGCATCTCTCAAGGCCGTCAAAGTGAAGGCCGTCATGTCACATTGCCTTACCAGCAATTGGGGATGATGGCCTTCCCAATAGGACTTCACTGTCAGCTTACCATCAGGCAGCGTGAAGTCAATTTGATAGGTTCTTTTTAATAATAATTAAAAAATAAACAATTCCCGTTTTGTTGTCATAATAATCACGTTGCATGTGCATTTGCATCATTCTTTAAGAAACGTGAGCTAAATTTGATTTCAAGGGAAAAAGACCAGCAAAATAATTATTATACAGGGTGTAGGAGACAGTGACCGATGGCCTCAGTATCATGTACTGAATCAGTGGTATCGGTTTTCGGTACACCGTCCCTTACACCCGGTATTACCGGATAAAATAATAGTTTATAATCATTTTCTAAAAACTAGCCGAGCTCTAACATTGTAGCTACCGATTTATCGACTTCGTCCTTTTTCCACTCAGTTGTTTAATATAAAAAAATCTTAGTGGATCCTTAAAAGGAATCTACTGTCGAAAATTCTTGTTGCTCATTGCAGTAAATTAGGCTCTGCTATGATATTCGAAAGAAGACATGTCTCTATATATACATAAATATGCACATAGTCATGTCATCCATCAAAACCATTCGTCATTAAAAAAATATTTGTGGAGTATATACCATATAACTTACTTGTAGATTATCTCAAAGCGAAAACAAAACAGGTGTTGTGATTCAGCTATTATTTCTTGAAAACTGTGGATATGTTTTTTTATCTTTATATACGTACATATATACATAGTGTAGACAGGTAGCTTTATTTCCAAGGCAATTATCTCCCAGATCCAGAAATTATTAAAATAACAAGCTGGATCTATCTTAAAATTGCCTGTTAAAAAAAGTATTTCACGAGTGTCTGTATAAGAGCACACCAAAATTTATTTTCGAAAAGAAGCCGTGAGTTTCAATTCTATGGAGAATTCCTTTGTAACTTAATGATTATATAGATGCAATAAGCTGTCTGAATCGTACTAGCGCATAAATTCGAGGAATATATCCATACTCCCTTAAATGTTTATTATTTGCTGTTCAAGTTTCAACCTCATAGTATATAACTATGTAGCTTAACGTGTATTTTCGTTTAAATATAAGCAATCTAAATACAAAATATAAGTGGTAGCGATAATTTTTGTTGGATCTCTTAAAAATAAGTAGGTACCTAATATTGGATTAATTTTTAACAAACGACTGTTTCACGCTTTAACTTTCTTTATTGCTTTTGAAGTTTTGATTGACGGACTGTATAACAAAGTTTATTCCATAATATGATACTAAATAATATAAAATATGATGATTTATTAATTTATACGTATTTTATTAAAAAAATAATGATGTTGTTACAAAATGAAGTCGAATTCTGGAATGTTGGATGTCGCCCCATGTGAAAATAGTGCAAGGTGTTGAGAATAACGTCAGTCGTAGTGGTAGTGTAGTGGTCGTAACCTTCCCATTACTACTTCATTCATTCATTAGTGGTGGCGCAGCGACCCAAAGTGAGTCTTGGCCTCTGACACAAGATCTCTCCATGTTTTCCTGTCGTGGATGCACTCCTTCCAGTCCAATTTACGAAGTCCTGCTAGATCTTTTAGGACTTCGTCATTCCAGCGATATCTAGGACGACCCAACGGGCACAATCCTCTTCCATCCTCATCACGTGACCAAACCAGCGAAGTCGTGACGCTTTAATCTCGCCGATAATATTTGGTTCGACCACAAGGTCTTCTATTCTCTGGTTCTTTCGGATCCTCCAGCTCCCATCCTCTTTTCTAGTTGGCCCCAGAATCCGCCGCAAGAGCTTCCTTTCTGCCACTAACAGCTTGTTCTCTTCCTTAAGTGTCAATGTCCACGCCTCACAACCGTACAACAGAATTCGTCTAATGACTGTTTTGTAGATTCTGACCTTCGTTTCCCTACTTATAAGTTTGGACACTAACACTTTATGTAGAGCGGATCCGGATGTCAATCTCATCTTGCCGTTGGTTGGCATCGGTAACAGTGCACCCAAGGTATTGAAATTTTGCTTTTATACGTCGTATATTGTGTCCTTATAAGTCGTATCCGCAACCTCTAGGTCTTTCCTTTTTTCTTTGGGGCCCTGAACCTCGTCATATGAAGATACTCCATCTTCTCACGGCTTATTCTGAGATTGACCTTCTTTCCTTCTTCCTCCAATGCATGGAATATTTCGGCAACCTCCTCTTTTGATGGACTGAGCAGCGCCAGGTCATCCGGTTAGCCTATCACTTTATGTGAGCCGTTCAACTCTGCTCCACCATGTTGAAATGTTATGCGTCGGATGATGTATTCGAGCACCAAGTTGAATAGCATAGGTGATAGTGCATCGCCCAAGCAGTCTTGACTATTTCTGGCCGTGCCTTTTGAAGTAAGTAGCTAATAGAATATTAACTAATTTATCATGTGAATATAGCCTTTCTATTCAATAAGTATACACTATACATGAAATATACTTCTCTTTGTAGGCAACAACTTTCATGGATTTATTCATTTTCTGATTTCATATAAGATATTTCCTTCTTGTGTAATATATAATATTATATTAATATATTATTATTACACACATAACTGTTTCCAACAAAAACGCGAACACGATTCCTAACCACATGTCAGAACAATCCCACTTATTGACAGCTTGGCTTTATCGTTCCCATTAATCATGACTCTGTACTCAACAATTATAACAATAATTCCGGCTACAAGCGATTTATTGTTGGTTCAACAGCTAAATTGATTGATGATTATTATTATTATTATTCTCTTTATTTTTATATTTATCCTATCTTTTACATTTTTAAATATAACACTCTAAAAAAAGTAAAAATGATATTTAAAAATATAAAAATAGATTCCCACCGACGACGGGAATAGGATCCGAGTCACCGGTGGTTAGGGCTCCAGAGCCAGAAATTTCCTCACAATGCGTTTGCAGAAGAACTGCCTTTTGCATCAAACCCTTAACCCAGCTGCCTAGTTTCAACCTCTCTAGATGGCGTTCGAGGGTTTTGGCTATAAGTCCATTAACGGACACAACTATCGGAACTATGATTGCTGAATCAATATCCCACATATCGACAATCTCGTGAGCCAAGTCCAAATATTTCTCTTGTTTGTCTTCTTCTGCTTTCACGAGATTCTCGTCATGTGGGATAGTTATGTCAACAATCATTGCGCGGCGCTCTGATCGATCTATTATCACAATATCAGGCCTGTTGCAAACAACAGTCCTATCTGTGACAATAGATCGATCCCAGTACAATGTTGCATGACCATTCTCGAGAACTGGCTCAGGGCTATACCTGTAATATGGCAACTCGACGTCTACAAGCCCGTATCGCAGAGCCAGTTGCTGATGTATGATCCTGGCTACTTGGTTGTGTCTGTGCAAGTACTCGCTATTAGCAAGACGAGAACAACCGGAGACTATATGCCTGAGGGACTCACCAGGTCGGTTGCAAGCTCGACACATATCTACTGTGCCGTCCCTCATGATATACCTCCGGTAATTTCTCGTCTTGATAACTTCATCTGCAATTGCACAGACAAAACCTTAGGTTTCTCCGAAGAGATTACCAAACCGTAGCCAGGCCACAGAAGCTAGTTGATCTACATCAGGTCCGTGAAGGGCCCGGTAGAATCTACCATGCAGCTCCTTGCTCTGCCACACAAGCCTGCGGTCGTCGACGCCTAAAGCTACAGGCCTGCGCCAGTTCTCTTTCGCCAAAGAGAACGGGGTTAGGCCACCGTCAACTGCAACCACATCCCGATGCACATCCACACTGCCCTTAAGAAAATATTCCCTAAGGTTGTACACCTCGCGGTTGTGTAGGGTCTTAGCGTTTAGAAACCCTCGGCCCCCGCACTTCCGCGGGATGTACAACCTCATTACAGACGAACGTGGGTGATGCATTCGATATGTGGTCAACAGTGAACGGACTCGCCTATCAATCTCGTCCAGTTCAGTCTGAGTGCACTTGAGTATGCCGAAAGAGTACATCAAGAGTGGCATGACCCAACCGTTACAGGCTCGCACCTTGTTGCCGCCTGAAAGAAGACTCTTCAGGACTTTTTTCAGGCGACCAAAGAAGCGCTCCCGCAACGCTTGTTTCATGTCTGTCTCGTTGATGCCCAAAGCTTGCGACATACCCAAGTATTTATAGGTATCAGTTGCGAGGATTGATCTAAACTGAGTGAAATTTGATAGATGTACACCATCAGATTGCACTACCCTACCTTGTTTTACATGCATAACTGCACATTTATCTACACCAAATTCTGATAGAGCTACTGAAGTTTTCAGTGACCCTCAGTAGCACTGTCAGTTGGAATTCACTGCAGGCAAATAATTTCAGATCATCCATGAATAACAAGTGGGATATAGCTTGACCATTCCTGCGCAACTTATAACCTAACCTTGAATCTCCCAGCAATGTGCTAAGGGGATTCAAGGCTAGGCAAAACCACAAGGGACTCAGGCTGAAAGCTCACCTTGAAAGATACCCCGCTCTATCTTAATAAGTTCGCCGTTACCAAGACCCTGTCGACACCCTGGATAGTGAAGAACCGTCCTCCACTGCCCCATACATGACCTCAGGAGGCCGCATAGATTTGCATCTACTCTATACAATTCCAGTACCCTCAGAAGCCATGAATGAGGCACAGAGTCGTAGGCCTTCTTGTAGTCTATCCAGCATGTGGACAGACTCTTTCGGTTACGGCAAGCCTGTTGGCTAATGGCCATGTCTATGAGGAGTAGCTCCTTAGTACCGCGGGCCCCACTCTTACATCCATTCTGACATACCCACATGATGTTATTGTCTGATATATGTAAATTAATTTTCTTTGTTAGAATGGATGTAAGTAATTTATATATTGTTGGTAGGCACGTGATTGGCCTATAATTGGTGGGATCCGCGGTGCTACCCGACTTGTGGAGCAAGTGGGTAATGCCTTTAGTCATAAAACTTGGTAACAATCCAGACTCTAAGGATGATTGAAACTGTGAAGCCAAGCAAGCATGTGAACTACGTAGCCATTTGAACCAAAAGTTATGTAAGCCGTCCGGTCCCGGCGACTTCCAGTTCGATGCTGTACGGATGGCATTGGCTACGTCTGCTGTTTCAATATTTACATCTGGTATCCTCTCAATAGGTTCACATGCTCGCTCTACTTGACATATCCAATCATCCTCAGTATGAGTGACAGGCGTTGACCAGATTTTACGCCAGAAGGCTATGACCTCGGCATCCTCTGGCCGATCGCTATCACTCACACACTGGTCTGATTGTTCCCAAGTTTTATAAACAGACTTCTGATCGCTTTAGAACATACGATTATGGGTATACCTTTCCACACGCTTTTTGTATCTGCGAAGACGACTTGCCCACGCATAAACTTTCTGCTTCAGAAAGTCGATGCGCTCCGCAACACGTGTAATGTATTCTTGAGGACTAATACCAGTCCCCAAAAACGCACGTCTCACGAAACGCATCACCCGCGGGCGTTGATTTCCCGATCTGAAGCAGACCAACTTGCCGATGATCACCCTAGTCTCATTAATACGTCTTTCAATTCTGCACTGCCATGCTGGTATTTTCGGTTTTGGGCGCGCAACAGAATCATGTTTAAATTTGACCCCTGCTACGCGACATACCGCAATAGCACCGCAGTACAGAATTGAATGCGTATCTGTTAAGTCCCGGCTGTTACTAAAAAAGAAAAGAAAAGAAAAGAAATCTTTATTTGGCCACAAATGGCACACACAAAAAATATAAAAATCAAAGAAATAAAAAGAAATAAAAAGTAAAAATACGGCATAACAAAAATAAATTTAACAAAAACATAAAATTAAACAAATTTTAAAAGTAATATACAAGTAACAGTCTATGAATAATAATTATAGTGGATTGCTACTCCTGCCCACTGCCAACACCATGGTGCCCCGATGACCAACCGAGGGCCGTCCGCCGGTCCGCCTCCATTGGTCGACAGAGCGGAAGGCCAAACAAAAACAAACAAACATAACCTACACAAAGTGATGTGATAACAATCATAAAATGTATTTATTTATTCATAAATGAAATTTGGAAATAGAAGTGGAAGTGTGTGTCTCAATAGAGCCAAAATTTGGACTACGCTCAGTACACGTTGCGGTTATTAAGCCGCACCACTGGTATTCTGCGCAATCCATTTTAGTGGCGTCGGCGCACGAGTGTCTGTTAAAAACTTTATAAACTACCTAAAATATACCTCGCTGTGTTCAATATGCGAGTAGAAGCGATTTATGAAACAAGAGGTGTCTAATGTGTAGTGTCTAATGAAGAATCTTTCGAGTAATTACTAAAATAGTATGAAGCAAAGCGTCAGTGTGCTATATGTACCTACCCATACCGCCTTACTGTAATCACAGTCAAGTAATCTTGTTGAAATTATGACCAAATACGTAGTAAGCAAGTGGTAAGTGATTGTCAGAAATAATATAAAAATAAATATAGGCTTATGTAAAGTTAAATTAAGCAGATAATCACAAATTAACCTGTTCTGTCGTAGGATCTGAAGACAATCCATGGTATGAAAATATGATTATGCCAGTAAAATGCCTAATTTTCAATGCAACATTTAAACTATGCTATGGTACAACAAGTACTAAAATAAGTAGTTAGCATTGAGTCCAGGGCGCACACCAGCGCCAGGTTTTTTTTATGCGTAGGCAGTCGTGGCAGACGTGGCCGATGGTCTGGCGGTGTGGAATGATAATCCCGTAACGCATCCTCCAAAGCGCTCCTCAAATTATCATTGTACTGGGTACTCACATTTATACCTACATTATCCATTTCCTCTTCAACATGGTGTATTGGTTCTGGGACCGCCATGGGTACTGTGTCGGAAGAGGTAGGGACAACGTAGCTACACTGTGCGTCCAAGCGTAGCTGCTCAAGTGCTTCGTCATCCAACAAGTGACATCGCTGGATAGCGCGCACTTGATCTGATAGTCGTTGCACAGAAACATTAACATCTATTTCAAGGGCCTGAAACAAAGGCCTTCTGTTACGGTACGCTGTGAGGTTAATTCCTCCCTCTGTAGCCGCAAAATATGCGCGCATGACGTTTTCGTTCATTTGACGAGTCCAACGCATACGGTGCACATTACCACTGGTAGTGAGGACCCTATTCGTGGCCGGTGGGCCACGCGATCCCAAGCATGCTGGTGGCCGGCCTCTCCCCCGCCGTCGTGCAGGTGTTGGCGACGTCGGTGGGGAAAAATACTCGCCGCTCGACGAGCTCGACGCCTCCTCACTGGCCGGCGCCGCTGATGCGGCTGCCGGCGTCTGCGAGGCGGAGCGGAGCAGCGAGTCCGGAGGTGGTGAGCGTGCTCTTGCTGCCTTAGCCCGGGTTAACATTGTACAATCTTGGAATTGTTATTGTTTTGTATTGAATAAATACAGTTTATGTGACGGATGTCATCTGTCATCAAATTTTTCATGGTGTATATTATTATATTTTCCTTGCGTATTTATAAAAATGTTTCTATTTATCTATTGATTCTCTGGACTTATTTGTGGTAAATATTTTATCTGAATTATGATCACTGCTAGTAAATATAAATAAAATATATTTTTTTTCCCAAGACTGTACTGTCAACTTTAGTGTTGCCAGGTATTATTATTATTATTATTATTGTATGATCCGGTTTCGATTTTGAAATGTGTAACAGCAATAGGCAAATATAGCCACTTGAGGTAGGTACTCAGATTGAAATATTGTAACGCAATTTAGCTCGAGTGCCACGTCTTTCGAGTACAATATCAAAGCTAAATTAGGCGTACGTTTAAAACTCCAATGCGATTTTCAGAACGCGCGCGTTTAACCGATTTAAGATACAGTCGCTGTTTATGTGATTAGTAGGCATTCCAACATTAGAGCTTTGAAAACCGCGTGTTATAGAAAATGGGTGTATCATATGGACAAGACATAGGTCGTAAAAACTCTTATATCTTTTTCAAATAACTGCCTGCTGTATCAATATTGAGACATCCATAATCATTTTCTGCCGAATCGTGAGCCTTTCTTGCTAGTACAGTGTTAATTGTACACTTACATTAATTGTTCTACAAGACTACTCATAAAACTTTTATAATATAACAATAAATAAACGACAAAGTCTATAAAAGTAACAAAAACCCCACTATCCGCTACTAACCACATCAACAGCTGTACAACTTCTAATATTACATTAGCAAACTTCCAAAGCTAACTCCTGATAGTGTAGGTGACTCAACAAGTCTTGGCTCCTAGGCGCATCGGTGCGTCGTCGAGTCCAAGGAATTGTCGACATTTGCCCGGCGATATTCACCCGGGCAGTATTCGACCGGCGCGCGGCGGTATTCGCCCGGCAGTGTTCGCCCGACGGTTTTCGCTTGACGACATTCGCCAGAAGACGATTGCCCGTTTCCCAGTCGTTCGTTACACAACGCTTATTGAATTTCACGCCTCAGTCTCCCCGAGGTCCCTCGTGCTCAGAATTAATATTAGGTTTTTAAACGATCAGTCCTTAAACATAATTGTTCGTAGGACACACCCGCTTCGATCTAGGGAGGTGAAACTTTTTGTTTTCAATTTGCTTACCTTTTTGTTTCATGTCGAAAATTAAAGAATAACATTATGCCGCCGGCTCGCTGTTTAGTTTAATATGGCTATTTTCTTTTATGATAGATAATATAACTTGAATGGTCCCTTGAGAGTTCTTGAAATGAAAATACTAGATGTACCTTATATATTTTATGTAGATATTTGGATTTATCCAAATATCTACATAAAATGTAATTGAATTGTAAATTATCGCTTGTCCCGTGCCTCGGAGAGCACGTTAAGCCGTCGGTCCCGGCTGTCATGAAGTTATTTGACAGTTGTTATAAGGAGTCAGTACCTTTAACAAAACTGACACTAGGCTAAACCATGGAATATAGCTATCCCTTTGGGTTGCGGAGGTCAGACAGGCAGTCGCTCTGTGGAAAAGCTAATATTCAGTCAAATCCGGTTACCGGTAGAAAGCGGACCCCGGGTTCTAACTGGGATAACGCTACGAAGATGATGATCTACATAAAATGTAAATTAGGTTATGTAGATAAGTGTGTCATACATTCAACTAATTATAAAGTGTAGCATTTGTTCTCAAAACGCCAAATTTATGCATTAAGCATTTGTTACATCATGATTTATTTGAAGCCTACTGACGAGATTTTATCAAAGTATGAAAAGCAATTAGAGTCCCTTCAGTTTAAAAAATATAACCGTAATAACTGTAAAATATAGTTCAGATTCGAGTAACCAAAACTTTAAAAACATTGTATCATTCGAAACAAATATTGAACACACGAAAACAAAATATAACCCAAACATGGTCCCACTCTAGTACAGACAAAATTGGATTGGGTGGGATCAAACCGCCAACACTGAAAGCATTAGTACCGACCGGGCATTCACTTAAATCACATTGCGAGCTTTGCAAATTCTGCAATTAAAACTGAAGTGGTAATTTTGTAATTTCACTTTATGTGTTCGTCACACATAATAATGTACTAGCTGCTGCACGCTTCGCTTGCGCAGAATCTAGCTTGTCTCCCATCCTTAATGACTTTTAATCTTACTCTATACAGTTTTTTATCAAAATCTGATTGACAATGGTTTAACTGAGAGCGCTACAAACAAACAGACAGAACGATATTTTCGGAATCATTGTATTTATGTCTTAATGAAATTATATCATGCAAGCCAATGTTCATGAAACTTGTATTATATGCAACTGTTAAACACCGGGCCACCACAAAACATACCTAATCATGGCATAAATACAACTGTATTGTAAAGTCGTCGTCTATCGCTCCGTGAAGATTATAACAGAATACCTAAACGTACCTGTAACTCATAGTATTTTTCGGGTATTTTATGTGTACATGTTAAGTCACGACCAATCTGTATACGCGATAGCGGCAAGTCGTACATAAGTCTATAGAATCATAAGAAACTTAAACTAAAAAACGAAATCCGGCTGCACTTTGACCTTTTGTCGTTCCGAAAGACAAAAACTTCGATTATTTTCAAATTTCCTTAAATAGCTATCCCAGATCAAGTGTACCAAATCCACATTCAAGCATTACTGGCTCCTTACTGCGATGCAAACGGTGCGTGCGTCGTTTGTTTTATTTTGTTTGTTCAATCACGTCTGTATAGAAGCACGGAGCAGTAAACCTCGCAACAGTAAGCTTACGTCAAGGAAAAAAGACAGCCATACAGTTTATCTCCATTGAATGAATAGTACTAATGAATATATTATTAAAAGTGTTATTTGTTGAAAAAGGAATGTGCCATATATTTGACTATCAAGAATGAGGGGCGAAGTAAAAATTCACGACGCCATATATTGTCTTTTTATAGCTGCATAATATATGTAACGATAATGTTTTACTCAGGTGATAAAAAGTACTACTAATTAATAAGGTAAGGTAATAGATTGGAAAATATACAAATGCAATGTGTTTTCTTGAGTTATATCTTCAATGGATTACCCGTTTAGAAGTTGAAAGTGAAACTAGGTTTGTTTTTCTCGTAATTTACGTGTATCTCAAGTATTTTTCTGTACCATCGACAACGAGGAGCAATTGAAACGTAGATTTCGTAATGTTCAGTTCAGTAGTTGAAGTGTGTAAGCGTAGTCACAATGTGACATGGAATATCATTATCTCTTTTGGTTGCGGATGTCAGACAGTCAGCTGCGACAGTCGCTTTGTAGAAAAGCTGAGATTCAGTCATATTGTTACGAGCTGGGTTCGACGATAAATTATAACTCACTATGCCACTTAAACTGAACTTTATTTATACACAAACACTATACACACTTATTTACACAACTAGTAAAACACACTTATTTCACACTTAATTCTCAACACTAATAAAAACACCACTAAACACTTCCGAATTACTTTCCTTCGCTTCTTGTGTATCGCTTCAATATCCAATTGTTACTGTCCGAACTCGCTCGCCCGCCGTATATTTATACTGGCCGGACAGGCAACGAGATCTTTCTAGCATATTCCCGAACATTCCCGCTGCAGATGAAACATAGTAAGTCGGGAACAGTCGACATAGTCCAACGCCACCTAGTACAGAATAGCTGAATTACCTTTAAACTACCTTTTTTCTTTCAATTCAATCTCATCTAGTTCTCCCATTCACCGATAGATGGCGTAACACTGCCCCCCTCTTAAACGAGTTCGTCTCGAACATCGTTGGACCCATAGTAACGAGCCAACCGGTCCACATGAACTATCTTCGGTGCACCTCGCGACCCCTTCTGGATTCGATAGGTGACGTCGTTCATCCTGATAATTATGCGATATGGCCCGTCCCACCTGGCTTGTAACTTAGGCGATTTACCGTTGCTTCGTACTGAGTTATGAAGCCACACCAATGATCCCTCATCGGAGCCTTTGTTGTTTGTCTTCCGGTCGTAGCGAGTCTTCATCTTCTCAGACATCTGTTGTCCAGATTCCCCTGGAGCTCCTACATTGTACACCTTTAATGCACCTCTGCTACGAGTGTGTGGCCCCTTCACAGCCGCACAACTTGTGCATTTGCGGCACCAAATCTCGACGTCATCCCGACAGTGGAGCCAATAAAACCGCTCTCGGATCTTAGTAAGCGTCTTCTTAACTCCCATGTGACCTCCCGAAGCACCATTGTGATAGAGCTGCAGTACTTCCGGCACCTTAGTCTTGGGCACTACCATTTGCAGATGGCTTTGGTTACCTCGAGCGTTTTCCCATTTGCGGCACAGAACTCCATCCTGTACAACCAAGCTTTCCCACTGTGCCCAATAACCTTTGGTGACAGGGCTCATTGCTGCGATATCACTCCATTTGGGCCTAAGAGCGCCTGATTTCTTCCATTCGAGAATCGGCTGTACGTCCTTGTCTTCTTGCTGAGCACTCTGCAAAGCTTTTTTCCATCCGTCACTCAAATCCGTCTTCAACGTCCTCACTAACGCTGCCTGCTTCGCTTCCTGTCAGGCACAATGTTTGCGTTGGTCGGGGTAAGGCCTACACGTCAGAGCATCTGCGCTACTTTGCTCTTGCCGCCAGACAGGTACGTCAGGTGACCCCTTCGGTGGAGAGAGGGTACCAACGTGCCGCTTACGCTTTGGGCATCTCAAGTGGATATGGCCTCTTTCCCCGCAGTTGTAGCACCGTGGTGAAGAAACAACTTACCTGATACGGTAAGTTCGATCCTCGTGACGCGCTGCTTCCACCTCCAGAGCGTAGGCCAAGGCTGCCTTCAGGGACTTGAAGTGCCCAAGTCTTACCGCTGCTCTAACTTCCAGGTCCCGGATCCCATCCGTAAACGCCTGTACGAGGTTCCCGTCAATAAGCGCAGGCAACGACTGGTATGTCTTCCTGACCAGCTTTTCCACCTCTAAAGCCCACTGCTGCAGAGTTTCTCCGGTGCGTTGTGTCCTGTCCTTCAGCTGAGCACGATACACATGTTCGAGGTGCGCGTCTCCGTACCTCGCCTCCAACGCCTCCAGAAGCTTCTCGTAGGTCACGTCTTGCCCGAGTGATTCCAACACCGTCAAGGCCTGATCACGAAGGCCCAAGGTTAGGGCGGTGAAGGCCTGTTCTTTGTCCCACCCATTCGCTCTCATTACGGCCTCAAACTGAACCTTGTATGCAACCCACGATGACGAGCCATCAAAGGGTGGAACCTTAAACCAACGAGGCGAGGGCGCCACAGCTGCAGGTGTAACGTCGTTGGTCTCAAGCCCACGCAATTTCTTCTCCAATCTGGCAATACGGGTCTCGAGCTGGTCGTGTACACGCTTCTCAATGTCGCTGATACGGGCCTCGTGCTGCTGGAGTTCCTCCTTGACCGCCTTCAAGTCCTTTCCTACAGTGGCGCTGAGGTCCTTCATAAGCAACAGCTGTTCCTCCAGACGGCGGGCGTGCTCCTCCTTGTCGCGCGGCAGCTGCTCCTCTAGGCGGCGCGCGAGCTCCTCTTGACGGCAAGCCTACTCCTGTTGACGGCGGTCCTGCTCCTCCTTGTCGCGCTGTAGCTGTTCCTCCAGGCGGCGAGCCTGCTCCTCCTGACGGCGGGCCTGCTCCTTTTGACGGCAAGCCCGCTCCTCCTTGTTGCGCTGTAGCTGTTCCTCCAGGCGGCGCGCGTGCTCCTCTTGACGGCGAGCCTGCTCCTCTTTGTCGCGCTGTAGCTGTTCCTCCATGCGGCGCGCGTGCTCCTCTTGACGGCGAGCCCGCTTCTCCTTGTTGCGCTGTAGCTGTTCCTCCAGGCGGCGCGCGTGCTCCTCTTGACGGCGGGCCTGCTCCTGCATGAACGCCATCAGAGCCGCGATGTCTGGCACCGCCATGGAGTGTACGCTTGCAGGCTCCACTGCAGCCGCGGAGTCGCCTGATCCACCAGACGATGGAGAAGGAACGTCTCCGAAGCGTCTCTGGTCCAGGTCTTGCTGGCGCTGGTTCCTGGTACGCACTCCGTCAGTTTCTTCCTTCGGCATAACCGGCATAATTTATCCCTTTCTTCTGACACCAATTTGTTACGAGCTGGGGTTCGACGATAAATTATAACTCACTATGCCACTTAAACTGAACTTTATTTATACACAAACACTATACACACTTATTTACACAACTAGTAAAAACACACTTATTTCACACTTAATTCTCAACACTAATAAAAACACCACTAAACACTTCCGAATTACTTTCCTTCGCTTCTTGTGTATCGCTTCGATATCCAATTGTTACTGTCCGAACTCGCTCGCCCGCCGTATATTTATACTGGCCGGACAGGTAACGAGATCTTTCTAGCATATTCCCGAACATTCCCGCTGCAGATGAAACATTCTAGTAAGTCGGGAACAGTCGACATAGTCCAACGCCATCTAGTACAGAATAGCTGAATTACCTTTAAACTACCGATACATTCAATATCATCTAGTTCTCCCATTCACCGATAGATGGCGTAACAATATTTTATGCTAGACCAGTTAGTGGACCCCGGGCTCCAAGGCGTGTAAGTCTTGGATGCAACCGGGATAACGCTAAGACGATAAATACAAGGAAAGTTTAATGGTAAAGCTTTACTAATAGCCGCAAAGTATAATAAAAATAAATCTTGTTTAGTAAAGTGAACTCTAAATGGAATATTTACTGTTAGTGATTTAGTACAAGTATAAACTAGAACTAACGTTATAGTACATTTTAATTTACTATTACGTGCACACATACGTAAGAAGATCTTAATTTAAACGCTTTGTATTTTCGTGTAGTTTGTTTAGTGAATAGGTTTCTTGCGACAGGTGATTTTGAAATTTTACAGCCTCGTCACAAACTGTACCAGCTAGAAAGTATGCCAAAATAATACGATTTATTGGGCCGCTTAAACCACTACATCAAACTGTGCAGTCTTTGTCAGTGCTTTGTTTATGAATAGCAGACAGAATCTTGGTTATTAAACTTGGTGATTGGTTTGTTTTCACATACTCAAATTGCATTTAACTATTAAATGGTATAGTATTACAGTATGGCGCATCCACAGCATGTATTGCCATTATTTAAATTCATTTCTGTTGACACTACAGAACGAGCTTAGCATAGCTTCTGTATGTCTTCTTATGCGTACAGTAAGAATCGTTCTCGAAATCTTTGATCGTCATTATTAGCGCCAATCGAATATGTGTTTCAATTATTGAGAAACACAAGTTACTCAATAGAATAAATATGTCCAGCTAAATAGATTTATACGAAGGTCCTTATCCTTGGTAGTACTCCCATAAAGAACTCTAATATAATGACACTTATTGAAGTCACTTAAATTATCAACTGCTTTTAGTTTTGTAATCAAAGTTAATTACTAACAAATAGCGAAACAAAGGAGGTCGTACCTAGTCGTTTTAAATGAATTGCGTTTCATGTTAAATTACTGAAGGATAACACAAATAGAAAAGTTACTCTGACAAAATATTTGCCAGCAGAAGTTTAGCAGAATACCGGTAACGAAATAAAATGAAAATTTAAATCCACCCCTTTAAACCCAGTTTTAGTACGTTAAAACCATTTACGGCCCGGTCACGGCCTACAGTGGCGGGCGGCAGCGGCGAGCGTTTTCGATGTACATGGCGCGTTTACTGTGACGCGGTGCGCGGCCGCCCGAGAGTAAACGCGCCATGTACAATTGTACATCGTCCCTGCCGCGCCGCGCCGCTCGCCGCTTAGACCGATCTCGTGACCAGGCCCTTTCAGACACAAAACTTTTGCTTTGTTGATTTTAATATTTAGCCAATTATGTAAATACGTCATCAACGTTTTAGGGATGTACCTACCTACTGTGAAAAGAGAACGCTTCAGTTTTTAACTTATTAATTGATTTATAAAACTATTTTTGTTTGTTATCTAACAATATTTCCATTACATTGAGTGCTTACATACATATTTGAGCACGAAATTGAAATCTCACGCTTCGCTTAAACATATACCGATTAATTCAGCAAAAAATGTTTTAGCTAAATTCCGACTCTCCAATTTGGATATCGATAAAATTTTATTATCTTTACATTTTAATGGAAATAGGTACACTATGTTTTCATACCATTTCCATATTATCGAAAAAAATGATATAGCGGGACAGTTTGCAGCATTTGCATTTTTCCTCCATTACATTAATTATAGGCAACAAAGAAAGATAAATTACGTATTGTATGAAAATGAAAAATGTTGTGCTATTTTCGCTAGTGTCAGCACAAGTTAGTTATAACAATAAAATGGCTGCGTGCAACGCTATACTGCTGCTATTTTAAACGGCTTGTGGTGTGAATTATATCCGGATAAACTTTCTAAAACGTACCTAAAATATAGAAGAACTGATATGAATCCTCGTCTTTCCATCACATAAATAATTCTGGAACATTTTTACGCGCTGAGATTGCGTGCGGAGCCTTAACTCTCTTAAAAACGACTTTTACCTCGTAAAGGTGAGTTACGAGCGACGAGAACGCTCCTCTAAGTATAAAATAAATTATTCCACCAATAATTTGATTGCAGTTTTATAGCTGACAAAGCAGTTTTACTACAAACCCACTTAAGGATTCATGTCCCTGAACCTTTTGGAAATGCTAATTGATTTTATAATAGACGCTATATAAATTTTACTGAGGATTTAATTAAAAGAAGGCTCTCGACGTCTACTTTAAATACAGTATGTAAATGAGCTTTACAAAAACGATAGTAATATAAAATCAAGGCATAGTTTGATTTTACGTCAATTTGTTTCGTAGATCGTTGAGATTACAAAATTATTAAAGAACAAAAATATTTTATACGGTCAGTGGCGTGCCATGGACAATATTTATGTACACCTACAATAGGTGTCCATTGATCGATATCGCAAGCATTTCTTTCGATGTTAGCTTAAGGGGCATAGGAATGTCACAACAAACGAACTATTAGCTTATTGGAATCCCAGGCAATACCTCCCGATAGCTAAACAAAAAGTGAAACTGACTCCCCTCTACTCCAAATATTAACCAGACAAAAGGATACAATGAAAGCGTGGTCACGCCTATACCGTTTCTAATGTGTTTGTTCAAAGAAGGACGTATGTCAATTTGTTCAGAGCCAGACGCGTCGCCACAGCTAAGGTCATCGACCTCCCACGCTGCCCTCTAATCATCTGTTAAACAGATAAAGCCTTTGTCAGTAGGCTATCAATATTTGTAATTGAAAGCCAGTTTTAGTCTGTGGGAATTCTGGAAAACGATATCGGAAATATCAATCCGGCTTTTAAACGTGTTGATGTTTGCATTTTGATATTATTTGTTTTACTCTCATACATTTTGTTTGTAAAAATTTTATGCCTGTAATTTCTGTAAATGAGAGATCAAAATCCGTTGTATTTTAGATTTAAGCGAAGAGTAGATACCTTTTTTTTGTTTTTGTTTGGTGTCGGGTTGGCAAATTCTCATGGAGTCCCTCCGCTCTGGGGGGGGAAGGACGAAGAGGACTGTCAGACTCTTACTGACTAAAAACCAACCCGTGCTCCTCATATACCCATGTGTCGGAGGGTAGGGTTTCACCGAAGCATTCCTCACTACCCCCGACGGGTATTGGCCCGCCAGATGGTCAGGCGGGTCCCGAACGGAACCCCCTTGGCGGCGGATGAAGGTGTTGGGCTCCGCCGCCAAAACACTCAGCGGCTGCAGATGATAGGGAGGACGGCAACGCAACACCGCATCTCCTCTTCCTCTGCGGCCCCACCGCGACGCAACGATGGTGCGCCCCCATTTGGTCGCGGGAGATAGGGCGCGCGGCAACGCAACACCGACACGCCTCTCCTCCCGCGACCGCACCCGACTGCGAGGGGCAGACAGAACTGTCCCCCGCACCCGCACCTTGAGACGCATCCTACGCAGGCCTCACGCAAGCCCACAGATCCCGCTTAACTTCACCGTGGGTGTACCTCAAAACCACGGTTACTGAGCCCCCCCACCACGACAAGGTGGAGATCCTACGGGGGGGAACAGTAGATACCTACAGAAAGAGACTTTATTTTTTAATATGCTATAATGGAATTGAAGATTGAATGTACCTCATTTTAA
This sequence comes from Euclidia mi, assembly GCA_944739405.2. Classification (NCBI taxonomy): domain Eukaryota; kingdom Metazoa; phylum Arthropoda; class Insecta; order Lepidoptera; family Erebidae; genus Euclidia; species Euclidia mi. Next base: position 40,800,424 of record OX123197.2, on the reverse strand, counting down.
GACGATAATATTTATTGTAATTTTTATCATCATAGCTGATAGATGTCCGCTGCTGGACATAGGCCTCACCCAAGGCTCACACAGACCGATCTCGAGCCGCCCGCATCCATCCCCTACCCGCGATCATAATAATTTATAGGATCGTCGGTTGCTGTAGGCCTACCACTACTACGACGTCCGGTGCGTGGCTACCAATCTAGAACCTCTCTTATATTTTAATGTTTCTAAAAACTTGATACCTAGATATTTTTAACGATCGCCTTTAATAAAACTAAAGTTTTATAATAGTCGACTTTTACAGAACTGAAATTTTCCGTTCTCTATATAAACCGAATGGTAGAGAAACCGTTGGTTTTATACAAATATAATATTTTACAGAAAAATTTTGTTCGCTATTTTTTAGTGCACAATCCGACTGGATTCACCGATTTTTATGGATGGTTTCATAAATATACTCGTGTGAAGTAGTATTATATGCCACGCCACTGCTTTGTTTTTGACGTTGCAACTTTTTATCCTTTCAAATAAATGTAATAAACAACAGTTTTTAATTTTACGCCAAATGTAAACAATGGTCTATGAAATAGCTGATTCAAACACCCAGTATATTCATCAACAATGCTTTCTCATATTTGAACAGAATATAAAAAAAATATTTGCATAGTTTATATACTGGGACTTTGAAAAATAAATATTTTGCGAACTTGAACCGCCAAATTGAATGGAGTTTTTGGCATCAAACACGTATCTGTAAAATAGAAACCATTATGAATCCAATAGTTTGGTGCGCAACATGGGGAAAGGCGTGGTATAGCATTGCTGTTACAGAATATTTCATGTCTTTTATAAAACCATTTCTATCCGAGCCCGTGGGTATTTTGGGAACATACATACATAGACTCACGCTTGTTTTCCGGAGGGGTAGGCAGAGACTACAGAACGCCATTTGCAACGATCCGACACACCTCTCTTGCTTCATTCACTCCCATCAAGTTTGTCATGCATGCTCTTCTGTTTAGGGTATTTCTGACCTGTGCTTTTTTTAGGATGTCTCCAATCTGGTCAGAGAACGTCCGCCTAGGTCTTCCCCTTCGTGCTGTCCCATTCGCACTTGCCTTATATATCTTCTTTGTCATTCTTTCGTCATCCATCCTCTCCATGTGTCCAAACCATCTTAACATGCCTTTCTCGATGCTTGTCACTACATCTTCTTTTAACCCACGTATTACACAATTCTTTACTCTGTCGGTCAAAAACACACCACACATACTTCTCAGTGCTCTCATTTCTACAGCATTTATTCTACTTTCAAGTCTCTTCTGCCATACCCAACTTTCACTAGGTACCATACATAAGGGTAGGCACTAACACCCCTCTATGTACAGCCAAACGTGCCTTTTTGGACACGTTTTGACTGTTCATAAACGCCTTCAGAGCTCCATTCTCACTATTACCTGCATTAACCCTTCTTTCAATATATTCTTCATTCTTACCATCTCTTGTAAACAACGTACCAAAGTAAACAAACTCATTCACTTATTCCACTCGCCGTCGCTGTGTATTTTGGGCAATCCTTTCTTAATGCATCCCTACGCTCACCAAAAAACATACTTACATGCCAAACAGCTTCTTGCGCTCAGTTGTATCGGCTGTGCGTTGTCTGTCAGTCATTAACGTAAGAATTTTATATAAATGGATAATTATATATGTCTATTCCCTCGAAATAGAAAAACAACCCGTATATATCAGATTTTCTTATTATAATAATATTATGTCCGTGTGTCCTGTCCGTGTGACGGATTAAGAATACGAAATGTCACCACCCCATATCATCCCATGGGTGTCGTAAGAGCCGACAGAGGGACCATACTATGCAGAAAACAGCACTGTAAGAGAAGGAAAACTTGAAATAAACCCTATACCAACCCGTTTGGCCAGCGTGGTATAGTAGGCCAATTCCTCCTTTCAAAGGAGAGGCTTAGTCCAGCAGTGGACTGTAAAGGGCTGATGATGATGAATAATATTAATCTTACATAGAAAACCTTTTAAGACATATATCTATATTTTAACATTCTGATAGAATTTTAAATCAAATTGCACTATAAAATACTAACTCTTTTATGCGATTTACATTTTATTCCATTTGAATATCAGCTGAATTGAATTCATCAACAATGTAGTTTCTATCGCCAAATAAATATGAACGACAATGTGTAAACTCCATAGGTTTTACGACAGCTTCACGCAATCGTTTGAAACTTTTATTAGCCGTACTTTGTATGCGATAAATGATTTGTTTACGTGTCCTAAACTTGGGGGACATAAAAATCATTATCTAATTATTGCAAGGTATAAAGTTTTAATGGATTTTCAACTAGGAATTATTTTGATGGCCACTCAAAGATTGAGGCGATATGTGTTTTATATTTTTGGACTAAGGAGGTTAATCAAATATAGGTTAACATGGAAATAGTGCCTACCGGAAATGATTATAAAAGTGGAACTACCTATGGACACATGTTTTAGAGGAAATAACAGTCAAAGTACCTACAGCTTAAGGCCACAAATACATACCTACATACTTACATAGACTCACGCCTGTTTCCCGGAAGAGTAGGCAGAGACTAAACTGACATATCTCTCTTGATTAATTTACTCCCATCAGACTCCTCATGTATGCTCTTCTGTTCAGTGTACTTACTTCTAACCTGTCCTGTTTTTAGGATGTCTCCAATCTGGTCAGAGAACGTTCGCCTAGGTCTTCCATTGTAAATTTCATTACAATTCTTGTTACAGAGCCCTTTATAAAACAATTGGTATGAAAGGGAAAGTTCCATAAACTTCTGGAAAATTTAAGATACTTATCGACACCACATACGTTGCGAACAATAAATATTGTTACACGAAACACATTTCCATTATTAAGAGATCGTTCGCTACACGTCTCCGAGAGCAAACACATGCATTATTCAGAGGTTCTTGCACAAATTAGTCACAAATCAATTTTACGATATATCAAAAAGGCTACCACAATGTGATGTTACAAAACAAACCGATGTATAACGGTATAAGAGCGAGCTGTAAGTGCAAATATAAAAATATTCTTATTTGCATCGCGGAACGCTTCCGAGGAACCTATATCAAAGTTAATGTATTCCAACAGTTGCTCCGGTGCCCATAAAATATGTCGGCTTCTATTATCTCGCTTGTTTCATTGTTTATTTTTCGTCGTATAATTATTATATTTACAGGTATAACGAAGAGTCATCGTACTGAAATGAAATAAGGCAAAGAATTCTGCTAGTGGTATACATATTCTTTTACTTTATGTAATGCTTAGTTCCGTTCCGTTATAATATTTTGCTGCAAGTTCAATGCTTGTGCTATAGAAAAAAACAAACTGAACAAACAGGAGAAAACTACAATTTATATAAAGTGTGTCCTGTCAATCAATTGTGAAATCAAGTTGAAATAAAATATCCAATTTTACTCTTAGATAGCCAACAAGAACCTCACTAGAGTTCGCTTATATGAAGCTCAGCAAACTTACATTTTCAGAATAGGTCTAACAAAAAATAAAATTCAACCAAGAACTTTTGTTTACATTGGATGAACTACGTATAAACTAAATATTTGCCTGACTGGCTCAAATTTAGTATAAATTTTGCTTAAATTATGAGGGTAAACTTTAAACTTAAATCTCATATTTTAACTAACTTCATCAAAATAATATATTTAGGTATTTTCTCAAATAATTCAATTCAGACTTATTTTCAAAAGGTTAATGTAATGAATATCATCTGTCCCAGTATCATTGTCATGTCGATGACTCAATATAAACTTTCGCGCCTCAATCAAATATTTTATATTGAGACGGAGGACCTCAGGTAGGATGTCGGGGTTCGAGAGAAACACTGCTAGGCTGAACAGGTTCTTTATTATGTCTTACTACCGCTTACATACAGTATGACCGAACTAGGTAAGCACTGGCCTGAGGGCTGGAGCGTAGACTCCTGCTGCTCTCCGACGCTCGCAGGGTAGCTGCTCGTAGGGTCGCCGATGAGCTGGCCAAGGTAGGCTGCGCAGGCAGCTCTGTGGTCGAGGTTCAGGCTAAGCGGGGTCTCAGGCGGTGCAGCCGATGTGGGCCGAGCGGTCAGGCTCAGGCGTCCGTGGCCTGGCTGTAGGAGCTCGTAGGCAGGAACGGAGGCTTGGGTGGCAGCTGGCTAGTAGCTGGCTGTAGGAAGAACTGGAAACAGCATAGAGAATATACCACAACCGGTCAGGAACAGGCGGTCCCTAGATTGGCTGTTATAATAATATAATAATAATAATAATTCCTTTTATTTCGCGTGGCATAGACGCATAGATAAATACCTTACAGTCTAACATACATACAGTGGTTGTTAGTATAAATATACTTATAAACTATGTTAGTATCGCTTCACTTGCACGTTGTTGTTGTGCGTTCGTGTGGCACTTGTCCGCGGAAGCGACGGAACACCACACCCTTCGGCCAAAAGTCCTCCTTCATAATAACATGCAGATAGCACGTCGGGACCCGCACCACAAACGCCTTAAAGTTGACGTTGCGTCGCGACTCCAACAGCTGCACTCTCGGCATGTACTTCGACTTCTGGCGCACGTACTCCGCGATGTCCTCCGCCTTAGTGGTGTAGTGCAGGCGAGAGACATAGACGGGTGTGTTCGGTGCGGCAGCGCGTAGATTTGCACCAGACTCCACAGGAGCCGTACCGCAGCAGTTCTTGTTGGTTTTCTGACGACGCTTCCTCCTCTGCACCGTCATAAAACCATCATCTGCGTCCTCGTCGCGGTTCCTTGCCGTCTCCGGCATGGACTTCAGCGTGGAAGCAACGGGGGTGCTCGCAGTTACCTGCTGAGCCTCTATTCGCTTAGGTCGCGCGGCGATACACGGAGGCGCCGCGGGGTCGGGGGCAGGGCTGCGGGGCGCTTGTGTAGCGCACTCAGCAGTCACAACATTCCGCGGCGACAAAACTGCTGACGCGAAACTTGCGACCGATGTGTCGACGCATGCACCTCGGCGCGTGTTGACGTTACTACGCGCCGGTGACCCAGTTAAATTGACAACCTTGTGTAGGTCGTCAACCTCCGTGCGCAAGAGTGCAACGGTGTCTTGGGATGCCTGTAGCTTCTTATGTACATCCGCTAAACTTGCCTTCAGAAACACAATGTCCTTCAGCAGGCTTGTGACATCGACGTGGTCGAAAGTGACGGGAGGCAACTTGTTCAAGTCCCTCGCCACAAACGTCGGCACGTCGTCAGGATCGGTCTCCTTCAGCAGCGTGATAATATCCTGCAAACTTTTCTTTGTCCCGTCACGTCTGCGGGACACCATCTGGTCGCATTTGTTTAGCGACCTGTACAGAAGCAGCTTGGCAGCCGCTATGTCCTCCTCGCTGAAGTTGCTGGAACAGATCTGGATAGCCGACACCTCGTCCATGACATCCAGTTTCTGCTGCAGGAACGCCAGCAGCTCGTTCGCCACAAGTTTGTCACTCATGGTGATAAAAAATTGCGAGCGTCGGCTTGCGCCGCGCTAAACAATAAAATTAAATATATATGCACGTTACACGTCCGCCTTAGAGCGCAGTCGGCGATGTAATGTTATGCTTAGGAGACACAGATACTACAGACAGAACGTACAACTAGAATATGCTTACCCCCAGCGGGACAGTAGAAAGAGAAGTAGGATTGTAGTTGTAGTTACTACAACCATCAGCGAGACGGTGTGTAGGGCAAGTGATCGACTTAGATCGCGCACCCATCTTATATAGATATAGGCCTATGACTCACAACTGCCTTTGGCTAGTGAACATGACCATATTTGTTAATATTGCGAACGGCTAAGCTGGCGTTAAGCGCCTGCGAGATATTATAACGCAATACGTGTAGTATTACGTTACAATATACCTACCTAATGCCAATGAATACAGATTTACATAGAAGCGCAGTTCTTAAGGATTTCATGTGCCGATTCTAAGTGGGGACTGTCTCCAGTTTAGTTCGTAGTTGGCGCCATTGGCGGCGCTGGCGTCGTTCTCCGTCTCTCTCGCTCTCATAGTTAAGATACACTGGAATAGAGACAAGAAGCGGATCTGTGCTATTTTTTAATAAATCTAAAAATAAGTAATTATGATTCCATAATGCAGTCAGTTTTGACATTCAGAGAAAATTTCACTTCAAAAATCCGACACCTACACCACTTTAATTAACGATTTGGAGTCGGAACGTATTAACTTCGGGCAGGCACTCTCAACTGTAAGTTGAACCGATTGTTGTAATTGTAAGGGTCTGTAATTGAACCAATTAGCTCCTAGAGGTCTATTGTGTTCGCGACTTTTGTCCTCCAGTTCATTATATTCTAAGTGTTTCAACTTTTCTATACACTGTTAATTGACTTGAAAACTAATAGTATCTAAGTCTTAGTGACATGAAAAGTTATATTAGGTATAAATGTCTTTTAAATTTAGAAAAAGCAATGTAATCAACGCCTTTTTCTAACACTTTTCACTTTTTACAAAGGAACTCCCGCACTAGGCATAAATGTTGAATCACAGAGAGTTTATAAATATTCAAGGTTTGGTTATTAAGCAACACACACACAAGGAACATCCAAGCTCAAAACAACAACTTGTGGTGATCGAACCAACAACATTCGACGTAGGGCAAAACAGTGAGGCGGCCTTTTTAACCACAAACACCATACATGCAATTCACGCTTATTTTCAACGTATGTCTTAGAATATTTTTACGAAAGATAAATTTAAAATATCTTGAACAAGTGAGCCTACAGACCTAGAATAAGCAGGTTCGGCACTATTAACACATTTTACTTGTAGAAAGTTTTACAGGTTCTTTACAGAAAGTATTTTATCGTTTCTATATAATTTCTCAACATTTGTGTCAAAATTATTTATGTGCTATTAACAACTAATTTCACAAATAAATTTGCATATCTCTACATATTTTTAGTTGCCATGTAAGTACCAGATTGGAGTCATCCTAAAAACAGGACAGGTGAGAAGTACCCTGAACAGAAGAGCATGCATGAGGAATCTGATGGGAGTGAATGAAGCAAGAGAGATATGTCAGGATCGTTGCAAATGGCGTTCCGTAGTCTCTGCCTACTCCTCCGGGAAACAGGCGTGAGTCTATGTATGTATGTATGTATGTAAGTACTAAATCAATAGTCTTGTACCGATGATTTTGTGTAAATTTTATTAAATGAAAAGCATTATAAAAATATTTATGAATGAAAACATTAGTAGGTATAATATAACAAAAAAGTGAGAAGTTTTCATGAAAAGGAGTTACATAAAGAATATTCTTCTTATGTTTTTTTCTACCTGACCACTCCCAACATAAACGTAAACTGAGAATACTTAATACATTTCATAGAAATACATTCGTCACGTCACAAATTCTGAGAATTAACTGTCCACGCAAGCCATGTTAAAAGGAAGCTTCCGTTTTTCTAGCTGTCAGTGTTTTCATATTTCAAACAATATTTTCTCTATCTGTGTAAGTACATAAAGTACATACGCAATCGATGATATTAACTCTATGACATATTAATCTTTAAATCAGGCAGCACTTACACACTTACTCAGAAAACTATTATGCTTTAGGCGAATTGTGACATTATATTTTATTTCGATTGCCTCGTTGGTCTCGCGGCATACATGTGCGCGTGGGATTGGAAGGTCTCGGGTTCGATTCCCGGGTCGGGCAAAGTGTTATTGGGTTTTTACGTTAGGAAATTCTCAGTAGCAGCACGGAGTCTGGTAATGTGCCCGGTACGGCAATAGGCTCGCCCTCTATTACGTGGGACCTAAAAATTCATGGCAAAATGTGGGTGTAATATTACTCCTCTGCCTGTTCAAGTGATCAAAAGTCATTACTTTATTGACACACGAATTTGACGCATTTTGACTCAATTTTTAACCAAATTATCATAAACTCTTATTCAGCACAAAACTTGTACAAAATCTAATCTAACCATAAACATATGTGCAGCTTCATAAGTACTATAACATTTACATGATTGTGAACAGTTTTATCGTCCATACGAATCATTATTCTTAATTTTATAGGGGGTTTTAATTTATAACAGATTTAACAAAGATGATGAGGTATGTTGCGACTTTTGTAATTGACTGTACAGTAGCTAACATTGTAACACTATTTAACACCAGTTTCGTCAACAACACTAACACAATTTACAATTGCCATTTTTATTGTACGGTCGCGGTCTAAAAATGTTTACCACTTTTCAAATTACATTCTTTGTCACGCTGGGTTCAGCAAGGTCTAAAATGCTATATCTGAGTTCTTATTACTTTTCAATCATTGGTAAGGCATCGATTCAAACAAAAAGAGTATGAATATTTTTAGGTCGATGAAATAATTTTACATAATGACAGAATTGCATTTATGCTGTGGCTGCTGAGAGACGCTATATTCGTTATTAAAACTTTTATTAACAAAAAAATATGTGTTGAATTTATTTTTGATTATTTCTGCCTATTTTTTATAAAGCATGATTTGCCTGGTTAAGGGCGCACACTATTTAAACAAAAGCTCACTTATGTGATCAGCATGCGGTTTAACGTGACTAGCATACCATCCACTATCATTATAGCTCACAGTCTGACCGCGCCCTGATTTTCGCTAGACGATATCATCATCATCATCACCCTAGCATTTTCTTAATTGCATCCCAAGTTTGCGCTTCGGAGCCCAGGGCCTGCTATTACTGGTCTACCGAGATATGACTGGATATCAGTTTTTACACGGAGCGACTGCCATCTAACATCATTCTAAGGTTAGAGCAGTAGTCAGTAGGTATATTTGAGGGCATTGACTTCCCAATAATGACTGCCATAGATCATGACAGCCGAGACTGCTTAACGTGATTTCTGATCCACGGGAGTGAAACACCGCCAACTTCGGGCTAATTATTAAGATTTCTTGACAAGAGAATTTCTTGACAGAAATTCCTAATAATTTGTCACTAAGAAATTCTTAACAGTAAACCTTAACAACATTTTCTCAGCCTGACCCGCGAATCGAACCCGAGACCTCATGATCAGCTGTCGTATGCACTACCGCTAGACCAACGAGGCAGTCTTACGCTAGACGATACAAATATTGTATTTTTTTCAAAAAGGTTTGATATTCAGGATGTCGTATTTTCGCTATCCCTTTCATTATAATCTGTCAATGTAAAAGTCATTTGATAAACTTATTAATTACAAATACCAAAATCGTAAATAGCAAGTTTAAAATTACATTATTTGAAGACTACAAATATTTTAGTTTCAGTGTAATTATCACGCATGTAATTAAATGAACGTATATGATAAATGTGGAATAATAAATCGTTATTGACACCAGTTGCTACGCAACGCATGTTATCACAGATTGGTTGCCTAAAGTACAATATCGTCGTCCTTGTGTCATTGATGTGTTCATGCAATTATAAGCCTTAGGTGGTAAACACTTTCAGACCGCGACTGTACATAAAAACTTTATGACAGATGGCACAAGTGTAACTTTATATGACGTTAGCAACGGTATCCCGGAAGTCAGTCAGCTCGAATGAAATCTAACCTGATTTCATCATTTCATTCATTTTCAGGTTAATGAAACGTCTGTCAAAACAGTCGAGGGCAAATTTTAATTGAAAATTGGTTTTTGAACCCTTCACACCTTGCGTTTGTTTAATTTCTTTGGCATTGATACATTTCCCGATTAATTAAGTTCAACATAGTGTAGTAATAAATTACTATTTTTTATATGCAGTAGGATTTTTTACTTTCATCCACTGATTTTAGAAGGATCATGAGGATCATCTATATCATTTTATACGGAATGATTAAGTTTGTAAATACATACATACATAGAATCACGCCTGTTTCCCCGAAGGGGTAGGCAGAGGCATATAAAACGCCCACTTTTCGCCAGTGTTATAATCCCACGTAATAGGTGGCGAGCCTATTGCCGCTTATCGGGATATTTTGTTTGCCAGAGCCTCGTCCGTTGATCGGCAGGTGCACCACTTGCAGGTGAGGTTGGCTTGGGACCCTAAGTTCTTGGTGGGAACCCTATGCAAGTTTGTGGATATGGAAATATACTCTCAGAATAAAAACTTTCACATGTTGTTACATTTTTGACAAAACAAGGTGTTTAAGAGGCAATTTTTGACAAAACAAGGTGCTTTAGAGGCAATTTTTTATAAAACAAGGTGCTTTAGAGGCAACTTTGTAGTTGTTACGATATGTCTCACGATAATTAACGCAAATGACAATAATAATATCCTTATACTATTTTGGGACAAATTACTCACGATCATCTGATCTTAGAGTCTGGACTTTGGCAAGCAAAGAACACAGAACAAATTATCGTGCTCACTAAGGTTTGTCCTGGGAATCTAACCCACTACCTAGTCATATTCACTAAGCACTAGACCAACAGACCAGTCCGTCACTTGAGAGTGCGAAGGGCACTCGTGGCTTACCTAATTTTGCCAATTCAGCTGGTCTAATCTATGTGTAAACGTTTTTGACGTTGGGATACAAAGTGACGGCCATTTCATACATACACATACATAGACTCACGCCTGTTTCCCGGAGGGGTAGGCAGAGACTACGGAACGCCATTTGCAACGATCCAGACATATCTCTCTTGCTTCATTCACTCCCATCAGATTCCTCATGCATGCTCTTCTGTTCAGGGTACTTTTCACCTGTCCTGTTTTTAGGATGTCTCCAATCTGATCAGAGAACGTCCGCCTAGGTCTTCCCCTTCGTCCTGTCCCTTCCACACTTGCCTTATATATCTGCTTGGTCAGTCTTTCGTCATCCATCCTCTCCACGTGCCCAAACCATCTTAGCATACCTTTCTCGATGCTTGTCACTACATCTTCTTTTACCCCACAACACTCTCTTATCACACAATTCTTTACTCTGTCAGTCAGAGAGACACTACACATACTTCTCAGTGCTCTCATTTCTACAGCAATTATTCTACTTTCATGACTTTTCTGCCATACACAACTATCACTACCATACATAAGAGTAGGTACTAACACCCCTCTATGCACAGCCAAACGTGCCTTTTTGGACACGTTTTGGCTATTCATAAACGCCTTCAGAGCTCCATTCACTCTATTACCTGCATTAACTCTTCTTTCAATATCTTCTACATTCTTACCATCTCTTGTAAACAGTGTACCTAAATATACAATCTCATTCACTTGCTCCACTCGCTGTCCATCGATCATAACATTACAAGCCGTAACGCATTCCTCGTTTTCAAAAACCATAACTTTCGTTTTACTTACATTCACTTTCATTCCTTTCCTATAGGCGGCGATAGCTCAGTGGATATACCAACAGACTGCCATGCAGAGGGTATCGGGTTCGAATCCACGGCGCGCACCAATGACTTTTCGGAGTTATGTGCGTATTGAATGGTTAATTATCGCTTGTCCCGTGCCTCGGAGAGCACGTTAAACCGTCGGTCCCGGTTGTCATGAAGATCATTGACAGTCGTTACAGGGCGTCAGTACCTTCTAAACAAACTGACACTAGTCTAAACCATGGAATATCGCTATCCCTTCAGGTTGCGGAGGTCAGACAGGCAGTCGCTCTGTGGAAAAGCTAATATTCAGCCAAATCGGGTTAGACTAGAAAGCGGACCCCAGATTGAAACTGGGATAACGCTAAGAGGATGATGACTTTCATTCCTTTCCTCTCTAACGCACCATGCATGATTGTTACCATCTCCTGCAACTCCTCCACTGAAGACGCAAGTATAACCTGATCATCAGCATAAAGGAGGCATTTGACAAGTAACTCATTCATCCTTAATCCACAATCACTATGTTTCAAGTCTTGCAAACAACTGTCCATGAAGAGGTTGAACAGCCACGGCGACGCTACACATCCCTGTCTAACACCTGTGTTGATGGTAAACCAGTCAGTGTATGCCCCGTTTATCCTCACACAAGCTCTAGAATCCTCATAAAGGGATTTCAGAGCTCGAATTAGGCTGCTGTTCACCCCATACATCGACAGTACCGACCACATTTCATTCCTCACCACTTTATCTTAAGCCTTTTCCAAATCCACGAATGCGCAGTAGACCTTTCGACCTTTGGCCAAAAATTTCTCGGCTATGCATCGCAAGGAAAAGTCTTGATCCGTACACCCCATACCCTTTCGGAATCCCGCTTGTACATCTCATATTTTCTTGTCGGTTACTTTCATAACTCTTTCAATCAGTACCTTCGCATACAATTTGCCAACAATGCTGAGAAGGCTAATGCCTCTATAGTTTTTGCAGTCTTGTTGCGAGCCTTTTCCTTTATAAAGAGGCACAACTACTGCTGTGGCCCAGTCATCAGGTACTCGGCCGGTGCTCCAGCACAAGTTGAATAAACGCTGCAGCTGACTAACTATGATGCCCTGTCCAGCCTTCAGCATTTCGACTGTAATCCTGTCATACCCTGAAGCCTTACCTTATTTCATACTGGCCAGTGCCTTCAAAATTTCATCCACGCCAATATCGCTTTCATCATTGCTATCATTATCATTCATTTCACCTGTTGATGTCTCTGTCGCCGTTCTTTCAAATAATCCTTCAAAATACTCTTTCCATCTCTTTAGCACACACGATTCACCATTCAGTATCTTTCCATTCTTGTCTCTGATTGCTGTGTATTCTGAGGATTGAGTTTTTCCTCGAACTGCACGAACGGACTTCCAGAAAAACTTAATGTTTCTCCGAAAGTCGTCAGATAATCTACTATTAAACTCATCTTTCTTTTCCTCTTTTTTCCTTTTAACCATTTCTTTCACTATTCTTTTAGACGTAACAAACTCCTTTCTTGCTTCATCTATGTCATCACTCGTTGCCTTTCCCATTCTTTCATTTGCTCTGGCAGCCAACCAATCTAACCACGCTTTCTTTTTCTCTGATACTGCTGATTGTACATCCTTGTCCTACCATGTATTCTTAACCTTTCGTAGTTTCCTTCTCTTGATCACACCACATACTTCAGACGCTACACGTACTACCTCTTTTTTAAAGGAATACCATAACTCTTCCATATCATTTATGCCATCGAACCTCTCAAATCTTGCTATCAGTCTTCGTTTATACTCATCTTTCACATCTTTCTCTTGCAGATTTTCCACTTTTATTCTTTCCAAGACCCTCTCTTGATTATTTTCTCGGTGTCGCCATCCTCTAAAGAGCCCACTTATCCGGCTTAACACCAAAAAGTGGTCTGTATGGATGCCGATCCCTCGAAAAACTCTCGTATCCAACACATTCTTTCTCAGTCATTCATCTACTATTACAAAATCAATCATACTTCTTCTAACATTTTTCGCCTCACGTGTATACAAATGTATCCTTTTGTGATCAAACATGGTGTTTGTCACACAAAGGCTCCACTCCAAACAAACCTCAAGCAGTTCTTTCCCATTTTCGTTCACACTCTTATCACCGAATCCACCTAAAACCCTTTCAAATCCATCTCGCTCCCACCCATCCATTGAAATCACCTAATAAAATCAAACTCTCGTTATCCTTACAGGTCCTCAGAATCTCTCTTAAACTCTCCCAAAACTCCTGCCTTTCGTCTTTTTCTTGTTGTGACATACCCGTTACTATATTGACCGGGGCGTAAACCCCTACAATAAGAAGACGAGTAAGTCCTACTTTCATTCTCATCCATAGTAGCCTTGCATTTACACATTCAAACTCTTTTACGCACTCATTTATTCGCGCAGACAATATTAAGCCAACTCCCTTGCAGGCTCTGGTGGTACTATCTACTTCGGAACAATACGCCGTGTAGCTGCCATGCTTTGTAGTGTCACATCCTTTCTTTTTCTTTTCATTCACACACAGAACATCAATCTTTCTATCATCCATCATCTGGCATACTTCATCCAATTTTCCGTCCATTCCACCGCCAACATTCAATGTTGCAAATCGGCTTTCCGTAGGCCGCTTTTCGCCCTCGCGGGAAACGAGACGTGACAGGTTGCGAACCGTGTCGCCGCCATTTGAAGAATAATTAATGTCTGTCCTCATAGCGTTCCCACGAGTAATAGGGATTTAAAAGGTACATCCCCGCAGAACCCTGTACGGGGGTAAGATGGAATCCTAGCTGTGCCCTGTGACCACCAACACAGGCACCCTCCGTTTGAGACCAGCTTGTCCTCTGGCCACGAATCCCTCGGCACGGGTCGGTTTACACCTTAGATCGGGGTTTTGTGTCGGGTATGCTCCCTGAAAGTTGGTTTAATTTCGGAGTTTTCCTTCTCCTAGACAGGTTGCCAACCAAGGCTAACGAGGCCCATCTCCCCGAACGTTTGGTTTAATTTCGGAGTTTTCCTTCTCTTAGACAGGTTGCCAACCAAGGCTAACGAGGACCATCCCCCCGATAATTAAAAGCCATTTCATTAAGCTTTTATTTAAATGGTATAACATGTGTGCCAATTAAATTTACAAATGGTGCTCATATTTTCAGATAACATAAATTATATCCTATTTGGCAAATTAAAAGACCTTAATAATATTATACCTTTATTATTAATGATGCATTAATCTCGCATAATCCATATTAATAAATACAGCACAATCCCATTTAATTAAAATGTTCATTCGGTATCTCCGACATAGGTACATAGCACACAGCTTTTCACCATTTTATTCAAGTTTTATATTCTGAATGAAATTTTTGGGACTTATATTAAAATACTTGGAGTGAACGACGTTAATGCCGCTCTCTACCATATTGAATCAATAAAAACTTTCTAAATATGGCCGTGTGGCATTCCAAATGCCAATATTGCCGATCGCTTCGGCACAATTCATATAGGTTCGTATTTACTTCTAGGAATATGTACGTTCTACTTAGTTTGAAAAACACTAAACTTAGAAGAGAACCGGTAATGGGTTTTCCTGCCTTTAATAAGTTACCGCCATAAGTTATTCCGCCTTTATTAATGATGCAAACAGAGTTGCGATAAAAACCACGAATATAATAAAAGGGCAAAAAGTACACCCGAGACTAAACGAAGAGAATAACCTTACAGGAAATGAAAATTTTCTCTCTGATGAGAAAACTTAGAGAGTGCAGACAAGAAACCGAGAAAAACCGCTAGGATTCCGGCTAATGGAGTTATCTGGTGAGCTCAGATGATTTAAAGAAAGAGCAAATTAAAGAGGAGGGACGAAATGAATAATTGTCTGCTTGTTTAAAATATTTTTCCTAGTTTCCATTTAAACATTTGTTGCAATAGATTGCATGAAACTCTACTTCTTACAGTTTTTATAAGCACATAAATGTACCTATACATTATTTGAGAACAGTCGAATTGTAAATTCAGTTTAAATTATTCAGTATTATTTTCGAACTGTCTCCTATTTTTCTTTAACAAGTGCGAACAGCTTTTAAATATTCACTTTACTCAGAATGTTCATGCAAAGAGAATAAAAACAAAAATATTTTTATTTTGTTCTCTACCTCTAAATACTTAGGTAAGGTTGTATCATTTTTATCGTCTTAAACAGAAGCGAGACACAGCCGCTAGTAATGGTAAATCATCATGCTCGTGATTGTATTACCCTGCGTTTCACATTGATAATACTATTGTGTCATGGTCTAGACTAGATGACGTATTAACACTTAATTGTGGATGATGATGATCAACATACCCGCTTGCTTGCTCCGCGCCGCAACCCACGCCGGCCCCTCTGCCCGGCCACTTGAAAGCGATAACGATCAAACGCCCGCGCGTTTTTATCGCCTCGGCGCGCGGGTCGGGTTCCACACAATCGGTCCTTGTGACTCAATTTGTTTTGAAAGGTTGTCAAGTGTTATATTATTTATGTTTGTTATGAAACTAACTATACAATGTTATCTTTGTTTATTTAGATTACGACTCTGGTGTCGAGTGATGCTCGTTTGAAATTGAGATAGCGCGTTTTAGAGCTCGCTTTGTATTTATAAGTTCATACCTCAAAACTAAAGCGGTGACATATCGTTTTTAATATTTAATTACGTTACTTATATAATAGATAATAAGATAAAAATAAAAAAGTACACTTCTTTATACATATTTATGAATTACAGGCCTCTGATTCCAAACCATTATCTGGCGCCACGCGGCGTAATTTATGTTAAATTTGATAAGGCCATATAATGCACAAATAACATTTTTAAACAAACAAATAAACAAATACTAAATAATTAGTCTCATATTCTTTTAAAACAAAAAGAAATCATACGGATAGCATTCACCACTTCTGAGTAATATGAACATTTCTGAAACAGTTCCCATGCTCTCAGTAAAATCACAGTTGCGCGCCAAAATCTACTTAAGGTCTCGAAAAAAGTCAAATCTTATATTTCATGCTGGGATTATTATATATACGTGTTAGTTATTTACATACCTTGATAAACACAATAGATCTTAAAGAATAAAATTAAATTTAACAGAAAAAACAGCACAAATACACTCACACATTCCGTACATTCCGCGCCGACTCAACACTCAATGACAACATTGACAACGAACGTTTTTATTTTAATTTCTCTATGGAGTCAAAACTCGACTGGGATTAGTATGACGGGAAATTTTACGTAGAAACGAGATACATAATACAAACTAAGCCCTAGAGCGACAGAGACGAGTATATTTCACTCTTTCGACCGCGGGAGCCATGTCATATACAGTAACGGGCAAAGTAGACTGAGATGCGATGTCATATGCCATATAACACGGGCAATTTAGTGTTTGAATTTTGTTATATGCCATATAACACGGGCAAACAAGCCGATACTAGAAGTACACTGATAAAGAAAGAGAATAAAGTTGCAAGATACACCAACTGAAACTTTAATTTCTGGCAATATATTTATTTATTTTATTTATTTAAACTTTATTGTATGGTCGCGGTCTAAAAATGTTTACCACTTTTCAAATTACATTCTTTGTCACGCTGGTTTCAGTAAGGTCTAAAATGCTATATCTGAGTACTTATTACTTTTCAATCATTGGTAAGGCATCGATTCAAACAAAAAGAGTATGAATATTTTTAGGTCGATGAAATAATTTGACATAATGACAGAATTGCATTTATGCTGTGGCTGCTGAGGGAGGCTATATTCGTTATTAAAACTTTTATTAACAAAAAAATATGTGTTGAATTTATTTTTGATTATTTCTGCCTATTTTTTATAAAGCACGATTCGCCTGGTTAAGGGCACACACTATCTAAACAAAAGCTCACTTATGTGATCAGCATGCGCTTTAACGTGGCTAGCATACCATCCACTATCAGTATAGCTCACAGTCTGACCGCGCCCTGATTTTCGCTAGACGATATCATCATCAACATCACCCTAGCATTTTCTTAGTTGCATCCCAAGCTTGCACTTCGGAGCCCAGGGCCTACTATTTCTGGTCTACCGAGATTTGACTGGATATCAGTTTTTACAGGGAGCGACTGCAATCGAACATCATTCTAAGGTTAGACCAGTGGTCAGTAGGTATATTTGAGGGCATTGACTTCCCAGTAATGACTGCCATAGATCATGACAGCCAGGACTGCTTAACGTGCTTTCTGATGCACGGGGGTGAAACACCGCCAACTTTGGGCTAATTAATAAGAATTTCTTGACAGTAATTCCTAATAAATTGTCACTAACAAATTCTTAACAGAAAACCTTAGCAACATTTTCCGAGCCTGACCCGCGAAATGAACCCGAGACCTCATGATCAGCTGTCGTATGCACTACCGCTAGACCAACGAGGCAGTCTTACGCTAGACGATATAAATAATATTGTATTTTTTTCAAAAAGGTTTTATATTTATGATGTCGTATTTTCGCCATCCCTTTCATTATAATCTGTCAATGTAAAAGTCATTTGATAAACTTATTAATTACAAATACCAAAATAGTAAATAGCAAGTTTAAAATAACATTATTTGAAGACTACAAATATTTTAGTTTTATTGTAAATATCACGCTTGTTATAAAATGAACGTATATTATAAATGTGGAACAATAAATCGTTATTGACAACAGTTGCTACGCAACGCATGTTATCATAGATTGGTTGCCTAGTACAATATCGTCGTCCTTGTGTAATTGATGTGTTCATGCAATTATAAGCCTTACGGTGGTAAACACTTTTAGACCGTGACTGTACACCAGTATCAACATTAAATAAATCTTATTTAATAGGTAAAGTACAAAGGGCGGCCTTATCGCTTGGAGCGATCTCTACAAGGCAACCTTTGGATGGAGATATTGGTAGGAAAAGAAGTGGTAAGTGTAGGTATATATATATATATATATATATATATATATATATATATATATATATATAATATTGTTTGAAATAGAATTAGTTTTTATTATAAGTCAAATCGATTATATCGACTAAGTAACATTTTGTTTAGTCTATTGAAAATTTCTGACAATGGTCACACTGAACTGTCACTTCCGTTCCCGCCTTGAAAAAAATACATATAACACGCCGGTCTTGGTCTGTCTCGCGAGATTGCAATTGATATAAATTGATAAATTGATCTCCTTTTGAATTAACGCGAATTGAATCAACTTGTAAATACTTATAATTAACGCTTTTGACTTCCGGCAAAGTTGTGATAATTTGTGAAATCTTGAACTTTATAAAACACGTGTGTGAATTCCTGTTTGGTGCTTGGAGTAGGACTTCGCCGAATTGGATTCACTGGTATTTATTCGATTCTCTTGTTATTTTGGCCTAAATTATGAGTTAATCCTATAGGTCCACTTCAAGAACAGCATCAGTAAGAGTTGGTAAGACATTTTATTAATATTAGGATTATAATTCATCGCTGTGCTACCACAGTAAAAGTGTTTAGATAAATTGTCTATCGTGGTCAGGTGGATGTATTACAGCTTCCACTGCAACTCTGTTCTCAACAGTTTTCCACCTGGCTGCGGTAACTCTAGACATAAAATTTTTGGTGCAGAGCTGTAGTTGAAATTTAGCCGCTGTTGCATTACTGAGTATGAACTCAGATTGGTAGAAGCTTGTATCTTATCACCTTGTAGACAGTA
Organism: Euclidia mi; assembly: GCA_944739405.2. Classification (NCBI taxonomy): domain Eukaryota; kingdom Metazoa; phylum Arthropoda; class Insecta; order Lepidoptera; family Erebidae; genus Euclidia; species Euclidia mi. The sequence continues at coordinate 40,781,247 of OX123197.2, read as the reverse complement.
TTGTAGTGTTTGTCAGGTCAGTTATTGTCTAAAATACATAATATTTAATTGTATAAGTTGACCTAGATAACTTGAAACACATTGTCACACATAACCTCAATCAGTAATTGTTTGATTTAAATTGTTGAAATCTAGCATAGATTTGTTGCTGTTACTATTAATAAGTCACTTTGATTGGATTCATATCAGTTATATGTATCAATTGATTTAGTTTATATGTATCAATTGATTTAGTTTATTGCATATATTGATATATTAAGTTTGAACCTTACATTGCTAAACCTTGTTAAAATATATAGATAATATTGCTAGGTAACATATATTCTGTGCTTACTTACTATTGTATATCTCAAATAACACAGCCAGTCTGTCTGTTGCAAGTAATTAGTTAATTTATTTGAATATATAACTTTAATTAACTTATTTGAAGTTTCAACTTTTGATAACTTTGACTTTGTTTTATGTCAATATATATTGAAACTATTAATTTTGTTGGACAGTAGATACCTGTCACTTGCTTGTACCAGCAGTAAACAGGCTAATACTTTGTTGGTTTCAAAGAATTAAGAAAAATTAAGTTTTGATTGTTAATATTATTTAACGCTTGTCCGGGCTCTTTTGAAATTTTGATTATGTCAGCTATCAAGGACTTGCGTGCGGCTGCTGGTGCTATTGCATCAGATTTGCGCTGCCTCGCCCAGTGCCTTAGTGAACCGGCCTGATCGCCAGCAGGCCTTACTACAAAGGTACGAGCGGATTGACGATCGCCTGGCAAGTGTGGAACAGCAATTCCGCACTATCAGTGCTTGCTGTCTCGAAGTGTCAGTCAACGATTTCACCGCTGACCAGCGAAATAAGGTCAGCGAAGACTATGCCCAGGTCTTAGACCTGTATGATACTGTCTCCAATAGTGCGAGACAACTAGTTGCCGATAGGGAAGGGCAACCCGGCCTGAAGCAGGAGCTTCCTAGGTCAGCACCGGGGCTGGTGAGTAGGCTCCCTACTTTGGACCTCCCCCATTTTGATGGCTGCCTAGGAAGCTACCTGGGCTTCGTTAATTTGTTTGACAGCCTGGTCAATGATAGGGCTGACCTTCGGCCGACACAAAAATTGGCCTATCTGATGTCGGTTCTGGATAGGGAGGCCAAGGGCCTCATCCAGCATCTGCTCTTGTCTGACGAGGCGTACCAGACGGCTCGGGACCTAATCACCCGTAGGTACCATAATAAGCGTGGCCTCGCCGACACGCACATCGAGCAGATTTTGGGTTTGCCGACGCTCACCCGGGTCTCTGGGTTGCGCACCCAACTTTTGAACCCGCTTTTGGTGGCCATCAACGCATTAAGTGCCTTGACCTGACCGTAGACCAATGGTCCTATCTATTGGTGCACATTGTGCTGAAAAAGCTGCCTGCCGACCTGAGGTCGCGTTTTGAACAGCGCTTTGGTGGGGATAGCGCGACCCACCTGCCCCCCTTTGCTGACCTGGAGAGGTTCCTGGAGGATGAGTGCCGGGTCTTGGACAACTCCGGTGGTGACACGCCGGCTAAGACGCAGCCGCCCAAGGTCAAGGAGCAGGCTCGCGTTCACACCCGAGCCAATGCTGACAGGCGCCCTCCTCGCTTTGCGGTCACGCAGAGCCCAGCGGAGTGCTCCTACTGCAAGGTCACGGGGCACAGAACGGCCAGTTGTAGGGCATTCTTGGACCTACATGTCGCCTCTCGTAGGCGCATCGCGAATGCCCGCCGCCTTTGCTTCTCTTGTTTGGGGTCCCACTACCAGCGAGACTGCCCAAACTCTCGCCCCTGTCCTCACTGTGGAGGACAGCATTTGGACATTTTCTCTATGAATGCCAGAGAGGTTGGCCGCTTGTCCAACCAGCCGACGCCGCGCACGGGCGGGTGTTTTGAAAGTGGCAGCCGAGGCTCACCGGCGCGTAGCCGAGAGTCGCCTCGCTCAATTGATCGCCACTCGCCCCGCTTGGAGAACCGTAGCGTGCGCACGCCTCCTCTCTCTCGCGCACCTGAATGTGCTGTTCAGCGTCACCAGCACCATGACTGCTGTCCTAGGTATTCCCTTCCTTTGGCGGAGCGTCCCCGCCTTGACTCGCGCCCACCTCGTTTTGGGCGGGTGCGTCATTATGACCCCCCACAGGTGGCGCGCGGATCGAGTCATCGCGCCTTTGAGAACTTCAAGCCGCACCCTCGCTTTGACTTGCCTGGTCCTGGCCAACGGTCGCCGCCCAGGCAACAATAGGTAATTAACTCCTGCCTTATAACGCCAACCTCCCCCATTGAGACCGTTATCCTACCAACGGTTGCTGTCAGGGTCTGGGGACCCACGGGGACCTCTGTTGTTGTCCGTGCTATATTGGACAGAGGTTCACAAGGTTGCATTGTTTCCACTTATTTGGTAGGGCAGGTTAAATTAAATATGAGCTCTTTTCCCAATTGTATACGGGGCATAGGTGACGTAGCCTCTAATGTTGAAGGGCAAGTTAAGGTTTTGTTTGGCACTGTTGAATCTTCACACCCGAGGATTAAAACCTCGGCTATTGTGCTGAAGAATATTTTGGGTATGCATCCACAGAAACAGTCACCTGCTGCTGTGGTGAATTTGACATCGGGATTGGAACTGGCGGACCTCAAATTTGACACACCGGGACAAATCGATTTGTTGATTGGCTCTGATGTCCTCGGTGGAATTTTGATTGGTGGGAAACGGGTCTTGGTGCCAAATGGTTTGACTGCCATCCCGACCATATTTGGATTTGCTTTGATGGGACCTGTACCAAGGGACCCTCCACCCGAACTTGATAATTTGTTGGCTGTAGGCTCCGCTCTCTCTGATGCGGTTCAGAGGTTTTGGGAGGTAGAGGAGCCCCCTCAAGCTGCCCGTTTGAATCCAGAACATGAGGAGTGCGAGCTGTTCTTCCAGAACAACACTGGTCGACTCCGTTCTGGTCGGATTATTACTAGGCTACCTTTTCTGTCTGTTCGGCCTCCGCTTGGTGAGTCACGACCTTTAGCCGAAAAGAGATTGTTGGCTATGGAGCGTCGCATAGTTCGTGATCCGGAGCTCAGGCAGAAGTACATTGAGTTCATGAGAGAATATGAACAATTGGGACACATGTCTGTGTCAAATTTGGATTGGCTTTGGATAAGCAGCCATCAAAATGGGGGAGGTCCAAAGTAGGGAGCCTACTCACCAGCCCCGGAAGCTCCTGCTTCAGGCTGGGTTGCCCTTCCCTATCGGCAACTAGTTGTCTCGCAATATTGGAGACAGCATCATACAGGTCTAAGACCTGGGCATAGTCTTCGATGACCTTATTTCGCTGGTCAGCAGTGAATTCATTTACTGACACTTCGAGACAGCAAGCGCTGAAAGTGCGGCATTGCTGTTCCACACTTGCCAGGCGATCATCGATCCGCTCGTACCTTTGTAGTAAGGCCTGCTGGCGATCAGGCCGGTTCACTAAGGCACTGGCCGAGGCAAACCAGCGCAAATCTGATGCAATAGCACCAGCAGCCGCACGCAAGTCCTTGATAGCTGACATAATCAAAATTCAAAAGAGCCCGGACAAGCGTTAAATAATATTAACAATCAAAACTTAATTTTTCTTAATTCATTAAAACCAACAAAGTATTAGCCTGTTTATTGCTGGTACAAGCAAGTGACAGGTATCTACTGTCCAGCAAAATTAATAGTTTCAATATATATTGACACAAAACAAGGTCAAAGTTATCCAAAGTTGAAACTTCAAATAAGTTAATTAAAGTTAAATATTCAAATAAATTAACTAATTACTTGCAACAGAGAGACTGGCTGTGTTATTTGAGATATACAATAGTAAGTAAGCACAGAATATGTGTTACCTAACAATATTATCTATATATTATAACAAGGTTTAGCAATGTAAGGTTCAAACTTAATATATGCAATAAACTAAATCAATTGATACATATAACTGTTATGTATCCAAACAAACTGACTTATAAATGCAACAACAAATTTAAGTTAGATTTCAACAATACAAATCAACAATACATATCAACAATTACTGATTGAGGTTATGTGTGACAATGTGTTTCAAATTATCTAGGTCAACTTATACAATTAAATATTATGTATTTTAGTCAATAACTGACCTGACAAACACTTCAATACTGTCTACAAGGTGATAAGATATAAGCTCATACCAATCTGAGGTTTGTACTCAGTAATGCAACATTGGCTAAATTTCAACTACAGCTCTGCACCAAAAAATTATGTCAAGAATTACCGTAGCCAGGTAGGGATTTTCAGAACAGAGTTGCAGTGGAAGGTGTAATACATCTACCTGACCACGATAGACAATATATCTAAACACTTTCACTGCGTTGCACAGCGAGTCACAACCAATATTAATAAAATGTTTCAACTCACCTGATATCTTCACTGGTGATATTCTTGAAGTGGACCTATAGGATTAACTCATAATTTTGGCCAAAATAACAAGAGAATCGAATACTAGGGTCCAGTTCAGCGTTGTCCTTCTCCAGGCACCAAACAGGAATTCACACACGTGTTTTACAAAGTTCAATATTTCACAAATGTTCATCTCAACTTTTGCCGGGCAAACCAAAGGCGGCAGTTTATAAGAATTCACAATACAAATTCGCGAAGCTGGTTTATGTGCTTTCAAAAAGGCGATCAATTTATTACAATATTCCACGCGAGAGGGCAAAAAGGCGTCTTAATTTTTCAAGGCGGGAACGGAAGTGACAGTTCAGTGTGACCATTGTCAGAAATTTTCAATAGACTAAGCAAAATGTTACTCAATCGATCTAATCGATTTGACTTATAATAAAAACTAATTCTATTTCAAACATGCAGGATCCACATTTGTTTGAGATTGTTGACAACCCCGCCATGATGGCTGTTCTCGGCGTTCAGTACAGACCAGTCCAAGACATATTTACGTATAACGTAGACTTGAAATTGCCTTGTTCTTGGACTAACCGTCTCGTATTGTCTACTGTCGCCAGAACCTTTGATCCTAACGGTTGGATTTGTCCTGTCATATTTTGGGCAAAATGCTTCTTGCAGAAGCTTTGGACAGCAGGGTTGACCTGGGACGAACCTCTACACGGCACTCTTGTTGAGGAATGGACCTGTTTTGTATCCTCGCTTCCTGCCGTCAACGAGATCTCCTTGCCTCGTTCCATCCTTCCTCCCGGGAAGTACAAGGCCACCCTTCACGGGTTTTGTGATGCCTCGGAGCGTGGTCACGCGGCCGTGGTGTACTTGCGCACAGTTAGTGCCTCAGGTCAGGTGAGGGTTTCCCTGATCATGGCCAAGAGCAAGATGGCACCCCTTCGGACATCTCTGACCATCCTGAAATTAGAGCTCTCGGGAGCAGCCCTACTTGTACGCTTATGGAACCACGTGTGTAACACTTTGGGTAAAAGCATTTGTTTTAATGGGACCTACGCCTAGACAGACAGCCAAATTGTTCTTTGTTGGTTGAAAGCTTCTGTCCACACCTTGGAGGTATTTGTCGCTATTCGCGTCTCCCAAATCCAAAAATCTGAAGTCAAGCTTGTTTGGAGACACGTGCCAGGTGAGCTCAACCCCGCTGATTGTGCCTCGCGCGGATGCTTGACGCCTAGTTTGATAGGTCATTCGCTGTGGTAGGATCCGGAATGGTTGAGTCGACCAGAAATTGATTGGCCTCGAACGCCAGTTTTGAATACTTCTAATTTGCCGGGTCTACGAACACTCGCTCTTGAGAAGGTGGAATGCGCCTTCGACCCCGATTTCTTGTTGAATCGCTACAGCTCCCTTGACAAGTTGTTAGGAGTTACTGCTTGGATAAAGCGTTTTGTTTTTAATTTTAGGCACCCACAACAGAAACGACTGACACCGTTTCTCTCACCACCGGAACGACAGGAGTCTCTCACCTTTTGGGTTGGTTCTGTGCAATTGGCGCATTTTGAGAAGGAGATTGCTATCCTTAAATCAGGGAGATCGAAACTATCGAGAGCTGTATCTAAATTGAACCCCTTTTTGGACGATACGGGTCTCTTGCGCGTTGGAGGGCGTCTCAAGAACGCCAACCTCCCTTACGGGGCTCGTCACCCCCTTTTGTTACCTAAGGACGGTCATTTGGTACGCTTGTTGGTAACTGACTGTCACCTTAAAAATTCGCATGCTGGTTGTAATGCGCTCTTGGCCATTTTGCAACGCGAGTTTTGGATTTTGTCTGCCCGAAGAATTATCCGGAGTGTAGTCTTTCGCTGCATCCTTTGCTATAAGCTCAAGGCTTCTACCATGCAGCCGTTGATGGGAGACTTACTGGCAGATCGCGTAACTGAAAGCAGGACGTTTGACGGTGTTGGCACGGACTTCGCAGGTCCCTTTTTGGTGAAAACTTCGACACTTCGAAACAGCAAGACTGTCAAGGCCTACTTGTGTGTTTTTGTTTGTCTTTCCTCAAAGGTACGGCCTTTGTTTTTGTTTTTAATTTTAGGCACCCACAACAGAAACGACTGACACCGTTTCTCTCACCACCGGAACGACAGGAGTCTCTCACCTTTTGGGTTCGTTCTGTGCAATTGGCGCATTTTGAGAAGGAGATTGCTATCCTTAAATCAGGGAGATCGAAACTATCGGGAGCTGTATCTAAATTGAACCCCTTTTTGGACGATACAGGTCTCTTGCGCGTTGGAGGGCGTCTCAAGAACGCCAACCTTTCGCTGGTCCCTTTTTGGTGAAAACGTCGACACTTCGAAACGGCAAAACTGTTAAGGCCTACTTGTGTGGTTTTGTTTGTCTTTCCACAAAGGCCGTACACTTGGAACTGGTCTCCTCGCTTACGACCGAGGCGTTAGTAGCCACATTTGACAGATGTGTATCCCGCAGAGGGCTGCCTTCCTTTATCCGTTCTGACTGCGGCACTAACTTCAAGGGCACGTATAATTATTTGAATGATGTTGTTAATTTTCTTGAAACCAACAAGGTTGATATAGGTGATAGGCTTGTCCGACGTGGGATAAATTGGTTGTGTTCCCCACCAAATTGTCCACACTGGGGTGGTATATTTGAGGCCGCTGTAAAATCGGCCAAAACACACTTGCGCAGGACATTCGGTGAATCTGTCCTTACATTTGAAGAACTCGCAACTGTGTTTTGTACGATTGAGGCCGTTTTGAACTCTCGGCCATTGTGCCCGATCTCCTCAGATCCGAATGATTTGGAGGCCCTTACGCCGGGCCATTTCTTGATTGGTCGCCCACTTGTCGCCTTGCCTGAGTACCCCTATATTGATACGAGACCTGGTCGTCTCTCGCGTTTTGAATTGGTACGCCAGATTACTCAGAGCTTTTGGAAACGCTGGAATTTGGAATATTTGCACATACTCCAGCAACGCGTTAAGTGGACCGTCAAGACCGATTCACCCAAGATTGGTGACCTCGTTTTGATCAAGGCGGCTAACCTTCCGCCACTCAGATGGCGCAGGGGGCGCATCCTTCGTTTGGTAACTGGGGCTGATGGAGTTCCCCGATTTGCTGAGGTCTTGGTGGACGGTTCGATTCTGAGGAGAGCGGTTGCAATTGATATAAATTGATACATTGATCGCCTTTTGAATTAACGCGAATTAAATCAACTTGTAAATACTTATAATTGCCGCTTTTGACTTCCGGCAAAGTTGTGATAATATGTGAAATCTTGAACTTTATAAAACACGTGTGTGAATTCCTGTTTGGTGCTTGGAGTAGGACTTCGCCGAATTGGATTCACTGGTATTTATTCGATTCTCTTGTTATTTTGGCCAAAATTATGAGTTAATCCTATAGGTCCACTTCAAGAACAGCATCAGTAAGAGTTGGTAAGACATTTTATTAATATTAGGATTATAATTCATCGCTGTGCTACCACAGTAAAAGTGTTTAGATAAATTGTCTATCGTGGTCAGGTGGATGTATTACAGCTTCCACTGCAACTCTGTTCTCAACAGTTTCCCACCTGGCTTCGATAACTCTAGACAAATATATAAAAATATACATACATAAATAAATTGGCATAATACTAAATACATATTTTTAGAATAGGAAATAAATTAAGCGGACAATAGAATGCAGTAGAATGTGCCGGCATTTTCAGTCGTAAATTTTCTGATGACCTTCAATATCGGTTATGTGTATCATGAAGGAACTCGAATCGTCCTTTAAGATAGGAGGGTGTTGAAACCCAATTGAGTTGGGCTCAAAATTGTGAAACATGATCATATTTGCGTAATCCAAATATGAATCGTATGCAGAAATTTTGTAGTCGCTCAAGTTTATCTAGCTGGTTTTCGGCGCGATCTAGATAGCTGACGTCTGCATAATCAATAATGGGCAGCAAAAGAGATTTTGCTAGCGCAACTTTGGTGGTGGTGGGAAGAAAGTTCCTTAATCTTCTTAGTGAACCTGCTGAGGCAAACACTTTACGACTCGCTTCTTGGATCTGCAGATCCCAAGACAGAGTAGAGTCTAGATCGGAATAGTAGTGCCGTCAAAAATAACTGGAGGCAGTAACGACCAGTCAATTTTAGATTTCATTCTGGAACTACCAATAACAGTGACTTGGGTTTTCGTGGGGTTCACTTTGAGTCCAAAGGAATTGCTCCAACTGTTGATCAGTGCCAGATCACGGTTAATGATAGCTAAAGCTTGCGATAAACATGCTAATGACGACCGCGTATATATTTGGAGATCATCTGCATAAAGGTGGTAGGAGGAGCGAAGGTTGTTTGAGATAGAATTTATAAAAAATGCGAAGAGTAAAGGAGACAATACGCCACCCTGGAGCACACCAGCAGATGTATCACACCAAGAAGAGAGTGAGTTCTCGATGCGTATACGCTGTCGGCGGCCACACAGGTAACTGCGAAACCAATCAATCACCGTAGGAGATATGTTAAGAGAGCAAACGCGACCAAGTAGAATATCGTAATCTACTGTGTTGAAGGCATTGCTAAAATCAAGAAGAGCAAGAATGGTGAGTTCGCCGCATTCCATGCCAGCCCTGATGTCATCCGTAATATTGACCAAGGATGTAACGGTGCTATGACCCGAACGGAAACCAGATTGAAAAGGAGTATGTAGACAATTTACACATAAGAATGAGTTCATTTGGTTGTAGACAAGACGTTCGAGGACTAGGTATAGGTACGAGAATATAGGTACCAAAATGAGCATTTGAGTCTCACCAAGAAGTGCTAAAATTAATAGATTATTAAAACTATAAAAAACGCAAGCATTTTTAATAATCCGTAAACAAGTACAAGGTAATCACAATGCTCTCTTTGATTTAAAAAGTGTGAAACAAAAATCTCATCAAAATTAGAATATACCGGAAATTTTTGTATAACAAAATTCAATATTATATACACCTACAACATACAATATACAAACTGTTGGTGGGATCTATCTCGCCAAGAGCAGAAAATTCAAGCTCAACATTCTTCGTATTAATATAGAAACATATACAAGAACACTCATATTTTCCACGTGGATTAGAATAGAAAATTGGACATTAAATATACCTTACAGAGGGCTGAAAGTACAATGTTAGGTATGTAGACCGTAGTATCGTGTCACCAGTGACGTTGATGAGCAACCTGCGGTCGTGCCAAGAGCAGCCTAATTACAGCCCTTCGTGTGCCACCTAGATTATCGACGGTCTTGCGGGCTGGTATTAGATTTTAATATTTAACTGCATCATTTCCATCATGGTTCTGATCACTTTCGCGGATTTCCTGCATTATTACGTATATATAATGTAAGTGGATGCTCCTGTTTCACCATGTCTATTCTGAGGAGGCTAACCAAAAGTATTATGCTTGAGTATTATTATGTACAGTAAATATATACAAGTGATATAGAAGGTGTAACAGTTGCAGCACCTTACAAAATGTAAATTGCGTATTATGCAAAACCTGGCGATGAAAAAGAGTGACCGTGAGTTTTATTGCCCGTTCTCATGGTCCTACCTATTGCTTTGCGAACGTGGCAGTAAATGTAAATGTAGAAGCATACAGTAATAATGTTTTAAATTTGAGTATAAGTAATTATTTTATAAATTTATTATTTTGACGTTCATAAGCGTCACATTGTGACCCAAATGAATAAAGGATTTTGAATTTGAATTACAGCTGATTGCAAAATTTTTTAAGACCTGCTTGGAAACCGCTCATTTGGCTCAGCTCGATTTAAATACGTAACCACGATAGAACATTAATTACAAATGATACTATTTGCAAGTTGGTTAGAAACGGTATCAGATTGAGTGGAGGTATTTCAAGGATTAGGGGATCGGTAGGTGCTTAAGGTCTTATGATTGTATCGTGAGTTTATTGATTGCACTGTCTAAGTAAATCTGTGTTGAAATTCTGTTAACACTATTTTGATAATGAGGACAAATATTTTACAGAATGATCTTACTTGTTCTTTGCTAATATTTATTTAAGAATTTTTATAAAAATAATTTTACTATTTTTACGTAGGTAGTTTTACAGAGGTCTTATAATATTTTATATTGATATACAATTTCGATATACTTGTTTGAATCTATAATGCATTTATCATTTGAATTTTTAACTATTTACTAGGAAATATCTCTCAATTGTAGCACCACTTTAAAGGTCAGTTGTTAGTCTAGATAAGGTTTCAACCAGAGGGTATGGTACTTAATCGATCTAATTAGAGCCTTTATCAAGATAACAAAGGAATTTCCCACCCTTTAAAACGTTTTATATTTGTGGCTGAAAATATTGCTTAGGTTAGACTAGGCATTAAATTGAGTTCTACATATTTTTTCTGGATCCATACCAAATTTATTTCTGTTTTAGTTCGATGGTCGAAATGTTTTCAAGCGCCGCTCATTCGCTCACCACCAAGTTTCTAATCCTACTTTAAGGGATCCATCTCATCTGAAAGCTTAAAAGATATGCGTAGCATGATCCAATGCGTCACCAAGAAAATAATAAGTTGAGACGCGACCATCTTCTCGCAGTGCATTTTGCCTTTATCTATCTGTTTATAACCAATTCTTGCGTTACTGATCGACTGACAGAGAAAGCATAGATGCAACTACTGGGCGCAAAAAGCTGTAATTTGGTGTGTTAGAAGCACTAATATGGGATTTCTGGCAGATTTTACCCTAAGGGACAAAAACAGTCCCACGCGGGAAAAGCCGTGAGCGAAGTCTCATTTTACATAAAAAATAAATAAAAGTAAACCTTCATTTATGCTTATAATTATGAACTAAGAGAGTACTCTGACGTTGGTACTTAGATATACTTTTAGAGTGCTACCTTTCGTATGTAATTCTGCGTTAATTGTCTTAATGACTATGACGAGTAACTAGTTCAAAGTTTATAATTGTTGTAATTTACTTATGTACAATTATAAACATGACAGCCGTTTGCTGCCAAATTGCAAAGTTATATTAAGTTTCGATGACTTGTCAAGTTTCGGATAAAGTTAAGTTGAAATAGAACGAACACGGAAGAATGCCATGGTTAAGCAACTTCTTTCATAATTAAAATGTTTAATGATCGGGTACTATTTTGGACGTAACTCAAATTGGAGTAGCTCCGTTAAACATAATTATACGTAAGCAGATTAGTGTTTTAGTACTTTGGGTTAGATTTTATGGCGTTGCTGTAACATCAGCGAAGCATTGGCATCTTTCGTCATGTTTAATCGGCAAACCTGTTTAATATTTTTTGAGTTGTAATAGCTATTCCAAGCCTGGAAAATTCAAATGCTACAATGCTACATCAGAGGTACCGAGGATAGGCATATCCTAGCTATCTCTGATGTTATTTACACATAACGATTTATGTAGATCAATAACTAGCTAACCATGTGGTCACTGTTCATCTAATCAAACTTTAGTCAACTTTTTCTGATATAAGCTTATAAAAACTCAATAATAGTACAATATGAAGCGAATTCATTTTTAAAAAGAATTGTGTCATCGCTTTTTTTTTCAAATACGAAAATGTTAATGGTTTATTTTTTAGAATTTTGCAACTATATTTAATGCACTGCATCTCATACTGACACGCCTGTAATTAATATTCATTCATTGTCACGAAACATCGAAAATTTCACAAGAAAAGCACTATATGTGGCTTTTTATTCATCCCAACCCTGCTCATTTCATTTGGATGTATACCTCGCTCAGCCCATCGGAATATATTCCTTACTTTCGTGGATAAACCGTCTTCAAGTTATACTAGCCCGAGTCATTGCATCCCGCGGGCGTAGTAGATCCCTTAAATCCTTTGCCCAAGTGTATACCTCAGTGAGTGCGTGTAAATGAGCCTTTATAATAAACATAATAATATATTAATATAATCATATTCTACCACATTCACACAGCACCATGTATTCCAAAACTAAGCAGAAGCTTGTACTATGGGTACATACTTTTTTTTTTGTAAATACATACATAGCTTTATGTGCTAATTACACCGAATGCTTTAGAATTTAAAAAAGAACCGTCTACCTTTATAGGCCTCGCTGTAGTGTGTATGCACCCTAATTCTTGTATTCAATAGTATTTAAGATATAATTATTACAATAAACGATCAGTATCATCTCATACTCGTTGTTTTAATCATCTCTCCTAGCAACCCGCCTTACATGGCGACCCTGCCTAAGTTCGGTGGCAGTGGAAAATCTCCGCGTTTGTTTTAAAATTCCTTTACCTTATACGGTCGGGTTCGGACTTTGTCTCAACATGTGCGGTACAAAGACTAGATGCAATCATTGGTGCAGTGGCGTAATACTGTGTGCTGAACAATTCTTATTTAAGTACGAAAATGGGCGCAACTAAATCAAAAGAAGAAGTAATCATAGCCCAAAACGCGGCCGGAGGTACCAATCAGGCGTCGGTAGAAGAGATTAGGACGCATATTGGCACGACAAACATCATCTTGCTGGTCATGCTCACCGTGATGTTGCTGGGCATGCTATATGCTGTGTACAGAGTGTACAAGAGATGTCACCTGCAATGGATTGACCAACAGTTTCATCACCATACCCTGCGGCGTTCGTTTTTACGCGCGATTCCAAACTCTTCAAAGTCCAAGGTCAGTGACGATGTCTAGGCAGTGAAACGGTATGATAAAGTATTATACAAGTACAAGTGGCGGTAAAATATAAAGTGTTCAAAGTCCAAGGTCAGTGATGATGTCTAGGCAGTGAAACGGTATGATAAAGTGTTATAAAAATACAAGTGGCGGTAAAATATAAAGTCATTGCGTATAATTCGTTGTACGAGTACGTTATAATTTCGTGTTCGGCTATGTATCATCATGAAACGATCGGCATTGGACTTTAAAAAGACAATTATAATTTAGCGATGCAGCGGAAGTGCGAGCGACACGTACCTATTTGATAGGTATAGTTATATTATATTTGCTATGGCAAGCTATGACATCTAATTTAGAGTTATTGTGTAACGAAATCAAAAATGTTAAAGTTTATTTGATAAAAATTGGCCCTAGGCGCAGAACCGAGACCCTATTAAATAAAAAAATTTGTCAAGCTAATGAGATTTTCGTAAGATACACTAATTACGTATCTCAAATTTTAACTGAAATTAAGGAGGGTAAAATAAGTAGTAGTGATTGCGAATTAGTTTATGGTTATATCGAGAAGTTTCAGAACATATATGCTGAGGTAACTGAGCTGTGTAAACCGAATAAGAGTCAAGATTTTGTAAAAATGACTAAGTTCGACATTAAAGTTGCGTTAAATTTATTGCCACTCATGACAGACGAGGAGGCCAATACCAAACAGTTAATAGATGGAATCGAATATTATAATTCTATTATTTCGACCCCTGAATGTAAAACGCAGTTGGTTAATTTTGTATTGAAGAGTAGATTATCCCAGCCTGCCAAATTGCAATTGTCCTCTGAATATCCCAGCGTAGACGATTTACTTAGCGATATGAAAAGGGTTTTATTGCCTATAAAATCTACAACAGCAATACAAACCAAGTTAACGTCTATAAAGCAGAACGATTTGTCTATCCAAGACTATGGCAAACAAATAACCGAATTATTCGTTAATCTTACGGTTTCGCAAGCCAAGGGCAATACTCAATGTTACAATTTTATAAAACCTATAAATGAGCAGCAAGCGATTAAGAGATTTGCCGATGGCTTGCGGAATCGCAGATTAAGTACAATAATCGCTTCTCGAAATTTTAGTTCTCTCAAGGACGCGATCCAGGCGGCGCAAGATGAAGAGGTTACATCGTCTTCGTCTTCCAGCGAGCTTTTCGGTATGTATAGCAATAATAGAGGTTTTAAAGGTTATAGGCAGAATTTTGTGAGAGAACATCGGGGATACGGAAACCACACATTTTCGCACCGCAGGCCGCAGCGCGGGCGAGGTTACAACTACAATGGGCAGCGCGGTGGATGGAACGCTCATCGCGGTCAACAGCAGCAGTCAGTTCATTCCCGTGGCAGGCCACACAGAGGTAGGTCTTATTATTATAATAATAATCGGAATTCAAGGATGAGCCACAACAATGTTAACGTTATATCAGAACCGGTAGTAGCATCGGCATCTACCAACGAGCCGACTTATACGGAACCTAGTACATTTTTTCGAGACTAAAATTTTATCATGTAATAGTAATTGTTCAATTAATTTATCTGTTAATAATCAGTCATATAATTGGTTACTCGATACAGGTGCTTCAATCTCAGCCATAAAGTATAAACATATTCTCGAACATCATATTTCATATTACAAAGAAAACATATCTATGACAGGTATAGGAGGCAAGATTACAACAGTAGGTTATTGTTATTTAAACTTAGACACAAATGGTCATCAATTGAGACACAAATTTTATATATTTGACTTCTTGCCAATTAGAGCGAATGGCATCATCGGTCAATACTTTCTGACTAAGTACAAAGCGCTATTGAATTTCAATCATAATGTAGTCAGTTTGTTCAGCTTTAATACTAAAATAGAATTGCCAATTTATACATTCAGCTCGAATCGAATAGAGATACCCGCGAGATGCGAATCAATTCACTACATACCAACGGACATATCGGATGAATGTTTAGTTTGCGCATCAGATATCAGCGATGGAATATACTTAGCTAGTTCATTAGCTAAACCGATATGCGGTCGAATACCTATTAGAATATTAAATACTACGGAGAGCAATTTTACACTTAATGAATTACAACCTGCTAGCGATTATGATATATGTACTTTCTCGAAGAGCGAGGCGAATGCAAATCGCGTTAAGAAATTGTTTTCAACGTTGCATTTAGGACATTTAAATAATGAGGAAAGGAGTTCTGTAGAGAATTTATGTGCAAAGTATAATGACATATTTTACCTACCCGGAGATCACTTAACCTTAACAAATATTTATAAACACTCGATAACTTTAAAGCCAAATGTAACGCCTATATTTTCTAAACCTTATCGATTACCCCATGCACAAAAAACCGAAATTGACAGGCAGATAGGTAAGATGTTGCAAGAAGGAATTATAGAAGAATGTACAAGTGAATGGAGTAGTCCCGTGATATTAGTTCCCAAAAAGCTTGATTCCAGTGGTGAGAAAAATGGAGATTAGTAATAGACTATAGGAAATTAAATAACTGTATCGAAGACGACAAGTTTCCTCTCCCAAACATATCGGAAATACTAGATTCTTTATCGGGATGTATTTACTTCAGTCATCTAGATTTATATCAGGGTTTTCATAATGTAGAGCTCGATAAAAATAGTCGAAAATATACAGGATTTTGTTCAGGTCGTTATCAATTAACCAGAATGCCTATGGGGTTGAAAACTAGTCCTTCATCATTTTCCCGCATGATGACAATGGCTATGGCAGGCCTTACATATGAAAAATTTTTAGTATATCAGGATGTTTTAATCGTATATGGGCGAAATTTGTCAGAAAAATTAAGGAATTTACAGGATGTATTTGAGAAATTACAGAAAGTCATTTTAAAACTTAACCCCGCGAAGTGCGATTTTTTCAAAAAGGAAATGCTATATTTAGGACACGTAGTTTCGAAAGACGGTGTCCTGCCCGATCCTGCGAAGATCGAGGTTGTCAAAAACTATCCTTGTCCAAAGTCAATCGACGAGGTTAAGCGATTTACAGCTTTCGTAAATTATTATAGAAAATTTATCCCCAGTTTTGCGAAAATAGCTTACCCTCTAAACAAATTATGTAGGAAAAATGTACCTTTTATCTGGGATTATGAGTGCCAAAAATCCTTTGAAACCTTGAAACATTGTATCACTTCTCCTCCCGTATTGCAATATCCGGACTTTTCGGAAACAAACGAGTTTATCGTACAAACAGACGCTTCGGGTTACGCAATAGGTGCAATCTTAAGTAACAACAATAATAAACCAATCGCATACGCTAGTAGGACTCTCAATAGCGCGGAACAGCGGTATCCGACTATCGAGAAAGAGTTACTGGCAATAGTTTGGGCTGTAAAGTACTTTCGCCCTTACCTTTATGGACGTAAATTCAAAATTATTACAGACCATCGCCCATTAATTTACTTGTTCAATATGAAAGATTCCTCAAGCAGACTAAGCAAATTCAGATTAATACTAGAAGAATACGATTTTGTTGTAGAATACGTAAAGGGTTCGGACAACGCAGCTGCAGATGCATTGTCTCGAATTTCTTTTACTACAGAACAGTTGAAAAGTATGAGTGAATATCATATAAATGTTACCACTAGAGCGCAGGTGAGGAAAAATCAGGCGTCTCCGTGCAATATGGGTTCTAATCACAGTTGGACTGATCACCCAAATGTGATTGGAAGTCATATGAAACCAAAAGAGGCTGTAGAACTTAGTTCTTAGAACTTACTAGATTTATAGAGAAAAAGGAATTAGATCGTCTTAGAATACAAAATAAAATTACTGCTGAAAGAAACGCGTTTTGTTATGTAGAAAGCAAGTTGACTTTTTTTATTAATCCCGATTTCCGATCACAATTGACGCGAGCCGCATTTGTGAGGGAATTGGATAATTTCTGTTAACAGATAAACGTCGACGGCATATATATTATAAGAAATAAAAACAATAATGAGTTTGTTAAGAAATTGTTAAATGAAGTTAAATCGTTAGGAAATAGGTGCGCACCACGATTCTATATATTAAACGATATACGACGAATCGATGATAAAGATGATAGAAAGGTTATCCTGAATGACTTCCATCTCTTGCCCACAAGTGGCCACGCGGGCATGAGAAGGATGTTCAATAATATTTAAAAGTATTTTTACTGGCCAGGATTAGAGAAAGATATTCGAGCATTCATTAGAAAGTGTGAAAAATGCCAAAAGGAAAAACACGCTATACGTGTTAAGGAACCGATGGTTATCACTTCCACGGCTACAAGTGCATTTGAGAAAATTTATTTGGACTTGGTAGGTCCATTAGATAGGGATTGTTATAATTACTCATATATTTTTACATTACAATGTGAGCTGACTAAATATGTTGTGGCACACCCTTTAATTTCTAAAAAAGCAGAAGAGGTAGCTCAAGCCTTAGTTAATAGTTTTATTCTTCGCTACGGGTTACCACGAGAAATCGCTACAGACAGAGGCTCTGAGTTCATGTCTTCAGTATTTCAACAGGTTTGTAAACTTTTAAAAATTAATCATTTAAGCTCAACTGCTTACCACCATCAAAGCATTGGAGCGTTAGAGAATTCCCACAAACACCTAACCTCATTCTTACGTATACAAACAGACAATCATCCAGAAGCATGGAGTCAATGGCTGCCATATTGGTGCTTCTCTTATAATACTTCCGTTCATACAGAAACAAAATTTACGCCATTCGAATTAGTCTTTGGAAAAATCTGTTCGCTTCCTAGTAATTTTAATAATAATATAGTAGAACCACTGTATAATCATGAAGATTACCCATCTGAATTAAAATACAGATTACAACTATCTCAAAAAGAAGCAAGGGATAATCTAATCATAAGTAAAAATGTAAGAAAATGTAATTATGATAAATATATCAATCCTATAGTGTACAAACCTGACGACGTAATTTTAGTAAAGAATGAAAATTGTAATAAAATTGCCAGTGTATATTTAGGCCCTTATAAAGTGGTTAAAGACATGTCACCAAATGTACAAATAAATAAAAATGGTAAATTAGATATAATTATATAAATATGTAACTTTGTCACAACAACCTCACTTGTATTTATATAGGTACTTACTCACTATTATTTTATGAACATGTGTATTGTGTATCCTTTAGTAGATTTTAAGGAATTGTATAACCACAAATGTGTAATCAATGTTTAATTAAAATTATTATGTATTAATACATATTTTTAAAATGTAAAAAAAAAAATATATGTACCATGTCTATTTTTTTTTCTTTTAGGAAGGGAGGTGTAGTGTGTATGCACCCTAATTCTTGTATTCAATAGTATTTAAGATATAATTATTACAATAAACGATCAGTATCATCTCATACTCGTTGTTTTAATCATCTCTCCTAGCAACCCGCCTTACATCGCTCATATTGTCAATGTCAGTTCCTGAACGTGCGCTAGGCGTGTACCCGGCGTTCACTTTGTACAGAGTGAACGCCGAATGCATGCCGGGTTCACGCATGACACCCGCTCGAGGGACGCGCACGCCCAATGTGAGGTAGAGCTTTGATGCTCATGGTGTGACTAAACTTACCTTTCCCGTATTAAGCAACAAACATAGGTCGCCAATTGGATGGTTGACCACGTTTTGTGACTTACCTACAGAGCTGTTGGTTTCAGCACTTCTCTCAGAATAAGAATCGTTAAGCCACGTTGGAGGCATTTTTGGGTAATTTTTTAACCAACACTAGAGTATGAATGACATTCATAAGAAAAGAAGTCATAATTTTGCACTACGCGCATTACCGGAAAAGATAACGGTGCTAGTTGCGTGATTACCTTAAGTCTATTTAAGGTACATTGTATTAGAATTAAGCACATTACCACAGATTACTAAATAGTTACTTCGTAACAGATACATCACTCCCATACAAAATCGAAAATACCTACGCTATAATCACCTACAAAATCTTAATAATAATAGCCGTTGTTCGCAGTGAAGAGAAATGTACCTTAAGTACTCACCCAAAGAGTTGCAGATTGTGTGACTGTACGTACAAGCGCATCATCGAGCAAAGGCGCTAGGGTTGTTCTTATGATGATTTTGGTAATAAAACGAATGTTGCGAAGTAACCATATTTTTATTTGCTTAATACTTACCTATATATACACGAGTCAGTTAGTAAATACATATTGTTAACATATTTAATAAAATTACCAATAAGTAAGTATGCAATATGTTATAAAAATAAATAGAATTTATAATAATCGTACGTAGTAGGGGCCTATTGCCTATTTCCGTTTATCGGACACAATACCAGACAATACAGTAAATACTTACATAAGATTTACTTCATAAAAACAACATTTATATTTATTTCTAGTTATAACCTAAACGTATCAATTAACGAACATTTACAAACCTACCTAGTATTTCCTTTCTTACCTTTGCTCTAAATAAAACAAACGTTGTCAATTTGTAGACGAAATTTTATATAAGTACCCACTTACCTATATCAAATCTTATATCAGAATTCATAACTTACGACATAAATCATCGTTTTTCCTTCGGCAATGAAAAAACAACAAGTTTTCGTTTGTTTAGTGCGTTTAACACCCATCCACTACACAATAACTTCGTGGTTTCTGTATTTCTAGAAGAAAGCGCGGGAAACGTGCCGTGCGTACACGCTGCCGGGCGGGCGGCGGCCCTCTGTCGTTTGTATCCATATGGATACACGAAATGGTAGGTATTTATCGCGCGAATTTGAGCCAGTGACGGGGGCCTGACATTACGCAATAATTGTTTGTGATCTCGAAGAAAATAAAATAAATAAAATGTCTAATCAGAAAATTTCAACGCATATAATAGTCTCTATTTCCACGTTTATTCAATTCATGTCTGTTTTTTTATCTCATAAAATATTCCAGTAAATAATTCAGAACCTGAGCTGCCAAATTCCTCGGAAATCATTAATTAAAGTAGCCGTATTTATTACGAACTAAATTATTTATTACAAAATACTACTTTACTATAAAATTTGTTAAATCAGAACAAGAAAATAACTGAAAATAAAATTCACTATATTAAGTTGGTTTATATTTAAGTTTTCATTTTAATAACAAGCCTTGTTTGGACGTATACTGCTTAGGATATACGCAGAGACTCTCTGTGGCTGGACACAAGAACATTGAACAGACCTACATGCAGCAGGCTGATAATAAAAATGACTTTTCAAGCTGCTTCATAATATTTATGTATTTTTTAGTGACATTACCTAATGAAACTGAAATAAAATTTGTTTCATAAGGTCGACCTCACATTGGGCGACAGCGTTCCTCGAACGTACGGCTGGCGTGCGCTCGGCGTTCACTCTGTAGTACAAAGTGAACGCCGGGCGCACGTCAAACGGACGCCGAGGTTACGCTCTAGGAACGCTCATGAACAATATGAGCCTTAGGTCTCCTTGCCGCATAGCATTCACGGCACGTTCTTTTCTGTATCTTGGAAAGACACAAAGTAATTATTATTATTAAGTGAGGACCAAATTTTTCAATCATCTCAGTTTCACATAGAGAAATTTGTTTAATTATTCATTAATTTAACTTCATATAATGAGCATGGAAGAATCGGTTCTGAGGCCATCAAAATCATTTAGTCACCATCGTAAAGTTTAAATTTTCACGACAATTATTATATTGTGTGCTCCAAAACCTACTACCAAAAATATCTATATCTATTGACAAGCAAAAAATCCTGCAAAGAAATTCCACTTTTCCACGTCCACGTGCTAAAAGTGTCAAATAAATTATTGCGGCAGTTAATTGAGGTTACCTCCACATTTAGACTACTCACACAGTAAACGCAACACACAATTTAGCACTGATAACCGAACAAATCCCGAGCATTAAGTTTTAGCGGGTGTCGCTTTCCAAACACCGTAGCACTTACATTTCTGTCCCCTAGGAACACATTTTGCGTCATTTACCACTGAAACGAGACGTGTCTTCGCATAAAACTCGTATTTACATAGAAAGCGATGCGTGAGGATGATTGATACGAATTAAGTACGCGGCGGAAAACCTTATTCCTTGCGACTGATGAGTTCATTCATCAACCGGTGACAGCCGAGGCTATTACGTTTACGAATTTAATAAATATAATTTATGTGTACCCTATTTATCACTGAGAAAGGGTGGACGTACAATATTGGATACCGAACGTTCAGATTTTAAAAAGGGTAACGCGCGTGTTATTTATTTTAAATTGTTTTTCGGGATATATACCACGTACCTTTGTTTGGAGTAACCGATATTTCGGCACTGTTGCAAGCGCCATGTTCACGGATGTACTGAGGGTATTGCGGGTGGGTGAATGTTACGAGCAAGTATAGCGGTCTACCCGCTTTCTTACTCGTTTTTTGCGTTCAACACCACTAGCACTGTTATCACTATCGCACTGTACCCGATCACGACATACTATACTAACTACGTCAGCTGGCGGTTTGACTTTGTTATTTTCACGTGGACGACATTTTCTGTATTATGGAAGGCGATGAAGCAACTGTTCATCAATACTTGGCACATCTAAACAGCATCCACAACAAAATGGATTTTACTTATGAAATAGAAAGAGATAGAATAATGGCGTTCCTTGACGTTATGATAGCCGTACGAAGTGACGGTTCCCTGAGCCACTCCGTATACAGAAAACCAACGCACACAGATCGTTATACGAACGCCGTCATAACGTCGCTTACCGACCGGGCATACAGCTTGTGTGACGAGGAACATTTGAATAAGGAACTTTCACATTTAAGCGACGTTCTACACAAGAACGGGTACAGTAGGCGAATTAGACCACCCAGACATACTCACAAACACCTGGACTTCAAGGTTGAACGACACCCAGCATACTTACCGTACGTTAAAGGAGTGACAGATAAGGTCGCCAACATCCTCAAGAAGGTATCAGTTAAAACTATCTTCACTCCTTTTAAGAAACTGTCGCAATATATAAGAACGCCGAAAGACAGTCATCCCTTGGAAAAGCCAGATGTATACAAAATTGACTGCTGTGGGAGTTCCTATATAGGACAAACTAAACGCACCATCTCTTGCCGGATAAAGGAACACATCAGGGCAGTCAAAAATAATGAACCACACAAGTCGGCCATAGCTCAACACCTCTTAGACTCGGGTACCGACCACTGGATTGAGTTACATAACCCTCAGGTGCTTTCGACAGAACGCCACTACATACCTCGAATGGTTAGGGAGGCGATTGAAATTATAAAGTGCAAAAATTTCAATAGAGAGGATGGGTTTCAACTGTCGAGTATCTGGCATCCAGTGGTACGTCTATGTAAACCCCGTGAAAATAACAAAGTCAAACCGCGAGCTGACGTAGTTAGTATAGTATGTCGTGATCGGGTACAGTGCGATAGTGATAACAGTGCTAGTGGTGTTGAACACAAAAAACGAGTAAGAAAGCGTGTAGACCGCTATACTTGCTCGTAACATTCACCCACCCGCGATACCCTCAGTACATCTGTGAACATGGCGCTTGCAACAGTGCCGAAATATCGGTTACTCCAAACAAAGGTACGTGGTATATATCCCGAAAAACAATTTAAAATAAGTTTAAATGACCACGAAAGTTTAAATTCCTATATAGCGCGTGTTATTTTCTTCTCCTATCTTGTTGTCTAGAGTTACCGTAGGCAGGTAGGAAACCGTTCAGAAGTGCGCAGTGGAAGCTGTAATACATCTACCTGACCACGATAGACAATATATCCAGACACAATGCACTGCGTTGCACAGCGAATCACAACTAATATTAATAAAATGTTTCAACTCACCTGATATCTTCACTGATGCTCTTGAGTAGACCTTTAAGATTAACTCATAATTTTGGCCAAAATAACAAGAAAATCGAATAAATACCGCAGGATTCAGTTCGGCGTTCCTCATCAGCGAAGTCGTCAAGCGCCAAGCACGTGCGACGGATTCACTCAAGTTTTATAAATGTCAATGTTCAATATATCACAAATTTATCACAAACTTTGCCGGAAGTCAAAAGCGGCAATTATAAGTATTAACAAGTTAATTCAATTCGCGTTTATTCAAAAGGCGATCAATTTATATCAATTACAATCTCGCGAGACAGCCCAAAACGGCGTGTTAAATTTTCAAGGCAAGCGGAAGTTGACAGTTCAGTGTGACCATAGTCAGAAATTTTCAATAGACTAAACTAAACGTTACTAAATCGATAAAATCGACTTGACATATCATAAAAACTATTTCTATTTCAACAACCACCCGCCCCGAACCGGCCTACCGGTCCGCTAATCGGTTGGTAGACGTGACAATGTTGCAACCGCTCTCCTCAGAATCAAACCATCCACCAAGACCTCAGCAAATCGGGAAACTCCATCAGCCCAAGTTACCAAACGAAGAATGCGCCCCCTGCGCCATCTGAGTGGCGGAAGGTTAGCCTCCTTGATCAAAACGAGGTCACCAATCTTGGGTGGATCGGTCTTGTCAGTCCACTTAACGCGTTGCTGGAGTATGTGCAAATATTCCAAATTCCAGCGTTTCCAAAAGCTCTGAGTAATCTGGCGTACCAATTCAAAACGCGAGAGACGACCAGGTCTCGTATCAATATAGGGGTACTCAGGCAAGGCGACAAGTGGGCGACCAATCAAAAATGGCCCGGCGTAAGGGCTTCCAAATCATTCGGATCTGAGGAGATCGGGCACAACGGCCTAGAGTTCAAAACGGCCTCAATCTCACAAAACACAGTTGCGAGTTCCTCAAATGTAAGGACAGACTCACCGATTGTCCTGCGCAAGTGTGTTTTGGCCGATTTTACAGCGGCCTCAAAAATACCACCCCAATGTGGACAATTTGGTGGGGAAAACAACCAATTTATCCCACGTCGGGCAAGCCTATCACCTATATCAGCCTTGTTGGTTTCAAGAAAATTAACAACATCATTCAAATAATTATACGTGCCCTTGAAGTTAGTGCCGCAGTCAGAACGGATAAAGGAAGGCAGCCCTCTGCGGGATACACATCTGTCAAATGTGGCTACAAACGCCTCGGTCGTAAACGAGGAGACCAGTTCCAAGTGTACGGCCTTTGTGGAAAGACAAACAAAAACACACAAGTAGGCCTTAACAGTCTTGCTGTTTCGAAGTGTCGACGTTTTCACCAAAAAGGGACCAGCGAAGTCCGTGCCAACACCGTCAAATGTCCTGCGCTCCGTTACGCGATCTGCCGGTTAGTCTCCCATCAAGGGCTGCATGGTAGAAGCCTTGAGGTTATAGCAAGGGATGCAGCGAAAGACTACACTCCGGATAATTCTTCGGGCAGACAAGATCCAAAACTCGCGTTGCAAAATGGCCAAGAGCGCATTACAACCAGCATGCGAATTTTTAAGGTGACGGTCAGTTACCAACAAGCGTACCAAATGACCGTCCTTAGGTAACAAAAGGGGGTGACGTGCTCCGTAAGGGAGGTTGGCGTTCTTGAGACGCCCTTCAACGCGCAAGAGACTCGTATCGTCCAAAAAGGGGTTCAATTTAGATACAGCTCCCGATAATTTCGATCTGCCTGACTTAAGGATAGCAATCTCCTTCTCAAAATGCGCCAATTGCACAGAACGAACCCAAAAGGTGAGAGACTCCTGTCGTTCCTGTGGTGAAAGAAACGGTGTCAGATGTTTCTGTTGTGGGTGCCTAAAGATAAAAACAAAACGCTTTATCCAAGCAGTAACACCTAACAACTTGTCAAGGGAGCTGTAACGATTAAAAAAAAAATCGGGTTTGAAGGCGCATTCCACCTTCTCAAGAGCGAGTGTTCGTAGACACGGCAAATTAGAAGTATTCAAACTGGCGTTCGAGGCCAATCAATTTCTGGTCGACTCAACCATTCCGGACCCCACCACAGCGAATGACCTATCAAACTAGGCGTCAAGCATCCGCGCGAGGCACAATCAGCGGGGTTGAGCTCACCTGGCACGTGTCTCCAAACAAGTTTGACTTCGAATTTCTGGATTTGGGAAACACGATTAGCGACAAATACCTCCAAAGTGCGGACAGAAGCCTTCAACCAACAAAGAACAATTTGGCTGTCTGTCCAGGCGTAGGTCCCATTAATACAAATGCTTTTACCCAAAGTACTAGACACGTGGTTCAATAATCGTACAAGTAGTGCTGCTCCCGAGAGCTCCAATTTCGGAATGGTCAGAGATGTCCGAAGGGGTGCAACCTTGCTCTTCGCCATGATCAGGGAAACTCTCACCTGACCTGAGGCATTGACTGTGCGCAAGTACACCACGGCCGCGTGACCACGTTCCGAGGCATCACTAAACCCGTGAAGGGTGGCCTTGTACTTCCCGGGAGGAGGGATGGGACGAGGCAAGGAGATCTCGTTGACGGCAGGAAGTGAGGATACAAAAGAGGTCCATTCCTCAACAAGAGTACCGTGTAGAGGTTCGTCCCAGGTCAATCCCGCTGTCCAAAGCTTCTGCAAGAAGCATTTTGCCCAAAATATAACTGGACAGATCCAACCGTTTGGATCAAAGGTTCTGGCGATAGTAGACAATACGAGATGTTTAGTCCAAGAACAAGGCAATTTCAAGTCTACGTTGTACGTAAAGATGTCTTGGACTGGTCTGTACTGAACGCCGAGAACAGTCATCATGGCGGGGTTGTCAACAATCTCAAATAGATGTGGATCTTGCTGATGATCCTCTGGCAAGCCTTTCAAAAGCGCTGGTGAGTTGGAAATCCATTTGCGCAACTCATAACCAGCGGAGGCCAAAATACCTATCAATTCGTCCCGCAGGAGGATCGCCTCGTCCGCTTTGGAGGCGCCCGAGCAAATGTCATCGACGTAAATATCGTCCTTCAAGATGGCGGAGGCTCGTGGGAAACGTAAGCCTTCGCGGTCTGCGAGCTCCCAAAGCAAACGTATTGCCAAGTAGGGGCTCGACCTTAACCCGTACGTATTAGTATTGAGCTCGTAGACGACCATGGGATCGCGAGGATTCTCTTTCCAAAGGATCAGCTGGAAGCGACGGTCATCAGGGTGGATAATCGTCTGCCTCAACATAATTTTTATGTCGGCCACAAAGACAACCTGATATCGTCGGAAGCTGGTGATGACTTCACAAAGGTCCTTGACCGACTAGGGACCAGAATGCAAGCACTGGTTCAAGGATACGCCTGTTGAAGTCTGCGCAGAACCATCAAACACTGTGCGCAGCTTGCCAGTCGATGGCTTCAATACCGCATGATGCGGGAGAAAGTAATGCTCCACCGAACGCCAATCCAAATTTGACACGGACATGTGTCCCAACTGTTCATATTCTCTCATGAACTCAATGTACTTCTGTCTGAGCTCCGGATCGCGACCCATGCGACGCTCCATAGCCAACAATCTCTTTTCGGCTAAAGATCGTGACTCACCAAGCGGAGGCCGAACAGACAGAAAGGGTAGCCTCGTAATAATCCGACCAGAACGGAGTCGACCAGTGTTGTTCTGGAAGAACAGCTCGCACTCCTCATGTTCTGGATTCAAACGGACAGCTTGAGGGGGCTCCTCTACCTCCCAAAACCTCTGAACTGCATCAGAGAGAGCAGAGCCTACAGCCAACAAATTATCAAATTCAGGTGGAGGGGGGTCCCTAGGTACAGGTCCCATCAAAGCAAATCCAAATATGGTCGGGATGGCAGTCAAACCATTTGGCACCAAGACCCGATTCCCACCAATCAAAATTCCACCGAGGTCATCAGAGCCAATCAACAAGTCGATTTGTCCCGGTGTGTCAAATTTGGGGTCTGCCAGTTCCAATCCCGATGTCAAATTCACCACAGCAGCAAGTAGCTGTTTCTGTGGATGCATGCCCAAAATATTCTTCAGCACAATACCCGAGGTTTTAATCCTCGGGTGTGAAGATTCAACAGGGCCAAACAAAACCTTAACTTGCCCTTCAACATTAGAGGCTACGTCACCTATGCCCCGTAAACCATTCGGAAAAGAGCCCATATTTAATTTAACCTGCCCTACCAAATAAGTGGAAACAATGCAACCTTGTGAACCTGTGTCCAATATAGCACGGACAACAACAGAGGTCCCCGTGAATCCCCAGACCCTAACAGCAACCGTTGGTAAGATAACAGTGTCAATAGGTTGGCGTTATAGGAAAGGGGTCAATGACCTATTGTTGCCTGGGCGGCGACCGTTGGCAAGTCAAAATGAGGGTGCGGCTTGAAGTCCTCAAAGGCGCGATGACTAGATCCGCGCGCCATCTGTGGGAGGTCATAATGACGCACCCGCCCAAAACGAGGTGGGCGCGAGTCAAGGCGGGGACGCTCCGCCAAAGGAGGGGAATACCTGGGGCAGCAGTCATGGTGCTGGTGACGCTGAGCGGTCGCACATTCAGGTGCGCGAGAGAGAGGAGGCGTGCGCACGCTACGGTTCTCCAAGCGGGGTGAGCGGCGATCAATTGAGCGAGGCGACTCTCGGCTGCGTGCCGGTGAGCCTCGACTGCCACCTTCAAAACACCCGCCCGTGCGCGGCGTCGGCTGGTTGGACAAGCGGCCTATCTCTCTGGCATTCATGCAGAGAATGTCCAAATGCTGTCCTCCACAGTGAGGACAGGGGCGAGAGTTTGGGCAGTCTCGTTGGTAGTGGGACCCCAAGCAAGAGAAGCAAAGGCGGCGGGCATTCGCGATGCGCCTACGAGAGGCGACATGTAGGTCCAAGAAAGCCCTACAACTGGCCGTTCTGTGCCCCGTGACCTTGCAGTAGGAGCACTCCACTGGGCTCAGCGTGACTGCAAAGCGAGGAGGGTGTCGGTCAACATTAGCTCGGGTGTGAACGCGAGCCTGCTCCTTGACCTTGGGCGGCTGCGTCTTAGCCGGCGTGTCACCACCGGAGTTGTCCAAGACCCGGCATTCATCCTCCAGGAACCTCTCCAGGTCAGCAAAGGGGGGCAGATGGGTCGCGCTATCCCCACCAAAGCGCTGTTCAAAACGCGACCTCAGGTCGGCAGGCAGATTTTTCAGTACAATGTGCACCAATAGATATGACCATTGGTCCACGCGCAGGTCAAGGCACTTAAGTGCGTTGATGGCCACCAAAAGCGGGTTCAAAAGTTGGGTGCGCAACCCAAAGACCCGGGTGAGTGTCGGCCAAAATCTGCTCGATGTGCGTGTCGGCGAGGCCACGCTTATTATGGTACCTACGGGTAATTAAGTCCCGAGCCGTCTGGTACGCCTCGTCAGACACGGGCAGATGCTGGATGAGGGCCTTGGCCTCCCCATCCAGAACCGACATCAAATAGGCCAATTTATGTGCCGGCCGAAGGTCAGCCCTGTCATTGACCAGGCTGTCAAACGAATTAACGAAGTCCAGGTAGCCATCAAAATGGGGAAGGTCTAAGGTAGGAAGCCTACTCACCAGCCCCGGTGCTGACCTAGGAAGCTCCTGCTTCAGGCCGGGTTGCCCTTCCCTATCGGCAACTAGTTGTCTCGCACTATTGGAGACAGCATTATACAGGTCTCAGACCTGGGCATAGTCTTCGCTGACCTTATTTCGCTGGTCAGCGGTGAAATCGTTGACTGACACTTCGAGACAGCAAGCGCTGAGAGTGCGGAATTGCTGTTCCACACTTGCCAGGCGATCGTCAATCCGCTCGTACCTTTGTAGTAAGGCCTGCTGGCGATCAGGCCGGTTCACTAAGGCACTGGCCGAGGCAAACCAGCGCAAATCTGATGCAATAGCACCAGCAGCCGCACGCAAATCCTTGATAGCTGACATAATCAAATTTCAAAAGAACCCGGACAAGCGTTAAATAAAATTAACAATCAAAACTTAATATTTGTTAATTCTTTGAAACCAACAAAGTATTAGCCTGTTTACTGCAAGTGCAGGCAAGTGACAGGTATCTACTGTCCAACAAAATTAATAGTTTCAATATATGTTGACACAAAACAAAGTCAAGGTTAACAAAAGTTGAAACTTCAAACTTCAAAGTTGAAACTTAATTAATTACTTGCAACAGACTGGCTGGTGTTATTTGAGATAAACAATAGTAAGTAAGCACAGAATATGTGTTACCTAACAATATTATCTATATATTATAACAAAACAAAGGTTTATCAAAAGTTTGGTTGTTATAATGTTTCAACTTAATATAATTATGCAATTAACTATATTTACTTAATTTATTGATACATACAGCTGTTATGTATCCAAAAAAACTGACTTATTAATGCTAACAACAACAGGTTATTGCTAGCTTTCAACAATACAAGTCAAAAAATTACTGATTGAGGTTATGTATGACAATGTGTTTCAAGTTATGTAGGTCAACTTATACAAATAAATAATATGTATTTTAGGCAAAAACTGACCTGACAAACACTACAATACTGTCTACAAGGTGATAAGATACAAGCTTATACCAATCTGAGGTTTGTACTCAGTAATGCAACTGCGGCTAAATTTCAACCACGCTCTGCTACCAAAAAATTATGTCTAGAGTTACCTTAGGCAGGTAGGAAACCGTTCAGAAGTGCGCAGTGGAAGCTGTAATACATCTACCTGACCACGATAGACAATTTATCCAGACACAATGCACTGCGTTGCACAGCGAATCACAACTAATATTAATAAAATGTTTCAACTCACCTGATATCTTCACTGATGCTCTTGAATGGACCTATAAGATTAACTCATAATTTTGGCCAAAATAACAAAAAAATCGAATAAATACCGCAGGATTCAGTTCGGCGTTCCTCATCAGCGAAGTCGTCAAGCGCCAAGCACGTGCGTCAGATTCACTCAAGTTTTATAAATGGCAATGTTCAATATATCACAAAGGACAATGGCAGATCTCCATACATCAAAATGTCTTAATTTAAATTGAAGCGAACAGTAAAAAAATATATCAAAAAATTTGGCGTAAGTAACAGGGTCTATAAATGATTCTATTTTCACTCAGGAAAGGTGGAAAAAGAAGATATTGGTGTTTGAATTTTTAGTAAAGAATGAACAATGTAGGTAAAAGGAAAGTTATAGTATGAAAGTTAAACAATGTAGCTAGGTACGTTTGAATTATCAAATGACATATGGCAGATTGACATCAAAACGAGGAAGTATTTTGTAGCATCTAACTGTCACAGACAAAGACAAAAGCTGAGCTGCACATTTTAAATCGATTTTAAGTGAAATCGATACAACTTTAAAACGATGCTGTGACGTTTTTATTTGATTTAAACGTTGCTTTGCTTCAAAAATATTAGCTTATTGATATAACCCTTAAAAGCATTTTGGCCACCATCGAAGCATCTCAGGACACCCATAGAAGTATATTGGCCACTTTCGAGGCTAGGCTTTCAAGCTAAGTACGGCGCGTAATATTTTCCTTGAAAGAATGGTGATATTTCTATTTATTAAGTTAATATTGTATATCAAAAGACGGGTAATTAAATAAGCTTTCGAATGATATTAATTATCACCAAATAATATACTTGAAGCCCACGCAAGAGCGGTATAAAGCGCGCCCGGTATAATATTTTCCCGCCATTTTCGAGCGCGCTATTATATTTCTAACATATTCATATTTCTCGTCGTTTTTATTATAGGAGATCTATATAATGTATTGTACATGGTTAGAAAGGTAATTTAATTTACTTTCAGAGATAATAAATATAATGGAAAGAAACATTCTAATTTTTAACATAAAAAAATATAAAATATAAATTATTGTTAATTGCCGCCAATTTTCGTATTTTTTTGTTATATATCAAATTCAAACCTAGATAAGTTTCTTTTCAACTAGATTACCAATTAATAAAAACATATCTGATAAGATTCCGATAAGAATTATTCTTATTGGACTTTGTTTACTTTTCAACAATTGTTTACTTTTGCCCGCAAAAAATAACCGCCATACCCGCCAAAATTTTCGAAAGCCTATATCTCATGAATTATAGGAGTATTATATATCACATGATAGGTTTATTTATATACTACGAGTATATAAATAAAACAATAATTCATAGCATAAATGTAACGTTATCTATATATTTTCATTCAATAAAAAATAAATGCCGTTGTTTCGGTAATTGAATGAATAGCCTCTTGAATTAAATTATTACACAATATTTGTTTATTTTTTTGCTGTTATTTTATAACTAATTAGTCCATTCAAGATTAAAACATAAAAATATTATTTGTTGACAATGATGTTTTGAATCCATAATTACGCCCCGCGCGCAACATGCAAAGACAGTGAAATATACAAAAATTTCAAATGCTGACATTTAAGGCACTGTTATACCTCAGAAGCCGTGAAACACCTAATTTTTCGTCGCGCATCTAGCCATAACGGTACATATTAAAAACTAGCAAAAATTAGAGCTTAAAGTCAAAAGTCTGAACAAAAGACTTTTGAAAGAATTTTTCATGTAAGTAAAATAGAATCACGGTAAAAAAATCACAAAATCGAGGCAGAAAATAATCTTTCGTCTCACTGTTTGCAATATTTTGATCGTAAGCTGTCATTTTTTTTTTGATAATATTGTAGGAAATCTAATGAACTAAAGAATTACCCTATTTATTTTCATATTATACGTGTATATTTTGTAAAATTAAATAAAATCTGCCAAGCGTCTATGATTTTGACGCTCGGTAGATCCCATCAATATCAAACGCTTCAGCAATTTAAACCTTATTAGCATAAGCGGTGTACTGAGTGTCAGTTGCTAGTTTACGCCCCGCCCAGACCTCATCATTCGGCTATGAGCCCTGTGAGAGATAGGTCATGTCGCTTGCGTCTCCGCACGAAATTTTACGTAAACCTGTTTGTTATTATAATACGCCGATTTGAGTTCGTAATTTCATGTTTTATGTTATAGACTGAATACTTTGAATCAAATAGGCTTTTCGTGTAACTATGGGCACATATAATTAGGACCTAAGTTTATACTCTTGTTGCGTTTAATGTGTTATTGTTTCTGTGCTTATAAATATATAATTAGAAGAATAAAATATGGACAATTAGAGAAATTAAGTTCTACGAAGGATTTGTACAAGAAAGCGTCGTAATAAAATAGAAATTCATCCATGGCCAAGTGATTATGAAATATGTAACATTTTTACACAAATTATTTTCATAAGAGTCTTTTATGACTAACTATGTTACTTATATATTATTGATTATGCATAATATAATTATATAAATTATTCTCACAATACATAGCTGTCACACTTTTCAATTTTTGAAAGAGTAATAACATAAAATCGAATCTTTTTATGTACCTATATTTCAAATTCATTAGCTTGTCAGAGCGCCTGGAGCGCTAAGATGCCGCCACGGCGAACAGTAATGATGACAGCGCTAATATGGCGCTCCGCAATCCGCACACAAGCGGTAGCGAATGTTGTATTATTGTGTTTTGAACATAAACCTTTTTAGGTACATCGGGTAAAACTTTGATTATTCATAAACTATTAGGTATGTCTCAGTACATCTAATATCTTTTTATTTTCTAAAATCAATCATTTATTAGTAAGAAGGTAACTTCTCTGTTTGCTATAACACAAGATATAGTATTTTTTAATAATAAAGTAAGTAACTAATTATCATTATTGTAATTACAGTGAAGTTAAAGATAACAGTTCTGCAACGTCTTACACACATTTGACTTCAGTCATTCCTAACACGATCTGTTCAAGAGCTAGCCAAGAAATGCCAAACAATTTTTTTAACAAATTTGACTCAAATTCCGTAGTGATAAGCAAAAATTACAAGAGGGATAGCAGTGAATGGTTCGAATTGCGTAAGAATATGTTGACAGATTGAAATTTTTGTATAGTGGTAAAAAGAAGAGATAACAGCAGTAAAGCCAACTTAGTAAAAAATATTTTGTACAAATAAAATATTTGCAATGTAAAATCAGTTGCGCATGGAATCTAAAATGAACAACTGGCTTTGCATCAACTGGCGAAGCAAGAAAATGTAACAATCGAGATTTGTGGATTATTCGATTATTGGTGCCACGCCAGATGGATTAATAGGTCCAAACACGATTGTGGAAATTTAATGTTCTAAAGTTGCCTATAAGAATGGCCTGGAGAATAGTATAAGAGCAAATAAAATACAAATATGGAAACCTGATAAAAAAGTGAACTGACTAGTCTAAACAAATATTGTAATTGTTATTACCAAATTCAGGGGCATCGCCACGTTACACGCAAACAAAAGTGTTTATTTGCTGTGTGGAGTGGCGAAAGTATACCACTAAAAATAGAAATTATAGAAAGAGATGATGTTTTCTGGGAGAAGCTTGTGGCGTTTTATATGAATTGGCAGTTGCCTGAAATTGTTGATTCTCGTCAAACTCAAGGGATGGCATTGCGAGATCACGGAGAGGAAAATGTTTCATCAGTGCCTAAAATTTCTACAATACCAAGCCGTAAAAGGAAAGTAAATGAAACTGTGCCTCGTGAACAACAGCAAATAATAAGTATTGAAGCCTTATCACCTCACACACCGCCTTTAACATTCGATAAGAATAAAGAAAACCTGCCGGTTTGTAGCAGACAGCTAACTTTTGATGAGCTGTAAACTCTGTATTTCGTTAATAAATTATCATCATCATCATCATCATATCAGCCAAACGACGTCCACTGCTGGACATAGGCCTCCCCGAAGGTTCTCCACACAGACCGGTCCTGAGCCGCCCGCATCCAACCACCTCCCGCGATCTTCACGAGATCGTCGGTCCACCTTGCGGGGGGCCTACCTCTGCTCTATATTTATTTTCTTTGAAACAACACATATTTGAAGCGAAAGAAATTTTTTATATTTTTCCATACAAACATGTATGACGAGAGCTAACGAAAAAGCAGTAACTCAAATTCTAATTCTATAATTTTCTAAGCGACATAGCAGTATCTCATGAATAAGGTATATCCACATATATTTTTGATGTTTCATCTATTTTGAGAAATAATAATGGGTTGGGTTTCGAAACGAGTCGCCTGAATTTGAGGGTATTGGTAGTGTAGGGGGCTTAAGGTACTTCGTTTTAATCCCCTAAAAGTAATTTTGGCTGCCGGAGTTGCGTCTAAATATTTTTAAACAATTTCCAAAATTTTATAAATACTTCGGCAATTATGCAAAACGGAACATACCTAGTTTTTATACTTTAGTACAGTTTTACAAATGTAATTTTTAGGTTTTATGTGAAAAACGTGAAACGAAACGCAAAACTGCCATCTTGGAATGATCATATTGACAGCTAATGTCAAATTTGTGCGTCATTGCTTTCGAGTGCCTTGCGTTAGGTGCGACTGTAATAAGTAAATAAATAGGTTATGTTAGGTTCTCTTTTGACCCTTAATCCGAAAATAGGAGCCCTTCGCAGGGCTCCGACAACCTTAGTTTATTAAACTAGTGTGATGAATGTGGAAGTTGGCAGTGCCATACACACCGATGTTTGGAGATTTTTTTTTTCAGAGGAAACCAAGTATTTCCGGCAAGTGAAAATGGTGAGGGGGGTTTCAAGACCTCCCCTGCTCCCTCTCCAATCACTCACAACCCCTAAAAACGGCGACGTATTTCGAAACCTTTGCCATAATAATTATACCTATAATAACAATAAACATCCATAAATAAATAAAAGAAATCAACTTTTACTAAACTTCAATTATCTCGTAACTCGCTTTAGTTGAGATACGGCTTTTGCGCTTAGTAGAGCAGTATTGTGGTTTTTAGGGTACCGTAGCCAAAACTTGTAAAAACGGAACCCTTATAGATTCGCAATGTCTGTCTGTCTGTCCGCCCGTATGTCACAGCCAATTTATTGCAAAACAGATTTAAAAACTGGCAGGAATGGAATTAGATGTAGGTATTCTATGAACTGCTTCACTATTTTTATACAAAAACAAACATAATAATGGCCTCTCCATACATGGAACTGACTTAATTAATTGTATACTAAGTATATTATATGTATATCTTTTTTATCTGTCTTGAATCTTGATATCACATGCGTGAGTCACTAGAGGGCCTAATTGAAAATCGGCGCCAGGCGTTCGCCTGGCACATGCCGAATTAGGTCCTATTTTGACTACACACTTTACCTCCTTTTATACTGCTCTTTCTTTAAATTTTATTTTTCCTTGTTTTGTTTGTTATTTTTTGTTTATAATTATAATTATGTAATGTTCTTCTTTTTTTCTCTTTTGGTTTTTCTTTTTATTATTAAGTATATAAATAGTTTCATTTGATATTGTTTGGGTAATATTGCTTGTCATAATATGTGTAATGTGTGTATTCTAAATAAATAATATTTCAAATATTTCAATTATTTTTATCATCTTACGGCACGTAGGTATTTACCTACTTTCGTCAACATTTAATACCTATAACGTCTAATGTAAACCAGTTTTGCTCATGGCTGCACTGAGAACAAAAATTGCGCTATGCCTATATTGTACAAACAGATTGATGTATGTAATATAAATTTTAATATCAGTATCTCAATTCAATATGCTAAAACGTTTTGCTTGCGATTTTGAAATATTGGAATACGGATGTCGCCAGAATACGGCCGCACGCGACGAGAATGAAGGGGAGCGCCCCGCAGTAGACGGAGCTAAGCTCCCTTCACCTCCCCTGCTTCACCCCTTCATTGACCAAAACAGTCGCTTAGGACAGCGCCTTAAATAATTTTCTAAGCAAGCATTGCTTTAATT
Organism: Euclidia mi; assembly: GCA_944739405.2. Lineage (NCBI taxonomy): Eukaryota > Metazoa > Arthropoda > Insecta > Lepidoptera > Erebidae > Euclidia > Euclidia mi. The sequence goes on along the minus strand of OX123197.2, from coordinate 40,745,281 downwards.
TTATATTTTTGTAAAGCTTATACCACCAGGTATACAAATAAATAAAAGGAAGCAATTTATAATCCATATTGTTATCATGACAAACAAAAATGGCGAGTAGGTCATCGATAGACGACATTGTTTACAATAGGATCAAGTTCGGCGGGTCGCATAAACTAAACATTCCGTCATTCAGTCACCATTCAAACATTACTACAAAGCTTATTTAATCTACTTTCATAAAAACATCATATTAAATATCAATACCCGAGTGACGAGTCGTAAGTTTAGGTTTAAGGTAGCACGGCAAGTGGCCTTGCTTCGCGCGTGGTCAGATAACGAACGCGTGATGCTTTAGCGATAAATGTCAAATTAAAGCGGTACCTTGAGCGGATAATGTTGATTAAATATTAAATAACTGCATTTTATACCAAACCAACTCTATAAAGGTCGATCGTATCGATTACTTATTTAATAATCGATACGGATATAGCACTCACGTCTATTCCTGTCACACCATTGTCTATGGCAACAATCAAATAATAAAGTATTCGTAATCAATTGGAAAGCTTTTTATCATCATAAAATACTCCAGCTTTAACGAGACAAAGTGAAAATATTAAAAATCGTAGAAAAAAAAGCAATTTGTTTTGTTCATATGAAGTTTAAGGTCGCCACAACAAACCCAGACCAAATTCTGCCATTGTTCTTTATCACAAACTTTGCCGGAAGTCAAAAGCGGCAATTATAAGTATTTACAAGTTAATTCAATTCGCGTTAATTCAAAAGGCGATCAATTTGTATCAATTACAATCTCGTGAAACAGCCCAAAACGGCGTGTTAAATTTTCAAGGCAAGCGGCAGTTGACAGTTCAGTGTGACCATAGTCAGAAATTTTCAATAGACTAAACTAAACGTTACTAAATCGATTTAATCGACTTGACTTATCATAAAAACTATTTCTATTTCAAACACTTGTTTTATGTTCTTTCATGTGCTCTGAAACATATAATATACAGCCAGTCCTTTCTTTTTATGTAATGGATATCGTAAATCAATGGGCTACATTACCATCACAGTGTATTTGCGTACTTAAATTGTTAATTTATGTATCGATAAAACACTTCTCTTGTGTTTGATATTCTTTATATAATTATATTGTGAGTAAAAGTCTGTTCTTCAGTTATGCTTTCGGTGATAAATAGCCGAAACGATTTCTAAATTACCTTATACCTACGTAACATCCTAGAATACTTTTCAAACTTCCCCTGAGAGGGTGAATTTAGGTAGTTCACTCACTACCCAGTGATTGCCAAAAAATGTAGTGTGTTGTTTGGTAAACAGTGATCTATTTTATTTAAAAATAGAGAATTGTAATTCCATATATAGCAGCGTAAAATTACTCCATTTTGTGTCTTGATTTACCACTATTAAAACGAGCAATCACAAGTCACACTGTATATAACTATGAAAATGGAATGGCAAAAATATAGTATGGTATGGTAAAGAAAAGCAAACTATGAAACGTGAAGGTATATCGTGGGGTCTACCCAGATTACCAGATTATGTAACCAGACCACTTTTTTGTTATAATTCATGCTTCTTCTTCCTTATATAAAACTCATATTTCGAAATTGTTATTGCTTATTAAAAGTGTTGTCAGCACACTGTATGTTTTTAAAAAGGATGGCCGTTAAGTAGACATACATACATACATACATATACTCACGCCTTTTTCCCGTCGGGGTAGGCCTCTGCCTACCCCGACGGGAAAAACACACAACAGAACGCCACTTGCTTTTATCCTTACAAACGTTAAGTAGACTTCGTAGGAAATGATTTTTCTTATTTTCCTTCGAATCTTTGAAAAAGCTTAGTATCTCCATAGTTCCTTTTCAAAGGTTATAAACTTATAAAATCTAAATGTAGATTCGATTATGAATAGAGAAGTAGTTAAAGAGCGTAATTTAACTGCCTATTTTCTACGTCCCACGTATCACCGGCCATTTGTAGAGCACGTATTTTGATTACGTGCTGAGAATTTCCCGACAGAAAAGCACAATAATCTATCTACCAACCCAGATTGTTCACGCCGGAACATGACCTTCCTGAAGCCTATCCCGGAGAGACGCCAGAATGTTCAAACATGAAAATGACATTCTTGGCATTCCAACACACATCCAACTTATCACCGAGGAAGATGCGTGATATTTTAAGATCATGTAATTTATCACGTACGGCGGTCGGCTAAGACATGCTGCATCGGCACAATACACCGACGGCACACAACTAAATACGTGTATATGTGTACATAGAATAAGTTTAGTATATAAGATTATAGTTTTAAGAAATAAACCAGTCACAAGTTCACTCCCGGCTTGGACTCATACCCTACCCCACACCTCTCACTGCGGCCAAGACACCCTTAGCCGTCACCATGATCGGTCTTGTGAGTCTGCTCGACCGGCAGTGAGATAACCCACTCCGCTACACCTTAATCCTACCCACTTTCCGTCTGCCGCAGGTCTCCCGGCGACAGATATCCCGGCCCAGGGATCCCAGGGACTGCTAGGGAACTAGGGATTAGGGTTGTATACGCGACAGTCTGTGTGACCACAGTGTACACGGCCTCGCTATACAATATACCTAACAGGGGTAGGGTAGCACTAGGGAGATAGGGAATAGGTGGACTTGGTTACTGCGACGGTAGCCAAGTTGAGGGATACTACTCCAACAAGGGAATAGGAGGACTTGGTTACTGCGACGGTAGCCAAGTTGAGCGAAACTACTACTACTACAAGGGAATAGGTGGACTTGGATACTGCGATGGTACCAAGTTGAGGAAAACTACTACTACTACAAGGGAATAGGTGGACTTGGATACTGCGATGGTACCAAGTTGAGGAAAACTACTACTACTACAAGGGAATAGGTGGACTTGGATACTGCGATGGTACCAAGTTGAGGAAAACTACTACTACAACAAGGGAATAGGTGGACTTGGATACTGCGACGGTACCAAGTTGAGGGAAACTACTACTACAACAAGGGAATAGGAGGACTTGGATACTGCGACGGTACCAAGTTGAGGGACACTACTACTACTACAAGGGAATAGGAGGACTTGGATACTGCGACGGTACCAAGTTGAGGGAAACTACTACTACAACAAGGGAATAGGAGGACTTGGATACTGCGACGGTACCAAGTTGAGGGAAACTATTGCTACAACAAGGGAATAGGAGGACTTGGTTACTGCGATGGTACCGAGTTGAGGGAAACTACTACTACAACAAAGGAATAGGAGGACTTGGTTACTGCGACGGTAGCCAAGTTGAGAGAAACTACTTTTACAATTGCTACTACTACAACTAATACTACCTACTGTTAAATAAGGGAAGGAATATAATTACTGGAGGGGTGAAGAACATGCAATTGTATAACAAAAAATGATTACAATTGCGTGTTGACTAAATATATATATATATTTTTTTTTTTAATACATATGTACCTACCGATTAAGTTCTTAACATTTCCCCCGCAATGATCGCCTTAAGACTCTACAGCATGCAACGAGGTCAACTGTCGCTGCCAGGGTTGCATCGCACGTGGCCTACAGCCATCCAACCGAAGCCGTCAAGAAAACAACTCACCAGTGAACAACCAACTACCGATGCAGATGAAGTTGAGCTGAAGCCTACGCCAAACACCCGCCAGAATGTTCACGCCTGAACATAAGAACTTTCTAGAGCCTGCCCCGGAGAGACGCTAGAATGTTCACGCCGGAACATGACCTTCCTGAAGCCTATCCCGGAGAGACGCCAGAATGTTCAAACATGAAAATGACATTCTTGGCATTCCAACACACATCCAACTTATCACCGAGGAAGATGCGTGATATTTTAAGATCATGTAATTTATCACGTACGGCGGTCGGCTAAGACATGCTGCATCGGCACAATACACCGACGGCACACAACTAAATACGTGTATATGTGTACATAGAATAAGTTTAGTATATAAGATTATAGTTTTAAGAAATAAACCAGTCATTAGCTCACTCCCGGCTTTGACTCATACCCTACCCCTCACCTCTCACTGCGGCCAAGACACCCTTAGCCGTCACCATGATCGGTCTTGTGAGTCTGCTCGACCGGCAGTGAGAAAACCCACTTCACTACACCCTAATCCTACCCACTTTCCGTCTGTCGCCTTAGGTCTCCCGGCGACAGATATCCCGGCCTAGGGATCCCAGGGACTGCTAGGGAACTAGGGATTAGGGTTGTATACGCGACAGTCTGTGTGACCACAGTGTACACGGCCTCGCTATACACTATACCTAACAGGGCTAGGGTAGACTAGGGAGTTATGTTAGAGTTAGATCTAAAATAGGGATAGGTATATCATAAGATAGGTTAGGCTAGATATAGGAACCAGTAGGATTAAATTAGGATAAGTCTAGGTTTAGGTACGTGCAAGCTTAGGGCTATACTTAAGAGCTATCGAAGGTTAGGCCCTAACTTGTACACAGATAATGAACCTGGGAAATCACTATTGACCTGCAATGTATATAGGTGCACTACTGTAAATTTAATCATGCCACGGATAGATGAGGGGTGACTGAAAACACAAATTTCTGCCATGGAATTGCATGTATACAATATGAATAATATTTCAGAAACTTCTTAACCCGTATTTATATTTATTAACATCTGCATATAATTATAATTGTACAGTGATTTGATATCCATATCATAAATACTAAATTGAAAGTATTCATTAAAACACTATCATGGATAAGGGAAAATAGGCTTTCAATTAATATCAGAACATAACTTCACGCCTTTTATCCCCGAAGGCGTAGGCAGAGGTGTATTACACACCCATTTTTCGCCAGTTATGTTTCGGTCCCAATGTAATAGGGGGCGAGCCTATTGCCATTTATCAGGCACATTATTAGGTGAGCGATAATTAACTTATTTAATACACACATAACTTCGAAAAGTCAGAGGTGTGTGCCCGGGGTACCTGGGGATCGAACCCGAGACCATTGTCTCGGCAGTCCGTTACGTACACCACTGGGCTATCGCCGCTTCACGATTAATTAATATCAATAAGTATATGTTTAAAGCTGTATCCTATTTTATTTACACTCTTGTAAGAAAACACATCGGTTACAAAGCTAAGGGCTGTAATTATGATCTTCTGCTATTCAGTATATAGAATCACCAAATATAAAAATAAAGCTAGGTAACTAGTTTCAAACTTCAACCTAAGATCAGCGATACTTCAACTCTTATCCTATTTTCAACTATAACAAACAAGCTAGAAGATCTCTAAAGTAATGATATCATAATTCTATTGAAACTCAAGCCAAACTTTGGTATAAAATGAGCTTTAAAACTTCAGAATGCAGATAACTATGGAGGAAATATCTCACGAACTAGCTACCCGTTTATTTTGTGCCGGGTGAAACGCGTCGTAGCCAAATTACCCGCTAAAATGTTAAATGTTACTTGTTATGTTCTAGCTACTTACGTCATGTAGGTAAAAGTCAAGAGTTTTGCGTTTAGGATAAACTGGTAAACTTTTAAGGTGAGTTTACTCTAGAGTTGCTTGTAAGTAGGACTAAAATAGACGGCAGTCTCGATTTTTGTAATAAAGGTCACGAACGCAAAAAATATTTGTAATGCCGCATAAGTAGCTGTTTTTCTTACGTTAATAATTAGTAATTATATCATGACACTAATGATAACGGGCTGAAACACGGTATTGAAAATACCGTAATAGCTGAAACTATGTATTTGTGGGTGATTTCATTAATTAATTATATCGCGTGAATGACTTTTGATCATGAACTTTTATTAAAGCAAAACCACATAGCATATAATATGAATAGTTTGTGGTCCTCCAAAAGACAAACTAGAGTGGTGTCATAATATGAAAACGTCCCTAAAATTTTAAATTCGTCAGCCGAGACAAAGCCTACGTGACACCCTCCAAGATTACTTTAAAATATTAGGTACATCGTGCATTCCATATTTTTACTTTGTAATATCAAAAAAAATATATAGATATTTTGGTTTTTATGTATTAAAAAGTAAAAATATATATTTTGCTTATTCAATCGTCCAGTAAAGTAACAAAAACCGTCCCACTAAACTCAGGCTAACCAGCTTATCTCTCGCATAATATAACCTGTATAATGTGGTGTGAGCTTCATTCTAGGGGTTATCAGTTAGCCTTTGTATGGCCTAATGGACATTATCGGCTGCCATAATAGGGTACTTTGCATATTATCTAGCAGCTGTAGCAACACGCTGCAGCTGTGGTGGTTAATGCGGTCTTTAACGATAATCATTTTAAAATAGTTTGCAACATGGTTCAATGGTTCTACTTTTATAGAAGTTGAAAAATCGCAACAGGACTTCTTCAAATCTTCTATTTGGGGATGGATTAGCAATGATTTATATTTCTTTTTTTGCTTTAAAGAGAAAAAGAAAAGCACCACTATTCCCTAAGTAGATAGCACGAGAGGGAATTAATAATCTGTCACTGAAAATGATAAGATGAGGAGAGCAACATGTAATAAATTAAAATATTTTTACAACAAAACTTTACATAAAAGTATCGAAGTAGTCGTCAAGACAAATCAAACAAGCTGAAACTGGATGGGTTTGCATGGTTTTATTGCGCGTGCTTATGGCCATCTTCCATTTTCATCATCAGATCTACTCGATGTCGTAATTATATTGCGTTGTCATGTGATTTACACCTGCATGCTAAATTTCAGCTCAATACACACCGGAACAGGTGATAGGAAATAAAAGCTTCTAAAATCCTTTTTAAACTGCCTCCGTGGTCTAGTGGCGAGTATGCGACTGCTGATCGGAGGTCCCAGTTTCGATTCCCGGGTCGGGCAAAAGTGTTACTGGGCTTTTCCGAATTCTCAGTAGTAGCATGGGATCTGGTGATATGCCCGGTTACGGCAATAGGCTCGCCCCCTATTACGTGGGACCTAAAAATTCATGGCGAAATGTGGGTGTAAAATATTACACCTCTGCCTACCCCTTCGGGGATACAGGCGTGAATCTATAAAAATAAGGATCATCCTCCAACTCTTTGCCTAAACGATACTATCACAAAATATACAAAATTTTACTGTTCCTAATACAAGTCATTTGCAGTTACACTCAGCGAACATAATATGTGTCTGAACTACAGATATTTGTACTGAGCTCTTCTTTAAAGATAAGAATACTAAACCTTTTTTCACCTAGACCGAGCTTGCCATTTAGCTTACTTAACCAACAGCAAGGTAAAACACATCAAATTTACATACGCGTGTATTAATAATAATAAATTGCGAGTGTGTGTGGCAACTGACAACATTTTAGAAATCTCTAGTGTGTCGACAAGGGTAGCATACCTTGTGATCAGACTCACCAAGAGATATACTCTCAAGGTTATCCAAGTGTATGCACCGACTTCGGCATACTCGGTTGATGAAGTAGAAGAAATGTACGAAGACATTTCCAGGGCCTAACACAACACCCAAAAGGCCCACTTTAATGTTGTCATCGGGGACTTCAACGCCAAAGTGGGAGTACATACTTGCGGCGAATCGGTAGTAGGACCACACGGATTTGGTAGGAGAAATCATAGGGGGCAGATGCTCGTCAACTTCTTAGAGAAGGAGGGGCTGTTCTTAATGAACTCATTCTTTAAGAAGCAGCCTCAAAGAAAGTGGACGTGGCGAAGCCCCGACACTATGACAAAAAATGAGATTGACTTCATTATGGCGGACAAAAGGCGAATATTTAGGGATCTCCGTGATCACTAGGTTCAACACTGGAAGTGATCACCGACTTGTACGAGGCACTCTGAATATCGATTATAAGCTTGAACGCGTTCGCCTTATGAAGTCTACGCTCCGGCCAAATTTCCTCCAATCCGTGGTTGGATCTGAAACATTTCAGCTAAAACTGGAAAACCGGTTCGCTGCCTTAGAAAGCGCAATAGATGCAGATATGGACCAGGAACTCGATAAAGTGGTGGAAATCCTTCGGGATGAGGGGACGAAACTCTTTAAGACGCAGCACACCGGCAGGAGATCTCAACTTTCGCGAGAATCTCTGCAGCTCATAGAGATGCGACGAGAAAACCCGGCAGGCATTTCGTCAGATCTAAATAAAAAGATCTTCAAGCTGATAAGACGCGACCTCCGTAGCTCCAATACACGCTCTATACAAGATGCGATCGAGCTAAATCGGGGGTCGAAAGTTTTTACTCAGCATTTAGGTTGAAGTCATCTGACAAAGCTGACCACGTCAGACGGGAAAGTCGCCACTTCTAGACCGGAGATTCTTGCGGAGGTTCAGAGCTTCTACGGCAACCTCTACACCTCGAAAGCGTCCCGTCCCCAACCCGACTCTACCACTTTAACCCGCCACTTCACGGAAGAGTTGCCAGACGTCAGCCAAGACGAAATCGTGGTGGCCCTGAGGCAGCTTAAAAATGGAAAAGCCCCCGGGGAAGATGGAATTACGACGGAGCTGCTAAAGGTAGGTGGAAAACCTATACTGGTGCAGCTCCAACGCATATTTAATTCTGTCCTGTTCTCGGGGAGAACTCCAAGGGCGTAGAGCAAGAGCATAGTCGTTTTGTTCTTCAAAAAGGGAGACAAAACTCTGTTGAAGAACTATCGACCGATCTCGCTCTTGAGCCACGTCTATAAGCTGTTTTCCAGGGTCATCACGAACCGTCTCGCGCGTAGACTCGACGAGTTTCAGCCGCCCGAACAGGCCGGTTTTCGAGGAGGGTATGGCACCATAGACCACATTCACACAGTGCGGCAGATTATACAGAAGACAGAGGAGTATAATCAGCCCCTGTGCTTAGCGTTTGTGGACTATGAGAAGGCCTTTGACTCCATCGAAACCTGGTCTGTTCTGGAGTCTTTGCAACGGTGCCAAATCGATTGGCGGTACGTCCAAATGCTGAGAGGTCTGTATGACGCCACGACTATGACCGTCCAAGTACAGAACTAGCAGTCTGAACCTATCCACCTGCATCGAGGTGTGAGACAAGGGGATGTTATCTCCCCCAAATTGTTCACAAATGCAATGGAGGATATGTTCAAGACGCTGCACTGGAAAGGACGCGGTATTAACATAAACGGCGAGTAAATCTCACACTTAAGATTTGCAGACGATATCGTTATCGTGGCTGAAACCGTGCAAGACTTGCAGTATATGCTGAGCAGCCTAGCTGATTCTTCTGCTCGCATCGGTCTCCGGATGAACTTGGATAAAACCAAAATAATGTTCAATGAACATGTCTCTCCGGAACCGATTATCCTAAACGGGGTCCCTCTCGAAGTTGTTCAGGAGTACGTCTACCTTGGGCAAACCTTGCAATTGGGTAGAAACAACCTAGAGAGGGAGGCTGGCTGGGCGGCATATAGGAAACTCTGTCGAGTCTTCTCGTCATCCCTACCGCAAAGCCTTAAGACAAAAGTCTTCAATGAGTGCGTCCTACCCGTTATGACTTACGATGCCGAGACGTGGACACTGATGGTGCCACTAGTCCACCAATTTAAGGTCGCTCAGCGAGCTATAGAGAGGGCTATGCTCGGAGTTTCTCTGAAGGATCGAATTCGTAATGAAGTGATCCGACAGAGAACCAAGGTAATCGACATAGCTCAGAGAATTAGCACGTTGAAGTGGCAGTGGGCTGGTCACATCTGTCGCAGAACCGATAACCGACGGAGTAGCCGTGTTCTAGAGTGGAGACCGCGCCTTGGCAAACGTAGTGTAGGACGCCCTCCGTCTAGGTGGAGTGACGATATACGCAAAGTGGCTGGCAGCGGCTGGACACGAAGAGCCGAAAATCGGGCTCAGTGGCGTGCCATTGGAGAGGCCTATATCCAGCAGTGGACTACGGCAGGCTGATGATGATGATGATGATGATGATGATGATGATGATGATGATGTGTGTGGCAAATGTTGTAATTTTTTAATACCTTCGGGTGGCTTGAGAACAATATTGAAAAGAGTTTCTTTGAAAGTAGGCGTAAGGAACGGTGCTGGGAAATGTGATAAGGAAATCCTATAAGCTGTTATCAAATGGTTACATTAACTTCTTCAAATCTATTAAAATCTATTAAAATTCAGGTCGTCTATAGGTGAATTCATATTTCATTTCTAAATAAGCTTTAAAATTTACATAAACTCACGCCTTTTTCCCGTCGGGGTAGGCAGACACAACGGAACGCCACTTACTTCTATCCTTACAAACCTCACGCGCTTCCTCTACATTCATTACTCTTTTCATACATGCTCGACGGTTCCGGGTGCTTTGGACCTTTCCGTTTTTCAGAACGTCACCAATATGGTTGACGAATGTCCTACGAGGTCGGCCGCGACCGGCTTGCCCATACACGTGTGCCTCATATATTTGGTGCGTCATTCTTTCTTCACTCATTCGCTCCACATGTCCAAACCATCTCAGCATTCCTTTCTCAATATTCGTCACAACATCCTCTTTCAGGCCACATTGCTCTCGTATTACAGCATTAATCAACAAAAATCAACTGCGTTAATTTTGCTTTCATGCTTTTTCTGTCATAGCCAACACTCACTACCATACATCAGCGTGGGCACAAGTACACCATTATGAACCGCCAGTCGCGCCTCTTTCAGCACAGTCTGGCCGTTCATAAAGGCATGCAGTGCTCCATTCACACAGTTTCCCGCAGTCACTCTCCTTTCAATATCTCCTTCACATCTTCCATCTCTTGTAAACATGCTACTATAGTGGCTTTTAAATATAATGCAAAATGTAGAGGAAAACCGTGGTTACACCTTTAAGACTACTGTTCCGTACCCTTAGCTCATAGCGTGATGCAGATAAATGGCCTATCCAACACAAGAACAATAATTTAAATTGAACTAGTACTTTCATCTATAGAATCTATTATTAATCAGTGATTTAGGATTACAGTTTATTTCATTAAATCTTCAACTCATTCATTACCCATTGTCGTTCACTTTTTCCACATACATTGAAAACCATTTGTTTCAAGCTATGTAATTTATTTTGTGCTAGTCTCGCAAAACGTCAAAATAGCCGGATCGATATTTTGTTTTATTTGAGTGTTGTTTACTTCAATACTTTTATGGTTTCAGTTTGGAAAAAAGCTAATCAGCGAAACCCAAATGAACAACCGGTAAACCAATAAAATAATAGTTAAAATAAACTAAACGGCACGTTTTTATTGCCTTTAGTGCCACTCCAGGATTTCATCGCCTACCTTCAAGCTCCATCATCATACCAGCTTAATGGTGCTATATTATCGTCATCATTATCCTTCTAGCATTATCCCAATTTCAACCTGGGGTCCGCTTACTATTTTAACCGGATTTGGCTGAATATTAGCTTTTCCACAGAGCAACTGCTTGTCTGACCTCTGCATCCCGAAGGGATAGCGATATTCCATGGACTAGTGTTAGTTTAGACTAGTGTTAGTTTATTTAGAAGGTACTGACGCCCTGTAACGACAAAGATCTTCACCACAACCTGGACCGACGGCTTAACGTGCTCACCGAGGCACGGGACAAGCGATAATTAACAATTTTATACGCACATAACATCTAAAATTCATTCGTACGCGCCGTGGATTAGAACCCCTCTGCATGGCAATCTGTTGGTATCTCCACTACGCATTTTCTGATTTTTTGCCATATTATCGTATTAATCAATAAATAATTGGGGAGTATCACGGCGGTATAAGAACTTTAAGTGGACAAAATTCAAAGCCCTCGATTTTACAACACAGTCAGTTTAGTTACAGGTTTACCTAATAATTTTCAAAATTGTCTCTATTATTGCTGCTTTACATGATATATTATCAGCTCGACTAGTATTAAAAATACAGAAATAAGTATTTCTATTACCATTTACAACATACTTAAAATGCATGTACGTGCTATAAAATCGGACTATAAACCTCTGCATCACTCTGTAATAACACTTTAAGGCCTCGGGAGAGATCCGCAACCAGGGCGAAGTGCAACGGCCCGTAATGATAATAATAAATCAATCGAAATACATACAGTGTACAATCACTGCAGCATATGGACTCGAGCATAAGCCACAACGTCGAATCAAATACGTCACTACGATTATTAAAAGGCCGTGTATGCACCGGCGATGCGTATCCGATACGAAAAAAACAAAAACAAAATAAATTAAAATCATTTATTTTTATTGTCTTATTCCTTTATTTGATCCTAAACTAGCCAGAGCCTGTAACGGCACACATACATACAAATATTATATATTCTCAAAAACATAAATGTTATAAATAAGAACGTACTAAATTACACTCGGACACAACAAACAAATCGTAGACCGGCGTAAGAATCAGAGTCACTGAACAGTAGATTTACAGGCCTACCAAACTATTGGTGAATGTATTTATATTGTGGCACTTAGCTGTGCCCGTCTCTGTAAATAGCGAAGTCAAAGTGAAACCCAAGACTGCACTCTTGTTCATATTCTCTAACGCACACAGAAATTAATCTCAAAGAGCTTGGTAGCTTCCCACTGTTATATTCTGACAATTTACCTCTGCCCCCAACTCAATATTACATTGTACATTTCTCATTTATACTGCTCACAAGAGGGTGAAATGGCCTTTTAGAGGTAACGGTGAAAGATGCAAAATCTACAAGGGCATAATTATGTAACTTTATTACGTAGGATAGTCTCAGTTGATATGAGATTTGCTGCTCTTGTTATTATTTGAATGTAAACTAGTTTACGCACATTAATATTTGTATAAGAAAGGTCATATTGTCTTTGCTATCTAAATACTCGAGAAAAGCTGAACTATTGATGTCAAATAGTCCTTTCCACATTTAAATACGAAAATTGCAAGTTATTATAAGATATTTTCATTAGAACCCTAGCATCAGTGAATTCTATACCACTAACTTTATTCGTATTAAACGTTCTAAAGAAAACTGAAGTCTCTCCAGCATCTTTGAACTAAATTTTAATAAAAACGAGGTTTCCTAACCGATATTGCTTCAGTTACAGATACAAAGAGCGAATATTGACGGAGAATATTGGCAATATAACAAACTTTAGCATTTCAATAAAGCATGTTTGGAAAGGGATGTTTACACAACAATATGTTTCCTTAATAAAGGCGTTTATTATAAGTTGTATCTGTTAAGGAGATGTCCACATCTGATGCTGGTCACGTAATGTTTGTATCTGCCTCAGTAATCCAACCTTAACTGAATACTTGGTACACAGCTTGAAACGTTCACGTTTTATTATATGACCCGACGTGAGCCGCTTTATTTACTTATTATATTATGTTATTCTGTTTTATATGGGGCCATATGAGAACCTATTGCGAACTCCACAGTATTTTGAAGCAAGCTTATCAAGTCACCCATATTATTTTGACACTACGGGAGCGCGTATAAAATAATGTAATAGTACATTTTGTGTTACACTTTGTCACCTAGGCTTCTTGTACCGGAGTATAAAACTTAGGATTTTCAAGCCAGAAAAATATTAAGCTTTTTATAAGTTGACTAGCTGTCCCGGCGAACTCCGTATCGCCTTTTTAATGTATTTACATTTCATATTAATTTTTAACTCTTTACCAACTTATTCAGAACAAAGTTACCAAGAACATCAGTGTTTGATCTCTTAATTGCTAGGCAAAGTTGTTTTGCCATATAAATTATTTCTAGGTTAGAAAAACTAACTTATTGTAAGGAGATGAGAAGGTGGTATATGAGTGATATGGTTAGATCACTGATCTAGGGATATGATAAAATTACTAATATTATTAAATACTATGGCTATTAAATAATTAAATCAAGTGCAAGTCTGACTCACCCATGAAGGGTTCCGTAGGAGAGGTATCCACTGAACATAGCCATTATCTGCATCGAACATCAAATACCACTACCACTTTTTCACCACCAATAATAACTTTTTTTATATTATCATATTTCCCATCCGCCATCTTTGATCACGAAATAGATGTTGTATTTGGATTCGCCATCCCTTAAAACATCGGAGAAGATACCCATATCGACTTTACAAAAATATCCGCAATCTTTGATCACGAAATGGATGTTGTATTTGGATTCACCATCCCTTAAATCATCAGAGGCGATACCTATATTGATTTTTAAAATTTTTCCCATCCGCCATATTTGATTTCCCATCCGCCATCTTGAATCACGAAATAGATGTTGTATTTGGATTCCACATCCCTTTAAACATCGGAGACGATACCCATATTGATTTAAAAAAAAAATCCCATCCGCCATCTTTGATCACGAAATAGATGTTGTATTTTTATTCTCCACCCCTTAAAATATCGGAGACGATAGCCATATTGATTTTTTAATTTTTTCCCATCCGCCATCTTTGATTTCCCATCCACCATCTTGAATCACGAAACAGATGTTGTATTTGCATTCCCCTACCCTTTTAACATCGCAGACGATACCAATATTGATTTTTTTAAACTTTCCCATCCGCCATCTTTGATTTCCCATCCGCCATCTTTGATCATGAAATAGATGTTGGATTTGGATTCCCCATCCCTTTATATACTGGAGACGATACTCATATCGACTTTAAAAAAAAAAAGCCGTCCGCCATCTTTGATTTCCTATCCGCCATCTTTGATCACGAAATAGATGTTGTATTTGGATTCACCATCCCTTAAATCATCAGAGACGATACCCATACTGATTTTTAAAATTTTTCCCATCAGCCATCTTTGATTTCCCATCCGCCCTCTTGAATCACGAAATAGATGTTATATTTGGATTCCCCATCCCTTTAAACATCGGAGACGATACCCATATTGATTTTTTTTTAAATCCCATCCGCCATCTTTGATCACGAAATAGATGTTGTATTTGGATTCTCCATCCCTTTTAACATCGCAGACGATACCAATATTGATTTTTTTTAATTTTCCCATCCGCCATCTTTGATTGCCCACCCGCCATCTTTGATCACGAAATAGATGTTGTATTTCGATTCCCCACCCCTTAAAATATCGAAAGTGATACCCATATTGATTTTTAAAATTTTCCCATCCGCCATCTTTGATTTCCCGTCCGCCATCTTGGATCACTAAATAAATTTCATATTATTAATCAGTGTCCCGAAAATGCCGAAAACCATACCCATATAGATTGTATCCTATTCATTTAGCCTTTTTTTTGCCTTTGACCCAACCCTCCCCCTTCTCGTCTTACCATCTTATTATTTTTGTCTGGCCCCTATCAGTTGTGGCGTAATTTTATATAGCCTATAGCTTTTCGGAATAATTGAGCTATCATAGGCAATAACAATTTTTGAAATCCGACTGCTAGTTCCTGAGATTAGCCGACATTATCTTTTAGCCTTTTTAGCCTTTTGCCCGGCCCCAAAGGGTCGAAGCGTTATGTTATATAGCCTATAGCCTGCCGGAATAACTGGGCTATCGTATACAAAAATAATTTTTCAGATCCGACCATTAGTTCCTGAGATTAGCGCGAATTAAGGTTTCTACAGCCGGAGGTCGCAAAAAAAACCAATTGCTTTAACTAATTAAATTTAATATGAATAAAAATTACAATAAAGGTATATGATCATTACTCAAGGTTAGAAATAATAATGACAAAAGAATCGAATATTTCCGGTGGCCCGCTTGCGTGGTTGACGTCAGTCGGCGACTTTTCCGTTGACGCTGCATTTCGCCGCCGCGTGACTTGTTGCGCAGTAAAGGCATTGGATACTGCCATCGTTGCATATTGCATATATTAGGGTTCCGTAACACCTCCCCCCGTAGAACAGCGAGTATGGAAGACATTTGTCGTGAATTGAGCTGGTGGTTGATTGGGGTCGATCTGCGTCGTTCTGCTTCGGACAGTAGGGACTTCTTGCAACTCCATCAGACCTTCCTCAGGATTGTTCTTGGAATTTGCCAATTGTTTCAATTTGTACTTGCGGTATAAGAGGGCTATAGCGAGTGCGCTTGCACTGGATAGGACTACGTACAAGGGGATCGTAGTGTGGTAAACGCTATAGTCTATGTCGCTGCTAGGTTGTAGTGATGATTGCAGGAATACTTTGGTGTTAATTTCATGCAGTTGGTCCAGATTGATAGAGTTCAGGTTGATTCTCGGGTTTGGAGATACGGTAGAGACGTCATCATTGGGCAGGTCCATTATCTTGACAACTTGGCCTTTCAGGTGGTCGTCGACGTTTGCTATCGTAAACTGCGGAGTCTCCAGGCGACATTGATGTGGGAGTATGACGAGATAGCTGCCTTGTAGTGTTCTATACGAGTCTTGCCCACAGGAGAAATGCGTCTTCGTAGGTAACGGGAAATGTATGCTGTAGTGCTTGTCATCGAGTTTTTCGTAAGCGACTTGTTTCATGGTGACAGGAACGGGATTGCATGATGGACTTGTCAGTTGCGTGGTGATCAGTTGTTGAATGCAATCTTGTGTGACTTGACCTCGAAGACTTCGTTTGTCATCGCATAGATACCATTTACTGGACTTCGGGCATTCAGCCTCTGTGTACTTGAAATCGTTCTCATTTAGGATTAGGAATGGATAGGGTGGTATTAGGATTTTATTATAACGGTTGGGAATTATAGATAATTTATACATATCATAATTAAAAGGTAAGACAATGGGAAATTTATATACTATAACTATCTGATTGCCTACAAAGTAAGATCCTATTTTAATTATGTCAAAGTACTCTCTCATACCTAAATCTACTACTCTCTGCTTACCGTATAAATTGCTAACATTACTAATCATAGTTTGAATACTATCTAAGCTTAGAATACCATGATGCACTGTAGAGGTTCGAATGAAACCTATGGCATTTTCTAATTTATTTAATTCTTGAGACACAGATTCTACATTATCATTCAATATTAAGAATACTTGAGCCAAGTGTGCATATTTTATTAAGTCGTAATCTCTCTCAGCTTCACTTTCATTAATTTTCTGTATTAAAATCTGAATTTTATTTTGGTTTTCTATGATATTATCGATAGTTTTTGTATATTGTGCGGACCATTCCTTAGATAAAGTAACGTGACTATTATATTCGGTAATAAGTTTATTCTCACTTTCTTGAAGATCTTTTATTGCTTGATTATAGTGCTGTGCATCTATATAATCAAGATTGCCTGTAATACTTTTTATAACGTATCCAAGACCATCTACGAGACCTCTTTTTACACGATTAATTTCAAAAGTTTGTAATTGCTGTAAAACACTATTAAGCTTAAATTTCAGGTAGTTTATATGAGGTTCAAATAATGACTGAGTTTTCGTATGTAATTCAGGAGTTGTTTGATTTAATTGGATTATAACGGATTTAATTGTACTATGTAACTCATAAAGATCAACGTGTTGTAGGAAAGAATGGTAATGAGAAATTACTTTGGCTGGTCCTAGTTTGAAGGGTAATATACCAGGCCCGTAATTTAGGCTTTCAAGTCTTATCTCCTGCGTTAGTACTGTGTTCAGAAGAAGGTGGAGTACCAGGAACTTCCTGTAACAATTTTGAGCTTTTAGGTACTCTCTTTAACCTAGACTTGGCAATGGGACCTCGTTTACGTTTGGTATAAATATGTATTGGTAAATCTGCCATTACTGTGTCATGTGTATAACGAGGCGCTAATTTTTGACGAGAGGCTAACGGATTTTTGACAAAGATTTGCTGCTCAGGAGCATATTCGACTTCAGGTTCGCGATTTTTATTGTGATTTACCATTATATTCTGCCGATTAGAGCTACATAGATCATGAATAGTGTTATACGCTATTTTCATCTTATCTTTATGGTTAAGGATCGCATAAGGCATTATATTAATAACTGAATCTAATTTTTGTGCCAGTTTCAAGATACGCAGGTGTTCTAAGATGGTGGAGTGAAACCTTTCTACTATGCCGTTTTCATTGGGTGCGTGAGGGGCTACTCTATGGTGTTGAATTTTATGGAGCCTGACAAATTCGGCCATAAGCTGGTTTGTAAATTCAGTACCGTTGTCTGTTACCATAGTGATCGGTATACCATGATGAGTACAAAAGTTAAGCAAAGCCTGTAAAACACTCACTGCAGTTCCGTCTCTTAAATAATATGCCTGTCCGTATTTAGAAAATGCATCTACGATAGTTAGGAATTTTTCACTCTGAATAGTCAATAGATCTAAATGTATTAATTCGAAAGGCTTTGTGGATGGTGGTACAACTTTAAACTGTTGTTTTATAGGGTTGCGGTCATACTTAGCTTGACCACATATTGTACATTCATTTATGAATTTTGTAATGTGTTCCTTCATCTTAGGCCAGAAGTACTTATGTGACAAAGCTAGGTAGCATTCATTAATGCCGCGATGGTTTGTTTTTCCATCGTGGTACTTGTTAATAATCTCTTGCTGTCTCAGATATTCTCTAACATTTTCTACTTCTCTTTTGGTAAGTGTAATATTCATGGCAGAATTCTTAAAGTTACGTTGGATGATAGGTATTATAGTGTACATGGCTAAAGGTGGATTAATGAGTAGGCCTGTTTTAATTTTTGGATTTACGTACTCTTTTATCGCGTTAACTACATCTTCTTCTAAATTTGACTCAGAAATTTTTTATGATATCTTAGTATGAGTGAGAAAAGGTTTAGTTATAACTGGTCTGGCTTTGATGTCTCCTACTAGATTAAAAATTAATTGCTTAGTATATTTATTTAATGGGTTATCTGTAATAGGCACTTCAAGAATAGGATTTTCAGCGTCAGTATGTACCGTGGCTGTTCTAGAATCAGCATCGACTTCAGGAGCTGTGATTGTCCTAGACTCATCTAACGAATTTACTGAGCTAGATGGGTTAGCTACGATGGAAGAATGCTCTTCATTGTGAAGTTCGATTCGCGAAAGGGCGTCAGCGTTGGTGTTATTTTTCCCTTGCTTATAGACAACTGTAAAATCATATTCGCTAAGTTTCAATCGCCATCTTGTTAAACGTGAATTTGGCTCTTTCAGGTTCATGACCCATTGCAACGGTTTATGGTCTGTGACTATTTTGAACTTACGTCCGAATAAGTATGGTCTAAAATATTTCGTAGCCCATACGATTGCCAGGAGTTCTTTTTCTATAGTACTGTAGTTCAACTCACTGGTGTTGAGAGTACGTGAAGCGTACGCTATGGGTTTATCTATGCCTATGGTACCCTGAGATAAAACGGCACCTATTGCTACATTAGATGCATCTGTGGTTAAAATGAATTCTTTTGTGAAGTCTGGGTATTGTAATATCGGATCGTTTGTAAGTAGAGTTTTGCAGTGTTCGAAACAATTAGTGTAATTTTGATCTAGTACAACTTTTGAGCCTTTCTTTAGACATTGGGTTAGGGGTTTCGTTATTCGGGCAAAATTTGGTATGAACTTTCGGTAGTATCCGAGAAGTCCGAGAAAACGTTTGATTTCAGTTGTAGTTTTTGGTATAGGGTAATTTTGAATGGCGTGGATTTTATTAGGGTTTGGTTTGACACCATCTTTACAAATAACATGGCCAAGAAATTCAGTCTCTAATTTTAGAAATTCTGACTTGTCCATCTGTATTTTGAAGTTAGATTCACGTAGTTTTTGAAATACTTTCTCTAAATTTAACATATGTTCTTGTAAGGCGACTCCAAAAACGATAATATCATCAAGGTACACCAGGCACACTTGATTTATAAGGTCTTTAAGGACATTGTCCATGACACGCTGAAATGTCGACGGAGAGTTCTTTAAACCCATCGGCATTCTCAGAAACTCATAATGGCCATTTTCCACATTGTTGTTTGTTTTGTTTTTCGTGTGAGTGTGTGGCCAACTCTGGTGTCGGAGTTTTCAGACCGCCCAAAGGCCTCCGACATGGCCTAACGACCCTTATCCATAGACAAGAGCCGGGACCGACAGCTTTACGTGCCCTCCGAAGCACGGTAGCGCTCAGATGAAAATGCCACACATGGTCACCCATCCAAGTGGCAACCTGTACAAGCGTTGCTTAACTTTGCCGATCTGTTACGAACGACAAGCCAAGTCTCGCTATGAGCGCTACATTTTCCACATTAAATGCGGTCTTGTGAATATCATCGGGGTCCATTTCTACTTGATAAAATCCACTTGCCAAATCTAAAGTTGTAAAATAGTGGCACCTGCCAAGTTTATCTAAAACATCTGTTATATTGGGAATTGGGTATTTGTCATCAATCGTTTTCTCATTAACCTTTCGGAAGTCTATTACAAGACGCCATTTAACTTTACCAGAAGCGTCACCCTTTTTAGGTACAATCCAAATTGGGGAGCTCCATGCGGAGTCTGATGGACGAATAATATTCTGCTCAAGCATTTTATTAATCTGATCTCTAACCTCCTGACGGTGAACGTACGGATACCTATAGCTCTTTGTGTGAACGGGAATTTCATCTGTAGTTCTAATTTTATGTTTAGTTTTGTTAGTGAAAGTCAATGGTTCACCTTCAAGGTAGAACACATCAGCATAATTCGCACAAAGATTCTGTAAATTAGCAAGCTCTTCTGGGTTTAAATGATCAGTTCGAAGGCGAGACAGAACGGCTTCAGTTCGGTTTGAATAAATCCTAACACTATCTTTCTCAGCACTAAACATTTCACCTTCTATAGGACGGTCTAAGGAAAATATAACATCGTTACGAGTAGGATTAACGATTTCTACCCATCCTCGACTATTAACAACGGTCGTTAAGCAGTCCGAAATTATACAATTGCATATGGTCTGTGTATTGACTGACACATCACCATCTCGGGCATTGATTGGTAATCGAACTAATTTAGAAGAATTGGCAGGTATAATTTCCTCGTACCAATTTGCGTTTTTAGAATCGTACATGTGTATTGGTATATGGGCATTCCGAGCCTTAAGTAATTTATTTTTTAGATCAATATTGGAACCCCAAGCGTCTAAAATATCTAAGCCTATCAAACCATCGAAAAAGTTATGAAACTTGTATACGGATAATTTAACACAATCATTAATTCCATATTCTTGAAAATAGGGTAAATTAATAGAATAATCGCAATTCTTAGTAGCATGAATATTAGTTATTTCAATCGGATCGTAAATTAATGGTACGTTTTTAAAATATCTTTCAACAGCTTCAGGGCTAATAGTTGATAAATTAGCACCTGTATCGATTAAAAATTTAAGTGGTGGATTAGAAAGCTGAATATATCCTAACTGTCTCTGTATTTGAAAATTTACTTCTATATTGGTTTTTCTGATTTGGACTCTATCTGAAAATTTTGATCATTATTAACTGATGACTCATCTAATTCTTGTATAACGGTCGGTTCATCGTACTGCACATAACTATAGTAATCTTCTGGATATTGTTGGTAATTGTACTGGTCATCGGTATAGTAATTATCGTCGTAATTATAATATTCGTAAGAATCGTTATACTCGTTAAAATTAGCGTCACGCGTTTTAAAATAGTTACTGGGAGGCGGATTGCCGAATCTACGCCAATCATGTCCACTGGGTGGTAGTGGCTTCGGTACGAAATGACTTACGCCACTCATAGGTCGTGGTGCACTATTGCCAGGTTGAAAAGAAGTTTGCTGCTGTGGCTTATTGGGTAATCTGAACACATTGCTTTGCGGGTTATAATTCTGAATAGGAGCACGCATTATTTGCTGGGTTCTAGTAAATCCGCGAGGCTGTTGCAACTGATTATTAGGTTGGTTTGGTTGCCAGCCTTGTCTAGGTGGACCTTGAAATGCAAATGGCCTTGAGGGACCAGGTATATTAAAATTCGGTTGCTTAAACGGTGTGTTAAAAGGCGTGATTTTAGGTGTAAAATTATTTAAAGGTAATTTAAAATTATTGTTAGGTGACGGCTGCTGCCAGTCTTTCTTACTAGAGCTACCTTCGTTCCTATGTTGCAAATATAATGTATTAAGTTCATCCTGAACAAACTCGAGAGCTTTCTCTATAGTTTCAGGACGCATGCACCGAATTCTGCTCCCTAATGGGTCCTTTAAACCTCGTAAGTATGCCTGAAGTGTAAGCTTTTTGTAAAGAGTACGTTTTGCTTCTATAGTTGTTGGAACGGTTTCGTGTAAAGAAATGTATGTCATAATTGTACTGAATAAGTTTTGACATCTTTCGTAAAATTCTTGCGGTGTATTAGAACCTTGTGTCTGTAAAGACAAATCACTGTATAAAGCTGTCTCGTCTCGGTGGTCAGCAAAATTATTAATTAAAGCACTTCTAATGCCCTGCCAGTTTTCAGGAATGCCATTAGAATGAATTAATCTGGCTGCAAAACCCGATATTTTATTTAAAATACCGTTAATCAGAGCTAGATTAGTCAATTCATGTCCGGGTTCTGTCTTAAAGAATCCTAAAACTAATTGATCGCACAAATTTATGAACCGGGTTAACACGTGTGGGTTCCCGTCGAACTCAGGTAATAATCTAAGCGATTTATAAATGCTATCAACCTCGGATTGACTCATATTTTCGTCTAAATTCCTATTCTCGTCTATAGCACTAAGCCTAGCTATTCTATTTCCTAACCTAATATTTCTCGATTCTCTCGGATGAAAAATCTTGAAAACCTAAATAAAATACACACACAAAAATGCACGACACAAATTAAAATAAAATAAAAATCAGAACAAAAAAGTAACACACAGAAAAATTTCTAGAAAATAATTCACAGGTAAAACCGGGGTATGCTATATGTATGGTAAAATTAAAATATTTTCGGAAAAGTAACTAAATTCCAATTTCTATGCAGTACATTTACTTTTAGATTTAATATATTCAATTAAGTTCGCAAATCAAGTATTAATTTAATTCGAAGTAAGTATTTTAATTTAATTCACGGGCAAAGTCAGGAAACAGTATATGTATTCGTTAGTGAATTTAACTTAATAATCAACTGAATAACTACTAGAATTCTAAAATGAAATATATATGCAGTTACAAAACTAATTTTAACACTTTAAATCTAATAAATTTAATTCACGAGCAAAGTCAAGTTACTCTATATGTATGGAAATTATAAAATTACGTATATGGAAATTATAGGAAATTATGAACTAGGAAAGCAAGGACTGAGAAAATTTCAAAGTACTTACAACATATCTGCACTGGTATCTTGCCGAATCGATTTCTGGATTCACCTCCACTATAGACCTTGTAAGTTCGGAATACTCGTACTTATTTTAGTTTTTCGAGTATCCTACCGACTGCGCCAATTAAGGTTTCTACAGCCGGAGGTCGCAAAAAAAAACCAATTGCTTTAACTAATTAAATTTAATATGAATAAAAATTACAATAAAGGTATATGATCATTACTCAAGGTTAGAAATAATAATGACAAAAGAATCGAATATTTCCGGTGGCCCGCTTGCGTGGTTGACGTCAGTCGGCGACTTTTCCGTTGACGCTGCATTTCGCCGCCGCGTGACTTGTTGCGCAGTAAAGGCATTGGATACTGCCATCGTTGCATATTGCATATATTAGGGTTCCGTAACACGCGTTCAAACAAATAAACAAACAAACAAATAAACAAACAAACAAACTCTTCCGCTTTATTATATTAGTATAGATATGCCGTAAAGTTTATGACGTTTCGTGTGGTTTTCTGTTTGTTATAGGTTTTGTAGATTGAGTTGATTGCAATGGCAAAATTTATTTACTGTTTGGCTACACTTTGTTGTCATGAGATTTGTTCAAGCTGGTGCAAAAGTAAAGTCGTAATGTGTATGTACCTTAACATTTGCAAATACCATCCTTACCCAAATTCCAATACGTTTATACTTTTGACATTGCTTATTTCGTGTATTGTATAAACCAAATAAGCAGTGTGTGTAGTGTAAACCATTATCTACTGAAATAAAGATTTAGATTTGAGCTCTGCTTAGCTTCAAATACATAAATTAAGCATCCTATTTTTCTTCATAATTAGCCACGCCTAGATTCTATGACTTTGAACGTCATAAAAGTCACCCACACTGAAGATTAGAATTTATTTTTACGATATCATCTGGGAGCTATCCGATAATTTCACTTGGGATTCCGTTCAAATATACTAAATACAAACGCCTATTCATCACTAAATATCTACTGAAACTTCAGATTCAAATCAGAAATTTCTTTTCAAGTCCATGAACCAAAAAACTAGCGTTGAAGTATCTTGTATAAAAAGATAGTTAAAAGGTTTCTCAGTGCAAATTGCTAAGTTAGCGAGCGTTAAAGTATGTTATCTACATAGTTTTAAGGCCCCTTGGGCGTTCACTGCCTGCTGTTAACCTTGGAATAGAGCCGTACTTGGAAATTAAGTTATCTAGTGTACTACAGATGGCTTTAACGGAGTGCTTTAAAATATGTATAAAAGATGCGTGCTTTTGCCACAGGTCTGTTGAACAATTCAATGTATAAGTTATCAGTTTGTTTTACTTTGTAGGTGTAGATCAATTCATTGAACAGCAAAATCACCAGATAATGAATACCTATACCAATATTAATGTAACGGGATTCTATCGTCAAAGGTTAGTCATCCCGTAACTGTCTGCTGAAAACCATTCCGAAACGTAGGGACAAGCAGAAGATAGACCTTTATTTTCAATCAATTACGTCATAGAGACCCAATTCATAAATCACACATAACTATTTGTACGTGTTTGTACAAATCGCACACTTACACAACAATGAAACAGGTGAGTTCCTAACCTAATAACACTAATGTTCCAATAATGTCACTGTCGTCATCACATCACAATGAAGCCTCCGATTTGTCACGTGCCTACAACGTATGCAAACGTTCCCACAATGTGTCTGTTCTGCGGTAGACAAATACCATCTCTATTGATTGACTGATCATTTCTTGTTCTATTGTGAAAACTAGTGTAAAGCTTTGATCAATAGGAAACAAACTTTTATCAGATTGTGGACGAATTTTCCAATCTATGTTATAGTTACAAATGAAGTAATGCGCACTTTCGGAATATAATGGTATAATGTTTCGAATAAAATTTGATTTTGAAGAATGAGTGAAGAACAGGTATCAATTTATTAGGTACTAGTAATGATATCAGTAAAGATATTGAAATTAATATTTTCCTAGAGCTTTTATTACGGTTCATTTTTGGTTTTACAGCGAATCTTTGCCTGTGATCCTTGAAAATCCGTGAAAACATTCGCATATTATGAATGGCAGACTCAATGGGATAACTGCCTGGAATCGGATGAACGAGCCTTAATTTTGTCAGGATATTATATTATTGGTATTTAATCATAATAAGTTGGGCAAAGCGAAAATTGTAGCACGTACGTATAATAAGTCGGTATATTCGAAGGAATTTTACCTTATTTTTATCTATTTACTTATTTATTTATTTGGGACAAACAAACAGTAACACATTATATCTGCGCAAATAATATAAACAAAGATATTATTATAAATGTGAAACTCATACCGTCATCCACAGCAATTCATATAACTATACTAATGAACAATCTATGCGAGTATAAAGCTGATTTTCCACCAGAGTGGCGAGACGAAGCGAGGCGAGGTGAGAATTGAAATTTGTATGGCAAATTTTCAATTCTCTCCCAGCGCATCTTTGGTGGAAACAGTGTGGATTGACGAGAATATGCGAGGCGTGAATTGAAATATTTGTTTGTGTAAAAATGAACCGTATTGCTTCCAACATAGAGTATAAATTAACCAGTACCAGTATATCTTTATCTAATGAAGCCTACGGGCGGCGCGGCGGTCACGCGCGTGCTCGCGATGGCTATTTTTAGTGGAAAAGGGTCAGTGCGATTTCAATTTTCTTCTCGCCTAGTCTCGTCTCGCCACTCGGTGGAAAATCACCTTAAAGGTGATTTTCCACCAGAGTGGTGGAAACGACACTCAAACATCACTGTACCTATGACGAACTCAAACATCACTGTACCTATATCTTTGTCTAAAGAAGCCTATGGGTGGCGCGGCGGTCACGCGCGAGCTCGTACGAGCTCGTACGAGCTCGCGCGAGCTCGCGATGGCTATTTTTAGTGGAAAAGGGTCAGTGCGATTTCAATTCTCTCCTCGCCTCGCCTCGTCTCGCCCCTCAGGTGGAAAATCACCTTTATAATATAATATTCTACCACATTCACACAACATCATCTAGTCTAACTAAGCAGAGCTTGTACTATGGGTACTAGACAATTGATAAACATACATATATAATTATGTATTTTTTTTTTTGTAAATACATACATATTATACATAGAAACACCCAGACTTTCTTTAACAAAGCAGAACGAAATCTATTTGCTGACACTGAGAATAAATTTAATACTGTAGTTTCTGAACAAAAGTCATCATAGTTTTTGCACAAGCGACGTAGAGGCGCCCGCAGACCAGCATTGGTGTGGCAATGGGACACAGCAAAAAGAGGACGTGCGTGCATCTCTCGTCTAATAACAGTTCTTGGGACACAGTAGCATATTTTATTAGTAATCTCAGAGCAGTTATACCTGTCATAGCATACGTCGAAAAGCAACATAATTTCTAGATATAAACGTCTAGACTTCAGGCTCATTAGATTGTATTTATTAAGAAGATTTTTATAGGTTAGGATATTGGTTGGAAAATTGTGGCAGCACCTATAGTGCATCGATCTAAGGAATTTGCGCTGCACTCTTTCTAGCATCTCAACGTATTTATTATAAAAAAGGTTCCACACCACCACTGTATACTCGAGATGAAATCTAACTAGTGCTTTATAGAGATGAGAATAAGTGCTTGCGTGTTTAAATTCAGTAGCTGATCTCATAACGAACCCGTACATACGATAAGCCTTTTTGGTGATGTTATCAATATGTTGATCAAGGTGAAGTTTGTTATCTAGCAGTAGCCCTAGGTCTCGCACTGATGGAGCTTTTGATAGAGTTACATTGTGTAGATATAATTTTGATTTAAAATGTTTTTATTCTTTGTGAATAATACATACATACATACATAGACTCACGCCTGTTTCCCGGAGGGGTAGACAGAGACTACGGAACGCCATTTGCAACGATCCTGACATACCTCACTTGCTTCACTCACTCCCATCAAGTTTCTCATGCATGCTCTTCTGTTAAGGGTACTTCTGACTTGTCCTTTTTTCAGGATGTCTCCAATCTGGTCAGAGAACGTTGTGAATGATATCGTTAAACATTTAGAAATACTAAGGTAAAGTTTGTTTTGAGTACAGTATTCAGTGAATCGATTTAAGTCTTTTTGTAACTGACAACAATCTGCAGGTTTTCTTATAGCTTTAAAAGTTTTTAGATCGTCAGCATAGAGCAAAAATTTTGAGTGTCTGACACGATTTCCAATATCATTTATGAACAAAATGAATAAAAGAGGCCCTAAAATAGAGCCCTGGGATACGCCAGATGTTACGATAGTAGTCGCCGAGTGGAATCCCTTGATAACAACCCTTTGTGATCTATTACTAACATATGATGCAAACCAGCAAAGTAAATCTCCTCGTATGCCGTTAAATGCAATTTTGGTAAGAAGCAAATTGTGGTCTACCTTGTCGAACGCTTTTTGAAAGTCTGTGTACACTGCGTCTACTTGTACTTGTTGATCCATATTGCTAAAGAGAAAGTCGGTAAATATTAATAGATTAGTATTTGTAGATTTATTTTTAACAAATCCATGTTGTTGTTCAATTATAATTCTGTAAATTATATTTGTAGATTTACTCTTAACAAATGGGGGGGTATATAAACAAAAACCGAAATAAATATTTATTACTATAGATATAGGAATAAATAATTATTTCGGTTCTTGTTTATATACCCCACTGGACAAAGCCCATAAAATCATACACAGTAAAAGTCCTCCCAAAAAAGTATAGTAAAAATCGTCTACAAATCCAACTAACTATACTTTTAAGGGGAATATAATCTAGGAAAATCGGTATCCTGCGACACCTTTCGGGTTTATGTGGTCGAGAAATACGGCTATGTTGACTATGTTGATTTCATTGATTAACTTACATCTATAAAATGAGTCACAATATTAGGTCCATTCATTGGGCTTCTACCTAATGAATCAAAATTAAATAAGGCAGTAACAGCAAAATATATTTCATCCTTTTGTAAACGGTACCATCAAATGCAGTTACCTATTAGATATTGAAAGAGAAAGAAGCAAAACTATGCTGTTGTATTGCGGTAGGGCTCATAATATTCAATACCAAATAGTCATCATATCACACGCCTTTTCATAAAAACTCATGCGTATTGTAGAATGTAATAAACATAAAAAGATACCGATACAGTACTAAATACTAACAAGCCACGCGTATTCAATGGCACACAAAAGTTGTTTCTACTAATGACATTTACCAAACTAAGCAAACTTCTGTCATAAACTCCATAAGAAACATCCAAACGTATCGTTGTTCCAAACAAGTCCATATTCCAACCAATTTCTATTATAAGAAGTTGATACAAACCTCAGGTTGTGTACCAAATGTAGTAAAAACCCCAATAACACCTAATAATGTCACTACAGCGAGAACTTTTGCCATAAGTAACACGCAAAACAGACGCTTTTCTTGAAAACTATGTATTGAACCAACCAATTTCAATTTATTTATAAATACCAATTTTAATTTATAAATTTGAAAATATAGGCTGCGGAGGGTAGAGACGCCGAGGTTTACGCTATTGTTATTTTTCTGTATTTTATTGACTAAAATGCGGTATTTTGTTAATAGAAAATGCGTGCAGTCTGCTGCGTCTGCGTGGAAATGAACATAAAATAAAACTAATACTATATAATACTAGGTATATTTTATCATAATTTCTACGAATAAAACTAATATCACTAAACTGTAGATGTCTGTTGAATTCAAGAGTAAGATTAAAAAGGCCTTGGTCGTGATAACCATGGCAGGTTATTGATATTACAGAATATAAAAACCTATTTACTCAATAACATTTATATTGAATGGGTTTGATTTGTTGATAAGTAGGTACTGCTGAAATAACCTGTCTTTCATCGTAGATAATGAAGCCGTGATCCTCTACCTTCACCTTCATCAAATCCCAATATTCTTCAGTAGATAAAACTTTCGGAAAGACAAGCAAGTAATCCTAGTGTACAAAAAATCCATATACCCTAGTGTGCGTAGGCATGTATGTACATATTACACACATACGATAAAGCCTGCCATTTCGCGAGCGCTCCAGCCCGCTCTAATGGCTCTCGTTGAATGACGAAAACGTCCCGTTTATGATAATCGCCGTATTTCTCGACCACATAAACCCGAGTGGTGTCGCAGGATACCGATTTTCCTAGATTATATTCCCCTTAAAAGTATAGTTAGTCGGATTTGTCGACGATTTTTATTATACTTTTTTGGGAGGACTTTTACTGTGTATAATTTTATGGGCTTTGTCCAGTGGGGTATATAAACAAGAACCGAAATAAATATTTATTACTATATTTATATAATAGAAAGCAATGATTGCGCTATAGTATTGATATTTGTATTCTGCAGGTGTTATAGCTTCATGATAAAGTATTTTCGGGTAAGTAATTTTTTACCTCTGTCCCGTTGCCGTAATAAATTAATGTAGTAAATTAAACTGGTGGGGTGCTTATGTTTTTTTAAGGACTGATTTAATAGCAGAATCTTAGAAAAAGCTACTTTTGAAACCACGTTCTACTAGGTACAATAAATGTTGTTCAAAAGATATATGGTAAAGTATATGACATTATATAAATGTTTTAATAAAATATATGGCAAAGTATACTTTAACATAAACCAGCGACCCAGAAAACATTGTATAGGATTATCAACATAAAATCACAATATAACCCAACATTCAAATCTCGGATAATCAAATAAAATTTCATATTACCGATAAAAAGGCCTATAATGAAAAATCGTAACAATAGTGATGGGAAATTTGCGGTAATTGAAAATTCATTGTAGTGTAAGCCACATGCAAATATTTTGCGGTAACCTCGGTAAATTCCAATCTGTAGATTATTAACATAATACAACCGTAACAGAAACACCGTACCGCTGTACCGCTTTGCAGCAGAATACGAGAAAACCTTCTTAGCACATCGTCTAATGCTGCAGAGCGTGCTCGCCTACTGGCTGTGGGAGAGTGGGAGTCGGGCCTCTGGCTTCAAGCACTGCCATCGTCCAACATCGGTACCATGCTGGACGATACGACCTTCCGCATCGCGTCTTGCCTCCGTTTAGGCGCGCCATGTGTTACTCCACATCGCTGTCACTGTGGAGAGGCTGTCGACAGCCTTGGTCACCATGGCCTTTCATGCAGCAGGAGCGCAGGTCGTATTTCACGACACGGCAACCTTAATGACATTCTCCGTCGGGCTCTTGTCTCCGCTGGCGTTCCAGCCCACCTTGAACCTCAGGGCCTGGTACGCAACGACGGCAAAAGACCAGACGGTATGTCTTTACTGCCATGGAAGTTGGGTAGGCCTTTGGTATGGGACGCAACGTGTGTCGATACCCTCGCGCCATCACATCTTCCTAGCACAGCCGGTTGTGCGGGCGCTGCTGCTGCTACAGCAGAGACCCTCAAACGGCGCAAATACGTAAACCTAGTAGGGGATTACGTATTTGAGCCGTTTGGGGTCGAAACGTTGGGGCCATGGGGTCCAAGTGCGAGATCTCTTTTTAGAGACATCGCAAAGAGACTTGTCGACGCCTCGCGTGACCAGAAGGCTGGGTTGTATTTGGCCCAGAAGGTAAGTATCGCCATACAACGTGGCAACGCTGCCAGCGTTCTGGGCACGCTGCCAGTTGACGGCGATGTGGATGAATTTCATGAGGCGCTCTAAATTTTTTTTTTTTCTTTTTCTGTATATATTTTTTGTATGTTCTGTATATATTTCTTTGTATAGTATTTTAAGATTTAGTTACGTTTAAAATAATAATAATAATTTATTATTATGTTGATATTTAAAAAAAAAAAAAAACCGTAACAGACAGTTTATTATGCCTCTTATTTGTATGTTTATCACCGCTTCGAGGGGAAATTGAACCAATTTCAACAAATCTCTTTCTTATTTTCTTGTACAAGTCAAATGGAGGGATTTTCCCCGAGCAATTGGATTATTATGATGATCGTAAACCTTAACCTGTCAGTGCTTACTTAATTATGTTTTTATCACCGGGAGAAGGTGGAGTCAATGGATTTTATTACGTGAATTTCGAATAAGATCGCAAATAAATCTGTACGAAGTCAGCATTCTGTTACATCGTTACTTTTAAATAAAGAAATCCTTACTCACGACTAAGGGTTAATAGTTAGATATCATTACTTCTTCGTATAATGTAATAGGGTAGGTCTAGAACTGCGAAGTGCCTCTCCTAAAATGTAATTCGCACTACATTTTATTGTCAGTTCTAACATTGAAGCCGGCCTCATTAGAATAATCTCTCTTCTAACAACCCAAGACGCGCAGTCAAGCAAATAAAAGAAAGTTTCACGGCACTTTTGTTTAATTAGAATTTACACTAGAATAAACAAATGTAAGCTTGTTCAAGGTTAGCACTGAGTTCTTTGAAGGTAATTTAAACGTAAATAAAATAAGGCAACATAATTATTCTGATTTTTATTTTACAAAAGATGTTGCGGAAATCATTTTTGCAAATTTTTGTTTATATTTTCTTTGAAACCGTGTCACAAAAGACTATATAAACTTGAAATACGTCGGAACATGCTCTGGATATATTTTTTATTCATTAGTACACTAATTTCATATCTAACTACAAAACTACTATTATCACAACACAGCACTTGTTTGGTTCAATAACTACTGATTCGATTTCAATCATTATTTTTATAGTAATAGGCGGTAAACGAGCAGACGGATCGCCTGATGGTAAGCAACTACCGCCGCCCATGGACACAAGCAACACCACAGGAGTCACAAGTGCATTGCCACCCATTGGGGTTGGGAAAAGGGATAGACTGAGGAGTGGGATGAGGGAGAAGGAATAGGGGATAGGGCCTCCGGCTCTCTCACTCACCGAACGAAACGCAACAGTTTAAGTACTGTTACTTTACGTCGATTTTCTGTGAGAGGGTAGTACTTCCCCGGTCAAGAAATCAGCAAGGCTCTACTACCTGTAAAAACAATTTATGTCGCATTGAGATCGTGTGCGAAACAGTAACCCTAAATAATACCGTAACCGTAGGTTCAGTTAGTTTATTTCATTTTTGATCTGCGCAATTCATGCTCTTCATCTCTAAGGTTTAATATAAGCAACGGCAACGATCAAGTAGTGTTTAGAGGCAGATTGGTAAACGCAGTGAGATGTCATTCGGTTAACCCGATATAAGCCTCTTGTAAGCTATCACCCACGAAACGTGAGCTTATAAGTGGCGTACGGTTTACCAATACACAAAGCATAAGACATATACTACAAGACATAATAATAATATGTTCGAAGATCGAATAGATTTTAACAAAAATAATTATCGATTTGAACGCTAACTGGAGTACCTACTAAGCACGTTTAGTGCAATATCGAAACTATAAACTGGAATTTTTGTTCACAGATTTCATCCAATGGAAGGGCCTCACAACCCAGACAGAGTCGCGGTATAGCATGTTAGACACCCTGTCACTAACGGGATTTTTTTAATACCTTTGATTTGGTGGTTTTAGTGAAGAGGCTCGAATGCCTTGAGGGGAGAGTCAAGGAGAGTCTAACCTTCCTGCGCCAGCCTTAACTCAGTTGATTACAATTCAAACGATCTAGTAGCAGACTCGGGAGACAAAGAGACTCCACGACGTCACAAAAAGGCCTTTACCAAATTCCACCTCGAGTTTGTATTAAGAAAACATATTTTGAGTGGTGTAGCCCGAGTTGGATGTTGCGGAAAAAGTGAGTACCAAATATGACGGCTCTACGTTTCGGTAAGTCATATACAAGTCGAATTAAAATTTACGATATATTTCACCCCGAAAAATAATATCCGAAAAAGCTTTTAAAGTTCTACATGAACAACTTCTCAATAAACACAAAGTGAGTTTAATAGAACCTTTTTAAGTCGACATGAATAAAATTCACTGGCAACTCCCACAGTCAAGGAACAAAGAGGTAATCGTTAAAATGTGAACTCGAACAAGTGTTATCAGAGGAAATTTATAAATAAATTTGGCTTTTGATATACCACCATTGTTGTTATATAACTGGAGATTATCACGGAACTGTGGACCTGATCGTTATGTATCTACTAAATGTTATGTCGGAACATTGTGGGTAATGTTCGAATAATTATATTGTAAACTTTGCAAGGACTATTTTATGTTTCAATTTTAAATAAGTTTTATTCGCACAAGTACGAAAAAGTACCTATGTTGTATACAAACTGACAAAATTTTAAAATTGATTATGCAATTCTTATCATTTACAATAATCACAGCCACTGCGCGTGTAGTCGGCAGTTGCAGTCGGCAGCTTAAATTGTTTCGAAATAGTACCTTTATAAGTCTGGTAATGCATTAAAACAAGGTACTTCATTTTGTGTATTCTTTTTAAAACTTGCATGAACTCATATTTATGTAACCAATCTATTATATCGCGTAATTATTTGAAAACCATGGCTAACATAAACCATACCGAAAACACTGACGAAGCAAACAAAATTTATTTCACCTCTGTTTTCAAATAATACCACTGCGTTATCTATACTATGTTATAAGTTACAACCAATCACAAACAAAATAATTTTAGGGAAAAACTAATGAACAAATACCTAATTAATAATAAAAAAACGAACATTCATATAACATTTAATATGAACATTAATAGATTCAAACTACGCCATCCATTTCATAGATCTGGTTTATTCGAAGGCACAGCAAAGCCATATAAATACTCTTAATACGGCAATGTATATTCTTCGGTAATACTATGATACTAATATTATATTGAAGGATGATTTATTTCGCAAGGCTTCCTCGGTAGGTAACGGCTTCGCGAAAGAGAAATAAGAACCTTTTGGGAATTCTCACCGGGATTTTTATTATGTTACGATATATTTCATACGAGATTACCTTATGCTTATTTGTTTATGATATGAAAATATTATATGTCAAAGCAGATGATGTATTAAATGAAAAAAATTGTCCATCAATATATGATGTATACATGTAAGTATATGACATCATCGTAAAAAATAATGTTGTATTTGTAGTCAACATTATTTAAAAAAATGTGTAAATACTTAATCTTATTTGGTAACCTATGCCAGATCCTACTTGTCACAAACTGCTATAAGTACCTAGTCTAGTTATTTTCATGTCTATTTTCTGAGTTAAGTAATAGTGCAGTAGGTAACTAACCTTTTATAACTAGTTCCTGACGCACCATGAACAAAATAATCAAGAGTAAAGTATCAATGTTTGGAAATAACTCAATAGAACGCGACAGCGAAAAAAACAAAAAACCGTATTCCATGAAACTAGTAAGAATCAATATGTAACTACTTCTACACTAAATTGTATAACAGTACACGAGAGAAGCATATGTTATCAAGGCGTTGCGCCATAGATCGCAGCCAACAATATAAAATGATAACATAGTATCTAATACACGAAGAATTCAAACTCCGTTCGCAACTGCCTCGCGATTTCACCAATGATTGAGCACGGAATTTAATATTTGTCGAAGGTAAGTTCAGAAACTCACGCAAGTAAGGTGAATTTAACCGTTGAGTGTAAAATTCAAGCTCGATTTCTTGAAAGCATGATCATTTCAATAGTGAAGCACCCTCGGTAGTCGGCCGCGCGGAAAAATTTCGAACAGACTGTGAACAAACTTAGTCTGGGCCTACCGACTTCGGTCTGACAGTCCGAGGCGCATTCGCAGACGAACTTCTTTAACTTGAAAATGTCCAGCGGCCACATAAATCTGGTGGACAAAGCAGGTGTTCTGTTTTGTTTAACTTTCTGATTTATTCAGTCCAACTTTGTTTAAGTACGCAATCCATAATGTTTTTAATTGAAACACATTGTCGTGGGAGTAGATGTGTTTTTAATATAAAAAGCGCTTCGCTCGTGTAGTTATTCGAGTATGATAGTTTTCTATTTTATACACGGTACAGTAACTCTCTTCTAAACAAAAATAACTTAATTTTACTCATCACAGCATTTATTTAGTTAAATGTATCTTAATCCAGTTTAAAACTAGGGGTTCTGATACCCACTTTTTTATAGACTCCCCCGTCTGTATCCCCAGAGGAGTAGGCAGAGATGTTATATTACACCCACATTTCGCCATGAATTTATGGGTGCCACGTAATAGGCCTAGTGCCGTTACCGGGCACATCACCAGACTCCATGCTGCTACGCATACGCTATCCACTAGACCACGGAGGCAGACCATACCCAATTAATAATTTAAATCAAAAAACGGAACTTGCAGAACATAAAATTGTCATTTTGATAATACACAATATGATATAAGCATTGAAAATGACAATTTTAAGTTATACGTGATCTAACTCGGTACTGTAAAATACGAGTTCAGATATGTATTTAAGTTATATATAAAAATATCATTAAGTATTGAAGAAGCGTATAAATATTACTACATCGGTCCCAATTTAAACAACCCGTCATTTATTTTATTATTGTCATAATTATGATAATTGAATAAAAGAAGTTATTGTCATACTCTGACAATAATTCAACAATAAGTGATCGATGCAATAATAGCTTTGCCTGCAATCATCGTCTTATTTCATACTGCTATTTGTGGAATAAATATAATTGATTTTATTTTTTATCGAATGAATGACAGCACTTCATATCGCAGACTTTTTTATACAAAATAACAGATCTCAGAGTACTATTTATGACCAGAACAAGTTATAGAGCATCACGCCTTTTTGTTGTAATTCTTCTCGCGAACGTTTTTTGTGGTGAAGCGACAATTAATACTCGTGCATCAACCACTATAAGAAGTCAAAGTAAATTTATTTTAGTATCTTAGGTCTCAGTGTAATGTTTATGAGGGTCATTTACATTTACAGATCAATAACGTATTGTATTATTTTACTTGAAGTACTTCGTCCGCAATGCAAGGGGGTAGAAAAACAATGGCTAATAAAACTCAGAGCAGCACTTTATAATAGCTAAATTCTTGTGATTTTATGTCATTTTGAAAGCAGCCACTCCATCTAGTTTAAACATATTATTGCGTTAACAAATTAGTATTACGGTTTGTATAAAACAAAATTACTTCACTTTTCTAATAAGCACCCGTCGGGACACAAGTTCCACTCAGATAAACTAGTATATGGAAACGTCTAATATCCTAATGCAACACAATTCATGCTTAAAAGTTTTAGACTATACGTAGCCACTAGCTAATACCGAAACAGAACAATTAGTATGAAACTTTACTCCAAAGTTAGGCATACAGCACACCCGTCTGAATATCATACATAAAGAGTGCTATAGCATAGCGAAGTTGCAGCTCCCAAAGGTACAAAATGCATAACATCTAACAAACAAACTCACTCTGTGGTTAAATTTCAAGTCTCGTGGCCTGTTACTGCAATATTGGCTTATTTCTACCAAATAGTTATAACCCGCTAATGGAAACTCAAATACGAGTTGGTACTATGAATCCTGCTAATGAGCCGTTTCCGATGGCTGTGTGTTGCTGATTTAGCTCCCTTTTGTGGGAATTTCGAGAATTTTGGAGTTTAATTCTGTTTGTAAAGTAGTATTATCACTACAGGACCGTGGCAACGTGGTGGTTGAGTGAATGTATCAATTTGCAATGTTTTGCACCTGCGTTATCATCTGGTTTTATAGATGGGTTCGGTTACAAAAAGACTCTTCCTACGTTTCACAACGAGCACGTCAACCTGTCGGTGAACGTCTTCTCAAACTTAAGCTTCGTTAATTTGTTATAAAGGTACTCACGATCGAAGTTTTAGGCAAATAAAATATTTTAAAAGTACATTCCCGATATTTGCTCTGAAGTATTTAGTCAATAGGTTCAAAAGCTAAATTAACAATAATTACTTAGTTTACAGCATTTTAACCTTTAAGTATAGACGTGTAGCCTCACAGGCTCCGGAATAATGTTGGTTTCTAAGTTTTGTGAACTTCCCCTTAATCCCCATACCTAAGCTGCTCAGTAGTTTCAGTTTTAGTGACGAAACGATCAGTAAAGGACAAAGTTGCATCATTCGATGAAAAAAACTAATTGAGTAATTTTTACTTAAAAATCACCCTGTAGCCAGTCAGGCTACACGTCCATAACTTCGTTACAAAATATGTACAATAGGTGATATGGTAACAGTGGATGACCAGTCACTACCACTATATACTGGATGACTAGTCACTATATATTTTCACGTATTTTCACAATAACTAACCCATACGTCAAATTAAATATAATTTTAAAGCTCTTTTGCATAATCTTAATGAAATAATACTAGGAAGTGTAGAAGCCTGTGATACTACACGTCCACGGTAATATTATAAAAATGTGACGTCCATACTAAAGGATAACACGTCTCATACTTAAACGCTCTTCAACAATCTTGCCGAACATCCTGAGTCAAGTATTTAACCTGCGAGTGTTTAATAAAGGATGGCGAACGTTAATAGAATAAAATGAAACTCGTCTTATCATAGGATTCAAAGGTCAAAGTTTAATAGAACTAAAGGAATAGAACAATCCTAATTGCTTTCGAAAGTTCCACAGTTGCTGGAATCACGTTCGAGAAATGATAGTGCTTAGAACGGTTCGTTAGGAAGTTTAATTGAAAAAATCCTGCCGGTATTTCGGCTGCTCCAATGGCGGAAATGTACACCGCGCGCAACAAACGGCGCAAATTATTTGGAAAGCAGTTGGGTATGCTTTATGTTTGATAGATTTTAAGTATTTTTCAAGGGAGAGCAAGAACTGAAGGTTATATTTTTACTGCCATATTAGAATTATTGTGGCACACAGCTTGTGCTCTCAAAATGTTTATACAACGTAATGTGAAAAAATGGTGATAGTCAAGGTATCAATGTAACAACGGTCAATCACCTGTCAGAAAGTTGTCAGGCAGCCTTTTGAATTAAATAAATAAAAACAAATAAATAAAGACGAGCCACGCTGGCCAGACAGGTTGAAATAGGTATGATGTCGAATTTACCCTCTCTTTAGCAAGATACTATTTGCATCGTGTATTTCCCTTAGTCGTAGTCTCTTACGACACCCACGAAATGAAATGCGGTAGTGACACTACGTATTCTTAATTCGACATCATACGGACAAGCACTCTATATTAAGCTTAAACTTAGGTCGTCTAAGGAAAAATCATTTTAGCAGACAAAAGTCTACGCTTACGTAAAATAATCTCTCATTGTTCTGAAAATGGAGGCGCTTTGATATTGTAAGATAACTAGTGTAAGTCTATGTTTATAGTCTTTGACATTTAATTAAACTTTCGCGATGTTCACACGTAATGCGATATAAAATCTTTTCGCGTTATATTGCTTAAAGTTTAATACCAATTTTTATTCCAAGTTTGTTCTGGAATGTAGCGTCAGGTAAAAATATTGTTAATAGATACAATTGAATTACTAACATGATTCAAATTCGTTATCATAATTATATCGTTTAACTAAAAGTTATTATTATCATTTGTGATATTATACAAATGTGAATACTTGAGATTGGTCTTCTTCTTTACATCCTGATTGTATTTTTTGTATCAGCTGTAAGTTTTCTTAAAATGTAAAGTAAATATAAAACATTTTCTCGGCTAGTAGTACCTACAGTAAACAAACATTAGATATAGATTGTTTGACTCGACAGACAGATAATTCTAATCCTAGGATCAATAATTTGATGCGATTTAAAAAACTATCCAAATAGTTATCCAAAGGAGTGTAAGCCCACGAGCTACATTGAACAATTTCAACTTGCGGTTGCAGACAGACCTCAAAGGACTCTCTCTAGACTTCTATTTGATTAAAATAGATACAGTAAAGTTGGCAGCACTGGATAGGTGTCTTGTAGCAGCTGTGTGTGGCACCCCTGAGTGCGGTTACTGAACAAGGGCAAATGTGGCGCGAGACGGTTCACAATGCACGTTCGCCACACACGTCTAAGCTCTACAATATTTTTCTATCAACCAAGATTTTCTTTTAGTTTTCTAAAGTTCACCTTTTAAACCAATATTGATGATGAAACCTTATCGATACCTAAGTGAAACATTGCAGGGAAATTACATTTTGCATTCAAAATTATGGACTGTGTTATGTTTAGGTGTACGTAGCATAGTTGTTAAAATATTTAACTATTTATGGTCTCACTGGACATTAAAAAGAAACATATCGACACACACCGACAATGAAGACAGATTCAGAATATCTATAAACACTTCAAAAGTTTCTGCACATCTTTATAACATTCAGAGAACGTTAGTACAAAACTAATTACAAAAAACAATCTTGGCACAGTTTTCGCTGCAGCGTATCTCTGCGAATGTCGAGTAAGTTCTCCAGTAAGGATATGAACATGTCACAACTGCGGCCTGTTGCACTATACAAGTAATCATGCGTTCGGTGTCAACCATGTTATGAACTTTTAAGACTGTAGCTTTATAAAGGTACTCTAAAATATTTCAGCTGGATGATACACGATAGCTGAGTGCCGAAAATAGTTTAACAGACTCTAGGTATCTTTCTTATTATCGCCTACAGCGAAATTTAACTTGCAACGGCATTTCATAGATATAATGAACAATCGAATGGCTGCCTCCGTGGTCCAGTGGATAGCGTATACGTCTGCTAATCAGGAGGTCCTGGGTTGGATTCCCGGGTCGGGCAAAAGTGTTATTGGGTTTTTCCAAATTTTCAGTTGCACCTAGGAGTCTGGCAAAGAGCTCGGTAACGGCAATAGGCCCGCCCCCTACTACGTAGGACCTAAAATTCATAAGGCAAAAAATGGGTGTAATATTCTTTCTGCCTACCCGTACGGGGATATAGGCGTGAGTCTATTAAAAAAATATATAAAGTGAGCCATCGAGCGTAAAAGATCGCCAAAGATAAGTAACGGTTACCACTTTGATGGGTGACTCTAGGCTCCAGTCACTCTGCGGAAAAACTAATATTTTACCAAATCTCGTTACCGTAGTAAGCGGACCCTGGACTCCTATACGAACAAGTTTTGGATGGGATAACGCTAGGACCATGATGATTTAGTTGTCTAACGATTTTTACATAATTTTTCATTTCAGACAATATATAATCACCCGAATATGTCCTCCGAGTTTCTGTGCTTCCATTGAGTAAATTAGTCTATTGTTATAGTTTATTTATTCCAAATTCGTATTATTTATGCCACTGAATAATTGGATAACGTAGAACCTACTCAAGTAAAATAAACATTTTGTCTTACTATTTTGAGTAGGGTTGGGTACATCAAGTCTGTTTCAATTTGTCCGCCAGAATGCTATTTTTTTAAGAATATTACTTAATAAGTACAGAAGCCTTATCTCATTAAAACCCATAAGGCAGCTGTCGCAGCACCTTAAGCTAATACCGAGTGAAATTAACAACTGAAAACGAATAGATGAGCAACGAGCAGCGTGTGCGTAATTTTGCAATATTTTATGAATTGGCGGTAAACGAGCAGACATGATAAACTGGCAGGATTACCTGATGGTACGCGATTACCGCCACTCATGAACACAAGCAACACCAGAGGAGTTTCAAGTGCGTTGCCGCCCCTTGTGTTGGGAGGAGGAGTGAGACGAGAGAGAACGAAACGCAACAGTATAGGTAGTGTTACTTTACGTCGGTCAGTTTGGTATTTCGCTACTACTGTAAAACCAAAATAACCCTTTAATAGCAGTTTAATTTTAATGTGCACCAATTGCGCAAAATTTACGCTCATTACGCCAATTGCATATAAATCATAGTAATGAGTCATTTTATAAATATACAGTACAACATTATCGTGGTGTGCAATAAATAGCCTGTAGGTACAATTTATTCACTTGTTCTCGCAACTACTGCTCGAAATGTCCTTCCAACATAAATAATATATCTACACATAATTGTGATACAACTTCATATCAAAAGCAACCCGAGACATGGCCGAGTCATTCAAGCTGGATGTACATTCCAACCATCTTCCCTATTGAAATTAGGATGTTTTCTAATTTCAATAGTTTCACGTATCATTCTTGGAATAAAGCGGTGTTCTTTTGCGAGTATCTGTGGTTTATCAAATCGCAGGTAATGGTTGCTTCCTTGTTCTACATATTCACACATTGTGTGAACATGTAGAACAGGCTATCAGGCTAATGAAACCCTGTTATCAGGCTAATGAAACCCAAAAAGGACAAAGTCACCAGAAGACATCAAGACACAGTGAGCACATGCTGCGTAGATAGTAACACAAATAGTTGAAAAATGTTCGGGTACTTTGAGATAACTTATAAATTCAAGACAAAGACAAATATCACCTCAGTCTGCCGTGAACATGAATCCTGTAAAGAATTCGAAACTTCGGCTAGTAATAAAAATGTAGTTTCTAGATCTTTCGGTTTAAATGTAATAACAAATAACCAGTGAAAGTAATATAACGCTATAAAATCCGTAAACTGTAGTTTAATTTCAATGTGTAACATTCGCGTAAACTCAAGAAAATATAGTGTTTTTAAGGTTTTATTTATTAATGTAACTTTTATGCATTTTAGATATTTATGGCCGTGGGCCATTACCTACCAATCGAACACCTTGTGACTCCAGACATACGTGCGGTAGGTACAAGTATCGGTAGTAGATAAGTGCCTAAGATTATTTAATAAACCAAATAAAAGTGCTTTTGTGTTAGCGGAACTTATCACTACGTAATTGTCTGTTACAACATAAAATATTATTTATATATTTTATATATTTGTTTTATTGTTTATTTTCAATAGAAAACCTGAAATGTAACTTTTCTCTCCATTTCTTTGTAGGTTGTACCGCAATACATAAAACAAATAATATTTGCAATAATACTAAAGATATATAAGGGATTAAAGTATAAAATTGCCGATTTGTATTGAAAATCTAAATTGTTTATTTTTTATTTTTTAACATATTTATTTAATCAAAATAGTTACCATTATTATCTATACATTGCTGCCATCTAATAGGAAGGTCATTTATACCTTTGCGATAGAACTCTGAGGATCTAGACTGCACAAACTGTGTGAAAACATTTTGTACTGCATACTGGGAAGAAAACTTCTTGTCACGTAGATAATTGTCCAAATCACGTAAAAGCTGGTAGTCCGTTGGAGCAAGGTCTGGTGAATACGGAGGATGACGAATGGTTTCTAACTGCAGTTCCCGAAGGGTAAAAATGGTTTCTCGTGTTGTATGAGGTCACGCGTTGTCATGGAGCAATAATGGTGAAGATCGATTCATGAGTCGGGGCTGTTTCACTGCCAGTTTTGCCAATATTGTTCGGAGTTCGGTACAATAGACATCTGCCGTTATTGCTTGACCAGATCAGAGAAAACTATAGTGAATAACACCATGCTGAGACCACCAAACACTTAACATTACCTTTTTATTGGCAAGCTTTGCTTTAGGACACTGTTGTGGCGTTTGACCTGGGGTCAGCCATTGCATTTTTCTTTTACGGTTATCATAAAGGATATAGGTAGTAGAGAGGTAGAGAGTAGGTGAGTGAGAGTGCCGGAGGCCCCATCCATTATTCCTTCCCCCTCATCCCACTCCTCCTTCCATCCCTTTTCCTAGCCCAAAGGGCGGCAACGCACTTGTGACTCCTCTGATGTTGCTTGTGTCCATGGGCGACGGTAATTGCTTACCATCAGGCGATCCGTCTGCTCGTTTGCCGCTTATGACATAAAAAAAATCGGATCGGCTTCCCCCATCTCTCTTAATTCATCGTTATTCACCTGTGTGGGCGGTCTTTCTCGTGGCTCGTTCTTCAAGTTGAAGTTTCCATCGCGAAAGCGTTTAAACCAAAATCGCACGGTGTGTTCATTAGCTATTACTAGATTCTTCTCCAAAAGCAACATTGATATTGCGGGCTGATTCTGCCGACTTACTTCCGCGTCGGAACTCGTATTCAAAAATCACTCGAATTTTCGCAGTATCGATCTTTCTTGTCTAAGTTGAATAACACAAACAATTGAAGTCGATATTCATATGTTTCAGATTTTTGAAAGAAGAACATCATAGAAACCATGTGAAAAAAGTTTTATTTAAAAGTCTCAAACCATGAAGATTCTATGTCAATTCAAAGTACCTACCTATTACAATAAAATGGCAATGTTTCCTCTTGTTCAAAATATGAGCCAACCTAGCCAAAACAAAAAAGAACCCAAGCGAAGCTGATTATAAGTGTCCTCAACTTATTATATAAACCATGTTTTAAATAATAAGTTGAGGTTTCAATCCACAGAGTAGACAAAAGTCTATAATACTTCGTGACACTTCGCAAGGGAAGTGATTAATTACCCCTTCAGGTAATGCTAGTGATGTAATCCAATTCTCGTTTCTGTTTCAAATGTTTTCTAAGTTATGATTTTATTAAGGGTTGGGTCACAACTTGTTAGAGGTACATTTTATAGTTAGAGCTAGTTGTAAGCGAAAATCTACATGTTCATTTATACATAGGCACAATTTTTTATTTATGCTCATTTACACCGTCTCCGTCTGTTATGCTTTTTCCGTTAAATTTGCGTTAAGATTTTCTGGCATTTAGTACTAATGCTATAGAGAGCCGGTCAAAGTAAAAGACATGGTCAGGGCTTTCTTAATACCCTAAAAAAATCCTTTGAAGGCTAAATCGAATTCCAAGAAAGCAAGACGGGTGCTTAAGCTAGTTGTATAATAAAATCGTTACGCAATTTCCTATCAAAATATATTTTCTCTATAATCCAGCGAAGTTGTCGTAAACAATTTTTCCACTTTATAATACCGAACATATAAGTGACATTTGAAACAGGAAAGTGCAAAGTCCCGAGCGTCACGAATCCACCGGGATCCAATGTTCGGTAAGTTACTTGTACAAACTTGCTGCAACTTTTAGCTAAGTGCCTTAAATTTTAAGTAAATTTCGTGTCCGCCCAACGGTGGCGTCACTCTCCAGTGGATTTTAGATATTTAAATATGTTTCAAGAGAACAGGGCTACAAGGTAAATGCCTCTACTATAGAACTACTTAAAAACTCATTTCTTCTAGGTTATTCTATAGTTGTCACCAGGGAATACCAACCTAAATTAAGTAATTTAATTTTTAGCCCGAAATAGTTCTAGAAATAAGTTTGAAGAAAGATTACAAGAGGGATCATTAGGCCTGGAAAATGGCTTGATAACTGCGAAAGGAAACACGTTTAGTTTCAGCGAATGTTGCTATAAACTTTGGTCGCAGATTCGCTAAGAGAAAATGTAAATAAAGCGTACATATTTATGTTT
The DNA here is from genome assembly GCA_944739405.2 of Euclidia mi. Lineage (NCBI taxonomy): Eukaryota > Metazoa > Arthropoda > Insecta > Lepidoptera > Erebidae > Euclidia > Euclidia mi. The sequence goes on along the minus strand of OX123197.2, from coordinate 40,700,694 downwards.
ATGGTAATTAGTTTGGGGTTCTAAAAATATCTTTTACCGTTTCACGCGTGGACAGAGAAGCGCCGGAAGAGTAAAGGAAGAGTAGGAGGAATGAATGGAGACACTTCTTGAGTATTTGATTTATTCATTATATTTTACTTCAGCTGAAAGAAGACAAGAATGTTTAAAGTACCTTTCTATCTGTGGTAAGTGACTTGAATACAAATACACCAAGCAATTTTAGATGGCTCATTAATTCCCAATTATAATGTTACCTACCATTTTAAAGTCTTCCTTTTGTGGAAATTGTTTATGATACACGTTGCTGTCAAATTTGCTTATAATACATTAGTTTACTGTATACATTTATTACGTAATGAACACGACCCCTTAAACATTAACAGTCACAATCTTGAACATACAATAGAAATACTGCGCACAAAAGTAACAAACTAAAGCTGCTTCAGCATTCATAGCCTCCTTAACCGACATTCTTTCCAAGTGAAAATTGGGCTCCACACCAAGAACTATATTAGACAAACATACTAGACAAACATACTGAATTTCTACACAGCCAACCTCCTATATTGTATGCCATAAACAACGCGGGGTTATAAGCAAAACGTCGCAAACATTATTACTCTATGCTTGCTATACATGGTACGTTTATACAGATGTCGCAATGTCTTCGTTCATTCAGACCACGTCGCAATAGTTCCCAAAACTTTGCACCAAACACCACCTGTGTTCACCCCTACTATTTGTTAATTATAGTATTATATTCAGTGTTCCGAATATTCAATATTGAAGCGGTAAACTTCGACGTTTATAGTACTTACTAGCAAACTAATAATTAACTCCTAATTTATAAGATCACTTTACGAGGGAAAGGTTCTAGCTTTTATTATAAAGGAGAGACTAAGAAATTGATTTTAGCTCTTAAAACACGATTAGTTTTATAGCCAACACGCCTTCCCTTACAGTTGAAAGAACTTTAGTTGCAATTTACGATTGGCTATTTAGTCTTGATTAAGATTTTCTTCGTTACGTCTTCATGGAAGAATTAAGTGTTTTCAGTATTAAGTTTGGTAAAGATACTTCATTTAACAGGTACATATCAAATTATAGTAGCGTTATTCTGATTTCTCAAATCTACATATTTCTGGTCATGTTTTAACCGACCTAACACGTGTAGGCCGTCCTTAAATTGAATATAAATTATAAAAATATTTGGAGCACAAATTCAAGTTTTCAATAGTTTTACGCTCACATGATAAAGAAAAGCTGGACAAGCTTCTCTTATGTTTCAATATTTTTTAAATGAATAACACGAGTAAATTGTTATAATAAGAGATAAGCTCGTCGTACACTAACACTTACTAGTGAAGTTTCTTTGTTAAGTTTAAAAAACGCAACAGAGTATTCTTTTAGTTATTAAACAATCAGGGGCCTTACTCTTGAATTTAATTCCGATCTATCGACAGTCAGTAATTGTCACAATTCCTACTCTTGAACACGACACTAGCGCCAAATTGCATTTAAATTGGGCGTTTTCTTGAGGAACTAAATAGGATCGGGATCGGCATTGAAAAGCTACTCCCGCGCATATTTTGACAGTTGCGTATTGCGTCAAGATTGGTTTGTTTATTGAGTTAAATCCAATAACGAAAGAGTAACTTTTTGTAAATTGTTTTCCTATTTTATAAGTTTTTATCCATTGTATAGGTTTCAAAGTATTGGAGTAAGTTTCTATTATGGCAAGGATAGTGTTAATGCATGATATCTTAAATAAATCTAAATGAAAAGAGTTTAATAAAAGGCGAGACGAACGTCGTATGATGCGCTACATGGAAAAAGCGTTTTCTATGCATGAAACCGAATTTAAGGCAAATTACCGGGTCATTAAGGATTTGTTTAAGGAAATATATGCAAATATAAAGCCTTATGTTAAATAGCCTATGTTGAATGTGCCACTTAGGTACCTAGGTAAGTACCTTGTATATTATTCGGCAAGTAATATTTTGTACATATTCAAAATAAGAATTCTGTAACTGTGGGTTCTGTAAGTTGGTATGGGTGCATAGGGTTACGGCAATAGGCTCACCACCTATTACGTGGGGATCAAAACAATGGCTTAAAGTGGGCGTTTTATATGCCTCTGCCGACCCCTTCGGGGAAACAGGCGTGAGTTTATGTATGTAAGGTGCGTTGGGGTAAGTTCGGATGGTTTTTCGTTGTGTTTGACAAGTCTTCGAAAATATTTTTTTTCTTGAGACGTATTTCGGTTAACATATTAAGTTTTGGTCAAAACCGTTAAAAGAAAACCAAATTATCAGATCAATATTTTTATATTGAACTATGCTAAACGACTGATGTGTAAGGGATGTTTAAAGTACAAACATTAATTTTAAAAACCACGTATAAGTTCGGACGTTGATGGGGAAAGATCGAAAACGTTTTAAAATCAGTCCTGTGGCTCAGAACACACAGTGTATAAAAGAAAAATATCCGGTCTTATACCTCTTGTAATATTTTTCTGGAATAACTTAATAATTGTTAAAAACTTAGCTTAAAAAGTACATATATTTGTTTTTATCATTTGAGCATCCGATCTTACCCCATCAGAGTGAAACACGAATTACTGAGGTTCTCAAATATTTGTGTTCCAAATGTTCCACCTGGTTTGTTAATGTTGGTTGCAATAATTTATGGGAGAATGGAGGCCAGAAATATTATATTTTTAATATGTATTGTACTTTGTCATAAATTGAAAAATATAGTATGAATAAAACTTCTTTTATGTCATCGTTTATTTATATACTAACATATTAAGTATTTGTATGTATTATTCTATAAGTCTACGCGTATATCAGCCTTACTTTCTTACAGAGTATTAGCTTATTTGAATTAAGTATTAATAGTATTTGAATTTAACTATCATAAAATTCAGTATTAAAGGGTTATAGGATAGATTATCTTAATGCTTATCTTAGAGCTTATACTATGGGTGCTAAACAGCATGAATGGGCCGGCTCGACACGGATAGTAGTACTATCCTTTTGCAGAATATCGACAAGAAGTGACAGTTTATGTACTATCATCTTTCGTTCGGTGAGTGAGAATGCTGGAAGCCCGAATCCCCATCCTTTTCCTTCTACCCTTTCCGTTTCTTCATCTCTCCCTTTCCTTAAGGCTGGCAACGCACTTGTAAATCTCTTGGTGTTGCGGGTGTCCATGGGCGGCGGTAATTGTTTTTCCATCAGGAGATCCGTCTGCTGTTTGCCATCTTATACCATAAAAAAAATTAATTTTATCACGAAAACAACAGGTTAAAAGAATTTTAATCAAAGTTTGACAATCACATGCATTTTCAGCACAGGTTAAGATCGGATAGTCTTAACTCGATCTTTGCCCATAATTTTTTACGTGGGGTAAGTGCGGATCTCAGCCTACAGCTACATTTAGCTCACTTTACATATAACATTCAAGAGAGATTTGATTCTTTGACCACTAAATGTTTAATTTACTTTATAAAAACAGTTAGTACTCACCAAAAAAACAGTAACAAGTTGCTGGGGGTAAGATCGGATAACGAGTTTTTTTGAGAAAATACGCTAGTTTTGTTTGAGCAGCCATAACACACAAGCGACGTGACTTAGCCACAGACGCGGACTGCAGAGAAGTGGGGAACAAAATGGCGTCTTGCGTTCTGTTGCCAGATTAGAAAATCGCTACGAATTTGGTAAATATTTAAAGAAAACGGTCTTCCCCCATTCACGATCTTACCCCAACGCACCTTAATTCTGTAAAATGTTTTAAATAATTAATTATATTTTTTTATTTGTTTGTGTGATTCAGGATATGCTCAAAGAGAGTACCAGATGGCACCTATAATTAATGCTGCTGCAGCTTCTCCAGAGTAGTATTAAACCAAAGTGCACTGCTCAGCATGCAATGTAGTGGAGCGTACTATAGCTGTCCTCAAAATAGATGGATGTGCCTACTGAGGCACAGGGTGCTACATTACCATCCCACCGTAGCATCCAAAATAATTAATACATATTGTATCTTGCACAACATGTGCATTAATTTACCTGAACTCAACCTTGAAGAGGAAATAGAATATGATGACCACTATAACCCTGATCCCATTCCACAAGAACCAAGTGAGACAGCCAGAACAACAGCAGCTGCTAAATTACATCGGGGCCTTCAAAAAAGAGCTGCTTTAGTATAGCAATTATGGTTGAGTAGAAGGTAGACAATTATGTTACCAGAATGGTTTAATTTTTATGTAATGGATGATAGTAAAGTCTTTTTAAACTTATAAATACTTTTATTTATCAAAATATAAGAATCAACAATGAGATAAAATATAACAGAATCAACAATATAGCAGTAGAATCAACATTGAGGTCATAATATATCACAATAATTAAGAATGAGATCCAAATATAAAACTAAAATCAACTTAAATAATAGCATAAGAATAAAGAATTTCTAGCTATTTCAGCAATGCCTTGAGCTGTTGCCTCTTCTGCTTGAACCCTGCACTCTTTAATTGCCACAAGCGAACTCAATATGTTTGAGAATTGAGCCAATGCTTGGTCTGTAGTTCTCTCTGCTTCTACATGTCATTTGTCTATCATTGCAAACCGCTCCATTTCTGGATTAATTGGTCTCTGAATGATTGAAGAACGATGTCGCCGCCGTCTGGGTGTAATATCCTGATATGGTGCCGCAGCTGGTGGTTGCACAGAAAACTGCGTGGCTGGTAGTGGCTCTGAAGATGGTGTAGTTTGCAGTGGCACTGAAGACAGAGGGGCTGATGGTGGCACTGAAATGAGATATACAAAGATAAGATTCAGGGCCCTATGAGGAAAAAAATGCCAGGGATTTCAGTCTTAAATTATTGTTTCTTTTAAAGGCCTTCATTCTTTTCTATTAACTCAGTTTATTGCCTGTGCTCTCAAGATTAATAATAATTTAGGTCAGTAATGTAAAAGGTAGGATTTTAATCCAAAAATTCTCGGTCACAAGTCCCATAGCTTTAGCATAGGGTTAGGGCTGCAATGCTGCTTATAATATTCATATAATTTGTGTTCTTACCAAATAATATAGCCTTTGATAAAAATACTAAGATTTGTGATGAGATTTTTTTTCCTAAACTAATTTTAACAACCGTTAAAATGAGTGGTAAACAATTTGAATGAACACTTACCTATAGGAGTCGCTTGATAATGTGAGGTGCTAGGAATGGAGAATGTGTCCATTTGGTCTAAAAGCTCTGCTAATACTGGCACAGAATCTACTGTAGGTGAGACAGCTGGTGCAGACTGTAAAAATAAAGTGATTAAGTACCTATTAAGTTTTTTACTATTACTATACCACATTTCTTTTCTGCCCAGTACTAAAAACAAATTTATTTTAATAAAAGATTACTATACATACAGAATAAATTACATAATTATTAATAGGTATCTACTTATTGTGAAAAATCTTACCTTGGCCCATCCTTGAATTCCTTGACCATCCTTATTAGCTCCTCCAAGAGCATTTAAAGAGGTAGCCAAATTCACCCATTTCCTCTTAGTTTCTTGCTAGGCTTGGTGCGAAGCAAACACTTGGCTATGCCTGGATTTTCTTCAAGAAACTCCACCAAAGCTCCTAACTGGGCATAGCTAGGACGATAAGCCATTATAACTGAAAATGCATAAGTTTTTTAGTACCTATATACCTACTACATCACGCAGTTTAGGAAACATTGATCGAGATAATGTTTATAATGTAATCTTGGTAGTTTTTACTTACCGCTTCTATAAACTTCGTAACGTAACAATAAATATGTACAACGGAACTAAAATTATCAATTATTATAGTCGTATTCTTACTGGAAAACTTAAAATAAAACTTTTTTCACTTTATTCGAGCGTAATTTGAAATTGAAGAACTTTGATATTGATAAGTTTGTTTATGTTTTGTTTGGCAGCTTGGTTAACTTTTTTGTGGCGGCAACGACACTCCCAAATACAGCCAAAAATGGCATATTTATGATATTAGCAGTTTTTTCGGGCTCATTTGACTTATAAACGATAAAATCATTGAGTTAAACCATTAGCCACATTCTATTTATTTATTTACCATGTTATTTATAAAATACAGACATTCAAAGTCATAATGTTGGTTTATAGTAACATTTTGAACAACACTAGTCCTCCCAATCGCAGGGCGATCCCAATTTCAATCCAATGTTGACAACATTGATTTCAAGAGTACGAAACCTCGTGACCATGAAATTGACATTGGAATTGTATTGGTTTTAAATTGAGATTGGCATTATTTTGGAGAGTAAGGCCCCAGCTCCGTCAAAATTTTAATTTCACTTATGCATTACTTTAATATGTTCAAAAGCAAAAAAATATTTGTAAATTAAGTTTAAAATAGCTTTCGCAGTAATATATTATTCGCGGAATCGTTAACATTTTCCACTCAATTTGTTCTTGAAAATGGTACAATAACGTTTTTATACTGTGTTAAATACAAAACAGTAAATCCCATCGAGCACCTAAACTGCATATTAAGTAATTAACGAATTATGTCCAAAAAAGTCTGGACATGCTGGGAATAAAGCAAGGGACGAAATAAATTAACCAAACCGCCTTTTTTGTAATTACTTTTGTATGTACATTGCTGATGTAGATCTCACTTTGTGGACAGTTTAGGGACACCGCACAAATACCGCATACCTTCAAAGGTACGTGGGTTTTGCGGTATAAACGCTTACGTTGTGATTGATAGACGCGAGATTCAATTCTTAGTTTAGGTAAAGTGTTATTAGGGGTACCTGTTAAGGAATTCGTAACAGTTACGTATGTTTATGCTGTTAAGATAGTCTTCTTCTTATTCGTGTCTGTGTGGCCATCTCTAGTGTCGGAGAGTCACGCAAAGTCCTCCAAAATGAACCAACAACTCTCGTCTAGAGTTAAAAGAAGATGATCACTTTATGTGTGACGCACTGTAGCGACCTGATATTAATGACATACAAGCGGACGGCCACCTTACCGACAGTAGCAGACAAGATCTTACAACGTAACACTTAACGAATACAAAGATCAGGCACAACTGCTTATAGTTTTACAAATAAACAAGCATTTAGTTACTAAAGTTATGAATCCAAAAAGTACCTGGAAACTAAATACAGGCAAAGTATTCAAATTATACGTCAGGTACAACCATGAAAATATATTTCGAGGTGAAGTAAGGGCACCTGGATCAAGAGTTTACTTGAGGATATATAAAGACGTATGTAGTTTTATAAAAATATTTGAAGCATACATTCACGACCTTTACGTCACATTTCTTAAGCTACAACTAGTACTTGTTTGATTTGACGGTAACGTGTAATACGGTAATAAGCGGGTATATATGTAACAATTTTGCTGCGTAAATATGTATTGCTAATAGTAGAAGATCCTTAGAAGAGCGGCTTTCATCTATCTGCTTAAGGGATGAAAAGTATTCTATATCAAATTTTGCTGGTTAAAGAATATATCGCGAATATATTGCCTATATAAAGCTTGACCAGGCTAGGAAAAGTAGAAAAAAATGTATTTGGCTTTTATTCAACATTGCACTTATGAGTTTAACGAATATAATATACACAACATAAACGTACAACCTATGTTTTTAAAATAAATTAAATACTGTAAGACCAATCCCAACACATGAGAATAGTCAATGTATGGTGCAATTAAAATATTTTTTTTTAGTAGTAGTAGTGTAAGTAATAGATATAAATAGTAGTAAACTATAAAGAAATAAAATTATGAAAGATTCGAAGAAAAATAAAACACCAAGCAAAAAATATCGGTGTTATAGATATTAAAATTAATTTTGCCCAAGCCCATGTCAGTCAGTTAGAAAGAAATACTTATTTAATTATTGCGCGAATATTCTCGTAGACAATTACTCTACCTCGTACGTAAACAAAGAGCTCTCTTATAACCTCGCTATTTTTATAGTGGGGCTTAAATATAGAAGCACTCTGTACATCCCCATGGGTGTTGTAAAAGGGATCTAAGGTTTTCAAGGGATGGCCACTATAACCCCTAATGGGTAGTGATAAATATGAGAGACAACCAAGTGAAACGACTGCTTGCTAGTAACGAACTGATCTTTATTTTAAATCAAACATAGAACATAGTGCGCATGTCTGACATTGTGTCATACTTGACATTCCTCCCCTTAGCTTAGGCCATTAGGCATACAAATAAACAACTAAGCTACAAAGTCTTCTTACTAAACAATAACACCAAATAAGTATATATAATAAATTCTTAAAACTAAATAAGTAAATATAGTACAACATCTAATAAAACAATTTGAAGTCGACTTTTGGCCGATTACGTTTAGACCGTAGTGGCATAGGCTCATGTGTCTGCTGTTGCATAGGTGCCTCGTCAGTATGCTCAATATTTGGAGGGTCGGATATAGCCTCATGGAATTCCTCCTCCTCCTCCCCTAAATTCTCTGGTGAAGAGATTTGAGGAACTACGATAGGCAAAACTGGCGGCGTGGCAGCTCTTGTCAGCTCGGAAGTTCTTGCGGCAACTGATGTATCTTCCTCTTTTTCGTGCGTGGCTGGATTCGACACCTCTTCTGCTGACTGTGACTCTGAAGCTTGACTGTCACTTAACTCCTCTAGGTCTATACCCACGTCATTGTAATCATCGCCTTTACACAAAATAATCTGATTTTTATGCTTCTTTAATATAGCTGAAGTCGCCAAGTCTTTAATTAAATATACCACCTTGCCATTTTTTTTAAATACCGTCCCTTTACACCAAGTATATTTACTGTGTCCACATTGTTTTTTATAATAAACTGTTGTACCAATAGTGAAAAGTTGATTATTATGTTTGACTGTCTTATTTTGCAAACACTGTTTACGTTTAACCGCGTTAGCGAGATCCGTGGATGAAAGCGATGGTAAGTCTGGTTTTATTAGATCAAGACGCGTTCTAAGTTTTCGACCGTAAACCAGTTCAGCCGGCGAGTGCCCGGTTATTGTGTGAACGGAATTTCTGTAATCAAACAAATATTTTAAAAGTTTGTTATTTACATCTCGCGCCCCATTACCGCTAATCAAACTTGATTTAATGCCTTTTTTCACTATCTTTACAAAACTTTCGGCCTGTCCGTTGCTGGCCGCGTGGTATGTCGGTAACGTCACGTGACAAATTCCGTTCTGCCTACAAAAAGCCTTAAACTCGTGCGATGTAAACGATGTACCATTGTCACTGACTAGCGTATGTGGAATACCAAATCTTGACATAAACTCGTACAACCTATCAATGGTTGCTGTGGCAGAAGTACTGGTCTTCATGTCAAAAACTTCAACCCACTTAGTATAAGCATCTACTATTACTAAAAAGGTGTGTCCGTTTATCGGTCCCAGAAAATCGATATGAACCCTATAAAATGGCGTGGGTGGGTATTCCCAGTGAGCAATCGGTGCCCGCGGTGGTGATGGTCTTAGTTGTATGCACACATCACACGAACCTATCAAACGCTCTAGAGCCGAATCTATTCCCGGAAACCAAACCTTAGATCGCGCTTCTACTTTCGTCTTCACGATCCCTAAATGGGACTGATGTAATTCCATTAGTATTTTACTTTGTAATTTTTCAGGAATTACAACCTTGTGTCCTCTCATAATACACCCGTTTTCATAAGACAGTTGCATCCTACACGAATGATACGGTTTCAAACGATCATCTGACATTTTCTTGGGCCATCCACTCAAAACAAAATCTCGCACTTTACACAAGGTTTTGTCTGCATCCGTCGCCTCACGTAACACTTTTAACGTTACAGGTAAATTACCTTCGACTACAAAATTAATATACGACGCCCGGTCGAGACACGGCATCGACGTATCTGTACAACGCGCGGTCTCTTCGGGCAAACAGGCGCTGTTGTTAGCGCTACGTACATATTCTATTTTATAATTATATCCGCTTAAAAATAATGCATACCTCTGTAATCTGTTTGCTGAAACCTCTGGGACCCCTCGATGGGGTCCGAAAATTGACAACAATGGCTTATGATCGGTACGAAGAATAAACGGAACCGTCCTGCCGTATAAATATTGATGATAACGCCTCACACCAAAAATAATTGAAGTCGCTTCTTTCTGTATCTGCGAATAACGTTTCTCAGCAGCGTTAAGAGTCCGCGAGGCAAAAGAAATCGGTCTCTCCGGGGTTCTATCTGTGATAATATTGCAGAAAGTCCGAACGGTGACGCATCCACCGTCAGAATTATGGTTGCGTCTGGGTTAAAATGAGCCAACACTTGATCCGACGCTAAGCACTTTTTAATGGTGGTAAACGCTTTATTGTGATCATGTGTCCAGCACCACCTGCTACCCTTTTTTAATAACTCATACAAAGGGTTTAGAATCGAAGACGCATTAGGCACAAAGTTTCTATAATAATTCACTAACCCTAAAAATGACTGTAATTGACTTACATTAGTCGGCACCGGTGCTTCTACCATAGCTTTTATTTTCTGTGGTGATTTATGTAACCCATCTTTATTTATTACGTAACCAAGGTAGTTTACCTCATCTTTAAAAAATGCACACTTTACTTTTTGCAATGTGAGTCCCGCGTCTTGTAACCTATCTAACACTTGATGTAATCTATCCAGATGTTCCGATCTAGATTTCCCCGTAACTAAAATATCATCAAGCATACAGAGTGTGCCGGGCACGCCAGCGAGCACGCCTTCCATCGCGCGCTGAAACACGGCCGGCGCGCTTGCGATACCAAAACAAAGACGCGTGTGCTTGAAAAGTCCCCTGTGCGTATTTATGCAAGTTATTTCTTGTGACTCGTCATCTAACATCAATTGATTGTAAGCTTTTGACAGGTCTAATTTAGTAAACTGTTGCCCCCCATATAACTTCGCAAACAGTTCAGTGACTGTAGGCAAGGGATAATGGTCGATAATTAACTGTTTGTTTACACCGGTAGAATAGTCGGCGCACAAACGTATAGATCCATTTTGCTTTAACACTGGCACGATTGGAGACGCAAATCGCGCGTGATCTACCGGTTTCAAAACACCTAACTCAACTAAGCGATCTATCTCTTTATCTATTTTATCTTTCAGAGCGAAAGCTATTGGTCGAGCCCTAACAAAAACGGTCTTCGCATCTTCCTTTAATTGTAATTTAACTTTAAACTTCTTAAATAACCCTAATTTATCTGAAAAGACCGAAGGATAACGTTTTTGTAACGTAGTAAACATATCATCCCCATCTAATTGCGTACAATATCTTATGGGTAACAATTCTAATTTGAACTTAGAAATAAAATCGCGGCCCAGAATCGGCGGTCCGCCATCTTGCACAACATACACACAGAGTAAATGTGTTGAGTTTGCATAACTAACTAATAGCTGTGCTACTCCCACACACACAATTTTATCCCCTGTATAAGAAAACAGCTGTTTCTTAGTCGGTGACAATGGTACATTGCTAAAATATTTGTTGTACGTTTTTTTTTATATAGCTGTGACGGCCGAACCACTATCTACTTCGAATTTAAGTTCAACCCCCGCGACTGATACCGTTTCCGTCATCGGTTGCCCATTTACCGAACGAATATTAAAAAACTCACCATCGTCATCGCTCTCATCCGCAGGTCGCGAGTTAACATAATTTAGTTTTTTACACATCCTGCTCAAATGCCCTGTAGCATTACACTTCCTACATTTCGATTTGGTGAACCGACACTGTGATGTTTTATGATTATAATAACCGCATACTAGACACTGCGCTTTCGCTTCCGAAGGAGTAGCCTCTTGAGTCGGCGGCATCCCCGTCGCTGTGGCCCGCGTAATCTTGAACACCTGATCACGCGGCGCGGCATGCACGCCGGCGCTCGCAGCTTCCCGTGCGATCCGCGCGTTTTCTGCTAACTCCATCGCCTTGCTTAGGGTAAGACCTATGAAATCTTTGGTGAAGAGCTTCTCCCTGTCGGGTCCAGGCAACATGCCCATGACAAATCTGTCCCGCAGAGCTTCCTCCACGTTGGAGAAATCGCAGTGTGCCGTCAGACCGCGCAATCTCGCGGCCCATTGAGCATATGTCTCCCCCTCGTGTTGCATAGCCGCGTAAAACCTGTACCGTTCCCCGAACCCACACCGCTTTGGTGTGAAATGTTCGTCCAAAAGGCGAAGAACGTCATCGTACGGTACGTCTTGCAGCTGCTTTGGCAATGCGAGATCCGCCGCCAGCTTATGCGTGCCATCCGCGAGTACGCTCAGCAAGATTGCTCGTCGCTTTGTGCCCGTAGGATTGCTCGTCCCGGTGATATCATTAGCCAGGAACCATTGCTTAATCCTGCACTTATATGTCTCCCACGACTGTATATTGTGGTCAAATACCGATAAAAGGCCAAAAACTGAGCCGGTAGCCATATTGTTTTTTCCTTAGTTACCGATTTCCTCGTCGCCAATGATAAATATGCGAGACAACCAAGTGAAACGACTGCTTGCTAGTAACGAACTGATCTTTATTTTAAATCAAACATAGAACATAGTGCGCATGTCTGACATTGTGTCATACTTGACATTAGCAACGTACACCTGTGCACTTTTTAAAAGAACGTGCAAGTGGACTGAAGTGACCATACGTCTATACGTATGGTAGTATCTATATTCTATGTCTATTACAATACACGCCTGACTATAATTGTAAAAAGGATATAGTAGAGATTCACTTTACTTTGCTTGCTAAACGTAGTTGATTATTTCCTGAAGCCTAGCTTTACGATTACATCTTAGATTCAAATAACTCAATCGGGTGGTTCCAATATTCGATCTATCCATAGATTTGGCTATTAGAGATAACTATTATTTAACATAAGCTCCATACAAATCATGTCAAATTTGTATCTCTAGTAGTTAGTATCTCAAATCGATCCACACTAGCCGTATGAGCGAGCTAACACTGCATCGATATGTTTACTGCCACGCAGAAGGTCTCAGCCTAGAATCCACGGTGTTATCGACCGACTTTTTAAAGTTATGTGCGTTTTTAATAGTTTATTATCGGTTGTTCCGTCTCCTCGAGATAAAAGACTATCATAAATGTATTTAGCAGTCCATTCGCTGTAAAGCTAAGTAGTCTTCAAGACGAAAATCATGAATGTATCAATGCATAACGCTGGGATGATGTTACTAAGACGAAGACTAGAAGATATTAGATGTTTGTGTCAGAAAAATTTAATTCATAGAGCCAAATATCGTAATTATATTGGTTTAAAATGCAGTTTCGATCTAGTGACAGTGTCATACTTATGTCATACTCCTTAATTACCTAATACTTGAATGATACCGCGAGTACATCGAAAATGTGTCCAACTACATACATATGTGCGAACTACCTATATGTGTCAAATTAGACGATAATAACATTAAGTATATAGATTACCAATTGTGAGTCAATTCAAAATCTAATCGTGTTTCGCTAAGAATACAGTGTCAATGAGAGATAAAATACGAGAATTTGCCTTCAGAACAAAGTTCAAGTTACCTACTAAGTAAGAGTTCTAACGATGGTTACATAAACTTAATCTAACATGAATGTACGTAAGATTGAGTTAATGTTTAAACAATTATACTGCCTAGACTCACGAAAATAACCAACCAAATTATACATACATAGACTCACGCCTGTTTCCCGGAGGGGTAGGTAGAGACTACGGAGCGCCATTTGCAACGATCTTGACATATCTCTCTTGCTTCATTCACTCCCATCAGATTCCTCATGCATGCTTTTCTGTTCAGAGTGCTTCTAACCTGTCCTGTTTTTAGGATGTCTTCAATCTGGTCAGAGAACGTCCGCCTAGGTCTTCCTGTTCGTCCTGTCCCTTCCACACTTGCCTTATATATCTGCTTGGTCAGTCTTTCGTCATCCATCCTCTCCACGTGTCCAAACCATCTTAGCATACCTTTCTCGACGCTTGTCACTACATCTTCTTTTACCCCACAACACTCTCTTATCACACAATTCTTTACTCTGTCAGTCAAAGAAACACCACTCATACTTCGCAGTGCTCTCATTTCTACAGCATTTATTCTACTTTTATGACTCTTCTGCCATACCCAACTATCACTACCATACATAAGAGTAGGTACTAACACCCTCTCTATGGACAGCCAAACGTGCCTTTTTGGACACGTTTTGGCTATTCATAAACGCCTTCAGAGCTCCATTCACTCTATTACCTGCATTAACTCTTTTTTCAATATCTTCTTCATTCTTACCATCTCTTGTAAACAGCGTACCTAAATATACAAACTCATTCACTTGCTCCACTCGCTGTCCATCGATCATAACATTAAAAGCCGTAACGCATTCCTCCTTTTCAAAAACCATAACTTTCGTTTTACTTACATTTACTTTCATTCCTTTCCTCTCTAACTCACTATGCATGATTGTTACCATCTCCTGCAACTCCTCCGCTGAACCAAATTATATATGTCTGAAAGCAAGATTAGCAACTTCTATGTTAAAGTGGGAAAGGAAGCATTATACATAAACTATTACATACTAGCATATTATACTTCGTATATGTGTAGTAAATCCTCCGTTTCAAATTGAGCGTTAACTCGCGATTCCACTGCTAATTGGTTAAATCTAGATCGTACCGATCTACTCTCAATCCAGATAGATACCACCAAATTGGTTCAGACGAGTTAAATACACTCGCATATTTCAATGTGATACATATATTTCTTATATACCTATACAGTATTTTCTTACTGTTCTATTGTAAAACTAGATATTATGGAGTTTGAAAATTTCTCTTTGTTTTGAATATGCAAGCATTGCCTTGCACTCTTAACAGATACAAAATTAACATGTCTTTTATTATCGGGGCATACATCTAAAACTATGAAAAACCTTCTTCATGAAAATCGGCAAGATCTCATTTTTATTTTGCTAATAAAATGAAGGTGAATAATCAGTAGCGTTGCAACGCAGGATTTTACATTTGTTGTTATTTGAACAATTTGTTTTATAGGCGTATTATTGTACCATTGAGTTTCATAACATTTTAGCGCATTAAAATTAATCTGTTGAACAGCTAATAAATTAAAAGGTATTCAATTATTCCAATCAAGTTCGATACTATTTCGCAAAAATAACATCCGACTTTAGTTGAAACCACTTGTTATTTTATTTGAAACCATTTGTTTTCCCCTTGAAGTATGAAGAATTTGTTCTACTTTTAGTTCAAATCAATGCTAATTATATTATAGCAACAAAACAAACTGACATGATTGTTGAACAGCAATCATGTCAGTTTGTTTTGTTGCTATAATATAATATATGGAATCGTTTACATGTAACCATGTAAACAATTCCACATTTCTATATTTATATATATTTACATTACTATACATTTCTATATTTATATATCTCTAGCAACAATATAATTCGTTAAGGTCATTCTTTATTTAACAACATTATTCAATAGTCTAAAGTTGTAATCGGTTGTTATTGTAGACACAATTCTCCGAATAAATGGTCGGAGTATCACATTTCAAACGCTATCCATGCACAAACAATTGATAGGCGAACAAACTGTCCCGAAATAGCGTAGAGGAATCACATAAGTTATATTCCTCTACGCTGTTGACCTACGGCGTAGCTCCGTAGGCGTGTGTTCTTTACTGCGTGAAGTCAGCTAGAAACTCCCCGAAACACGCGTAGGTGAGCTTCATTCGAAATATTTTATTGACTACTATTGATAACATATTTTATAACATTGGCTAAGGATATTTCTCAGCTCTATGGTTCTACTAGCTCTCTAAACGTGATTGTTCTATATAAATGCTATTATTATTGCAAAATCATATTGCTAGCACCTACAGTTTGCTTATTTGGCAATGTATGTTAATATCGAAGTCATTAAGATTACACAGCAATGTCAAATCTTCTATATATAATTTATAGTTAAAGCTTCAGGCAGTATCAATAAATAGTTTCTTTGTTTGATCTTGATTTGATACTAGCGATAGTATTTGTGCCGGTAGACATAACAAACACCAACTCGTCTCTCTTGTCTCTATGTTGTGTGTATGTGATATATCACATACACACAACAGCTTATCAATATCCTTTCTCGCTTAGTCGCAACTAGTTATTCTACTTCTTCGTATAATATATTAAAATTCGTTCTAACTTCGGCTCAATCTTAAAGCTAAGTCCTTGTCTAGATATAATAATAACTTCTGAAGTATAAGTTCAGCACAACAATCTGGAAGTTTCATCAGTTACCTTTTATTTGCAGCTGTTAGTCGCTTCAAAATTCATTTTCCAAATGCGATTTGAGAGGTCACACTAAGGCTAGAACATTTTCAAAATGATATAAAAGAAAACTAGCTCGTAATACAAGTTGGGTGGACAGGCTGGCTTCCTTACCCTTTGGTGCTCTCAAAGAGGTTATAAACGCCTCTTTACAATGTTAGACACTGCAAATAGAATATAGCATGTCTCCTTTATCTTGTAGTGTTATAATATTTTGTTTCATACTATTGTGTGCTATGAAGTTGGGGCAGAGGATTGGAAAGTAAATGAAACAGTACAAAAATAAACTTTACTGTTTCAGAAAAGGGGAAAGCTTTTTCTTTTGGTTTAAATGGTTCCATTTATTTTCATCACTACATACTATAAAACAAAGTCTGTCTGCTGTCTGTCTGTCCCTATGTATGCTTAAATCTTAAAAAGTACACAACAGATTTTATTGCGGTTTATTTAATAGATAGAATAATTCAAGAGAAAGGTTTATATGTATAATTGACGCGGGCGAAACCGCTGGCGAGGTCTAGTTAATTATAAAACTTTCCGACCGAATTCTATCTAATTTTTGAATCTGATAATTCTATCTAAGTTGGTTTTTAAGTCCATTCCGAAAAGTCTTGATATACATTTTTATCGATAACAAGTCTCATCGTTGTGTTGTGTGTCCCATGTTCATCAATTACTTACACGTGTGGCAACTAGCAATTGCTCAATGCCCGCGGAACATTTACACATATTGCAACGTTGGTGGTAATTTAAATGCGTGCATTTAGTTATCAATTAAAGTTCATTTAGTATATCAAAGACCAGCAGAGCACACTGAGATATGAACGCACTTTTATGGAAATAAGTTTTCAATAGAGACAAACTAAGTACTATGACTTCTTTAAACAATAACATTCTTATTTTCCTTCATTGCAGGTATCGGTTGAATATCACAGTTCTGAGAATATTCATTTATGAGCATATTTGTGGATTGAAACAGTAAAATCTTTTATTATTATAAAATAATGTTCAACTTCAATTCTGTTCAAAATTCACTTCGACACTCGCTCCCATAAAAATATGTGGAAATATGAAAAATGTATTGTGAGAATAAAGTTATGAGTAGGACACTTCTCCTTTAAGCTTGGTTTACTTTGTTATATATTGCTGGGTTCCTCTGATTTCTTATTCAATTTACGTATCATGTGCGTTGTTGATTTCTCACAGCAGCGTCTTATTTAGGTGCTAGTTTATAAAAAGTCACATAGGAGTATTTCTTTAGATGGCCTTTAGACATAAATCTGCTTATTTTGTTGACATATTTAAGTAAAACTACCCATCGTTATAGCTACATGTTGTGGTTATATATAATACTTACTAGTACACCAACAATGAATAGACATCGTATTTCATCTCTCATTGAATTGGCCAAATAAGAGGTTACCTTATATCTCATAATGCGATTGAAATTATTTTGGCTCTATTTCTATAACCATAATAGAAAAATATAGAAATTCTAACATTTTATCTATGAAAATATAAAACCTGGGAGAGTCGGAGGTCAATTTTACTGTTATAAAATATCTCGAGTTGGCGCTGCGAATTTTATTCACTGCTAAGCAGATAAGCCTTTTTACCACTACTTTTTCGAAAGAGTATATCTTACTAAATTCGAAATTCTATAAAAGATACGCTTTAAAAGAAAATATTGTAAGAACTTACCTAAAAAACTCAACAACAGATACGTGCAGATCTTCATCTTCTCGCGTTTCCTGCAAAAGAAACATGGTGTTAAGAATCTTTTTCAAACTCAAATTGGACAAATATTTTACTAGTCATTCTTCTTTTCAATATTTTACATTTTCATATTTTCGTTGGTCTTTCTTTTGATTATTTTAAAACGAATGCTGAATGTAGGTATGCCTGCACGTGAATTAGTTATAATATCTCCTTCTCGATTCTGTCAGTGTAAAGACACATTTTTGCGATTGAATGTATAGAATTTCTGAGACTAGATATAAAGGGCTTTTACTTGATTGGTAATCATTTTGATTATAATTCTTCGTATATTAATAACTTTATGTACGAAGAAAATGTTGTTCAATGTGATCCGAACAGAGTTATGAAATTTTATTATATTTTTTTTGCGGTCTTCAAGAATATGTCAAAATGGAAACTGTTTCGGTATACCCCTACCGTTAATAAAATATATTAAATGTATACAGTAGTACGTTTAAGACTTTTGCTCTCTCTAAAAAATATGTACAGCAATTATTTTTATTAATTAATATTTTACTCAACTCTGCACATTTCTGTTAATTTTAATATTATTTTTCTGTTTTACTTGTTATAGTATAGCAGGTACGATATTATTATAACATTTTACATTTTGATAAGCAGTTTATAATTTAATTTTAATTGTCATATTGCTATGACATACTGTGCAATATTGAATCGTATTATGCTGCAATATATTATAATCTACTGAAGTGTATTCCATTGTATTATCACCAAAATTGACAGAGTGGGGATATAAACAAGAAATACTTATAGATGGAAGATAAACGCACCCCCGGTCTTTGATATCTGACCTCAAATTCTATCGGCCCGAGCCACTGACCTGGCTAAGTGCTAATACGACACAAAAGAGATTTCTCTTGATCCGGTTAGGGACATACCATGGGTTTAGCGACCTCACTACTCACCTCGAGTCGATCCTTCAACACCATATTGGTTAGGCCGCTCCGAGATTTACATACATCAATCAAAGGGCTAAGTACGACTAACGAAGGTCCTAATCAATTTCATATCGTCGTAGAAGTCGATGCGAGCCAATTAGTGTGCTAAAAACCATTCAAATCGAGGTGACGCATACAGTATCGAAAGCCTTACTAGAGCGATATGTATGGCGATTGAAAAGTTAACTTTAACGACCTTTGTTCTTCACCTAGATTCGGGCGGCGTTCGGCCATTCTATTGCATATTATCGAAAAACTGGGTGCAAGCCCATCAATACGCTAAATGCTTGAAATTGGAGAAAAAATTGCGGCAGCTAAAATTGCCGTCGAATGCCGATTGAAAACTCGTAGTTTGCCTCCAGGATTCAACCCATAGTACAACCCACACAACTTAGCAAGAGAGGTCAAACCATTTGAATAAATGTACATACTGTTCTTGTCTCTTCTTTGTTTTTACTTGTAAAACAAAATCCCGAGATCCTTGTATAATAAACTTTGTCTATTAAATAAACAGGGAGGTGAACCTTGGCTTATACGGCTATTACTATTGTTTTTCTTTCGACTGAGTTTGGGTTTTGCTATATTAAGGATTAGGTGAGCCATAATAAAAGTAATGTAGAGGTATTAGAAATATTTTGCAGGTTATCAAAATGTTTTTGTTTTGTGTTTAACATGTTGCATTGTATTGTTTTAAGTATCTGATTAGCTATATAATATAATGAGTAGTCGTGCTGGGCATAATATGAGCGCTTAGAGTGAAGAACTAGAGAGTAAATTATGTATATTATGACTATTAACACACTCCAACAAAAATGTCCTGCAGCATTAAAACATCAGTCTGTAAGTAAACATCAATCATCAGTTTGAAAATCAGTTTCTTTTTGCTGATGACTGACGGTAAACAATTGCGCATTACCTGCGAGCCCGATCGTTATGAATAAACGATTGGAAACGTCATATTGTAGCAAAAGTGTGCCTTGAAAGCGAACCCCGGATTCCAAAGCGGATAACGCAAGGAAGATGATGATGCCACCGCCTCCACAAATTGTTGTTTTAAGTCTGGGTGTACATTTATTTTTAGTGCGGGTTTTCTTTAAAAATAAAGAGAGTTTGTATAATTTCAATAATAATTTGGCTCACAGATTTTTGCATCGTGTAATATTTAACATAACATAAATTTACGCTTTTATCTCGGAAGGGGTGGGCAGAGGTGTATTGCACACCGACACTTCGCCAGTTATGTCTCAATGTTAGGGCGCGAGCCTATTGCTATCTACCGGGCACATTATAAAGCGAGCAATAATTGACATTTTAAATGCACACATAAATAACTTCGAATAGTCAGAGGTATGTGAATTCAGGGTACCTGGGGATGGAACTCGAGACCATGGGTCTCGGCAGTTCGTTACGTACACCACTGGGATAGCCCAGTCGCTGTTCAATATTTAATACAGACTATTTATTGTAGCGAGCTGGCGAGCAAAAAACGTTCAGTCAATTATAATATTATTATTAATAAATCGACTGTAGCTGAAAGGCTTTTAAAAACAATAATTTACGATGCACATAGAACCTTTATGTAAAAAACCCAGCGCGCATGCTTTATGCTATTAAACGGAACCACGATTCAGACCAGTTATTTCTTATAAAGAAGTGAATAAAAACTATTTTATATAAGTGTCTAACTACTTTACAAAGAAAATTTATGCGGCTGCCTTCTTTGCGTGGTTTTATAAGTTTATTATTATGTTCTTACAATAATATAGGCGGTATACAGCTACAATGGCCATCGCAGCTGTAAAGATTTAGTGTAAGTTTTACACAACTTTTATAAATCATAAAGGAGATCATTTATTATTTAAGAAAATTAAACTATTACTAGGTGACTATATACGAGTATGACCACATCAAATAAAACAATTATTAAATTTCTAAACTTAAGTACCTAACAAATAAAAACCAATAGATCAAAAAGGCAAAGAAAAATTTCGACTATAGAAGTGCCAGTGCTTTTTTATGTAAGTGTTTTCCTTAACAACATATGTTGATAAAGAAAGTTACTTTTTTTACGTTATTCGAGTTGTATAAACTAGATGAAATATCAAACTTGCAACTCGGTTGTGTAGCGGAGGCATTGACGTGCATGTCATCCAAATATGTATGAGATAACAAAAATTCTAATGGAATGCTCGCTCTCATATTTCCTTATTTTTGTCTGTTCTAAATGGGCTAAATCTTATTCGAATTTATAATACTGAAATATTTTTAAGATACCTATGAAGTATGCGAGTGATATCTTAGCTGTAGCGATAAAATAAAAACGCTATCTCACGTAAATTTTTACTGTAACACCTAAGACGGAAAAACCTTTTAAACACCCAATAAAAACATAAATTTTGATCACAGCTCGGGCAAATATCTCAATTTATTGGTGTACTTACAAATGGAAAGCTTGGGCCGGTGGGTTAATGTGGGATCAATACAGGGCCGCATTCATTATCATTAATGTTAATTCGAACAGAGTTTGAGCGGTAAGAATGCCTGGCCGTTGAACATTACCTGTGTAGCTTTCCGGATGATCGACCTGATGTTGTCTGTTGTCTAAAGGTGCGTGAATACAAACGTAAGTAAGGGGAAAACTTATCAACTAATTTATTGTTGTATTGTGATAACGCGAAAGGTTTTCTCCAGAAGTTTCTACACAACTCTTTATGATTTATTTGCGGTATGTTTTGTGTTCCAGCTTTAACTGAATGAGCTGTAACAGATTTTTTGCCAAATGTTTGAATTGAATTTCATATATCTACTACTATTATAATTAAAGGTAATCCATAAATATATTTAACAAGATATATAAAATTGTTAAAATTGAAAATTGAAGCATGCCGTACAAGAGCTTTTATGCCTTACAGCTGGTCAATAGGCATTGAGAGAACTCTAAAATAAGGATTTTATCCTATATAATATTAATTAACATAGGTACCTAATGATGTAACAAAATTGTTAAATAAACAAAATGCACTTCACGGGATACATTTTCTTTGTTTTATGACTTTCTTATATTAGTTCAAAAGTAAAATATTACAAATAAATAAGAGAAGAAGACTATAGTTACCAAGAAATGTCATGAACTGTGAATGCACACATGTGTGCCAAGATTTGAAAAGTATTTTATGAAAATAGTACAAATTATATCACGAAGGACTACAAGTAGTTAACAAATAATAATATCACATTCATTAAATGATATTCCAGCAAATTGTATGTATAGCTTTAAAAAGTATGCCTATGTGCTTGTACAATTTTCAATATATAATTTGGAGTGACATGGCGACTACGGTATAAATACTCAGTAGTAAATAGTTAAATATTTCATTTCTCATGTCTTCTTGACTTATATGACAAAAACTAATTACCAATTCCACCAATCAAAACACCAGATTCATTCAGAGGAAAGTATAAGAATGTACCCAAAATTATTCTTTATTTATCACCTAACACGCCTTGAAACATCTGTAGCTACTTTATTCCAGCGAAACACTAATTAAGTAAATTTTCTTCCAAGTAATTTACCAAGTTGGAATGTACTCGTGTCGCAATAAGTCGACGAATTTATCGTCCACCAAGTTTCAATGGTGCTTTTATTACAAACACAATTAAATTTTTCTTACTTATTCTTGAGAGTCATCTTGATTGACCTTAACAGATCCGTGTGAAAAAGAAGAGAACTTTCAAAATTAAAAGTTACATTAATTCTATCTCTCCAGCATTAATATGTAGATATTATTTCTATGTAAGATAATATGTCATGGTTGCTTTAAATAACTTTTAAATTGCTTTAAACCTTTATCATTACATTTTCGGCCGATTTTATTACATGATAACTAAACCGATGACAAAAAATTGTGCAAAAGAATCACACGAAGAATAATTCTCCAAAATTACCTACATGCTTTTCTCTTTTGCGCTAATGTAACGGATACAGGTAACATAGACTCCTTTAAATATAATAAATATCTTGAAATAGGTACGATGTATTATAATAGAATATAGAGAGTCAATTAGACTATTCCTCCAGAATTAAAAAGCTATACTTTTTATACAGATGTGAAAGATTCACACACTGTCCGTCCAGAGCGGCAATTAAACAGCGAATAAAATTACATACGACTAGACTATATTATAGCCCGAAATTCAAACTCAAATAAGTACTGAAACAACGTGGTAAAATTTCATACAGTTAATTAAAGTAATAAAAACTGTATTTTCAAAGTAAAATCAGCGTGATCGCTTTATGCGCAGGGTTCCGCGGTGAGACACAGGTGCAATGAAACGATACAACTTTTTATACGTAGGCTCGTAAATCTAGCCAGTTAATGTTTCCCGCGAAACACCCATAATGTCTGCTAAAGTGATAGAATAACACACAGAAAATCCTATTTTTAGCCGCCTCTGAATGGATTTAAACTGGCCATTTTATTTATTTAAAAAGAAAACTGTAGTTGCATTCGTATGCAACGTTATTTTTAAGCTAAAACATGAACAGGTAGAATGCTTTTTAACGTCGTAATGTTCCAAATAGCTTTATTGAAGCCTCTAAGCTAAGTAGAAAAACATTTAAAATGTAATGGCCGAATAACATTTGGAAGGATTTTATAAATTTGTTAATGGATGATGAAGAATAGGATTTGAATATACGGCTTTTCTAATAATAACTTAAGCATAAGTACTTAGGAAGGTAAAAGTCATAGGCCCTGAATTTTTAAGAATTTATAACCATATCTTTTGACAAAAACTATATCAATAAAAAATCTTAATGACTATAATTTTAACCACCTGTATGAAAACCCCAAACAGACCGCATGACGTCATAACCCGATAAACTAACTGTCAAATGGCTGTCAAAACGCAAAAATTACTGTGTAACGTTTATTTCTCGGTTAGTGACATAAATCAGTCCGGTGTCAACTGTGAATATTTTTGAGGGCATTTGGAAAATAACTAATCTTTATATATTTCTTAGTTACTTCAAATTACAATTGAATAAATATATTTTACGCCGCATATATTAATTATCTGTATGACAAAATTATATCTAAAACTTGGTAACACTTTTACTCCACTTCCGCGAAGGAACGTTGGTCAAACCTCCAGAACCTTGATTGAATGTAACAATTAAATTAATTGTATAAAAAAATAAATATCTGTGTTTTAATTAACTACAATTATAATAACAGTAAACTGAGATACCTGTAGTACAAGTAAATTTTTTATAACAATTTATAAACAATTTTATTTACACTGAATGTACCTTTCACACCCTAGAAATATTCACATTATTAACTAATTGTAACTTGCTTGATTTTTGCATAAAATAATATTTTAATTAGTTACTTTTATAGTTGCATTTTTATTAAAATTTAACATGAAAGTAATAAAGTGACGTATAAGTCCAAACTGATCCCCGATGTGATAAGACGTTCAAGAACGTTTTCTTATCATTTATTTCTCAAAGCAAACTTTACTGAATGAATGAAAGTAATAGAAAAAGAATCCTATACGCCAATCTAGGCTCTGTAAACTTTATTTTACCCACCTAGACAATTTATATAAATAAAATCGGAAAACTACATCAAGTACGTGAAAAACTACAGAGTCCATCCATTGTGGCTCGCGAAATCCACTCACATGAGAGCCAGAAGTGGAACTAATGGTGTTTCATTTCTCACTTTAGCTGCACATGCTGCCCGTATAGCTAATATTATTGCTGAACATACCTTGTTGTATGAGTTCGGATTAATTAGGCTTTTTCATTATATTTCTCGACACTTTAAACTCAGACTCACCTAAATGATCAATGATTGATTTCATCCAGTACAGGGCACTCAAACTTGGCTTTTTGCTACACTATAGGTATTGCTCTTCAATTTCTAATAGTCGTAGATTTTTCTTTTGTATTACATCGTACATATATATGATTTTAATTAAGCTTTAACAATATAGCTGTTGTTAAATGCGACTGAGTATGAGCAAAATGATTAACGACAAAAAAACCTTAAGAAGACGAGATGTAGCGAAAAATTGCGTCCACACACGAGGTCTGAGGCGAAATATGCTTACCACGATTCACGTGAACGGTTTAAGTGACTAGGCCCAAAACGCCTGTTGATGGGAATTTCACATTCTTTCTCTGTCTGCCCCAAGAGGCACAGGAGGAGACAGGGTTTACACAGTGAAGAAAAAATCAACAGTTTCAGACACTGGTAACAAATGGCATATTGTAGTTACACCGTTCCGTATTATAACACCTCCCAATATGAATATCGATTAAGCTAAAAATGGTAGACTGAGAATAAAGTATAAATAAACTTCATTAATGGATTTATAGCGCTACACTTGTCTACAAAATTTTCCTACGCGAATATAGAAAATGAGATAGCTTTTCGAAATTCATGTGAGACTAATATACGTAAAATGTGCGAGCTTCGTGCAATATTACGAAGTTATTTATTTAATTCAATATGATAAAACTTGATCAAATTTTGTGTTATATTATTTGTAGGATCAACAAATATTAATTTAAAATAAATCTGTATTACGACGTAAACAATAAAGTGAAATTGAAGTGTCTATTTGTAATATTAAATAACAATACTCAATTCCTATATAGGCATAAATATAGTTTTGGTACTTATAACAAAAAGTTAAGACTTTTTGTTTGTCTGTCTGTCTGTTAGTTCCTGCTAATCTTTGGAACACAAAACGTAATAAAACTAACTTAGCTATGATAATTGAGAAAAACAATGCTGGAGTGGACGTACTACAAATCACACGTACCTATTATACATACGTAAGCGTTCTTTAGTTAACTACGGAACGCGTAAGAATAAATGTTGAATACGGATAGTGCTTATTATCTAAATAGACAAGCACTCGAAGTAATAAAAAAATGATTTTTACAGAGTCTGATTGTAGAGAAAGCGCGTGAGGTTTGTAAGGATAGAAGCAAGTGGCGTTCCGTTGTCTCTGCCTACCGCGACGGGAAAAAGTCATTAGTATATGTATGTTAGATTTTTACAATATAACCTAGAAACTCGCTTAATTCCTAAATATGCACAATAAAGTATCACCAGATTCAAGTAAGTAGCGGCAATTAAGTGCGCTCCTGAATACTTAACAGCTTTATTATGTGATGACGTGCGCGTTAACAAAACGACTACAATGTAACCAGGTGCATATATTGCTACTTAAATTGAGCAACGTCAGCATGTCGTCAACTACTTTTTACTATCTCAACAACGTAAGCTGTAGTTTAAAAACCATCAGTATTCAGGTGTTTAGAACAGCCATACGTTTTTGGAAAACCACTCCCGCACTCAGGATATATCACTTGATAGTCGCGAGGCTTTTAGGACTTAACAAACATACAACCAACGTAAAATAAAGTGTACCAAGCTGATATTTTGAAGATGTAAAGCGAAGATACACCATCATCAGCCCTGTGTATAAATTGTCCCACTACTGGGCAGAGCCTCTTGCTTACGCTGGCCAAATGCGGGTTGGCAGCCTTCATTGGTCTTTCGAGAACATTAAGGAAAACTAACAGCCATCCAGGTTTCTTCACGATATTTTCCTTCACAGTTTCTAAGAAACGAAAGCTTAGTAAGTAGCGTTAACTAGCAACCATTAATTAGTAAATATTTTGTTTGAAACTTTTTAGTAAATAATGTTCGAATATCCCTTGATTATTATACCTTCGTTTCATTGAGGTGCTGACGTCAGACAGATATGTAAATTTAAAATAGTTTAAAATAGATCAATATTTTTTACTATACTTAACGTCTGCTTTAAATAAAAATAGAAAATTAAACACAACGAGCTACAATAACTAAAACGGCAAAAATACTGTAACGTCCTTCTGGACGTTACAGTATTTTTGACGACTGAAGTGTGGACAGCAAGTGGACAGTTTGATATGATACTTCTTATCAAACTGTCCACTTGCTGTCCACACTACGGTCGTCAATGTGTATGTCATACTGACGTCTACTCGACAAGCTGGCTGGTCATCAAACACAATAATGAGCAAAAAGGATTGAAGACAATTTAATTATTTGGAAATAACATTGGAAAATTCTACTAAATTCAGGAACGAATGGAAGAGATAGACAGATAGAAGAGATCTAGATCATTCCAAGGGGTATAAAAAGCGGTTTAGACGCACTAAACACCAGTTTTAGTTGAGAAGCGGTACACTTAAGTAGTAAAGGAAGAAGTAGTAGTGGAGTAAAGTATAGTGGTGGAGTGTGGCAGAAAAAGTTGATAGTACCTACGGGATAGTGTCGGTGCTGTCAACTGCTGTCCGCGTCAAGTACGTACGACGCGTCGTGAAACGTGTACGTTGCGAATTTAAGCAATAGAGAGTCATCTGCGTCACCCAGTGTTTTCCTTCCAATCCCGTTACCCCATCCGTAACAATACTGTATGAAAATAATTTCAAAATGCTATATATAGGTATACAATGCAACATACTCCGAAAATATGTATCCTATCTTTATATGATTCCTATAACGATTTTATGCAAACTTTGTCATTAGCACCATGTCGCAGTTTACTGCAGCACTTTAATTTATTGCTTAATATAAACAAAGGTAATTTCAGTATCAATAAAAAGCAAGCTAATTACACATTCTCGCAAAATGAGATACAAATCTTAGTGCGCGTAAATTGTCAGAGGGTATCTACCTCTAAAGCATGTAATCCTTAGTACACCTAGACTGCCAACTTCAACCGAAAAATAATATAAACTTTCATGAAATACCTAATCCTCAGATTCTAACAGTATGTTATTTATAAACCCAGCGGGGTACCATATTCCCATTTTTATTTAAGCTTCTATTTTTAAAGAATAAGTCGGGTGTAAAGACACGTGTAGCCACAAAAGAAAAAACAACAATGTAATGAAAAATATGTTCTAGGAATTTTGTTTCAATCAGATTTTGTTATAAACAGAATATTATTTTATAGTTTACTAGTGAGCTCGACAGATGTGGTCCCGCTCGAGCGTTGAACCCTATCGCAGAGCCTCTAAAGGACTAAATACAAGACTAAAAACACTTAGGTAAATATTTCATCAAAATCGATTGATCCGTTTAGGATGAGTTCAGTCTCATACACACATGTAACTACCATTCATCCTCCTATCGTTATCCCAGTCTCAACCTGGGTCCGCTTTCTAGTCTAACCAGATTTGGCGGAATACCTATTAGGTTTTTCACGGAGCGACTGCCTGTCTGACCTCCGCAACCCAAAGGGATAGCGATATTCCATAGTTTAGAATAGTGTCAGTTTATTTTAGA
This sequence comes from Euclidia mi, assembly GCA_944739405.2. Lineage (NCBI taxonomy): Eukaryota > Metazoa > Arthropoda > Insecta > Lepidoptera > Erebidae > Euclidia > Euclidia mi. Next base: position 40,672,249 of record OX123197.2, on the reverse strand, counting down.
GGTACTGACGCCCTATAACGACTGTCAAAGATCTTCATGACAACCGGGACCGACGGCTTAACGTGCTCTCCGAGGCATGAGACAAGCGATAATTAACAATTTAATACGCACATAACTCCGAAAAGTCAGTGTTGCGCGCCGTGGATTCGAACTCGATACCCTCTGCATGGCAGTCCGTTGGTATCTCCACTAGGCTATCGCTACCTTTACATCACATGTAACTACCATTACTATGGCAAATATAGACAACAAAGGCCTTCCCAGATGACGTCGACATAGACTACGACGTTTCTTCTCCGTACACAAGTACCAGAATCAAAGAACTTACATGCCCCTCATATAACGGTAGCGTATTTTGGAACGCTTTTTAAGTGGCACAAAAAACGTTCACCCATCAATGATCGATGCCAAACAGCAAGTCAAGTCACGTTTAGAGTGCTATTACGAAATCAGTAAAGAAGACAGAAATATCTGTTGAAAATAAAGTTTTAACTTTTAGACAATACTTTCCTGTCACGTTTCCGAGGCAAGTAAGTTTTTAGATCAAAATCAAGAAGGCGCTGTGTTGGCGGTTTGGTCCCTGATTATTAAATTTGGTTTGCACATGCAGTGTGTCAGCTCAATTTAAATACATTCTCGACATACAATACGTTTCTATAGAAATCAGTTTCTGCTAATTTAATTTTAAAGCATTTGACTATATGACCGGTTAAGTCCATTGCAAAGCAACACTGACCCTCAGTTTAACATCATCAGACAAAGACAAAACAAAAAAGGGTTCATCATCATCATCATAATCGGCTTGTATTAGCCCTCAGCTGGACGTAAGCCTCTCCTATGGCTTCAGTAAAAACCGATTGTAAGGTTATAATTCCAAATCATCTCTTTGTCTACCTAAAAAAATAAACGCGAATGTATACGAGGATGGATTTTAATTACTTTTAGAACTTAATCGATTTTTATGTAATGTTTCTGTTCTATAGCTTCCCGACGCACGACATCTAGCAACTTATAACACCCAAAGAGATATGAAGCATAAACTACAAACGGTAAAATGTTACCTCAACAGAAGCGTGGACGAAAATGCATCGCCCAGACAGCTACAGACTATAACCGTAATCCGCAGATTATTGGCAGTATTCGCACAGAGCTTCTTTTCCTCGATGCTACGAACCGAGTTATCTTTAATCATTGCTACTATAATTTATAGTTTTACCTTACACGGCATTTTATTTTACGATAGCTGTGAGAAAGTATAGGAGCGGTTAGCACCTGACAGACTTACATATTCATACGGAATACGGATACGGCGCGCGGCGTATATTCTGTCGGCCGTTGCTGGTGCTGCAAATACCTATCTCTTCTTGCTCTTTAGAAACTAGTTTTTGAATGAAAACTTAAGATGAAAATAATTCTTCAGAATTTATCGTCTAACTGGTGTTGTAAAACGCCATCTTGATATCAACATGGAGAATAGCCCACTAATTTGATCAAAACATTAAAAACTATTTTATCAAATACATTCTTCAGCCTTAATTAATTTTCAACCACACACTCATTTGGTCAAACCTTGGAACAATTTTGTACAATATATTCTTCAGCTGCAATAGCAACTCACTTTTCAAACGCCATGACTTTTCTAGTTTCAGTAGTTCGTAATAAAACGTCACTCAGGACGGGCATTTTAATATAATTTACATAATGAAGATAATAATGATGAGCTTTCAACTCATTTATTACAATACAAGTTAGTAAAAAGAAAAACAAAGAGGCTAGTGTTTTATTTCGCGGTAACGTGTAATGATTTCCACAAGCTTGTAGGAAACCTTCATGCAGCACTACGGTCTTTACTCTTTGTGTTACAGCACAGCGACTCCTTATTTAGAGCATAAAATCTCACGTTGGTATATAAAATACCTAGTAGAACATTGTGAATAATTTTGTGGCAAAAGTGAAACGGTGTGCAACTTAGACTAAATGCAAAAGCTTAAAGCCAAGAGACAAATTGAGAGATAAATTCCCATTGCCCAGTAATAACATAAGGCTGATAGAATTATATATTATATCACTACATAGATAACGCGTAATTTAACTCCAAAATTCATACCGTATTTCACAATACTATATTACCAGTAACTTCGCAATTATCTCAATATATTAGAGAGCAAATGTTTGTATAACTTCTGTGCAAAGCTAACAAACTTAGCGCAATATCTTGTTCATACATATCGATCTGGTTGCTTGTACAATGCAGAAGTTAATCTCTTCTGTTCGCAATATTCAGTGCGTTCGTGGAATCGTCGGAGACGTGGAATGCGATGCACGTGTAATGAAGTCTATTAATATTCATTTGTTATACAACAGAGAGAGAAATGGGTAAAGCATAATTTAGACCGCTTTTGGAAAAATAATGACTACGAATGTAAATGCTCTAAAACATAAACATAAGGTACTCTCACTGGATACTAAGGAACATTAGTTTGAAATAAATAAGAACAACATCTTCATTCGAAGATTCTGATTCACAAGCTTTGTGATGATGACTGAGCCACTAAGAGAAAGATTTCAATTAAAATACACATAATTTATCTTTTATTTGCTAAGCAAAGATCGATCGATCGTTCTAGTAGTTGATAGAATAGAATGCAGTCTAATAAATGTTACCTAATCAAAATATGTTGTCTCAAAAAACGAATACAAGGCGTTACAAGCGCAAAAATCAATGAAAATATCAATCAATCAAAAATCAAAATGCCCATGGCATTAAGTCCGGCCGTATACTTTGTGTAAATATTTAAAGTTTTAATAAAATAAAAAAATAAAAGACAGTTAAAACTACCTTGTGTGGTTATATTCAGTAGTCGGGTATAAATACAGCATTTCTGCAGTGATATTTAACAGAATCATGTCTGACTCCACTCCAACCAAGCTTACTTGCTCAACAAGTGGCCAAATGACTCAAACCAAACTTTATCAGCTCGTAGAAATCAGAAATATCCCCTTAATAAATAGTCATAATAAAGAGCTGTATCAAATTTACAGTTGCAACGAGAGGCACACGTAACTAACGCAACGCTTGGAGTTGCCAACTTCCAAGTGGCCGTGTCGTTTACATGAGTCTTGAATTTACTAGCCAACACGATACGGATATTCAAATTGAAATTCAGAAATATGAAGACATGTTTTCTATGAAGATTGATAGCGTGGTTGTGTGATAATATTAGGAGTGGTACCTATACGAAAATTGCGAGAGATATCTTTTTGTTACACAGGAATTTTATTCACAGAAAACGATTGTGATTTGTTGATAGTTGTATCTACTTTACACGTTACATTCAATAGATACATAAAAATATAGAAATAATTCATTCAATGAAAGAATATATTCCCATTATAAGGAACTACATGCCAGTCGCAGCTCCTGCAGTGTGGGTGTTGGTAATCGCGAAAAGTATAGTACAAACATTATTACTCCAAAGTTTCATAAAAATCCTTTCAGTAGTTTTAGCCATATCTTCATGCCTGAATAAGTATTTTTCATTTATGATGTTAGTTAGAATACCTCCTATTCTGCACGCATGAAACGGCCATTGGACGTAAAAATATCTAAAGCACAAGAACGTAAAAATAACTACCTACCATTAGTTTCACTCTTAGGACACGCAATTTAGGATTTTGCCTATAAAGGTCTGTATAATATTGGAGTTTATAGCGAATGTGCCAAGACATTAGTTCGGTGATATAATTCGGAATGGATCATAGAAGGACCTTACTTCACTAGCTTTGCTTTATCAGAATTTCGGATTCTAAGTACTCAGCCGGTTTAAAAAAATAGTGACAATAACGTTCACCAATAGATTTAGAACTAGCACTAGCATTTAGTACTACAGCAGCAGCCTTAAACAATGCTTGAAACCGAACGTTAAAGACAGTAGATATTTGAGGACTACAAAATGTAGTCCTCAAATATTGTACTAGATGAGCCCGCGGTTACACCCGCGTTATTTAAGGTTATGCTCCGCTCCCGTGGCTCATAGCGTGATGTTATATAGCCTATAGCCTTCCTCGATAAATGGGCTATCTTACACTGAAATATTTTTTGAAATCGGTCCAATAGTTCCTGAGATTAGCGCGTTCAACCAAACAAACAAACAAACTCTTCAGCTTTATATATTAGTATAAGATAAGATATTATCTGTGGGACTACACATGCATTTAAAGAAAGCTTACATCCTTAAGTGAATAAATAATTGTGATATTATAAAGCTATCCATAACAACAATCTTCAATAACAGTAGGTTTCACAATGACAGCAGTACACATACATACATATTTGTTTAACCCACATAACCAAACTTGGTTCAACATACAATAATAAAAAGACGAGTGCCAACACAATTAGGTAACGCGGAATTTCCTCCACTTTTACCATGATACACGTAAATTGACATTATGAAGTTGTATGTGAAACGAGTACAAATGAAACCGCAGTGGGATGTTTTAAATGAAATTTGAAACTCCTGTGTGTGGGTACTTTCACTTTCAGCGTGTTCCTGGCTTCGAAGTTCTGTAATGGCTGGTCGTTTATGTTTATGCTCTTAATTAATTTGAACAATGTTTCATATTTATTGTTTACTTTTTAATTTCTTTCTCGAGATGCCGCCATATTATAAAAGTTATTTGGCTACCCATCTTAAGCTTTACGCAAAAAAATGGAAAATATATACCTAACTGGAGTTAATATAGCCATTTATAAATATTTGTAATATGTCCAAATCTAGGATTAAGTCCGGTGTTATAGGTACTTAAGGTATTGGATGGTGTCCCTTTGCCATAATCTATGATTCTAGTAGTAGACTCCCACTGTTTATATAAGCGCTTCTTCAGGTTGCCTTGAAACAATCGTCGACAACATCCATACCTAAACGAAAGCAATTTGAGAAAGCAGCTCTTTCAGAAATTGCTTAAACTATTAACGTCATCTAAAAATGACTGTACCTGCATAACCAAGGCCACCTTTTACAAATACACACTGCTGTTCGACTAAACTACACAATATCACTTACGCTTACTTCATGGACTTCGTGGTATATAGCTTACGCCTACACTCCACACAGATCAACGTGGATATTAAGTTTTACTTCATACTCATATGCATTCTCTAGACGTACAGCCACAGTTAACGGGAACAGCCTTTTCCCGGGAGTACATACGCTGCCAAGTCAGTCAACAATGGCAGTACGATTTTGATACTTATTTCGTACACCATAAGAACGATACAAATGTTAAAGTGTCTAGTGTGACGAGTAGCCGTGTGTACATAAGCGGTCGGTGTTGCTTGTTACTGGAACATTTATTACCGCCGTTAGTCGGTGCAGAAGGGAGCTGTGTTTCAGAGGTTATTTGCCAATGGCCATGCGTAAAATATCGACTGAAGCTAGACAGGCTAGGTCGTTTCATGCTGACCATAAGGCTCTATCTAAGGGGTAAATATTATCAAAGTTTTGGCTTGCCAACTTTTTTGCTCTATTATGAAAAATTCTACGACTTTCTCCGAAGAATAATCACTTCATCGTTTTCTTAATTGTGTAATAATTTAATAATTGTGAATTGTATATCGTAATTGTGTAATAATTTAATACGCACATTACAGTTTGACCCTGTGACTATCTACGTAGCAATCTGTATATATTTTTTAATAAAATATTCATAAAAATCACACATGATTGATAACAATTGATATACTATTCTCCTGAATCGCATTATGGTACCGCGAAAGGGCTGATTGATCGCTCGTCCATGTAAAAACCCTTTAAATTATGCAATAATTTTATCCGAAATATATATACATATTTCACGGAAAATTTATTCGGCGCAAATAGAGCGTATATGAGTTCAATAGCTACCAAAAGATAAGTCCATATAGTTGTTTGACATTTTATATCAAATTACTAGCTGAGCCCGCGGCTACACCCGCGTTATTTAGGGCTACTGCTCCGCTCCCCAGGCTCAATGAGTGGCTATCCAACAGAAAATGAATTATTCAAATCGGTCTCGGAGGTCCTGAGAATAGCGCGGTCAACCAAAAAAAACAATCTCTTCAGCTTTATTTTATTAGTATAGTGGAATCTATACGAGCTCTAACGTAGCTACTTTAAGGAAAACTATACGGGTTCCGTTGCCGGTCCTTGGTGTTGGGAAAGGGGATAGGATGAGGAGTGAGATGAGGGAGAAGGAATAGAGGGGATAGGGCCTCCGGCACTCTCACTCACCAAACGAAACGCAACAGTTTAAGTACTGTTTCTTTACGTCGATTTTCTGTGAGAGGGTAGTACTTACCCGGTCGAGCCCGCCCATTCATGCTGAAATCAGCAAGCCTCTACTACCTGCAGGCTCTACTACTACTGTATATCTGTGCAAGTTTAGCCTTGTACAGATGTACTATAACGTGAGTGGCTATCATAAATGCTACTACGGAACACTACATTGCGCGTGGCTCGTTTTAATAAGTATTTTATTATCGAATTTGTTTACAGTACCTATCCTTTCCCTGCGTGTCCATTAAATTAAGTTAACTGCACTCATAAAAAGTAAATTAGGGTCTGAATCAATTACCATGTGCAGTTTATTATGATGAAAGTCGCAATAATAAGTGAAATAAAAGGCCACGGGACAGTAGATTAGTATATGAATTAACAGAAAATAACGTGGGAGTTTGTTATTCTTGCAAAGACATGTAAATTTGTTTCAAGTCAAAGTCACTCACATAACTTCAAAAAGTCAGTAGCGCGCCGTAGATCAAACCCGGACCCGCCGCGTAGCAGTCTGTCAGTCTCTCCACTAAACTATCACTGCTCCGAAGTTCTCCTATCGCATTTTAAATAAATAAAAAACATTCATTTATTCAAATCGAAACAGACTAGCGCTTTCAACTAAATAAACAAACAACAAAGCTCTATAATATTTCAAATAAATAAAATAATTTTCTTCAAATTGACGTAACAGCATCGTTACCCTACAGATAAATATTTCTTTATAAAAATACCTTCTTACGCACTCCTTTCTGTTATATTTGCCGACAGAAATAGTGATTCGATATCTAAATGTCTTTATTCCAAGAGCCGCCAAATCGAGTGGGATGTACTGAATTTCACTTTTATACGGTACTGACACAAAATAGGTTATAACGGTTGAATTGATCAGATCTTTCACCAATATTGACTAGTAGGCGTAGTGGTTTAAGAAGATCATAATACTGTGTCTGTGTTGTGGGTTCGATTCCATAGGGTTAACACTTTATGTGATCCACACGTTGCGTTGTTTTCAGTTGAGTTTTCTTTGTGTCTGTCATTTAAATATTTGTGAATCCAGTGGCTTTAATAATAAAATGATCGCTTTAGAAGTACACTTATTTATGAGTATGATAAGATCAGGAACCACGTCGTCTTCGTAAAAAAAGTTAATCTCGCCGACTCTGCTCGGATGCACAACTTGCCTAATCTGCGCAAAATTGCGAGTGCATTCTAAGCAGACCCACATGTATTTGTTTGTTTTTTTGTTTTTCGTATGAGTGTGTGGTCAACTCTAGAGTCGGAATTTTCCAGACCGCGCGAAGGCCTCCGACATGGCCTAACGACTCTTATCATAAGATTAGAACCGGGACCAGGTATTACAGGCTTGTTTACAAATAAATCAGAATAGATAAGAAGATAAAGGCATATTCACTAAGATATTAAGAAATAGGTTACCACCAGCCACGTACAAAATATTTTCCTAGTCATGTCTCTGTTCTAATAAATATCACTCTAAACAAAGTTTATTTGTTGAATACAACACATTAAATACAAAATTAATCCACTTTTATGGATTTTGTGATGGTTGTACTGTTTTACAACTTTGTATTAGCAGTTACGCCGGCGTTTTGCATAGGTTCTTTCCAACACACATTAACGGTTCTCGGGATAAATTTAATATAATAAATTTTAAGTGTCAGTAGATACGTATTTAATTTTTTGTGCCGTCTTCTTTTGTAGTTATAATATCGTGTTAGCTTTGCCGTATTGTATATGTTATGTCTCTTTGTCTGTCTTAACCTTTTCTATATGATAATATTTTGTTATTATAATGAAATTTTAATTTAAATACTTTTATACTTACTAGAGTCACGGTAATATAGGGTAACAGTATTGTAACTCAGCCGTCTCCCCGAGGTATATGCCTACAGACGCGCCGGGCGCAAAGCAGCGATAGGGCTGCTCGCCTCAAGTATTTTAACTACATCTACCTACTCGAAGTTTTTTTTAGTTTTGTGATTGTAAATATTACTTATTTTTTTTATTCAAACAAATAAAAATCATGTAGGTATGTAAGCCGGAAATGACCTATTGGTTGCACTGTCTACTGTTTTATTTTGTAGTAGACTTAGCAGTATCCTACACAAAGCAGATTCATATCCGCTTCCATTTTGAAAATTACCTTAAGGTACTACTAATCATAGACTTCAATGAAATATGTAATACATTGTCCCTAACGCAGATAAAAGTTCTGCTAGTATACATTAATACCTACTACAAGTGGTACATTTTGAATTTGAAAAATCTTATCTTTATGTGGCTTAACGAAGAATTCAAACAGCACGATATTAGTCTACAACGCGTCGCTATAATTATAAAAATATATAAATAAAGAACACTGCTACAAAAACCGTCACCACCGTCCGTTCGTCACCGCGGCACGATCGCGGCTTTTGGATACTATAGGCACAGTATAATGGGTACTGCGCTCGAGGCGCGTAGGTATAACTCGAGTTTCGTGCGTTTGTATGGAGTTACAATACTATTAGATATTATTACCGTGCTAGAGTATCGATAAAAACTAAATATACAAAATATCATATTATTGCATTTGGTATTACGTATCGATATATAAGATTAGACATCGACGGATAAGATAGTTATGAAAAGGCAGCGATAGCCTAGTGGAAATACCAACAGACTGCCATGCATAGGGTATCGGGTTCGAATCCACGACGCGCACTACTGACTTTTCGTAGTTATGTGCGAATTAAATTGTTAATTATCACTTGTGCGTGCCTAAGAGAGCACGTTACGCCATAGGTCCCAGTTGTCATGGGGATCTTTGACAGTCATTATAGGGAATCAGTTCCTCTCAATATACTGATCCTAGTATAAACCATGGAATATCGTTAGCCCTTTGGGTTGCGGAGGTCAGGGAGGCAGTTGCTCTGTTGCTAATATGCAATCAAATCCGTTTAGACTAGTCACCGGAAACTGTGTTGCAATAATACCGCGTTCAAAATTAATTACAATTCTTCATTTATAACGAAGGCTTTTTTTAAATTTAAGTTCTCAAGCATTTGTTTATTAACCATTTTATCGATAAAAGCATTGGAAGCATACATTTCAACCAAGTTAATACCTAACTTGCCCAATCCGGAACGTGAAATAAAATATGACATAATATGTATAGGCATGATGAAATCATTCAAGAATATTACATTTAAAACAAGCAAATAATTATAGAATAAAAATAAAAACAATGGCAAAATATAGAGACAATGTGTTTGAATGAAGTCGAATAATACTGAATAAACACAACGGTAGTTGCCTAGTGCACACCAAAACCCTGTGAGAATACGTGGCCGAGCCAAAGTCCAATAATGCTTCCCGCAATACCCACCTATTGACACTTATTATCACCACCGCCCAGTCTAGCATCACATAAAGTATTCAACCGTGCAATATTTTGCTTACATAGTCCCCGTACGCCACACCAGAGTCACCTAATACGATTTATGATGCGAAACCGCCATTTTTATCCATATTTTCTCGCAATACGGGACAAACATTAATCGATTTTTAAGCCGGCGCCGAGTGAATTCAAATAGCAGAGCAGGGATCACTAATAATGACCAGGAGGGGCATGACTGCTGCAATATACCCTGCAATAATTCCTGCAATATACCTTCATATATAAACACGTATGGCCGGATATTAATGAGGCAATCGACACGACGTACCGCCGGAACCCGATCGCATTAGGGACCAAATCGCTCATCCATTATAACCATAACATCGATGGGCATTAACTTTTATGGGATGCAATATATCGGTGTAGAAATCATGACATCGATTTTTATATCCCACTAAAATTGATTAACATATTAATGTTATGTACGTAATCATATTAAGTGGTATTGTGTTTACTTTAAAAGGCAACAATAACATATTGGGTGACCAAAAGATTGATACGCAAAAGATTCGATCCCACGGTGCGCCCTACAATCTTTCGTATATTATCTAAGGTTGTTAAATTGCTTGCTAAACGGTAAAGGTGAGGTGAGCATCGTGAAGAAACCTGCATATTTCAGAATTCTCTCAAATGTTTTCACATGTCTTCAGCATGTGAAGTCTACCAACCCGTACTTGGCCACCGAGCAGCGTCATGGATTATCACCCTAAACTCTTCTTGAAATGAAAAGTGTTATTTTTAGTGTACAAATAACACTTTTCATCTCAAGAAGAGCTCAGTGCCCAGCAATGGGACAGTTTATATAGGTTATTGTAATTATTCAGGGTAAAATCTGCTAAAACATGAAGCATAATCAGGATATATAATTTAGACGAGTTCAATTAAGTAGTTGAATTATATTAATATAAGCGTCCGTCTGTTACAGGCGTTACAGCATCCGCGAAAGCTGTTGTTTAAGAGGGCAAATTCAGTTGAGGAATCGGTGTTATAAGTTGTTCAGTAGCACAGTTGCCGGAGACTTAAGGTAAAGGCTCCTTATACCGAGGTATTTCGTGACATTTAAAACCAAGCAGGAAAAATAAGCATTTGTAAATATTTTAGCCTATGTAAAAATATTATTTCAGCTAAAATGGACATGAAATTTTGTATAACTTCTATTATTATGTGACTTTTCAAAAGATTTATTCATGAAAAAATAGTTTTATAGCAAAGTCGATTTTCCCTAATTCCGAGGTATTTTCAGGCTTGAAACCTAATACCGCGGTAGTCGGTTCCTAATGCCGAAGTAGAATAAAAAGGAGTTAATTGGTTCCGTACAGCAATTTTATAAGTTAAATAATAATAGTAAAATAGTAGTGCTATTCCTTGAAAATATGCTCCTACTCTAGTCACAAAAGAGTTTATAAATAAAATAATAAATGTTTTAAAAAGTCTAGATCATGTTTGACAACATTTAATAAGATTTCTATCCAATAAAACATACCACGGAATTAGGTTTTTACTTCGAAAGAATATTAATAATTTTAAATGAACAAACGCCTCATTAAAAAAAATATTGTATTAAAAGTAATCAGCAAGTGAATACGATGTAGTGTTTCTCCTATTACCGATGGTACCTCCGAATTAGGAACTACGCTTAAAAAACGTACCCTAACTCCGTGGTATTTTGTTTTATATTTTTAGATACTAAATCAATTTAAAACATAAATGATCTCGATAATTATGGCAAGTAAAATAACACAACACACTGCCAAATTGCTTACCTTCAACACCTTATGTTAAAATCACAACAAAAACTTACGTTAAAAAATGAGCTCACTTACCTAACAGGATCCGTGTTTGTATGAAAAAACCACTCGCGTCGACACCGTGGCAGAGACTGATTGATTTTAGCTAGTTGCTCTGGGGTTACACTTACGAACTTCACGTATGTGAGCAAGTTTGAAACATGGAATGAGTGAAACCTGTTTTTAAGTAGTTACATAATAATATTGAAATTAAACTACAGTTTACGGATTTTATCGCGTTATATTGGTTTCACTGGTTATTTGTTATTACATTTAAACCGAAAGATCTAGAAACTACATTTTTATTACTAGCCGACGTTTCGAATTCTTTACAGGATTCGTGTTCACGGCAGACTGAGGTGATATTTGTCTTTGTCTTGAATTTATAAGTTATCTCAAAGTACCTGAACATTTTTCAACTATTGGTGTTACTATCTACACAGAATGTGCTCACTGTGTCTTGATGTCTTCTGGTGACTTTGTCCTTCTTGGGTTTCATTAGCCTGATAACAGGGTCCCAAGCTGGAGGAACATTCCAACCATCTTCCCTATTGAAATTAGGATGTTTTTTAATTTCAATAGCTTCACGTATCATTCTTGGAATAAAGCGGTGTTCTTTTGCGAGTATCTGTGGTTTATCAAATCGCAGGTAATGGTTGGTTTCTTGTTCTACATGTTCACACACAGCAGACTTCGTCGAGCGTTTGTGTTTAATGTCAGCTATATGTTCCTTTAGTCGAATGCCTATGCTTCTCTTGGTTTGTCCAATGTATGAGAGCCCACACTCACAGTCTATCTTGTAAACCCCGGCCTCTTGTAAGGGTAACTGACTCTTGACAGATGGTAATAATTGGCTTATCTTCGTTGGCGGCTTGTAGAATGTTTTGATTGAAGCTCGCTTCAAGATGTAGCCAATCTTGTCGGTCACGCCCTTGATGTATGGGAGGACAGCAGGTTGTCTCTCTACTGTGGCTGGCTTGTTCTTCGGGGATCTGTGACGTTGGCGCGGCGGTCGGAGCTTGTTGTCTTGCAGAACTTGCTTGACATGTTGAAGCTCGGCGTCCAGGTGTTTCTTGTCACAGATCCCCCGGGCTCTCTGAAACAAAGACATTCCCACGGTAGCTAACTGTTTAGGATGGTGGTGAGATTCACCGTTTAAGTACCTATTTGTATGTGTCTTTTTCCTATACACAGTGTGGCTCAAAGAGTTGTTTTTGTTCCTGATAACAAGTACATCTAGGAAAGCTAAAGAATTGTTTGCCTCTAATTCCATTGTAAATTTGATGTGGTTATGAATAGAATTAAGATGGTCTAGGAATACATTAACACTATCTGTTGGTAAAATTGTAAAAGTGTCATCTACATACCGCTTGTAGAACCTCGGTGTGATGGTGGCAGTCTGCAGGGCTCGCGCCTCGAAGTCCTCCATGAAGATGTCAGCAACAACAGGCGATACTGGAGAGCCCATTGCCACACCATCTACTTGTATGTAGTATTTCTCATCCCATAACAGATAGCCAGTTGTTAAGCAGTGTTTCAATATTTCTGCATATTCCTCAGGCATGTTGTTCTCTATTAGCTTCCTTCTAGTTATTTCAATACAGTCATGTGCTGGTAAGCATGTAAATAATGACTGTACATCAAAACTAACCATAGTTTCCTTGTCAGAGAGATGTAGGTGTTTTATTTCACTGACAAAATGGTAGGAATCCTTTACATGCGCTCTCGTCTTGCCTCTGAGTGGCGAGAGAATCTTCGCAATGTGTTGAGCCAATCTGTAGGTTGGTGCCCCTATTTGACTGACTATAGGGCGCAGTGGAGCATTTTCTTTGTGTATTTTCGGTAGACCATACAATTGAGGAGGTTTTGCACACGATGGTATTAAGTATTTCACTTCCAGATTCAGTTGTTCGGAGTATTTCTTAACAATGTCACTCGTTTGCTTGAGTATTTTGTTGGTCGGGTCTGTCTTAACCAATTTATATGTACTTTCATCCGACAAAAGATTTTCCATTTTTTGTTTATAATCGGACGTGTCCATCACTACCGTTGCATTTCCTTTATCTGCTCGAAGTACTGTTAGTTCAGGTCTAGCTTGTAGGTTCTTCGGTGCGAGATACTCTGGTTTTGGTAGATTCCTTCTCGGTACTTTCGACTGACGCAATACAGCCGAAACATCCTGACGTATCGCCTCGAAATCTTCCTTACACACATTGTTCTTCACTAGACAATCTTCAACGTTGCAAATAATGGTCTCATACGGTATTTTGGATGGCGTTATCGCATAATTTAAACCTCTGCATAATACTTTTTCGGTGTTTTGATCTAACGTGTGTTTTGACAGATTGACAACTGTTTGTCTATGATCGGCGGACGGTAGCGTGTGATTGGTCCGTGCAAAAACGTTCTGTTACATTTTGTACTGGTCAATTGATTTTTGTTGTAATTTTTCAAATTTTTCTATTTTGTTACGTTTACACGCGTAATATTTTGATGTTTCTCTGTTATTTATTGCATTTATGCATTTTTCAAAATCAAATGGAGTTATCAATCTGTATATTTCGTTAGACAAATTCTCAACATTTCTATTTATTCTGCGTAAGTCAGCGCGGTGTTCGTGTATCTTTTGAATGAGTAACTTTTCACTTGCCTGTTTTAAGATCTTAGCGCTCCCACGTATGTCCTTCTTCTTTAGGTTTAAATGTAATAACAAATAACCAGTGAAACCAATATAACGCGATAAAATCCGTAAACTGTAGTTTAATTTCAATGTGTAACATTCGCGTAAACCCAAGAAAATATTACATAATAATATTCAAAAGATAAGAGCGAAAACAAAAATACCTCGGAATTAGGAGCCGATTTTGACTACCTCGGTATTAAGAGCCTTTACCTTATGTCTGCTCTAGACGGATCCACTTTATCAAACAGTTTAAGTGATTGTTTATAAATGAGTGCGATTATTTCTTACAGGGTTTTTGGATCGAGGCTGATAATGTTGGTGTCCTATTTTTTCACATAGGTATTGTCAACACGAAACTAAACCTAAGAAATGAATAATAGGTTATTCTAATTGGTTAACAACATCATCTGTTTTCAATATCAATTGATGAACTGCAATCATGACAGATTGTAGAACTGCATGGCGTCCAGCGTTTCAAAATTTTTTTTTTATAGACTCACGCCTGTATCCCCGTAGAGGTAGGCAGAGGTGTAATATTACACCCACATTTCGCCATTAATTTTTAGGTCCCACGTAATAGGGGGCGAGCCTATTGCCGTACCGGGCACATAACCAGACTCCGTGCTGCTACTGAGAATTTCCTAACGGAAAAACCCAATAACACTTTTCCCGACCCGGGAATTGAACCCGAGACCTCCCAATCCCACGCGCACATTTATGCCGCGAGACCAACGAGGCAATTAAATGTAAAAAAATTATACAATTTTGATGTCACTTAACAATGACAAAAATGTTCATGTACCTACATTTTGTCGCTGATTTTAGCAGTTCAGGATTAAGTTTAGTACTTTTAAAATTGGTGTAATACCTCAATATATTATTATGGACAATATATGCATATGTTAACACTTAACACATGTGCATACAACTCGCATTTTCAGACACAAATAAAACGATGCAATTGCAACCCTATTCTATACTATATAACGTATCAAGTAGGTAACGTAGGAGAATATGGGCGTTCTCCGTTTCTCAGGTCTTCCTCCATCGTACATTTCAGGAAAATAAGACTCAGTATACACTCCATAGGTTTTACTCAAACTAATTAGTTTACTTCACAAACTAAATATGCACACGTAGCTCGGATGAAATTGGATTACTTTTGGAAACGCGGCGAAGTCGGACGTAGGTAGGCCACACTTGTTTCCTCCGCGGTGTCTGTCGCCAAAAAGTCCCGTTGACAGCTCCACGTTCGCTTATAAAACATTTACATTGACAGCTGTCAACTGCCGACCTCAGTGTTGCCAACCATCGTATCCGAATACGCCCAAATCTATTAAGATTTGACGTTCCGTTCTCGAATCTCCGACACGGCCATCTTGACACGTCACACGTCCCTGTGTGATGCTCCTTCTTCGTCCTCGGTCCCTCACTGCTGAAGATCGCGACCACATATGTGTCTCCAGGCTGTACATATGTGTAAGGCTCGTTGCATGCTGCCGCCCACCGCCTTCATGCTCGTGTCAGACCATCTCGTAGGTGCCCTGGGTGATGCTCCTGCAAAAGGTAAAACGTTCTGCAATATCTCAAGGTCTTAGCTGGGCCCACCCTGATCATCGTTTAGTTAAAGAATAGGGCTCGTTACGTAATAAACCACAACACTAAGGGTTAACATCAAGTTTTTTTTTTTTACACTACATCATACTATCGCATCACATTATTACGAAAACAACTCTCTCATTAGTGAACAGTATCAGAGAATTATATCACAAACGTTAATCAGCGAAAAGTGTCACGGTTCACGGGCCCCTTCTCACTATGAGAAAGGTTAGGCCATAGTCCACCACGCTGGCCAAGTGCGGGTTGGCAGACTTCACATGTCTTTCGAGCACACTCCGAAGTACTCTCAGACATGCAGGTTTCCTCACGATGTTTTCCTTCACCGTCGTTGCTATCACCTACACGAGCGTAGCAACTCATATCACCTCCATCGAGTGACGTACACACTGTCGTCGCTATCACCTATAACGAGCAATAGCGACCCATTGCCACCTACATCGAGTGACAATTAGGCCATAGTCCACCACGCTGGCCAAATGCGGGTTGGCAGACTTCCCATGTCTTTCGAGCACACTCCGAAGAACTCTCAGACATGCAGGTTTCCTCACGGTGTTTTCCTTCACCGTCGTTGCTATCACCTACACGAGCGTAGCAACTCACACCACCTCCATCGAGTAACGTAAACCATGTCACCTCCCTCGAGTGACTCTTAGATTACTTATTGCCTCCAACGAGCAATACAACGAACACATCACCTAAATCGAGCGACATGTCCGTTTACCAACTTAGTAATGATACCAACCACTGTTCACTAATCAGAAAGAAGCACCACTAAATTTAATTCATTATTGAGTTAAGTTAAGGTCTTTGGACTCTACATCTTCTAACCAATGCCAGTTTCGGCCAGATAGGCTTTAGCTTTACCAGTACAAGCTTTTACAAGCTCCTCAAAGCCACATACAGGCTTCACACAGGCGCGGTGCCACATACGTGCCTCGCGCCACAAACGGGCCGCGTGCCACACACGGGCCGCGCGCCACACACGGGCCGCGCGCCACAGACGGGCCGCGCGCCACACACGGGCCGCGCGCCACACACGGGCCGCGCGCCACACACGGGCCGCGCGCCACACACGGGCCGCGCGCCACACACGGGCCGCGCGCCACACATGGGCCGCGCGCCACACACTGCTGGCCACCATGCCACCTGGTCAGGCCGCGCCGGCCGCCAGGCCGCCTCAGCCACCATGCCGCGTCAGCCATCACGCCTCGCCGGCCTCCAGCCCGCGCCGGCCACCAGGCCACGCCGGTCACCAGGCCGCGCCAGCTACAAGGCTGCGCCGGCCATCAGGCCGCGCCAGCCACCAGGCTCACACAAAAGGAATTAAATCTACCATTAGTATTTCAAAGATTCGTCTCATTGTATACACACTGAATAGAGTATTTCAAAGTAATTCAACGTCCGCACTTCGTAAATTTTCAAATTCATTTACAACTTCACAACTGCATAGAATGTAACTCCCATCCATACTCAATGAGCTATGTCAAAACTGGATTTGGCCACTGACAAAAACTAAAACCAAATACGAACATGACGAGAGCTGATAAGCTACTTTCGGACAAACTGATTTCCTTTGGCTACATAGAGAAAACGACTACATGTCCGAGATAACCATGATAATAACCACCATCGGCAGTCTATGAGTACTTTCAGATTCTCGCAACACGCTCTTATCATACGACACAGAAACCAGTGGTAGATAATTTTAGCGATCAAAAATCAAATGAGAGCTACTTGAGTAGCATCGTCAGTGATTGCGATCAACAACCACACTTTAATGCACTTCGCTCTAGGAATAAAAGAAAATTATCGCACAACACTCATTCTAGTCGTTCGGCTATTCCTGACCCAAGTCGGTGGGGAATAAAGTTACTCTGATCAGAATCCTTGCAGGTATTAATGAAAACCACAACTAACTCTTTCTATCGAAGCTGACATGTTGAGCAACACACGTACTCGCTCAAATAATAGGAAAATCATTAAAATATTGCATTGCTCATACTCTGACATCCATCGGGTCTTCAACATCACGCTATGAAACCTCCATCCGGATACAACACCACCCGGACAATCATTTCGAGCGTCTAACAAAGTAATCTTAAACTAGGTTTGTTCAACATGTTGCTTTGGTTTTCCTTACCACATAGCAGACTAAAAAAAATCTTACTAGGCTGATAGTCTAGATGTTAAGTTTACTACCAAGTATCCAACCAGTCTTTATAGCGTTATAATTTTGTCATGGATAGTCTAAATACGAAGCTTATCCTAACCTAATCATTAGCGATACAGCAACGGATCTTTCGCGTCCAAGACGATGGACAACGTTTGTGACACTATGATTAATAAGTAATAAAGTGTATGCAAATCACTGACGGTAACGTGGGTACCACAAAATTATCACAACAACGACTAACAAAGCACCCATTTAATGAGAATAAGGTTAAGCACACAATCATCAATCACTAACGATCACTAACCTAGTTCTACCTACAATGAAAATTTAAATCTCTAACTGATTGTCGTAACGCACTACGATACTAACTCAATCATTTTTTTCTACGTCTGATAATCGAGTTTAATAACTTCTACTAGAAACACTATCAATCCTAAACGTCCTAAGCATAACTCGGGGCACTTGATAACAATTCCCAGCGTATCACATGAATTTTAAAAACACACAGTTGGTAATTTTCACACGTAAAATCTTAAAATTGAATTTAATTTTACTAGTGGTGCCATCTAATAATCAGAGTAAGAAACATTTTAATGTGCCATGTTAAACATTTATGCACACAAAGAAGCAGGTGTAATTGCTATACCGAGATCGTCTGTACAACTCAGAATTACAAAGAGTACCAGTGCCACTTTTTAGTTAGGCTCTGATCACGTTTAAACGAAAACCGTTACGTGTTACCAACACCACGAGTCGATAAAATAATGGCACTAATAATATCTTTTGACTATGGTCAGGTTACACTAACCAACCAACCGCACTCGTCTAGACAGCACTGCAGTTCACACGTCTATTTAAGAAATAAAAGCTACAAGCTGTTCTACACAAAATCAGAAGCAATAGCTCCGCACAGTGTCACACTATGAACTTAGTATGTACGATTCGATTAGTTTACCAACTATAGCGCCGCTGCCCTGCGAAGGACAGTTTAGACCGGAGTTATACTTCTAGATTTAGCAGAAAACCAACCAAAGCTGGCTGTTGGTTTTAAAACCAATATTACAACTGCACTACAACACTAACTAGCACGTTTCACTCAAACGAACTTGCTTGGAACAATGCAAGTCGGCCTGTACGCTCAATCTCGTTACTATTACAGTCCATAAAGTAAGACCGAGACAAGATAATCTATTAACAAGCAAGCATAATAAAATCACAAGGTTCGTGAGTGCGAGCCACCCCCGCATGAAGAAATGAAAATAATCGCTTTCTTTTTAACCGGCGTATCAAACTCAAAACCTCCGTTCGATATCTACGCTATAGCTAGATCACAGGGGTAGTCAGACAACCATACGCTAACATAAAATACAGCGATTAAAAAGAAGGTCATTCATGAGATCATGCCATGAGAAACACGACACCTTAAAAGTCTAACGGTCCTACAACTCTAATGTCTCGTGCAGGAATCGAACCCACAACACTCGGTACGATGTGATGGCGACATCATCACAACGATTATGACATTTCCAAGGTTGAACGCGTAGCAGTATTCTGCTAACCAAGAATGTTTTACAACTACCGTAACTTAATAAAATTTGATGTACCAAAAAAAAAATCAGACAAAATACGCTCACCAAGGTTGCAGCAGAAAACCGAGCTGATTCACCAACATAGCAGCGTTAGCAGCCGCCTTCGCTCGCGCCTTGTTGGCGCACTTCATTGAACGGGTCCACCCCAGGAAACTGCACGGTAGATAGCCAGGTCGAAGCTCCTCCCTTCAAGGCCCGGCTTAGTGCGACCATAAGCGGGGCACAATGCGAATCTCGATTGTCCAATCACATGTCTGCAGCCGTCACCAAAGCACGTGCATCTACATCTTGTTGCTCAGGATCGAAGTCCGGTAAACAAAGGCCATGTGACGATGTAGTAGGTATTTTCATGGCTTGGATCAGCGTCAGAAAATTGCGATTTTGTAGTTTCAACTGGCCCAGCTATTTTTCATTACTAGTGTCTTCATTTTGAAAACGTGGGTCGTTGTGCTCGTATCCAACTTCTGATAACGTATCAAGTAGGTAACGTAGGAGAATATGGGCGTTCTCCGTTTCTCAGGTCTTCCTCCATCGTACATTTCAGGAAAATAAGACTCAGTATACACTCCATAGGTTTTACTCAAACTAATTAGTTTACTTCACAAACTAAATATGCACACGTAGCTCGGATGAAATTGGATTACTTTTGGAAACGCGGCGAAGTCGGACGTAGGTAGGCCACACTTGTTTCCTCCGCGGTGTCTGTCGCCAAAAAGTCCCGTTGACAGCTCCACGTTCGCTTATAAAACATTTACATTGACAGCTGTCAACTGCCGACCTCAGTGTTGCCAACCATCGTATCTGAATACGCCCAAATCTATTAAGATTTGACGTTCCGTTCTCGAATCTCCGACATATATAAAGACAATTTTGATGTACCTAGTATTGGTACATTTACTTCATATGCCTCAATATTCAGGGAACTGTAAGTTGGGTAGTTAATGACAGGGTGGTTAATAAGTCTGATTTATTATTGACAGATGATTTATATGCCGTGTGGTTGATGGCATAGAATACAAGTGTCACCACCCCCTATCTTCCCGTGGGTGTCGTAAGAGGCGACTAAGGGATAACACGATGCAAATACCATCTTGGCGTAGAGACGGAAAACTCGACATCAAACCCTATACGACTGCCTCGTTGGTCTCGCGGCATAAATGTGCGCGTGGGATCGGGAGGTCCTGGGTTCGATTCCTGGGTCGGGCAGTGTTATTGGGTTTTTCTGTCACGAAATTCCCAGTAGCAGCACGGAGTCTGGAAATGTGCCCGGTACGGCAATAAGCTCGCCCCTCATTACGTGGGACTAAAGTATATCTGGCGAAAAGTGGGTGTAGAAATACACCTCTGCCTACCCCTTCAGGGATAAAAGGCGTGACGTTGTGTGTGTGTTGTGTGTATTATTGACACACGAAGGAATTATGTTCGCGAAACCTTTTACTTGATATCATACTTTTGTACCTATGGTTTTATGACTGCCGTGCTAGACTTACCCATTAACCTGACAATCTGTCATAACTGCTTCTACGCAGCAGGCTTTCATTACGAGCATTCTTAGGGTGCTTGTACACGGTGCATGTAGCTGGAGCAAGTAAAGGTGCGGGTTACACGCGTGAGTAATATGCGCAAGCTACTGGTTCAAGTTACTCGGTGTACATGAGTACATGGTGCAAATAACTGGAGCAAGTAATGACACGGGCTACTTGCGCAAGCTGTATGTACAAGTTATTTGTTCGTGGTCAAGAGCTACATGTGCATGCTATTCGTGCGGTAGCTTTATGACTTGAATCGCGTTAAAATGTCTCGACAAACGCAAATTCTTTTCAAATCATACGTTAAAAAAAAATGAACAAGTAACAGTGTTACATGTAAAATTTTTTTAACGTATGATTTTAAAAGAATTTTAACAAGTAACATGACCCGCGCGCGCCGCAGAGCACGCGAGTTAGTTGCGCGGGTGGCTCGCTTTGGTACATGCTCGAGTCGCTAGACCCGCACATTTTTTTAAACGATATGTTTACGGTGCATATAACCCGCGCACGTGCCTCAACATGCTCAAGCTACATGCACCGTGTACAATCACCCTTACGAACGTTCTGGCGATCATTCTAGTGAATTGACAGTATTGCTTTGACGTTTTTGCTGATGAGAGCGTTCGCTAGAAAGATCGTGACAATGTTTGTACCTCTGTCCGTTGTTCAGTTCGACTAAACGAAAAACGGCGAATGCTCGTCGTTCTGTTACAAGTGAATGCCCAGGTGTAGTATCAGCACCATTAAATGACACTTTAACCTGTCGCATCATTGGTTACGTCTAGCACACAGCGAGCTGTCTGCTAATTTATGTGCCAATAAAAAGAATACCAAAGGAGCAATACAAAAAGCCCATATTTGAACGATATACTTTTTGTTGAGTGGGAGTGGAGTCGTTTAAGTGGGCTAGACCTTTAACTGTCTACGTAGCGTCACATCATACGTACGCTTTTGTCACTTCTTGTACGCTTGGTTGCAGTTTGCATATAAGAGACGAATCTCTTTCCTCGAAGCAGTAGGTACCATTGCATTTGCGTAGTCAAGCGCCATACAGTCTGAATGGCATCATGTAATTACTCAAGCGCACTGCAGCACTGCACGTCGTGTTTATGTGGATATTTTGTCATACAGAAGGTGGCCCTGGCTTCAAAGAAATCTAATATCCACGGTACTGAGCTGCAATTTATAGATTTACTCTGTAGAGTTAGTACAGCTTTGTTGGCAGCTCAGCGCAGTTCCACTGACTCAATGTAAACACGGTCTGAAGCCGATGACCGTTTCAATATAGCGTCTGTTATTATCTACAAATGTACATCAATGTCCGCGTCATTGGGCAAGCAGACATTGGCAAAATACATCCCAAATATTATATAACGATACAATTTATATTGTCATTTATATACATAGGTCCGTCGTATCTATAATAAACGGATAATTTCTCTGTATATTTTACTAGCGCCGGGGTCTAGGTACCATGTTAAATATAAGGTCGAGGCAAAAGTATTTTCGTATCGTTCATACAAAGAAAAATATTTGTTTAGGTACAATTTTTTATTTATTTATAATTTGTATGTGCCGTTTTGATCGATGACTTGTTGCAATCTTGTGGGTAGTGTCATGATCCCATTCCTGTAGAAATTTTGAGATTTTGATAAAAAATATCTGACAGGTATTGTTCACAGTGTTCTTTTGAGGTTAGTTTTATGCTTCCTAAAGAATTATGCAATGACTGAAACAGGTGGAAATCTGATGGAGCAAGGTCAGAGTCATACGGAGAATGCATCAACACATTCCAGCCAAGCTCTCTCAAGTTTTGCTGCGTGGCTATAGATAGTCGAAGTAGAAGTAACTATAGATAGTAGAAGTACGGTCTGGCGTTGTCATGGTGGAAAACCAAGTCCTTACTATTCACCAGCTCCGGCCGGTTTTTCTCAATAGCTTCTCTTAACCTCATCACTTGCTGACAGTAGAGGTCAGAATCGATAGTTTTACTCGGTGGCAAAAGCTCATAGTGGACGATTCCTTTCCAATCCCACCATACACATAGCATCACTTTGTTCCCAGTCAGGCCGGGCTTTGCCACGGTCTGTGGGCTTGCCCATGCTTTGACCATGATCTTTTTCGCACATTCTTATTATAAGTCACCCATTTTTTATCACCTGTAATCAACCGTTGATGAAATGGTTCGGAACGTTTCAACAAAGAATCGCAAATGGAAACACGCTGCATTAGGTTTCTCACAGTGAGATCATGTGGTGCCCAAATGTCAAGTTTTTTCTTGTACCCAGACTTTCGTAGATGACGTAAAACTGTTTTATGATCAACACCCAGTTCTTCAGCAATGTCGTAGCTACAAATATGTCGATCTTGCTCCACTTTCTCAAAGATGACACTGATTTTATCAGTGACAGGGCGAACCTCATCTTTCACACTAAAATTGTCAGACTTGAAACGCTTGAACTACATTTGTGCTACTCTTATTGATACCGCATTAGGTCCGTAAACCGCACAAATTTTATTCGCAGCGTTCGTCGCATTTTTATCTTTTTTGTAATAAAACTTTAAAATGTACAAAATTTCTTCGTCACATACGTTCATTTTGCTTGCTTGAAATACCAATTGAAAAATGGCGGGAACTAGTTTTTTTTTATTTATTGCATCTTCAGAATATCACATTTAATGGCATTAAAAACCAGCCAGTTACATTCGGTACAGCCAAAGAGGTTTGATTACTAATAATACATTCAAAATACGAAAATACTTTTGCCCCGACCTATTAAATTAATTGGTAATTTTGTTGTCACTTCGTAAAATTGACGACGATTGATATCATAATTATCCTAGCTTTGTCTCAATTGTATCCGTGACCTTTTTTCACTATATAGTCTATCTAGATTTTACAGAATATTAGTTTTTCCACAGAACGACTGCCGTCTGCTCTGCAACTCTTTATAGATAGCGATATTTTGTGGTTTAGAGCCTTATCCGTATATTCAAGGGTTTTGAATCTTTATAACAGTTGTCAAAGAGCTTCATGTGAGCCAGGCCCAAAGACTTAACGGTATTTCCAAAACTAACAATTTAATACACATATAATTTCTGAATGATTCTGTGGTGCACGCCGAGGCCTTGAACCAGATACCTTCACTCGGTATGGCAGTCTGCTGGTATCTCTTCATGAGACTTCATAAACTATATGCTATTAAGGAAATTACTTAAAATTAATAAGAAATAGTAGAGAGTCTGGAGAGATCTATATTCAGCTGTGGACTATGGCAGGCTCATGATGAATAGAGCATCTTATCTCTAATGTATCGAACGTATTTCAAAATTATGCTGTATATTTTACATCATACACAACTCATCTCACACAATCTCGCACATTTCTGATGTATTCGTAAACCAGTTCGTCGAGTGCATCAAAATAACGTAGGTCATTTGTTCCAAATGACCATCAATAGTCGCACAACCAAATATTTGCTCGCACATATTGCGCAACCGAATATCAGATAGTATCGCGTTTCATACTGTCATTGATATGAGCCCGTCATGTGATACTAGTAATCAATTGATTGCTCTTCAGATTTAAGTGGCGATGAGGTTTTGTTACGGTAAATTACTGGTTATTGGGTGTGGGAATATTGCAACTGAAATAGGCTATATAGCTTCGCTTTGAGAAGAGCAAACAAGTTGACTGGTTAATCGAATTCATCATCATCAGCCTTTAACAGTCCACTGCTGGACTTGGCCTCTTCTTTGAAAGGAGGAATTGGCCTACTATACCACGCTGGCCAAACGGGTTGGTACAGGGTTTGTATCAAGTTTTCCTTCTCTTACAGTGCTGCTCTCTGCATAATATGCTCCCTTTGTCGGCTCTTACGACACTTATGGGTTGATATGGGGTGATGACAATCCGTATTCTTAATCCGTCACAGACAAAGGTTAATCGAATTAAGAATTCCAAATTCTTTGAATGAGTATGTATAAATTTCAGGAGATGTTTAAATAGCTCCGAGTGGTGAACACGCAGTTACGGATTAAGAATACATAGAGTCACTATTACGTTGCATTCCGTGGGTGTCACAAGAAGCGTCTAAGGAAATACACGAAGTAAATAACATCTTAAGAAAGAGATGGAAATATTGACATCCGACTTTAGACCAACCCGTCTGGTAAGTTAGGCCAAATCCTCTTACAGACTCACAAGGCTTTCGTGACGCAATTTATATTATTATCTGTCCAGCATGCGTCTTTAAAAGACTGTGTGTAAGCGAATGTTACACATTTAAAACAAACCACGGATTCTATCACGAGACATTGGTTTTACTGACGTTACATTTTAATCGAATTATATGGAAACTGCATTATTTATATCAATCCAACGTTTCGATTACTTTGCAGGAGCCGTGGTCACGGAAGACTGAAATGGCATGTATCATTGTTTTGAATGTAGAAGTTATTTCAAAGTGCCAATATACTATTGGGATGCAACGGAAACCTACTATCTGAAATATAGCAAAGAATTCAGTCTCTCGATAGTAATAAATGAAGTCACGCTGTTTCATTAAATTGAAACTTCACTTCCAGATATTAGCACACTTTACGTTGTTTTAGAAGACATGTTTCTATCCGCATGTTGTTTCCATAGCCACCAGCTGGCTTAACCGTCTTTTTACTTATTTAAGTTTGTTACGAAACTACATTCATATCGTTTCTTTATTGGTGGCGCTCCTATCTACGCAATATGTAGGCACTTGGAGTATCCGGTCTTGGACATACAAAATAAGCCGCGATAAAATGGGTAAAGTAGGTTAATATTAACATTTTTGCTCTCGTGGCAAATAAAACCACAGCTTACGCGATACTAAAAATGTTCGTAGTATAATGAACGAAATAGTCCAATGTTTACTGTGTTATATTTTGAATCAAGAAGTAGTGATGATGAAACATAGTTTCTGCCCATGGCTTCGCCCGTGTGAGATCGGTTATCGGGACAAATGGTAGCCCATACGCTATTCATGTCTACAAAGTCATCAAAAGAGGCTCAGTAGTTTTCCTGAGAAAGAGTAACAAACATCCATTAATACATCCTGACAAACTTACACGTTTATAATCTTAGCAAGATTAGACCTTGAGATATGTTTATGCATCACGCCTGTATCCTCGAAGGATTAGGCAGAGGTGTAATATTACACCTACATTTTTCCTTATGAATTTTTTCCAGAGGTCCTTATGAGGTCTCACGTAAACTCTGTTCTGACTACCTCTGTGTTCGAGTGGATAAAAATAAATTATTACGTTATAAATCTCTACTAAGCACAAGCGTTTAATTCTGATGGCTGAAAAACAACACTTGACTCTATTGCATATACGCTGAAGAGTAAAGAGTCTTCGGCGTTCTCTAGCTACGTTAGTTAGCTCTCACCTCAAAATTGCTGCTTCCTTTTTGAACCCGTACTGACTAATCAAATAATAGGGAAGTTTCCTGCAAGTGAAATAAATTATACAAATATTTTTATCTAGTGAAATATGTCAAAATAATGGTAGTTTTATTCATCAATTAATGTTAAAACTTTATTTAACTTATTTTATCGACAATTTATTGATTATAAGTATTCTATTTGACAGCAAAAATCTATGACGTCACTAGGTCTTATTTCATACAAACGCCGTAGGAAAGGACGTTTTTGCAATTTCATTAAAAGTGTTGGATTTGACTAGTTGGAAACAACCCTATTATATAACTCAAAGTAAACCAAACGGATCGGTTACTATGCAGTTGCTAAAGGGTAACCTGGAACGCTGTTTTCATGTTTGATTGGCTTTCCTAATAGGCATGCGGTGGTACGGCAGACTACAAGTCACCAATTGTGACTCAAGCTGGCGGAAATCTGATCAAGATTCATCATTTTTGTAGAAGGCAGCGTTGAAAATACTCGTAGGTAATTGTATCTTGCGGAAGGGATGGAAATTTCGACATCAATCCCACCATCACCATCATCAGCCCTATATATGAACTCTCACACTGCTCCGCACGGGCCTCTCGTCGCTATGAGAAGGATAAGACCATAGTCCACCACGCAGGCTAAGTGTGTGACAACATGTCTTTAGAGAACATTATGGTTTAAGGTTTCTTCACGATGTTTTTCTTCACCGTTTAGCAAGCGATAATTAACAATTTCATACGCAAACAATTCAAAAATATTTTCATGAACTTATTTAAAACAGCTAAGTAAACCTGAGTAAATCGAGGAAGCCTATCCATAGGATAGTCTTTAGTAGTTATTATTTTAACAATTTATTAACATAGCAAAAATGTATCCAACTTTGATAAAATATTTTTCTAGGAATGTCAATCAAACCATTTGGCAGAGTAAACGTCTCAAACCGAAAACGCATTGCATATGTACACGAGCGGAATTTTGTCCACTAAAGTTAGTTTTAGTTGGCGTATCGACTTTCTGTCGCTAACATGGTGGCAGGGAACAAATCTAGTTACATACTTTGATTCCTACTCCAAAAAGTACGTTTTTTTTTATATTTTTGTTGACAATGTGTGAGTTTAATCTGTATTAATAATTTTATAATTATATATTTAGACGTATTATCCGGAGATGAATGTCGTTCACTATGACAAACTTGTATACTTTGACTAAGTTTTACACTTATTAGGCAATCATTTGGCAAAAGGATTTCAAAGCAGTTCATAGATTAGTACTGAATTAGCTTACTGCAAAAACATTATCCCCACAGTTATTCATTCTAAGTCTTCTAGTACACGTAATTTATACTATTTTTATCTATCTATTTAACGGTACGAGTTTGTACCATTCCTTGAATTAGTGCTACCAATGAGCTACGAGAATACGTTGCGGGTGTATTTATAGACAAAGTATAGGAATGTATTAATATTATAGTATTGGATAAGAAACTGATTGACAATTGAATGTTATTCAATTGTAGACCAGTGAAAAGGCCCCTTCACATTGTTATAGTATACAGTGAATAAACAATGTCAAAATATAAAGTATTTTAAGCAGTACAGTGAATTTTCACCACAAGTTACAAAACAATAAGCTTCACCCATGTCGGTGCCAATATTACCAGAGTGAACGCCATTTCTCCGGCGGTGCATTGCGGGTAGCACGCGTGCCGGTGCATCCCGTTCGCTTATTAAACGTATTCATCATAGTTACTGTAAACATACACTCATATTCTACACGTAATTTATGTTAGGTATTTTGCGATGTTTGGAAAATTTCTGGGTTGTACCGTGATACGGTTTAAAACTTTCAATTCACTATGAAAGTTGATAATATACTTAATCAATATTTCTCACGGATGATTGCAAGCTATTGTCATATTTGTAGTGTGCTAACATCAATTTTTACACTGAAAATCTTTTGTGATCTACAAAATTAAATTTTTATGCCTTGTCTGGTAGGTCCTGGTGTATTCTGTTTCCTTTAATAAACAAAAAACGCGTTTGTCACTTACTAATAGTTCTATTTTCTACAAGTAAATATTGGTAAACGAAACCAAACATTACTAAAATAACTGCATTATTATTGAAACAAATAATACACGCCGTATTATTTGTTTCAATAATAATGAATGCAAAATGAACAAAACAAACGTTTTAGTTCTAGGTACTTCCCACGCACACTGATTCGAACATTGTATTTGTTATCCAATACAATCACCTGTATAAAACTAACCCTATCAATTTCAGCGAACACATTCAACTCCTACAACATAGGGAAATTTGCATAAACTTTTGAAATTAGTTTATATGGCCACGATTCCATGAAGGTCAAAATATAGAAAATAAGCTCAGGAATTATTTTTCATATAGTTTTAAATACTCTGCAAGTAAAAATAATTATATAGTTTCATCATCATCCTCTTAGCGTTATCCCAGTTTCAATCTGGGGTCCGCTTACTAATCCAACCGGATTTGGCTGAATATTAGCTTTTCCGCAGAGCGACTGCCTGTCAGACCTCCGCAACCCGAAGGGATAGCGATATTCTATGGTTTAAACTAGTGTCAGTTTATTTAGAAGGTACTGACGCCCTGTAACGATTGTCAAAGATCTTCATGACAACCGGGACCGACGGCTTAACGTGCTCTCCGAGGCACGGGACAAGCGATAATTAACAATTCAATACGCACATAGCTCCGGAAAGTCACGCCGTGGATTCGAACCCGATACCCTCTGCATGGCAGTCTGTTGGTATCTGCACTAGGCTATCGCTGCCTTCGAATAATTACCTATATAGTTTATTAATAAATATTACATATAAATCAACATTAATTAATTAACTGTGTATGTACATAATATTGTAATTTTCATGCCTCCCAAAACGTGTTAAGCCATGAGTACGTCGGTGAATGCAACATCTGTGCGAGTCGTAAATGTAAGAAGGGCTCTCGATAAAACTGCGGTATGCCACAACGAGGCACAGGCCCGCCCCGTTGTAAGCCAAGCTTAACACTGACACAATACCAGCCGCTAACCAGTATCCATTCAAATAGGATAGGAACTATTTATTTTTAAATAGAATTTGGAATTAAAACGAATTTGTGGTCCTTTATCGGCCAGTCTTGAAGAAAACGACCCGCGCGAAAATAAGTATTGATGTGTGTAACAAATTTATTCAAAATTATTCAAAAGAATCCTCTTTGCTGTCAAAAATGTCGACACAAGTGACAACACTCTTCTCATTGCTGAAAAATGGCGATGTAGTTATTAAGAAAATGAGGCCAATGAATACAGATTTACATAGAAGGACAGTTCTTAAGGATTTCGTGTGCCGATTCCAAGTGGAGACTGTCTCCAGTTTAGTTCGTAGTTGGCGGCGCTGGCGTCGTTCTCCGTCTCTCTTGCTCTCGTAGTTAAGATACACAGGAGGAACGTTCATCTCTCTTGCACTCGTAGAGACAGCTGTCACAGCGCGACTGCCACGCCACCAAGCGGCAATTTGGGTCGCAGAAGGTTTGTCTTCAGAGCGCCCATAAGAAATGCACCTCTATGAAAAAAAATATCTGAGCTCTTTGATGAGGCCTTTATAAGGTTATTGTTACGTCACAATATCCGCATCACGTAGGGCGATGCTGCACACTGTTAACAACTCCTCAAACGCGAGAAAGATCAAAGCGTTTCTTTGTCATATCATTTGTAAGTACTCGAGAAGCCCTCCTTAAAGGTTTTTCGAACATTATTTTTCAATTTTTATTCCCAAAGTGTTTTCTTGGGATCCTTTTACTGTGTACCTATGTATTTTATGGTATATTTATATTACTTTTTATGATTGTCGGTGCCAATATTACCAGAGTGAACGCCATTTCTCCGGCGGTGCATTGCGGGTAGCACGCGTGCCGGTGCATCCCGTTCGCTTATTAAACGTATTCATCATAGTTACTGTAAACATACACTCATATTCTACACGTAATTTATGTTAGGTATTTTGCGATGTTTGGAAAATTTCTGGGTTGTACCGTGATACGGTTTAAAACTTTCAATTCACTATGAAAGTTGATAATATACTTAATCAATATTTCTCACGGATGATTGCAAGCTATTGTCATATTTGTAGTGTGCTAACATCAATTTTTACACTGAAAATCTTTTGTGATCTACAAAATTAAATTTTTATGCCTTGTCTGGTAGGTCCTGGTGTATTCTGTTTCCTTTAATAAACAAAAAACGCGTTTGTCACTTACTAATAGTTCTATTTTCTACAAGTAAATATTGGTAAACGAAACCAAACATTACTAAAATAACTGCATTATTATTGAAACAAATAATACACGCCGTATTATTTGTTTCAATAATAATGAATGCAAAATGAACAAAACAAACGTTTTAGTTCTAGGTACTTCCCACGCACACTGATTCGAACATTGTATTTGTTATCCAATACAATCACCTGTATAAAACTAACCCTATCAATTTCAGCGAACACATTCAACTCCTACAACATAGGGAAATTTGCATAAACTTTTGAAATTAGTTTATATGGCCACGATTCCATGAAGGTCAAAATATAGAAAATAAGCTCAGGAATTATTTTTCATATAGTTTTAAATACTCTGCAAGTAAAAATAATTATATAGTTTCATCATCATCCTCTTAGCGTTATCCCAGTTTCAATCTGGGGTCCGCTTACTAATCCAACCGGATTTGGCTGAATATTAGCTTTTCCGCAGAGCGACTGCCTGTCAGACCTCCGCAACCCGAAGGGATAGCGATATTCTATGGTTTAAACTAGTGTCAGTTTATTTAGAAGGTACTGACGCCCTGTAACGATTGTCAAAGATCTTCATGACAACCGGGACCGACGGCTTAACGTGCTCTCCGAGGCACGGGACAAGCGATAATTAACAATTCAATACGCACATAGCTCCGGAAAGTCACGCCGTGGATTCGAACCCGATACCCTCTGCATGGCAGTCTGTTGGTATCTGCACTAGGCTATCGCTGCCTTCGAATAATTACCTATATAGTTTATTAATAAATATTACATATAAATCAACATTAATTAATTAACTGTGTATGTACATAATATTGTAATTTTCATGCCTCCCAAAACGTGTTAAGCCATGAGTACGTCGGTGAATGCAACATCTGTGCGAGTCGTAAATGTAAGAAGGGCTCTCGATAAAACTGCGGTATGCCACAACGAGGCACAGGCCCGCCCCGTTGTAAGCCAAGCTTAACACTGACACAATACCAGCCGCTAACCAGTATCCATTCAAATAGGATAGGAACTATTTATTTTTAAATAGAATTTGGAATTAAAACGAATTTGTGGTCCTTTATCGGCCAGTCTTGAAGAAAACGACCCGCGCGAAAATAAGTATTGATGTGTGTAACAAATTTATTCAAAATTATTCAAAAGAATCCTCTTTGCTGTCAAAAATGTCGACACAAGTGACAACACTCTTCTCATTGCTGAAAAATGGCGATGTAGTTATTAAGAAAATGAGGCCAATGAATACAGATTTACATAGAAGGACAGTTCTTAAGGATTTCGTGTGCCGATTCCAAGTGGAGACTGTCTCCAGTTTAGTTCGTAGTTGGCGGCGCTGGCGTCGTTCTCCGTCTCTCTTGCTCTCGTAGTTAAGATACACAGGAGGAACGTTCATCTCTCTTGCACTCGTAGAGACAGCTGTCACAGCGCGACTGCCACGCCACCAAGCGGCAATTTGGGTCGCAGAAGGTTTGTCTTCAGAGCGCCCATAAGAAATGCACCTCTATGAAAAAAAATATCTGAGCTCTTTGATGAGGCCTTTATAAGGTTATTGTTACGTCACAATATCCGCATCACGTAGGGCGATGCTGCACACTGTTAACAACTCCTCAAACGCGAGAAAGATCAAAGCGTTTCTTTGTCATATCATTTGTAAGTACTCGAGAAGCCCTCCTTAAAGGTTTTTCGAACATTATTTTTCAATTTTTATTCCCAAAGTGTTTTCTTGGGATCCTTTTACTGTGTACCTATGTATTTTATGGTATATTTATATTACTTTTTATGATTTCGCCTAATATTTTTGATGCCATTGGAATGAAAGTGACCTGAATTGTTATCTGAAACCTTTTCGAAAAAATAAAAAATATCATAAAATTACTTTATGGTTATATGGCATTCCTCTTGAAATAAAGTCCCTCGAACAAATAAAACTCAATATAATATGAGGTTCATAAAACCATAACAAAAAGTTTCACCTGTCAGTTAGGAGAACATTCAGATTTTTTATTATTATATGATTCACTTTTAACTTTTTCTGTTGGGATGAAAATATCGCTGAGTTCGTATTTGATAGGATATAGGTATAAAGCTTTATTAATAACTAAAAGTAGTAAGTGTGTAATCGTCTCGAGGGAATCGATGTGATGTCTCCAAGAATATCGTCTATTTATTCCTGTTAACTGTTTTCTGCCTGTTGAGAATTCTGAATCGTTTTTGGAAGTGATGTGAAGGGAAGACGCAGTGGAAAACGAGTCTGATAAAATATGTGATTTTGCTAAATACTAATTGCAGTTTTCTTGGATGGATGGACTCTTTTTGGAGGATTGAAATAAAACAACATAATTATGTATATGTATTTAATGTTAAGGATGTAAAATAACATCACAGCCACAGAGTACAAGAAAACTGGAATACTGCAATGTCTTAAAAGGTTTTCTTGTTTGTAAATAGGACAATTATCAATGTACAAATAAGCAAAAACTAACTACCAAAAAATAAAAAATCGAGTCACAAAGCCGTCACTGCCGGCCACTCCCCAACCAATTTGTGCGCCGTTTGATCCAATACTCAAAAATAAGTCGTTTAACGACTTAATTAACCCTCAAATAAACAGCGACCCCATTTGATTTTATTTTCTTCCTATATTTACTTTACAAACAAATTTAATTTCTTTGAGAACAGCCTAATTGTTCGGCGGGTGGCTGTGTCATGTCGTCGAGTAATCGTCGATGAAAATATATATTCTTCAGAAGTCCCTCCTAGTTCGCAAAGACTTATAAACTTCTAATTAACTAGGCCGGTACGAGCCGTGTAAATAACAAGTTTGATAAAACTACTGCTGTAAATACTTCTTGAGGCAAAAGGGAATTTAACTTATTTCTTGAATAGAATAATTAACATTGGACTTAGAAATAAATTAAATAGTTAAATTTATTTTTTGTTTGAAAGTGCACAGAATAAATATTCTGACTCGATGGATGTAGTATCAGTATCAGCCCATCACGGCACAGAAAAGCATGCTAAGCGCGATTCACGTGTTTTCGCCTCTCATTACTCAAGACCTTAAGGGCACCGCGCTGGTTTTAGTGAGAAGAAATTGAACGTCTTTATGGGAGAGTCTCACTAACCTCCTCCGCCAGCCCAAGCTCGGTTGATCACACTCAAATGGCTGACAGGTGAAGTCGAAAAAGCTTGCAAAGAGTTTCTAGCGCGTCAGCAAAAATAAATGAACCGTCCCAAATGATCGATGACAAGTAACATAATACTAATACCTTTTTTGCGTTTACGAAAACGGCAAATGAGAACGCCAGAGACTCTAAATTTCCAACCTTACTTTCCTTTACCTGTGAGGCAAGCGAGAAATTTCACCTTTTCTCGCCTAGCCTCAGGCTAAGCATTCAATTAGTGACTATATTAAATTAACAGAATATATGATGTAACATTTCGTACTATAGAGGAACTATCAACTGCATCAAACAATTTCAGTCTTCAGGTTCATCAACAATTCATGGAAATGTTTCATTATGTCCAACTAGCAACATGGAATTGTACTTCCATTAAAAGAAGCTCTTGTGAAAACTTTATTAAGACTGTTAAGACATGAGTTTTTAAAAACATTTTTATTATATCCTCCTATATTGAATAACAACTCCGCCGCCCTAAAAGTTTTAGGTCAGGTAACTTTTTAATTAATAAGATTTACAAACATACTTTGAAACATTTGGGATGTAAAATATAGACTGAAATTCTAAAGTATATGTTTAATATCCCGGGTTTTCCCGTAGAGTCAAGTGTGAGAGCAATATGCAGTAACTAGTGGCGTCGACAGTTTGATAAATAGAAAACCATCGGTGAAACTGCTACACATAAGTTTGTACATTGAGACTGTCCACTATTCGGAGAATTTTCATAATGGCTTGCACCAAGTTGGAATGTGGAAACGAATATTGTGTGCGTATGGTTTTGTATCATATATGCTAAAGCTTTTTGAGTTATATAATGTTATATTTTTTTTAGAAATAAACATATTTTATATTAGGAATAGAAGAACTACTGAACCAGTTACAAGGGTATTGATGTTTAGACAAAGAAAGCCATAGCACGGTTTGACATCAGTTATGCCAATCTTTATATTAATCTGCGGCTGCTTTAAACAAATAGTTCTGCGATAAAATAATAGTAATAAACGTGTTTAATAAACCTAAACTGTTATATAACGTATTCACAAATGCATTTCATGCTACATTGCCCGAAGAATTTCAAGAAATTGACATCTTTCTGAAAGAGAGAAATGTTCCAACGTGATTTTATAAGAGCTGTATTTCTTTCGGTTTAACCCGATAGTGGCCCTATTCGATAAACGTGATCGGTTAGAAATGTACCGCGGGTAACCATCCGTCACATTGACACCTTATATAGTCATCTGTGAACTGAGAGTTTGATAGTGAACCCCTTTGCGGATTTTATACACTAAAGTAATACATAGCATATGAGAAAAGTACCAAGTATTTGGCGTATATTTATCTCGGTGAATGACTATTTTAGAATTAGATATTTAGAATAAGTCATGCAGGTTTTCTCATGATGTTTGTCAGTGATAAATAGCAATTTAATGAGGACATAACTTGGAAAATTCAGTAGTGCCTACCGTAGTTCTGAATTTGAGATCCTTTGCGTAGCAGTCTGTTAGACTCTTCACTAAGCTGGCTTTTATTTCCCAAACACATTTATATCAGACAAATATCGAGACAGTTTATAATGAGATAACCGTAAAACAGTTATCCGCCATAAAATATATCTAGGTATATAGTTAAAGCTGCTGGTACGTTTTATTTTGAACATGGAGAAACTTTGATAGTCTCTACAGAAGAAAATAACGAGCGACTCAAACTAGCTATTTGATGTTATTTTCTTTACATGTGTACATATTTGAATTTATTTCTCAGCAAGCATAAAAGTTACCATTTGCCGCTTTTACACATTCTTTAAGTTGCTGAACGTTAAAGTTTACGAGGATGAATGAAAGTAATATGGTATTTTGTTACTACTACGGATTTTGATAAAACTTTTAACTAATAATATAATTTATATATAACTATATGCACACTATCTTTTGTTGTAATAACCTACACGGGCGAATATAACATTTAATATATTGGCAAAATCTCACATACCGATAAGAACATGCGTTGTTTTGTTTTAAACTAAAAGCTAAGCTGATAATCACGGATACGAGTAAATTCATGCATGCTTTTTGGTTGAATTAAACGTCACAGAGCATTCGTAGATATTCAACTATAATGCAGATGCTAACAAATAATTATTATCCCGATTGCATCAGAATCTAAGATTTCGCGTTGGAAACCGGGGTCTGCTTTCTAGTCTAATAATACCTATCAACCTTTCCTGAAAGCGACTGCCGTCTGACCTGCTCAAAGGACATATCTTGACATTGGCCCTTTATAAAATAAATAAGATCTTTTTCAATAAGCCCATTAGTAAACCTGAACGTTTTCTACACATGACACACGGAAGCTATTTACTCGCACTAAATATCGCTTTACATAAACGCAGTGAACTCAATGTTGGCTATTGTTTGTCGTCCCTTAAGTTTCAGCATGTTAAATTAAGTTTGAGTAATTGGTTACACGGGTCAACAATGTTCGGGTCTGTGATACGTACTTGATGCTGGCGGGTAAAGGTTTACCCCTATGTTCACTGTTTTGTTGTCTTCATAGTAAACCTTGTCTTGATAGTAAATAATGCTGACAAGACGCTGACTAGTAATGCGACAACGGTGTTCGGTTCTTAGAATGTCACGTGTCATTTGTAGTCTCCGTTTTCGAAGATGAATTTGACACTAGGTAGTCCTATTATAAAAAGCTTTATGGAAAACGTATATATAAGTACAGCAATGTGGAACAAAATAGTCGAAATATACATAGGTACATAAACTTCATACTAAACGACTATAATACTAAACGACTCAATAGATAGATTATTAAAGCTATTATCACTGTTTTGTTTAAAATTTCAAATCCTTTATACACAGACATCCACAAATTGTTGTTTCAAGTCCAAGTTTCAAAGTCTGGATATCCCTTTATGTTTGATAGTTGTCTTTGTAATTTTTCCGCGAAACAGGAGTTATTCTGCAGGATAATAGAAAAATCATTATATTAAAGGCATTTAGATGTTAAGAAAATCAGACTGAACACTGAATAGTTATACCTGCGCCGTAAAGACAAACTACAGAATACTCAAAAGTAAAATTACTAGTACCGAAATCTGCGCTATGACTTTTTAAAGCAACATTGACCTTCGGCAGGGAAACAACAGTCCAGCCAATTCAAACTTGGAACACTTAAATATTATACCGAAAAAAGCTTAATATTTTATTACCATAAGCCAGAAAAATATCCCTTTCAGTAAAAAACAAAGTGATTATATAACACCTTTTATTTTCATACTGCAAAATATATTAATAAAATAGCAGCCCTGTTTTTAGGGTCCCTCAGTAAACTCCAAAAAACCTTTATAGTTTCGCTATGTCCGTCAGTCCGTCCGCAGCTTTACGCAAAAACCATAAGCACAAGAGAACTGAAATTTGGTATTGTTACATTGCAACCCCACGGAGACAACCATGTGTATGATAAAATTTTGAAAAATGATACGTTTTCTTGTAATTCCCCAGTTTTACGTTTTCCTTGAAAACGTTAAAGTAATACGGATTCTAAAAGCTGTAGAAACCCTAGTGTAGATACACTGAGTAAAGAATTTGGTTGTGGGCTTGTTGTGTATGTTTGGAGATAGGAAAAGAAAGATAGATATCACAGTCAACAGTTTAAGAGTTTATTACGCCACACACAATAGTTCACATGTATACACGAACACAGAAGAAGCAGAGAATGAGAAGGAGTACACAGTAAGATGACAGGAAGAGTAAGCGAGCGATAGCAGATAGATTCGAATAACAATTATTACGAAAACTTTAGCTGTGAGGCAGAGCTAAGTGCGCGTAGGCTCGATATGTAAGTAAGGAACCGACTGGCCGGCGTCCGGGCTCTGGTATGCGGTAGGGCGTGGCACTCCGTGGGGCATCGGCCGTCGCAGGCGCCGCCGGCCGGTAGATTCACTACTAATACAAAGTGTTGGTTTGTCAACATGTACAATTATTTTAATTAATTATTTATTATATGATTATGGTTGTTCTAAGTTAACATTGAAACAATAAGATAACACACTAGTAACAATATTACATCGGCAAACTACATCACCCCCCTCCAGAGACCGTGTCTACGGGCGATAATAATTCGGGAAGCGAACCGTACGACCTGATCTGGTCGTCCGAACGGTATCCTTGTCCTAAGCTTGGGTAGATTTGGTGATCGGTGTGGTTGTTTGAGTATTAGGGTGTAATGTGTTTGGGTGAGATGTGTTTGTGTAGGTATGTGAGTTCTGAGAAAGGTCTGAAGAGAGAAAAATGTATGCTGGTTTGAGTCTATCTATTGAAACAGATATTTTCTTGCCATTGACTAGTAGTGTAAATATCTTGTCTCCGCGTTGTATGACTTCAAATGGACCTTTGTAAGCTGGTTTGAGTGAACCTGTCGTGTCATCTCTTAGAAAGACGTGACTTGTTGAGTGAAGGTTTTTGTATACAAAGACTGGTCTGCTACCGTGATGTGATGTGGGTACAGGTTGTAGCCTTTTTGCGTATTATCTCAGACGTTCAACGTAACTTGTTAAGTCTGCTGTGTCGTCACTTTCTGGGTGAAATATTTCGCCCGGTAATCTGAGAGTTTCACCATATAAGAGTTCAGCTGGTGTAGCCTTCACGTCTTCCTTGTATGCTGTCCTTATTCCTAGTAGTACCAATGGAAGTGACTCCACCCAGTTACTACCTGCATGTCAAACTATAGCGTCCTTCAGTTGTCTGTGGAATCGTTCTATGATGCCATTACATGAAGGATGGTAGGCTGTGGTACGTTTGTGCTGAAATCCGACGATTTCGGATAAGTGCTTAAATAGCGCCGACTCAAATTGTTTCCCACGATCGGTAACAATGCTTTTTGGGCAACCAAATCTTGAGATCCAGCCACTCATAAGAGCTCGGGCTACTGGCTCTGCTGTGATATCTTGTATGGGTATCACTTCAGGCCATGGCGTAAACCTATCAATAACAGTGAGGCAATACCGAAAACCATGAGACAGTGGTAATGGTCCTATAAGGTCGATATGAATATTCACAAATCTAGCCCGTGGGAGCGGATATATCCCGAGGGGTGCAGACACATGGCGAGTGATTTTTGAGCGTTGACAAGCAATACAGCAGCGACTCCATTCCCGACAATCTTTTCTTATACCAGGCCAGACGTATCTTTCACTCACTAGTTTGACTGATGCTGTAGCGCCTGGGTGGCTTAAAGAATGCAGGCTGTCGAAAACCTGGTGACGAAGTTCTCTTGTGACGTATGGTCTGATATTCTTGCTACTCTCGTCGCAGTACAGTTCGGCATCCGTTCCTGGTAGTTTGACTTTTTTCAGGCAGTCGAACCTTATGTAACTCATTCGTCTAGATCTACAAAGGAAATATCTCTCTCAGTCCGTTGAAGGTAGTAAAACGTGGTTCTGACACACCGCAATGTCTGTGTGTGACATGATTGGCAATACCTTTGTAACGAGCCTTATTTCTGACGGCATTTATTGACAAGACGGTTTCCCACAGGATATTGGGTTCGACGTACATACAATAATTATATTATTTTGTTCCAAAAATAAGCTGTATGATACGTATGTGCCACATTTATAGAGCTTGTATTTATTTCTGAGTTACTTTCGCTGTTTGTTTTAGTACAAGCTTTTAACAAAAAATTTCAAATACTATTAAGACAAATAGCTGATACATTTTTGTATAATTACAGTGAAAATATAGAGTAGAAAATAGCGATTTATTTTCAAAATCTATAAGTCAAAAGTTAAAACCTTTTATTGGTATGCAACCGAAAAGTAAGACCAAAGTGAAACTTGATAAAAGCGTGTTGGAATGAAATAAAATAGCTGAAATAGTTGGTAAATATTATAATTCATCATCATAAAATAAAGAAAAGAAAAGAATACATTTATTTCGCTACATGAAAGGGACACAAAAAGCATAAATACATACAACACAAAAATATTATTAAAACATACACTTCGGTAATTTAGATAAAATCAACAATACAATTATAAAAAGTACCCTGCATGCGACGAAAAAGGACCTAATTCAGCATTATGCCAGGCCGAAGCTTGACGCTGGTTTTCAATTAGGTCCTGTTCATGACGCGTAATGCAAACCAGTATAGCTAGGTAACTTACTAACTACGTCCGATAAACATATGTACAAATATATAAAAACATACAAACAATAACAACAAGTCAGGTCACGGCTACGCACTGCGACGCGCGGGGGAACGGGAGCGGTGTAAGTGGCGGCGGGAAGCGTTGTAAACTGAATCGTTAGTAGACAGCTCATAAACCCACGCCCCAGAGTGCGCATCCGCGACCTAAACTTGCAACACGATAAAATATTGTACATAACATATTTTTATAATCGGTATTAATCGGTACAGAAAAAACACGAGCATACTAATATCAAAAAAATATAAAATAAAAACAAAAACAGAAACAAAAACATACACAAAAATAAAAACAGCCGCCAGCCGGTAATAAGAAAGCGTTCAGGCACAGATTGCTAAATAGTTACTACGTGTTCGGGCCAAAGTCGAGGCCAGAGTCTAATTGCGTCTCGAAGAACTCAACACAACTCAGCGCAAGTGGCCAAGTCCTTAATAGGTAAGTGATACATTAGTTATGTAATACAATAATGTACCTACATGTAATTCTAGGATTTTATGAATGAATAGTTTACATAATAACACATCACTGTAATTCTTAATTGCAGGTCATAAGTTGAAGTGTGAGGAATCGCGTGCACAACATGAGAATGACCGACTGCCGAAGCAGCACAACGCCCGCGATAGCGCTGTACAACTTGTCTGGACCTGAAAAGACGCCGCGACAAACACCACCCAAATGCAATGCTGACATCATTAATGCTTAGATATGTTTATACACCTACTTAAGCGAAACGGATTTAGGTATTTAATAATAATTGTTCTTTCTCAAGTAGGACACAAAACATGTATCCACGACAATACTCGCATAAACCGCACACACACGCACACACACTTACACAAACAGACACACAAGCGCATGCATTCTCTGCGCATCGTTCCATTTTTAAGTATGAGAGACATTACTCCGCTGTGCGTCAACAAGATAACTTCGCAATCGATTTTTGAATGCACCTATCGTACGGACAGACCTAATTGGAGGTGGAAGATTGTTCCATATTTTTGACGCCGCATAGCGGAAGCTACCCGTAAACGCAGTCGTTTTATGCAGTAGTATTGAGAGCTGTTGCGAACATTGTCTGCGGGTACGGTCTCGCTTACCAGTCACCCAACTGAGTTTATGGTGTAGATATGGCGGTTGTTGGAATCTAATAACCCCGAACATGACAGAAGCTAAATGTAATTTTCGTCTCAATTTCATTTTTAAAATCGATTTATGGTTTAAAAACGGTGTCACGTGGTGTCTGGGTGGTATACAAAAGCAGAATCGAGCATAAGCGTTCTGTACCCTTTGGATCAGCCTATCCGTGCGAGATAGCAGCCTCGGCCCATATACCGTGTCAGCATAATTCAATTTTGAGAGAACTAAAGATTCCACAAGTCTCACACGTAAATCTTCTGACAAAAACGGTCGTATTTTGTAGAGAGTACGCAATCTATAAAAGCAGTTTTTAACCATCTCCGCGACATGCTTCTCAAATCTCAGATTCGAGTCAATAAGCAGACCAAGGTTTCGGGCCTCATCGACTTTTTCGATGATTTCGCCCATCATCATAAGATTAAAACTAGGCAAACGTTTTAATTGGTTTTTGGCACCGAATATGATATATTTTGTTTTAGTAGGGTTTAGGACCAGAGAGTTCACTTCTGCCCACTCCACCACTCTGTTAAGGTCTGCATTGAGGTCAGAGATAGCTGATCCGTAATCACTAGGCTTAAAAGAAATGTAAACTTGAATGTCGTCAGCATAAATGTGATAATTCGAGCATTTTAAGCAGCTGATTATATCGGCACAGTACAATATAAAGAGAAGGGGTGCCAGTATTGATCCCTGGGGAACACCTCTGGTAAGAGGGGTATTCTCCGAGGTTGCCAGATCTCCATTGCTCATACGCAGTTCTACACTTTGAGTACGGCCATTCAGGTAACTATGGAACCAGTGCAAAGTTTTGTGATCGAACCCATAATAACTCAGTTTTGACAACAATAAAAATATATTTATGCTG
Source organism: Euclidia mi (assembly GCA_944739405.2). Taxonomy (NCBI): domain Eukaryota; kingdom Metazoa; phylum Arthropoda; class Insecta; order Lepidoptera; family Erebidae; genus Euclidia; species Euclidia mi. The sequence goes on along the minus strand of OX123197.2, from coordinate 40,629,943 downwards.
TCAATCGCGCGAGAAAAATCGTGCAATACCAATATAGTACACATACCTTGGTCTTGTGCGTGCAAGATATTGTCTGTCACGTCAAGTAGGGCTGTAGCAGTACCGCGACCCCTTCTAAAACCCGACTGTAGCATAGGAAGGATGTTATTATTTTCTAAAAATTCTGACATCTGCCCACACACAACTTTTTCCATAATTTTGGATAAACATGGAAGAATGCTTATGGGTCGGAGGTCTTTTAAATCTACAGGGGTAGCAGATTTTGGCAATGGCTTGACGATTGCTGTCTTCCATACGTCTGGGAATGTTGAGGTTTGTATAGAAGTATTTATAATATGCGTAATAGATGTTAGAGAGTAGGGGAGTGATAACATCAACATCTGCAGGTTAATGCCATCACATCCCTCCGCATTTGATTTAAGAGACATTAAATACTTATGTACGACTTCCTGGGTCACAGTCGAAATACTAAAGACATCATCACTGTACCGATGGAATTCAAAAATCGTCAATGTTGATAAGTGGATTACCGGGTTACCAGGGACATTTAGAAAATGACGATTAATCATATTAGGGTCTGAAAGATGCATTGGCAGATCATGAGAATATTTATTTGGTAATACAGTGTTTTTTAAGTTTCTCCATAAAGACTTAGGGTCACTTATTTTATTATTAATATTAAATTTAAAATAAGCGACTTTTTCACTATATAGCACGGACGACACTAATAGTGACTTTAGCTGTTTATAATATAGTTTTTTACTATCAGTCCTATGCCTACGGAACGAATTCGGCGCCACATCTCTCAACCTCATCATTTCTTTAACAGTGTCCGTTACCCACGGATATGACGGTTCCTTTATAAGATAAGTTTTGATGGGCGCGTGAGCATTGAACACTGCAGTCATGTATGAGTTAAATACCCGAACGGACTCGTTCACAGTACTGAGGGACAAAATATAACGCCAGTCTAGTCTAGACATGTCTTTAGACAAACTTTCAGTATTAACATGTTTATATGACCTATACTTAATTACATACGGTTTAAATATCGCTCGCCGTATCTGAAATTCGCAAACAAGCACTGAGTGTCCATTGATATTTCTAAAAGGTTCAATTTTAATATGTTTTATTTTAAGGTTTATAAAAACCAAGTCAATCAGGGACTCAAAAAATATATACATAAAGGCCATTGTTATAATATATAAATACATAGTTTATAAGTAAATATATGATTTTTCTCACAAAGGCTGTTAACCGAAACGTCTATCAAAGATAAACCTATAGCATGATTGCTTTAATACTCGTACCGTATCAACGGATTAATTAATATAGCATTTATTTATATAAAACCTCGTTTACGTGGGTTCTTGGCGTAAAAATATCATCGAGAGCCGCGCAAGGGGAGAGGTCATTGCCCCCTACAATATGTAATAGGTACCTACTATACATCGTAGATTTGACAGTACCACTTAGCAATAACGTTACCCTTGATAGCCATGTTTTTAGGAAAGAGTTGGAGAAAATGGAGTAAATTCTAAAACATTTAATATGCTTATGCTTGTCTATATCGCCCAGGATAGAAAAAAGATCTGTGTAGACAGACAAGCAAATGTTGAAAACATGGTGGAGCATATTTAACCAAAATTATAGATGATATTTCAAATAATTTCTCATATTTCAAAGTATTGCAAATTTTATGACCAGACATACCATACTTTTTAGTCCTTCACTAAAATCCACCCTAAAACAACCTAGCAATTAGTTAAAGCAACACGAACTCATTGATATGCTCCGTAGCTTAGCCAAACTGGAACAAATATTCCATCACTCCAACTATAAGTGCGAGCATACACGACAAACGCGGACGTGCATGTACTGAAGTGCACCCACCACCTAACAAGCTACGTGCCGTCGCATTAACCCGTTTTATTACCAACATTTTTCAGCCTCCACTATAGTCTATACCGTCAGACTATGAACTTATAATTTTGCCACTTAGTAATACGCTCTTAGAACGTGGTTATGGGTTTGCGTTTTGTGAAACAAGAATAAGGAAAGTACGTGGCAGGCTGTGTTTGAACGTGTTTTAAAAAGGTTTTGTGTATAAAATGTGATAAGGAATAGGTTAATTGCGTTAGTAAGTTCTGTAGTACATCAATTTCGTTTATTAAGTCTTTTTGCATACCTACTTACCAAGAATTACTCCAGTAAATATAAGAAATGGTTGAAACGATTTGTACTTTGTTTTAAAACTCAGATTCTGTTATTTTAATGCAGGTGGTTGGTTCCAAGTAAAGAGATTTATACTGTCTTTCAATTAGTTTTCCAGATGTTGCTACTGAAAATTTGTCAGTAGTAAACAGTGTCAATTTAAGCGATTCCAGGAAACGAAGCGGGCAAGCTTTATATCAACGGGATGAGCCAACGAAGCGGAACGAGCGGTTTTGAATTCTCACTAAGTAAATGAGTAAATAAATTTTGTTTTGCTTCCACGAAGTAAATAAAATTTTCTAACTCAGTAAAATATAATTTGTTTGGAATTAGCGAGGTCCATATGTACATTTAAAAATAATATTGTCTAACTCAGCAAAGTATGATTTGTCTGGAACGAGTATGGTCCGTGCGTATAAAATCTGATAAAGATATTCGCAGGCATGTCGATTAAAAATTCATATTAAAATTCCGCTCATCGGGAGCATTTAAGATGGAACACTCTCATAATTGTGTATTCTTTCGATAGAGAATGGATATTTCGCTAATGGCGTCCTTTGTTTCATCTTCAGCATAAATGCTTAGAAGTTATGAGCGGGGCTATGTCCCCCAGCAGGTGTATGGGCCCCCTGAATAACGTCTTTTCACGTCACGTCAAATGTGCTATCCATTGTTTAGATGCGAATTTTATCTGAGCACGTCGTGTTCGATAAAATTTAACGTTTATTCGAGCGATTGTGTAACAAGTACGAGGCGGGTCGCCCGGCCTGTCAGCTTCCCCGTACAATATTTGGTTCGGCGTTACACCGAAACCGTAGGGTTCTAGGCGACATTATTGACAATTTGAATGGAAGAGAAAAATGTCAGACCCGTGTTGTAGGTAATGTAAATATTTGATCAAAATAGAGCCGCCCCACCGCTGTGCAGATGCGATATATGTGACAGTTTAAACGCCCTATGCGAAATAGCCGTTTAGGTGGGACCCTAATATTAAAATATTACGCACATAATATGAACATTAAACTGCCAATTGTGTCAATGAATCATCAATCAATCAATCTGGCTACGCACGCCTTCATTTGCAATTTTTCTGCGAGAATTTTAATTTATACTGACTTTTAAATTTATAAAACGTTCATTATGAACATCAGATAAGCTTCTGCAGACTGTGTGAATGTAGAAAATATAAAATTATTTACGCGTTTAGTCTTATAGATGTTGAAAGTTTATTTAGTTTAGTAAGTCTTTGGCTTATTTCTAAATAACAGGTTAGTCTAGAAATTATACATTGTTATTTAAGTGTCTGTTTATAATTCCAAAATAACTAAGTTTTATGTACCTAATTCTTACAGCTGTAGAGATAGCGAACGCGAGCAAAGACGCATGCAAAAGCTAGTAATATTTCTAAACCTAAACCTCTGTCTACAAGTCTCAAATTATCGAGTAAATAAATAGAAAATCGAGTATTAACGTTTTGTAATAGTCTTCATAACAAGAACTTGTTGCAAAACGTTGATTTACGGACGAATTTGAAACTTAATGACGATTTATTGGGTAATTAATGAGAATTCGTAATAGCTTTGTATACCTATAGCTATTAATTTGATTTATTGTAAGTCCTTTCCCGAATAAATGCCCGTTTTCAGCTATAAATAATACAAATTCTTAGGCGCTCGAGAAACGTTCCAGAAATAAATACCTAATGTCAGTAAGTGAAAATGGTTTTTTCGTTTATATATATAAATCAGCAGTCTATAGCAGAACTGAATATTTTGTTAGGTTTTTCTTAATGATGTAAAGGTTTTCTCTAGTGATGTGAACATGACAACAAGGTCTTACATTGGATTTTAAAGTGAATTATTATGACGTTGTTCAGTAAAAACTTTGGCAATAAAAATATGTAGCTATCAGGTATATTAATTAGAAAGTGTAAATAGATAAAGTTAATTATAAAAAGAATTGTTAGTAGAGTCTGGTAGTAGTGGCACCTAAGCTTACGAACAGATGTAAGTGATTTTTTAAAATTAACTATTAAGGCTGCTACACGTAAAAACCCGGCGGCACGAACCGCGCGGCGTATGTGCCGCTGGCATCGGCCGCAGAAAGCCGCGCATCATTCCAGTTGTGACAGTCGTGTAGAACTCTAGTGAGGTGACACTTTGTGAATGGTTATCGATTACGATGAATAACGAAGTCATCAGCACTAAACAGAAATAAGCTACTTTCTTTTAACACAAAGGATTAGCCTTCTGCGTATAAAATTAGAACCCATTTTGTTCATTCCGTTTAATTCCAAGCGTGCAAAGCCGCGGCCTTATTTATTATTGGATACAATTAAGGACTATAAAGGTACAATGGTGTTGCCGCATGTTAAAGAAAGGGATCTAGTTTACAATAAAGATAAAACAAATAAATGTTTGTGAGTATGGATGTTTGTTACTCTTTCACACAAAACGACTTTACAGATTTTGACGGAACTTTGCATACATATAGCATATACAATAGCATATGAGCTACCTTTTGTCGAGATAACGTGGGCGAAGTCACTGGCAAAAGAAATATAAATATTAAGTTTCTAATCCCAAATCCTGCATCTACAAGTCTCAAATTCTCAAGTAAACGAATAAGAAAATCGAGTAGCACAGTTTTCTTATTGCCTTCATAACAAGGACTTGTTGCAAACGTTGATTTACGGACGAATTTGAAACTTAATGACGATTTATTGGCTAATTAATGAAAATTCGTAATAGCTTTGTATACCTATAGCTATTAATTTGATTTATTGTAAGTCCTTTCCTAAATAAATGCCCGTTTTCAGCTATAAATAATACAAATTCTTAGGCGATCGCGAAACGTACCAGAAATAAATAATGTCAGTAAGTGAAAATGGTTTTTTCGTTTTTGTATATAAATCAGCAGTCTATAGTAGAACTGCCTTTTTTGTTAGGTTTTTCCTAGTGATGTAAAGGTTTTTTCTAGTGATTTGTACATGACTAATAGATCCTACATTGGAATTTAAAGTGAATGCTTATGACGTTGTTCAGCAAAATCTTTTTCAATAAAAATATGTAATTATCAGGCATATTAATTACAAAGTGTAAATAGATAAAGTTAATCTCAGAAAAAAAACTGTAAGTAGAGTCTGGTAGTAGTGGCAGCTTAGCTTACGAACAGAGGTAAGTGATTTTTTTAAATTAACTAAAAGACTTTTTAAGAACGTACCAAGAAGGTAATATGAAGATATATCACTGCGTAAGAGCGCGTAATTACCTAAGGGTATAATGGTTGTCAGGCCTTTCCATAAGTTAATGAATATAACGGAATGCATATCGTGCCTAAATACGATTCTATAATAATATGTGTACAAACACTTATGTATGCGCGAGTTTGATATACCACGCATTATTCAAAGCACTTGAAACAGATATATCCAAAAAACTTCGCAAGACGAACAGAGTTTGCCATACATTGTTGGTAACCATGTACGTTCGTTCATGCACACGCGTCGAGAATATAATCTCTTAATCACTACCTACACCAAACGGATAACAGGGGTTAAACTATGCTTAGCACAAAGCCGCGGGAATATTAGCCTTATACGTATTTAAACATCTTTAATAACTTGAGGTCGGTTCCTTATTTCGTACCTTACCCTCAAAGAATTCAAGGCACTGGTTAACCACTGGACTACGGAGGCAGTCTTTATTTATTATATTATTTATATATTTAGTAAGTTGCCGAAGGAGATAACTTACTTCGTAAATTAAGCATTTTGCAACATTTTTCTATAAATAACTAGAATTTACCCGCGGCTCCGAAGCCTTCCTCAAGAATCACAATTTCAGTTGATGAAAACCGTACAAAAATCAGTTCGGTAGTTTTTGAGTTTATCGCGTTCATATTTTGACTTCACGGTTGGCGAAGTGGTTTAAGCGGCCGCCTCGCCACTTGACACTGCGTTAGTATTGTGGGTTCGATTCCCACCCGAGATAAAACTTTTTGTGATTCATAACTTGTTGTTTCGAGTCTGGGTGTTCTTTGTGTCCACTAGTTGTATGTTTGTAAAGTCCCCCGCGACACAGGATTAAGTCCTAATGCGGGAGTTGTCTTTTTTAAAGAAAAGGAAATAAAAATAATATAGACAGGATGTGGTGAGGATTTAATTTTAAAATAGGTACGTATAGACTCAAATTCGCTTACCTGAACCTTTGGGATTATAGCGTTCATACAGACAGATAGGACGGCAGGTGGACTGCAATTTTATAATATAATGTAGATTTATTTGATAGAATAGTCTCTTAAATATAAGTCTCTTACTTAAGCAAATAATAAAGTAACGACTCTAAATAAATGTCAAAAGCTGATAAAGGTCGACTGGATCAATAATACATAAATTTGTTTTTATGTCAAAGTATATAATCTAAATCGAATCAAGTAAATTGTCCAAGTGGGCGTCAGTAAAATTACTTGAACATCGAAGTTTATTAAGTTGTGAATTAAATGAACTTTTTATAGCAACTAGAATTATATTTCTGTCATTGGATGGCGAGCGAGGAGGGATGAAAATCAAGTGGAAAGGTGATGAATATGACAGTTGAGGGTTATAAGGCAAGAGGAAGACCGGAGAAAAGATGGATGGATTGTGTGAAGGATGCTATAAATGAAAAGGGAGTGAATAATCAGATGACGGCTGATAGGAGAGAATGGAAGAGAGAGACATTCTGCGCTGACCCCATGTAATTTGGGAACAGGGCAGGCAGAACAAGGATGGCGAGCCTCGCTAAGGGTATTCGAGGAAAGTTGTTGAAAACGCCGTGATTTTGCGAGTAATCAAGAATGCCGTTGAAATAAATATTGTCTACCCGATTGCGATTGAAATAGAAATCAAGAAACCTGACACATGGTTCCACCCGCGTGAATTATACACCTTAGTCTAAGGAAACACACTATCTATTGGTGAATATCGTTAAAAATCCTCAGTTTCTGAGTTTATCATTTTGTAATATGTATGGACATATTACAAAATAAACGACATGTACCTAATATCTATATATTTAGGTATATGTGGTTTATCAAACTTTGTAAAAGAGCTTTTGTAATATTCGATAGTGGAATTTGATTACAAAACACGAAAAACACATTTTAGCACTTATCCACCCACTTAACCCTTCGGGGATACAAGCGTGAGTCTATAAATCTTCTTTTTCTGCCTGCCCTGTTCCCATATTACTTGGGGTCGGCGCAGAATGTCTTTTTCTTCCATTCTCTCCTATCAGACCTCATCTCATCATTCACTCCCTTTTCATTCATGTCACCCTTCACACAATTCATCCATCTTTTCTTTGGTCTTCCTCTTGCCTTATATCCCTCAACTCTTATCTTCATCACCATTCTAGACATATGATTTTCATCCCTCCTCATCACATGCCCATACCACGATAGCCTTTCTTCCTTTCAGCTTTTCTTGCACCGGTGCTACTTTCAGACTTCCCCTTATAAACTCATTTCTAATTTTATCCATCCTTGTCACCCCACACATCCATCTCAACATCCTCAGCTCTGCTTCATGCAATCTTCTTTCATCCGTCTTCTTCAAGGCCCAGCATTCCGATCCATACAGTGCGACAGGCCTTATTACGGATTTGGAAATTTTGGCCTTTAACCTTACCTTAGGTTGATAGGCACAACTTGTGACCTGTCACCATTTCATCCAACCTGAGTTGATCCGGTGCGTGACGTCGCGGTCTATGTCCTTGTCCCCTTGAATAAGTGACCCAAGGTACCGGAAGTCGGAGCAGACCGATATGGCTCTCCACCAAGGGATATGGGCGCGGGACTGGAGAGACCGCCGAAGTCGCAAAACATGTACTCAGTTTTGCATATTATACTAACTTTCAGGCCAACAATCTCCAGCCTTTGCCACCACTTTGTCAGTCTACCCTGGACCTCAGGAGCACTCTTAGCAATCAACACAATGTCGTCGGCGAACAACATACACCAGGGAGCCTCTTCTTGTATGTCCGCCGTAAGGGCGTCCATTATAAGCAGGAAGAGGTAAGGGCTAAGAGCCGACCCTTGGTGCAAGCCTACAGCCACATTGAAGTTGCCGGTATTGCCCGCTGTAGACCGGACATAGCTTGTACATCTACTGTACATCGCTCAGATCAACTGTACATACTTCCCAGGCACACCTTTCTTCTTAAGGGCCCACCACAAAACCTCACAAGGTACCCGATCATATGCCTTTTCGAGATCCACAAAAACCATGTGCAAGATTTTTCACAGAGTTGGCGGATCGCAAAAATGGCATCTGTTGTTCCTCGACCAGGCATAAAACCGAATTAGTTTTGTGAAATGACACTCTCTTCTCTCAATCTTCGTTCAACCACTTTCTCCCAAACTTTCATACTATGTGAAATTAGCTTTATTCCTCTATAGTTTTTACACTCCAGCACATCACCTTTGTTTTTTTAGATGGGAACCAGCGAACTGTTACACCATTCATCAGATATGGCTTTTTCCACCAACAACTTATTGAAGAACTAGAAGACGCCAGCAGCTACGCCTGCAATTTTTTTTTAATTTACCCGTTTTGGCCGATCCCGTGGGAATTTCGGGCAATCCCTTCTTAGTGCAACCCTATGATCCCCAAGGAACATACGTGCCAAATTTCAGCTTCCTGCGCCCAATAGTTTCGGCTGTAGCGTGTCTGTCAGTCAGTAAGTAACGCAAGGATTTTATATATTAAGATAAAGCTAACCACTTCCATCCATCTACCTGTAGTGTCCTCCATTCTTCAACTGGTATTCCATCCGGCCCCGCAGCTTTTCCATTCTTCATTCCATATAATGCTACTCCCACTTCCTCCTCACTTATCTTTCTTAACAGCCCCTCATTTACAGGTATATTCTCAAGCAAACCACTCCAATCATTTTCTTCATTCATCAGTCTCGCAAAGTAATTTCTCCATCTATCCTTAATTTTGTCATCCGCGGAAAGTACCGCTCCAGTATCATCTTTTATACACTTTATCTGACATACATCCTTTGCTTTCCTTGCTCTAGCTTTAGCGAGGCGGTATAGTTATTTTTGACCCGCCGGGCTCTCTAAGTATTTAATAGTAAGAAGAGAACAATTTTGTTCGAGTGTCTCCGATGTTCATATTATTTTAATTTTATCTGGTTTACTTGGTACAATAAACAATACGTTTATTTGTGGAATACCTAGTATGTTATCTAATAATAAATATTCTAGATTCTAGATAATACACGTACAACACTGTACTAGGCTCGGTGTGTCTTCAGATCGATCGATTCGATCAAATCTGTGATATATAGATTAGTCGATCTATATATCTCAGATTTGATCAAAAGATACACCGATTAGAGTGTTTCGCAGTGGCTGTCGACATCGCATTCCATTAAAGAAGAACTTACAGTCGTGAAAGCAAAAAACGATAAACAGATTAAATATTTACACCTGGCTCATGAGATTGTCGACATGTGTGATATATATATAGATTTGTCAATCTGAATCACTATCGGTGAAAAGAGTAATATCGCCAAGAGAGGTTCGGATTAGGCAGCTAAGTCGAGTGCTCGTTTCGAAAGGCGGTACTTCTCGTTCTCAACACGGCAAGCATCGTGAAGAGGCTACTGTTTTTAAGGTCCTAGTTTTTAACACCAGTAACTTAGACCCTGTACAAAGTACCGGTGAGTGCCTGAACCAAATTTTGCACATGAAAGGTAATTTGATACTATACAATTTTATAATATAAACAAATACTTACACTGATTTGAATTTGTTATAGTTGAAAAAATCAGGCGTAACTTGGCGGAACTCCATTGTAACCTAATGGAAGGAAAGAGGACCCATCCGAGGGTGCGTGGTGGGTTCCTCTTTCCTTCCATTAGGTTTGATTTGATTTTTTTATAAAATATACTTGCATTAAAGATTTGAGAACAAGTACCATTGTATGAACAATGAGTATGCCATATATGTCTTTTAGAAGTCAGCGCTCTCGCGTATGTTATATTTTATATAAGCCAGTTTTTGTATTTACTAGTAATATTAAAAGCACCTACAATATAGGCTAGTATATATACGAGTGAGAAAACATAAGTAATTTTCTAAAATGAACTCTGGATTACTTACTTAAGGTTTAGTTTCAAATACCGATCTATATTCTCGATTCTCCATGCTCCGTAAATCGGACCGTATCTTCGGTTTGACATCTCTTAGCGGTCACTCAGACCATACCTCGTTTGATCATCTGGTTCGGCAAGGTTCTACTTAAGCTTAACGTCCTTTTAGACGCACTAGGCGTGACAGTTTTGACCCCATAGCTTTTACTAACATGAAGTTCTCGTATTTACATTTTCTAATAGACTGTCTAAATACTGTTTGGGTTTTGAAGCATATTTATCAAGCTAAAATACGAGAGCCAATTTAATTTAGTATTATTAAGTAGATAGAGGATCTTAGTGACTGCGCTTACGTTGCAGTAAGTACTTTGGAACATATTGTATATTTCTTTAAAGAAAACTACGTGGCTTCGAATAAAATACAAAACTTTAAAATAAAATTAAACAGAAAGTATGTTAACATAAGGAACTGTTTAATATGCAATACCGTTCTTCTTTTTTTCTTTTTTTTAAATATAACTCCCGCTATTACCAGGAATAAATCTTGCATCGCGGGGGACTTTACAAACATACAACCTACTGACACAATGAATACCCAGACTCGAAACAACAATTTATGGATCCCGCAAAATGTTGTCTCGTATGGGAATCGAACCCATAACACTTCGCGCAGTGTCAAGCGGTGAGGCGACTGCCTAAACTGCTACGCAAACGTGCAGTCGAATACCGTTACATTCAGTATAATCAAATATATGAATGTACTGTTGTCATACGCTGTGTAGTCTACTTTTGTTCCAGTATAACATCAGCACCTGACGAATTCAATGCCAATAATAAATATGTATAAAATTCTCGTGTCACAGTTTTCGTTCCCATACTCCTCCGAAACGGCTTGACCGATTTTGATGAAATTTTTTGTGCTTATCCGGTATCTATGAGAATCGGCCAACATCGATTTTTCAAAAAAAAAAAATTTTTCAAAACAACGTTTTCCGGGTCAGCTAGTAATAAATATAAACCCATCAAGGACCCACTCAAATTTAATTATCATCATCATCAGCGCTGTATATATACTGTCCCAATGCTGGGCACGGGCCTCTTCTCTCTATGAGAAGGGTAAGGCCATAGTCCACCACGCTGACCAAGTACGGGTTGGCAGACTTCACATGTCTTTCGAAAATATTATGGAGAACTCTCAGACATGCGGGTTTCCTCACGATGTCTCCTTCACCGATAAACATCAAACTGCACAGCAGCTGCACGACTATAGACTAAATAAAAAAAAGGCCACACACTTTTGGAGCATATTCATGCGTATCATGTGTATGAATATTTTACACTTTTATTCTTGTAATAATACCCAAAATAATAATTATTCCTACAGTCTTTTGGGACAATATAGTGTACTCACACGCATTTATGCGTATGTATAATGGCCGCATGCTCGCACTCACAGGGAAAGTTTCATGGCGTCTGGCTGGACGACTGGCCATTCGGATTGGTCTGGCTGCGTACGAAGGGTCTTAAAATAGTATCTTAAGTAACATATATCAAATTTAAGTTTGCTAAAATGACGTAGCTAACTTCATTTTTAAGTAACCTTTAAGACGTCTGGCAGAAGTAATGGCCCACGGCAGGTGTCTGGCAATAATTAATTTAAATTTTAGACAGTATTTTTAAACACATATTTGAATACCAGCTTTGCTACTTTAACGTAGGTGAGTATGTTTTTTTGGTACCTTTACTTCGCGCTACCTGTGAAATGGCCCGGCTTTCAAGCTAGTGGTTCGGCATACCTCTTAACAAAATTGTTTACTAATAATCCTCAAAATTTCAGCTTTGCTAAAATGACGTAGGTCTGGTGGCTCCGGGATCTTACTCTAGAAGTACGTTTGCCCTTTAGTATGAATTGCAATATAATTACAAATGTTTTCTCTGTTTGAATTTTTGATTAGACACATACAGGGTGTAAGGAACGGCGTACCGAAACCCGATACCAGTGATTTAGTACACGATACTGAGGCCCTTGGCGGTCGATTTTTTTTGGATTTCAAAGAATTAATCAATTATCCAAAAAACACCAATGTAAATAAGAACACGCAAACTCGCACTATCAACTCATCAACTGTTACGGCGCTGCAGCGGTAGCGAAGACGATGCACATGGCGCGCTTGCTCCACTGCCAGGTCGATGTTGCATCATCGGGCTAAACGCGCCAAGTATATGTTTAATATTTAGAATTTCATAAAACAAGTGCGGGTCGACAATAGTAACTATTTCATAAAATTTATAATAAATTCCAAAATAAAGCAAATTCTTTAAAATTTACCGGAAAATTCGACTGCCAAGGGTCTCAGTATCATGTACTAAATCACTGGTATCGGTTTACGGTACAACGTCCCTTGCACTCAGTATATCTTTAAGTTTAAAAATTTATCTGTCGTGAGCGATATTTGAGACATGTTTAAATGGTACCTTCTGGTTACAATAAAAACCATCGGCCAATTTTATTTGAATTCAATAAAAATCGATAGTTGCTTTCAAGTTTTATGGTTCAATGGTTTCCACCTACTACTTGCGCCGCGTGCAATTCATTTCCTGAATAAAATGTGACCTACATTGAATCTGGAATATAGCCATGTGAATATTAGTGAATATTAATAGAAATATCGATTGGCAATATTATGTTAAGTTTGCTTTCATACGTTTTTTATCATGTAGCGAAGTTTTCATATCGATCTTTACAAAATAGATTTAATTTATGATGTATGAAATAAGGACTAGGTATACCTACTGAACGGTTTGTGACACGAACTATTTTCGCGTATTGATGGCTAGTATATCCAACATTCTCTTGTCATGTCAGACTACAGACGTCCACTGCTGGACATAGGCCTCCCCCAAGGTTCTCCACACACACCGATTTTGAGCCGCCCGCATCCAACCGCTTCCCGCGATCTTAACCAGATCGTCGGTCCACTTTGCGGGATGTCTACCCCTGCTGCGTCGTCCGGTACGTGGTCGCCACTCTAGAACCCGCCTGCCCCAACGGCCATCGGTTCTTCGAGCTATGTGCCCTGCCCATTGCCACTTCAGCCTGGCTATTCCGAGAGCTATGTCGGTGACTTTGGTTCTCCTGAGGATCTTCTCAACATTCTTTTAGTTAGTAGATATTGTTCACTAGCATCTACCCTCGGCTTCACCTGGCCGGGTATGGGTTGTCGCGACAAAATGTAGCCCTTCTGATCACAAAGCTATATTGTTGCTTAGTTTAATTAAAGCCAAACAGTGGTGTTTGTTTGAAACAGTAACAAACATCCATTCCTCCTCTCAAACTTTCACATTTATAATAGTACTAAGAAGTAAGATTGCGTGTAAAACACATTCGCATCTATTTCCAGATATGAATATCGTTATAGTTCATTACACGCTACTAGTCTTACTTAATTTATCCTTGGAATACATATTTACACTTATTTACTTTTATTTATTTAAAATCTTACGCTTGTAGGGGTAGGCAGAGGTGAAAATATTACACCCACATTTGCCATGAATTTTTAGGTCCCAAGTAATAGGGGGCGAGGCTATTGCCGTTACCGGGCACATCACCAGACTCCGGGCTGCTACTGAGTATTCGGAAAAACCCAGTTACACTTTTGCCCGACCCGGGAATCGAACCTGGGACCTCCGATCAGCAGTCGCATGCGCTATTCACTGGACCACGGAGGCAGTCACTATTTACACTTAAAGAAATACAAAAAAAAATATAGCTAAAATATATTCAATGAAAATTAATCTTTATGTAAACCAATTCATTACTGACTTACTAATTCATACACGCACCATTACAAAATGGTAACTAATCTCTGCAAATGTATACCGAGTGCTTTTTGTGAGCCAACGTATTACAGTCTTGATACCGTAATTCAGTCCGTCAGGTGCAGATGCCGCCATCGACTCCGGGCGATTAACCCATTTGAGGGTTCGACCAACCCACCAACCAGCTAAGGAAGACCTCCCAATATTCACACAAACACTCCAAACCTTCACGCACTTACATAAGTAAGCGAACGCGAAAAGCTCACCCTACGGTGGCATCTCAGATATGGAATGTTTGTGCCAATACTTGAATATTATTGATATTGCACTTAAATATTCGAATATCAAAATCCCTTGCGTGTTTACCCTGACACAGATGTAATAAATTGCAATATTTACTCGCACTTAGCGAAATCCGGTTTATTTAAACAAGTTGATGTATTTATTTGTGTCAATAGAACAGATTGTAATGAAAATATTAGCATAGGCAAACCTATTGGTTCGGCGTTACACCGAAACCGAAGGTTTCTAGGCGAATTTGGAGAAGGAATGGACTGTATATAAAGGATGGCGGGTTTTAGTCGCCTAGGATTGGATAAGGGAAGAGGATGTGGAAAAGGATTTTGAGTGGGTATATGATATTCTAATGATGAGGGGCACTTACCTTGTACGTCAGTCCTCCTTCCTTGCAAATGGCAGCCTCCTGGTGTTTTCGGGATGAAGCTGCTTGATTCACTTCACTACACAAATCACTTTCACTTGCGAGCGGTTTTGTATAAGCGGTAATCATTATAGCGGGAGCGGCGCGGTGCGGTACGGTATGGCGGACACGTATTTAGCGAATCGAATGTTCTGGACTGTCTCTCGCGTCGACGATCGCGGCGACCAATCCGCGAAAGGCGTGCCCCTTCTCGGGAATGGGAGACAGGGACGGAAACATGGTATCGCTCCCACTAGACAAGCAAGCGTGGAACGATTGACGTTGATGTGATTAGTTATAGATAGGAAGGTAGATGGCGCTACCACCTATTATAATTAAATTGAATTGATATACATTTGTATTTATTCATTTATGATAATGTAAATATGTAACTAAATATTTAAAGCCACATGATTATGTGGTTTGTTTTTGTTTGTTCGAGCTGTTTCTAACCCAACAGGGGTTGGTAAGATGAAACTGATATCATAGCTATTGAGTGTAGAATTTATAATGTTATTAAAATCATCTAAATATCGTTTTTGGGGCTAAGACCAGTTGCCCGACTGCACATTTATCAATGGCTCTTTTAACAACAACACTTTTTGAGAGAACTATGCACTATGTGTACGCAAAGACCACCAACACCACACGAAGTGGTATTCCGTATAGGAATTCAACTAAAAATATTCAACACAGTGTCAAATAGCAAGTCACCTACATTCATGCTAAATGTGTCTTATAGAAGGTCGGACACACGAAGTTGACCTAGAAGGTCAATGACACTGCTATGTCAAAGACCACCACGTAGTCAAAAACCCAATTACACATTCTGAAAATGCCGGGACATGTAAATAAACTCTAAAAAATAAGCTAAGCCCGCGCCTATCCTTGTACTTTTGATAATATTTCCGCGTGCGTCAGTGGCACAAACTCCTTTTTCTCTTGACATAGAACCTCCACGATCCCGTAATATGTTACATACAGCCAGTTTCTTTTAAGGATGTCACGTTCGCGGTAGTCTCACTAAACTAGTTATTTATATTTGATGTGATGACGATTCACTCTGGGCATGCATGCCTAAAATATATTAGCGTTTCCTATTTATGAATATGAGATAAGATGTCTAGCTTTACACAGATTTGCGTTTCCAAACCTTGGTGTCTCATCTACTTGTTTTTTTTTTTTTGATATTTTCTAAATGTAATATGTCACCGACATAGCTCTCCGAATAGTGGCTATGTGCCCTGCCCACTGGCAGGGCATATAGCCAAAAGAACCGATGGCCGTTGGAGTAGAAAGGTTTTGGAGTGGCGGCCACGCACAGGACGTCGTAGCAGAGGTAGCCCTCCCGCAAGGTGGACTGACGATATTGTTGGGGTCGCGAGCAGCTGATGGATGCGGGTGGCTCAGGATTGGTCTATGTGTAGAGCCTTGGGGGAGGCCTATGTCCAGCAGTGGACGTCTTTCAGCTGATATGATGATGATGAAATTTATATTTCATCATCATCATCTTTTCATTATATTTCTTTGTTGTGTGACAATAGCTTTTATATAGTAAGGCTCAAATTGTTTAGGTACTAAATTCTAGAAAGATCGTCTCAAAAACAAAACGGCAATTTATTCTAAGTAGTGGTCGTATTCTAAGTAGTAATAAAATAATATAGGGTGTGTTTTATAGATGTTTTTTTCGGGTACTTGTGAGCTCACTGACAAGTTTTGTGAACGGTCTAGAAGGTTTTTCGCCGCCAGTATTTTGTATTTTATTGTAAACAACAGGAAGTCACTAAAGAAAATGTTTTTGCGCATAATTACGAAACTTTTGGTGACAATCTTGCCGTGATTTTTCCAATACGCAGATTTCTTCGCCTGGCTGTTAATAATAACTAATCATAGTATATCTGTTGCTACTAAGAATTTCCTTACAAAAGAATTAAAAAATAATCCAATAGATAATTATGTAGCAACCCAGATTCAGAAATAGCAGTAATCATATTCTTAGATTCACCACACACTTAGATTCACCACACCATTCACAAAACATGATTAACGGAGATGTCTATTATACTTACATGTGTACTTACATATTCAATGCTATACGTGTGAACCCTCATAAGACGCATCCTGTTCAATACAGGTCCGCAAATGGCCTTAACTGATGCGGAGGCTTTGCATCAATTAAGCAATTTACTCACCTCCGTACAATATGTGTCTACGTAACTAGTTCAATTACCGATAATGAAATCATATCTCCAGCCTTGTTAGCTCGATATGAACACTGCAATGTTGCGTCCGTTGCAGATCTTGTAGGCATACCTGAATACACTATACATAGATACACTACACGTCTTTGATGAGTTACAGACTATACTTGGTATGACGTGTTGTCAGACTTGGTTTGAATCAAGAATGGAATGCATGTTCTCATTATTAAATGGTGATATTAATTTTGCAGGAATTGACTTTTGGGTATCATTTGCAGCAACAGAACATTTGTAGATGAATGACTGCTCAGATTATAGACCGAAATGACTGTCATCATCATCATCCTCTTAGCGTTATCCCAGTTTTCAATCTGGGGTCCGCTTTCTAGTCTAACCGGATTTGGCTGAATATTAGCTTTACCACGGAGCGACTGCCTGTCTGACCTCCGCAACCCGAAGGGTTGGCGATATTCCATGGTTTAGACTAGTGTCAGTTTATTTAGAAGGTACTGACGCCCTGTAACGACTGTCAAAGATCTTCATGACAACCGGGACCGACGGCTTAACGTGCTCTCCGAGGCACGGGACAAGCGATAATTAACAATTCAATACGTACATAACTCCGAAAAGTCATTGGTGCGCGCCGTGGTGGATTCGAACCCGATACCCTCTGCATGGCAGTCTGTTGGTATATCCACTCGGCTATCGCTGCCTTATAGACCGAAATGACTGTAAGTATAGGTATTTGGAAGGAGTGAGTCATTTATGTTTTACTATTGCAATAGGATTTGGAAAGATAATACGAAAGTTTATTCATGGAAGAGAAAGTTTTATTGGTCTCTCTATAGAATATGTACTATGTACTGTAAAGTTTTGCAGTGTTAATCCTAATACAAGTCGAAACAAGTACGAATAAGAAATACTTAGACTTCATTATAGTGAAGATCCACCTACATTTTGTTTCCACAGCTTCAGTTTGCTTAAGAGAGGCGCTATAATCCACTGAAAGATTTATTGTCATGTTCACAACAGTGAGTAAGAAATCTCATATTTTATAGAATAATACGATGTATTTTAAATGTTCTATTAGGTACATGATCCTGCCGACCAAACTTATATCTACGAACTAATCATCCCAACTTTAAACCTTGCAGAAAAAGGAAGTGTTGAAACATGAACTCACCTCAACACATCGATCCTTTCACAAAGTTTGTGCCGATATTTTAACATGGACCGATCCAATATCCAAACAATGATAAGGGCCAACGAGCCTCCATTTCACCCGCTAAGTTGGGCGTTAGACACGACCCACATCACAGCGGCTCGCCATTTGACAAGTCTCACCAATACGGAAGGATCTACACAACTAATTTGATTAGAAACGTCCTGATGAATAAAGTAGTTTGGGATAGAGATAGAATAAGAAGAAGAGAGAGAATAAGAAGTTGTGCATAACTTATAAAGGTAAATAGTGATCCCGACTTAGGATAGCTATTTAACATTGAGATCCAAAATGGTCTCAAAATTAAGCACCTACAAAATGTTCTAAGTTGCTAATTTACAAAAGTCATTACAATTTATCTGGGGGACGGGTGACGCATAAAATTGTGTCTAAAAGTAGTTTCAAAGTTAAAATGGTTATTTACGAACAATATTGTAAACATCGACATTGCTAGAACAGACTTTTGATGTTACAGGGCTTCTATTCTAGTAAAGCGAATACGCAACACATCCAAGGTGATCTTTATAAGGTTGTTTATTGTTGCGAACCTTCAGCCAACACGTAGGGACCTTTTATAGGTCACCGTCGTAAATTACATATAAACTGAATTAGTTGATGTCGATCAGCAGCCAATATTTGGTTGGGTTAACACTTAAATGAGTGTGACAGAATATTTTGACGAAATTTAACAAACCTTCTTCAAACCATAAATATCCGTTTGTTGTTAATGTTAAGGATATTGAAATAAAGCATGACTGCCATTGCAATAGTCATTGGAAAACACAAAACGTGTTTTACCAGTGTCGTCAGCCTGAGCCTTAAATCTTTTGGGAATGGTGATAAAGTGGTAGAGTCACGCCTGTTGCGCTGTGATTGCACCAGCTCGTCCAGGGTAGTCATAAAGTAAATCAACATAATTATAATAATAGAAATATGTATGTATTTCTACTGCTGAGTTTATCAAAACTGTCACGAATGGTAAAGTCACGCCTGAAGCGCTGTGAATGCGCCAGTTCGCCTGGGGTAGTCATGCCAACAATTAACATATAAAAGGAGTGTTTCTTCTGCTGTGTTTGGTTCGTTCGGAAATTGAGAGCTCTGGTACCCAGCCACTCTTCCCATCTTCCTTTCCTGAAGGGTGAGAGTATGAGTAAGAGAATAGGAAAATAAACACCATCATAATCTTGCCTTCTCCTTTTCCCTAAGGATGGCAGCACGTGAGCAAAGCTTATTTGGTTGTTTGACTTGCGTCTAAAACTTGTGTTTAGCCACCTAACATTGGATAGCTCGTAACTGGATTTCTACCTTAATTAAATTAAAAATAATTTGCACGTGCTGCTTCTCTTAACTGCATCAATAAAAGTACAATTTGCCTGTGGTTTCCTTAAAAAAAGACGGACAATACTTTAAGCGTGCGGTTTCCTTACAAGATGACTGACAAATTACCCAAGAGATAGGAAAACAAAGGCCACCTGGGCGTTTTAAATTAAAGGACATTTCCTCCATAGGGAATAACCCTTGTCCAATGAGCCGCAACAAGCTTGCAATGATGACGTAATTGCAGTTTTTTTCATAAAGAGGAAAAGTCCAGTTCATGTACAGATGATGAAAGGGTTAAACTCGACATTTACACTATTCCAAGTATCGTGGTCACTTTCCTGTGTATTTGACAATCGATAATATATAGGCACACTATCAGCTGTGAATCAGTGATCAGTCCGGATGATTTTTGAGCCGGTTCTTTCAGTTTTTATCCAGCCCTGTGTGAAGGTTTATTCATTAAGTCCAACTAAAGTAGTTTGGGATAATTCTAGAGTAAAAATCCAATCTATTCAACAACATTGTAAAAAATGCCTATCATATTACCAGTAGAGAGATAATAAATGCAAAGAATTCCGAGCGATCATAATTCACGCCCGTAGTTATAATTTTTGTCGGTAAACGGGAATAGGTGAGTCAGACAACATGTAATTTAACTTTCCTAGACATTAATTTCGTTAAAAGTACCGAGTGTAACATTTGGGAGGTATTTGGTCGGAGTTTTGCAAACGTCCCTTGTCAAATCGCCCTCGTTGCGCTCCAACCGACCGAATTTAATTTAAATACGACAGCATAGAGTTTGCCTCCACTGGATAAATACCATGTTTTAAACTTAGTTTTCCAAACTCCGAAATTGTATATGATTTATAACACAGTTTTCACGGTAGTTACCCTGATTTATAGTTTCAAATTGGTCTATCAAGACTGTTAAACAACTTCCGAACGGAGGGACCAATTTTATGGCGAGCAATCCTTCTCGCCAATCTAAATATAGTTAATTTATTACCCGTTGTTCGTACGATATTGGAGTTAGTTTGATGATTTTAATGTTCGTAATTTGTGGTAAGATGCAATTAATATGACACGAAATACCCGGTGTGCCTCATTTATTGTAACCGATATAGATAATAACGAGGTGTAATTACAATCACCGTTTTGGAAAGGTATCGAATGCTTAAAACAAGATTTCAGGTTACTGTAATTAACTAAGTAGGTACCATGTCTAAGACTCGCAGCAAGGCAGAATATATATTCTGACTCCGCCAGTTGCGTTCATAAGGGCGTTTTCAGATTAGAGTTTTATACGCGCGTATAAGCTCTTTTTGGAAGCGCATGTAGGCGCGTATAGGCGCGCATTTTGGCACACGCGCAACTCGTACGAGCGTTGACGCGCTTCTAAGCTCGTATAAGCGCGAGCCGTCAGAATCCATGTTGATACTGACAAGATGTCACTACCGTTTCAAGCGAACACGCTGAATTATGGCCCTTTACGCGACTCAGGTTTTTTAAAGCGCGTAATGTAGCGCACCGGCGCTAATCTGGAACCGCCATAAACAGTATTTTAATATCCATAGCTCACGTCTAGCTCACATATGTACATGTATTTTATGAAAGTGTTTTTTAAACTTCTATTTATGCATCGTACAGGACATTGATGGAAAAGGTATTTCAAAAGCAGCAAGGGTTTCCTTTAAAACGTTTTTTAGTTATTTTGTACCACATACTACGTGACCGTACCTATTGGCTATAGGTACGTCGACAAGACAAGACCACTATTGAAACTCATAGCCCTTTCAATCAACCATCTTTTCATCTTTTGTAATACAAATTTTGTTACTATACAACAAAACAAACTTGATCCTTGAATCCTTCCCCGGATAAATTTGCATCAGAATCGTGTAGTACTTCACTAAAGATAATGGAACCAAAGTTCGGTAATCTCAACCGCCGCAACTGATTTGAAAAATTCTTGACATGATTGATAGCTCCCAAAGTTTGGAAACCACCGAACGAGATGAGATTGCCAGTACGTGCGTAGAAATATAAATGTGCCTTATTATTATTTAAATACGAATACATGACAAAGACATTAGACGTATTATGCTTGTGGTATTTAGGTATATAATAAGAAAATAAGAAAAAGGTTTTCATAAAGCTACGGGGACTTAAATCTCAAAGGAAATGATAAAATATTACGTTAGAGTTCCTTCAAGAAGTAGACACCATGTGGGTAATTAGAATAAATTTCAGGCAGTGTATTTTAGTTCTACAGGCGCTTGGTGCAAATTCTTATTTAAAAATATTTTTTGTTTATATAGGTAAGAGTTTCTCTTGGTATATTTCATTATCGGGGACTAAGGAACATTTATTTGGTTTATATTTTAGAATATTCTGAGCATCTTACCAGAAAATATACACGTGGCCGGGCTGCAACGTATACGGTACTGCCCAGCCACAAACAAGTGCTTTTTTTACAAGATATATTTGTGGTACATTCAATGTATTCATTGGTACTGCAAGAACAATTTAAGAACATTTAATTGGTACGTCTATAAATTAGAAAATCGACTGTGGCCGGGCTGCGACGCAACACACCAGAATCATGTAGATACTAAATCACTGGTATCGGTTTACGGTACAACGTCCCTTGCACTCAGTATATCTTTAAGTTTAAAAATTGATCTGTCGTGAGAGATATTTGAGACATGTTTAAATGGTACCTTCTGGTTACAATAAAAACCATCGGCCAATTTTATTTGAATTCAATAAAAATTGATAGTTGCTTTCAAGTTTTATGGTTCAATGGTTTCCGCCTACTACTTGCGCCGCGTGCAATTCATTTCCTGAATAAAATGTGGCCTATATTGAATCTGGAATGTAGCCATGTGAATATCAGTGAATATTAATAGAAATATCGATTGGCAATATTATGTTAAGTTTGCTTTCATATGTGTTTTATCATGTAGCAAAGTTTTCACATCGATCTTTACAAAATAGATTTAATTTATGATGTATGAAATAAGGACTATACCTACTGAACAGTTTGTGACACGAATAGGGTTGTTTCCAACTAGTCACATCAAGCACTTTTAATGAAATGTCAAAAACGACCTTTACTAAGGCCTTTGTATGAAATATGACTTATTGACGTCATAGTCTTTGCTGTCAAGTAGAATACTTATTATCAATAAAGTGATAATAAAAAATGTTAAATAAAGTTTTAACATTCATTGATTACTGAAACTACTATTAGTTTGACATGTTTCACTAGATACAAACACTTGTATAATTTATTTCACTTGCAGTAAACTTCCCTATTATTTCGCGTATTGATGGCTAGTATATCCAAAATTCTTTTAGTTACTAGATTTTGTTCACTAGCATCTACCCTTGGCTTCACCTGGGCGGGTATCGGTTATCGCGACAGAATGTAGCCCTTCTGATGAAAAAGCTATATTCCTTAGTTTAATTATAGCCAGTGACGACCGGTTGGCGCAGCGGGAGTGTAAGTGACTGATACGCCGAAGGTCGCGGGTTCGATTCCCGCTCAAGTCAAACATTTGTGTGCATGAACGTGGTCTTGGTTTGGGTGTTTCTATGTATAATATGTATGAATTTACAAAAAAAAATGTATATATGTATGTTTATCCATTATCTAGTACCCATAGTACAAGCTCTGCTTAGTTTGGGACTAGATGGTGTTGTGTGAATGTGGTAGAATATTATTATTATTTATTTATTATTAGTGGTTTTTGTTTGAAATAGTAACAAGCATCCATTCCTCCTCTCAAACTTTCACATTTATAATAGTACTAAGAAGTAAGATTGCGTGTAAAACACATTCGCATCTATTTCCAGATATGAGTATCGTTATAGTTCATTACACGTTACTAGTCATATCTTACTTATTTTATCCTTGGAATACATATTTACTTTTATTTATTTTTATTTATTAATAGTCTTACGCCTGTATCCCCGAAGGGGTAGGCAGAGGTGTAAATATTACACCCACATTCGCCATGAATTTTTAGGTCCCACGTAATAGGGGGCGAGCCTATTGCCGTTACCGGGCACATCACCAGACTCCGGGCTGCTAATGAGTGTTCGGAAAAAACACAGTAACACTTTTGCCCAACCCGGGAATCGAATCCGGGACCTCCGATCAGCAGTCGCGTACGCTATCCACTGGACCACGGAGGCAGTCACTATTTACACTTAAAGATATACAAAAAAAAATATAGCTAAAATATATTCAATGAAAAGTATGTTATCTTTATGTAAACCAATTCGTTACTGTCTTACTAACTCATACACGCACCATTACAAAATGGTAACTAAACTCGGTAAATGTATACCGAGTGCTTTTTGTGAGCCTACGTATTACAGTCTTGATACCGTAATTCAGTCCGTCAGGTGCAGATGCCGCCAGCGACTCCGAGCGATTAACCCATTTGAGGGTACGACCAACCCACCAACCAGCTAAGGAAGACCTCCCAATATTCACACAAACACTCCAAACCTTCACGCACTTACATAAGTAAGCGAACGCGAAAAGCTCACCCTACGGTGGCATCTCAGAAATGGAATGTTTGTGCCAATACTTGAATATTATTGATATTGCACTTAAATATTCGAATATCAAATTCCCTTGGGTGTTTACCCTGACACAGATGTAATAAATTGCAATATTTACTCGCACTTAGCGAAATTCGATTTATATAAACAAGTGTGCTAAATTTATTTGTGTCAATAGAACAGATTGTAATGAAATTATTAGCATTGGCAAACCTATTATAATGAAATTTGATGAATTGATATACATTTGTATTTATTCATTCATGATAATGTAAATTTGTAACTAAACATTTAAAACCACATTATTATGTGGTTTGTTTTTGTTTGTTCGAGCTGTTTCTAACCCAACATGAGTCTGGTAAGCTAAAACTGATATCATAGCTATTGAGTGTAGAATTTATAATGTTATTAAAAATAATCTAAAATAAATATCGTTTTTGGGGCTAAGACCAGTTGCCCGACTGCACATTTATCAATGGCTCTTTTAACAACAACACTTTTTGAAAGAACTATTCACAATGTGTACGCAAAGACCACCAACACCACACGAAGTGGTATTCCGTATAGGAATTTAACTTAAAATATTCAACACAGTGTCAAATATCAAGTCACCCACATTCATGCTAAATGTGTCTAATAGAAGGTGGGACACACGAAGTTTACCTAGAAGGTCAATGACACTGCTACGCCAAAGACGACCACGTAGTCAAAACCCAATTACACATTCTGAAAATGCCGGGACATGTAAATAAACTCTCAAATAGAAGCTAAGCCCACGCATATCCATGTATTTTTATTTATACTTCCGCGTGCGTCAGTGGCACAAACTCCTTTTTCTCTTGACATAGAACCTCCACGAGCCCGTATTATATTACATACAGCCAGTTTGTCACGTTCGCAGTAGTCTCACTACTTATTTATATTTGACTAGAGCTTGCCCGCGGTTACACCCGCGTTATTTAAGGCTACTGCTCCGCTCTCGTTGTTCATAGCGCGATGTTATATAGCCAATAGACGCAACAAAAATATGCAACATATTCAATGATTATTTTGCGACTGTTGGTCAAGACCAAAATAAGCCCAGCTCTACCTACCCGACCGGACAACCAGCCGTAAGCCCCCCTCTATGCTCACTATACTTACGCCCGGTAAACCAAAAAGAAATTGTCAAAATCATTCAAATAATTAAAAATAAGCATAGTAACGGAGTAGATAATATACCACCTATATTATTAAAGCAATGTGCAACTGAGCTATCTATCCCATTGACGCTGTTAGTCAACCAAAGTTTTCGTGAGGGTTGTTTCCCAGATTTACTTAAAATCTCCGTAATAAAACCTGTACACAAAAAAGGAGATCTTTCAACTCCAAATAATTATAGACCCATAGCTTTACTACCAACTTTCGCTAAAGTATTTGAAAAGGCCATGTGTAACCGCCTGTACACATTTCTAGAAAAATACAACATACTTGATGAAAGCCAGAATGTATTTAGGCAATCTAAATCAACTACACTAGCAATATACAAATATGTACAAACTTCACTACAATATATTGACGACAGAAAACACGTCATAGGGATCCTGTTAGATATGACGAAGGCCTATGACAAAGTTCTTTATGACATACTCCTAATGAAAATCTACGGCTGCGGAATACGTGGCACTGCTTACGAGTGGTTTAGTTCTTATTTAAACAATAGAACGCAAATAATCCAAATTAAACATTTTGACAATAATAAAAAAGAAATTAAATCCGAGCGGTGAGGCAGCTAACTCATTCCATCCCTCAAGGAAGTGTACTAGGGTGCGTATTGTTCCTCATATATATCAACGACTTGCCAAAAATATTAGATCCAACAATCTCGCTTCCAGTACTATTTGCAGATGACGTTTCTATTTTAATAAAATGTGACAACCTACAAAATTATAACAGTTTAATCCAAAATACACTCAAAACTATTACACAATGCCTTGCCAACCATAATTTAGAAATTAACTCAAATAAAACAAAAGTAATGCAATTCAGGTCATACAAGAAACCTCACCTTGACATATCCATTATCTATGAAAACACAATTTCAGAAGAAGTAAATTCTGACGGAAAATGCGTCGAACGTATCTGCACACATTGAGCTGAAAGCGTGGCTATTGTGCACACATATCAGTTTGTTCGTGCAGGGCCGCACTCCACTCAGGGCAGCTCAATATTTTACTGTCATATTCTTTTACCTAATCATTTTTCGTGTGCCCTGATGTTATGTAGTCACTGAAGTCCTGTAGTTATTTATATTGCAATTCGAGTTTGACTTTTAAAAATATGTCGGACTTCGGAGATTTTTTATAGTAGCCAACAAGCGTTATTTGAATATATTTCCTTGAAATGTATGGAGGTTCAAAAATAAAAGACGATGATACGATTTGGTTACGATTTTTAACAAAATGTATACAAATGATATAGAAGGAGTTACAGTTGCAGCGCATGACACAAAATGTTTTCAATGTAGGTATGTATGGAAATTGTTCCAGTGGACCTTTTAGCACCTCATACCTAACAATTGGCACACGATCCAAGCTAGCAAATATGCGAACAGTCCATACCACATACTACATACATACATACATACATAGACTCACGCCTGTTTCCCGGAGGGGTAGGCAGAGACTACGGAGCGCCATTTGCAACGATCTTGACATATCTCTCTTGCTTCATTCACTCCCATCAGATTCCTCATGCATGCTACCACATACTAACACTACATTATTCTACACATTTCGTTTCTGAAAAAATAAGTAAGGTCTGGCGGCCCTGGAATCTTACGATCTTAGACAGTATTTTATTTGAGTAAATGTCAAAAAAATAAACTTTAATGGCTCTTAAAAAAAATATGTCGACATTGGCACGAATGACATTTCTAATAAAATATCGTCATGATTAATTTATTCAGTAAGTTATGGCTATCTCTTTCTTCTGACAGAGATATCCCTAAGACAAAACGAGACAACACTATGTTTGGTGGCTTTATGTCGATTTCGTATATATGTGTATAATGTAATTTTCTATAGGTACTATTTGCCCTCTCATGTATATTTCTTACTCAAAGGTCAAAAAAGGTTGACCAAAACGGAACAGACGCTGTACGCTCGACGTACTAACGGATCATCGGTCAAGTGTGAAAGGTTGAACGTTTTTCTATACATTTGTATGTATTGGCGTTACGTGAACGATAAAACGCGACGGATCTTCCGTCAGATATGTTCCGACCCTTAGTAGGTGCAAATTGTTATTCTGCCTCAATATTTGTCACCGTGACTGATTTAGCATGTGTCATCATCATTGTTTTATCCATTGAGTGAATGGATGGGTGAGTGCAAATGAATGGATACACGGCAAAAGCGATAGTAAGAACACTCTTCGTGGAGTGGTTGAAGGCCGCCACGGTGTCCTCACCTTCCGCCTGACGCATGTCTTCATCGGACACGGTTGTTTTGGGTAGTTTCTTTGCTGTGGAGGACTTCCCCGGCAACGGACGTCGCGAGGCGATTTACGGCAACTGTAGACGCAGACATGCGGACGACGAGGACCTAAGGCCTACCGTCATACCTAAAAGTGGTCCTTAGGTACGAAATTTTAAGTTTATATTTTTTTGTCATACCTAGAATGTCAGTATGAATGTATAATGCAAGACTAACTTACACTTCACACTCGAGATCCTTACGGCTCATTGAGGGCGGTGCGGTAATCTCTTCCAGCTCCCAAAATCTATTGAGGAGAGAATCAATATTATTTTCTTGAAGAACAAAACAACAACAAGACGTAATATAATGAGAAGTATGTAACGTAGGTACGGTACCCATAATCACATACCCAAATACCGTCTCAATAGCGGGCGGTATATTATGTTGCTCACTATGTACAACTTTAGGTAGTAACAAATGCGGAAATATTGAAGCTCCGATCAAAACATCAATGTCTGCCGGATTCGCAAATTCCGCGTCTGCTAGCGGTAATGTCTCGGGGTGTGTGAGTAACGATACGTCCACATTAGCGTTCGGCAATGTGTCCGTAATACGCTCCACGATAAGCAAAGAAATGTTAAAATTAATATTCCTATCAAAACGCGAATGTATTTTAATATCTACGGAACCCTTGCAATGTTTTTCTGACCCCCCGATCCCCTTGACTACTAAGATAGTATTTCTAAAGTTATCCCACAGTCCTAGGCGTTGGAAACAATCAGAAGTAATAAAATTACTCTGTGACGCACTATCTAGTAAACAACGAACCATTTGCGGCGCGTTATTAATATCATAAACGATATCTTGCGCTGTCGCTAATAGAACCGTCTGTGACGCCGTACACTGCGGTTTAGCATCGCGCTGAGCACGATAAGCGCGCGAGGGTTGTCCGTGTGTGTACGCTGCCCGCGCAATGGACGTCGTACACAACAATACTTCGGTCTGAGACGTGGAGGAGGAAGCCACCGTGGCGGCCTGCACCTGCGACGTCGGCGCGCTATAAATCGGGTCAAGGTTACCGGATTGGCTCGACAACGGATAACTTTTATCAAAATGTAATAATGAGTGATGTCGTTGATTACATGAACGACACTTCGTCTTACTAGAACAATCACTCGTTTTATGTTTTATACTTAAACAATTAACGCAAGCTTTGTTTTCTTTTACATATTTGAAACGAGCAGTCGGATTTAAATTATTAAAAGCGGGGCATTTATAGAAATGGTCGTGTACTATATTACTGCACAGACACTTCTGTGATTTATTATTATTAGATTCCGAGCATGCTACGTAAGATTGCAGATTAGGGACCGAGTTATTATAGCTATTTCGCGAATTATTCGACTTTTGTTTACTATTATTATTATTAGACGAGCTAGATGAACTAGGCTGCGTATTATGAAATATTCGACACTGATCTTTGATGAACGAAATAAAACTATCTATAGTCCGGGCCACGAGAAGATAGACTTTTTGTAAACAAAGAATTTCTACTAAATGACTTAGCGATAGTTCTGTCAAAAACAAATAATGTCAAATCCAATGAGCGCAACGGTACATGGATACGTGTCATTGGAAACTAATATGTCAATGGATCGTGTTATTATCGATATTATGCGCTGTCAACAGGATCTTTTAATGTTTTGAGGTACTGACGCCTAGAATGTCAACATTTGGCGTTAGTTCATTGAAATGTTACATTATTGGGCTTAACATGCATAATTATCAGATGATAAAATTTATTTATAGTTATCAAGAAGGGGTAAATGTAAAGTTAAATACAAGTTCCTTTATAGGATCGCAACGCTCTTCCCGCTGCCGGCATGTCGAAAAAGCGGGTGCAGAATAGCAGATGGCAGAAAATTATTTATACCTAAAAAGATAATGCGTTTTTAGACTACCGTAATTTTTAATGGATTTTATTTAAGTGCATTCTGACGATTTCATTCACAGACAACGTAAAAAACTCCATACCTAGAATTTTTTATGCAATGTACTAGCTAGTTATCTGTAATATTATTCATTGTTGGTCAATAATTAATATTTTAGGATAGGTATGCTACTTTGAGCAAATGATTTATTGTCTATGATTTACAAAAAATCGTGTCAATAATAGAGTAACATGTATGTACCTACTCTATCATTAACATACATGGTTTTTCCTTAATATACAGAATTAATTACGTGTAAAACGACAAAAAATCGGCAAATTTATGAACATTCGACCTTTCAAACACGAAATCAAATATTTTTATTTCAGTAAAATTTAACAATATTTAATTTAAAAACATAGTGGCATACTTAGGCATTGAAAAAAATACTGTTCAAAAAGTATAAAATCTAAAACACAACTGTTTCAAAAAAGGTTGTGAAGCCCTGAATGTTTGTTTACAAAAAGTCTATCTTCTCGTGGCACCAACTATAGTGTAGGTATTTTATGATTACGTTCAGTCATCTCAAACACACGAATTGTTTCAGTGTCAAACTTTTTTAAAGGGAGTTGAAGTAACATAAAGTCGGAAAGATCTTTTAACTTTAGGTTTTTTAGGGAATTAACTGCGGTAGCAAAGTTGTCTATAAACAGCTGGAAATTCCAAACAGACGCGGCACCGGACAGCTTAAGATTTAAAGCTTGATCAAAGTAAGTAGACGCTAGAACACGAGTATCTTGATACCTATCAAGTAGTGACTGGAATATGACCTGATAGTTCTCAGCACTGGGTGTGACACCTGCAAATACGGACTGGGCCTTCGGTGACAGCTTACCTATTAAATAGTACAACCTGTCAGCATCTGTCAGAGAATCATTATCGTGCACAGTAGACTTAAAACTCGCATAGAATAACGGCCAATTTCGTATATCTCCATGAAATGACATAAGCTCAATTGGTAGTAATCTCGGCGCCCGAACCATCCGGCTCGAAGGACCAAAAAATAATCGATTTTAAACTTTCGCGATTTGTATACATCATACAAAATTATTTAGCGGGTCTTAGTCGCGATAATTTATTTATTTCAAGGCATAAATACCTCTGTTGTTCTCCTACGTTTCTACCGGCTTGCAACGGTTGTGGTCGCGACCACAGTACACCGTATATACATAGGCGATTTGGAAATATATTAATATTGTGGACTGTATAAGGATAGGTTCTGATCGCCTAGAATAGGAAAAGGGAGTGGGTTCATGGGAGGAATAGGAGGCGGAAGTATGGGAGCACACCTTACCTTGTAAGTCAGTCTTCTTCTTTACAAAATGGCGGCCTCCTGGTATCTTCGAGAATCCTGAAGCTGCACTGATCACTCCACTACACCCGCGGGTGGTTTAGTTCTCGTTTATAGTATAAAATAGCGGTAAAATATTGCCGTGCTGCATGTATTCGTCGCGGCGCGGAGCTGCACCAGGACACAGCCGGTCAGCGCGACCGTTGATTCTTGACTTCGTCGTAGCGTCGTTGAATTCTGCGACCAATTAGAGCGAGGTGTGCCTTTGGGAGCGAATGGGATAGAAAGGGATAAAATATCACTCGTTTCGACACCGCGGTATGCAAAGGAATTTATTAGCTAGGTGTCGACATAATTAATTATCAATAGAATAGATAGATGGCGCTACCAACTTGTATGGAACCTAATTAATCTGGGCTATTGGGATGGGTGTTTAATGGATTGGTCTTGGTGAACATTATGGATGAAAAACGGCACCTGCCCTAAATACTCTTATAGTATGTCGAAAAGGGGCAGGCGGTGACTCGCCAACTCACTGGATGGGCCCTCTCTAGATAGCCGCCAAGGCAAACAAACTCTACCATAATGACACCCCCGGTGTTGCCCTCTTGTTGCCTAGGGGCTAGGGGGGTCGAGCGGTGTGGCACCGGTTTCGCCATCGCGGGCCTCGTGACAACGGAGGCCCGGAGCGGGTTTCCCCGTAATTACGCCCTTGACAATGACACTTCCACCCCCGAACAAATAGCTCTTGCGGCTTCCCTCTGGCCGGCCGACCAAGGCAAGCCAGAGTCGAGGGTCCTGCCGGCGCTCTTGGTAATCCACTCCAACCAGCCAATAAAGGCAAGCTGGAGACGAGGCCCGGACCGACCCTCTGAAGCATGCAGGACCGCAGTGTCACCACACACATTCAGCTCGCCACAAAGCTGCCCTGCGGTTTGTAAGCTTTCTTTCTATCCTGTAATATATATAATATATATATATATATATATATATATATATATATATATATATATATATATATATATATATATATATATATATATATATATATATATATATATATATCACAAGATAAAGGTGATGTTTGAAAACTGTTACTCTGCCCTCTGAGATTGCGTTAGTCTCATGATGAGGTTAACGACTGCCCCAGAGGGGTTTATTATTATTATTACTACCTTACCTAGTCGGGAATCATCCTGCTTCATGTCCTTCCATCCTCACGGAAAGAAAGCATCAGATTTATGGTGTAAGCTTGTTTCTGCTAAGAATAAAATGAGATTTTCTTCCCTCTCACTATCAGGCAAGCTCGTCATAGAAAATTGCCAATAGGAGAATTTGACTGGCTATACTACGCTGTGGCCAGTTTTTGGTCTCTTCCCAAAGATACTAATGATGGATTGGTAAAGGCTTTGATGTCGAGTTTTTCATTTCTTCCCAAATATACAATTGCGTTGGAGTAGTCGTGTTCTAGAGTGGAGACCACACCTTGGCAAACGTAGTGTAGGACGCCCTCCGGCTAGGTGGAGTGACGATATACGCAAAGTGGCTGGCAGCGGCTGGACACGAAGAGCAGAAAATCGAGCACAGTGGCGTGCCATTGAAGAGGCCTATATCCAGCAATGGACTCTTGCAGGCTGATGATGATGATGATGATACAATTTGCTTCGTGTATTTTCCTGAGTCGCCTCTTACGACATCACGGAATGAAACGGGCTAGAGACAGTTTGTATTCTTCAGTCATCACTGTCGCCATTGCTACAGAAATAAGAGACATTGTAATAAGGTACCACTCCAGTCAATAAAGGTTAGACCACTGCGATGAAACCGCAGCGTATTTTGTGCGAGTTATGTCATGGTTCGGGCCCTCGCAACTTTTGTTTACTCCTTGACTGCACCCAGCTAGACCTTTCTTCAGCGACCCATTTTCCACGCTTTTTGTGATATGTTATTGTGCCTCTATAGGTGGTATTTGTTAGTCTACAGAAAATACATAAAGGACTGACTACCCTTAATTCACTTAAAAAAACTAGTATAACAATTCTGTGTTATACTCCTCGTACACTCACGAAAAGATACCATCGTATTTTAAAGAAAATAATAATGAGACTTCTTTAACGAAGAAATAATTCAATCAGATCATCCATTTGCAAATATGCTACCTGAATTTGTCACCCTTGTTCTAGAAAGCTTTTTTGTATTGAACAAACAGAAAAGCCGGCAAACGGATTAAGAATACGCCTTTTCTAAGAGGACCAAATAAAAACATTACCTAAATCAAATAGCCTTTATCACTTATACGTTTATGGAAACGGATAAATGAAAACTTTATTTCTGACACTCTCCAGTACTTTTTACTTATCTTGTTGTACCGCATTGCTAATCTATTATATGCCGTACACCCATCCACTGGCACTGTATTCCGCTTTATAACTCCAATTTGTAGTAAGGCGTCAAGGATATCGGCCCTACGTGTTTTGAATCTGCCTGATGTCCTTCAATAAAATGGTATACGGTGCTCGTTGCAATGTTTGCCTAGTGTTATAGTTTCAGCCTGTAAATTTTATTAAGGTTATTATAAAATTAAGAAATAAATGAATACCTCTATACTTAATTGCAAAAACAAATTTAAGATCGCACGAATTTTAATCCATCACCGTAGTTGCGTTATCGAATAAACGAGTTAGCAGTTTTGATCCAGGTATAACAATGTTAGGTCCCAGGTGCGAGGTAAAATTAAACGCTTGTCCTAAAAAGGTTTTGTAAGCAAAATAAAATTGGGGTAAGGGTCGGGAAGGATGGGCCCGCAATGATTACTCTTACGTTACCGAACGTTACCCAAGTTTACCGCGCCTCCAACCTTGAATACTGATCGAAATTCAGTGATGCTGATTGATTCCAATTTTTTTCTTGTAACAGATTTGCGAGATACATTTAATACCTCCCTGGAAATTGTCATAAAAAATGAAGGTTTCCTTATGTTGCCGCCTTTTATACTTTTTGTTGGCGAAGGCATGGTGAGCATTATCCTTATCACAAAATACTTTAGTACGTTGTTTAACTGGTAGTAAACTAGACTTCGTTATTACATTTACTCGGGCACTCTAGTTCAGTGTCCGATATAAGTATAATAAACCCAAAGGTCGAAGCTACGAAGACATTTGTCATCGCTTACACGGTTTTGGACATAAACCCGATGTCGACCCGAATAATAATAATAATAATAAAGTTGACAGTACAGTCTTGGGAAAAAAAATCTATTTTATTTATATTTACTAGCAGTGATCATAATTCAGATAAAATATTTAACACAAATAAGTCCAGAGAATCAACAGATAAATAGAAACCTTTTTATAAATACGCAAAGAAAATATAATAATATACACCATGAAAAATTTGATGACAGATGACATCCGTCACACAAGCTGTATTTATTCAATACAAAACAATAACAATTCCAAGATTGTACAATGTTAACCCGGGCTAAGGCAGCAAGAGCACGCTCACCACCTCCGGACTCGCTGCTCCGCTCCGCCTCGCAGACGCCGGCAGCCGCATCAGCGGCGCCGGCCAGTGAGGAGGCGTCGAGCTCGTCGAGCGGCGAGTATTTTTCCCCACCGACGTCGCCAACACCTGCACGACGGCGGGGGAGAGGCCGGCCACCAGCATGCTTGGGATCGCGTGGCCCACCGGCCACGAATAGGGTCCTCGCTACCGGTGGTAATGTGCAGCGTATGCGTTGGACTCGTCAAATGAACGAAAACGTCATGCGCGCATATTTTGCGGCTACAGAGGGAGGAATTAACCTCACAGCGTACCGTAACAGAATACTGCCTTTGTTTCAGGCCCTTGAACCAGATGTTAATGTTTCTGTGCAACGACTATCAGATCAAGTGCGCGCTATCCAGCGATGTCACTTGTTGGATGACGAAGCACTTGAGCGGCTACGCTTGGACGCACAGTGTAGCTACGTTGTCCCTACCTCTTCCGACACAGTACCCATGGCGGCCCCAGAACCAATACACCATGTTGAAGAGGAAATGGATAATGTAGGTATAAATGTGAGTACCCAGTACAATGATAATTTGAGGAGCGCTTTGGAGGATGCGTTACGGGATTATCGTTCCACACCGCCAGACCATCGGCCACGTCTGCCACGACTGCCTACGCATAAAAAGAACCTGGCGCTGGTGTGCGCCCTAGACTCAATGCTAACTACTTATTTTAGTAACAGCCGGGACTTAACAGATACGCATTCAATTCTGTACTGCGGTGCTATTGCGGTGTGTCGCGTAGCAGGGGTCAAATTTAAACATGATTCTGTTGCGCGCCCAAAACCGAATAAACCAGCATGGCAGTGCAGAATTGAAAGACGTATTAATGAGACTAGGGTGCTCATCGGCAAGTTGGTCTGCTTCAGATCGGGAAATCAACGCCCGCGGGTGATGCGTTTCGTGAGACGTGCGTTTTTGGGGACTGGTATTAGTAGTCCTCAAGAATATATTACACGTGTCGCGGAGCGCATCGACTTTCTGAAGCAGAAAGTTTATGCGTGGGCAAGTCGTCTTCGCAGATACAAAAAGCGTGTGGAAAGGTATACCCAGAATCGTATGTTCCAAAGCGATCAGAAGTCTGTTTATAGAACTTGGGAACAATCAGACCAGTGTGTGAGTGATAGTGATCAGCCAGAGGATGCCGAGGTTATAGCCTTCTGGCGTAAAATCTGGTCAACGCCTGTCACTCATACTGAGGATGATTGGATATGTCAAGTAGAGCGAGCATGTGAACCTATTGAGAGGATGCCAGATGTAAATATTGAAACTGCAGACGTAGCCAATGCCATCCGTACAGCATCGAACTGGAAGTCACCGGGACCGGACGGCTTACATAACTTTTGGTTCAAATGGCTACGTAGTTCACATGCTTGCTTGGCTTCACAGTTTCAATCATCCTTAGAGTCTGGTTTGTTACCAAGTTTTATGACTAAAGGCATTACCCACTTGCTCCACAAGTCGGGTAGCACCGCGGATCCCACCAATTATAGGCCAATCACGTGCCTACCAACAATATATAAATTACTTACATCCATTCTAACAAAGAAAATTAATTTACATATATCAAACAATAACATCATGTCGGTATGTCAGAATGGATGTAAGAGTGGGGCCCGCGGTACTAAGGAGCTACTCCTCATAGACATGGCCATTAGCCAACAGGCTCGCCGTAACCGAAAGAGTCTGTCCACATGCTGGATAGACTACAAGAATGCCTACGACTCTGTGCCTCATTCATGGCTTCTGAGGGTGCTGGAATTGTATAGAGTAGATGCAAATCTATGCGCCTTCCTGAGGTCATGTATGGGGCAGTGGAGGACGGTTCTTCACTATCCAGGGTGTCGACAGGGTCTTGGTAACGGCGAACTTATTAAGATAGAGCGGGGTATCTTTCAAGGTGACAGCCTGAGTCCCTTGTGGTTTTGCCTAGCCTTGAATCCCCTTAGCACATTGCTGGGAGATTCAAGGTTAGGTTACAAGTTGCGCAGGAATGGTCAAGCTATATCCCACTTGTTATTCATGGATGATCTGAAATTATTTGCCTGCAGAGAATCCCAACTGACAGCGCTACTGAGGGTCACTGAAAACTTCAGTAGCTCTATCAGAATGGAATTTGGTGTAGATAAATGTGCAGTTATGCATGTAAAACAAGGTAGGGTAGTGCAATCTGATGGTGTACATCTATCAGATTTCACTCAGTTTAGATCAATCCTCGCAACTGATACCTATAAATACTTGGGTATGTCGCAAGCTTTGGGCATCAACGAGACAGACATGAAACAAGCGTTGCGGGAGCGCTTCTTTGGTCGCCTGAAAAAAGTCCTGAAGAGTCTTCTTTCAGGCGGCAACAAGGTGCGAGCCTGTAACGGTTGGGTCATGCCACTCTTGATGTACTCTTTCGGCATACTCAAGTGGACTCAGACTGAACTGGACGAGATTGATAGGCGAGTCCGTTCACTGTTGACCACATATCGAATGCATCACCCACGTTCGTCTGTAATGAGGTTGTACATCCCGCGGAAGTGCGGGGGCCGAGGGTTTCTAAACGCTAAGACCCTACACAACCGCGAGGTGTACAACCTTAGGGAATATTTTCTTAAGGGCAG
Source organism: Euclidia mi (assembly GCA_944739405.2). Lineage (NCBI taxonomy): Eukaryota > Metazoa > Arthropoda > Insecta > Lepidoptera > Erebidae > Euclidia > Euclidia mi. The sequence continues at coordinate 40,592,851 of OX123197.2, read as the reverse complement.
TGTGGATGTGCATCGGGATGTGGTTGCAGTTGACGGTGGCCTAACCCCGCTCTCTTTGGCGAAAGAGAACTGGCGCAGGCCTGTAGCTTTAGGCGTCGACGACCGCAGGCTTGTGTGGCAGAGCAAGGAGCTGCATGGTAGATTCTACCGGGCCCTTCACGGACCTGATGTAGATCAACTAGCTTCTGTGGCCTGGCTACGTTTTGGTAATCTCTTCGGAGAAACCGAAGGTTTTGTCTGTGCAATTGCAGATGAAGTTATCAAGACGAGAAATTACCGGAGGTATATCATGAGGGACGGCACAGTAGATATGTGTCGAGCTTGCAACCGACCTGGTGAGTCCCTCAGGCATATAGTCTCCGGTTGTTCTCGTCTTGCTAATAGCGAGTACTTGCACAGACACAACCAAGTAGCCAGGATCATACATCAGCAACTGGCTCTGCGATACGGGCTTGTAGACGTCGAGTTGCCATATTACAGGTACAGCCCTGAGCCAGTTCTCGAGAATGGTCATGCAACATTGTACTGGGATCGATCTATTGTCACAGATAGGACTGTTGTTTGCAACAGGACTGATATTGTGATAATAGATCGATCAGAGCGCCGCGCAATGATTGTTGATATTACTATCCCACATGACGAGAATCTCGTGAAAGCAGAAAAAGACAAACAAGAGAAATATTTGGACTTGGCTCACGAGATTGTCGATATGTGGGATATTGATTCAGCAATCATTGTTCCGATAGTTGTGTCCGTTAATGGACTTATAGCCAAAACCCTCGAACGCCATCTAGAGAGGTTGAAACTAGGCAGCTGGGTCAAGAGTTTGATGCAAAAGGCAGTTCTTCTGCAAACGGCACGCATTGTGAGGAAATTTCTGGCTCTGGAGCCCTAACCACCGGTGACTTGGATCCTATTCCCGTCGTCGGTGGGAATCTATTTTTATATTTTTAAATATCATTTTTACTTTTTAGAGTGTTATATTTAAAAATGTAAAATATAGGATAAATATGAAAATAAAGAGAATAATAATAATAATAACCAGCGTCAGCTGAGATCGAAATAACATTGAACCAAAATAATAATAATATTCTACCACATACACACATCACCATCTAGTCCCAAGCTAAGCAGAACTTGTGTTATGGGTACTAGATAATGGATAAACATACATATATTTTTTTTTTTTGTAAATACATACATATTATACATAGAAACACCCAGACCAAGACAAACATCCATGTTCATGCACACAAATGTTTGACTTGAGCGGGAATCGAACCCGCGACCTTCGGCTTAGCAGTCGCTTACACTCCCGCTGCGCCAACCGGTCGTCATCGGTCGAATCTGACATACATTTCTATTTTTGTGACTCAACCAAACGATGATCTGTAGAGATACTCTTTTTCTCTTTGTGTTTTCTCAGGCAAATTAAACTGCCTTACAAGCCAGTCTTCAAAAAAACTTAATCAGAAGAAAAAAAGCGAAGTTAACACTTTGAAAGTTTGCGAGACAATATCGGTTTTCTGCTTATTAATTTCAGTTTGTTAAACAAGTTGATGTTACCAATTTACTTGGACGGTTACATTGGCTCTTAATTTTCTTTACTAGGTATAACTAATTTGTGATGTCATCTACGAAATGAAACAGCAGAGGCAGCGATAGCCTAGTGGAGATACCAACAGACTGCCATGCAGAGGGTATCAGGTTCGAATCCACGGCGCGCACCAATGACTTGCATACCGCAGTTTTATCGAGAGCCCTTCTTACATTTACGACTCGCACAGATGTTGCATTCACCGACGTACTCATGGCTTAACACGTTTTGGGAGGCATGAAAATTACAATATTATGTACACACACAGTTAATTAATTAATGTTGATTTATATATAATATTGATTAATAAACTATATAATTATTAGGAGGCAGCGATAGCCTAGTGCAGATACCAACAGACTGCCATGCAGAGGGTATCGGGTTCGAATCCACGGCGTGACTTTTCGGAGCTATGTGCGTATTGAATTATTAATTATCGCTTGTGCCGTGCCTCGGAGAGCACGTTAAGCCGTCGGTCCCGGTTGTCATGAAGATCTTTGACAGTCGTTACAGGGCGTCAGTACCTTCTAAATAAACTGACACTAGTCTCAACCATGGAATATCGCTATCCCTTCGGGTTGCGGAGGTCAGACAGGCAGTCGCTCTGTGGAAAAGCTAATATTCAGCCAAATCCGGTTAGACTAGTAAGCGGACCCCAGATTGAAAACTGGGATAACGCTAGGAGGATGATGATCTACGAAATGAAACGACAGATTTAAATTCAACTTTCTTGGACAGACACATAATAATCTTAGAAAATTATGAGTTTGTTATGGGTTTAATAAAGATTCTTTTAATATATACTTGAAGACGATTTGACGGATTATTTGAACGATGGTGCTGATACGTACCTATTTTAAATGTCACAAATACCTTTTCCTTGCTACTGGCAGAGTAGATATCGTAACCACAAAATACGTCGTGGCGTAATATCAGGCAAAGCACATTATCCATTTTAAAATTCGTGCGATCTTAAATTTGTTTTTGCAATTAAGTATAGAGGTATTCATTTATTTCTTAATTTTATAATAACCTTAATAAAATTTACAGGCTGAAACTATAACACTAGGCAAACATTGCAACGAGCACCGTATACCATTTTATTGAAGGACATCAGGCAGATTCAAAACACGTAGGGCCGATATCCTTGTCGCCTTACTACAAATTGGAGTTATAAAGCGGAATACAGTGCCAGTGGATGGGTGTACGGCATATAATAGATTAGCAATGCGGTACAACAAGATAAGTAAAAAGTACTGGAGAGTGTCAGAAATAAAGTTTTCATTTATCCGTTTCCATAAACGTATAAGTGATAAAGGCTATTTGATTTAGGTAATGTTTTTATTTGGTCCTCTTAGAAAAGGCGTATTCTTAATCCGTTTGCCGGCTTTTCTGTTTGTTCAATACAAAAAAGCTTTCTAGAACAAGGGTGACAAATTCAGGTAGCATATTTGCAAATGGATGATCTGATTGAATTATTTCTTCGTTGAAGAAGTCTCATTATTATTTTCTTTAAAATACGATGGTATCTTTTCGTGAGTGTACGAGGAGTATAACAAAATTGTTATACTAGTTTTTTTAAGTGAATTAAGGGTAGTCAGTCCTTTATGTATTTTCTGTAGTCTAACAAATACCACCTATAGAGGCACAATAACATATCACAAAAAGCGTGGAAAATGGGTCGCTGAAGAGAGGTCTAGCTGGGTGCGGTCAAGGAGTAAACAAAAGTTGCGAGGGCCCGAACCATGACATAACTCGCACAAAATACGCTGCGGTTTCATCGCAGTGGTCTAACCTTTATTGACTGGAGTGGTACCTTATTACAATGTCTCTTATTTCTGTAGCAATGGCGACGGTGATGACTGAAGAATACAAACTGTCTCTAGCCCGTTTCATTCCGTGATGTCGTAAGAGGCGACTCAGGAAAATACACGAAGCAAATTGCATCATCATCATCATCAGCCTGCAAGAGTCCATTGTTGGATATAGGCCTCTCCAATGGCACGCCACTGTGCTCGATTTTCTGCTCTTCGTGTCCAGCCGCTGCCAGCCACTTTGCGTATATCGTCACTCCACCTAGCCGGAGGGCGTCCACTACGTTTGCCAAGGTGTGGTCTCCACTCTAGTACACGACTACTCCAACGCAAATGTATATTTGGGAAGAAATGAAAAACTCGACATCAAAGCCTTAACCAATCCATCATTAGTATCTTTGGGAAGAGACCAAAAACTGGCCACAGCGTAGTATAGCAAGTCAAATTCTCCTATTGGCAATTTTCTATGACGAGTCAATAGCTTGCCTTATAGTGAGAGGGAAGAAAATCTCATTTTATTCTTAGCAGAAACAAGCTTACACCATAAATCTGATGCTTTCTTTCCGTGAGGATGGAAGGACATGAAGCAGGATGATTCCCGACTAGGTAAGGTAGTAATAATAATAATAAACCCCTCTGGGGCAGTCGTTAACCTCATCATGAGACTAACGCAATCTCAGAGGGCAGAGTAACAGTTTTCAAACATCACCTTTATCTTGTGATATATATATATATATATATATATATATATATATATATATATATATATATATATATATATATATATATATATATATATATTATATATTACAGGATAGAAAGAAAGCTTACAAACCGCAGGGCAGCTTTGTGGCGAGCTGAATGTGTGTGGCGACACTGCGGTCCCGCATGCTTCAGAGGGTCGGTCCGGGCCTCGTCTCCGGCTTGCCTTTATTGGCTGGTTGGAGTGGATTACCAAGAGCGCCGGCAGGACCCTCGACTCTGGCTTGCCTTGGTCGGCCGGCCAGAGGGAAGCCGCAAGAGCTATTTGTTCGGGGGTGGAAGTGTCATTGTCAAGGGCGTAATTACGGGGAAACCCGCTCCGGGCCTCTGTTGTCACGAGGCCCGCGATAGCGAAACCGGTGCCACACCGCTCGACACCCCTAGCCCCTAGGCAACAAGAGGGCAAAACCGGGGGTGTCATTATGGTAGAGTTTGTTTGCCTTGGCGGCTATCTAGAGAGGGCCCATCCAGTGAGTTGGCGAGTCACCGCCTGCCCTTTTTCGACATACTATAAGAGTATTTAGAGCAGGTGCCGTTTTTCATCCATAATGTTCACCGAGACCAATCCATTAAACACCCATCCCAATAGCGCCATCTATCTATTCTATTGATAATTAATTATGTCGACACCTAGCTAATAAATTCCTTTGCATACCGCGGTGTCGAAACGAGCGATCTTTTATCCCTTTCTATCCCATTTGCTCCCAAAGGCACACCTCGCTCTAATTGGTCGCAGAATTCAACGACGCTACGACGAAGTCAAGAATCAACGGTCGCGCTGACCGGCTGTGTCCTGGTGCAGCTCCGCGCCGCGACGAATACATGCAGCACCGCAATATTTTACCGCTATTTTATACTATAAACGAGAACTTAACCACCCGCGGGTGTAGTGGAGTGATCAGTGCAGCTTCAGGATTCTCGAAGATACCAGGAGGCCGCCATTTTGTAAAGAAGAAGACTGACTTACAAGGTAAGGTGTGCTCCCATACTTCCGCCTCCTATTACTCCCATGAACCCACTCTCCCTTTTCCTATTCTAGGCGATCAGAACCCATCCTTATACAGTCCACAATATTAATATTTTTCCAAATCGCCTAATACATACGGTTCGGTGCATCGCCGAACCACAAGTAGCAATAGTATTGCACCTGCTGCGGCTAATGCGTGACTGCACTTAATAGTGCAGTTATGGAGGCGCCTCAGCAGGTATCCCATCACATTCTAGATTAAAACTCTCAAAGGGCCTCTGCGCGTTGGACTTATGTCTCCGTGTACACCTGCCAAAGGGCCGGTTATTCTTCTAACATCAAAGGTTAAAAGAATAGCCGTGATAGAGAAACAAATAATAATAATAATATTCTATCACAAACACACATCACCATCTAGTCCCAAGCTAAGCAGAGCTTGTGTTATGGGTACTAGATAATGGATAATCATACTTATATACTTTTTTTTGTAAATACATACATATTATACGTAGAAACACCCAGACCAAGACAAACATCCATGAAAGTGATCACCTTCATCATCATGAAAGTGATCACTGGAACGGCGATACACCGAATGAACCCCAACAGTAAGTACAGACACTGTTACTTTATATCGTTGGAGGGTAGTATTTCCTCGATCGAGTCGATGGCTTCGTGGTAATGGTTGCACTTTCTTTTGTTCCAGTTTTATTTAGCTATGTTTGCAGTTCACAATTTTTAGCTGTGTATTTTATAAGTTACGCTATCGATATTTTCTTTGAGTAGTACTGTAGATATGCCATATTGGGTATTTTACAAAATTAGAACCATAATAGAATCCGTCTGTTTTGTAGTATGTCCTAATATCCGTCCTTTGTCAATGTAATGGCTTTAATTAAATTAGTCAGGCTTTCAATGAACTTCAACCTACATGCTGGCAACTGGCAACTAACAAAGAAGTCAAAATATTATAACATTTACTCGCAATAAGGTCATGTACTCGACTGTTATCATATTTATATTTCAAGCACAGCTATTTATAAATAATCGGGTCTTATATACATTTATAAATGACAATGAAAAAATCATGTATTAACGTCAAATCGCCACGTCATTAATAGATACTTCTGTTATGCCGGGATTTGGATAAATTAACATTCAATAGTTTATAACAATGCGACGTTAGAACGACCAAAAAGAGTTCATGTTCAAGTGCATGCAGTGCATATTTTTATTTTTGTTTTTGTGTCTGTATTGGATTAAAAACGTAAAATATCTCCAGGTGAATTTAGTAACTATTTTTCTAGTAGGTAGTTATTCTTTTTTTCTTTTTCTTTTATTGTTGCCTATCAAAACGACTCCATGCGGCCTTGATCATAAGCGTTCATCCGAGTCCCATAGCAAAAGACATCATGTCAATAAAATATTAATGATAATGCGTGATGGCCCCTACTTTGATGGCCTAAAGTAAAGCTTTTTCACGCCCCGCTTAAAAGACCTGGGATCGTAGGAAGAAGGGAACACGTGGATTAATTATTATCCAATTTAATCCGATTATCCGTCACGTTGTCCGTGTGGTGACGGATTGAGATTAGGGAATGTCATCACCCCATATTATCCCATGGGTGTCGTAAGAGCCGACAGAGGGAGCATATTAAGCAGGGAACAGCACTCTAAGAGAAAGAAAACTTTATACAAATCCTATACCAACCCGTTTGGCCAGCGTGTTATAGTAGGCCAATTCCTCCTTTCAAAGGAGAGGCCTAGTACAGCAGTGTACTGTTAAAGGCTGATGATGATGATCCGTCACGTGGATTTATATCCGAATCCGATTTTTATTATAATTCTACATCAAATTGTAACCAATAAACCGATACTAAGTACTATATTTTAATTCTGGACTGCTATGCCAGAAAAAAAAATGGAGATTATATGTAAATTATAGCAAACATAATTAACAGAAGGAAACCCACAACGTCCTAGTGAGTCTAGAAATCTGAGTATTTAAAGCCAAAACCTTAAAAATTGGAAATAAAATATGCACACGTTTGTTTTTAATATTTACCTTGAGTAAAACTGTTTTTTTTTTTTGTTTATTATCACCAACAAAGATCGGGATAAATTACGTGGTAGATAATATGATACTAATATCGTCAGAATTTTGAAATACATCTTAATGATAACGAGTTGGAAAACCCTTTATAAAAGCCAAAAAAAGAGATACAAACAATCCGCGGATGATTGTTTATTTTTTATGTAGCAAAAGCAAAGCAAACATTTTGAAATCTAAACACCGGCCAGCATTATACAACAACATCATATCAAAACGTAACAAACAATACAGCAATTACAATGTAACATAATGAGTTAAGATAACGCCTACCCCTGGGTTATTGTTCACAATTCAGCTTAATGTACTGTATTGTACTCACATTCACTCCGTAATACCTACACAACGTGTACTAAATATTAGCTGTGTACGCGCTAATTAGGATTTACAGTATCAGCAAGTTGAAACTTTTTGTCTAAATAGCTTGTTCATAGCGGAAAACAACTTGAGATATTATAATAATGACGGTTTTCTATGACGGTGACGATAGGTGGAAGAGGTACGTTCCGCAAATATTTTAAAACACAATCCGGTTTATTTGGGTAGATTTAGCTCTCGAGGATCTTTAAGTAGGTATAATTATGTACCTACGGCAAAAGTACAAGTAAAGTAGGAAAAAAGTGTGCCTATACGGTACAGAAGAAATAAGTTTTGGAATAACCCCGATATTCGTTCTTCTTTGTCAAAATCTGTTAGACTAAAGCTAATAAATACGTGTTTAGTTTTTTATGATGAATTAAAGGATACCAACATACTATGATGTCAATGTTATATAACTACTAAACACAAAAGAACATAATTATTAACAAAACGCTATTAATAATAAAATAATCTATAAGCAAATACATAGAAAATAATTATCCTATATAATATATCTATTAAATTCACTGCATTATTTCCTATCCAAAGACTTCAAATTCAATCTCGCGTATCAACCCCAGCTTATGGACTAAACTAAATCCTTTCCATTTTTGCAAGCCTGCATCTAAACGAATTTTCCTCAACAACTCTACGTAAGGCCAAGAGCTTCGAATTCGTCACGAACTGTCCATTCACTGTTACTTATATTCGTATCTTATCCATAGCAAAAATGCTACACGCTCTTATTTGGTGACACCTACTCAACATATACACATCTAAGCAAGTAGCTCTATCATAGTGTGTAGATATGCTTTTCTTCGATAATACACAGATCTGTATGATAATATAACTGCGAGAACACTGCGAACTGTTTGATATTCCTAATTCGGATTTCTCCGATGGCATAACCGATAGAATCTGGCTATGACATCAAAATTGTTCAATAGTGTTAATTAAATAATGAACTCAGCCCAACAGAGCCTTGTGGTAATCCTCCTGTTTCATATTTAACTCTATTCTGATTTTAATTTTGTTTGAAAACCAACGTTAAATATTCAGCTACTCGCAACTTTAATAACAGAAACGATTTTCAAACGTAAATTCTATATCGGAACACGTACAAGGCGATGTTTATGTTCCCTAAACCTTCTTGCAGTATGTTACACTAATAACTTATTATGAAGACGTACAGATATTTGAATAACAAAAGTCTACGCAGCAGACATAATTTTGATTTCGAACGGAAACTCCTGTCACGTTTTCACGCCCAAAGTGGTGTGCCTAAATGTGATCCGTCGTCAGCTTAAGCATTCGCTGGACTATAGAGGCAGTCATATACATAAATATTTATAATCCCATGTTTAGTTAACATTTCTTACCATCTTCTACAGTATGGCAATAAACAGGTGCTGCTCTAACTCCGTCCCCAGCTGCAGTGAAAGCGCACACGGTGACCGAATAGTTGGTGTACCGTCGCAGACCAGATAATGTCGTATGAAGACCTGATATTTGTTTCGTCACTGCGTCTTCGTTACCTGCAAACCAAGATTGCGTCAATATTCTATATACATATATAAACCTTCGATTTTTTTTGTAAGAGATAGAAGTTATTAACTATGTATCGCAATCAATATTTTTATGTGTAGGTTTTTATGTGTACAATGGCCGAATTTCAGAGAGTGAAACTAGAGTATTTATGTTTGATGTAACTACATTGTCACATTGGTTAAAAATCTGTAATAGCAACGGTATGATGATGTTTAATTAATAAATAAATAACGATTACTGAAGTTTAGATTACGCTTATTTTAACCATCGTAAGCGAATCATCAATAACCAAGTTATAAATTGTGTATCTGATGCAATCGGTTCAAGAATTGCTATAATTCGTATGTGACGGTGGGTAGGATCATCAACATATCACCCGAAAGACTTCTACTGCTGGACATGGGTTTCCTCGAATACTATCCACGTAGACCGATATTGGGCTAATCACATACATCCGCTGCCCGCGATCCCAACAAGATCGTCGTCCCACTTAGCGGGAGGCCTACCTCTGCTACGACGTCCACACCGGTGATTAGTATCCGACTTAAATTTGTTGAATATAGCAGGATACTTCGCAAAGCAACTTACCAAACCAATCCATGACAGGTGCATAAGTAACTCTGTATCCTTGTAGTACTCCATTCCTTCCTCTAAGTGGTGGCGGTTCCCAGGCTACGCGAACTGATTGAGAACTGAGAGCTGTGCACTTTAGGGCTCCGGGAGGTAGACTTGGGACTGAAAGCACAAGAGAAATTAGTTTTTGCTGTGGTATTTATTTGATTAAGAAGCATTTGGATTGATTAATGATGGGCGTTCACTGATGTTTATTGGATAACTTCAACCGAAGATTACTGAACTTTTTATTTTGCGAGCTTGGGACGTACCTACTTGATGAATCTGAAAACTCATTATAAGAATACTTATTGCATAAGATCTAAGGCTGTCACTTATTGAAAAATGATGGATAGGTGCACTTCTCGTGCCAACTAGGTTTATGTGCTATGCTTGTGCGTATTCTTCTAGTTTGTTTGACACAAAATGTTACCTAATCAATAGTCTCATGGGTTGAGCCAAGTTATGATGAATAGTCACTCTACGATATGAGTTGTCATGAATGAAATTGGTAGCACTAGCTTTTTAAGCCTCTACACTAAATGTACTTTGGCTTAAAACTTACCATATTTCATAGTAGTAGCAGTGGTAGGTGGTGACGCTGGACCGGCGCCTCTGCTATTATAAGCTTGCACTACGACGGCATACGCAGCGTGCTTCTGAAGACCAGAGAGCGTAGTGCAAGCTCGCGCGCTTCCAGCTCCTTCGACAGTACGCACGGTGTACGACGCGCCACCCGGACCACCAGCACTTAGTACAGTGCTGTTGCTGTTTAACTGTGAGAATTTGTAAATTAGATTCTATTCGGCTATAACCTATCGTAAACTCAAGTCTGGCAAAGAACGTATCATGCAGTCTTGGATAAAACTTTATGCGACGTCTGCATGTGATGCCGAGAAAAGATCTTCTTATAATCTAGCGAGAAAGAGGCAAATCCTTAAGTAATATAAATATAGGATAGTTTGAAGAGAAAGATTTCTAAATGTATTATATAAAAAAAATACAATACAGGAGAGTGGTACAAATGAATTCGTACCTTTTAAACAAAAGACATTTCTCGCTTTGTCTCAAACATAAGACTTGTTCCAATGCTTTAATTGTTCCGTCTCGAGACCTCGGACGAACATTCTGAGCGATAATTAAAATGTACACTCACCTCTTGGAATCCGACGTAGTAGCCGAGAATGTTGCCATTCCACAGGTCTCTTTGTGGTGGTTCCCAGTTTACCATCAGTTCAGTTGAACTTTTCGCTTCTACTCTTACGTCCAGTGGTGGACCGCTTGGTACTGGGTGGGCATAAAAACATAGTGTTTTTATATACAAACAAAACGTACGTAGTGTGCTATAAGACTTAGTTAGTTTACGAATAAAATTATTAACTGAAATCTGCTGTATTGTGCTAATTACTTGTTTATGTTAAAGCAACTAATAGATAATTGTTTTGGCAGATGTTATGACCTAATCTCTATAATGTCCATACTAATATTAAAATGCTAAACAGTTGGTTTGTTTGATTATACGTGTTTAATCTTAAGACTTCCAACCGGCTTAAAAAATAAATAGCTGCTACAAAATCCCGTAATAAATAAAGGTCATACGATAGTTAACATCACGGTAAGATACCTAGGAACCGGGCAAAAAGATAAAGAATGAATTTTTTTATTAGGCATTCTTTGAAATCTTAAGACACAGCTAGTAAACACAGCGAAAAATAACTGATTCAATAGGTATAAATATTACGTAGGTACGTTCTTCCGTAGTAGTGACCTGTATCAGTTGGCTGGGCTCGCTCTGTCCCAGTCTGTTTTCGGCAATAATTCTCAAGTGATATGACGTCGCTGGTTGAAGGTTCTGCACACTGGCTGACGTCACACTTCCAGGCACTATCACTTTCTGAGGTGTTGTAAGCCAGGAGTCTACAAAGAATAAAAAATAATAGACATAAAATCCGTGTGGTGACGGATACGGATGAACGGATTTTGTATTTATTTAATACAAAATGTCGCTATCCCCTTTCATTCTGTGGGTGTCGTAAGAGGCGGCTAAGGAAAATACATGAAGCAAATAGCATCCTTTTGAAGTGACGGAAAACTCAACATCAAACCCTACACCAACACATCTGGCTAGCATGATATAATAGGCCAAATTAATGCTATTGACACACATTGCTACTGTGAAACAAATTAGGGGAGGCTAAAGTCCATCTGTGGGCCACGAAAGACTGTTAAGAATGTTCTAGAAAATAAAGTAAACGTTATTGAAGCAATTAAAACTAGCGTATCTCATTTTCTGTTGAAGATTGTCGCGAGCAAAAACTTTTGCAATTATTTACATTCAAGATGGAAGTAAGAAAATGAATAAATACTTTTGTAGAATGTATTTACCTGGAGCTTCTTTATATTGGACGATGTAGTTGATGATGGGACTGTTACCGGCGTATGGTTGTGTCCATGATATTTGTATAGACCAAGATTGTTGGTCTATGATTCTCGAGCATTATGGCCGCCGATTGTGCATTACTCGTAGTTTTTAAGCCTAATGTTTCATAAACATTTATTTTGGTAATAAAGTAAATATAATATATTCTATTCTATTCTAAATATTTTTGCGATTAACTTTCTGATGATAGATGGGATGGGATGATAGTCTGACAAGCAGACTTTGATAAGTTTGTAACGTAATACTACACGTATTGCGTTATAATATCTCGCAGGCGCTTAACGCCAGCTTAGCCGTGCGCAATATTACCAAATATGGTCATGTTCACTAGCCAAAGGCAGTTGTGATTCATAGGCCTATATCTATATAAGATGGGTGCGCGATCTAAGTCGATCACTTGCCCTACACACCGTCTCGCTGATGGTTGTAGTAACTACAACTACAATCCTACTTCTCTTACTACTGTCCCGCTGGGGGTAAGCATATTCTAGTTGTCTGTGTGCCTATACGTTCTGTCTGTAGTATCTGTGTCTCCTAAGCATAACAGCCGATCTAGGGACCGCCTGTTCCTGACCGGTTGTTGTGTATTCTCTATGCTGTTTCCAGTTCTTCCTACGGGCTCACTGCACCTGTCTTCTCTCTACGGGCTACAAGCCACGAGCTGCTGGCGTTGTGCCGCTACTAGCCAGCTGCCACCCAAGCCTCCGTTCCTGCCTACGAGCTCCTACAGCCAGGCCACGGACGCCTGAGCCTGACCGCTCGGCCCACATCGGCTGCACCGCCTGAGACCCCGCTCAGCCTGAACCTCGACCACAGAGCTGCCTGCGCAGCGCACCTTGGCCAACTCATCGGCGACCCTACGAGCAGCTACCCTGCGAGCGTCGGAGAGCAGCAGGAGTCTACGCTCCAGCCCTCAGGCCAGTGCTTACCTAGTTCGGTCATACTGTATGTAAGCGGTAGTGAGACATAATAAAGAACCTGTTCAGCCTAGCAGTGTTTCTCTCGAACCCCGACATCCTACCTGAGATCCTCCGTCTCAAGTTAATTATTCTTGTTATTAAGTAAAAGCAGTGTATCGGTTTCTATTGTCTTGTGGTTTTATCTGACGTATATATTGTTATATTTATAATATAACAATATATACGTCGTTTAGTTTAGAATAGTTTTGCCGTGTGGTTGACGGCATAGAATACAAGTGTCACCACCCCCTATCTTCCCGTGGGTGTCGTAAGAGGCGACTAAGGGATAACACGATGCAAATACCATCTTTGCGTAGAGACGGAAAACTCGTCATCAAACCCTATACGACTGCCTCGTTGGTCTCGCGGCATAAATGTGCGCGTGGGATCGGGAGATCCCGGGTTCGATTCTAGGGTCGGGCAGTGTTATTGAGTTTTTCTGTCACGAAATTCTCAGTAACAGCACGGAGTCTGGAAATGTGCCCGGTACGGCAATAGGCTCGCCCATTATTACGTGGGACTAAAGTATATCTGGCGAAAAGTGGGTGTAGAAATACACCTCTGCCTACCCCTTCGGGGATAAAAGGCGTGACGATATGTATGTATGTATATTGTTATTATATATTATTAGTATAGTAGGTATACTATATAAGTACATGTATATCTTACCTCTTGAACAACCAGATGTATAAGCATTTCGTCTTGTCCGTAAGCATTGGAGGCTCTACACGTCAACGCGCCGGTATCTTGTCGGTACGTCTGTAGTATACTCAACTCCGAAACAAGGCCGTCGTCCAGTACTTGCTCCCGGATCGTATATCTGGAAGAACACTTAATTGAAACCTCTTCAAATAAATTGAAGAATCGTCCGAATTCTCTCTAGTAAATTAGTTGGCATAAAATTTTTTTCACTCATCGAAAATTCTTTAATCTTCCAAGCATTTTTGCTTAGTTTATATATATATATATTAATTAAAACGACAAAAGCTCAAATGCTAAGTGAGTGCTGACTGATGAATGACTCGCGATTGAACAGCTGTGAGAAAAGTGGAAAAGTGTTAGAACTTATTTCTTGTACTTTGTAAAAAGATTTTGCAATGATTTGAAATGGTATCGCTGCTGTACAGTCTTTTATGCTAAAAAACAAAAAACTTGACATTCATAGAAATTGTTTTGATAAACTAATAATATATATAGCGTGATTTGAAAAGAGATTAGACCGATTAGAAGCTACTACTTTTTATGGAGCCGTAACACTAGACGATGATTAGGCATGAAAGTATGAACTCACACATCGAAAATAAGTAGGTAACTCAAACATATCCCAGCTTAGCTTACTCATACCTCTGGTCCAAGTGATGTGCGATAGTTTGATGATGAGGGCTACTCTAGCTAACTTCTAAAGGCGCATCTCCTGATGCAGCACATTGCAAGTGTGCCGCCTCTCCCGCCGTCACTTGGACAGTCTTGCTCTTCATGGGAAACCTCGCTGGCGCTGAATTACAAGATTAACATTAGAAATTTAGTAGATACCTGGCTAGGCTAAAAGAACTATGAGTAGTAAGACGTTTGACAAACAGTAGGTAACAGAAGTAGGTTTGTATATTATGTCGGTCAAGAACCTGTCCCGTACTGGACATCGAAATTAAACTGGTCGATCAACTGCCGACCAAGAGAACAGTTCCCCATTCAATAACTGATAATGAATGAAAATGAAATGATACATCGCTGAACGATTTTTTTTTTAATTTCGATGTCTAGTCTCGTCTTACATCGAAATTAATCGAAATTAGTTATTCGTCGAGAACTCCTGTGCTTATTAGTCACGATTTCTGCGGCTATATACATACGGCGCTTTTCACACTTTTTTGTTGGATTAATTCTCTTGGTATTCCTAGGAATACTAGAGAGCTTCCGGTATCCCGAATAAATCTATATCACACATGTCTTATGTTGGTAGAACATATATTAGAACAAAATAAAACTCAGAGTTCAGGAACTGCATATTTACTTGAGAGTGAAAAATCGTCCATAGATATACACGTTTTATGCCGCGTGATTGACCAGGGTTAGATGTAGTCCTGTTTGGTATTTTCGTGGATTATCGGCTAATGCCCACAAAATCGATGGCGGTAATAAATTGCATACAGAATGCCATTCACACGCTTGTTTTTCGCGGTCAGGTCGCACGGTTCGAACACTACATAACAGGTTTAGCTACTCATATTTACTCTAAGTAGATATATAACAGCAGCTGGATGGATGAGATAGGGGCTTTAGTAATGTTAGTCAAAATGTTTGACTAGGAGTTCATGTTCGCTATTTAGTCCTAACAAATTTGATAGAATATTACTTTTTCATAGAGTCTGGCCTTTGACTGCCGCAAATGAAAGGAATGACTATATTCTTTCTTTTAGATCATACATCTCATAATGGACAGGCGGGTAGAAGACATAGAGACTTTTTGTAACAGGTCACCAATCAATACATCATACGGCAAGCAACGCGCTTAACCTTGGGAATCGATACATTCATCCAGTTGTACTACACCACGTATCCCTCCTAAATTCCTCTCAAATCATTACAGAAAAACCATCCCACCTAAATTGACCCCATGTCGGTGCGGAATTTATATGGCAATAGTTTACTAGTTAACTGTACCCTCTATGTCATAACTATAACCATTCATCATAAAGTACATAAAGACGAGCCCTGCCGAATAATTCGTAATAAAAGCGAACAGGGAACAATTCAATCCTGTATATTACCTGAAATATTGGTCTTTGCACTGAATACTAAGTACTGAAGTTACAGCCCGTTCACAGAGGCGAGCGACGGCGGCAGCGATTTCGATATACATGGCGCGTTTTACTCTAACGCTACAAGCCGCGGTGGAGTAGAGAGCGACATGTACACTGAAATCGCTACCGCCACTGCTCGTCGTAAAGTAAATATCCTTTATCTCAGTATTAGAGACGCAAGGCAGGTACACAAACAAATAAATTAATCAACCTGGATCGTGCTACGGTTCGGTAACTAAAATGCTGGATTTTCAAGACTCGAATCTTAGTAGGGATGTTATTCGTCTATTATTATCAATGATCAGAATTGAGATAAGTTTATGTACAAAGAAGGTTAATATTCTAAAAATTTTATTCTGTATCTTTCCGAAAAATATATTTCTTGTGTATTAAGGTACTTACTTAGTTATGTTTTGTGTAAGTTTGTACCTATTTTTATTTATTTTATTTTTATTTGTAGTCTCACGCCTGTATCCCCGAAGGGGTAGGCAGAGGTGTAAATATTACACACACATTTCACCATGAATATTTTAGGTCCCACGTAATAGTGGCGAGCCTATTGCCGTTACCGGGCACATCATCAGACTCCGGGCTGCTACTGAGTATTCGGAAAAACCCAGTAACACTTTTGCCCGACCCGGGAATCGAACCCGGAACCTCCAATCAACATTCGCATACGCTATCCACTGGACCACGGAGGCAGTTGTACCAATTTCTCTCACTAATCTTGTTCTTTAGAACAAATTTTCACACTTTTATTATCTAGAGTTTTATTTGGTAATAGGCAGTTGTCATAATTCAATTGTTATCTTGATTTTTATATTCCTTAATAAATTTTTGTTAGCCCGTACGAAATTGTCGAATTTATAAGCCCAATGTTATTTTTTACATATACTTAGTACCTTACATACATTTTACCGATACATAAGCTGTGGATAAACCTTGTTAGAACTAAATAATAAAATATTTTATTTTTAGCTACACAACTCGGCTTTACTTAAAGCCCCCGTTTTTTACAAATATGATTTGTAGACTCGTCGTAAATCCAATTTGGTTTTTGCCTTTATTCCATATACATCTGTATCTAGACTAAAAGTTTATAAAGTAAGGACTGCTTTAATATACCCGCTTAGGGGCGTGTCCAAAAGCATCTGTTATCTTCCGAAGACAAATTACTTTTTAGTTTTTCTTTTCTTGAAATATTCTTATATAGTGTGAATTGGCTTGCCGTTCAGAAAGATGTGCAAAGCTAAGCAATGCTTGCCCAGTTCGCCGTTTGGATGGGCAAGCGTTGCTAGTTGCCCGAGTGTCGTATTCACACCAGAGCGCTGCGCTGCTGCTACGAGCCGCTACGAGTCTGCTACGAGCCTAGTGGAAAGACCGACGGACTGCAACGCAGAGGGTCTCGGGTTCGAATCCACTGCGGGCACCAATGACTTTTTGAAGTTATTGTTAGTTATCGCTTGCCGAACGGCGAAGGAAAACATGAGGAAACCTGCATGTCTGAGAGTTCGCCATAATGTTCTCGAAACACATATGAAGTCTGCCAACCCGCACTTGGCCAGCGAGGTGGACCATGGCCTTACCCTCCTCATAGTGGGAAGAGGCCCGTGCTCAGCAGTGGGACAGTTTATACACCACTTTTTTTTTATTAGTACAAAAAATTTAATGGGGCTCTAAGCATCTTTAACTAATCATATTTATGTATGTAAAACATAAAAATACTTGGTTCCAAAACTGTCCCAAAACTGTCCACAAAAATACGTAATGATTGGTAAACGCATAACTAAATACTATGTTGTCGTAGTAATTTTACGCGGCACTGCTCCATTGATAAATTTGTTCAAACTCGAAGCTCGCCACCCCCTGTCCCTCTGCGCCCACGCCGCAGTGCTAAATTGAAGGTGGTAGCGAGCGGATCCTTTTTTCGCGGCAACAATTATTGTTTGTTTACGTTTTCCCGACGCGATGGCTTATCATTAATTAGGTTATTTACTTACACCAAATTTGCACCAACATTTGCACAATAAAGCAATTATCTATCTATCTATCTATCTATCACGCGAGTGCAGCTGTGCGTTTGTACAGGGAAGTGTTTGGAAGCCAGTGGATCGGTCTAGGTGGGCCTGTAGCTTGGCCTCCATGCTCACCACTGTGTACAAAAGTGAGCCGGTTAGTGTCAAACTATTTAAACAGCGCATATTGGACGCTTTTGACGCAGTGAAAAGTCAGAGAAGCGTACTTCTCTCGTTAAAAAACAATTTAATAAAACGTGCTGTGAATTGACAATGGTGGTGGACATTTCGAAGAACAATTGAAATACTTGTAAGTAAAAATTACCTAGCATGAAAAAGAAATACTTGTAAGTAAATAATTATTTGATGCGGGCGGCTCAAAATTGGTCTGTGTGGAGAACCTTGAGGGAGGCCTATGTCCAGCAGTGGACGTCTCTAGGCTGACATGATGATGATGAAATAATAATTGTAAATAGCAGCTGATTCTAACTTCATAAATACGCCAAAATTACTCTTTTCTTTTAATACAGAATACCATCTTTTATTTTGATATGTGTTTGCTTTCTTATTACATACCTTCGTATTTTATTACTTGTAAAACGGTAAATTTTGCCGGTCCTAAGAGAGGATGAAGTATGAAGGAGAGGGTAGAATTTATAAAATTAAAAAGTAACTACCTACACTTATTATTTTGCATAATTTTATTGTCTAAGGCCTACATTATAAGTGCGACGGAAAGAATGCGTAAGAGTAGGACGGAAAGTAAGTACTATCAATGAAGTAGTGAATGGATTGTAAAATATGTCTATGATTAAGGTGAAATTTTCTACAAAAAACAAATGTTTATAACTTTGCTATTTATAGATATTATGAAATTCTTACGTCACATATGTGATAATAATGTCTTCGCTAATGTGTCCTTAAAGTTATTGTACTAATAAAAAAATAGTGGTGTATACAGGGCCGATGATGATGATGATGCTACCCTGCTTCTTAAAGCGTCGGTCTTATCTCAGGACAAGCATCGTACGAGCGGTCAGAAAACTCCGACACCAGAGTTGGCCACACACAGAAAGTCCAGGTTTAAGTCCCTCCCAAACCAAAATAAGCCTCCCCAAAACAAAATCGGCAAATAGGCTCGCCCCCTATTACGTGGGACCTGAAAATTCATGGCGAAATGTGGATGTAATATTTACACCTCTGCCTAACCTTCGGGGATACAGGCGTGAGTCTATAAAAAAAATAAAATCCTGAATCCACAACCTTTTAATAACTTCATAAATTTAATCCCATATCCCACTACTTAATTTACTAGTCGATAACAAAAGCTGTTATAAGGGCATGGTGGTTAAACGCGTCAATGTCTGTGCTTCATCGATTGTTATCATGATTGCTGTTAATCAAATCTGGCCGCGTTAGTAACGCTTTAATTTCACTATTCTGGCCTAGTGCAGTCACAGCTCAGTACTGGCTGGAGCTGCTATTTACTATCCTTGCTCATAATACGATGCTTCACATAATATGACGAGATACCAAACATTGCCTTCACGGTTTTAGCTGAAGAATAGTTTTATTCTTCAATTATTTAGCAATTCCTTATTATATTATATACTGTAGCCCTCTATAATTCTCTTGCTGTATTTAAAAATAAATGTTACCACTTCGAGTGCATTATGTCCGTATTTCATAACATGTGAAATAAGCTGTAAGCTGGCTGCCACACATAATAATGCATAATGGTAATCATAACCGGCTTATTTATGATTCTTAAACCTACCTATCTTGAAACGTACATAGGAATTCACGTTATTAAAAAATGTGTATCCTCCTCATTAAAAAAATTAATACCAGTATAATGTCCTCTCTTAACCGTAAATGTACTGCTTCAAAACTCATTTTGCATAACATTATAATGACAAGAAACCTAAAGTTTAGCTTATTAACATTACCGAAAACCCCACTTGACGCAATATAATTCCTCTGAGTGCGGTAGAAGTGAGGAAAAAATATTTCCATACAGGCAGGCTCGTTATACCGGGCCTGTGTAGGCCCAATGTTATTTATAGGCGAGCACCTTGTTTACGAAACCCTCATATTCTTATGATTTACCGCTAGTTTAAAATATTACGGCCCATTCGCGACGTAATTCTCAAAATATGCTCTATTTTTACAAAGAAGGACGAAACTTTGAATGTATTTATTTAGGTTCAAGTGAACGCCTACAAACTTTGTTCATGTGTAAATCCTGGTGAACCTTGTGTCAAACCGAAATAAACAAGCGGGAAATACGATAACGGCTAGAAGCGGAACTGTTTACAAACTGTTCGTAGACGTGACGGGTTTAGAAGCCTTCGCTGCCGGCCACAATCGAACAAACTTTTACAGGTGTTTGCGCGATCCACGATTTGTTAACGGTAACATAAATAACACATCCGGCCGGCCTCCTGAGTTAGCGTCTTGAAAAGGTTTGATTTAAAGTATCATAAATAAGAGCAGCTTCGTAAACGTCATGACGTTTCGATTTTTCGTGACGGTTGCTTGTTAACGCCGCACAATATCATCGACAAACACGTACACTGCGGACTTATTCTAGTGGAAGCCAACTGTCTCGTTTTACAATAAAGAGGAGACGTATTGCGACGTACGGTCATTGAGTTTTCTGCTCAGACGCGCTCGGCTCGCGTGCCGCCGCCCGCCGACAATCGAAGAAACTACAAATACATTGTGGCCTTCATTGTGTCAGCGAACCAGAGACGTTTTTAGTTATGATTCTTTATGGCAACAACAACTGTGACTGTATACCTTTTACAACAGAAAATGGAATACGGAAGCGAAGCAAACAGTTATATTTCGTTGGAGAAATCGCTAATTGAGAAAGTTGCTTGGGTAGTTACAGTTTTCATAAATTACAAATAGAATGTAAGTCGAACCTCTGAACGATCTAAATTAAGTTTAAAACTACCGACAGCAGGACTTAGCAAAGTGGTGAGAAAATGGACTTCCTTTAATTTTATATCGGTTCGTAGGTACAATCGAACTGTGCCAGTTCAGCAATTTGAGCGAGTTATCGGTGAGCGACGGAGAATTCTATAGAATTAAATAAAGTGCGACAGAGGTACGGGGGACGTTAAAGTTATTGGAGAGTCCATATTGTGCTGTAAAATTTTACGTTTTCACAACAATAGAGCGAGAAGTGCACAATTAAACGACGGTGAAGGCGAGTGTTGTGGATAACTTGTTATAATAATAATGAAGAAATATTATATTGAGTCGCATTGTTATGTCAATGGTGTTACGTGAAAAGTAACAAGACGATGATGTGATATTTAATATTTTTGGGTGTCTTATTGGGCTCAACTATTTATTTTGTTGTTAAAATATATGTTTTTCTTCATATGTCTGATTGTTCTGACTCCGTGTAAAATCTGTGAGCAAGACATGAATTTTACAATTCGGGTCGTAAAAAACATCGTTGGTAGATAAATTATGCTTCATGTCGATGTAGATATGGGCAAAATCTTCTAATGACTCGACAGTAACCATGTTATGTTTGTTAAACAGTGTGCTGAAGAGAAGTTCTTCGGTTTTGTACAGTTTATTCAACCACGCTTATACTCGAAACACATGACCTATGACTCAGAACAATGATACTGTACACGTTCCGAAAGACAATTCACACACTGTTCATCCCAGAAGAAAATTCAAAATGAATATTGTCAATGACAACATATTAAAAATAAAACGTAATAGAGAGGGAACAAAGCGTTTTTTAAATTTATTTTGCTAAGGACGGCTCCACTCCTCCGTAACAAAACAATAATGACGCAAAAGAATTTTCATTTGAGTACGGGCCGCGCTTGTCTTCGGAGAAACTCATCGCGGCGACGGATCCTCCATCAAGACATTCCACAACTTTTCACAGACCTTCGACAAAAAGATGCGTCCTTTCATTATATACGACGAAGATATAGCTAGCGTGGTAAAATTCTATTTCCTTCGCCAAATTGACTGGCCGAATTTGAAAAGATAGGCATCGGAGCTCTTTGGATCACGCAAATTTACTATTATGGAATCTAGGTTTAATATAAAAGTGTCTGGAGCTTTTATTTCATTTATATTAATTATAGAAATTTAGGATTGAGGCTTACCGTTTACTTTTAAGAAGATGAGCTTGCTCAGCCCGGCTCCTATGCCGTTTCTAGCTTCGCAGAGATAATGCCCTTCGCCGTCTTTCGCTACTCGCTCGAACACAAGCGAGCCATTCTCCAGGACCCTTGAGCTCCCTTCAAACATGAAGTCTTTGTATTCCCCCGGAGTGTTACCTGTTCAAAATTTCATTTACCTAGTCACGCCGTTGTTATGTCTTAAGATTACAAACGCTAAGTTTATTGTATTTAGTTGTGAGAAAATGTCTGAGATAACAAAATTGTATGTATTTAAGTTTATAAGGTAACCCTTTCTATATTCAATTTTCTAATCCTTATCTATTTTCTGGAAAAAGGTTTTAAATTGAATAAGATCTTGAAATCAATCTAGTCTCACTACTAACCTAATCAGTGTACGACTTACCAATAGCTTTGTTCCACGAGATAGCAGGTTTAGGGTAGCCGTCTGCTTGACATTGTAAGGTAACGTCTTGCCCTGCTGCTACTGCCACATCAGTAGGCTCCAATCTCCATCGTGGAGGTACTGCAAACATCTTACATGTCAATCCATTCACAGAAACAAATAAAACCCGTTGAATTATAAATTCACAAAACGAATTACCATTGACAGTAAGCGGTATAGTATACCGCTCAGAGCCCGCCACGTTTGAAGCGATGCATGTTGGTAGCGCCATCTACCTTCCTATCTATAACTAATCGCATCAACGTCAATCGTTCCACGCTTACTTGTCTAGTGCGAGCGATACCAAATTTCCGTCCCTGTCTCCCATTCCCTAGGAGGGGCACGCCTTTCGCGGATTGGTCGCCGCGAACGTCGACGCGAGAGACAGTCAAGAACTTTCGTTTCGCAAAATACGTGTCCGCTATACCGTATCGCACCGCGCCGCTCCCGCTATAATTATTACCACTTATACAAAACCGCTCGCAAGTGAAAGTGATTTGTGTAGTGGAGTAAATCAAGCAGCTTCATCCCGAAAACACCAGGAAGCTGCCATTTGCAAGGAAGGAGGACTGACGTACAAGGTAAGTGCCCCTCATCATTAGAATATCCTATACCCACTCACAATCCTTTTCCACATCCTCTTCCCTTATCCAATCCTAGGCGACTAAAACCCGCCATCCTTTATATACAGTCCATTCCTTTTCCAAGTCGCCTAGAACCTACGGTTTCAGTGTAACGCCGAACCATTTTTTTTGGTCCATACGAGTCGGATTCATTTACGTTTTTATACGTTATATCGTTTATCGTTATAACCTTGGCAGTTATAGCACCTAGCTATACTCCTAATCTATTCACATAGCCGTCACATGGTTGTTTCCGCCCGCATCCGTAGGTAGTCTTTTATGTAGCTACCTACTTACTCAATTATTATTTTTGGAACTATCATAGTTGTCTTGTCAATCTCATATTTCGAGCAACTTTTAATTCCACAGCTCTAAAGTGTTGCCTACTTAGCCTAC
This sequence comes from Euclidia mi, assembly GCA_944739405.2. NCBI lineage: Eukaryota > Metazoa > Arthropoda > Insecta > Lepidoptera > Erebidae > Euclidia > Euclidia mi. The sequence continues at coordinate 40,569,239 of OX123197.2, read as the reverse complement.
TTAGGTAAAATAATAGGTACATTAGATATTCTTATTTTGTTTCGGTCTCATTAGCTTATACTTACGTAAGCATGTCACAACAAAAGAAGTCACGCGTGTCGGAAGACAAAGAGATGACAATCTTAGAAGCAAAACGCAATATTTTATTTGAGCGCATTCAAAACATATACGGGCGTTCAAAAACCGCCTCTATTTCTGACAGTAATAGCGAAGCATTTCTCAGTTATTGTATGACAGTAGATAGTATTCGAACAGATTTTCATAAGTTGTTAGACGATTATAACGCAAGATTACTTTCTATAAATCCTGATGAAAAACCGAATTATCAGGCGTACACCTCATTCGAAGATCTTTATTGTATTATTAAGCGTATACAATCGCAATTGGAGGGTAAATGTTCGGCTCAGCCCGTTGCCGCGGCTCGCAAGCCGAAATTACCGCCAATCGAGATTATGTCGTTTGACGGAGATATACAAAATTGGCCGTTTTTCTTTAAGTCTACAGTGCACGATAATGGTTCTCTGACAGATGCTGACAGGTTGTACTATTTAATAGGTAAACTGTCATCGAAGGCCCAGTCCGTATTTGCATGTGTCACACCCAGTGCTGAGAATTATTAGGTCATATTTCAGTCACTACTTGACAGATATCAAGACACGCGCGTCCTAGCGTCTACCTACTTTGATCAAGCTTTAAATCTTAAACTGTCCGGTGCCGCATCTGTCTCGAATTTCCAGCTGTTTATAGATAACTTCGTAAGCGCGGTTAATTCTCTTAGGAACTTAAAATTAGAAGATCTTTCCGACTTTATGTTGCTTCAACTCGCTTTAAAAAAGTTTGACACTGATACAATTCGTGCTTTCGAGATGTCGGAACGCAATAATAAAATACCTACACTAGATAGTTTTATTTCGTTCATCAAAGATCAGTGTCGAATATTTCATAATACGCAGTCTGGTTCACCTGGCCCACTATGTCTAACACTAACAGCAACAAACAAAGGTTGAATAAATCGCGAAATAGTAATAATAACTCGGTCCTTGATCCGCAATCTTACGTAACATGCTCGGAATCTAATAGTAATAATTCACAGAAGTGTCTGTGCAGTAATATAGTGCACGACCATTTCTATAAGTGTCCCACCTTCAATAATCTAAATCCAAATGCTCGTTTCAAGTGCGTAAAAGATAACAAAGCTTGCATTAATTGCTTAAGCATAAAACATAAAACAAGTAATTGTTCTAGTAAGACAAAGTGTCGCTTATGCAATCAAAAACATCATTCTCTGCTTCACTTCGATAAAGGTAACCCGTTGTCAAGCCAAGCCGCTAACCTTGACACACTTATGTCGCAGGTGCAGGCTACGATAACTGCGCCTCCGACGATTCAGAATGAGATATCGTTGTGTATGACATCCATTGCGCGGGCGGCACGCACGCGCGGACGGCCTTCGCCCGCTTGTAGTGATCAGAGCAGTGCTAGGCCGCGATGTATGGCGTCTAAGACTGTTCTGTTAGCGACAGCGCAAGTTATCGTATATGATGTTAATGGGTCGCCGCACATGGTACGTTGTCTGCTAGATAGCGCGTCTCAGACCAATTTAATAACGTCTGAGTTGTTCAAACGCCTCGGATTGTGGAATAACTTTAAAAATACGAACTCAATAGTCCGAGGGATCGGCGGTTCAGAAAAAAATTGCAAGGGTTCCGTAGATATTAAAATACATTCGCGTTTTGATAGGAATATTAATTTTAACATTTCTTCGCTTATCGTGGAGCGTATTACGGACGCATTGCCGAACGCTAATGTAGACGTAGCATCACTCACTCACCTCGAGTTATTGCCGCTGGCAGACGCGGAGTTTGCGAATCCGGCAGGCATTGATCTTTTGATCGGAGCTTCAATATTTCCGCACTTGCTACTAACTAAAATAGTACGTAGTGAGCGATATGATTTACCGCCCTCTATTGAGACGGTATTTGGGTATGTGATTATGGGTACCGTACCTACGTTACATACTTCTCATTGTATTACGTCTTGTTGTTGTTCTGCTCTTCAAGAGATCAAGGTGGGTGCTAAAACTGTGTGTAAGATAAAGCACTAATTAGCTATGCTATGCTATGCTATGCTATGCCATGCTATGCTATGCTACGCTATGCTATGCTACGCTATGCTATGCCATGCTATCCTACGCTATGCCAGCATAGCGTAGCATAGCATCATGCTACGCTATGCTATGCTATGCTAAGCTACGCTACGCTACACTATACTATACTACACTTCCGCTTTGTATATGAATGACATTGCCTGTAGTGTCATATCCGCTCCGCTAGCAATTTCGCTTTGTGAAGAGCTTATTCAGCTTTTCAAGTGAGGCCAAATTGATCTTTTCAAATGGACAAGCAACTCTAAGGAGGTTCTCGCACGCATACCAGATTCTCATAAAGCTTCTCCAGACATTGAGTTTGAGAAGTCTGTACCGCATAAGGTTCTCGGTTTACGCTGCGACAAATCCTGCGATAGTTTTCGGCTTGACGTCTCACCACCAGATGATAAGTGCACCAAACGCACTATGCTGTCCACAGTGGCTCGACTATGGGACGAAATGGGTTTTGTGGCTCCCACAATTTTGTACGCCAAGCTCTTGATCAAGGAGCTTTGGCTATCAAAGTGTGAGTGGGATGAAACACCCCCTGACCATATTGTCGCCGCTTGGGGCCAGTTTTGTATTGAGCTTACCGCGCTCAATCAAGTTACTATTCCGCGTCATCTTGGGTTGGTAGTTGGTAGATGACCATCAACTTAATAGATTTCGCTGACGCCAGCGAGCGTGCTTACGGCGGAGTCGTATATCTGCAAGTCTGCATTGGTTCTAACTACTCGGTGCAGTTAGTTTGTGCCAAGTCTAAGGTTTTGCCTGTTAAAACCATTTCGGTTGCGAGACTGGAGTTGTGCGCGGCCTTTCTGCTGTCTCAGTTGCTCCGCAAGGTTCAAGACACAGTTTTGCCCCACTACCCAGTGCTCGCTTGGATTCATTCTTCTCCTCATCGCTGGCAGACTTTTGTCGCCAACCGCGTTAGCAAATTGATTGAACTGGTTCCTGCTACTTGTTTCAATCACGTCGCGGGTATTGAGAACCCCGCAGATTGCTTGCCTCGTGGTGTCACTCCACTTAATCTTCTGCATCATCCATTGTGGCATCGTGGACCTTCTTGGATTTCCCATGATCCGTCAGAATGGCCCATGCAACCCTTTGACCACAGTGCAGAAGACGAAGATGTACCCAAACGGAAGTCTGTTTCTTATCCCGTGATTGCTGAGGTTGCGGAGTCTCCCATCTATGCACTCGCACTACGCATGTCATCGTGGTCTAAGTTACTCCGCGCCATCGTTTATGTCTATAGGTTTCTTAGGCACCTACCTAATGAGACTTTTGTATCAAGTACTGATATCAAATTCGCAGAATGTAAGTTACTACGAGCTGTACAGGCTGTTCATTTTAGTAACGACATTCAAAATTTAAAAGACAATGTACCTTGTTCTCCAGCTATCCTAAGACTCAAGCCGTTTCTCGATGAACACGGCGTCATACGCGTTGGGTGTCGTCTGTCAAATTCGGATGAACCTTATAACTACAAACATCCTTGTATTCTGCCGCGACATGATCATGTTGTCGACCTTCTTGTTGATTTTTATCACAAGAAGCACCTCCATGCCGGTCCGGAGTTGCTTATGTCCTTACTTAGGCATAAGTATTGGATTTTAGCCGCTCGACGAATAATTCGTCACAGAATACATAAATGTAACGTCTGTTTCAAATTTCGTCCGCGTCCGACTTTCCCTTCCATAGCCGATCTCCCTAGCCAGCGCGTCAACCAGGTTGCTAAAGCGTTTACACACACCGATTGCGATTACGCAGGACCACTGCAGTATACGCCAGTGCGTGGTCGAGGTGTTAAAAGCCGTAAAGCCTGGCTATGTATTTTTACATGCTTAACGACGCGCGCTACGCATATTGAAGTTGCGACAGATTTAAGCACGGTGTCATTCCTGGCAGCCCTTAAACGATTTTTCTCACGGCGCGGCCCTATACAGTGTTTGTACACGGATAACGGCACTTGTTTTGTGGGCGCAAGCTCTTATTTACGCGATCTTTATAAGTTTCTCAGGGAAGAATATCGTACTCGTCTTCAGGAAGAACTTTCCATAAATCATATTGACTGGAAGTTTATTCCACCAGCATCACCGCATTTCGGTGGATGTTGGGAAAGCATGGTCAAAGTAATTAAAACGCATCTCTTCAAGGTTATAGGTCAACAAATCCTCTCTTACGAAGAGCTTTTAACTGTCCTTGCACAAGTCGAGGCACTGATCAACTCGCGTCCGCTCACGGCATTGAGTAGTGACCCTGCAGAACCATCCGCGTTAAGCCCTGCACATTTTCTGAACACAGTGCCATTATCGTCATTTCCGGCTCCTGAAGCAGACTCTTCAAGCTTGCTCCAGAGACATAATCTGCTGGATAAACTCGTGCAGTCGTTCTGGCGGCGCTGGCGTGCGGAATATCTACACTAGCTTCAGGCTAGATCCAAGTGGAATAGTCCTGCATCCCCTATACAGGAGGGTACGTTAGTCGTCATAATACATGATAATGCTCCGCCGCTTTCATGGCCGTTAGCCATCGTAGAGAAATTGCATACTTCCAAGGACGGTACAACCCGCGTTGTTACCGTGAAAACCGCTAAGGGGAGCTACGTGCGCCCTGTTGTACGTCTCTGTCCGCTTTCACCTCAGTGAGATCTAGCCTGAAGTTGGATCTACCTCTTATTTTAAGTATTTAGTTAGTAGTTTTCGCCATTATTGCGTTTGTAGTTTTTGCTAAAGTTAATTTAGATTAATTTTATTGTCATATCGCTGTCTTAGCCTACTGATGGGTTATGCGGTAGTACACCCAACATAGCTAAGTTCAATTCTATTTTTTTTAAAGGCAACCCTTTAGGGCCGGGGGGATATGGTAGCGCCATCTACCTTCCTATCTATAACTAATCGCATCAACGTCAATCGTTCCACGCTTGCTTATCTAGTGCGAGCTGTTACGATGCGACTTGAGAAAGCGTTTTTAAAAAACAGTTTTTAGATTTGAAGATGATTTATTTTGTCCTTGACAATTTAATACAATAATTATAATGGTGAGAATGATTTGGGACTACCGCGCACCGTGGCGGATAGGAACGGACTGATGGGGATTATGGTAGCGTCTATTACGATAACTAACAGGCATGCTGAGTAAGGGATTTAACTGTTAGGGATAGCAGGTTCAGTGGTTAGAGTGGCCTGTAACAGCCCCCCGTTTAAGACTAAACTTACACCCTAAGGTGAAGTTTATGTTAAGATGCGGAGCCGAGGGAGTTCTTCAGGAGTGGTAAGTTCAATTTCGGTAGGAGAATTAGGATTGGTGATATTGAGTGATTGAGAGGGAGGAGTGCAACGGTTTACATAGTAGCATTTATACAATTTATAGCATAAAATAGAAATACAAGCTAAAACAAAATAGGATATGAATGGGACATAGTAATGTCCATAAGTTTGGACGCTTGGTTGTTCAATGATCTTCTCAAATTTTTGTTTTAGTAAATCAAAATTTTCTTTATAATTAATTAAAGGTTGGAAACTTGTGTGTTTAATGTTTACTTCAGAATACTTAAGGTCTAGCAATTTTGGTATACTTATATTATTTAGTTTAATCGTATTGTAATCTAAATCTATATGTGTTAAATTTATTTTAATATTTTGTTTCGATGGTAACTGTGTGTTTTTACAGTAGCCAATACAGCCATCTGGAATATTAATTATACCTGTGCCATTTATATTTGTTTCGTAAACATGATCATTTGAACAATCAAGTGTTAATTTTGTAATTTTTGACATAACAATATATAATTACTATCGTACAGTTCTTGCCAGATTTCGATGTTACCTTTCACATATTTCGTTTCACATTCTTTGGGATACATAAACAGAGTTTTAGATACTATTTCGCTCTCACAAATAGGCTGAGCTACACTGGATAGAATATTTATCTTATCACAAATATAGTATTGGTTCATAGATTGACATTCTTTAGGGTTATTTACAAGACAATATTGATTCTTATCTCTAGAGAACCCTATGTGTGACGTAGTGGGAATAATAGTTATATAAGTATCATTATACTGTGGTATAGGTAAGGGTAATGTATTATACAAGTTAAATTCTAAAGGGTTAACTAATGGGATCTTAATTACAAAAATGATCTTATTCTCGGAATAGTATGAACTTATTCTAGACATTTGCATAAGTACATGAATGTTACTTATACTTAGGACAATAGGCAATTCCTTAGAGCTAGGCAATAAACGAAAGTTAGCAACTAAATCGTTATACAGTTCTTCAGGAGAACATATAGCGGGATATAGTACATTATTTTTACTAAACATTAACCCATTACATATATCTTCTAACTTAAAAGATAAGGTAAGTATACTATTCTCTAACATGGTTATAATCTCCGTTATTTTAACCTTAATAGTTAAATTTTCAGATATATTAGTCAAATTTACAAGATTATCCGATAAGAAGTTGATAGCGTTATTCAAGGACTTTTCATTTTCAACGAGTTGATTAATTGTTTCTTTAAATGCAGTAAGCGTTGAAGTTGTTAATAATATATTTTCTTTCATATAAGTAGCTAATTGTTTTTGATTATTGTTAAGTTCTTGAATAGCGTTATTATATTGAATAGCGTCGTCCTCGTCCATTGTGCCAAAGAGATGTTTCATAACGGTTCCGACGCCGCCAAACCATGAGGATCGTTTTACTCTCTGAGTGAGCAGGTGAGAAATGGCATTAAAGTCTCTAGTCATATCAGTATATCTGACTCGGAGTGGTTGAATAATTTGATTACATACTGAAGTATCGAATACAATACTTTGAATACATATATTGTCAATTGAATGTAAAATATCATTTATATTATTGAGGTGAGGGCTAATAAAAGATACATCTATGGGTACCACTACACTTAAATGTCCATTAATTATTTTCACGGAACCAAATAGATTCCGGGACCATTCTCTCCTGGACGTATTATATCCGGAAAGCTCTTAGCAATGGTACTGTAAAAGATTACAACTATTATATTATACAATACTTAAGTTTCTATAATTAAGACTAAACTGATCTAGGACCTATATGAGCTAATTTTAGCTCGTCAAAGTGGTGTTTTACATGTTTCTTATTTATTAATAGGGATGCATTATTGTTGCCATGCAATTTAACTATCTTGAACGGGCCTTTCCAAACGGGAGATAATGCTTTGCCCATTCTCAAGTGGTTTTTTAAATAAACATAGTCACTTATTCTGTAGTTGACGGGACGTGTCTGACTATCATAGTAGTTCTTAGATCTTTCTTTTGATCTCTGGATGTTCTCAATAGCCTTTTGCTGCGAATACTGTAATCGCTGTTGAAGTATTCTCACATACTCAGGGTAAGTTGCGTCAACATTATTCTCATAAATTGAATTAGGTATATATGGCTTTTTTCCAAAAACAAGCTCGTGGGGTGTAAAGTTTGTTGTGCAATGAATATTGGTATTGTAGGCTAACATAGCGGTATATACATATTTTGACCAGGATTCTGGGCTTTGATCAATGTATGACTTAAGATACTCCTTCAAAGTGGAGTGGCTTCTCTCTAAGGCACCTTGTGTCTGAGGATGGTAAGGAGTCGACCAAATTTGTTTTATTCTGAGGAAAGAGCATGTTTGTTTAAAGAGTTCGGCAGTAAAGTTGGTTCCTTGGTCTGATACTATATATTTAGGGATACCGAATACGGATATGAAATGTATAAGACATTCGCTGGTTTCTTCTGCTGTAGTGCTCCTAATGGGATACGCTGCTGAGTATTTCGTAAGGTCATCTTGTAATGTAAGGATGTATTTTAGCTTAGCACTACCAGACTCTGGTAATGGACCTACTATGTCAAGAAATACCTTTTCGAAGGCTGTGTTTGCGGTACTAGTGATCTGCATGGGAGCTCTATTCGTTTGACGAAGCGCTTTATTAGTTTGGCATAGTTGACACGATTTTACATAGTCCTGTATGTCTGATCGCATGCCCTTCCAGTAGTAGCGTTCGGCTATTCTACTATACATTCTAGTCGATCCTACATGACCAGCAACAGGTAAGTCGTGATTGTCTCTAAGAATTTGTTTGATTTCGCTTAGTGACGGGTATTGAATGTTATTATGGTAAATATGTATTTCTATGCCAGTGTTATTAAATAAATACAGAATAATATTATAGATTTTGGTGAAATAGTGCTTATCGAATGGATTTTTGAAATCAGTAATTGCTATAGATTTGACTTCGTCGCTATGGCAAACTATTAGTTCATTTCTAAGGTTTTTAAGGCTTTCAAATATATCTGGATAAGAGGTTGTATCGAAATGATTAATTTTTGTAAATAGGAAGTAATATTTTTTATTATGATCTTGGTGAATTAAGGACGAATAAAGGTTTCTATCGCGTGCAAGAAAGGTATCCTTGTCGGCAAGATTGGATATTATGTTTTCTACATAAGGGATGGACTCATCCATATCGACTGAGGTAGGTACAATGATATTCTGGCATGTAGTTTTGAGTAAGCTTTCGTTATGTTCTATGATCGCTACATTAGATTGAAAATTTTTGCTACTAATGACTTTAAGAAATTCAGTGTATGTTTCAGATCTAGCGTTTGGGCTGTCTATTGGATCGGCGAGAGGAGGAGGTTGCGGCTGAGGCTGATTCACTAAAGGTAAGTCATCATTTGAATTATTATTACTATTTGGACGCTCTGAGATTTCTAGATCGTCGAGATTTATGTCTCTAAGGTCATCGGGTAATTCCACTAAGTCTTGAGGAGTAGGGGATAATGCTGGAATAGCATTTGGATCTAGGAGGTCGTCAAGGTCACGCACATCATCATCCGAATCAGGAAATATAGGATTGTTATCATCAGCCCATGAAGGGCCTGGAACTGGTTGTGGAGCAATTGGATTTATAAGCTTAGTATCTTCATAAGGGTATCTAGAGAGAGCGTCAGCAGCATTGAATTTGCCCTTTCGGTACACTGTCTCATACTCGTACTCTTCGAGTTTCAACCGCCATCTTTGTAGTTTGCTACCAGGGTCTTTATGATTGAAGAGCCATTTTAGGGGTCGATGGTCAGTGACAATTTTGAAGGTCCTGCCGTACAGGTACGGACGGAATGTTTTGCATCCAAACAATATAGCAAGCAATTCCTTTTCGGTGGTGTTATAGTTACACTCACTTTTATTTAAAGTGCGGGATGCATAGGCGATAGGTCTATCTTTACCCAATTCTCCCTGGGATAGTATCGCGCCTATGGCATAATTGGAGGCATCAGTAGTTAATATGAATGGTTTAGAGAAATCGGGGTAAATCAATAATGGTGCTGAAGTCAGTCTGTGTTTTAGGGTATCGAATGCAAGTTGATGTTCGTGTTCCCATTTAAATGGAATATCTTTCTTGAGGAGATTAGTCAAAGGTTTGGCTATTTTAGAAAAATCATGGATGAATCTACGATAATACGAAACGAAGCCCAAAAATGATTTTATATCTTTCGGGGATTTTGGAGTAGGGAATTGGTGGACTGCCTTTATTTTATCTGGGTTTGGTTTGACTCCTTCGTCTGTGATGATATGTCCTAGGTAGGAGACTTCTTTGCGCAAGAATTCGCATTTGTCTGGTTGCAACTTCAAATTAAAACTACGGAGACGTTTAAAAACGTTAGAAAGGTTTTCGATGTTAGAGTCAAGGTCAAATCCATGGATCACAATGTCATCTAAGTAAACAAAGCATTGCATGCCTTGTAAGCCGGAGAGAGCCGAATTCATTAAACGTTGAAACGTAGAAGGGGCATTTTTTAAACCAAATGGCATACGAGTGAATTCATAATGGCCTTGAGGTACGGAGAATGCTGTTTTAGCGGCGTCTTCCGGTTTCATTTTAATTTGGTGAAAACCGGAAGCAAGATCTAAAGTACTAAAGTATTTGCTTCTGCCAAGTTGATCTAGGATTTCGGATATGTTCGGGATGGGATATGAGTCGCCGATAGTTACATCGTTTAGCTTTCGGTAATCTATCACTACTCGCCACTTTCTTTCACCGGAAGCGTCTAATTTTTTAGGCACCACCCAGATGGGTGATGACCAGGGCGATACGGATGGTTTAATAATACCTTGGTTAAGCATTTTTTCAATTTGAGAGTTAACCTCTTTTTTATGACATTCTGGGAAACGGTGTGATTTAACATGGATTGGGACTGAAGTAGAAGTTTTAATTTCATGTTGGATGGCATTCGTGTAAGTCAATTGGTCACCTGGGAGGTGGAAAATGTCTGAGAATTCGCTACTAAGATTTAGGAGTGCAGAACTCTCTTCGGTATTCAAATGAGATACGCGAATTTGATCAAGTACCTTTTTCGTGCGGGAATAGGAATCATCGCGGCCACACTGCATATTGTCAGTCTGAAAATTGCAGATTCGTCGAACTTCTTTGGGGTCGTAAGGTGTTATTTCTAATTTTAGGTCAGGGTTGAAAGATAAGGGATGTTCTGAAACATTTACTACGGAAATATTAATACGAGAATTGTTTTTTACTTTCACTACACAATTAGCTATAAGCAGGTTTTTTATAGGATTCTGGTCTAATATAAAGCCTTCATCGACTTCCGGATTCGAGACACTGCATTCTATTACAGTTTCGCATCTAGCAGGTATTACACAAACAGGTTCGTTGAAATGAAGTTTGAATGCTGAGTTATTCAGTAATAAGCATTGTTTGGGATAGTCAATATTACCGTTCATGGAATCAAAAATATCGCTGCCGATTATACCGTCATAGGGTAGATTAACGCCTTCGACGACGTGAAAATTATGTTTTAATGAACCGAATTCTATAGGGATGTGACCTAGTGTAGACTTAGTACCCGAGGAGTCAATGCCTTTAAATTTAATAATGGATTTAGTAATTTCAGGCATCTTTTCAATACAGGACTTTGATATAAGGCTGAATGATGCACCTGTGTCAACTAGTAAAGATAACGGCTTCGAGGATACAGAGGTAAGTATTTTTATATAAGGTAAGAACTTACGGGAAATATTTGTTGTGTAGTTATAGATTTTAGGATCTTGAATTGATTCCGATTTTATTTTATTTTCTACAATACTTTTATTTGAATGAATAATTTTATTTTTTTCAGGAAGGGGGCTCGAACGCGTAACTGATTGTTGACCCGAAAGGTTATTCTTCATGGTTTACGAAGATTTATTTCTATTCAAAGGATATAGTAAGGATTTAACATTAAAATTGTCATGGCGTGTCCTTGTTGCGGATGCCGTTGACCTTGGATTTGGTAAGTATTTATTAGAGTAATTATTTATTTTATCAACATTTCTAGGATATAGCAAGGATTTAGTACTAGAATAGTCATGGCATAGCCTTGTTACGGTTGCCATTGACCTTGGATTTGGTAAGTATTTATTATTTAAGGAATTAGAATTATTATTTTGGATATAGCAAGCAATGTCGGATTTTGGGATGCGGTGGCCCGACCGACACCAACGCGGGCCTCGATTTAGTTTAAAGAATCAGTATTAGTGTCAACAACGTCTTCTCCTTGATCCACGAAATTGGTTCGATTTTGAGTTTGATTGCTCTGTAAATTACCGAACCTTTTATTATTGTATTCCCGTTTACGGCAGTTTTCAATGACGTGACCAGGAAACTTGCAGTATCGGCAATAAAGTGGGTAAGCTCGCGGCTTGTTTTGGAAAGCGTTATTAGGTCTAAACGCCTGTAACTTACTTTCAGGTTTTGGAAATGACCTTGGTCGTGAAGGTCCTGAGTCGGCGTTAGGGTGTGATTTCCTGTTGACAAATTGCAGAATTTTTTCCTCTGAAACAGCTGCGTTAATCGCCTCATTCAGTGTTTTCGGGGATCGAAACCGAACATTGTTTGATATTCTTGGGTGTAGACCAAGGACAAAGGTGTGAAGGGCTACTTCCTCCATTGCACTAGTTTTGCCAGGAAGCTCTGATTTCTTGGAATTGCTTAGATTAATTTCAGTTAACAACTGGGATAAACATGTCTCTAAACGCAGGGAATATTGTGTAACCGTTTCTGTGTTCATTTGCCGACACTCTTGAAGGTCGGTTAGTAAATGTGAATAGCATTTTCGCTCGCCAAATTGAGTATTTAAAAAGTCTTTAAGTTGATCCCAATTATTAAAATCTTTAATGGAACATGCAGTTTCCGCTCGTCCTTGGAGTTGGCTTAAAATATACCTGAACAATATGGGTTTTTGGTTCGTAGAAGCAAGGTTGTATGCATTTGAACAGTTAGTTACAAAAGGTGTGAGTTTGTCCCTGGAACCGTCATAAAGTTTTATGAACTTAATTAAAACATTTAAATCAACAGAGTCAGATTGCACTGCAATAGGCTTCTTGAGTTCTTCCTGTGACATTGTAGTTTAATAATCAAAACAGGCTAAATAAAATCAAGGTTATAAGTATTGGCAGTATTCGTTACAATAGAATGGTAAGTAACAAAGAATAGTCAGACACGAATTCTACGAACTTAAGCGAGCCTTATCGCTTTGTTATGACTGCGAGTGGACGGCGCTATTCTTATCTCGAATAAGTCGTCTAAATGACATCCGACGAATGAGTCGAAATTATAGTATCGGATATTAAGTTAGTTAGTCTAGTTTATTATAAAACGTATGTTTTGGATCACTGTAACACTGGAAATTGCACTGCACTGAATATGGTTTGCACTGGTAAGTATAAATGGTGAACAGTTACTCACATTGAAGTCAGGAACACACCCAGCAGGAACATATTATACAGCATCTTCTAGCACTAGGTACTTCTCTCGTCTAGCAGGACGAGATATATAGGATAGCACTCTGGATACGAAGTTGGTTTGTATGTAAGAAGAACGCGAGTCACGTTCCGCGGTATAGTACTATTGTTTCCTTACTCGACTTTAACTCTCACAATCAGCTCGAATACACTTTGCGAGTATGTCGCGGTTTTGATTTGGAAATGGTAAGTATGGATTTAGAATTATTATCACTTTTCTCACTGCACTGGAATGTAGCTTGTTTAACGGTACGGTTTTATGCACTCGGAGGATACCTGGGATTTTGTTATCCCTTTACGCTGCCACCAATGTTACGATGCGACTTGAGAAAGCGTTTTTAAAAAACAGTTTTTAGATTTGAAGATGATTTATTTTGACCTTGACAATTTAATACAATAATTATAATGGTGAGAATGATTTGGGACTACCGCGCACCGTGGAGGATAGGAACGGACTGATGGGGATTATGGTAGCGTCTATTACGATAACTAACAGGCATGCTGAGTAAGGGATTTAACTGTTAGGGATAGCAGGTTCAGTGGTTAGAGTGGCCTGTAACAGAGCGATACCATGTTTCCGTCCCTGTCTCCCATTCCCTAGGAGGGGCACGCCTTTCGCGGATTGGTCGCCGCGAACGTCGACGCGAGAGACAGTCTAGAACTTTCGTTTCGCAAAATACGTGTCCGCCATACCGTATCGCACCGCGCCGCTCCCGCTATAATTATTACCGCTTATACAAAACCGCTCGCAAGTGAAAGTGATTTGTGTAGTGGAGTGAACCAAGCAGCTTCATCCCGAAAACACCAGGAGGCTGCCATTTGGAAGGAAGGAGGACTGACGTACAAGGTAAGTGCCCCTCATCATTAGAATATCCTATACCCACTCACAATCCTTTTCCACATCCTCTTCCCTTATCCAATCCTAGGCGACTAAAACCCGCCATCCTTTATATACAGTCCATTCCTTTTCCAAGTCGCCTAGAACCTACGGTTTCGGTGTAACGCCGAACCACATGTGTAATTTCCGCTGTGAAGGGCTGTCACTTGCTCAATAACCAACGAGGCGCTGTACTCATCTTCACGTCACACATCCATTCTTCTCGTTATGATCCCGCTCGGCGCGTAAGGCGATGACGTCACAGGCTGCCCGGTTTTCTCCCACCGAAACACGACCGGCAAATCACCCTCTAAGATCTGACAAGATATGGCTGCTCTCATACCTTCCCGTAATAAATTTGTTAGCGCCGGTATGGGTAGGATTTTTGGCTGAACTGTAAAAAGAAACGTCTTGTTTAATTTTTTGTGTGGACGATTTACCAGGTAGGATATTGTGTGAGCAAATCTCATTTGCGCTGTACCTACATTGCCATTTATTTTAGGATCTGTCTCATTTTATTCTACGAAAAGGAAATTTTGTGCAAACTAAATACACTGGACTACTACTGCGATGGTTTCAAGCACATTTTTACAGGTAGCTAAATCTCAAATGTAGCGGGATTAAACTGTATAAGTGTATGTAGCAGCTCTGCCGGCCGGTGTATTATGCGAGGAATTATTCACGCAGAGATTTAAAAGTTTATGCGCAATTTCGCCTCGTAGACACACTTAATTTCCTCATTTATATTTTAGCTAGCTAACTGTTAATTAAATTGAAATCTTAAGTCGCGTTCATGCCTTGATTTCGCAAACCTCATTTCGGAGGGTTGCTTTGTGTAGTTCATTAATTTTTTTATATTTTTATTTTATTGCCCTATTAACAAAGGAAAGCTGGAAGTTGAACGCTCGCTGGGTGCCGCGGTAATGGTAAACGTGCTAACTTTAATGAATAACGGATGAGTAACTCCACCCCTCTTGAATTCGTGATTTTATAGCGCATTAAATCTTAGTACAGAAAATGAGAAAGTTTATGCTCTAATTTCTCTTCTTACATTCCGTAAAGGGCGGCAGGATATTCGGGATTTGTGCTCAAAATTCATGGAATTCGTCGGATGAAACCAGTGTAGTCTCAGTTTGTAGGAGCTTGTCCTGTAGCTGTCTTACAGGAAAAGCTTCAGATGCCTTTTGTTTTTTTTGAATGTATAATAGACATCGTTTGTAGCTTTAATATGTAACAAACGTTTGATCCATATCATCAAAACTCTCATTCTCGTTCCAACTTTTTATTTTATAAAGCACAACATAGAATTATCTTTATTTTACTAATCCACATAGCATAAACACAATTCTCATAACATTCATGTGCACTTACCTACCTACTTGGTCCTTAATATTAAATTTTATTCTTGAAGTGATTTTATAAAGAAAAACAAACCATCACTTAGCACAATACACGAAATAAGATTAATTTTTTGTGATACTTAACAATAATTTAGAAACAAATAACTAATTGTTTTAAAGTGGTTTTAAAATACTTAATTTATTTTATATTGTTTACCTACCTACATTACTGAATACTTAGTTCATTTTAAAATATAATTGTACATAATTCTAGAATATTAACTGTAATAACACCTTTAAATTACTTATTTTCAGTTTTCCTCAATTGTTTCTCTTCATTCTTGCTCCTATTGTATAGGTACTTTTATACATTACTGAACAGTCTGTCTCCTGTCATCTTGTTTCTTTCTGTCCTTAGGTGTTTGGTTTACAATTTGCTGCAACAATGAGCACTTATATGATGACCCGTAAGGCCACAGCAAAGGATGTGGAAAATAAGCTCAAAATAGCCTTAATGGAATTAAGAACGTGCCAGGAAGAAAATACCAACCTACTGAAAGAGCGTTCTGATTGTGAGGAAGATATCAAGCTTGTTAATGACAGGGTTTCAAACTTGAAAGCACAACTCGCTGAACTTCATATTGAGTATATGGACACTCTTGCCCAGCGAGACAGGTTGCAGGAAGAAATCAATACATTAACAACTTGCAATGACACATATTCCTGGTCTGTAAGTCGTATTACTGAACTCGAAAGCGATCTAGAACAGGCATTATTAAAGATAAAATCTTTAGAGCAAACTGTGCAGGTACTTAACAGTGATGCAACACAGAACCTTTATTCAGAGGTTATAGGTGATAAATTATGCTTAGGGCCAAATAGACATAGGATACAACTAAAAAGTAGTATCAAAAAGCTTAAACAACAAAGGAAGTTATATAAAATAAATAAAAATATTACTAAACTGGTACTGAACTTAAAACAATATAATAAAATGAAAATGACAACAAAGCAATACAAAACATTAGTTTCTGAACATACAGAATTGTTACAGGACCTAGAAAATTATAATATTGAATTAATTAATGGTAGGATGTTGTATGATCAGCATACAAGGGACCTTAAATCACAAATCAGTGCTTTAGAATCTCAACTAAATAGGATGAATACCCAGTATGAGAAAGAGGTTCAGGTATATATAAATAAATATGATGAGATTGCACGAATTGGAAAGAGTAATTTGGAATATGTAAAGGCGTTGACAAACACAAATAGTTACTCAAATTGTTTAAAATCTACCTTGTTAGCTAACGAGTCTGGTGATAGTGATTCAGGTCTCTGTTCAAGTTCTAGTTCCAGTACAACCAGTAGTACAAAGGATAGGACACCCTTAGTTGACAACTCTGGCACAAAAAAAGTTTACATGTTTTCAGATAATATCATTAATTATTGTTATCCAGGGTCATCTTTTACAAACTTAATAGATATTTTAAAAATAACCACATTTGATAGACAGTCAACAATAGTAATTGTGTATGGTGACAGTCAAATGGTGACCAAAAAAGATATTTATAACTTAACAGAAGTAATTTTATCACTTCATAAAAAATTTGGATGTCAATTTATTACTTGTGCGTTACCTTATTCAGGTACACTAGATGGAAAGGTGAATCAACATATCTATGACCTCAATTTGTGTTTTTACAATATGACATGGCAATATAAAGATATTATTTTATATTTTGACATAAATAAATTTATTTATAAATATAACTTCACATTGACCAAAGATACTATGTATCTTTCGCTATCTTATAAACGACAAATTGCTAAATTATTAGCATATAATATACAAAGTGACACAGGTACATGTAGGGTATCCAAGGAAATGATTTCTGTAAATAATTCTGTCTTTACCATATCTTCTATTTTAAATACTGACACGAGTTCTTTAAACTTAAGAATTGGACAAAAGATAGACATTGTCAATTAAATATAGGACATCAAAATATACAGGGTCTATCTGGCAAACATTTAGAATTAAGTTTATATTTAGAAAGTCATAATATAAAAGTTATGTGCATAACGGAGCACTGGTTGAAGGATTATCAAATATCTTTTTTAAATAACATGCATTACACTGTGCAAAGTGCTTTCGCTAGGAGTCAAGCCATCCATGGTGGATCCTTGATACTAGTTTCAAATACCATACTGTGTAAGGAACGAAAGGACATAAGCACCTTGTCTGTAGAACGCACTGTAGAAATTTCCTGTATTGAACTGGAACAGTATGTTGTTATATGTGTGTATCGCCCTCCTTTAAGTAACTTTAATATGTTCGAATCTATTATGGAAGATGCAATTGGTAAAATTAGGACCAATAAAAAAGGGATCATAGTTTGTGGAGATTTCAATATTAATATACTGGATAGTTCACCAATGACTAGTAGGCTTTTAAATCTTTTTAAATCATTTAATTTGACAAATTTATTTCTTGAACCTACTAGAATAACTGCATCATCTTCCACTTGTCTTGACAATATATTTAGTAATCATACAGTATCACATAAATTAGTTACTACTGACTTAACTTCGGATCACTGTGGTCAATTGGCAGGATTTTCATATATAAATGATAATGCAGTACGTAAGGTGACAGTTAGGCCATTACCTAGGTATAAATTTAATGAGTTTAGGAACAAAATTTTAATAGGTATGAATCCTGATATGATGGAGCTTAAGTCACCAAATAAGATTTATGAAACTATGTTTAATTTAGTTCACAACGAATTTAGAAGTACTTTTAAAACCAAGGAAAAAGTAATCAAGGAGTCTAGAGCATTTAGTGAGTGGGCTACTGTAGGTATTTATAAAAGCAGAGCAAGGATGTATGAGTTGTATGGTATGAAGAAATACAATTTTGATGCGAGCTTCACTGAGTATGTCAGAAATTATTCAAAAATATTTAAAAAGGTATGCAATATAGCTAAGGCACGTTTTGTAAGTGATAAAATTAGAAACTCTTCTAATAAAGTTAAGGCCACATGGCAAGCTATTAACGAAGCAACGGGCAAGGCAACCTTTAGGAATACCAATTTTAACTTGCTAGATAATAATAAAATGATTAATAATGACGAGGAAGTCGCACTCGCATTCAATAATTTTTTTGCTAGCATACCTATTGCTACTACTATAGGTCTAAACTCATCAGCTTCAGTCGCAGTAAATTTATTAGAATCTAGTGTAGAAAAATGTAATGTATTATTTAAATTCAGTCCTATTAGTTCTACTGACATTATAAACACTTTCCAATCTCTAGAATCTAAGAATACGGGTGATCTCTGGGGAATATCTGTGAAGATTCTGAAAAGTATAATAGATATAGTAGCACCTTATCTAAGTAACTTGTTCAATAAGTGTATAGAATCAGGCGATTTTCCAGATTTAATGAAACATAGTAGGATAATACCTCTGTTTAAATCCGGCAGTAAGACTGATCCTAGTAATTATAGGCCAATTTCAATACTACCTACTTTTAGTAAAATCTTTGAAAAGATAATACTCAAGCAACTTCTGAAGCACTTTAATTTAAACAGCCTTCTTCATACTGAGCAATATGGTTTTACTAAGGGTCACTCGACGACGGATGCAGGAGTAGCTTTACTCAAACACATCTACAATGCATGGGAGAACTCTCAGAATGCTATTGGTGTGTTTTGCGACCTTTCGAAAGCATTCGATTGTGTCTGCCATGATACGCTCTTATGCAAACTTAAACATTACGGTGTCCAGACTAAAGCATTGGATGTTATTAAGGCATATTTAAATAACAGAATCCAATGTGTAGAAATAAATGGCTCAAAATCCAGTGGCGTACCAGTACAATTGGGAGTGCCGCAGGGTAGTATCCTAGGGCCTTTCCTGTTTCTAGTTTACATAAATGATTTGCCATTTTACCTGAGAAATATTTGTGACGTGGTATTGTTTGCTGACGATACTTCATTGATATTTAAAGTAGATAGAAATAAGGAAAACTTTACCGAAATAAACAGTGCTCTTATTCAGGTGACTAAATGGTTTACTGTAAATAACTTAGTACTGAACGCCAGAAAAACCAAATGTGTTAAGTTTGCTTTGCCCAACGTCAGAAACCTTGGTCCTAACATAGTTTTGAATGGTGATGTACTGGAAACAACTGAATCTACATTGTTTCTAGGAATAACACTTGATTCGAAGTTACAATGGGGCGCACACATTACATATCTGTCAGCGAAACTTAGTTCGGCTGCTTATGCCATTAAGAAGGTGCGCAATTTAACAGATGTCGATACGGCTAGATTGGTATATTTTGGCTATTTTCATAGTGTTATGTCTTATAGCATATTACTTTGGGGTAGAGCTGCTGATATCGAAAGTATTTTTATATTGCAAAAAAGGGCAGTTCGGGCCATTTACCAATTACGGACAAGAGTTTCGCTCAAAGAAAGATTCAAGGAAATCGGTATTCTAACAGTAGCGTCTCAGTATATTTATGCTAGTGTTATGCATGTACGTAAAAATATAAATTCATATTCAAAGAATAGTGATATACACTCTATAAATACAAGAAATAGACATAAATTATGTGTTCCGTATTTTCGTTTGTGCAAAACTCATAGTTCTTTTATAGGACTTAGTATACGTATCTACAACAAGATACCGATAAGTATTTTGGACCTGCCTTTTAACGCATTTCAGATAAAGATTAAAAATGACCTAATGCAAAAGGCATATTATAATTTAAATGAATATCTGAATGACAAATGCGCTTGGAAATAATGTTTCATAATTCATATATTATACAGTAAATAGGTAGATGATAAGTTTCTTGACATGTAATTAAATATTATTCCATTCCAATTAAAATCATGTAAATGATAGTTTTTGGAATCGCCACCACATTACTAAATGTCACTCATCTCGTTAGATACTTTTATTTGTTATTTTTTTCATAATGTATTATAATCGTGTAGCCAATCAGTTCGATCGGTGGTTATATTTCAAAAAGTATCATGTTAATCAATCAAATTTAGGTACTACATTTGCATTTTGCACGCGTTCCACATATTTATGATAATATTAACGATCTGGAAAATGCAGGTAATTCGTGTTCATGGTCAGTATACCAACAGATTGTTAATTACTGCCGGTTCGTGTACCGTTGTCGTCATGCTCACTAAAATGTCATTTCTTGTGGTGGCGTCGTGTGTCGGGTCATCCCTGTCCCTCTGATATGGCGAGAGGGATGATGGCTGGCCCATGCGTCATACTCGTGAACGGGTGCTACTTGCGATGACTGGTCGATGTCGGTCTTACGGGCTGGTATTACATTTTTAATATTAAACTGTATCATTTCTATCATGGTTCTGAACATTTGCGCGGATTGCCTGCATTGTTAGGTACTTAATGTAAGTGGATGCTCCTGTTTCACCATGTCAATTCTCAGGAGGCTAATTAAATGAACATCAAAATTTTACTACATTATGCTTGAGTATTAAGTAGAGTAAATATATACAAATGACATAGAAGGTGAAACAGTTGCAGCACCTTACAAAATTTAAATTTGTATGTATTATGCAAAACCTGGCGATGAAAAAGAGTGACCTTGAGTTTTATTGCCCGTTCTTTCTCATGGTTCTACCTATTGCTTTGCGAACGTGGCAGTAAATGTAAATGTAGAAGCTTTAAGTAATTATTTTTTTAAATTGACGTTCATAAGTGTCACTTTGTGATTTAAATGAATAAAGGATTTTGACTTTGACTTTGATACCAAACTTCAATGGGGTCCGCATATAGAAAGACTTTTGGGCAAACTTAGTTCAGCAGCTTATGCAGTTATGACAATTAGACGCCTTATTGATATAGTTACAGCTAGAATGGTTTATTTCAGTTACATTCATAGTATTATGTCTCATGGGATTCTTCTTTGTGGGAATGCTGCAGACCTTAACACAATATTTGTTCTGCAGTAGAAATGTTCAGTGAGATAAGCATTCTAACTGTTGTATCGCAATATATATACGATAATCTGTTATATGTCCACAAGAATACTGACAAATTTATTAAATGAAGTGATCTTCACTCTGTAAATGGGTACTAGACACAAGGATAATCTTGTAGTTCATAGCACACGCTTCCACAAAATAAGTAACTGTTTTATGTGGCAGTGTAAACGCTTTTATAACAAGCTCCCTCTTCATATAAGAAATTTAAAGATAATTAAATTTAAAATTATTGTTATTTATTGTACTAAATTGTGTTTAAAAGCATAATTATAAAATTTCCGATTATATAGACTACAAAAATTCTTGGGATTGAGCTGCTCTAATTCAACACAAAAATATATACCTGTACAAACTGATAAATTTAAAATTGACGTTTCGTAAGCACTTAAAAAAAAAGTTTACACGAAATCTTAATATATATATTTCTTGTGTGCGTGTGTATGTCACTGAACTGCTCCTAAACGACTGGACCGATCTTGATGAATTTTTTTGTGTGTGTTCAAGGGGACTTGAAAATGGTTTAGATTTTCAATTTAGTCCACTGGAAAATGTTTTATTATTTAATTTTTAATTTGTAAGTAGTTGTGGATTTTGGAATGTTTCACATTGGAACCGGTGGACTGCGCTGCTATTGCTGTGTCAAATCTTATATTAATAATTTCAAATAAATTAACAAAAAAACATTAAAAAATAAAGATTTGACAACATAATTATATCCGCAAAATTCGGATTGTCGAGTATTTTGTTAAATTCTAATGGTTCTGACAGAGAAATCACATTCGCCATATTGGCCGCTCTAGCGAAACGTCACAGATACTGGATAAGATTTTGAGTAGGTATACTGTGGCCATTAGTGCTGTGCACTCCCTGAGGTATGCGCGCGGCGAGACGGGGGGGGAAGAATCGGCTGCTGCGCTCTGTCAGTGCGCCGTCAACTATAGACTAATATATTATAACTGGAAATAGACTGGCAACTTTGACATTTTAGGCGACGCAAGCGCCACCTTTTTAACTTACAGGCTACTTTTTGCCGTCTGTTTTACAAAAATTGCCGCTAGAGGTCGTTGATGTTAGTCAAGTATTATAATTATAGTCAAAATTATTTTAGAAATATAAATAAAACGGTAGAGAATGCTTATAAGTGACGTTTATTTTCCAAAAATCACAATATTTACAGCAGAAAGATCACAGTAGGTAAGTTATGCTAAAATCACCAAATAAAAAAAATATGATATACCCATTTATTAATTTGTTTATTATTTTATTTATTTAACTTTAATCCTTTATTTAATTTGTTTTGTATTAGTCTAAGAGCAAGTGTTCCGCAGACTTACGGTATAGTAGCAAAGTTCATATTAATGCTAGTTGTACAAATTCATCTGCCGTAGATAAAATGGAGGTTCACTATTCCAATAGAGGGTTCCTTTAGGCGTGCCTAGAAGTCGAAAAGCATAAAAATTGACTTTCAAAACGTGTTCACAGCATGTCTACCGTTTTGATTATTAAAGTAAAAAATATATATAAATATATTTAAAAGAAAAACTTAATGGCAGACACTGGTTCCGGTTCGTACTATATTTTATATAATATCATAGTTTCGAAAATTTCATAAAATTTGTGTTAATTTAGCAAAGCTTAAAATTATATATGTTATTTATATTTGTTTCTCTTTCACGGGTATTATTCTAAAGACAATGGGCAAAAATGTATGGGACCTGGGACCACCCTCCAATAGTAATAAGGTGTAGGTCATTGGAAAGGCATTTTTAATAGAAACAACTTTTTTATGATATTTTGTAGTAACAGTTGTCCGTTCCAAGATATATGACATACAAGTTTCGATAAAAGTATGTTGAAAAAGCGTTTAATATAGTGCTTAGTACTATATAATGCTTTATTTTGCAAACTGACTCGTCCTCGTGCCCTTTGCTCGAGGCCCTTTGAGAGTTTTAATCTAGAATGTGATGGGACACCTCCATAACTGCACTATTAAATGCAGTCACGGATTAGCCGTAGCAGGTGCAAGAATATTTCTATGTTTATTTTTCATCAATAATGTATCGAAATCCATGTACTCACGAACATTCACGAACGAATTTAGTTACGTGCGAAGAATAAAGAGGGAGCTAGTTTCAATGATTTTACATGAATGAAGGCAAGATTCCGACGCATGTATCGGACTGTCAATGTCAGACGCACATGAGATAAATATTCAAAGATGTGTCGTGCGTTATCTCGTGATATGAAGACTGTAATTTTTAAAGTGGCTGAATATTTTAAGAAAAGAAAAGCAGACAAAGAAAGCTTTGAATTTAAAAATGACGTGAATATTGCCAAAATCGTTGCGGAGGCTACGGGGTACAGCAAAAGAACCGTGCATAATGTGATTTCTGCGGGTTATTTATCAATTGAAAATTCAAGGCAATTTAAATTTCAATCTCCAAAAAAACCAAAAGTTCTAAAGAAAAAAACACGTTGTGGATGATTTTGACCTTGGAGTTATCAGAAGAAAAATTCATCAGTTTTACGAAGTTGAAAAAAAAAAAAAACAAGTGTCCGTAAGTTCCCCCCCGTGGGATCTCCACCTTGTCGTGGTGGGGGGGCTTAGTAACCGTGGATTGGTGACCCGCGGTGAAGCTAAGAGGGATCCAGGAGGGGACGCTCCGCGTGGGCTTGACGGAGGCCTGCGCAGGATGCGTCCAAAGGGGCGGGTGCGAGGGACAGTTCTTCTGTCCCTCGCAGTCGGGTGCGGTCGCGGGAGGAGAGGCGTGTCGGTGTTGCGTTGCCGCGCGCCCTGTCTCCCGCGACCGAATGGAGGCGCACCATCGTTGCGTCGTGGTGGGGCCGCAGAGGAAGAGGAGATGCGGTGTTGCGTTGCCGTCCTCCCTATCCTCTGCGGCCGCTGAGTGTTTTGGCGGCGGAGCCCAACACCTTCATCCGCCGCCAAGGGGGTTTTGTTCGGGGCCCGCCTGACCATCTGGCGGGCCAATACCCGTCGGGGGGTAGCGACGAATGCTTATGCGAATCCCTACCCTCCGACACACGGGTACATGAGGAACACGGGTTGGATTTTAGTCAGTAAGAGTCTGACAGTCCCCTTCGTCCTTCCCCCGGGGCGGAGGGACTCCATGAGGATTTTCCAACACGATACAAAAAAAAAAAAAAATGTCCGTAAGTTACTATCAACAGCAATTCAACAGCATTTTGAATTGTGGACGGGAATATTTAAGACAGCTTTTACACAAAATGGGCTACCGTTTCAAAAAATGCAAATCAAAGAGACATCTCCTTATAGAGCAGCCTAATATTACAGTGTGGCGGAAAAAAATATATTACACAAATCAGAAATTACAGAACGCAAAACCGCAACATATATTTTCTTGATGAAACATACATCAACGCCAGTCACCATGCCAGCAAATGTTGGCAATCATCGACAGAACTCGGAATTCATGCTGATATTGGGCAAGGACGGCGATTGGTAATTCTCCACGCTGGGTGTCGAAATGGCTTAGCGGATGATGCATTGACTATATTATTCAAATCAGATGCTAGAACCGGTGACTATCATGGAGATATGAGCGGACCTACTTTTTATAAGTGGGTAGGTGAAAAGTTAAAAGATCAGTTGCTGCCGAATTCTGTGGTTATAATGGACAACGCGTCTTACTTACCACAGCGTTCAGATTGAGAAGAAACCAACTATATCAAGCCTCAAAAGTGAAATGCAGAACTGGTTGCTACGCCATAATGTAGAATTTTCAGGAACCATGTCAAAGGCTCAACTGCTACTTCTTATCAAAAATATACAAAAAGAACCCGTGTATAGAATTGACGAACTCCTGAAAACCAGTGGACACTCTGTTCTGCGTTTACCTCCGTATAATCCAGATTTAAATCCAATTGAGTTGGTCTGGGCTGATATTAAAAACAACATAGCCCAAAACTATATTAATTCGTCTCTAGACGAAAAGATAATCTTATTGGTTAAATTGTTTTCGGAATTCACGGCGGAAAAATGCCAGAGATGCGACGATCATGTCCAGAAAAATGAAAATGATTACTGGAGTCGCGATAGTAGGTTCGATAATGTTATCGATTCATTCATAATAAATTTGCAAGACTCTGATTCAAGTACCGGTGGCGAAGTGGAAGATGAAAATGATGACGAAATGGAAGATGAAGTTGAAACAGAATCGATGTCAGAATAACTTTCATTAGAATATATAATTGTTTGTAAATATAAAAAATTTTCAATAAAACAAGTCCTGCTTTGAATTATAAGTTTAGTTCTTATTTATCACCTGCATATTTTTAATAAAATACGAGTATATTTGGGCTACATTTTAATCAACTAAGTAAGTATAATATATTACAGATAGATAGCCATCGTTCCACCACAAGTCTTGCCTTAGAAATGCAAACTGATATCGTAAGATCTGTCCGACATGTATCGATCTCATGTGAACTCATGCACTTTTTTCTTCGCTTCCCACCTCGCCGCGCATACCTCAGGGAGTGCACAGCACTAATGGCCACACTATACTACTAAGTCTTTACTAAGTAGTTTGTACCTATGTGTAAATACTTTTTGCAGTCATATTTCTTAAACAGTCAAAACGACAATTATGGAAGTATCCGCCCAATAAACTGAGATTTGTATCAAATATAAAAAAAAATATATATAGGTACTTATTATACATATTCACGAGCTATCGATTGGTAGAATTGTGATAAATGTACATGTAATGACGTTAGATATGAACTTTTTAAGAATATTTTTTATAAAAAACGGTCCAGATCGCTATAGCTTATTAAAAAAAATGTTTAAAAATTTCAAATTAAAGACGCGTGTACAGGACAACGTCTGTCAGGTCCGCTAGTAAATAATAATTTCCTTTCATTTCAGATACAGTCATACAAAATCGTTCTTATTTTTAATTTATCTGAAAGTTTATGCCTATCTGGAAGAAGTTAAATAAAAATAAAGGCTATGCGTAAGTGCACTAACCCAATATCTGCACTTCGACGTCTCTCCTGGCGGCGTGTCGTTATCTATTAGCAGCTTGGCAAGTGTAAGTGCCGGCGTCTTCACCTTGCTGCGTCTGCTCCACTATCAGCGTGCCGTTCGGGAATACTTTCTGCCGTCGATTCAGCGGTAAAGTTTGACCGTCTGTTGAAAAAAAAACAAAATAAAAAGCAGAAAAGCAGACCTACTCTATGTTGGATAGTATATAATGCTCGCATTTTAGTTGTTAGTAACTGCAACTGCTAGGCACGAGAGCGGGTCGGGTTGTCGCGCTAAAACGCATATTAGTAAGAAGTTGACGCATCCTTTATACGGAGAGAATATTAGTGTTTATTTTCAAATTAAGCGTTTAGCAAGAATACATACATACATACATACATAGACTCACGCCTGTTTCCCGGAGGGGTAGGCAGAGACTACGGAACGCCATTTGCAACGATCCTGACATACCTCTCTTGCTTCATCCACTCCCATCAAGTTTCTCATGCATGCTCTTCTGTTTAGCAAGAATAAGTAGGTTGAGAGCAAATGTCGTTAGAATTAAATGTCATTACTTACTAGGCTGAGAGATAAAACGTGTTATAATGGCGATGTTGGTATTCTGGTGAAATATTTTTCAGATTTTTGGAAATTCAGGGAATATTCTTGCATAATATTATGAAAATATGTGCATGAAAATAGACGAAAGATTATTATATTTTAGAATGTTGTTCCTAACGAAATCCTTTTTAAAAATTAAAGAGTAATTAGCACTAGTAATAGCTCAGCCATTTTGGGGTTTAATTGCCTGGAATAATCTAGATCAGCGACTTATAAATTTTTGTGCCAACGGAATGCTCAAACATGTCGTTTTATTTTTGAAAGGTCATCTTAACCAACTACCGAATTTAAACACGAGAGAATATCGTTATGTGATAAGATGAGACCTTCATAACTACATGTGATTTCGTGGTACTCCGTGGAAGAAAATTAAACAAAAGAATACGACGAGTATGTGTGAAGGAAAAAATCTGGTAATTTTATTATCGAGTCCAGTATGAAACAAACGTTACGAGGCATAACTAAAGCTCTGTAATCACATACAGTTTTACTCGATCGAGTCATACTTGAAGGCTCGCTTAGAGTAAAATTACAATGTATTTGATGTCATCGAAGTGTGAGTTGTTCAGTCCGCACGTTGATTTTTACTCGTTTTCAAGTAAAACTATCGAGTAAAACCGTGTGTCAGTACTGTGCATTAGAATTGTTTCTTTCTGTCACTCAATGAAAAAAGAACGAGAGGATGGTTTTTGTAAAAGTTCACTAGCAACATTGCCATTCCGCCCAATATATCTACATATAATTGAGATGTGTATTCAATAAACCCAAATGTTTAGGTTGCGAAGCTTGCAACGATATTAAAGCAAGTCGTATTGGCAACTGTTGGAAGTCTGCTTGAGACGTCTGTAAACATTGCTTTAGGGAATTTAAATTCAACGAAGATACAGAATGGCTTAGACAAGAATACACTTCCTTGTGTAACCATCGAAAGAAGTATTTATTTATTGCTATCGTAGAGTTTCAGAAATGTATTTTTATATCCATTTTCAATTGCAGTCGTAATTACGACTGCAATTGAAAATGGAAAAAATATATGAAAACTTTTAAAACATTTTTTATCTGCAAATATAAATATTGTTATCTTTATTAATTAATATTTTACATAGCTTGTGGCTATAGATTCTACAAAGTTCGTACAACACAAAAAGTATAGGTTTCTTATGGTCCCGGTTATGCACGGTGATAGCAAGGCTAAAGAAAGCCGTAGTAGATAAAACATTTTCTGTGATTTTGTATTTTTAATTCTTTTTCGTAAAATATGTTTTGACGTTCTAATTCCAAATTAATGATCGTTGAAAAACCGAGTTTTGGCAAACGGTGTCGAAAGTTCGGCAGTGAACAAAATATTTCAACAGTAACTTGCAGAGAAGTAAGTTTTTCGAAATGAGCACTGCCTTCGGATATGTCCAATTTTAAATTCAAATATCGAAATTCTCGAAGTAGGTCAACGTCACGGCTTAGTGATGCATGTTGTATAATATTTAGTACTCGATTTCATACATAGTGCTGCTGAAATGTAAATGGCGTAATCTGACTTCGTTATGGCATACAAAAACGGGGTTTGCACGAGGGAGTAGGTAATGATTAATGGGTAGTTTAATCGATCTGCACGGTTGAACAATTTCGTCCTCTCCACCCCTAAACGGGATGACGGTTGAGAATTTAATTTACATATTCTTGTGGCTAAAAACGTTGTTTTGCCGCCTACTCAAACTGCTGGTCGTAAATAACTGACCGTTATAATATGGAGGTTGTGACGTGACAATACTCTAATTATGTTTCATACAATACCTACTTATTTATACCCTTGTAATTTAGTTCCTTTGAATGTAAGTGCTGTTTTGAAACTGAGTTTTTGTTTTTGCCTAATTTATTTACTTACCCAAATTATACCTTTATGTAGTACTTATGAACTGATAATCTCGTATACTTATCCTCATAGAAATAGTAGCACATAGTAAAGGATTTAAAGTAATGTTCTTGAAGATGTGACTAGCTTAGAAAAACGTCTACGATATTACATTTTAAAGCATGTCCGTTTAGCAGCAAGACAATTTACAAACAGAGTCGACATTGCACTGCATTGTACTAGTTGAAACGGACAATCGAAAGTGAAATAGACGTACAGAAGGCACGTGCTACAGCTTTGTGTCTCGAAAATGGAGGCGCCACCTGAAAAATATGTCCTATTGACGGTATGGAGTTTTCGACTTAACAGGACAAGGTAGTAGAGCCTTGCTGATTTCAGCATGAATGGGTCGGCTTGACCGGGGAAGTACTACCCTCTCATAGAAAATCGACGTAAAGTAACAGTACCTAAACTTTTGCGTTTCGTTCGGTGAGTGAGAGTGCCGGAGGCCCTATTCCCTATTCCTTTTCCCTCATCCCACTCCTCATCCTATCCCTTTTCCCAACCCCAAGGGGCGGCAACGCACTTGTGACTCCTGTGGTGTTGCTTGTGTCCATGGGCGGAGTTATTGCTTACCATCAGGCAACCCGTCTGCTCGTTTGCCGCCTATTACCATAAAAAAAAGCTCTCAAGTTTGAAATGTAGGTGTATGTTCTGATATCAGCACAGACTATCAAAGGATAGTCTCCAAATTACAAAGGTAATTTGGAGACCGTTTATTTTGTCCTTACTGATAGGCACATTGTTAGATACCATGCTGTGATTGAGAATCACCTAACGAAAGACTGAATAATATACCCAGCCTGGGTAAACAATCTACGAGCTTACGAAGGATTTTGTATTTAACCGCCATTTTGAGCAGTGTGATCAACAAGAGAGCTATAATATCACTTAAAAGTATACACCATTTTCCTATCGATATAAACACAACAATTGGTGATGTATCTAATACGCTGAACGCAGAATAGCCCATTTCGCCATGAAATACTGCCTATCGATATCATTATAAATTGATAAACATTTGTTAAGTCAATATGTGCTCGTTAAAATTTGAATTATAGTACCCGCATTGATCCGTTGTTTGATTTGTGCGTCACAGGCATATTTATTTCTAAATACATGTGTATGTTTGTGACCCTATGAAATCTTCAATATCTTTAACTAGATAACGCCCGCGGCTCCTCCCGCGTGAATTGATGAGCGATTGAGGTGATTCCTGAGGAAGATTTAAGTGTATAACCTGAATTTTCCTCAGGAATAACACTATCTACTGGTAGAAATTGTACAAGTATCTGTTTGGTAGTTTTTGAGTTTATAGCATTCATTCAGGCAGACAGTACGCAAGGGCCTTTATTTTGTAATAATGTATGCATTCTTTTTAACTATTTCGTAAAAGTTTCCTGGAAGATATCTAAAAAATCACCTCTGGTGCCTGACGAGAGTAGACGTGTCGTTAAAAATTTATTAAAATATCGATTTAAAAGTTAAACGTTACAGTCAAAAGTGAAAGTTCATTATACAGTGATAAAGTTGCAACTTAAATTACCAATCCACCGATCACTTAAGTCATTTTTAGATATAACATTGTGCGGCATCGACCGGCGCACGCGCACCTCGCTCCCCGCATACCTCAGGTGTGACGAGTACCGCTGCCATTTTTCACCTCGCTCGCACCTGCACGCCTAGCGCGCGCACTATACAATGAATGTACAACACTCACCGCCGCAGGGCACATTAACAAGCGTAAGCGGCAGCGCCAGCGGATCTGTACCGAACCTGCCAACCTTTAGTGACGAAGATTCATATGTAAATAGTAACTTAAGGAAGCGAAAGGAACGGACCGAGGAATATGATTATAAAAAGGATTTCGAAAACTTTCGCGCAGAGATCATGAAGTGTCTGGAAGGTTTTAACAAAACGCAAACGGAAAATCTGAATTACATCTGCAATGAAATAACGGAAATAAAAAACGAAATGAGAACTATAAAATCCACTGCTGAAAACCTCACACTTCGATTTGAAAAAATTGATACAGAGATTCAAAAGCTGAAAACTACCAATGATGCAACACAAGATAGAATCAAAACCATTGAGATAGAGTTATTACAAATGAAAACTCCACCCACTGAAATGTCCTCCCATAAATCGCTAATCGACACACAAGAAGACCTCATTCGCGAGCTAAAGGATCGTAGCGAGCGCGAAAAAAATATCGTTATTGTGGGTATACCCGAAATAAATAACAAAGATTATAGTATACGACAATTACATGACGAAGAACAAGTAATCAAGTTATTAACTCCGCTTTATGATAACTGTCCCCTGCCGATAAAAGTAATACGATTGGGCAAATATTTGCCGCAGAAGAATCGACCAATAAAGGCTTACTTCAAAGACATTGATAGTGTGAAACACCTACTACGAAGCAAAGGAAAACTAACAGAAAATATAAAAATATACCCTGATCAAACTCCAACACAAAAATCTTATTTACAATCGCTAAAGGATGAGTTACGCAAGCGCGTTGAAAACGGCGAGGACAATATTACTATAAAATATATTAAAGGAATACCAAAGATTGTTTCTAATTTAAATAATCAAAAAAACTAATTAACATCCAAGCACAAAATATAACTCATACAAATAAACATTCCAAAATAAGTCACCATATCATTCAAAAGTACGAAGACATACCTATACATCCATCATCTCTAAGATTTTTATACGGTAATTTACGTAGTATCCGAACAGCTGGCAAATTCGACGAAATAAAATGTATGTTACATGCTATACACTCAACTACCCACCTAATTATTTTTACCGAGACATGGATAACGTCTGATACTGATGCGAGACTATACACCTTACCAAATTATAACCATATATATAATTATAGACGAAATACTAGGGGAGGTGGCGTGTCCATTTATGTGCATAATACCATAAAATACGAAATCACAGAAGACCTCATGGAAAACGGTAACCACTACCTATGGATATACATAAACAAATTATCTTTAAACATAGGAGCAATATACAAACCCGGCGAGAGTAATGTGAAAAGGTTTCTCGAAATATATTGCTCTCAACTAGAACAAAGAAAAAGAACAATTGTTTTTGGTGACTTTAACTTGGACTTGCTTAGCAGCAACACCGATATTATGCAGTACCAAACTGATATAAAAGAAACTGGATACCAAATATTAAATAAGGTAAATAAACAATATGGCACGCGAGAAACCAGCTCGACAAACACGATACTAGACCACGTATGTACCAACATAAACAACCACTCGTTCAATATATCGATTATCGAGTCGTCACTCTCTGACCATAAACAAATATTCCTGGAGATAGGTAAAATGGCACCTTTAATACGAAAACGAATACAATATGAAGCAATAGACTACAAGAAGTTGTATAGTAACGTATTAGAAGCCAATTATAATAATACAGAATGCGACTACAATGAACTGGAAAAATTTATAAAAGAACAAGTGCTCAATAGTAAAATAATCAAAACAAAATTCAACAATCCACCGCAGAAAGACTGGATTACCAAAAATATTATCGAACAAATAAATCTGAAAAATAATTTATGGAATCAAACAAAAACTAGACCCATGGATCTGAACATAAAGAAGAAATTCGAGGCACAACAGCACAAATTGAGAAACATGATCAACAGACAGAAAAGAAAATACTATTATACCTTATTTCAACAAAACTGTAATAATCCGAAGAAACTATGGGAATTAATTAATAATTTAGCGATGTATAAAATTAGAGACAGCTGTGTTCCACCGAAATTAATGTCGGACATCGGACCCATCACGGAAGGTAATGAAATCTGTAATTTATTTAATTCGTTCTTTGCTTCAATTGGTTCGGAATTATCAAATCAGATACCAGTAATATATCACTTAAATACCGGGAGCACCATTAACTATAATAAAACATTTTCATCCAGCAGTAGTCTAAATCAATTCCAACCGTGTAATAAAGACGAAATATCGAAAATAATTGATGGTTTAGATAGTAACACTAGCACCGGTTTGGATGGAATTAGTACTAAAGTCATAAAATGCCTCAAAAATGTCATACTCGAAAACCTAACCAATAGTATAAATGCATGTCTCTTACGTGGTATCTTTCCCGATTCACTGAAGGTCGCGAAGGTAACCCCTATCTATAAATCGGGTTGTAAAACAGATCCTGGGAACTATAGACCAGTTTCAGTACTCCCAGTCATATCAAAAATCTTTGAGCGTGTTTTGTACGATAGATTAAATACATATCTAGTAAAAATACAATTTCTAAACAACAATCAGTACGGTTTCCGTCCTAAATCTAGCACACTTACCGCAACGGTTGATTTAATAACAAAAATAAAAAATAATATCGATCAGAAAAATATAGCTTTAGGCATATTTGTCGATTTAAAAAAAGCATTTGACACAGTTAGTCATCAAAAGTTATTACAGAAACTAAACGACATAGGAATCACGGGAATGGCCTACAATATGTTTGTGTCATATTTACATAGCAGATCACAAGTAGTAAAAATAGGAAATTATGTTAGCTCGTCACAAAATCTGTCTTTTGGAATAGCTCAAGGTTCGGTCATTGGCCCATTAATGTTCCTTATCTATGTTAATGACATAAACACCATAGGACTCACAGGTCACCTTACGCTCTATGCAGACGACACGTGCCTTTTTTATTTTGATAAGGATCTACAGTCCATGATAACTCGCGCTCAAAAAGATTTAAACGTACTGGGTGAGTGGTTCAAATACAATTTACTTACCGTTAACCCGTCCAAGACCTCATACATGGTTTTTGCTGCGAAGAATAAACAAATACCGCAGTTTGAACCCCTTACCATCGATAGTGTAGAAATAAAACAATCCAATCAAGAAAAATACCTCGGTTTATATATAGATGATAAACTTACCTGGAAGTCACACATTGCTCATATTAAAACTAAATTAATGGCCTTACTGGGAGCCTTGCGCAAAATATCTCACTGTGTGCCTAAAAATATAAGCACCCTTATATATAACTCTCTTGTAAAGTCAGAACTACAGTATTTGATTGAAATATGGGGCTCCGCAGCTGTCACACATTTAGAACCATTGCAAAGGACACAAAATAAAATAATTAAGGTTCTTTTCCATTACAATTACCTAACGCCGACAAAAGAAATATTTGAAAAAACGGGATTATTAAATATAAGACAATTATACACATATTGTACTTGCATATTAGTAAAGAAAATTATATCAAATTCCATCCAGTCAAACATAGAATTGCCGATAAAGTCTCTACGAGAAGTTTAAGGAATAAAAACAAAATTCAATTAATTCATCCACGTACTAACTACGGTAAGAAAACGATATTATACGAGGGAGCACAACTGTTCAATAACCTGCCAAATACTATTAAAGAGTGCGATAATATACGTGCATACAAAATGAAACTTTTAGATTATGTTAAGAAAATTTGATATTTATATGTATTACTCAGTCCAGACCCAGAGGAAGAAATGTTGTAAAATTTTAGTAACTCTGTATCTCATTATAAGTGAACTTTATGTTTTTATGAGAAAATAAAGTCTTTAAACCCAAGATATCAGGTAAAAATATAAGAGAATATTTACGAGAATATCTGTTATAATTATCAAATAATTACGAGATCGAAATAATAACATGAACTGAAAAGCCACCTGTGTTCAACATGATAGACGGTGCAAAAGCACTTTGCAAGAAAATTTAACATTTGATGAAAACAAACATCTCACGCAACTGTTCACGGGGGAAATTATCATGAAGACATTGCTATAAATAACGAAACGAAGACAGAAAACCGCAGGTGCTTAGATATTTATATTATACTAGAGGACGCCAGCAGCTACGCCTGCATTTTTTTTAATTTACGTGTTTTGGCCGATCTCGTGGGAATTTTGGGAAATCCCTTCTTAGTGCACCCCTTCGGTCCCCAAGGAACATACATGCCAAATTTCAGCTTCCTGCGCCCAATAGTTTCGGCTGTAGCGTGTCTGTCAGTCAGTCAGTAACGCAAGGATTTTATATATTAAGATTTCCATTATTGTAGTAAACTGTCTCATTTTGTACTCAACTTGAAGCCAGAACGATCAAGCTGAATCCGAAGGTTCTTTTACTTCAAAACTGATTTTATCTCAGTTTATTTTTAGGTCTTACAACTTTTAAACGAAAATATTTTTTGCTATATTTAGGTAGGTACGTTTAATTTACCCACGCAAAAGTACAACATGCCTTTTATAAGTGTTTCATAAAGATTTATTAATAAATAATTACAAAGAAAAGTAATAAGTGTTCTTGTATGGAGCGTAAAATCGTTATTACAGAAGCCTTCGCGCGACAATTCAATTTCTGTACGTGGGGCTTCGACGAAATTATGTCAATTTCGTATCATTAGCTAGGCTAGGGACTCCACCTTTATTAGAGGTACAGTTTGTACCTTAACGAATTCCTTGAAGTGAAACCTTTGTACAGCCAGAATGATAAGTGTCTTTATCTGTGTATCTTAATTGTATTAAGATTTGTGTTATAATTATTACAGTATTATCTGTCTGTAATTTATTCTTTGACTAGAGACCTTGGACGAGAATTTGCTTTGGATTAAATTTTATATGTACGTATTATACCAGCGTTGATTAGTAGGTAAGTATTAATTATCCAAAATTCTTATCCTCTCTTTATTGTTATTTGTTATGGCAATTTGGTAGCGGTATAAAAAATAAGAATAAATCTTAGTAGGTTCATCTTAGGGTTGCCTTAATAGAGGGCTGTAGAAAATGACATAGTTCCTCAAATCACGTTAGACTTGAAAAATCATGTTAGACTTGAAAGTGGATCCCAGCCTACAAACAAGGTTAGGTCTGGAACCACAGCGAGACAACACTATAGTATTTTCGCTGTATGTTGATATGCATGATAGTTCTCATTTTACATATCACGCATACTACTTTCAAGTTATGAAAATAAATTGGCAAAAAAAAACAATTATTAAAAAATATATCTACTAAAAATTACAAAGTAAATTGAAATTAGTATGTCTCTCTCTATTTTTATACTTATTATTAACTGTAAATAAATTATTTAAATATAATAAAATATGATCCTCTAAATGTCAGATGCATGAAACGAACCCTCTGTCAGTAGAGATTGACACCATTGAATCGACATGAAATCGATGAATAGGAGCAGCCATCTTGTGATCGAATACGTCAGTACAAGCGCTTTGTAATCCTTGTAATATGCGGTTTGGGATTCCGCCTGTTTGGCGAATTACTTTTTTTTTTTGCTGTATTTTATTTGGAACGTACAATGCCGTGAGTTAGTGCTTCGTTTGAGGGCCTCCTTTGAACGAGAGTGTGCAAACGGGGGCCCGGTAATACCGATCGACAGTGTTGTGTACAGAGTTGCGGCAGCTCTGGACATTGGCAAGTCTTCAGTTTCTCGAATATCCAAAGAAAAATTTGGAGAAACTAGTTTTGAAGACAAGAAGCTGTCCACTCCGAAGAAACGTGAGCGTTAAGCTTCTATAATTGACATAGATAGTTCCGATGTGGTGGCAATACGGAACCCATACATCGATAAAATTATTCAGTCGTAGAAATAACACAATCGACAATATTTACAGACTGGGATAGATATGTCCGCCTCGACCGAATTTTAGATCAGCAATTAATTATCTCAGTCGGAGAAGATTCCGATTCAGATATGAGGTTTTATTTCGAGTGACAGTGACGAATAATAAAAAAAAAAAAATTTAAAATTACTGCATCTTATTTGTGAATGTATTTGCCAAAACACTTTTAATATGAATTTATTTCGAAGATGTAAAATCGGTAACTACGTACGATTGCATGTCGTTAGCCAATTAATTCGATATTTATAAATAATAATAATAATATTCAACCACATTCACACAACAAATCGCTTAAATTTCCTTAGGTTACATCACTATAATTGTCAGTCATGAACTGTCATGCATATCATTATACAGCGAAAATACTATAGGTCTATTTACTTATTTTCTTCACACACTTATAGAATCTAGAAGAATGCACGTCTGTATTAATGTACGTATGTAATTATGAACTAGACGTTTAGGGCTTACATTTGTTTATAGTGTAAAGAAGATTTTATAAACAAAATGTAGTTTATTACGTTGTGTTTAGCAACGAAGATTAGCTTTTCAACGTCTCTAAATCTTTCAATTATGTATAAAGTCTCTGTATAGCGGTATATACATATATAGTAAAGATAAGTGAGTATTCAAAATGTCTACAAAACCCCATGCAATATTAATATTGAAGGTTTATTCTCCATTTCAAATGACGTGAAGCGCTAAGACGGAAAATCAGAAAGACTAGTAAGTATCACTAAAGATGCATAATCACCGGATGTCAATCTTTAAAGTGTCGTATGTGCACCGGCCAGAAGATATTGCAACGACATCCTAACAGCGACATTATATTTTATATCCGGTGCAAACGTGACATAGTAAGGAAGTACACACGAGTGGTTTTACTCAGTGAAAATCTCACACTTGTAGGTTCGTAGAAATCTAGTGTGGACGTTGTGGATATTGCTTTATTGTACACCAAAATAGTATGCAGTACATTTGTAAAGTGACTTAAGAGCGTTTACACCTTACGGCTTTTCATACAAACTTTCAAGTCCTTATTTTTCTAAATGAATGAACCGATTTTAATGAAACTTCATACACATAAGCAGGATACATAGGTCTAAAAAGTTAGTAGAAAATATTTTAGAAATATCTTATTTAAAAAAAAGATAATTGGAAATATCAGTTTCTATGGAAAATTTAAAATCAGCCTAATTTTGCTGTTGCACATTTTTTCGAAAACTTTTTCAACTAACTTTTTAGACCTATGTATCCTGCTTATGTGTATGAAGTTTCATTGAAATCGGTTCATTCATTTCGAAAAATAAGGACTCAAAAGTTTGTATGAAAAGCCGTAAGGTGTAAACGCTCATAAAACAACAAAAATCTATAATATTCTATATAATCGCTAGTCTTATCGGTAGGCGGGCCTTATGCAATATCTATTGAAAATTGCTGTAATATTTTGGTCTTCCTCCAGCTGATATACGAAGCCTCTTGTAGCCAAAGGCTCGAATTCATACCCGATAAACGACAAACGTTTTCTCGAATATTATATATGAAATGTATCAAGTATTCTGAATACCTTTGTGTGCATTTCTAACAGAAAAATCTCAGAAAGAAACAGGAATATTAAAGTTCTCAGAATAATGAAGTAAACGCTCCAAGTCAAATTAAAAACAATGTTCTCTTATGTTTTATTACACATTATATGTAAAGTACACAGCGTTTAAAGGAAAATTAAATACTTTTTTAACGAACATTAACGTTATTTAAAGTTAAATTTACCTCTGCTCCTCTTTCCAAGGAATATGGGATCTTGGTGGTAAAGTAGGAGTTATTAATTTAATGTCTCTGTTCCAACAATTTTAATGTACTAAATCTTCTCTCAAGGATGTAATTTTGCTCATTAATAATAATTATGAATTAATGCTGTTATTATCTTAAATATGGTAATTGCTGTGTTAATATTTTACTTGGCATTATACTTTGTGAAAAGATTCATTACTTTTATAGTATGTTTAATGTTCTTACTTTATTGTTCACATTTTTTCGTTTATTGTTACACGAATTCTTTCGAGGATTTACCTTAATATGTTTATCTTTAAATATATTTTTTGTGTCACTGAGCTAAGAAGCTAAGCTTTGTAAGAGTTTCAAGTCTTAAGCCTTTTACACACGGTCACAGCACTGAGCTGAAGTGCGAGACAAATTTGATTACTAAATACCGCTAAGCACGCCGTCACTCTTATTAGTTACTAGAGTACACTTTTCAATGTAGCCCTTTACCCCAATCTCACGAGAAATCCCTCCTTAATACACTCCTATGGGATCCAAGTAACATTCATGCGATATTTCAGCTTCTTGCACCCAAAATTTTGGCTGAGCGTTGTCAGTCAGTCAGTCGGTAATGCAAAAAAAATATAATTACAGATAACTTGAAACAAAATTCGAAGCAATTGTGAAATAATGAGAAAACCAGGTAAGCAACTCAATTTAAAATTTCGACATCATAGTTTGCATCTTAAGTTACTTCACATGAAGAGTTACAAGACTTTAACACCTGTCGACCGGGCTCTTGTGTGCTTTTAATGCGAGCTCATTCCTCGTGACGCGTACTTTAATAACTGCCCACTGCGCAGTATTTGTGCAGCTGTTGAACTGTTCGCATACGTGTCAGACCTATCAATACATGCCACGACAGTCACTTTTAAGCCTGTCATACGATGACATTTGACGCAAGATTGGATAAATGTCGCCCGTCTGTTAGTATTCCATTTTCTTTTTAAGTCCCTAGTGAAAAACTAACAATTGACAAAATACAGAACGCAATATGCCAATTCCATTCAGTAAAAATACAGACGTTATTATTTTACGTAAAATAAATAAACGTAATGATATAAATATTACTATTTCATGAAGCGTCAAAATATTTATCCATACTCTCCCTCGAGACAAAGTAATTGGATTTTTATGTTTCGACGCAAATTTAAAGATATTCGTACGTTTATGTTTACATTAAGGTAGGTATACAAAATTAGCAATGCCAGCCCTTGTATTACAATACTACTGTATATGTCACTGAAAAAGAATAGGAACAGTAAATTTATACTTTCCTAGGAAATTTATAAACTTTCGTAGGATTCTAAACGAGAGATAAATTGTTTGATTTTACGCAAACATTTCCGTTAATTTATCAATTTGCAACGTCTCGTCGTAAATGTTTAAACTGACGGAAATCCATTCGTAAGATTCTACACGGTGCGACTAATCACAGAAGAGCTTTTAATTTTACGCTTCTTTAAAATATGGCAAATCACACACTGCTCTCTTTGATCGGTGATAATGAAGTTCGGCATCAGATCAACTTAATAGGTTATGTTAGGATTTCTTTTGGCCCTGAACACAAAAATAGGCGCACATGGCGTTCGGTTATTGCTTACGTATTATTTTACGAATGAATTCGGTAAGTTTATAAATTTAAGAAAATATGGGCGTAAAATAATACAATTTATCTCTCGTTTAGAATCCTACGAAAGTATATAAATTTCCTAGGAAATTTACATACACATAGTCTTTTGCCGAAACTAGTGCGGGAGAGGTGCCAGGATGCCCGGTAAATCATCTGGATATTTGGCAAAGAATTGACGCGAACCGTGTAACTTTCAGCGTGTATAACCTAATAAATAGTCATATCAAGTCTATTAGGTAAGACTTTCTGGATATATTGAACGGGTTATTGTGTAATCGTGGATGTGTTAGAATAGCTATTTTGGGGTATAAAAAGTTTGAATGGCTCTTTTATGAAATTAGAAGAAGTTTATATGCCGAACACTATGCTTTGTTCTAATATTTTAGTGATTGCCAGGTAGCTATAGCTGCAGCTGCCAAACTTTGAATAAGTATTACGCGATCGTTTGTCGTTAGTGATTGTTGCCAATAAGTATTATACCTATTATAAAAGTATAATTTGGATTGACAATAATATTACTTTTTTTTGTTAGAAATACGAATATCCAATTTTATTAACGTGCATTTTCAAAAAAAAATGCTCCCAAATTGGAATGTATTGATCCTTGACAACATACTAAATAAAAAAACTTGTAAACGAATGAATATTGAGTAACTTTAAAATGCACCCACCCATTATCCAGGCAAAATCTTTTCATAAGTCCCCTTGTTCGGTAAATGACTTTTGAATAAGTTAAAGAGCTTGCCTCTTTCCCACGTGATTGACTCAATGGGGTACCCAGCGACGGGACACTTGATATTCAAGTCGCTGCCGGCGACTGCTGTGACTTTGGGCATTTCGCGGATGTACGGTTATCCGTAGACGTTGACTCTGGCGGCGTGGATCGCTTTTCCCGCGGTGTTGGACGCGACGTAAGCGTATTCGCCGCCATCTTGTTCTGTCACTCCGCTGATGTTAAGATGACTGACGACGTCGTCTTGAAGGGTAACGCGCTGGCCGACTCCGAACCTGGTGATAGATGTGATTGAAATGTTGTTTTAGAAAAGGGTGACACTGAGACAATTACTAAATAACAAAGCTTAAAAAGTTGTCCTTTTTAAAGTGTGAAACAATATCACTCTAACTTTTACTTCGACTTTGAATTCGACCATATATCGTTGGTGATGTAGCCTAATCCTTATTTCTAAGGTCTTATTTCCAACTTTTTGTCAATATCGCTTAGAAAACTCAATTCAACATAATACAAAATTCAGGTACGAAAAACTATTTCAGGACTTTTCTATATTTTTTATGTTCATGAACATGAAAAATATGTCTCCTAGCGACTATATCCGGTTACAGCCATGTAACACGATTGTGTTCTATAACAGCGGATCACTCGCAGCAAATCGATCAAAAGCCGTTAAAAACTTTTATGACACGAGTACCTATAGACATCGCAGATGACAAAAGTTCGTCAGTTAATAAAAGTTCCACGGGGCATCAGTTTCGATACGAGCCGTCACTATATTTATACAGATGAAAAGTATTAACCACACCCTGGTGGGTAATAGGCCTATTCTTATAAAACAGAAAAGTCAGTTACGAAAAAGATAAAAGAAATAATGGGTTTCTGTCTGAATAGTCACACGCACATGATCCTCTATTTCTAATACATAATCCCGTCCATAATTCTTCATTGTA
Source organism: Euclidia mi (assembly GCA_944739405.2). Taxonomy (NCBI): domain Eukaryota; kingdom Metazoa; phylum Arthropoda; class Insecta; order Lepidoptera; family Erebidae; genus Euclidia; species Euclidia mi. Next base: position 40,527,636 of record OX123197.2, on the reverse strand, counting down.
GTTCTAGGAAAGTGTTGTTTTCGTCGATTTTTAGACGGTCTTGTAAAATGACGAATCAAGTCCTTGTGTTAAATGAATGGTTGACTGTATCTATAATTATCCAAATTATTGAACATAATATGGTGTTCTTTTAATACTTACTCAAAATCAAAACATTTTCACTTCCTCGTATAGTTTTCAAAAGCAAGATAGTAAATTTAACAGCACTATTATTAAATTGACTTCAACAAGTAATTACTGCGCTATTGTAAGTCGGCAGTGTGGATTGCGGAACTTCGCAGGTCATTAAGTAAGTTGCGTTATGTGCTTCGGACTTCCTACGTTTATTCTTTCGCATGGGATTAAGATTTAATATTTATATTGTATGAACTGAGAGTTATGCTTTAATAACAGTAAACCTTTTCTTTACAGATTTTCAGAAATTCAGTACTTCTTCAGAACAAATAAAATTTGTTTACTCCTTGTTCTAATTACTTCTTGAGAGGGGTCAAAACTCGACTGTTATTTGCGCGCCGAGTACTTGTTTTCTTGAAGTTTAAATAATTATTTTAAACCTAATACAGAAGAGCCATAAGCACTATGCGCTAAATCCCGAATACCAGTGTTCCGTTCACGTTTCAAATTATTCTTACCTAGAATTCGTAGGTATTGGAAACCCATCAAGCAGCCACATGAACTGCGGTGGCGGGTGTCCCATGGCGACACATTTCAGCGACACGCTCGGCCCAGGCTGCAACGTCTGCTCCGAAAACCAGTACAACAACTCTGGTTTCGATTCTGAAACAACGTATTAAGTCAATATATACCGTCTCATCGTTTAATCTGTCGAGTGAAACGTTCGGAAATTGGATAAAGTAAACAAGAATGGAGTTATTCCACCAGTCTAACTTGTTGAAGCGTTTCGTCATATTTTGAGTACATATCGTACTTCAAAGGAAATTTTATGTGACTAAATATTTTGTATCGGTGTATCTGCTTGTAGGAGGAACGTGAAATTGATCTGTGGTGAAGCTATGAAAGATCTTTGGTTTATTTGCGATGTCGCTATGAAATTGAAGAGCTCAAAGAATCGATGTCGCTGTGGCTACGCCGGCGTTTTTGTTTCGTTTGCCAGACAAGAGGATTCGTTAGTCTATGTTTTACCAAGTTAAGGTTGAGGAGTTTTATCTTTGTGTGTATAGACAGATTTTGTGATCACATACATAAACTTCACGCTCTCACTCATTACACACTTGTACTCATTGCATTAACTTGGTATTGTACAATATGAAGTCTATAAGATTAAAACAGACTGTGTAGTGTGTAAAATAATATAATTAAAAAGTGAAGAGCAGAGCGTGAAGACAAAGCAGAGTTCAGTTTGATTAAACTGTATACTTGGTACTTATAGACGAATAATTTCTTATTTAAACACACCACAATACCGCAGTACGATTTCAAAGGGAACTTCATTTCACATTTTGCATTTGTCAGAAATTTTCCTTTTTCACTCACACAAACGAGGCTATTAACTGGCGAGTATTAAAAACAAAGGCTAAGCTTATTATCTCGGGGTGGGAGGGGAAAGAATAATAACCCTCTCGGTCTCCCCCAGAGTTCTCTATACACTGCACTGGGTTCTGTCTGATTAATATTCATTCTTCAGACGGTTCAGAGAAATCTAGACATTCTGTTATCTAGCTCTACTGGCAAGTTATACACTGCAATGAAAATTAATTTTACCGTACACACTGTGTTTTATGTACTACGAGTTCGCGCAGCCCTATTTTGCAAACAGATACTTATTCGAATTTGTATGCTTTACGAGCGAATCTCGTTGTACATCTCAACTTTTAGAACAATATACCCGTATTTTGAAAGGCTGTTCATAAACTTTGTTATAGCTACATAATGAATACCACAGATGAATACACTAATCTCTGTTCCGGTAAAACTGAATACATAACGAGTTGCATGGATAATAAATTGGTGACATAGGGAATCTTAAAACCAAACTATATTTCTAAAATTACATTTTAGAAATATAGTTTGGTGTTGCTTTTTGCAGGTTCACGTTATTGCTTAAGTTTGCCCGTAATTATTAAATGGACTATAACCAGATTTTTTTTTGTTCACAATTTATACAAATTGGCGATGTGTGTTTCGCCTGTGTTTTGGGTTTTTATTCACATTCAAAATAAAAACTGATCTTCTGGTTCTATCTCTTGGTTTTCTAGTAATTAACAATGGAAATATCTAACACTTTTGTTAAATGCATTTCGTAAACGTATCAGGAAATGTAGGTACGGTTAAACATAAATCCTTGTATCAGCATACATCTATAGAGGACGTATACACACGACATACATCAGTAGAAGAACTTTCTATTATAACATTCTTCGCAAAGATTAAATAGACTATTAAACAATATAATTTGCAGCAGTTTCAGCTGCAACAAGCAGCTACTTAATTAAATACGTTCTCAGCTTGTTTCCATATCGCGTAGTATAAAATATAGGTAGTAGAATTGCACGCTCTGTATTATACTGTGTATGCAGCAGAGATGGGCAAGGTATTTAGTTGAGAGGGAGAAAATCACAATTCTATTTTCAAAAAGGAGATGAATAGTCCCCTGAACTACGACTGACGCTGAAAATAAGAAGGTATTTATTAAATACACATATAAACATGGCACGATACGGAACAGCAAGCCAACTTCATACTCGTACACATAAAATAATTTAGATGGCTCCACTATCTATGTACAGCGAGTTATCTGTATTTACTTCAGACATTCCTCTGTTTCAACGTCACTCGCAATATTGGGTGAGCTGTACCTACATTTCAAACTTGAGAGCTTTTTTTTATGGTAATAGGCGGCAAACGAGCAGACGGGTTGCCTGATGGTAAGCAATAACTCCGCCCATGGACACAAGCAACACCACAGAAGTCACAAGTGCGTTACCGCCCCTTGGGGTTGGGAAGTTGGGAAAAGGGATAGGATGACGAGTGGGATCAGGGTGAAGGAATCGGGGATAGGGCCTCCGGCACTCCCACTCACCGAACGAAACGCAACAGTTTAGGTACTGTTACTTTACGTCGATTTTCTGTGAGAGGGTAGTACTTCCCCGGTTGAGTCGGCCCATTCATGCTGAAATCAGCAAGGCTCTACTACCTTATATAGCTGAGCGATGTTAGGAAAATAAAGTTATTCTTTTGTTGAAAGTTGTCCTTAAAGTTTTCATACCATTCACCTACATTGCCCATCTATCTTGGGTATGTACATTTAGAGAGAAGGACTATAAAATTATATCTGCGGGTGGTGCTAGCCAAGTGAAGTGCCATCAGTGGTCGACGATTTCCTTTCACATCGCTCAGCTACCTCGCTCATCTCTCTTGGACAAGTAGCCTTAGTAAGAAGGACGGGATCGCCAAATCCATCCGGCGGTCTGTTAGGCACGCCTCGGTGTGTATAATTTTTCCACCTCGAATGATAAAGCAGACAGCTTAGCAGCGGTGTATAAAACTTTTGTGATTGGATTAGATTATTGAAGGTACTCCTGTTTCTGGTAAAATTTGGTTGTGTTGGTGTTTACGTTTTGGCTCTGTAGGAGTTTTATTTATTTTTATTGCTTGGTGGTTTAAGCGGGTAAAGATTTAAAGGTTCTTGGCCTGTTTTAAGGACTTAGGTACTTATTGAAGGCTTTTTGGGATCTTGAGTTTTTGGCGTTACTTTTGATTCATAATGTTAGACAGAAAGCATTTTACATACAGTGAAGTATATAGTAGTAAATCAGAAAAGTTACGACGGTATAAAATTATTTATAAAAGTTTAATGTGATTTAAATTTAATAGGTAATGCTCTTGCAGCGATAGCCGAGTGGATATACCAACAGACTGCCATGCAAAGGGTATCAGGTTCGAATCCACGGCGCGCACCAATGACTTTTCGGAGTTATGTGCGTATTGAATTGTTAATTATCGCTTGTCCCGTGCCTCGGAGAGCACGTTAAGCCGTCGGTCCCGGTTGTCATGAAGATCTTTGACAGTCGTTACAGGGCGTCAGTACCTTCTAAATAAGCTGACACTAGTCTAAACCATGGAATATCACTATCCCTTCGGGTTGCGGAGGTCAGACAGGCAGTCGCTCCGTGGAAAAGCTAATATTCAGCCAAATCCGGTTAGACTAGAAAGCGGACCCCAGACTGAAACTGGGATAACGCTAAGAGAAAGAAGAAGGTAATGCTCTTGCAAGACCAGACGTGTCTAACTGTGTAACTAACGCTAATAATATTTTTGATATACAACATTGTCGCACGGGTGATTGATTTGCAGTGGTGAGCCAGACTCAATCACTCGCCGATCAAAAAAAGGAAGAAAATCAGGTTTTACTTACAAATGAAAACACGTTTAGAATAGTACACTTCACAATATAATTGCCTATATAGGTAGATACAATGCAGCTACTTTAAAACTAAGACTTTTACTGATAGAGAACATGAGTAAATTCAGGGCGTGGTCCGACAAGTATAGTTAGGTGTTCACTGGTGTTCCGAAGGCCAGGGTCTTGATAGGAAGAAGACTTAACTGGCCGTGAGCTTGAGCAGAGGGGCGATTGAACAGCGTCGCACGCTTATATATGGCGTGCGGGTGCGCGCGGGCAGAGGCGCTCCCACTTTCGTTCGACGTCACAGTTCAGACGGAGGGGCACGACGTCACACACCCCTCTCTTTAGGGCAGAATTTTTCCAAGGGAAAATTCTCTGGGCTAGCAGCTAGTTGAGGATTACCTGTAATCAAGTAGTGGAAGTGGTGTCAGTATTTTAAGTAAACAACCAAACTTACATAATTACATTAGCTATAAATATAATATATTACCCACAATACGCACGCAACAACTGCCCTATGATAAACTAACACACCCGTCATCCATAAAGCCGCCACACACTACATAAGTGCTTAGGCCATAACATAACAACAGAATATGAGAGACAACCATTAAAGGCGTGAAGCGCTTAGGGTAATACACGAGATAAAAGGGACGTCATTAAGAATGAGTTACAGGTAAGAGAAGTTACGTCTAGCCCTACGAATTATTATTCTTGGGTTCGGCACCTTGACCACTAGATAAACAAAATACTAAGTCATTGTTAGGTATAACAAACAGAATGTATACAAAAGTTAAACGAAAATAAATTCAAGTTGTAGACTACAAACTGACTACTGAATTACAAAAGAACAGCAAAATACATAATTATTTTGCTCAATTTAATTACAAATACCACGATTGTCCACGATAAATGAACACACTATTAAAGTAAACAATGATGAATCATAAGTTCGGTATCTATCTACCAGCGCGTCACTGAGTGAGCGCGTGTGCATCGCAATAACAAACTAGATATATTTTAATTAGATAAGTACTATTTGACTGTTCCGAGTTCGCAACGCCCGGTCAATCACACACAATATTGCTTTATAAAAGTACCTACAATAACAATTCGATTATAAAATCGATACAAAATTATGAACAACAACAATAAAAAAAACTTCAGAACAAAGCACAGCGAAAAAAATAATACGCCGACAAAGTAGACATTAAAATAAAAAGACTTCCAGAAAAGACAAACGAGAATCGAACTTGTATACTCGGCTGACAGTGACCTTTTAACCACTGATCCACAGGGTAAAAAAAACGATATATTAAGTTTATGGTAAGATTTTTTTAAAACAATGTTTAACACAACATTTGGGTACATAACTGCGTAGCAATTTAGAAAATAGTGTATTTTACGAGAAAAAAATATTTGCTACCCACAACAAAAAATATTAATTTATAGTAGACACTACTACAAACGGTAACATAAATTAGAGAACATTCGTTTGGAAAAATAAACAATGTATAGGTTATAAGTATTCTTTTTTTTATTTTATGTAATTTGATGTATCTTTAAATCTTTTATATGCCATTCACCAAGTGGTTCAACATTCATATATGATTTAGTTCTGAAGAATTCTGCCGGATTAGGGCGAAGATTATAAAATAAACAATTGCGTTGATGAGCCGACAACAGAGCTGAGTGTACCTTCTCGAGAATAGAAGATAAATAGTTCAACGATTCGGCATAAACTTCACATTGCTCATGCACCATATTGGAATTGAATTCCATGTCAATATACTGAGAACCAAAATATCCTTCAATTGTGTTTATGCACAACGTGAGGCGTAGGTATACAATGGCGTATAATTTACATTTAGAACATTTTATTTCAACATTAGATTTTAAAATTAGTGCCAATAAATTAATCATTGTTTACTATAAGATAGATTGTGGATGTAGTAACATGCACAAAAAAGCAAGACATTTTATTTTATCACTTTGTTATTAAAGTTTATTTAGGTATTTATGTATGTTCAACAAACATTTTAAAACAACAAATAGGCTATATTGTGAAGGTATTTATGAGCGATAACTCATCGCACGAGTTTATGTAGGTATTTTACAACGAATGCCCGTCACCTGGCAATTAGTGATTACGCGCCACGCGTTAGAATAATATAACACATAAAGAGTTGACCAACAGTGGGCAAAAGATGCTGGGTTCTCCAGTAGTGACCCAAAAAGAAAAAAAATATATATTTACACATATTATATTATTATATACACTAAGGTCAGACAGAATGACCATCATATGCTAAAATTATTTAGTAAGTGTGGGTTAAAATCTTATATAAAACGACTTAACCCACTTTTTTTTTAAACACACATTTTATGTTTATTAAATCACACAATTTATTGTTATTACCTGATAGACAACAACATAAGTAGGGTTACCTATGAACCCTTTTAAACACCAAAAACCTTTAGTCGGAACTTGATAGTTTAAAATGAAATGCCAAGAATCGTTAGTAGAACTTGAACATTTTAAGAACGAGTCTTCACCACGTTAGTATTGTAGTGAAAACAGGTATAGAACAACAAAAATATAAGGTAAAAACACTAAAAGACAACAAAAATCATCGATAAATCGACGCAACCTCGCAGTCTAGCCACCGCGGTAATTCAAGGTTAAAACTCTAACGTTTTAAAGAGGCGTTGTCGGTATAAACAACAGACTCCATAACACTTTTAGCCCGACAATGCCCGTTCTTCACAGCAAGAAGAACAGAGAAATATAGCATCCATCTCGTGTTTAGCAAGAGCAAAAGTACCATTAGAAAATCGCAAAACAGAGCACATACATCATCAGAATCAGGTAGCAACCAGCACACAATCTTCTCCCATTTAGCAAGAGAAGGAGACCATTATATAAATGGCAAAACAGAGCACCATCGGAATCCGACAGCAAAAAGCATTCATGCGCATTTAGCAGCATCCGTACGCATTTAGTAGCATCCGTACAGATTTCACATAGCAAATAGGGTCAACACACGGCTAGTAGACGCCGCGTGGACTACCAAGCACTCAGAATTATCTGGTCAAAACAGCAGAAAATAAAACACCCGATCAAAGGCCAGACAACAACCCATCAAAGGCTAGCAGAGGCTAGAATAGAATAGCCTTTCCCAAAGCTACCAACTCAGCAAACCAACAGCAATAGAAAGAAAAAGAAAATTAACTTTAGAGGTTAATTAATTGATTTATTACTTTTACAAGTAAATTATTTAGTTATTTATTATTTATGTACCTTCATTAATGATATAAAGATGCGAGATTTTGAGCAAAGTTATTTGCATAAAGCAATTATTTAAGAGAGAGTTTAATAAAGACTTTAAAAACTTCTTTAAAGCTATTTTACAGTTTAATTTACACAATCGCATGAAAAAAAATATAACAAAGAAACGAACCCATGAAGAATAATGGCAAAAAATTATAATAAATTACACTGCATGTTCACTAAAATTACACACATACCTACTAGTGAAAGAAAATAAAGTGCGTAATTGCGTATTGTAGGAAGAGAATGTAGTAAAATGTAAAATGCGTCCAAGATAAATTGAAACTGTAGGTAGATGAAACACGTGGCTTCGTTGAGCCGGCGCGGCGCGGCGTCGCTCGTACGCCAAGCGGCCGAGAATAAAACGTTTGATAACATTGCGCGATGCAATTTATCTAGCAGATAGTTCAATTAGACATATAATTAGTTACGAGAATACAAATAAGCAGCTTGTGGCTGTCAAGAAAAAAATATAGGTTACTCCTGGACATATTTAACACATAAAAATATATAAAAATACAGAAAAAAATACCACTCACCTTCGGAACACCAATTTAGCTTTAAAAAGAAATCCTATTGGGCGCCAATGTCGCACGGGTGATTGATTTGTAGTGGTGAGCCAGACTCAATCACTCGCCGATCAAAAAAAGGAAGAAAATCAGGTTTTACTTACAAATGAAAACACTTTTAGAATAGTACACTTCACAATATAATTGCCTATATAGGTAGATACAATGCAGCTACTTTAAAACTAAGACTTTTACTGATAGAGAACATGAGTAAATTCAGGGCGTGGTCCGACAAGTATAGTTAGGTGTTCACTGGTGTTCCGAAGGCCAGGGTCTTGATAGGAAGAAGACTTAACTGGCCGTGAGCTGGAGCAGAGGGGCCATTGAACAGAGTCGCACGCTTATATATGGCGTGCGGGGGCGCGCGGGCAGAGGCGCTCCCACTTTCGTTCGACGTCACAGTTCAGACGGAGGGGCACGATGTCACAACATATACGTGTTCTGTTATCAGCACTAAAACTTATCAAGTAAATTAATTTAAGGTTCGATTGTACATATGTCTCTGTTAATCATAATATGGCATCAGGTTGATATGCTGTATAATAGTACGCTACGCTTGCCTTGCGCACATAACCTAAAAAACATGTCTGCCTGTTACTTACCAAATGTTAAACATATGTAAGGACATAAAAGCACATTCACGACCTTACCAAATAAATATATCAAATCATAAACAGGATACCCACTCCAAAACAGCACAATACGAATACGGATCAAACAGAAATTCTAATTACATGTAAGACGAAAACGCCATACAAAAATACAAAATAACAACAAAGTAAACGTAGGTACAATATCGTTCCAACAATAAGGTGAATATCCCAAATGAATTGGACTTTTATCGAGCGAATCCAACGGATTTCTCTCCGACCTTTATTCCTGAAATTCACGCTTTCTAACACATGCCTCCTGTTAATGCTTTTGATTGTAGATTCATAATTAAACGGAGATCACAAACTCTTTAATCCGTTCGTTCTTTGGTGAAAAAATGGGACGGAGTAAAGAGTGCGTAATTCTGACATTAACGTCCTGTGTTTTATAAAAGTGATCAGGTTTCCTTGTTTGTAGCCCCACCGAACGGATATTAATTTGGCGATAATCGTGTGAGCTTTGGAACCGATGTGATTTTTTATAACCGACATGACATGACATGAAAATATGGCCTACGCTACATTTTTCAAGACACGTAACTATTTAGTTTTAGTGGCAAATTCATGATACGTACCTATTATCCTGCAAAAATAAAAATAAAGTGTCACCAATTGGAGCAGTTGTCTATAGTTTTACTGCCGGTCCCAATATTTTTGATACATACATATACTCACGCCTTTCCCCGTTGGGGTAGGCAGAGACAACGGAACGCCATTTGCATCTATCCTTACAAACCTCACGCGCTTCCTCCACATTCATTACTCTGTTCATACATGTTCGCCGGTTCCGGGTGCTTCGGACCTTGCCTTTCTTTAAGATATCCCCAATCTGATCGGCGATTGTCCGACGAGGTCTGCCGCGTCCGACTTGCCCACACAAGTTAGCCTCATAAATTTGATCTATCTATAGTTTTGGCTACAAGAGATATAGGTAGGTACGTAATATATTGGACATATTTTTGAGGAACTAATGTTAAATGTGTATCTTTAGTTGCCAAATAATATATTAATAATAATATTCTACCACATTCACACAACACCATCGAGTCCCAAACTAAGCAGAGCTTGTACTATGGGTACTACACAATGGATAAACATACATATATACTTTTCTTTTTGTAAATACATACATACATATTATACATAGAAACACCCAGACCAAGACAAACATCCATGTTCACGCACACAAATGTTTGACTTGAGCGGGAATCGAACCCGCGACCTTCGGCGTGGCAGTCACTTACACAAGCGCTACGCCAACAGGTCGTCAGATCCATGGATAGGTCAAATATTGGGACCAGCTATTAGTCGACTTCCCATCGGGTAGGGTTGAAAATAGTAGTAGTTCCTAAGCGTCCCTAGTTTACGAAAATTTCAAAATGTGCATAATAAAAACTCTTTGAATAACTTTTCTGTAGAGAAAAGCAGATTCCATTAGTATTCTAATACAAGTAAGTAGACACTTATGCACATAAGTGTCTACTTAGTTCCGGAATTTAAACTGGCTATTCAGTGCCTCCAAAGTTAATGGCATTGTATTTTATTCTGTCTGCTTGATGCGATGAACTGCCTTTAGTTCATTTTGTAGTTGCATTTTCGCAGTCCCCGATTTGATGTTTGAAGGCAGTCATTAATGAGGATAAGCAGCGGAGGCACGGAGACAAAAGTTTGAAACCTATTCTATAATAGGCCTGCTAAATAAAATACATAAAATCTGGCCCGAAAAATTTGAAGTTGCCGAGCAAAGCATGTAAACGCACTTTATCCAATTCATCGTCTCTGTGATATGAAAGGCCCATAAACATAACACATAGGTATAAAGCAAAGAACATGTGAGTAAAGTATATGAAATGGCGTGTGACATAATCGCTTGTAATATCACAAGTTACAATTATATAACAGTTGCTCGTATAATATTTTCTTGGGTTTACGCGAATGTTACACATTGAAATTAAACTACAGTTTACGGATTTTATCGCGTTATATTACTTTCACTGGTTATTTGTTATTACATTTAAACCGAAAGATCTAGAAACTACATTTTTATTACTAGCCGACGTTTCGAATTCTTTACAGGATTCATGTTCACGGCAGACTGAGGTGATATTTGTCTTTGTCTTGAATTTAAAAGTTATCTCAAAGTACCCGAACATTTTTCAACTATTGGTTTAAATGTAATAACAAATAACCAGTGAAAGTAATATAACGCGATAAAATCCGTAAACTGTAGTTTAATTTCAAAGTTACTCGTATATTGTGTATGGAGCAATTTACATAAACTCATGTTAAACGCCGCACCATCAAAACAAAATTGCTTTTATAACAAAACTAACACCATTAGCAGACGAACCAACGTTCATCGCGCATTTCACTCTAAATATTTATAAGACAAATAAATACTTAAACTATAGCCATTACGACACAAATCCCCATTGTTTCGACGCGGCACCTTTATAAATGGCCCAATAAACTGTGGACTAAAATTATGTGTAGTTCGCGAGAACCCACACCTAGAGGCCCGAGTTCCGGCTAAATGTAATAATGCAGAAGGGCCCGTCCTTTCATTAGAGACCACATTAAATTGCGACATTTATTTGGTAACTGTTAGCTACAAGCTTTGGGCTCAGCCTTAATGGTTAGTTTTAAAGCTACATCGATTTTATATAGGGACGACATGTTATATATCGTTTTCGGTTTATTATTATCCCTAGTTTTGCATGCGGTTTCACCCGTGCGGATTTCGGTTAGTTTCTGCATTGTTTCCGGACGAAAATACATCGCTCTCGTACAAAAAGGGTGCTGTAGTAAATGTGTATCCCTTACGAAGTCAGCACGTCTAACCGACCCACCTTTGAAGTAATAATAATAATACATTAACAGCCGGTTTCAGGGCTTGGAACTGGCTGTTAATGTATCGGCACAACGACTGTCGGATCAAGTGCGAGCCATTCAACACTGTCACCTGTTGGATGACGACGCACTTGAGAGGCTACGCTCAGACTTGCGAGATATCCCTGAAATCACACCCTCCACCCGCAATGAGGCTCCAATAGCGCACGCCTCACTCAGGGCACAAGAAGAAGGCCAGGAAATGATAGACAGGGATATACAAGTAAGTACCCAATGCATTGATAAGATAAGGAGTACTTTGGAGTGCGCCATTGGGGAATATCGGTATGCTACATTAGAAAGTAGACCCCGATTGCCACGTTTACCCACGCATAGAAAAAAATATAGCGCTTGTGTGTGCCCTGGATTCACTATTGCCTACTTACCTAGACTCAATTCTATACTGCGCAGCCGTAGCGGCGTGTCGAGTAGCTAATATTAAAATACAAAACAGTATTACTATTGCTCCTCGAGATGCCGTTCCGGCTTGGCAGCGTAGAATTGAGCGTCGTATTGCTGAGACTAGGGCACTCATAGGCAAGCTAATCTGCTTCAGGTCGGGCAATACCCGCCCGAGAGTGATGCGTTTTGTGAGTCGGGCGTTTAAGGGGACAGGACTTTGTCCTCAAGAATATCCGTCACGGGTCACAGAACGCATTGACTTACTGAAGCAGAAAATCTATGCGTGGGCGAATCGTATCAGGCGGTATAAAAAGAGGGTTGACCGATATTCCCAAAATCGCGCATTCCAAAGAGAGGAGAAGTTGGTTTATAGGAATTGGGAGCGATCTGAACCAGGTGTGGATGATGGGCGTCGACCAGATGATGCGAACACGATTGCGTTCTGGCGCAGCTTATGGTCGACTCCCATCAGCCATACAGAGGATGACTGGATTAGGGATATTGAGCGATCATGTGAGGTAATACCTCACATGGAGCCTGTAGCCATAGACGCGGGGGATGTAAATTGTGCAGTCCGTCCGTTAGCCAATTGGAAATCTGCAGGACCGGAGGGGTTGCACAATTTCTGGTTAAAATGGCTACGCAGTGCACATGTTCGCTTGGCATCCCAATTCCAGTCATCTCTGGACTCAGGATCGCTGCCAAGTTTTATGACAACTGGCGTAACTCACCTGCTCTTTAAGTCTGGTAGTACCACGGAGCCTACGAACAATAGGCCAATAACTTGCCTGCCTACAGTGTAAGTATAAAGTTTTTACATCCATTTTGAGAACAAAATTGGAATCACACATATTTGGAAATAAGATCTTATCTGTATCTCAAAATGGATGTAGAAGCCGGGCACGTGGTACTAAGGAGCTACTCCTTATCGACATGGCCATTAGCCAACAGGTGCGCCGTAGTCGAAAGAATCTGGCGACATGCTGGATAGACTATAAGAAGGCCTATGACTCTGTGCCACATACGTGGCTTTTGAGGGTGCTGGAGTTGTACAAAGTAGATGCAACTCTATGCACCCTCTTGAGGGCATGTATGGGGCAGTGGAGTACGGTTCTTCACTATCCAGGGTGTCGACAGCCTTGCGGGTATGGCGTACCTATAAAGATCAAGCGGGGTATTTTCCAAGGCGACAGTTTGAGTCCACTATGGTTTTGCCTAGCACTGAACCGGCTGAGCACTTTGCTCGAAAGTTCAGGGCTAGGCTATCGGTTGCAGACTAGAGGTCAGGTTATTTCTCACCACCTTTTCATGGATGACCTTAAATTATTTGCCCCCACTAACCTCCAATTAACTGAGTTACTAAAGATAACTGAAAGCTTTAGTAATTCAATTAAAATGGAGTTCGGTGTGGATAAATGTGCGGTCATGCATGTAAAGCGAGGCAGGAGTGTGGAATCTGATGGTATAGAGCTTTCAGATTTCACACAACTTAGATCTCTCTCTGTAACGGAAACCTACAAATATCTGGGTATGGCGCAGGCATTAGGCATTGATGACGCTGGCATGAAACAGGCGTTGCAGGCACGTTTCTTTGGCCGCCTGAAGAAAGTCTTAAAAAGCTTTTTATCAGGCGGAAATAAGGTGCGTGCCTGTAACGGTTGGGCCATGCCGGTCTTAATGTACTCCTTCGGCATATTCAGATGGACTCAAACAGAATTGGACGCCTTGGATAGGAAAGTTCGCTGTCTACTTACGACATGCCGGATGCATCACCCGCGTTCATCGGTGATGAGATTGTACATCCCGCGGAAGTGTGGGGGTCGAGGCTTCTTAAGTGCCAAGACCCTCCACAATCGCGAGGTGTACAATCTCAGAGAATACTTTCTCCATACCGACGCGGGTGTGCACCGAGATGTGGTCGCTGTGGACAGAGGGCTTACCCCGCTGGGTCTGGCCAAAGAGAACTGGCGCAAACCTGCCGTACTTGGTGAAGAAGAGCGCAGGGAAGTATGGAAAGGTAAAGAGCTGCATGGACGATTTTACCGGGCCTTACATGGGCCCGACGTAGATTTCCCAGCGTCGGTATCCTGGCTGCGTTTTGGCGATCTTTTCGCCGAAACAGAAGGTTTTGTATTTGCAATTATGGACGAAGTTGTCATGACGAACAACTACCGGAAGTATATTCTGAGGGATGGGACGGTTGACATATGTCGGGCATGTCACCAGCCTGGTGACATGCCCGACATATGTCAAGACATATAGTATCCGGTTGTTCTCGTCTTGCCAATGGCGAATATTTGCATAGACACAACCAAGTAGCCAGGATTGTCCACCAGCAACTTGCCTTAAAGTACCAACTTGTCGACTCTGAAATACCGTACTACAGGTATGTGCCCGACCCAGTTCTTGAAAATGGTCGTGCTACTCTATATTGGGATCGGTCTATCATTACTGACAGAACTATTGTGGCTAACAAGCCGGACATAGTGGTGATAGACCGATTAGAGCGCCTTGCAATGATCATCGACGTCACCATACCCCATGACGAGAATCTCGTGAAAGCCGAAAAAGATAAACAAATGAAGTATTTGGACCTGGCTCACGAGATTGTCGACATGTGGGATGTAGACTCGGCGATCATTGTACCGATAGTCGTGACCGTAAATGGCCTTATTGCCAAGAGCCTCGACCACCACCTCAAGAGGCTCTCGTTAGACGGCTGGATCAAGTCCTCTATACAGAAGGCAGTATTGCTGGACACGACACGCATCGTACGGAGGTTCCTTTCTCTGGAGCCCTAACCACCGGTAGCTTGGTCCCTGTGCCCGATGCCGGTGGGTCTCCGTGGTCCCATTTTATATAATTAAATTTATTTTTAATTGTAATATTTATTAAGTATATAAAATGTGACAATGAAAGAAATGTTTAATAAACGGAATAATAATAAACCCCTCTGGGTCAGTCGTTACCTCACCATGAGACTAACGCAATCTCAGAGGGCAGAGTAACAGCTTTCAAACATCACCTTCATCGAGTAATATAAACAAAAAATGTATTACAAGATGAAAAGAAAGCTTACAACCGCAGGGCAGCTTTGTGGCGAGCTGAATGTGGGTGGCGACTCTGCGGTCCCGAATGCTTCAGAGAGTCGGTCAGGGCCTCGTCTCCAGCTTTCCTTTACTGGCTGGTCGGAGTGGATTTCCAAGAGCGCCCGCAGGACTCTCAACTCTGGCTTGCCTTGGTCGGCCGGCCAGAGGGAAGCCGCAAGAGCTACTAGCTCGGGGGTGGAAGTGTCATTCTCAAGGGCGTAATTACGGGGAAACCCGCTCCGGGTCTCCGTTGTCACGAGACCCGTGATGGCGAAACCGGTGCCGCACCGCTCGACACCCCAAGCCACTCGCACCGGTGTTGCCCTCTGGTTGCCTCTATGGCAGAGTTTGTTTGCTTTGGGCGGCTGTTAAGAGAGGGCCCATCCAGTGAGTTGGCGAGTCACCACCTGCCATGCGGACGGATACTATTAGAGTATTACAGGCAGGTGCCGTTGTTCATCCATAGAATCATTGTAATTACAAGTCCATCAAACACCCAATCCCATAAACCAATTAAATAAGGCTCCACATATTACAATAGTCTTACATGTGTTGCGGCTAGTCCATAGCTGTACTCAGTAATGCAGTTGTGGAGGCTCCGCAGCATGTGTCCCATCCCATTTTAGATTAAAGCTCTCTACGGGCCTCTGCGCGTTGGATCTATATCCCCGTGTAAGCCTCCCAAAGGTCCGGTTATTCTTTTGACACTAAATGTTAAAGAATAGCCGTGTAACAGAGACACATAATAATAATAATACCCATAGCAACACGTCAACAAAGCAACATACAGTTTTCCTTGAATTTTTATATTTGCAATTTATAGCATATTTTTGTGTTTATATTGATATTTTCGACTACACGCAGGACTTTTTTATTGGATAAATATATAATTATAACAGGCAACCATTAAATAAATTAAGAAAAGAAATCACGAAATATTATTGAAAATGACATTAAATGTCAAAGAAAAATCAAACAACAAACTGAATGTAAATAATAGTAAACAAATAAATACAAGGAAACAATATCATGTTGACGAGAGCTAAGACAGCTGCTGCACGCCTGAGACCTCCGGACTCGTCGTTCAGCTCCACCTCACAGCTGCCGGCACCAACACCAGCATCGCCGGCGAGTGTTGAGGCGTCGAGCTCATCGAGAGACGAGTATTTCTCTCCGCCGACGTCGCCACCACCTGTCCGCCGGCGAGGGAGAGGCCGGCCACCGACACGCTTGGGACCCCGAGACCCACCGGTCTCGAACAGGGCTCCCGCTACCGGTGGTAATTTGCACCGCATGCGATGGACGACTTCTATGAATGAGAACGTCATGCGGGCATATTTTGTGGCCACAGAGGGTGGAACCAATCTCAGTGCGTACCGTGATCGAATGTTGCCTTTGTTTCAGGCGCTTGAACCAGCTGTCAACGTGTCAACGCAACGGCTATCGGATCAGTGTGGGCCATCCAGCGGTGTCGGCTGTTGGATGATACCGTGCTTGAGAGGCTACGCTCTGACGTGCAGGGAAGTCTCCCCATCAAAGTGATGGCAAAGGATTCATCGCAAACTGGCACGGTAGATACAACAGTTGAATCTCACTGATGAAGAGGTAGATGATGAGACTTCTCACGTAAGTACCCAGTGCAATGATCAGTTAAGGAGTACTTTGGAATGTGCTATTGGGGAATACCGATCCATGGACCCAAATATTCGGCCTCGTTTGTCTCGTTTGCCCATGCACAAGAGAAACATAGCGCTAATGAGTGCCCTGGATTCGTTATTATCAAACTATTTTGATAATAGCGAAAATCTTGGCGATACGCATTCAATCCTGTATTGTGCGGCTGTAGCTGTATGTCGGGTAGCGGGAGTTAAACTATCTGAAAATAATACCGCTCCTCGACGAACCGCTACTGTGCCAGCTTAGCAGTGCAGGATTGAGCGTCGTATCGCTGAGACTAGGGCACTCATTGGCAAGCTATTCTGTTTCAGGATGGGCAATACGCGACTGAGAGTGATGCGCTTTGTGACTCGAGCCTTCGCGGGAACTGGTATCAGTTCCCAGGATTATCAGGCACGAGTTGTAACTCGTGTAAATTTTTTGCTTCAGCGAGTCGATGCGCTCTGTAGAGCGCATCGACTCTCTGAAGCAAAAAATTTATGCATGGGCAAACCGAATCAGGCGATATAAAAAAAGAGTGGATCGATATTGCCTGAATCGCACATTCCAGAGAGACGAGAGGTGGGTGTACAGAGGATGGGAGCAACCTGATTCCATGGCCGGTGAAAGTGATGGGTGTCGACCGGATGATGATGCCACTAAGTCATTTTGGCGCAGCATTTGGTCGACGCCTGTCAGCCACGCGGAAGATGATTGGATCCGGGATGTTGAGCGAGCATGTGAACGAATCCCAACTATGGAACCAATATATATAACACAAGACGATATAGCCAGTGCAGTCCGTCCGTTACAAAACTGGAAAGCAGCAGGACCGGACGGACTGCACAATTTTTGGCTTAAATGGTTCCGTAGTTCACATGCTTGCTTAGCATCTCAGTTCCAATCATCATTGGAGTCGGGTTTGCTACCAGCCTTTTTAACATCCGGCCACACTCACCTGCTCTATAAATCTGGTAGTACCACGGACCCCAAGAATTATAGGCCGATTACTTGTTTGCCAACAATTTATGAACTTCTTACATCCATTTTGAGAATAAAATTATCAAAACATATAGTTGATAATTCAAATTTATCAGTTTCTCAAAATGGATGTAGGAGTGGGGCGCGTGGTACTAAAGAATTCCTTCTGATTGACATGGCCATTAGCCAACAGGTACGCCGTAATCGAAAAAATCTATCGACATGCTGGATAGATTACAAAAAGGCTTACGACTCCGTGCCACATACCTGGCTTTTGAGGGTGCTGGAGTTGTATAAAGTAGATACAACTCTATGCACCTTCTTAAGGTCATGTATGGGGCAATGGAGGACCGTATTGCGCTATCCAGGGTGTCGATCGAGTTTGGATTGCGGTGTTCCTATAAAGATCGAGCGAGGTATATTCCAGGGCGACAGTCTGAGCCCTTTGTGGTTTTGCCTAGCACTGAACCCTCTAAGTACTTTATTGGAGGCTTCAGGGCTAGGCTATCGGTTAAGGAGAGGTGGTCATGTTATATCTCACCTCCTTTTCATGGATGACCTGAAATTGTTTGCCCTCAACAATCTCCAACTAACTGCATTACTTAAGGTAACTGAAAACTTTAGTAATTCTATCAGGATGGAATTTGGTGTGGACAAATGTGCGGTCATGCATGTGAAGAAAGGCGAGATTATGGAATCTGCAGGGATACAACTCTCAAATTCCATACAACTTCGGTCCCTCTCTCTAACGAAAACTTACAAATATCTGGGTATGTCGCAGTCTTTGAATATTTCTGAGGCTGACATGAAGCAGTCGCTGCAGGCTCGTTTCTTTGGCCGCCTGAAAAAAGTTCTGAATAGTCTTTTATCAGGTGGTAACAAGGTGCGGGCCTGCAACGGATGGGCCATGCCAGTCCTTATGTATTCCTTCGGCATACTCAGGTGGACTCAGACTGAACTTGACGTCCTGGACAGAAAAGTCCGTTCAATGCTGACTGCATCTCGGATGCATCATCCACGCTCGTCGGTAATGAGGCTATACATCCCGCGGAAATGTGGTGGTCGAGGATTTTTATATCTTAAGACCCTCCATAACCGCGAGCTATATAACCTCAGAGAATATTTTCTGCAAATGAGTGTGGATATGCATCGAGATGTGGTTGCAGTGGATACTGGAACAAGCCCTTAAATATAAACTCATTGGTTCTGAGGTACCGTACTACAGATATGTGACCGACCCCGAAAATGGTCGTGCATTGTTGTACTGGGATCGGTCTATCATTACAGACAGGACTATTGTAGCCAATAAGCCTGATATTGTAGTGATAGACCGAGCAGAGCGTCTCGCAATGATTGTTGATATCACCATACCACATGACGGTAATCTCGTGAAGGCGGAAAATGATAAAAAGATTAAATATTTAGATCTAGCTTACGAGATTGTCGACATTTGGGATGTAGATTCAGCAATCATTGTTCCGATTGTCGTTTCAGTGAATGGATTGATCGCCAAGAGCCTCGACCAACATCTAAAGAGGCTCGCACTGGGCAGCTGGATCAAGGCGTTGATTCAGAGGGCAGTTCTTCTCGAAACGGCACGCATTGTGAGGAAGTTCCTTTCTCTGAGGCCCTAACCACCGGTGGCTTGGTCCCTGTACCCGACACCGGTGGGTTTCCGTGGTCCCATTTTATATAGTTAAATTTATTGATTTATACTAAAGTTTAATTATGTAAAATTCGATTATGTGAATACTGATTAATAAAGAGATAATAATAATATTCTACCACATACACACATCACCATCTAGTCCCAAGCTAAGCAGAGCTTGTGTTATGGGTACTAGATAATGGATAAACAT
Organism: Euclidia mi; assembly: GCA_944739405.2. Taxonomy (NCBI): domain Eukaryota; kingdom Metazoa; phylum Arthropoda; class Insecta; order Lepidoptera; family Erebidae; genus Euclidia; species Euclidia mi. Next base: position 40,507,844 of record OX123197.2, on the reverse strand, counting down.
ACATACATATATACTTTTTTTTTGTAAATACATACATATTATACATAGAAACACCCAGACAAGACAAACATCCATGTTCATGCACACAAATGTTTGACTTGAGCGGGAATCGAACCCGCGACCCTCGGCGTAGCAGTCGCTTACACTCCCGCTGCGCCAACCGGTCGTAATGGTCCACAAGCTCTTACCCACAAAATTGGAAGAGATCTTGTTTTTCCTTTGTAGTAGGTACTGTTAGTATACTGGACCATTGTCCGACAGAAAACATGTTAAATATGTATACTTATGTAATAAAAATCTTATCAATGTTTATGATCTCAATTTACTTTTAGTAAATACATATGTTGATAAAAATTAGCGTCATTTTGAATTGCGTTATTAAGACGATGAATATGATTAATTTTAGTATCAAGTACCTAATTAGTTATTAATTTCTTGAATATGTCTGATCTTTTGACAAAGAAAAACATGATAGCTGTTTAATAAATTATAATCGTAGTAGGTACATTAGATATAATTATAACTATCAATTAACACTATCATCTGCTTAACGTATTTTTGATACAACCACAACGTCCAAACTACAAAACTCCCGTCACTGAACATCGAAAGCGGCGTACCAACGGTCAATCACACAAAGGCGTCGGCACATAATTCTATTACGATAAGCACATAAAGGGCCAGACACATAGGACACGGTAGTGATTGTTCGCCCACAATAGCAAACGTGTAGTATTGAACTGGCCGGCTAGACGACGCAGTCAATACCAGACGATTGTGCTCAGAACTACTGTTTATTACTACATCTAACTTTGTTATTTACTTGGCAGTAATCGTACGAATATGCTACTATAAAAGAAATTGGTTTGGTAAATTGTGTGGTCAGATTTGGTACTCATTTGGTACATGCCATTATCAACCATGTATATAAACTGTCCTACTGCTGCGCACGGCCGTCACCTCATTATGAGAAGGGTAAGGCCATAATATTACTCCATCACGTTAAGCCGTAAGGTTGGATTTTGAAATCATTTGGGAGAGATAATTTATTGCATGGATTTATCTGCGAATAAAAAAATATGTAAAGCTAGTAAATATAATATATGTGTATGTTTAATTGTTAAAATTTGTATTTTAACTACGCAACCAATTGCCACGATATTTTGAATAGGTACGCTTTCATAATCAACAGTAATTATTAGTAGACCTAGAGATTAGCTTTTTTATTCTTACATCATTACTGAAGATCGTGTTTGCAAAAGGCTTTTCCTCTAGGTTTTAGAAATAGTCCTCCACGTGTTTCTGTCTACGGCATGTAGAGATAAGATTAAGCCGCCCAATTTAGGCACAGGCCAGAAAGCTCGGCTTTTAGTTTCGTTATTGGTCAAGGGCTTAAAATAACAAAAAGCGGATAATAAACTTGTCAGGGACTAAGTGGTTGCGAGTGTATGAGCTCTATAATCCGTTTTTGTGTCTATCAGGGACGACTTAGCACACAACGTCGCATTTAGTTTATACATAGGTATTCTACGATATTACCAGAAATATCTAACCAGGATTCGTCTTACATCGACCTTGGTAATGAGAAAACTCCATGACTTGAACTTATGTAAGTCGGTTGAAACGTCGAGGCAAATAATAAACGCGAAAGTTTGTAAGGATGATTTTATGGATGAATGTTAGTTACCCTTTCACGACGAAACTATCTTAACGATTTTGATGAAAATTTGCATTGATATAGATCAACATCAAAATAACACACCCGTCACTTTTTGTCGCTGTAGCTGAGGCTGTAGTAGGTGGGCAGAGCCGTGGACACATACACAGAAGTAAATACCTTACATTATTATGAAAACACTACAACTTGTGAATGTAGTCATACCAGCGATGTTTTTATACTAAATTATTACTTCGGAGTTATTAGTATGTACTTATAATAATGTTCAAATTATATATTTCCTTGAAACAGCAATACCGAAATTAAAATTAAATAGTTATTTACCAATTGGCTTTAGGCCAATGTGGACTAGTATTTGTTTATTCCAAATTTGCTACCAACGTAAAGCATTTAACAGCACCGTACACATTTAGCTTACCGTAAAGCACATGCGAATGTGTTGATTCGAAGTTTAGAGGCACTACGTAGAATGTGAGAACTAACTTGAGTATGGATAAATAATATAGGAACATAGTTTTGATGATATTACGTAATATCGCGTCACGGTGTTTGTGGTGTCTCTTCTTTGAAACGGCTCGACCGATGTATATATTATTCTGTATTTACTAGGAATATATAAAATAATATGTATTTTTGACCAACAAGTTATGTACATTACAGAATACCATATAAAACAACCACTACTTTTTGTTGTTAATAGGTTTAAACAATATTTCATGAAACCCTGACTCCTAAACTAGGTTTTGCTAACCGACGTGCTGTTTTGCAAATCGACAGTTAAAAAAGTGAAAATGAACCAAAAGTTAAAGTTATACATATAAATTTAATAAAAAGAAAAAAAAAAAAATAGAGTTCTATTACCAGCCAGTTTTAAAACGATGTGTGCATGATTGTGTGGGTGTGCTATTTCCAAATAAGTTAAGTTTCTTAGCCAGCATTGAATTTTGTTTTTGACATCATGTTTGCTTAGTTTAAGAAAAGATAGCTTTTTATTTAGCATATTATATAATTTGCAACCGAGGAAGTGTAGATGTTTTTGTGCAATTGTAGTACGACACTTTAAAGGAGGCATTACTGACGTGCCCCTTCGTCTTGTAGTGGCTTGTTGTATACATATATTAGTAAAAATTCTATGTGTGCGTAGGGCCAATCGGAGAATATATAATTGCCGAACAGTTAATACTTTACATTCTCTATAAATATCAGTCGTTGAAAACCACCGGGGCTTAAAAGTCATCACTTTATGACCGCTCTTTGAGCTCTCTCTAGTTTCAAGAAAATAATCGTATAAGTTCCACCCCATACCGGTATACAGTACGCAATACTGGATTGACATTAGCTGGTATATACTAAACGTAGTGTTTCGTAATCTGCTGCCTGTCTCAAGATTTTAAAAATATATATTAATCGCCTGACCCTCGGTATGAGACTTTCAAGATGCTTTTGCCAATCTAGTCTTTCGTTAATGTAGACGCCAAGGAATACCTTGGCGTATATGGCATATATGGACTCGAAATGACAAAACGTATGTTACTTAGTTTGTTCAAAATTGATTGTATAAAGATGCTTTGAGCACCAGTGCATAACTTCTGTAACAGCTGCTTCTATGTATTGTTTTGCTTTTTTCCAATCTTCACCATAGACTACAAGAGCCGTATCGTCTGCATATGTGTAGATGCTACGCTTCGGCATAGAAAGCCTGCAAAGGTCATTAATATAAATGATAAAGAGCGTAGGGCCTAAAATACTTCCCTGTGGTACTCCAAAAGAAATGCTTTCTTCGTTACTTACTAAGGAGCCAATCTTGATACCTCTCATGGTACCCAGACCATAAGAGAGGTAATCCTTAAAAATATTTAGACTATTGCCACGGATGCCTATACGTTCCCGCTTTGACAAAATAATCGGGATAGACACTGTGTCGAAAGCCTTGGAGAGATCCTAGAAGACGCCATAGCATTTCAAGTCAAAGTAAAAAATAATTTATTCATCTAGGTCACAAGGTGATGCTTATGAACGTCATTTTTTTTAAGTAAATTATTTAATGTTTCTACATTTACATTTACTGCCTAGTTCGCAAAGCAATAGGTAGAATCACGAGAAAGAACGGGCAATAAAACTCCTGGCCACTTTAATCGCCAGTGTTATGGTAAATATTTTGTTTTTGTAAGGAGCTGCAACTGCTTCACATTATAATAATAATAATAATAATAATAATCAAGTCCTCTATACAGAAGGCAGTATTATTGGACACGACGCGCATAGTTCGGAGGTTCCTCTCTCTGGAGCCCTAACCACCGATAGCTTGGTCCCTGTACCCGATACCGGTGGGTCTCCGTGGTCCTATTTTATTTGGTTAATTTTTTTCATTTATTTAAGTGTATAAAATTCTACCATGAGAAAAGATGTAATAAAGAGGAATAATAATAATATTCTACCACATTCACACAACACCATCTAGTCCCAAACTAAGCAGAGCTTGTACTATGGGTACTAGACAATGGATAAACATACATATTATATACTTCTTTTTTGTAAATACATACATATTATACATAGAAAAACCCAGACCAAGACAAACGTCCATGTTCACGCACACAAATGTTTGACTTGAGCGGGAATCGAACCCGCAACCTTCGACGCGGTAGTCGCTTACACTACTGCTGCGCCAACATTGTAATTAATTTCTTGTAAATAGTAAATAGGAAAATACATAATACTTAAACAATTATGCAGTTACTAAATTAAGTGCTGTAGTAGCCTTCCAATGTGAATCTTGTGTAACAGGAGCATCACTTACGCCTTATAATGTAGGCAACTCGCGATCATGTTCAGAACTATGGTGGAAATGTATGTTACAAAATGTGACGGTATATGAATACACGAAAATTACAAAAAAGTTAGTATACAGCCCATGATAACGAGTTATCTTCATCTAACACTGTAGCAAATTTTAATAAAATTAGTGGAACAACAATGTAAATGTAGTAAGTTGAATGACCTAATAATACATGAATATTAATTTAATAGAACTAGAGATATTATATTTAAAAAAAAACTGATATGCAAGATATCTATATAAATTCAGAATAAGTACAAAGATCAAGAGTAGTGTAGTGTAAGTGACCATCTATCCTTATCACTGAAATAATCATTAATGGTATAATAACCTTTCCTAATAATTTAAACTTCCCGTCTAACTTTTGTATGACGGTCTACGTAAGATTTGCAACAGCATCTTCTGTTGAAACACCCTTAAAAATAACGTACTGGTTTTGGGAGATATATTCATCATCAGCCTTTAACAGTCCACTGCTGGACTAGGCCTCTCCTTTGAAAGGAGAAATTGGCTTACTATACGCTGGCCAAACGGGTTGGTATAGGGTTTGTATCAAGTTTTCCTTATCTTACAGTGCAGTTCTCTGCACAATATACTCCCTCTGTCGGTTCTTACGTTACCCATGAGATGATATGGGGTAGTAACATTCCGTATTCTTCTTCACCACACGGACAATAGGAGATATATGTATTATATGTCTTAAAATTTTTTGACAAGGCATTATTCAGAACTTTGACTGCACGGTTGGCGTAGTGGTTTAGGCGGCAGCCTCACCGCTCGACACTACGCTGAAGTGTTGTGGGTTCGATCCCCACACGAGACAACACTTTGTGTGCTTCATAAATTGTTGTTTCGAGTCTGGGTGTTCATTGTGTCCGTTAGTTGTATGTTTGTAAAGTCCCCCGCGACACAGGATTTAGTCCTATTGCGGCAGTTGTCTTTAAAAAAAAAAGGAAAAAGAACACGTTCCAAAATTTTCGACACTGTGGTGAGATCCGATATAGGTCTATAATTTTCGACGCATGTGCTATCACCACTCTTACAAACTGGATTGACGAGAGCCTTCTTAAATGCCAGTGGAAATACACCCATAACGAGAGAGAGATTACAGATATGTGTAATCGGCGACTTTTTTGGAGTGTTTGTTGATATTTGCACTGATGTCATCCCATCCAGTGGCGCAGTCAGAACGGAGACCAATAATAATATTTTCTATTTCTCTTTCATCTACAAGAAGAATAACTATCGAGTTTCCTTGGGAAATACAGTGTCTTGTTTATGCCGTAATTGCTATCAGAGACTTTGTTGTCAGCTATTTTTTTCCGATGCTAGAGAAATAATGATTTACTTCATTAATCGACATCATTTTATCAGGTTTAAGTTTGAAGAATTCGCTAGCAGAATTTGGGATACGTTGAGTATTTGTTACTTTTTTAATAACATCCCAAGTAGCTCTAGAATTATTTTTTGCCCTGAAAAACTCATTTTTCTCGTAAGCCAATTTTATACTACGCAGTAAGTTACAGCAGAAATTTCGATGTCTAGTGTATGTGGTTTTTAGAATTTGGTTTTGAGGGTCTTTTCTGAGGTTCACGCGCATTTTAACTAATTTGAATGCAACGCAGCAGACCAGTTGTAATCCAAGGCTTTATGATACGGTTCTCACGACGAATCTTAATAATTTTGCTATGTTTATGTACAATAGGTCTTAAAAGGGATATGAATTTATTTGCAGTGGAGTTGGAATCTGTATCAGATAAGACACTTTTAAAATCCGTGTTATCGATTTCTTTTTTCATAGATTTAAAATTTGTTATTGTTTTAGTTGGTACTAGTGTTTGGGAATATTTGTTGAAAATTAAAAAATAATGTTACAGGTAGATGGTCTGTAACCGAAGATTGTAAAATAACAGAAGTGGAAGGCAAATTTGTTTTTAAAAATATATGGTCTAAGCGTATATGGTCTGTCCGTGTGGTGACGGATTAAGAATACGGAATGTCACCACCCCATATCATCCCATGGGTGTCGTAAGAGCCGACAGAGGGAGCATTTTATGCAGAGAACAGCACTGTAAGAGAAGGAAAACTTGATACAAACCCTATACCAACCCGTTTGGCCAGCGTGGTATAGTAGGCCAATTCCTCCTTTCAAAAGAGAGGTCTAGTCCAGCAGTGGACTGTTAAAGGCTGATGATGTATGGTCTAAGCAATTTTCTAGTCACGTTGGATATGTATGTGCCGGAAAGAAACCTAGAGCCGCAATAAATGTGAGATATTGATTAGCATGGCGATCAATATTATTTTGTGGTTTGATGTCAACATTAAGGTCGCCAATTAGCACTATATTTTTATGGGCACTAAGAGATCTAAATGAGTTTTCTAGCGAGTGATAGAAAGGTTCTAAAACATCATTAGAAGGAGAGCGATGGACGCAAATAACAGCTGTGGCAGGAATGAGAATAGCTTTTACGTTCTACGTAGTTAGGATATAACATTTCTTTTTTGGTTGGCAGAACGCCAGTATTTTTATATTTTAGAACTTGTGAAATAGAGGAAGTTCCTATCGTGATGTGCTATGTTAATTGTCATACTCCGGGCCATTGCGTGTACAATGTACAAAGAACTCCAATCCAACTTGGGTCAGTAACCCAGCATCCAACTTCGGCTATCCCGATTTTAAAAGCGCAAATCTTGTAACGGTTTATTACATAACCACGGTAAGAAATAAACAGAAAATATTTTTTGCAGACAAAAGCAAGACAGACAGATAATAAAAGGATACATTTGTATATGTATTAAAATACTTCAAACAAATAAACAGACAAAGACACAGTGTAACGTTGATAGGTATCGTTACTTTCCCGAAATATGTAGCTAAATTACAGTCATCTCATATTAACTAGTTGTAGGGGAACCCATGAAGGGATTTCGGGATTTACTCAAGCGCATCAGATTTTGATAGCATCTATGTCATACGTATTAAAAAAAAGTAGTAATGTTAATCTGATCGTTTGCATAGTGGAGGTAAGATTTTCAAATGAAAAAAATAGAAAAATTAATCGAGCCTGCCAGATTTTCTAAAGGGATGATAAGTGAACGTAAAAAAGCCTCTCATTGAATAATCTGATTTAGGGGTAACGCAAACGCATCCCCCCTGTGGGATTTCCACCTTGTCGTGGTGGAGTGAGGGGTGGACGGCGCTCAGTAACCGTGGTTAGGATACCGACGGTGAAGCTAAGCGAGATCCTAGGAGTGGACGCTCCGCGTGGGCTTGATGGAGGCCTGCGTAGGATGCGTCCAAAGGTGCGGGTGCGGGGGACAGTTCTATCTGTCCCTCGCAGTCGGGCGCGGTCGCAGGAGGAGAGGCGTGTCGGTGTTACGTTGGCGCGCGCCCTATCTCCCGCGACCAAATGGGGGCGCACCATTTGTTGCGTAGGAAGTAGCTGCAGGTAGTAGCTTCAGAGGAAGAGGAGATGCGGTGTTTTCAGGTCACCGTCCTCCCTGTCTTCTGCGGCCGTTTTAGTGCCTGCGGACGGCGAGCGCTGGGGCTGCTCCCCGTCCACCAAAAGGCAAGGACGCGGCGTAGTGTCCGCGCCACCTCCCAAGTCATAACGAGACGGGGCCCGCCAACACCAACGGCGGGCCAATCCCGGGCGGAGTCACGGAAAAATATGCTATCCGCCTCCAAACACCTCCTCCGCCAGTCCCAAGCCCGGTCGAACACACTCTGGCCGGGATGGCGTCGAGATGAGATGGCTCATAAGGAGAATTTCCACCGTAGTGAACAAAAAAAAAGATGTTACGCAAACTCGTGGCCATTATTAGAACGAGCAAATCTTGAATGAGTGAATTCGCCATTTTGAAATACTCAAGCGCATCAGATTAAGATATACATGTGTAGGTGCATATTATATGCACACACGCTTATGATATACGACGTGCATACATATCTATAAGGTGTCATGTAAATATACAGTGACTGTGCACATAAGGAAACACACTCCTACATATGCTTCATCCTAACGTCCTAGACGTGCTTTCTCATAATCTGACAATTATATGGCGGGATAAAGGCACAGCTCAGTTTTAAATTTTTGAAAATCTATAGCCGCGCTCCCTACTGATTATAAAATTATACATTATTTACATTTTTATGTTTTTATAATCTAAGCTTGGCAACCCAATAGGTCTCTATGACACTCGAGTAAATCCCAGTTAAGCATCGTGGGCTCCCCTACTATAGTATTTATTTTCTAGCAAAACAGACGGATTTTGCCGTTCAACTATAAACATGCACCAGTTTATTAATATTGTAGTGGACTGTTAGGAATACCAGCTCAATGTCGGGACGATGCTGTTTCTCTGACAGTTACAAATGCGACTCGTTAATAGAAGTTACTTCAGGTTATTTATTAGGACCTAGTACCATCCATCCACTTGTTTTACTAAGTCTTAGGTTAAGGCCAGACATTTTGTTCACGTCGAAAATTTCGTAGACAATTTTTTGTATCTGAATGTATTTGGACCATATTTACATAGTAACAGAGTCCAATTTTCATTGCACCTACTGAATGTTTAAAGCATCTGTCTTTCCAAGGCGTCTCGATATCTGTTACATTATTGTCATTTAATAGGCAACTTAATGCATAGCTCGCGCACTAGTTTAATCAGGTTTCACAGAATATTAGCTTTTCCACAAAGAGAGTATGGTCTTACCTCTGCAAACCAAAGAGATAGTGATAATCTATGGCTCAGCCCAGTGTCAATATTCAAGGGTCACTACTCCCCATAACGACTGTCAAAGAACTTTATTACAACTTACTGAGACTGACGTGGGTCTGAACCCCATATATTTGGCATGGTCGGTTATCGGTATCTAGGCTATCGTCCTTCTTCATACAATGCCATTAACTAGATATTCTAATAAAAGCTTTTCAAATTACATTGCGCCACTAAGGCATACATTAATAAAAATATTATGGAGGGATTATAATATTATGAGCGGAAATTTAAATGTAATCTTATTTTATCAAAACTTGTCAGCAATCTATTTGCTGTTTGCGAAGCAGTACTTTAGAGCAATAACGTACCATAACTTGTCCTATTTCAAGCAAAGCTGCTGCACTATAACCAGTCTAAAATTTAACTGAAATATTCTTTAAAGCTTCATTTATCTAGTTCGCACGACAGATTTATATAAACTTTTTCTTGAATGACCTCGTTACGTAACTGAGTTACGATTGTAATAATAGTATTGAAAGGAGGATAGGCACTCTTAGCCGAAATTCCTGAAGACCCTCTTGAGGAATTTATTTATTTTTAAATTCGTTAAATGAGATCAAAGAACTTAGTTTGGGAAATAAGGCCTTTGTGTAAATAGGCTGGCTGAAAAGGGTTCAATTATTTTTTACGCGATTACGGCCCTGGCATTTAACGATTATGTTGATAAATTTATGTATTTAGTTAGATCTAGGTTTCCTATTTATTAATTTATCTTTAGTTTTCGAGGTTTAAAAAAGCCACAGTTCCACTTCTACTTGCTAAGTTTTGAGCCTTAAAAACAGAATGGTGTCTCGTGTTAACTAAAAGACAGCGTAAAACAATATTTTAGATCTTTGCAATAAAAATCATGTCTCAGGTAACAATCATGCATGGTGCGTTAGAAAGGAAAGGAATGAAAGTGAATGTAAGTAAAACGAAAGTTATGGTTTTTGAAAAGGAGGAATGCGTTACGGCGTGTAATGTTTTGATCGATGGACAGCAAGTGGAACAAGTGAATGAGTTTGTTTACTTAGGTACGTTGTTTACAAGAGATGGTAAGAATGAAGAAGATATTGAAAGAAGAGTTAATGCAGGTAATAGTGTGAGCTCATTGGAGCTCTGAAGGCGTTTATGAACAGTCAAAACGTGTCCAAAAAGGCGCGTTTGGCTGTGCATAGAGGGGTGTTAGTGCCTACCCTTATGTATGGTAGTCAAAGTTGGGTATGACAGGAGAGACTTGAAAGTAGAATAAATGCTGTGGAAATGAGAGCACTGAGAAGTATGTGTGGTGTGTCTTTGACCGACAGAGTAAAGAATTGTGTGATACGAGAGTGGTGTGGGGTAAAAGAAGATGTAGTGACAAGCATCGAGAAAGGCATGTTAAGATGGTTTGGGCACATGGAGAGGATGGATGACGAAAGACTGACAAAGAAGATATATAAGGCAAGTGTGAATGGAACAGGATGAAGGGGAAGACCTAGGCGGACGTTCTCTGACATCCTAAAAAAAGGACAGGTCAGAAGTACCCTAAACAGAAGAGCATGCATGAGAAACTTGATGGGAGTGAATGAAGCAAGAGAGGTATGCCAGGATCGTTGCAAATGGCGATCCATAGTCTCTGCCTACCCCTCCGGGAAACAGGCGTGAGTCTATGTATGTATAAAAATATATATTAAGAAGTAGCCGTACTCGTATTTGAAGAGTAAGAAAACACTTTTTCGTTAGGCTATTGCATTTTCCTCTTTCCCGTTCTTATCTTATTAGTTAAGAAGATTATTTTGTGCAAGTAAAACATTCCTGCTTTTCGGGTTTCGCAAGGAGTACTTAATAGGATGAAAACCCCTTGGGTACTTCAATTCTTGCCTTAACGTTCAACGGCCGACTTATGTTTTAATGAAATAGTTTCCTTTAACTTATATGTAAACTTATGGATCTATACAATTCTCAGTAGCGATATGACAAAATTATTTACACGGCTTGCAAATGTAATCCAGAACAATTACCTAATATTTACAATGACGCGTATCAAAAAATATATTTTAATATTGAAAATGTCATACTATGCAAACAAAATACTCACGACGGTGATGATGAATAATATTAAATATTTTGCTCTATCCAAAAATCACTTCCAGCATTTCAATGCTATGATCACCACTTTGCCGATTTAGACACCTTACTTTCGTAAATCTACGAAATTAAATATTTGACTCTATGTAAGTAGTCTTTTTAATATCTGCTTATTCTTACATTTTACTCCGAATAAACGCCGGGCTCATACTTTCCTAATATCAAATGAATTGCGTGAATATAACCCTACACATTAAGGTTACTAAATTCTCAGCCAGCCTTACATGCCGCGTTCTTAGAAGGGGATTTTGTCCACATAAGGAAAACAAAATAATGAAAAAAATCGCCATAGAAATAAGTGGTTGGGCGTACGTCACACAGCTCTACTTATACTGGACCCCTGAAGAGTAGCGACACCAAATAGCGGGGAACGAATTAATAATGAAACAAAGCGGCTTATATTTCGCGGTGTGGGTGGGTAAAATCAACCTTATGAGCTGCGAGATACGATCCTAATTGGTGGTAGCGTGGTTAGTATTTAGTGCGGCTGTGGATGCGCCCGCGGCAGCCAGCCTGCGTCACTGAAGCTCTTTGTTTCAGCTGAAGAACTTACTGAGACTGACGTGGGTAATAGCTTGCACCGGATCCGCGCTTAAAAATGTACTTTTAAATATTTCATGAAGAAGTCAGGCAGACGGATAAAAGTTTTAAATTTATATATCTACCGTATGCACACGTGAACGTATGTAGGTATGGATCAAAGTTTTTGTGTTTATTACGTGTAAATAAATTATTCCATGTAGCGTGGATTGTGGCGACGCGCCAAAACTTTCCTAACTGGAAAAGGTGTCGCATGAAAATTCGAGTATTGCTCCAACTGCTTTAGAATATTTCCTTTGAATTTAAAGGCATCCTAACTTTTGCCCGAGACTCCGCTCGTGTGAGTGACGGTTAGCGCGGGTGTATTTAATTAGTACCATCCATCCTTATTTACTTTCAAGTTTAATAGTTGTAAGTTTGTTCTATATAATAAGTCTCTTATAATATCTGATTAAGATTTGATGAATGAACTTGCTGTATTGTTTAATGCCACTTGTCAATACAACATGATTTTTTCTTAACATTTCATTTTATCTTTTTGTTTACCAATCTGACAGATAACCTGCTCAAGCAATGCTTTTAAAGATATTAGCGGAACATTCGAGTTATAAATCGCAAGAAAATAAATCTGCATTTTACACTAATGGCTGACAGCTAAACTTTAAATTCAGTCTCACCTCTCAAATGTTTAACCTGGCCAGTTAGCCAACTTGTTTGAAAGTTTCGCAGTAAATATTTGTTTTATTTTTCTGCTCCGTAAGATTATAAATGCGTGCTATCCAAACTTTCGAGCAAAAGCCCGGTTTAGTATCGTAGCTCAACGTCAAAACTTTGCTACCTTTTGTTTATGATAAAGTTGGGGCCCGTTGTGACACCGGCAGTAAGTGGAAAAGTTATATGGAACCCTTGTTTATTTCAGATAGTTGTAGCCACCAACACTAGATAATTTGTTTAGCAAATTACCACCTCGGTTGGCTATTCGTTCGTTTAATAAAATACGCGGTGTATCTCACAAACTTTTAAATTAATTATATTGTTTGGAAGCAAAATAACAACAACGTTTGCGAGAGCCGGCAAAAGAGAGCAACTATCTTAACTTATAATCTTCTCGTGTACACTTGTTATGGAAACTTAAGGTTTATTATTTAGAAGCACGGTATGGTTCACATTGTGAACAATTTACAAAGGGTTTAATTGAGAAACTCGATATTCAGTTATGTTTGTTAAGCAGCTATAGATATATCGTATCTAGAATTCCTGGAACGAGTCGCAATCGGATCAGATAGTTTACGTGACTGTGAAGCGCATATATAATTCAGTTGGTGCATGCACAACATATGTAAGTACTTGCGGCAATGCACATCGTTTTTCTCGGCGCGCAACGTCCAGTCGGTCAGCAAAACTAGGAACGTTAAGACGTGTGTATACTCGTATTATTCATGGGGCATAACTCTAGTGCCGGTGAAGTTCCAGTCGGAGTCGTGTGTGTGAGTACTCCGGGCGTAGGGCGCGCGCCGCGAGCGGTTGCCCGCTACTTTCATCCGACCCTCCGACACTACACAAACACACAAATAAAACCTCCTTACAAACCAAACCAAAGCCTTTAAAAATCTTTCTAAGAACTTGGAATAAGTAAAATGTCGCACTCTGTTCCGCCTTTAAAAAGTTTCCTTGGTAAGCTTCTCGGGAACAATTTCGAAACTTCGAGTCATTTTTGTATAAGAAAAGTTATCCAATCATTTTTTTAATTGCGTTTCTTTAAAATTATGAGTGAACGAAATTTTATTACCTACCTTATCTTAATATATAAATTCCTTGCGTTACTGACTGACTGACAGACACGCTACAGCCGAAACTATTGGGCGCAGGAAGCTGAAATTTGGCATGTATGTTCCTTGGGGACCGTAGGGGTGCACTAAGAAGGGATTTCCCGAAATTCCCACGGGATTGGCGAAACGGGTAAATTTAATAAAAATGCAGGCGTAGCTGCTGGCGTCCTCTAGTTTTATTATAAACAGGGGTGAAACTTTTTGTTAAAAGCCTTCTAAGAATTTGACATATTTTATTTATTTATTTATTTATTTATTTATTTATTTAATTTATACACTAAACTGTGTACAGGTTGACTTAATGCCTTGGGCATTATCCGCCAGTCTACCTTTGAGCGGTGCTGAGAAACGTAGTGGGTGTATTAAATACTTACTATAATATTATAAGATAGGTATAATAATATAATATAATTCTTAAATAAATATACATGCATACAATATACATACATATATACTTACATAAATATATAAACATATAATTATACTACCTAAATACGATATATATGAAATAAATAATATATACATATAAGAACTAAAGGAAGAATACGTAAAGCCATACGCAAATACAAAACGAAATGAAGATACAGATCCTATGACACATCCGCTGGTCTTGCCAACAAAAGCTCCTTTACCCTAGCCTTAAATTTGTACTTCGTTTTTCACGTCCTGATTTCTAGAGGGAGGGCATTCCAGAGGAGAATGGACTGAACGGGAAAGGAAGAGTGAATAACAGATGTGTTATGAGAAGGGATAGTAAGAAGAAGATTATTAGACGATCGCAAACTGCGGTCATGGTTGGAACACAGATATTGAAAATGACAAGTTAAATAATTTGGGGATGAAGTAGACATAAGAATGGAAAAAAGGGTAGTGAGAGCACGCAAACTGCGACGATGACGGATAGGAAGCCATTTCAATTGGGAACGGTAAGCAGACAAATGGTCATACTTGCGAAGATTGAAAACGAATCGAATGCAGTTATTGAGAAGACGGTCGAGTTTGTTGAGAAGATCTGCATTCAGGTCATAGTAGCATACATCACCATAGTCGATTAACGGGAATATCAAAGTCTGCACAAGCATTGTCTTGGTCTTGGATGGGAGCAAGTTCTTGAGGCGGTAAAGAGTCCGTAGGGTGCCGGTGACCTTTTGACTCACCTGGGTCACTTGAGTTCGCCAATTAAGTGTGGCATCCATATGCAGCCCTAGATTTTTAACAACAGGATACCAATCTATGCCCGTGCCGTTGTATGTTATGGTTGGAACACAGGTTGTGTCTAATTTTCTTAATAAGCCTTGGCTGCCCAAGACAATGGCCTGACTTTTATTTGGGTTTACAGTCAGCCCAAACATTTGAGTCCAATTGTGTATCTCAGCCAGATCCCTGTTAACCATGTCAATTGCCGAAGACAGCGACTCCACATTAACCTGGGTATATATCTGCAAGTCGTCGGCATACAAATGGTGAGAACACTGAAGATTTTTAGTTATGAGATTTATAAAAATGGAGAATAACAAGGGAGAGAGAATACCGCCTTGAGGGACACCAGCTTTGATGTCAGCCCATTTTGAGTATGACTCGCCAAGGTGTACCGACTGCTGACGCCCTCGAAGATATGTTGAGAACCAATCCAGAGCCCTGGGTGAGACCTTAAGATAGGAGAGGACTGATAAAAGGAGGTCGTGACTGACGGTATTGAAGGCATTGGAGAAATCAATTAGAACCAAAACCGTAACTTTAGAGTTTTCAATGCCGTCTCGAATATCGCCAGTCACTTTGAGGAGAGTGGAAGTAGTGCTATGGCCAGGTCTGAATCCAGATTGATATGGACTCAACAGGTTATGACGGTGTATAAACCGACTCAACTGTTTATGGACACAGGCTTCTAGCACTTTTGAAAAGAAAGGAAGAATGGATATAGGTCGAAAATGGTTGGGAAAAGAAGGATTGGAGGTCTTGGCAAGAGGGATAACGTGAGCTTTGTCCCACAAGGAAGGAAAGGAACCAGACTCAAGGGAGAAATTAATGACGTGGGAGATCGCCGGCAGGAGTTGGTCCAAGATGGTAATGACCATACGGCGGCTGATGTTGTCATGTCCCACGGCATTAGATTTTATGGAAAGGATTACCTTTTTGATATCACCCGAAGACTCTGGAGAAAATTGGAAAGATTCAATGTCAAGTTGGGGTAAGTTATTTAAGTAGGTAACTGTCAGACACTTGGTCTGGTGATCCAAAGGAGTGGAAGAGGTGAAATATTGGTTAATATCATCCAAACCAAGTGTCAGACGGAAGTCACACCGTTGCTGCTTGCCAATACCAAGAGTTCCAAGGAACTTCCAGATATTGGCAGGTGATGCAGAGGTAATATTATTAAGAATGTGTCGGCGTTTGGCATTTCGCACCATTTGATTTCACCGATTCCTTGCAGATTTGAAAAGCACCCAGTTTTCCTCGCACCGGTCCCGTTTATATCTTCTAAACGCCCGATCCCTACGGCGCATTGCCATACGAACACCCGCCGTAAGCCAGGGTGCTGGGGGATGCTTTAGTTTCACGCGCCTGACCGGTGCATGTACATCGTATAGACGACAAATAGTGCTGTTGAAAACATTTACTTTATCATCTACAGTGGAGGCAGAAAACATGTTGTCCCTATTCAGCTTAGAAGCGTCCTGACCGAGTTTAGTGACATCCATGCGACCAAAACAACGCATGTACCGGACTTTAGGAGGGGATTTAGGAGGTTTTAAGCGGTAGGTAAGGAAAATAAGGTCATGGCGGGAAAAACCAGGAGCAGGATATTGACCGTGAGATGTCACTAGGAAAGTATTGGACGTAAGGATCAAGTCAAGCCACGTGTCCACCCCATTACTATTGTGATGGGTGGCCTGCAATGGCATAACGTGGAGGCTGGCTGACTCGATAATGTCAAGGAGTTTACTGGAGCGACTAGAGGAGGGAGAAAAGAGATCGGTATTAAAATCGCCCATGATGATGTGATGTTCATACTGTGACCCTATAGATTCCAGAATCGGTTCGAGACTGGAGAAATAATCGACAGTAGAAGGACAATAGACGACGCCAAGAACAGCTTTCGCTCCCCTGACGTCAACCTCGAGGAATAAGTACTCCGCAGGGGAAGAGGCGGGATTAGAGGATTCAAGAATTTTAAATGGACAAGTACTGCGGAGATAGACTGCAACCCCACCACCTCTCCTCCCGACTCGGTCATTCCGTATTAGAATGAAGCCGGGGAGAGAGAAAGAAGTTGAAAGAAGAGTAGGTTTGAGCCAACTCTCCGAAATCAGGACGGCATGTACATTGACATCCACCACAAGATAGCCAGTAAGTCACTGAAGTGGCTCGGTATACTTTGAGCATTTAGGTGACAAATGTTCAACGTCATTCGAGATTGTTGGGTAAACGAGAGTCTTAAACAATCACTCAAGGCACCATCAGCAGAAGAGAAACTGTCATTGTCGGAAGAAGCGGCTGTTTCGTCGGCAGACCAATACGTATCATCAATGGCATCCATAGATAAAATATAATAATAAAAATAAATATATATATAAAAATATAAATAACTGAAATATAATCAACAATTAAACTACCTTAATAATACTTCAATACAATACGGGTAACCCAGCACCACCCGCCAGCTTACAAAACCAAAAAATATTTAATGCTGTTTCCGAACGCAACAATAATCTAGATTTGACATTTACAAATACAATTGACAACGTCACTTTGACAGCCAATAAATTACAGTGCGGTGAAATAAAAATATTATGTAGGAACATAAATAAATTCAATAACAAAGAAACATGAAAGTGGGTAACGGAAATAATAGGAAGAAACAGCATAATAAACTACAACAGATAGAAAATATAAAAAAAGAGGAAGTCTCAAGATAAGAGTAGTTGTAAACATTAAATGATAGCTATTTACGTGACTTGTTGACTGTGCTAGAAGAACCGGCAGTCACGGCGCCATTCTTGCTTAGAGATGAGGAGCCACTTGCAGACTTAGCGTGCTTCTGGGTCAAAGAGTTCAGTTCATCTACGTGGAACACTTTGTGACGAACTCCATCGGGTGCCTTTACTATAATCACGCCGTCCTGCGTCCAGCAAGCCCGCATACCAAAGTGTTGTCGAGCTTTGGCGAAAATGGCCTGTCTAGGTTTTGTCAGGAATTCCTTCACTGAGACGGATGTGCCCTTCAATTTCGCCTTAGCCCTCCAAACTGAAGATCTTTGGTCCACTCCTGCGAACCAGACCAAGATTGGCCGGTGGTGACCGTCATTGGACAACCCAATCCTGTGACATGAATGTATAGAGTCCATGGCTATGTTTGGCAGCTCCATCTTCTGAACAATCTTGATCACAGATGTCCTGCAGTCTTCCTTCTCAGCCTCAGGAATGCCGAGAAAAAGGAGAGCTTTGCGCCTGTGCCTTGTCTCCATGGCATCAATGTTATGAGCGCATTCATTGATTTGTTTGCGCAGCAGGCTGAGCATTGCAAACATCAGCTCTCTGAATGTGCGAAACTCTTCAGCAATTTTTGCCACAGTGTCCTTGGCCGGGCCTCCCTGCAGCTGCGCCTCCAGCTCCGCCATCCTTTTGGAAAAGGACTCTTCTAGTTTGTCTTGTGCCGTCTTACTATTAGCCAACTGAGACATTCCGGTAGTGTTGTGCTTGTAAGGTGTAAAACTTCAAGTGAGTGTGTAGCGCTGGTAGGTGGTGTGACTTGCAGAATTACAGTTACATACAAGTAGGTATGTGTATCTTGTACCAACTTTAGTGCAGACTATTTATGCTTTAAAAAACTTGGTATGATAGTATAAATGTTTAAATATGTTTTAAAACAATTAAATTTAAAATGTTATAATTCAAACTATGTGTTAACTATTTTTACACCTACCGCCGATATTATATATTTTCTGATTTATTAATTCTATTGCTGTATTACTTTTACTCACCGTCTATTAAATATTCAGACACTCCGTATGCCTGATCTTTGGTATTACTGACGAAGCACTGATATACTCCTTGGTCGTCTTTCTGAGAATTTTTGATATGTAGTCTTAGGCCGTCGTCAGATATCTTGACTCTTTCATTTGGCTTCATAACTCTCGCGTCGTCGTATACCCAGTAGACAAGCTCTATTGGATGGCGCGACACTTTGCATTCGAATGTGCCGTCTGCATTCGGCTTTGTTCGCAAGACTTTGGGTTTTATACGGACGGAGATGGGCTCTGTAACAAGAGGAAGAATATCTTCGATAAAAAAGCGTAATGTGTTATTTGTTCATTGCTGTCAGTAATAAAATTTTACGATTAGCTCAATTAGGGCCGTAATATGGAAGTAAATCGTGTACTCGGAAAAAGGAAACTCTTAACTTAAATTAAGCTTATGTTCTGCACGTCCAGGAGGGCGTCTATATTCGTTCCTTTTTTCCGCGTATTTTCCCTTTGTAATTATATAGGTACGTGTTTATTGTTATTAGGTTTTATGGTGTTTTACATTATTTGGGCAATATATAGGATAATGTTTCTTAATTTAAGTTACAACTCTGGTAGACCCGTGATTTTATGTAGTCGGAGTAATTCGAGAGTAACTTTTTTTTATCATCTACGAGTTAAAAGCTGCTGTATCAGATTCGTAAGTAAAGCAGAAATGTCTCCAAATAACGCAGGAGTAGGTACATACATATAATGCGATGTCACATTATACAAATGCGAAGACACCGTAGTGGTCACGTAGTCCTGCTCTTAATTATGCAATTCTTCGAAATTTAACACTCACAAAATATTGACTTTCAACAGAGATTTTGTTTGTGACCTTCAAAAAGACCCAGTCGACAAAATACCTTCTTTTTTTTTATTTCTGCTAGTGGCAGACGAGCGAACGGCCCATCTGATGGTAAACGGTAACCGCTGCTCATGGATTTCGCTAATGTCAGGGTATACACAGCAAAGCCGCTGCCTACCGTGAAAGTAATGCTCGCTTTAAACCTCGTTTGAAGAAGGACAAGTCATAGTGCTCGGGAAACACCGCAGCAGGTAGTTCATTCCAGAGCCTACACGTACGTGGTAGAAAAGATCGCTGGAAGCTCGACGTACTAGATGAAAACGCTTCCAGGTAGTACGGGTGAACTCTACTGCGTCGGCGATTGGTAGAAGGGTGACCCTGGTACCAAATTAAACAATTCTTCGGAGCACTCCCCATGAAAGAGTCGGTAAAATACGCAGAGAGAACCAAAGTCTCTCCGCTGCTTCAGCGACTCTAGTCTAGCCGTGAGATCGGGATCATCGACGATTCGAACAGCTCGTCTCTGTAGGGAGTCAAGTGGATCAAGCCGATATTTTAGCGCTCCGGCCCAGAGATGTGAGCAGTACTCCACATGTGTAGTACTCCGGACTTGCGCTTTATAAAGCATAAGTAGTTGGCTTAGTGTGAAGTACCGCTTAGCCCGGTTCACTCCCAGCTTCTTGCTTGCCAATTTGGCTTTATCCTCCAAATGACTCCCAAATTGGACTTTGTTCGATATTTCGACGCCGAGGATCCCAATATTCTCGGCAATATACAGGGGTACTCCTTGAAACCGAGGCGCTATAACAAAAGGGGCTTCTTCGCAGTGAACGCGCATACTTGTGTCTTAGTGGGGTTACATTGAACAAGGTTCTTTTCACCCCATTTGGAGGCGCGCCCTAGAGAGTCCTCGACTTCAGACACAAGTTGCAATCGTCTTTCCTGTACCTGGCTCCAAGGGACATTCTGGTGGCTGGTGTACCGCGCATCACCCGTACTGTCATCTGCATAGCAATGCATGTTCTCAGTTGACAACAAGTCATTGATATGCAAGATGAACAGCGTTGGAGAAAGCACCGACCCTTATGGGACGCCAGCGTTGATCGACTTCATTTCGGAGCAGCTGCCGTCTGCGACGACTTTAATGCTCCGATCAGCCAGAAAGCTGGCAAACCATTTGCAGAGTCCCTCGGGGATTCCATAAGATGGTAACTTCGATAGAAGTTCCCTGTGCCAGACCCGGTCAAATGCCTTGGCAATGTCAAGGCTAACGGCTAGAGCTTCGCTTGGGGATACCTACCTAAGGTAGGAAAATGTTCTGAAGAAACAATTACGTAGATATGTTGACCTTACGTCAATATTGTGTGTAAGAGTAATACTTCTCTAGTCAAGCCATCAAGCCCATTTATGCTGTTACTAACAAGGTTCTACCGTTACATGTACTTACTCGTATGTTTATACACAAAATCTTTTGTACAGACAGACATGAATTTCATCATTTCATCACAGAGCCTAAACATGTGAAGCCTTAGAAGAATTCTATTCTCATAAAAAGTGTTTTAAAGATTGTTTGGAAGCTGATTTGGAAGGCTCTACGAAAATTCGGGAAAAGCTAGTCATACATAATTATATCTACAAAATTACTTGTTTTGACTGTCATATCATCACAGAGCCCAAACCTCAGGAGCTACAAACACGCAATTTGGACAAAAGGTTCGTTTTATGACGAAGGCACTTATTATGTAACGATTTTTTAATAGTCCACCCATAAATGTTAAAAATAAGTTTAAAGTTTGTTTGAAATGTCGCTGATTTCAAATGTTGGCCGACATAAAAGCAGGAAGCAATTATAGCTCTGAGTAAGATCCTCACCTGTAACAATAAGAGTGAAGTGCACGGACTCTCCCCCCTCAGTGTTGTTGAGCCAGCACACGAAGCGGCCAGCGTCCTCTCTCCGCACAGACTGCAGGCTCAGGAGACCACCACCAAGGAGTCTCGTCCGAGTCCATAGGGACGTCTTCTCTATGGGAATCAGCTCTTCATGGTGCTCGCGAAACCACCTGGTGAAGGAAAAGAAGAACTGTTACAGCATGGATGCCGTGAGGCTCTTAACAATAAGTTCGGGATGCTGATAAAGTTAAGAAGTATTCTTTTATTGCCGATTGTCCATCGTTTAGTCACGATCTCGCCTGATCTTTTTTTCTTTTTAACACGCTTTTATTAGCTTCGGTTGTAGGTATGTATCTATGTAACGGAATCGTGGAACGCGATTTTAACCGACTTTAAAACGTCGGATTAGTTTCACACTTTGCATATTTATCAGTGGCCGATGACGATGCAATAAAATGAAAGTAAAGAAAAAACGAACTAAAAATATGAAATAAAAAAAAAGAACTAAAATGAAAAATAAATAACAGTTTAAAAACTAAAAATCATGCTTTTATGAAATGCAATCTAAAAAATTAAAAATAAATTTAAATTATATTTGTTATTATTTATTGCAATGTAAAATAAGCGAGGGCTCCTTTCCACTTCATCTATTGACACCCCACGCTTTTTATTACCTATATATATAGTGCTATATATAGTGTTTTATTACCTATGCTTCAATAATGTATAATCTGTGCCTATATTTTTTCAGAAAACGATAAGCAGAAACTCGTTTTAGCATTGTGACTGTAAATTCTGTTTGAAAAAGTAAAGAGATGCGGCTACAAACTACCTTGTCCCTAGTTCATGCTCTACGTAAAAGATTTTAAATTAAAGTTTACAAGAAAATATGAACCGTAACTTATTGCACCATAAATATATCAGCTATTGTATTTGCTATCTGTATCAGCCCAACGAAGATTGTAGTATATCTTTTTTCGCAGCTTGACGAAGTATGTCGTTAAAAGTCATTGATTAAAAATATGTGAAAAAATCAGATATTAAATAAAAACCAAAACAGTGCGTGTCAAATTTCTTACAACGTGCCCTGAGCTCGTGGCCTTTTTTGCCCCATCAAGGTTTATTCAAAAAGGGTCCAAACCCAGGCTCGTTAATTCTATACATTCTAAATTTCATGAAACTAGGTTCAGCGATTTAGGCGTAAAAGAGTATCAGGCAGACAGACAGATTTTCATACAATAATATTAGTATGGTACGAGAGTGGATTAGGTGACTGCTTACTCTGTCTGGTACTTGAACACTTTACTAACTAGCATTATTGTAGGCTTATATCACAAGAAGTTAATTTAATTTTAATAAAGGATTGTCCGTGTGGTGACGGATTAAGAATACGAAATGTCACCACCCCATATCATCCCATGGGTGTCGTAAGAGCCGACAGGGGGAGCATACTATGCAGAAAACAGCACTGTAAGAGAAGAAAAACTTGAAATAAACCCTATACCAACCCGTTTGGCCAGCGTGGTATAGTAGGCCAATTCCTCCTTTCAAAGGAGAGGCTGAGTCCAGCAGTGGACTGTAAAGGGCTGATGATGATGAAAGGATTGTATTCAGGCTAGGTTCTTAGGAACTAGGTATTATATTATTATAGTCTAGATATTAACTGATCGAAATTTGATGATGGCATTATGTTTTTGACGTTTGCTGTTGAGAGGTTACGAATATTGCCAAGATTTACGTATGTTATTAGCTAACCTATCGAATTCGTAAGAGTAATGCTAAGCAAAATATGTATGAAAGTTTTACTAGCTTGTAATTTTAGAACCGTTTGTAGTGCTTTTTTACCTATTTATTAAAAATTCCAAAGTTAAGAATTAAAAAAGCAAGTGAACTTACGTCTAGTACCTAATAGAGTTGAAACAAATTCGCACAAATCTGAGAGCGGCTACTAGTATGTTGGGACGCAAGCGACAGAACCTCGAGGACGAACTTGATTTACCCAAATCAAACATTATTATTGATGGATCCTCGTTGGGTTAGGACTCCCGAAAATCCCTTATCTTTACCATCCATCTAACGCTTCAAACTATTGCCTCGATTCGGCCACACGTATCACGTGACGCAGGGACTAGTTGAGCACTAGTATTAGATAGCCAGCTTCGAAACTTTTACTCAGTTTGCAAATTGTTCTTCTACGTTTTCATTTTTTTAAAGGGCGTTTACCAAGATAGAGGTTCTTTCCAGGTCGTAAGCATTCAAAGAACGGATGGTTCTGAGCAAAGAATACTCAGATTCGTAACACCAATTATACAAATTGCTGTCCCTTGTAGGAAGCGAACCAACGATATGCGGTGTACCTACTGGCAATGTCTACTCGGGCATATGACTAACCACTGCGTAATCAAATACTGAATCATAAAGCTATAAACAATCAACCATTATTGGGTTGTGTGTTGGGATCAGAAAATCTTAAAGTGGAATCTTTTACATATATGTATAATTATCATTAATTGTCTGCGATTATTACGTATTTCATAAAAAGGGCATTCCAAAATATTTTTATGAATATGAGGGTATCGATTGAAATGCGCTGTGTGCGCTAGATCTTTTAGAATACCTAAAATTTTAATATTTTAGGTATTCTAAGATCTGTGGAATATTACGTATTTTAAAATTATGATTGCAATATTATCACCTAAGATATTACATTTAATATTTTCTCAGCTTATCCTTGAACACTTTTCAAGATAATGTAATGCTTGAACATTAGTCTGACATCTCAAAATTGCCGACGTTGAGACAGTATGTATATTTGATCGCTTGGATAATGTATGTGCCTTCGTAAAGCGACGGCGACTGGGAAATTGTTTTAAGAAAATATGTTAGATTTTCGCCATTATATTATACGTCATAATTACCACGATTTATTTATATTCGCTGTTATTTTTAGCAAGCGTAAGTCTCGTTTAAGTTAAGTTTCTCTGGTTATACCTGCTTATAAAATAAATATTATAATATTTTCTATAAGCAGTCAATCGTGATTGCAAATATATTTGTACTAAAGAGTTTTCAAGTCTATTCAACAAGCACCATTCCCGTTTGAAAAGATAAATCCACACAATAAAATAATTGCGAAATATTTTATGTTTTATAACGAATACTTAATGGCAAATGCACGTAATACCGTTTGAAGTATTTAATAACCCTTGACATATTTAGTTTCCGACGAGAGAAATTTGTTTGGGATTGAATTACTAAGGGTTAAATTGAAACAACTTATTTCTTTGCCGTCCTTCTAATTCGAGGCAAAATATGTGTTGCATAGTTGAAGCTTTCAACTTGTTCAAGAAGACTATTACATGACGGCAAAAGCTTTGTGAATATGGTCTAATATCCTTTGCGAAATTTCGCGGAAATGAAATGGCTATGTGGCGCGAAATCTTCAATGTTCTCCAAGTTAGGTTCCCTTTTAGAAATAGTTTTGAAAGGAGTTGAAATGCACCGAGACATTTGCATTCTAAAAGGTTTTCCCCCAAACTATCTGGATATGAAAGTTTATGGCGTATTCAGAAGCTCTCGCCACCGTAATTCTTTGAAAACATAAAATGTTATCAGTTCAGTGAAGAAGTTAGTGAACTTTTATACAGTTCGTAACTCTCAGACGTTTTAGAATCACAAGGGAGATTTTATTAGGATTTTGTTGTCAGTTTGATGGCACGGAAGGCCCTTCTTTACGATAAGTAAAAACTTGAAAAGTTCTGAACGAAATTTAATTATTACAAGTATATTCGTGGAAGGTAATTTAGATGTGGATTTTATTTACGAGTAAATCAGTTCTAGTTTTAGTCTGTGTGTCAGTTGCGAGTAAGTATGAAAGACAAATAAGTACGAGGAGACGTGAAGTTCCATGCGTTAGCCGACGACCCGTGAGCTGAGTTCGTGCGGTTATTTGACTAAACATGACCAAGTTTGGCCACCGAAACTTGGCAACATTTTCTCCGTATGTATACATGTTGCTCAGGTAACTTAAATTCAAGCCCACTGATAATGTATTAGTATGTTGTGTTGAACAAACTTTAGGGTTTATTTGTTTTGGTAACGACTATCTGGAAACCAATCTTAATATGTACCGCAATTTCAAAGTCAAGACTTAAATCTATGTAGTTTAAACTATATCAATTTTACACTTAAAGATATTATTATGATAAATTAAATTTTTGTTTTAAATAAATTGAGATCCTCTCCAATTTCTCTTAAATATGATTAAATAAGATATAATCGTAAAATAATAAGTCCTAGACAAATATTGAATGCAAAAGGAACTGATGCTTTAAACAAATTTGTTTTATTCCAACAAAATAATTCCAATTGTCTAGAATTACCGTAGCCAGGCAGGAAGGTGTATCAGAAGTGCGCAGTGGAAGATGTAATACATCTACCTGACCACGATAGACAATGATCCAGACACAATGCACTGCGTTGCACAGTGATGAATTGAAATCAATCAATATCAATATTGTGTTTCACTCACCCGCTATCCTTACTGATGTCAGGCTTGAGCTAAATTAGACACATTCATACAAGTATATTGGCCAAAATAAATGAATGAAGTATCTTATACTTAGCTATTAAGCTTCAAACGCGACGTTTTCAGGACACGTTGGCACGTGGAAGGCGATACCAGATTCACAATTTTCACAAATGTCAATCAATAGTTCACAATCAATTTACCGTTGCCAGCACTAGATCAGGCGGCGTTCAAAGCGGTTTACTCAATTTAATTCAATTCGCGTTAATTCAAAAGGCGATATTTTACGTACGAGACGACAACGTGGTAATTTCTCAAAAAAAAGGCCGGAAGTGACAGTTCAGTGTGACCATTGTCAGAAATTTTCAATAGACTAAACAAAATGTTACTCAATCGATCTAATCGATTTGACTTATAATAAAAACTAATTCTATTTCAAACATCCACCCGCCCCGGACCGGCCTACCGGTCCGCTAATCGGTTGGTAGACGTGACAATGTTGCAACCGCTCTCCTCAGAATCGAACCGTCCACCAAGACCTCAGCAAATCGGGGAACTCCATCAGCCCCAGTTACCAAATGAAGGATGCGCCCCCTGCGCCATCTGAGTGGCGGAAGGTTAGCCTCCTTGATCAAAACGAGGTCACCAATCTTGGGTGGATCGGTCTTGTCGGTCCACTTAACGCGTTGCTGGAGTATGTGCAAATATTCCAAGTTCCAGCGTTTCCAAAAGCTCTGAGTAATCTGGCGTACCAATTCAAAACGCGAGAGACGACCAGGTCTCGTATCAATATAGGGGTACTCAGGCAAGGCGACAAGTGGGCGACCAATCAAAAAATGGCCCGGCGTAAGGGCCTCCAAATCATTCAGATCTGAGGAGATCGGGCACAATGGCCAAGAGTTGCGAGTTCCTCAAATGTAAGGACAGACTCACCGATTGTCCTGCGCAAGTGTGTTTTGGCCGATTTTACGGCGGCCTCAAATATACCACCCCAGTGTGGACAATTTGGTGGGGAAAACAACCAATTTATCCCACGTCGGGCAAGCCTATCACCTACATCAGCTTTGTTGGTTTCAAGGAAATTAACAACATCATTCAAATAATTATAGGTGCCCTTGAAGTTAGTGCCGCAGTCAGAACGGATCAAGGAAGGCATCCCTCTGCGGGATACAAATCTGTCAAATGTGGCTACAAACGCCTCGGTCGTAAGCGAGGAGACCAGTTCTAAGTGTACGGCCTTTGTGGAGAGACAAACAAAAACACACAAGTAGGCCTTAACAGTCTTGCTGTTTCGAAGCGTCGACGTTTTCACCAAAAAGGGACCAGCGAAGTCCGTGCCAACACCGTCAAATGTCCTGCTCTCAGTTACGCGATCTGCCGGTAAGTCCCCCCATCAACGGCTGCATGGTAGAAGCCTTGAGCTTATAGCAAGGGATGCAGCGAAAGACTACACTCCGAATAATTCTTCGGGCAGACAAAATCCAAAATTCGCGTTGCAAAATGGCCAACAAAGCATTACAACCAGCATGCGAATTTTTAAGGTGACGGTCAGTTACCAACAAGCGTATCAAATGACCGTCCCTAGGTAACAAAAGGGGGTGACGTGCTCCGTAAGGGAGGTTGGCGTTCTTGAGACGCCCTCCAACGCGCAAGAGACCCGTATCGTCCAAAAAGGGGTTCAATTTAGAGACAGCTCCCGACAATTTCGATCTCCCTAATTTAAGGATAGCAATCTCCTTTTCAAAATGCGCCAATTGCACAGAACGAACCCAAAAGGTGAGGGACTCCTGTCGTTCCTGTGGTGAAAGAAACGGTGTCAGACGTTTTTGTTGTGGGTGCCTAAAATTAAAAACAAAACGCTTTATCCAAGCAGTGACACCTAACAACTTGTCGAGGGAGCTGTAACGATTCAACAAAAAATCGGGGTCGAAGGCGCATTCTACCTTCTCAAGAGCGAGTGTTCGTAGACCCGGCAAATTAGAAGTATTCAAAACTGGCGTTCGAGGCCAATCAATTTCTGGTCGACTCAACCATTCCGGACCCCACCACAGCGAATGACCTATCAAACTGGGCGTCAAGCATCCGCGCGAGGCACAATCAGCGGGGTTGAGCTCACCTGGCACGTGTCTCCAAACAAGTTTGACTTCGGATTTCTGGATTTGGGAAACGCGGTTAGCGACAAATACCTCCAAGGTGTGGACAGAAGCCTTCAACCAACAAAGAACAATTTGGCTGTCTGTCCAGGCGTAGGTCCCATTAATGCAAATGCTTTTACCCAAGGTACTGGACACGTGAATGAACAAGCGTACAAGTAGGGCTGCTCCCGAGAGCTCCAATTTCGGAATGGTCAGAGATGTCCGAAGGGGTGCTACCTTGCTCTTCGCCATGATCAGGGAGACTCTCACCTGACCTGAGGCACTGACTGTGCGCAAGTACACCACGGCCGCGTGACCACGTTCCGAGGCATCACAAAACCCGTGAAGGGTGGCCTTGTACTTCCCGGGAGGAAGGATGGGACGAGGCAAGGAGATCTCGTTGACGGCAGGAAGTGAGGATACAAAGGAGGTCCATTCCTCAACAAGAGCGCCGTGCAGAGGTTCGTCCCAGGTCAATCCTGCTGTCCAAAGCTTCTGCAAGAAGCATTTTGCCCAAAATATGATAGGACAAATCCAACCGTTCGGATCAAAGGTTCTGGCGACAGTAGGCAACACGAGACGCTTAGTCCAAGAACAAGGCAGTTTCAAGTCTACGTTATACGTAAAGATGTCTTGGACTGGTCTGTACTGAACGCCGAGAACAGCCATCATGGCGGGGTTGTCAACAATCTCAAACAAATGTGGATCCTGCTGATGATCCTCTGGCAAGCCTTCCAAAAGCGCTGGTGAGTTGGAAATCCATTTGCGCAACTCATAACCAGCGGAGGCCAAAATACCTATCAATTCGTCCCGCAGGAGAATCGCCTCGTCCGCTGTGGAGGCACCCGAGCAAATGTCATCGACGTAAATATCGTCCTTCAAGATGGCAGAGGCTCGTGGGAAACGTAGGCCTTCGCGGTCTGCGAGCTCCCAAAGAGAACGTATTGCCAAGTAGGGGCTTGACCTTAACCCGTACGTATTAGTATTGAGCTCGTAGACGACCATGGGATCACGAGGAGACTCTCTCCAAAGGATCAGCTGGAAGCGACGGTCATCAGGGTGGATAATAGTCTGCCTGAACATCATTTTTATGTCGGCTACAAAGACAACCTGATGTCGTCAGAAGCTGGTGATGACGTCACAAAGGTCCTTGACCAACTTGGGACCAGAATGCAAGCACTGGTTCAAGGATACGCCTGTTGAAGTCTGCGCAGAACCATCAAATACTGTGCGCAGCTTCCCAGTCAATGGCTTCAATACCGCATGATGCGGGAGAAAGTAGTGCTCCACCGAACGCCAATCCAAATTTGACACAGACATGTGTCCCAACTGTTCATATTCCCTCATGAACTCAATGTACTTCTGTCTGAACTCCGGATCACGACCCATGCGGCGCTCCATGGCCAACAACCTCTTTTCGGCTAAAGGTCGTGACTCACCAAGCGGAGGCCGAACAGACAGGAAGGGTAGCCTCGTAATGAGCCGACCAGAACGGAGTCGACCAGTGTTGTTCTGGAAGAACAGCTCGCACTCCTCATGTTCTGGATTCAAACGGGCAGCTTGAGGGGGCTCCTCTACCTCCCAAAACCTCTGAACCGCATCAGAAAGAGCGGAGCCTACAGCCAACAAATTATCAAGTTCGGGTGGAGGGGGGTCCTTAGGTATAGGTCCCATCAAAGCAAATCCAAATATGGTCGGGATGGCAGTCAAACCATTTGGCACCAAGGCCCGTTTCCCACCAATCAAAATTCCACCGAGGACATCAGAGCCAATCAACAAGTCGATTTGTCCCGGTGTGTCAAATTTGGGGTCTGCCAGTTCCAATCCCGATGTCAAATTCACCACAGCAGCAGGTAGCTGCTTCTGTGGGTGCATACCCAAAATATTCTTCAACACAATAGCCGAGGTTTTAATCCTCGGGTGTGAAGATTCAACAGGGCCAAACAAAACCTTAACTTGCCCTTCAACATTAGAGGCTACGTCCCCTATGCCCCGTATACAATTCGGAAAGGAGCCCATATTTAATTTAACCTGCCCTACCAAATAAGTGGAAACAATGCAACCTTGTGAACCTGTGTCCAATATAGCACGGACAACAACAGAGGTCCCCGTGGGTCCCCAGACCCTAACAGCAACCGTTGGTAGGATAACGGTCTCAATGGGGGAGGTTGGCGTTATAGGGCAGGGGTCAATGAACTATTGTTGCCTGGGCGGCGACCGTTGGCCAGGACCAGGCAAGTCAAAACGAGGGTGCGGCTTGAAGTCCTCAAAAGCGCGATGACTCGATCCGCGCGCCATCTGTGGGGGGTCATAATGACGCACCCGCCCAAAACGAGGTGGGCGCGAGTCAAGGCGGGGACGCTCCGCCAAAGGAGGGGAATACCTGGGGCAGCAGTCATGGTGCTGGTGACGCTGAACAGCACATTCAGGTGCGCGAGAGAGAGGAGGCGTGCGCACGCTACGGTTCTCCAAGCGGGGTGAGTGGCGATCAATTGAGCGAGGCGACTCTCGGCTACGCCGGTGAGCCTCGGCTGCCACCTTCAAGACACCCGCCCGTGCGCGGCGTCGGCTGGTAAGACAAGCGGCCTACCTCTCTGGCATTCATGCAGAGAATGTCCAAATGCTGTCCTCCACAGTGAGGACAGGGGCGAGAGTTTGGGCAGTCTCGCTGGTAGTGGGACCCCAAACAAGAGAAGCAAAGGCGGCGGGCATTCGCGATGCGCCTACGAGAGGTGACATGTAGGTCCAAGAATGCCCTACAACTGGCCGTTCTGTGCCCCGTGACCTTGCAGTAGGAGCACTCCGCTGGGTTCTGCGTGACCGCAAAGCGAGGAGGGCGCCGGTCAACATTGGCTCGGGTGTGACCGCGAGCCTGCTCCTTGACCTTGGGCGGCTGCGTCTCAGCCGGCGTATCACCACCGGAGTTGTCCAAGACCCGGCACTCATCCTCCAGGAACCTCTCCAGGTCAGCAAAGGGGGGCAAATGGGTCGCGCTATCCCCACCAAAGCGCTGTTCAAAACGCGACCTCAGGTCGGCAGGCAGCTTCTTCAGCACAATGTGCACCAATAGATAGGACCATTGGTCCACGGGCAGGTCAAGGCACTTAAGTGCCTTGATGGCCACCAAGAGTGGGTTCAAAAGTTGGGTGCGCAACCCAGAGACCCGGGTGAGCGTCGGCAAACCCAAAATCTGCTCAATGTGCGTGTCGGCGAGGCCACGCTTATTATGGTACCTACGGGTAATTAGGTCCCGAGCCGTCTGGTACGCCTCGTCAGACACGGGCAGATGCTGGATGAGGCCCTTAGCCTCCCCATCCAGAACCGACATTAGATAGGCCAACTTTTGTGCCGGCCGAAGGTCAGCCCTATCATGGACTAGGCTGTCGAACAAATTAACGAAGCCCAGGTAGCTTCCTAGGCAGCCATCAAAATGGGGGAGGTCCAAAGTAGGGAGCCTACTCACCAGCCCCGGTGCTGACCTAGGAAGCTCCTGCTTCAGGCCGGGTTGCCCTTCCCTATCGGCAACTAGTTGTCTCGCAGTATTGGAGACAGCATCATACAGGTCTAAGACCTGGGCATAGTCTTCGCTGACCTTATTTCGCTGGTCAGCGGTGAAATCATTGATTGACACTTCAAGACAGCAAGTGCTGAAAGTGCGGAATTGCTGTTCCACACTTGCCAGGCGATCGTCAATCCGCTCGTACCTCTGAAGTAAGGCCTGCTGGCGATCAGGCCGGTTCACTAAAGCATTGGCCGAGGCAAACCAGCGCAAATCTGATGCAATAGCACCAGCAGCCGCACGCAAGTCCTTGATAGCTGACATAATCAAAGTTTCAAAAGAGCCTGGACAAGCGTTAAATACAATTAACAATCAAAACTTAATTTTTCTTAATTCTTTGAAACCAACAAGTATTAGCCTGTTTACTGCAAGTGCAGGCAAGTGACAGGTATCTACTGTCCAACAAAATTAATAATTTCAATATATATTGACACAAAACAAAGTCAAAGTTGAACCTTCGAATAAGTTAATTAAAGTTATATATTCAAATAAATTAACTAATTACTTGCAACAGACAGACTGGCTGTATTATTTAGGATATATACAATAGGAAGTAAGCACAGAATATGTGTTACCTAACAATATTATCTTTATATTATAACAAAACAAAGTTTATTAATGTGACCCGCCCAAGTGGCAAGGTCAAGTTGGTTGTTATGTTTATGAATATATGCAATAAACTAAATTTACTAAATTTATTGATACATACAGCTGTTATGTATCCAAACAAACTGACTTATTAATGCAACAACAAATTTAAGTTAGATTTTTCAACAATACAAATCAACAATTACTGATTGAGGTTATGTGACAATGTGTTTCAAATTATCTAGGTCAACTTATACAATTAAATATTATGTATTTTAGTCAATAACTGACCTGACAAACACTACAATACTGTCTACAAGGTGATAAGATACAAGCTCATACCAATCTGAGCTTATACTCAGTAATGCAACAGCGGCTAAGATACAAGTTACAATATAGGCACAGTTAACCACGCTCTGCTACCAAAATTATGTCTAGAATTACCGTAGCCAGGCAGGAAGGTGTATCAGAAGTGCGCAGTGGAAGATGTAATACATCTACCTGACCACGATAGACAATGATCCAGACACAATGCACTGCGTTGCACAGTGATGAATTGAAATCAATCAATATCAATATTGTGTTTCACTCACCCGCTATCCTTGCTGATGTCAGGCTTGAGCTAAATTAGACACATTCATACAAGTGTATTGGCCAAAATAAATGAATGAAGTATCTTATACTTAGCTATTAAGCTTCAAACGCGACGTTTTCAGGACACGTTGGCACGTGGAAGTCGATACCAGATTCACAATTTTCACAAATGTCAATCAATAGTTCACAATCAATTTACCGTTGCCAGCACTAGATCAGGCGGCGTTCAAAGCGGTTTACTCAATTTAATTCAATTCGCGTTAATTCAAAAGGCGATATTTTACGTACGAGACGACAACGTGGTAATTTCTCAAAAAAAAGGCCGGAAGTGACAGTTCAGTGTGACCATTGTCAGAAATTTTCAATAGACTAAACAAAATGTTACTCAATCGATCTAATCGATTTGACTTATAATAAAAACTAATTCTATTTCAAACACCAATAAATCGTCGTTACCTGGTTGATCGTTAGATTATAAGAATATTTTTATATTCTGGTTGCTATGAAGTGCGTCCCAACAAGAAAAAAATTTATATTTACAATCGAGTAGGTATTCGTACCTCAGCATCGTGAAAGCTGGGCTCGATAGCTAAAATAATTCAGTTACACTTTTTGGTACACTAGGAGCACAGCAAACCGGTGCAATAACTGCAGGCAACACTACACTCAGTTTCCTATTATTTCACTCGCAGTTTCGTAATTATCAGCACTTAGTATTGACTGCCATAATGCAATCTAAATGTCTGCGCCACAGCGCAGGGTCTAAACGTTCACATTATGAAAATCTATTTAAATAATATGCCACTATCGCACCCAGTGGCTGCTAACTTGTAGCTATGTAGGTACACTTCCAAGGATATAATGCAATTTGCCGGCTTTTGCGAGCTAAATTGCTCCTTGCCAGTTAAAACTAATCAAGTCGCATAAGGATTATAAAATTGTGGTAAAATCTCGACGCGAGATCAAAACGCTTTCACGACGAAATAAAACGCCGTGTTTGACCGCCCAGCGTATTGGCAGATTTAAGAGATTTAAACTGTGAATTTTAGCACTTTGTTGTCGCAACAAACGGGTATCGTGAAACTCTCGTTCGTATTTTTCCAGTATATAAGCTTTATGTCGTATACGCAAGCGATGTGTTTTCATGGTTTAACCCTTTAACGCACACCTTTATGATTTGTTTAATTCAGTGTATTTATAAGTGAATATATATTCTAAAATGTTATTTATAGCAACATGTGTCAATATTTTTTCAGAAACTTGTTATTCTCCTAGAAAATCCAAAAAAACTAGTGGCCAGTATACTGACCACTGACCGTTCTGCATCATTATCTATCCCCATCTAAATCATCTAATCAGTGGCCTGTAAACTGGACACTCAAAAAAATCTATTATTTTTGGTGAAAATAACGTAGTAAAATAAAATAATTGTGTAAAAAATACATCAGTTTTAATTCAGCCTCAACAACATAACATATTTGGCATAATACTTTTAACAAAATTAAAGTATTTCTCTTTCTTAGCCAAAAAAAAAACACAAAAATAAAAATGTCACCTTCTCTGAATTATAACTGAAAAATAAAAAATGAAGCAATTGTGGTATTCATAATTATAGAAAAAGATTATATATTTAGCATAGCTAAATATGTAATCTATAGCTATAGCCGGCGAAAGCACAGGCAGTAGTGAATACGGCGGAGCTGTTGTGAGTGACGTTGAAAGCTGAAATCGAGGTGCTGGTGGAGGAATTTGGGGTGACAAAGATCCGTGTGGGTGGAGCTGAAGCATATGATCCTGGTTGACTGCAACTACGGGTTCTCAGGCTATTGGTATTTGAGACAACGTCGTTAAGACAGTCATCAGCGTCGTAATCACCACCAACATCCCAATGGATGGCCTGGTCATCAGTAATGGTTATAATTTCTGCCCATTCATCTTCAAAAATCATTTCTAGATCTTGGTATCGAAAGTTATTTCTAAAACAATGCAAAAAAAAAAGAATGAAAACTCAATATACTCAAAATTATTACCTACAGGAACCTACAAATCGACATAATGCAACATGAAAAATACCTAAATAATTACGATATTCGGTTATAACTACCGAACCCGTATATTTGTACTAATTATGATAAGATATCCGAGAAATAGACTATATACTTCGTGTAAAATGATATAAATTAAATGTATTAATCAAAATATATACTTATGGGACAACCTCCAACCCATATGTGTCATTTCTGGGTGAGGTTTTTACAACACATCGGTCTGTTTTTGATAGCTAAAATAAGTGCTTTTTTTATTATATTCGGTTATATTTGCACACAATAATAAAGTATGTACTATAATACAATAATTTTACTCACTTTTTGGTACGACGACGTGTTTCTTCTTTGCATTGCACTTATAAATATGTGACGTATGCTTGCAATGGCAGCAAATACAAGCGCGGGTATGCACAGTGGCCAGTTAACAGGCCACCGTAAAAATTGGCGCGAAATTTTTATCCCACGTGACGTTTCAAAACGCTGGTTAGTTTAATAGCGGGTGTGCTTCATTGGGAATCGTATATCATCAGAAGATTCAACATTGCTATAAAAATCTTTGAATTATCGAACATAAAGTGACTGTCCAGTTTACTGGCCACTTTGTATGGTCCGTCCTATAAAGGGATAAAGAATACCGAAATACACACGAAATTACGCAAATCCCGTAACTACGAATAACATATTTTTTGTGTTGTTGTTTTCCAATACGCATTATTGGTAAACAATGTTAGCTTGCAATCTTACTATTATTTATAAATGTTAAAATTTTTGAGCATGGGTGGATGATGTATGGATGTCTGTTAATATTTCATTCAAAAATAAATGAACATATATTAATGAAACTTTGCAGTAATGTAGCCGAATTTGCAGTATACTTCAAAATAACCCACTGGCTACCTTTTGCCGTGATAGCCGACACCGACGAAGACAACGTTGCGGGAGATTTCTAGTATAAAGTAAACGGAAAATAAAATGCTTTACAATTTTTATTAATCTTACCAAATAGGTATGTTCATTAGTAAGGGTATTATTTTATAAATTCAACATTAAGGAGAAAATGCGCTGGTTTTAAAGCTTGCGCTTTAAAGCGCAGATAATAGCTAGTACCTGTACTATGTTGTTGTATTGGTGTTTTATTTAATGAATTGCTCAGAATTGCATTTACAAGCAGCATTTTTACGATCTGTCATCATGCTTATTCAGCAGCTCAATCTATTGCTTCATAAATCAAGACTAACAGGGCCGTTACCTGAATAAATAGTAACAGGTCTGTTATCTGTCTGTTTATTTAAGCGTTGCATTAAGAAAGGCTTTATACCTGAAACCTTTAAACGAATCAGCAGCCGATAGCTATTACGCGTAGTTTGGTACACAAGATCTATTTTAGAGGTGGAAGTGGAGCTTCAGCCCTAGGCGTAAGCCACCCTGGTAGTATGATGTTGGTATGTTACGCATATGACTTGATTATTGTCTATATTAAGACGTGAAAACGCATAAACAACCCAATGTATGGCTGAAGGTTTACAAGGCCCTATATAGGAGTCTTTACGCCCGTGCTATGTTTTGGACGAAATGCGGAAGGGACCAGGAATCTCTTGTAGTATATCCAGTAATAAATTAGATACAAGAAATAGGTGTATCGTTCGTCAGTTTATACGTGTTAGCGTGTCAATGCATGTTGCTTAACTATTGTTTAAAAAGGAGCAGTAAAATGCTTGCACTCGTCACCTTATTTAATTTTATTATATAGCTTGTACTTTGAAGCAGGCATATATCATTTCTATTTATTCATGTAATGATAGCGATCTATTTCGCATTGCTTACCTACTAATATTTAAAAACACATTTAAAGGACAGCGCAAACAGGCATTTTGTGTTTTGCTCTATGACTGAAATACATGACACGATATGTCGATTTTCTAATCATACTTTAAAACTCTATAATTTGTACGTAAACGCGCCTTACTTTAGCTTCTTTCCGCTGTGAGGCGGGCGGACTGCCACCGTTGTTTGCTTACAGGAGCGATACCTTTTAGCTGGTTGATACAACGCAAGAAAATGTTGCCGAGTTCTTTTAATTTTGCTGCTATTAGAGGGTTGTACTTTGGTGTTGGTTAGGTAACGTCACAGTTTAAGCGCCATTACTTGTATCGTAAAAAGTAAGTGTTGTTTATGTACCTGCTTACATTACGGTTTTTCTAGTCTAACCAGATTTTACAGTATATTAGATAAGAGCACAAAATATGTAATTTAATGATTTCGGCAGTTTAAATTAACACTGGTTTGTAACTCTAATAAAATACCTACACATTTATGAAGCGGCGTGTGTACTTTTCAATTCTATCTCTAAGCACTTACTTTCGTCCTACCACCTTTAAGGCCTATTCAAACCTGAGCGATATTCGCTGCCGCTGAGGGTAGAGGTACATACCGCGCGGGTTTCGCTCAGGTATTTGGTATCAAGTACCGCTTACCTCTCTGAGCGAAACTCGACTACCGCGCGTTATTCTACCCACAAGGATAGCGAATACCGCTTAGGTCTGAACAGTAATATTACCGCATACCCACTGGGTTTTCTCTGCCGCAGACGGTAGCGAATACCGCTTAGGTCTGAACAGGCCTTTACGCAGATGATTTACAGATATACTCACAGGCACCACTAGAAGCGATTTCAGAGGCGTTTTCCAATATCAACTTTGATCTGGCGTAAATTTGTACGTGGAGTAAAAATTATGGCCTTAAAGTAAACCCATCTAAAACACAAATTATTCTGATTGGCAGTTCCAGAATGATCTCTAAGGTCAACTGGTCGCAGTTACCTGAGTTTGACGGTAAAATATTAACTATCTCAGATAACGTAAAAAACCTGGGGATTTATCTAGATAAAACTTTATCTTGGGGATGTCAAATACAGGAGACAAGTCGAAAGCTGTTTGCCTCAGCTGGGTCGTTACGTAGGCTGCGGAACTTTCTTCCCACAACCACCAAGATTGCGCTTGCACAATCCTTGCTTCTCCCAATACTCGATTATGCCGATGTCAGCTATTTTGATCTTAATGTGGACCAACTTGACAAACTTGAGCGTCTCCAAAACTTCTGTATAACATTCATTTTTGATTTACGCAAATATGATCATGTATCTGAATTTCGATCCAGACTCAAGTGGCTCCCAATTCGTCTTCGCCGGAATACTCATATTCTTATGCTACTGTATAATGTGCTGCTTAATCTTTGTAGCCCCACGTATCACAAAGAACGTTTTAAGTTCCTTCATGACACACATTCAAAGACCTTGAGGTCGTCAGTGGATCTGAGACTGCAGATGCCAACACATTCCACAAACTTCTACGATAAATCCTTTGCTGTTCAGGCTGTACGTTTGTGGAATGCACTGCCAATTGAGATTAAGCAAGCAAAATCGCTTAATATATTTAAAGACGCATTAAAGAAGCACTACCTGTCATTATAATCTAAATTCTCTCACTGTATTTTGCATTGATATCATTATATGTATATGTATGTCTTATATAGCTATGTATTATATGTATTGTATGTATGCATAGGGTTCCCTCCAAGAACTTAGGGTCCCAAGCCAACCTCACCTGAAAGTGGTGCACCTGCCGATCAACGGACGAGGCTCTGGCAAACAAAATATTCCGATAAGCGGCAATAGGCTCGCCACCTATTACGTGGGATCAAAACACTGGCGAAAAGTGGGCGTTTAATATGCCTCTGCCTACCCCTTCGGGGAATTTGACAGGTAGAAAGTTTGACGTTTTAGTTGTACTTACTACTAAAACGTCAACAACATAAATGGCCGACGTACTGTTTGACGTAATGCTCTCTGATTGGTGTTCACTGTCACAAGAATAAATACATTATTTTTAGTTTTAGAATCCTAAAAATAACATTAATCATAATTTATAATAAATAATAAACTTTATTGACATCTTAAAATCAAAATGAATCTATAGATACTACAATCAAACCGATTTATTCTTAGTGGACACAAGCCTATTGACGCGGGCGGAGCCGCAGGAGAATTCTAGTAACCTAAATATTCAATTGCTAATATCCATCGATATATATGTATGTTCTATGCTAATACTATTATCTTACTTCCGAAACCACTGCAATTTGTGTTTACATGATAGCAGTATTGAATTTAGAGGAAACTCGTAGCAGTAGCGACAATTCAAATATTTGCAGAACTATCTATATCGGACGTTAGTACAACATACAGATTCACAGAATTTCTCATTGCTTTAGGATATCTAAAACTAAATGAGTGGTGTTAATCAGTTAATGAAATGTGGTACCGTATTAAGAGATAATTATATACATGAAACAATAACAACCTCTTTGCAGAACTAAGTATTTCATGCGCTAGTAGGCGATACTGTTAATTTCTGTGTATCTAATCCGTAGTTCTAAAACATATCAGTTTATGGTATTATCTATAAAAGATGTTATTGGTTTGCTTAGACCTTATAATTCTTTATTGTTAGAACTTTTAAACTGAATGTGATATCTGCCCAAAAATATTGTACGTGTAACCAACTGCGTTCTTCTGTTTGTTCGTCTTTAGATGTTGGTACAATTTTTATCGGTAGGTATCGATAATTTCACGTTGTATAAGCTAGTGGTTTATTTAAACTAGAGGAAGCCCGCACTTTTATTTTAATTTAACCGTCTTTACCCGAACCCGCTGGAATTTCTGCAAATCCCTTTACAGTGCACCCCTACGCTCCCTAATATATGATACATTTCAGCTACTTGCGCCCAGTAGATTGCTCTGCTCTGCGTTGTCCGTCAGTCAGTAACGCAAGGATTTTATATATAAGTACATATATATTTTCCTTCTACTAATGTTTTAAATGCTGTGAACAGTGAACATTTGATAGGAAATCTCTAAAAATATAATAAAGTGATGAAAATAAAAATTATGTACCAATTTGTTTAGGTACTTAGCAAAATTACAGAAACCGTTCGACCAAGTCCACTAAGGCCATCCTCACATTGGGCGTCAGCTTCGACGCCGAGATTTTCTGGTAGGTTTAAGAGACGAGATGCAACTTCACCGATATACAAAAAATCTTCATAGGTACACTACGGCCGACGAATCATGGCGGGTCTGAAGCTAGCTTTTGCGAAATACCGCGCATGTATACTCGCGTAGAAAACTGTTATTGCCAGACTTTATACAATTATATACAAGTAGTATTTTATGATGAATGCACGTCACCTGACAATAGTGGCAGATATTTTAAACGGAACATAAACAATATTAAACTATGGTTTAATAACAGTACTGGATACGATGGTGTATCAACCAGGATACTGAAAACCGTGTCTAATAAAATATCACATCCAATGAGTCACATAATTTTCGGTATTATGCAGAAAGTAGTTTCCACGGAATTAAAAAGGACCATAATAAAACGGCTCTTTAAGAAACACGATAAACATAGTATGACTCGTTACAGACCTATAGCATTGATTCCAGTCATATAAAAAATATTTTAGAAGGTTATCCATAATTTTATTATGACTGTTGAACAATGGGAAACAAAAGAAACATACCTGAATGCTGCAGTATTTTTTTTTTGAAAATTGCTTTGACAAACATAGATCGAACGGATTTTTCTTTAGGTAGACACATCTTTGTGTCATGTAAGAGGACATATCTCGGGCTATACATGGCTACAAAACCCATTACACCGTGGTCATGGGAGATTTTAACGCGAAACTGGGCAAACGCGACGGTGATGAGCTGAGAGTGGGGCAAATTGGTTATGGGCATCGGAATTCCCGGGGTCACTTGCTGGCTAGCTTTATGGAGAAGGAAGGACTCTATATGATGAATTCCTTCTTCAAGAAGCGAGAATGCCGTAAGTGGACCTGGGTAAGTCCAGACGGCGCAACCAAAAATGAGATCGACTTTATCATGTCGACGAAGAGGCAGATATTCAATGATGTCTCCGTGATCACACTTAAAGTGGGAGCGATCTCCGAATGGTTAGAGGCACATTGAATATCTGTACAAGCCTCG
This sequence comes from Euclidia mi, assembly GCA_944739405.2. NCBI lineage: Eukaryota > Metazoa > Arthropoda > Insecta > Lepidoptera > Erebidae > Euclidia > Euclidia mi. The sequence continues at coordinate 40,466,860 of OX123197.2, read as the reverse complement.
AACGGTCGAGGTTGATAAAGTCCACGCTCCGACCGGCACCGCTTTATATCCAAAACCCCGAGAGCTTTCAGCTCGAACTCAAGAACCGTTTCGAATGCCTGGGCGAATGTGTAGATGTGAACGTGTATAGTGGGTTCGTGGATGCTGTCCATACAACAGGGGCTAATTTTTTTAAGCCCCAGAAAAGCCAGAGAACCAAAAAGATCTCGGATCCGACCCTCGAGCTGTTAGAGGAAAGGCGCAAGATGGTTCTGCTATCCTCCGACGACATGCCGAAATATCGGCACCTCAACAGACAGATCTCTAAGTCTCTGACTCGCGATCTCCGCCAATACAACACAAAATGTGTTCGTGAGGCGATCGAGCAGAATAAGGGATCCAAAGTGTTCCAGAGGGATCTGTCTGTTGGGCAGAGTCAGCTGACAAAGCTGAAGACGGAAGATGGCAGAATCGTATCGTTCAAGCCTGAGCTCTTGGAGGAGATCGAAAGGTTCTATGGACAGCTATACACGACAACGCAACAACCCGCAAGCACTCCAGCGTCAGACCCTAGAGCTGGATTGACCCAACACTATACCGAAGATATCCCGGACGTCAGCATGCACGAGATTAGTGTGGCTCTCAAACAGCTTAAAAACAACAAGGCGCCGGGTGATGACGGAATTACGAGCGAGCTTCTGAAGGCCGGCGGTGCAACCGCTAGAGAAGCCCTCCAGAAGCTATTTAATTCCGTCATTCTCGAGGGTAAAACGCCACAGGCGTGGCACAGAGGTGTAGTGTTGCTTTTCTTTAAGAAAGGGGATAAAACCCTCTTGAAGAACTACAGACCCATCACACTTCTGAGCCACGTCTACAAGCTGTTTTCGAGGGTCATCACGAATCGTCTCGAGAGCAAGCTAGACGACTTCCAGCCTCCTGAACAAGCCGGTTTCCGTAAAGGCTATAGTACCATAGACCACATACATACGCTGCGGCAGGTTATACGAGGCTTGTACAGATATTCAATGTGCCTCTTACCATTCGGTGATCGCTCCCCATTTTAAGTGAATTGATCACGGAGACATCATTGAATATCTGCCTCTTAGTCGACATGATAAAGTCGATCTCATTTTTGATTGCACCGTCCGGACTTACCCAGGTCCACTTGCGGCATTCTCGCTTCTTGAAGAAGGAATTCATCATATAGAGTCCTTCCTTATCCATAAAGCTAGCCAGCAAGTGACCCCGGGAATTCCGATGCCCATAACCAAATTGCCCCACTCTCAGCTCATCACCGTCGCGTTTGCCCAGTTTCGCGTTAAAATCTCCCATGACCACGGTGTAATGGGTTTTGTAGCCATGTATAGCCCGAGATATGTCCTCGTACATCTTACTTCCACCTCCTCATCGGGGTGCGACGAGGTCGGAGCGTATACCTGAATGACCTTCAGCGAATACCGCTTGGATATTTTGAGTATAAGGTACGCTACCCTGCTCGACACACTCCCGATATTTACCACGTTGGTCACGAGAGATTTGTGGACGATGAGCCCGACTCCACCTTGGGACTGTTGGTCGCCCTCCCGGTAGAAGAGCAAGTTACCGGAATTGAGAACTATCGAGTCCTCCCCCTGTCTTCGGACTTCAGATAGGCCTATGATATCCCATCGCAACTTGCTCAATTCTTCTTCCAGCTCGACAATCTTCTCGTCGGTCCGCAGTGTGCGCGTGTTCAGTGTTGCCAGGGCCAATTGTCGTATGTGCTGGTAGCCCGATCTCTTCCGGAGATTCTTCGCACCCCTTGCCCCGCCGTTACCATGGCCGCTACCATAACCAGGACTAGCGGGGCCGCCGGGGACTAGGGGCCGGTTTTTAATGGTGTGATTCATATTTGGGGGGATATGCCATAATCGCCACGCTTGGCAGGCGTATTGGCGATCACAGTGGCGGAAGTTTTTAGTGCTGGACGCTGTTGCCCATCTAGCATCTTGGGATTTACTTCCGCCAGGTTCGGATGGTTTAACCGCCATCTTTCGGTTGACTGCTTGCGCTGGGGGAGATATTATGACGAGTATCTACTCGTCAGAGTAACTCCCCCAAATATCAAATCAATCAATCAATTGATATAAATATACGTGTATTCGATTGATTTGATTTGATTTTAAAAAGACAACTCCCGCATTAGGACTAAATCCAGTGTCGCGGGGAACTTTACAGACACACAACTATCGGACACAATGAACACCCAGACTCGATACAACAATTTATGAATCACACAAAGTGTTATCTCGTGTAGGGATCGAACCCACGACACTTCGGCACAATGTCAAGCGGTGAGGCGGCTGCTTAAACCACTACATACGCCAACAGCTCAGTAAAAAAAAAACAAATTACATAAAAAGATTGAAAATATGTTCCAACTCTTTTCATTTATGTACAGTACGGCCGTTTATCGATGGCGAGTCTGAAGTTCGCGCAGAAGGCGGCGCAGTAATCCTTTTTAGGAACAACGCGGTGGCAAGAAGCGGGGTGCGCGGGGTGGTAGTCTTGGCAAGTGATGCACGTTATGTAAATACAAATTAATAGTTTATTCAATCAAAAATTTAAATCGATTAGTTTTATAATTGATTTTGAATTCATTTATTTTTGTTATAATAATAAAAGTACTATAAGATATATAATGAAATAGATTTATTAAACCAAGCAATATAGTGAGACTTTGTTTTTAGTAAAAAACAAATGTAATAAAATTTATTTTCTTGGTTTAAAGACCAGATTTACTTACATCAATTATATATTAACGATGACATAAATGAAAAGAGTTAGAACACATTTTCAATTTTTATATGTAATTAAGTACCCGTATATTTTTTCTAATTAATTTTAATCGATATCAATAAAAATCGATTAAATTGACTGCAAACACGTACATTGGACATCTCTTTTTTACTTTTGAAGTTTTCGGTGTGATATAATGTGTCTCTGTCACACCTTAGTATTCGTTTTACTATCTCTGTCTTAAGTACAGGCGATGACAAAAGTATTTATAGTCCATTAAAAAGTTACATTTGGGGTTGCATTTATCAGACGACACAATTTTATTTTATAGATGTGTGGGTATTCTATTGTAAAGCTTGATTCAAATTTATGGGGACGTACCTCTTGTCCCTCGGCCGCCATCTTGGAAAGAGTGCAGATGCAGATAGTTTTCTTGATTATCTGATAAACTATTGGCTGCACAAAGAATATGTGGACGAGATTTTTGTGGCAAATTAAATTCTCTACAACTTTAGTCATAAAACTTTTATGATAAATAACAATAATACAAATAATATAAAACACATATCTTTAAAGAATGATCTATAGAGGTCCCATGGATACTTACTCATAGGTGGATACCATGCGTGCCATGTTCCAAATACCTACTTATTTGGAATACAACACGGGCGCATTCTTAATTGCGGCTTAAAAGATGTGTCTACCTAAAGAAAATCCGTTCGATCTATGTTTGTCAACGCAATTTTCAAAAAAAAAATACTGCAGCATTCAGGTATGTTTCTTTTGTTTCCTGAATTGAAATTAAATTAAATTAAAAATTAAAGGACACGTAGCCGCTAAAAATGTGGACTGGAACATAACCAGTACAATGGAGCTCGTCCGGGCAAAAGTGAATATGATAGGGCAAAAGGAGTGGAGTGCATTATGCAGAAAAATAATAGACGTCGAAAACGAGTATATGAATAGTGACTGTACCATTGACGAAATGACGGAAAGGCTTATCATTAATACAGGTTCAGATTCGGATACCGAGTCTGAAAGTGAGAGTGACGAGTACGATACTGAACCTGTACCAGGCACATCACATATGTGTCCGCAAATTTTTTATTAATATATATGTACATTCAGTCAAAAAAAGTATAATAGAATTTCATAATGGACAAAAACATCGAACAAAGAGATTTTCCTAAATTTTGCATCGCCAATGGAATTTCATGTTTGGAGTCAATAAAAATGTTACAGAAGGCTTACGGTGAATTGACTTTATCAAAAACGCGTGCTTATGAGTAGTGCAGAGCGTTCAAAAGCGGTCGAGATGTGATGGAAGGTTTGCCTCCCTCTAGTAGGCCATCAACGTCTGCAACTGGAGTTAATATCGCAAAAGTGAAGGAAACAGTGACTGAAAATCGTCATTCAACTTTGAGAGAGATAGCCACCGAACTTTCTGTATTTCACGAGTCGCTCACGAGTCTATCCGTACCATTTTAACTAACCATTTGGGTATGAAACATGTTGCCGCTCGGCTAGTCCCAAAATAATTTTGCACCACGATAAGGCGCCCTTGCACAAGACCATCATTGTGAACGAATTTTCGACTAAACACTCAACAAATACCATCGAGCAGCCCCCAGCGTAAAAGTGGAAATTGTGTATGTTCCGGTTAAAATATCTGTCACTATTGCCAGGTGAGTTTCATTCATCGTAAAATAATACGACTTGTATATAAATTATATAAAGTCTGGCAATAACAGTTTTGTACACGAATATACATTCGCGGTAATTCGCAAAGGCTAGCTTCAGACTCGCCATCGATAAACGGCCGTACTGTAATCGTTAATAGATAACTGATATAAGTACATCTGGTCTGTAAACCGAGAAAATAAATTTTATTAGATTTGTTTTTTATTAAAAACAAAATCTCACCATATTGCTTGGTTTAATAAATCTATTTCATTTTATATCTTATAGTACTTTTATTGCCGTGTGGTTGACGGCATAGAATACAAGTGTCACCACCCCCTATCTTCCCGTGGGTGTCGTAAGAGGCGACTAAGGGATAACACGATGCAAATACCATCTTTGCGTAGAGACGGAAAACTCGACATCAAACCCTATACGACTGCCTTGTTGGTCTCGCGGCATAAATGTGCGCGTGGGATCGAGAGGTCCCGGGTTCGATTCCTGGGCCGGGCAGTGTTATTTGGTTTTTCTGTCACGAAATTCTCAGTAGCAGCACAGAGTCTGGAAATGTGCCCGGTACGGCAATAGGCTCGCCCCTTATTACGTGGGACTAAAGTATATCTGGCGAAAAGTGGGTGTAGAAATACACCTCTACCTACCCCTTCGGGGATAAAAGGCGTGACGTTATGTATGTATGTGTATGTACTTTTATTATTATAACAAAAATAAATGAATTCAAAATCAATTATAAAACCAATCGATTAAAAATTTTTATTGAATAAACTATTAATTTGTATTTACATAAGGTGCATCACTGGCCTAGACTACCGCCCCGCAAACCCGCTTCATGTCACCGCGTTGTTCCTAAAAAGGATTACAGCGCCGCCTTCTGCGCGAACTTCAGACTCGCCATCGTTAAACGGCCGTACTGTACGGGACAGGCTTTTGTGACCGTGGATAGATTGCTACTTAAAAATACCTAACCCTTTGGCTTGTCACATTTTTTGTATAGTTTACTGATGATCCCTTACACATTTGCTTACCTGTAGCTAGGCACGGGCCACGCATGCCCTGCGCAAGGCAGCCGGACGTCCTGTCCGACTTGTATGCGTCGTGTGCGCGGCTCTAGCACCACTCGGGGCCGCACGCCGCCCTTGGGCTCTGTCACTATTATGTGACCTGTGGATATTTAAGCTTTATAGAATACCAGCACATTCGATCACATGTAGATTAGTGTATAATGAAGTTGATATATATTGCGTCGAACATAATCATTAGGACCGCTCAAAAGGGACATGCGTGATTTTCACGACGTTTGGCCGCAGAGTTTCAGTTCAATGATCAGAGATCACATAATAAATTTCCACTTTCCTACGGGATATATTTATATCACGTAGGTACCTTTGTTTTGAGTAACTGACATTTCGGCACTGTAGCAAGCGCCATGTTCATGTTGTAGGTAAATGTAAAAGTAATATTTCTAGGCTTCTTTAGGATGGTAGAAGAATCATTCAAAAGGTCAGATACATTTTATCCTATTTTCTAGATTTAAATGAAAGGAAATATACTAACAACTCACCAAAATACTGGCTAGTGTTCATGGGGCCGGCGATCCGGTCGTGCACCCGGCACCGGAACGCGCCGTGCCGGTCCCTCGTGCTCACAGCGAGCCGTCGTCCAGCCGCTGGTACTTCGACCCTGGACAAGAAATATACGTTGATAAAACAAGATTCTACTGCTTTATCAAGCTGGAACCGTGTGACTGCAAAAGAATCACAAAATGTAGGACTATTTTAAGGTTACAGATATGACTGCTGCAAAATAAATAAATTGGTAGCAAAATAAATATTTCGTTTATTTTCTTTTTCTGTCAAATACAGCGTTAAAACGGCGCTGATTTAAATTGAAATAACACGTATGAATTATACTAAAGTTATGTTTGAGATCAAATTAGCATTCAGATCATAACCGAATTTTGTTTTTGTTCTGCTCTTCAACATTAAAGAAGAAGCAGCTATGACTTAAACAAGACTAAAAGAAACGAAATTGTTTTTGTATCACTAGGTGATAGAATAAGTAAAGATTTGCCAGACATTAAAAGTTAATTTTCGAGTTAAAATAACTTTATTCTTGTAGATATAAAAATTATAGTCACTGTAACTCTATCGTATGAGATATGTGCTTGCTTCTTACCCGATATATCTACATAAAAGGTTAGAATGTATATTATGTATGTATATTCTTAAAGAGCACGTACGTCTATGCAGATAACTAATGATTTAGACCCTATAGCGATCTAATCAACAGCGTTACATGTACCTACTAAGTTCTAGTAGTTTATGTTGTTTAATAAAAAAGTTTCACTGTATTAGAAATATAATTTATAAGATTGTAGTGGTCGTTATTGCCAGATTCTAAGTACACATGTTGTAATCGATTTTAAACTTTCGCAATTTGAATTACACAGTCTGAAAATAAAGGTATTTTTATTGGAAATTAGTTTTATTTTAAATAATAGATATATTTTTATACGAAATAGTAGGCCGATTACATCGCTACCAAACAAAAAAATAAACATGTTTCTTATGCATAAACTGACAAAATACTTTAATGCAGTAGAATTCATATACAGTCATGGCTGTTGATTAAGTAGTCGAAATATTCTCTCGCAAAGAGATTTTTATAACTTGAAGTTAAGGTTCTTAAAATTAAACAAATAAAATTGTTATAATGTTGTATTTATAGACGTAAAAATCTATTAAGTCTATTTAAAGTAACATTTCACCTTCTTTTTTACGTGTGTTTGCGTTATTGATATTTATTTTACCAACAAGCACATATTGTAATTTATTACTAAGGTAATTTATTTTCTAAGGCAGGTGAAGAAAAGTTTTAAGCATAGGTAGGTACATTTAACATTCCAGCTCGAAATAATGCTGTGCTTAGTATTTTGTATTGTAGTCACTCATGCGGATCAAATCATGAATTACTTTGATATATTTTTTAAACTTGATTAAATCACGAAAACTTTACAAAATATCCGAAATTAGAAAACTGATTCGCGAAAATACTGAAAAAGTTGTTCAGATTTATAAAATTAATTTCTATGATATACCTAAGGTAAACTTGAAGAAAATTCTCAATATTTACCATTAATAAATTCTAATTTACTTTAGTAAAAAATGCTTCTTAATTATTATATTCAGTAATAACACGAGTGAAAGTGTTGTATATCAAGCGTTCAACTTTCTTTTTAACACCTCAATTTATTCTTCGTGGAAATAAGATTCCGGATGAAAATGTAATTGCGTGTGTCATCAGTTGACAAGTGTTTTGATGAGAAAAGCAACAATTTCCTTTCGGCGCGAAATTCTGAGATTATCGTAAAATATATTTTATATTTCGTTTTTCCTTAACTTATTTTTACATGTGTTAATGTACTACATGATCGGGATATTTGGCGATTGATAATTAATTACATACATACATACATACATAGACTCACGTCTGTTTCCCGGAGGGGTAGACAGAGAATACGGAACGCCATTTGCAACGATCCTAACATATCTCTCTTGCTTCATTCACTCCAATCAGATTCCTCATGCATGCTCTTCTGTTCAGGGTACTTCTCACCTGTCCTGTTTTTAGGATGTCTCCAATCTGATCAGAGAACGTCCGCCTAGGTCTTACCCTTCGTCCTGTCCCTTCCACACTTGCCTTATATATCTGCTTGGTCAGTCTTTCATCATCCATCCTCTCCACGTCACTATATCTTCTTTTACCCCACAACACTCTCTTATCACACAATTCTTTATTCTGTCAGTCAGAGAAACACCACACATACTTCTCAGTGCTCTCATTTCTACAGCATTTATTCTACTTTCATGACTCTTCTGCCATACCCAACTATCACTACCATACATTAGAGTAGGTACTAACACCCCTCTATACACAGCCAAACGTGCCTTTTTGGACACGTTTTGGCTATTCATAAACGCCTTCAGAGCTCCATTCACTCTATTACCTGCATTAACTCTTCTTTCAATATTTTCTACATTCTTAACATCTCTTGTAAACAGCGTACCTAAATATACAAACTCATTCACTTGCTCCACTCGCTGTCCATCGATCATAATATTACAAGCCGTAACTCATTCCTCCTTTTCAAAAACCATAACTTTCGTTTTACTTACATTCACTTTCATTCCTTTCCTCTCTAACGCACCATGCATGATTGTTACCATCTCCTGCAACACCTCAGCTGAAGACGCAAGCATAGCCTGATCATCAGCATAAAGGAGGCATTTGACAAGTAACTCATTCATCCTTAATCCACAATCACTATGTTTCAAATCTTGCAAACAACTGTCCATGAAGAGGTTGAACAGCCACGGCGACGCTACACATTCCTGTCTAACACCTGTGTTGATGGTAAACCAGTCAGTGTATGCCACGTTTATCCTCACACAAGCTCTAGAATCCTCATAAAGTGATTTCAGAGCTCGTATGAGGCTGCTGTTCACCCCATACATCGACAGTACCGACCACATTTCATTCCTCACCACTTTATCATAAGCCTTTTCCAAATCCACGAATGCGCAGTAGACCTTTTGACCTTTGGCCAAAAATTTCTCGGCTATGCATCGCAAGGAAAAGACTTGATCCGAACACCCCATACCCTTTCGGAATCCCGTATTATAGAGTGATTAAAAGTCTACATTTCACATAGCTATTTAAAAATCTTTTATTTTAAATGGCAAAGTTATCAACCTCAATGCGATTTTAGCTTCTTCATAAGAAATATACAAAATGAAAAATATATTGAAGACAAAGGTTGCACAATTATTTGGTGATTACACAAAACTAGGCAAGGCGTAATGGTAAGATAACCACCACAGGTGTGCAATTCCGTGTTCGATAAAATACTATTTTCTATCTGTATTTTCACAAACCTCTAACCCATTTTCTTGAGTAAAAATTGGCAAGGACGGCTCTCAAGAAACAGAATCTAATAGAAGATTCAATAGCAAACATCGGACTCAGTTAGTATCAAATATATTAGCTTCGATAGGCATCACGTAGTTCTAGTAAATCACAACTCGTTATCTTGAGTTATGATTCGAGATGTATAAATCAAAACGACAATCAGAATTTATTAGGCCGTTTTATTACATTGTCCACTCAACTGAATAATGTAAAACCATCGTGTGCCTGTTATATATTCAAACTGTTAACGATTGTTCAGATCGTGGCATTCAAGTACTTATCGCGGATGGTTCAAGTGGGAAGTCAATAGATTTACGATCGCTTTAAAGCCTACTCTGATCTGGTACTGAAACTGCAATCATTGTTCTCTAGAACTTTAATCGGTGTACTGTTTCATTGCTGGATCAACTCTGGCAGTGAGAACAGGTTATGAGCTCCGTAATACTCATACCCGGTAAGGGAGGTGGATGAAATACGTAAAGAGTACGTGCGAGGAAGCTTAAGTGTGTGCGACGTCACTGATAAATTGTAAGGGTTGATAACGTTTTAACGCCCAGCTTGTGAAGAAAGCCAGTGAATTCCCTGTTGCTACGCCAGGTTTACCCATGGATTATAATTGTTATTGTAGCAAAGAAAGTGTATGTATCAAATTGTCTTAGTCTAGAAAGTTTCGATAGATTGGTATAATTAAGTGTAAGTATTTTGGGTCAGGATAGAAAATAATAAGGTAGCGTATAAGATATATAATTTTATAGATCCTTTCCTAGATATACGTATACATGTGCATTAAAACAGCAGAACCTAATAGAGCTGGTTTCAAAATTCTGCTTGCACTTTTGGCGTGGTTCTATTTAACAAATATTAAGCCAAGTCACAATCAGTGACTTGGCTTAACAAAAACGTAATAGTTGACCAACAGCGTTTGACAAATTATATATTTTTTTAATATGACTGAACAAATTCAAATTCAAAATCCTTTATTCATTTGGGTCACAATATGACGCTTATGAACGTCAAAATAATAAATTTATAAAATAATTACTTATACTCAAATTTAAAACATTATTACAGTATGCTTCTACATTTACATTTACTGCCACGTTCGCAAAGCAATAGGTAGAACCATGAGAAAGAACGGGCAATAAAACTCACGGTCACTCTTTTTCATCGCCAGGTTTTGCATAATACACAATTTACATTTTTTAAGGTGCTGCAACTGTTACACCTTCTATATCACTTGTATATATTTATTTATTTATTTAAAACTTCATATACACAGAGTATAAAGGCGGACTTAATGCCATGGGCATTATCTACCAGTCTACCTTAGAGTGGTGCAGAGAGGAAGAAGTAGGTGTATTGTATAGTGTAGGGGAGATATACTAGTAATTTAATTATGTCGAACATAATATACTTGCAAAAATATATATTATAAATAATTAAATAAATAGTATAATACATAAACATAATACACACACAATAAATACAGGAATAACAAATAAAATACATAAACGTATTATATATAATTATATATATATATATATACATATGTACAATATACACATACATAAAATTATGGTAATGACTTATTATCGGATACAGTCGCCGACTCAGCCAACAAGAGTTCCTTCACTTTGAACTTGAAAGTGGGTTTGGTCTTAGCCATTCTGATCTCGAGAGGGAGAGCATTCCATAGAAGGATGGACTGAATTGAGAAAGAAGAGTGAAGAAAATTAGTTTTGTGAGTAGGTACCATGAGTTGGAGGTTATTGGCAGAGCGAAGGTTTCGCTCATGGTTTGTGCATAAATACTGAAAGTAGGAAGTGACATATTTAGGGGCAGACAGAGATGTAAGAAAAGAGTATAGTGTAGTGAGAGCACGCAAACTACGGCGTTGACGTATAGGAAGCATCTTTAATTGGGAACGATAAGTAGACACATGGTCATACTTACGAAGATTAAATATGAATCGAATGCAGTTATTCAGAAGACGGTCAAGTTTATTAAGGAGTTCTGCATTCAGGTCAAAGTAACATACATCGCCATAGTCGATCAGAGGGAGGATTAAAGCTTGCACAAGCATAGTTTTAGTCTCGGTTGGAAGCAAGTTTTTTAGGCGGTAGAGGGCACGCAGGGTACCGGTGACTTTTTGACTGACCTGTGTTACCTGAGCTTCCCAATTCAGCTTAGTATCTATATGTAGCCCAAGGTTTTTAACAGAGGGATACCAATCGACATTAGTCCCGTTAAAAGTTATAGCTGGTAGAGATGTGAAATCCAGTCTTTTTAACATCGGCCGGCTACCCACAATAATGGCTTGGGTCTTACACGGGTTTACGACCAGACCAAACTTATCAGACCAAGTCAGGATGGCTTCCAGATCCTTGTTAATCTTGCCAATGGCCTCAGCTACGCGTTCAACATTAGCATGGGTGTAAATCTGCAAGTCATCGGCATACAGATGGTATGCACACTGAAGATGTTGAGTTAGGAAATTTATAAAGATAGAGAACAAAAGAGGAGAAAGAATACCGCCTTGAGGAACGCCAGACGTAATGTCGAACCAGCCCGAAGATGACTCATCGAGGCGGGCAGACTGTTGACGACCTCGAAGATAAGTTGAGAACCAATCCAGTGCTCCGGCAGAGACCCTGAGATGGGAGAGGATAGATAATAGGACGTCGTGACTGACGGTATTGAAGGCATTAGAAAAATCAATAAGCACTAAAACAGTAATTTCAGTGTTTTACATGGCCTCTCGAATATCGCCAGTCACTTTAAGGAGGGCGGTAGTAGTGCTATGACCTGGCCTGAAGCCTGATTGGAACGGACTCAGTATGCTATTGTCATGGACAAAACTAGACAGCTGTCTGTGCACACAGGCCTCGAGCACTTTGGATAGGAAGGGTAGGATAGAGATTGGTCGGAAGTGTTGAGGAAGAGTTGGATTGGGGATTTTGGGGAGAGGAATTATATAGGCTTTGCGCCACAAAGAAGGGAAGGTACCAGAAACTAGTGAGGAATTGATGATGTGGGATATGGCCGCCAGGAGCTGATCGAGGATCATCGTGATCATACGGCGGCTGATGTTGTCACATCCCACAGCATTGGACTTTATGGAGAGGATTATCTTCTTGATCTCAGCCGGGGACACTGGAGAAAAGAAAAAAGACTCTATTTTGGGTTGAGGTAACCCGGCTAAATAGTTCACAGTGAGACTCGTAGTTTGGTGATTCAGCGAAAAGGTAGTGGAGAAATGTCGGATGATATCATCCAAACTAAGAGTCCCATGGCACTCGACATGCCGCTGCTTGCCAATGCCTAAAGTTCCAAGGAACTTCCAGATATTAGCAGCAGATGAAGAAGTGATATTATCGAGAATATGTCGGCGTTTCGCGTTACGCACCATCTGGTTGCACCGATTTCTTGCAGACTTGAAAAGCGCCCAGTTTTCCTCGCACCGATCCCTTTTGTACCGCCGAAACGCCCTATCTCTACGACGCATTGCCATGCGAACACCATGCGTAATCCAGGGTGCAGGGGGCCGCTTTAGCTTCACCCGTCTTACTGGGGCATGAACATCGTACAGTTCGCAGACAGTGTCATTGAAGACCCTTACCTTTTCGTCCACCGTAGAGGCAGACATCATGCTGTCCCAGTTTAGTTTAGAAGCATCCTCACACAGTTTATTTACGTCTATGTGACCAAAACAACGCTTGTGCAGAACTTTGGGCGGGGTTTTGGGAGGTTTCAAGCGGTATGACAGGAAAATAAGGTCGTGATGGGAAAATCCAGGTGCAGGAAGTTGGCCATGGGATGCAACTAAAGAAGGATCAGAGGTGAGGATTAAATCAAGCCACGTGTCCTGCCCATTGCTATTGTGGTGAGTGGCTTGCAGAGGCAAAATGTAGAGGCTGGCTGATTCAGCAATGTCAAGAAGTTTACGGGAGCGACTGGAGTGTAGGGAAAGGAGATCGGTATTAAAATCGCCCATGATGATGTGATGAGTGTACTCTGACCCTAAAGATTCCAGAATCGGCTCGAGACTGGAGAAAAAATCAAAACAAGGAGGACAATAGACGACGCCAAGGACGGTTTTAGCCCCCTTGACGTCAACCTCAAGAAATAAGTACTCCGCAGGCGAAGAAGTGGGTGGAGAAGATGACAAGATTCTGTATGGAAATGCACTGCGGACGTAAATAGCGACACCGCCACCTCGTCTTCCGACTCGGTCGTTACGTATTAGAACGAAACCGGGCAGCGAGTAGGAGGTGGAAGGAAGAGATGGTTTTAGCCAACTCTCCGAGACCAGAATGGCATGTGCACAGGAATTGGAAAACGCTTCCAGCAAGTCGCTATAGTGGCTCGGTATGCTTTGCGCATTTATGTGACAGACGTTGAACATTAACCGAGAATGAGGCGCAAATGCATTTTGCAAGCAGTCGTTTAAGGTGCCATCCGCAGAGCAGAAACTCTCATTGTCGGAAGAGGAAACTGACTCAGTGGCTGACAAATATACGTCATCAATGTCCATATCTAATAAAATATAATAGTTATATTTATGTAATAAAATAATATTATAAATACAAAATAATATATACAGATAAATAAGATATATAATACAAATAAATATATATATTTAAATACCAATATATAAGAATACACGATGCGTTGTAAGTAACAGTCATCTCTGCACCACCCGCCAGCAAACACAAACATTAAAAAGAACACAAATACAAAACATAGAAATAAGGTGAAACAAAACTTATTACTATATAATAGAACGAAACGCAGCACAAACAAACAAATGCGTCTTACTGTTTCCGAACGCAGCCAAACATCAAGTGGGCAATGTCAATAAGCTGTCAATGTCAAAACGACAGTAATACAATACCGTAACCTCACGAAAAACTACAAAATAATAATAACGAATTACTTATACAAACAAGAATAACAACAAACAAGTGAAACTGAAAGTTAGAAGTAATAGTAACAAAGTTATTTACGAGGTTTGGCGCTCGCGTTCGATGTCCCGACAGCTCCGGCGCCGTTCTTGCCCGCAGATGCAGCGCCACATATTTGTTTGGGATACTTCTGCAGCAGACTGTTCAGGTTCTCCGAGGTGGTTATTCTATGACGCGTGCCATCCGACGCCTTCACCACGATGACACCGTCTTGCGTCCAACATGATCGTACGCCGAAATGTTGCCGTGCCTTGCCAAAGATGGTTTGCCTGGACTTGGTCAAAAACTCCTTAACGGACACCGACGTGCCCTTCAATCGGGTCTTGGCTTTCCACACGGCAGATCTCAACTCCATACTCGAAAACCAGACCAGGATTGGCCGGTGATGAGCCTTACTTGAAGCACCGATCCTGTGGCATGCAGTGAAGCTATCAGAAGTGATGTTTGGGACATCCATGTTGCGCACTATCTTGACTATGGACGTTCGACAGTCCTCCTTCTCAACCTCAGGTACCCCAAGGAATATTATGGCTTTGCGCCTGTGCCTGGTCTCCATCATGTCGATTGCTTGGGTGCACTCATCGACTTGCTTGCGCAGAAGACCAAGCATTGCATACATCAGTTCCCTGAAGGTCCGGAACTCCTCAGCCACCTTCGCAACGGTATCCTTAGCAGACCCTGCCTGAAGTTGGGCCTCCAGCTCCATCATCCGTTTGGAGAACATCTCCTCAAGATTGTCCTGCGCAGTCCTGATGTTGGCTAGCTCTGTCATCCTGGTGTGTTAAGTGCTTTTCTATTTAGATTTGTGATATGTGTTGAGTGCTGGCAGGTGGTGTTGTGTGCAGACAAAACTTTACATACGGTAATGCAAGCTTTCACTAACGTTAGTACAGTAAAGTTATGGATTTTATTACCCAACGTTAATAATTATATTATTAAATTATACAAATAACTAACTAAAAATAAAATTTTCAAATTTCAGTACGTGTCGACTTTTTTAGCACCTACCGCCAAAAAAAAAAAAACTGTACATAATAAACTTACTGTACATAATAATACTCAAGCATAATAGTTTTGGTTAGCCTCCTCAGAATAGACATGGTGAAACAGGAGCATCCACTTACATTATATATACCTAATAATGCAGGCAATCCGCGAAAGTGATAAGAACCATGATGGAAATGATGCAGTTAAATATTAAAATCTAATACCAGCCCGCAAGACCGTCATCGACCAGTCATCGCAAGTAGCACCCGTTCACGAGTATGACGCATGTGCCAGCCATCATCCCTCTCACCATATTAGAGGGACAGGGATGACCCGACACACGACGTCACCACAAGAAATGACATTGAAATTAAACTACAGTTTACGGATTTTATCGCGTTGTATTGGTTTCACTAAGTTATTACATTTGAAACTAAAGATCTAGAAACTATATTTTAAATTTATTACTAGCCGACGTTTCGAATTCTTTACAGAATTCATGTTCACGGCAGACTGAGGTGATATTTGTCTTTTTCTTGAATGTATAAGTTATCTCAAAGTACCCGAACATTTTTCAACTACTGGTGTTACTATTTACGCAGAATGAGCTCACAGTGTCCTTAGGTCTTCTGGTGACTTTGTCCTTCTTGGGTTTCATTAGCCTTATGACAGGGTCCCAAGCTGGAGGAACATTCCAACCATCTTCCCTATTGAAATTAGGGTGTTTTTTAATTTCAATAGCCTCTCGTATCATCCTTGGAAGAAAACGATGTTCTTTTGCGAGTATCTGTGGTTCATCAAATCGCAGGTAGTGGTTGGGTCCTTGTTCCACATGTTCACACACAGCAGACTTTGTTGAGCGTTTATGTTTTATGTCAGCTATATGTTCTTTGAGTCGAATGCCTATGCTTCTCTTGGTTTGTCCAATGTATGAGAGCCCACATTCACAGTCAATTTTGTAGACACCGGCCTCTTGCAAGGGTAACTGACACTTGACAGATGGTAATAATTGACTGATCTTCGTTGGCGGCTTGTAGTAAGTTTTGATAGAAGCTCGCTTCAAGATGTAGCCAATTTTGTCGGTCACGCCCTTGATGTATGGGAGGACAGCAGGTTGTCTTTCTACTGTGGCTGGTTTTTCTTTCTTCTGGGATCTGTGACAGTGGCGCGGCGGTCGGAGCTTGTTGTCTTGCAGACCTGACATGTTGAAGCTCAGCGTCCAGGTGTTTCTTGTCACAGATCCCGCGGGCTCTCTGAAACAGAGACATTCCTACAGTAGCTAACTGTTTAGGATGGTGGTGAGATTCACCGTTTAAGTACCTATTTGTATGGGTCTTTTTCCTATACACAGTATGGCTTAAGGAGTTGTTTTTATTCCTGATGACAAGTACATCTAAGAAAGCTAAATACTTGTTTGCCTCTTTTTCTTCTAGATCTTTAGTTTCAAATGTAATAACTTAGTGAAACCAATACAACGCGATAAAATCCGTAAACTGTAGTTTAATTTCAATGTGTAACATTCGCGTAAACCCAAGAAGATACTTTAAGAAATGACATTTTAGTGAGCATGACGATAACGGTATACGAACCAGCAGTCAGAAACAATCTATTGGTATACTGACCATGACCGCCAATTACCTCCATTTTCCAGATCGTTATTATTAACATAAGTTAGTGGAACGCGTGAAGGAATGCAAATGTAGAAAGAATTTTGTGAAGGTGACAAGTGAACAATGATATGATCAGGGATAAATAATGTTAAACTACATTCAACAAATCATAAAAATATCCAAATCCTGCAAAAATCATGTGTTCACGAGGCACCTCCACTTAACATGTAAATAAAATAATCGTGAGTTAAACAGGCCTAAGCCTATCCCCACGGTGTCTTATCATTTAAAAATTCCTTAACAGTGTAATAACCTCTTTGTAATAGAAAGTTCCTAATTGTCCGTTTGTATTTGTGCATGGGTAAATTCATTACCTCAAGAGGCAATTTGTTGAAAAATCGCATACCAATTCCCGCAAATGAGGTCTGAACTTTATGTAGATGGTAGTTAGTTCCCACCAGTTTATGCTTATTCCTTGTGTTCACTTTGTGCAAATCACTATTTTTGCGGTATAGAATTAAGTTTTTCTTAATGTACATTAAGTTAGCATATATATATATTGTTATGCAATTTTCAATATATCTACTTCTTTAAATTTATCACGTAAAGAATCTCTAGCACCTAACTTATAAATTGCACGTATGGCCCTCTTTTGAATGATAAAAATAATCCGTATATCAGCAGCTGTACCCGATAACATTATTCCGTAAGACATTACGCTGTGAAAATAACTAAAGTAAACTAGTCTAGCAGTATTTATATCTGTGAATTCCCTAACTTTTCTAACTGCAAACGCTGCAGAACTAAGTTTTACTGCGAGACAGGATATTTGGGCGCCCTACTGAGGCTTACAATCTAAACTTACACCTAAGAATACGGTTGATTCGACTAGTTGAATTGTTTCCTTATTTAAAATTATATTAGTAGGAACACTTTCGACATTAGGCAAAGATAATTTAACACATTTGGTTTTGCTTGAGTTGAGTACCAAATTATTTGTCGAAAACCAATCTAATACTTGTGCAAGAACTAAAATATATGCGTATTATAAGAAATAGTAATTGGCGAATATCTTGTGTGTTAGCATACTATGAGTAACTCAATCACTGCCTTATTAAACTAATGGTTATAAATGGTGCTAATGAGACCTTGAGGCGATAATTATATCCGAAACCGCAGCCGGCCCCTTACAATTATACTTAGGTATCCACAATTATATTAAATAGGTACTATTGTTCTCAATTATCACATGAATCAGTGAGATAATTATTGCTCAAACAATATTTGCCAATAGTGATCTAGAACCGATAGTGTCTATTCTATATTATATACCATACATACATAGACTCATGCCTGTTTCCCCGAAGGGGTAGGCAGAGGCATATTAAACGCCCACTTTTCGCCAGTGTTTTGATCCCACGTAATAGGTGGCGAGCCTATTGCCGCTTATTGGGATATTTAGTTTGCCAGAGCCTCGTCCATTGATCGGCAGGTGCACCACTTGTAGGTGAGGTTGGCTTGGGACCCTAAGTTCTTGGTGGAAACCCTATTATATACCATACACCTTTTAGTTCAATTTTTTTTATATGTTGCAGATAGATAGTTAAATTTGCGATAGATCATACTAAAGTCAAAGTCAAAACTACTCGTTTCCAAGTTCAAGCTCAAAACATTTTAAAAGATATTCACATAGTCTTTAGGCACTTCACTGACTCTTGATGCGGTACGGTACGGTTCTAAACGGATGTTAGGCACACACACCAGCATGGAAGGAATTTACATCTATCATCTATAGGTTTAAAGATTTGCCTTATAAATACTTTACAGATTTACTTATGATGTATATATAACAATTAATTATATTTAATCTTTAAGTATTATATACTTACCACCGGCGTATTTGAAATTAAGGCCCCGCTCAAAGTAGTAACGAATATGTACCTATTGCATGTACTATACCTACTCGTTGTAAGCTTTGAGAGAGGGCTTTAGCTCCCCCTTACATAATCAATTTCCTCCCAAAGACTAATGACTACCTTGTGTTTTATTGAATAGCACATCACCAAATTCCATCACAAATTACTACGATGCCAAATAAAAATAAGAACACCCTTCCCCCAAACAAACTCCTTGATCCGCCAATGGTCAGTGCGGTCTAATTCAGAATAGCTTAAAATATATAACACTCAAGTGTTTGGCATGATAAAAAGATAATCATATAACAGCCATACAGGAAAACATAACAATATTGTTCAGTTACCTAAATAATGTGGTACAGTAAGTTGGTCGTCGGTGAACCAATCCGTAGCGCTGACTCTGTCGGCGCAGTGAGGCGGCACGACGCACCGGAGCACCGCCGCGTTGCCCGCAATCACGTACTCATCTGGCACGTGCACCTCCCATGGAATGTTAAGTGCCGTGGACAAAGTATCACATCATCATTAAGGATTGACACCTTCCCACAAAGAAGGACTTCCAGGCCTTCTTTCACTTGCCAGGAAAAGAAATGCGAGAAGGAGGAGTCAAATTTTGGATACCTACTGCAGATATTTTGACACTGTTGTGGGCGCAACTGGACAAATACATCCATGATCAATGGCGCTTGCCACTGTAAGGATCCGTGAAAGAAATAAAGTCATGTGGTATAGGTATAAAGAGACAATTTGAAACCAATATTCTTTACAGTCTATCGTAGTCTACTGCTGGAAATAAGTTTCTCATAGTCGGCTTCACAGCAGCTCTATGTTATTATTACATACATACATAGACTCACGCCTGTGTCCCGGAACGAGACTACGGAACGCCATTTGTAACGATCCTGACATATCTCCCTTGCTTCATTCACACAGATTCCTCATGCATGCTCTTCTGTTCAGGGTACTTCTAATCTGTCCTGTTTTAGGTTGTCTCCAATCTGGTCAGAGAACGTACGCCTAGGTCTTCCCCTTCGTCCTGACCCTATTGTTAATGACTAGAAAACTCTAAATACATATAACACAAATAGTTTTCAGTTACGTAATAGTAGCATATATATTTTTGTGTACATGCTAGTTATAGTAAGGGTGTATAGGGTTCCCATCAAGAACTTAGGGTCCCAAGCCAACCTCACCTGCAAGTGGTGCACCTGCCGATCAACGGACGAGGCTCTGGCAAACAAAATATCCCGATAAAATAATTAAGTAAAACAAGTAAACACTGGCAAAAAGTGGGCGTTTAATATGCCTCTGCCTACCCCTTCGGGGAAACAGGCGTGAGTATATGTATGTATGTATGTAGTCTATAAGTTTTGCAATTTCATAGGTTTTTTTGCCTAAAATAAGTTGTTTAGTAATATTATTACTGCATGGCACAGGTAAAGTGAAGCAGTTGTTACATGCAACTGATATTAATTATTTATCAACTATCATACAGAGGCGAAGACACGTACTGGGGACATGTGATAGACATCGAAAGAACTACAAATATGCAAAGATTCTGAATTGCGCTATAAAAAGCATCCCACGCGATTACTAAATACACAAGTATTCAACAATATCCAAGTACGATCAGATCACCTAGCTTGATCAGAGTATTCTTGTCAGAGGAACATGCTAAAAGATCTTGGTCTACAATATGCCTGCCAAATTGTTCTCAAATAAAAAAGTGTTTTATGACATATTTATTCCTCTAAGCACTATTAAGTTTACAATAAAACAAATTGAATACTCTTCGTAATAATGTTATCTAAGAATTACCAAGAACGTAAATATGATATCGTCTAACTTAATAAACTAAAATGCTTTGTTGTTTGAGGAATTTGTAGTCCCAAACTCCCAAGTATAAATCCAAAACTGCCGTTCATTTAAATCGTATACTTGGAATCTTAAACTACTTACTACTCGTAAATCAATTTAAATTCCAAAAGTAATTTATACGCCATATTTTTGTTCACCACAAATCAGAAAGAAAATATCGGCGATAAAGTTTATCCCCAAAACTGCCACACTCTTAAAACTGAAGCAAAGCGCCCGCAAGGACCATTATTATCCACTTAATTATTTTAGGTCAGCTCGAGTAGGGCACACAATTAAAAGACTGCTGACTACGTATTATCTTTGTAATCCCCTTTAACACAAACGGTGAATTTCTTCACCGAGCCCTAATTGCGGATTTCAAATCGCTTTCATCTACGGTTCATTTAGTTTAATTCCCATGAATTGTAACCGAGGGCGCGGTACATTTTATAAATTTATACAGAGGAAAATCTGCAATTAACTTTACGCTAGTAACATTATTACTTGCAGGTGGGCCGCTACAGTTTTAATGAACGACTTTAAAATATGAGCTCTGCTGTTCAAAGTTTCAATAGTCTGTACATTTAAATGAAAAGAATGTTGTTTTGCATATCAGTTTCTGTGAAGTACTGCTTTGTAAATATGATTGCAACTCACTCAAATACGAACATTTTAATGAAAACGTATAGTAGATTTCCAGTCTGCTTAAAAATGCATTTGTCAATATTGCAGTTGTATGAAAAGATTTGCGTAACAAAAAACATTGCAAGAATATTAAAAAAA
This sequence comes from Euclidia mi, assembly GCA_944739405.2. NCBI lineage: Eukaryota > Metazoa > Arthropoda > Insecta > Lepidoptera > Erebidae > Euclidia > Euclidia mi. Next base: position 40,445,320 of record OX123197.2, on the reverse strand, counting down.
ATGGATTCACGCTATAAAACTTACTTATGTACCTAATAATACGTGTCTTGTATAGTTTTGTCCAAGTTTATTAAGTTGTACGTCTTATTTTGTGAGAGTTCATAAGAGACGACAGTCGAAGCAACATGAAAAACAACTGCATCACCAAGTTGGACTGGCAACACACAACGAATGCACGTTTATTTTTCGAAGTGTTTGCCTGCACATATATTTAGTACGTAATTTGGGTGCGCATCGTACTATCAATTAGTTCGTACATCCAACAGTTTGGGTTAGAGATTCCGCTTTTGAGATTAGAGCGTTCGTACTGGCTCTCGAGTTGTGGCAAACCGATGCGGCAAACATACAATTAGCTCTACGTTAGATTGTTCACCTAAGTACGATTTTAAAGAGAAAATACCTGAGCGACTGAGTATCGTGTTATCTTGGCAAGCTTATCCTTATTGAATCGTATCTCGGTCTGAAGGCTATTTTCTGGTCAAGTGCAACACAAAGGAGAAAACTTTTGCATTATTGCGCTGTATCAGTTACGTTTTATTTCAGTGTTAAAGGATTTTCTTCTGCTATTTCATTTTCATGTTATTGAAAGCATATGATCCATATCATTATGGATCATATGCTTTCAATAACATGATCATATCATCTCATGATGATATTTTGAGACACTTACTGCCCAGTTTAAATGCTCCAACGTCACAGATGACTGCACGGTTGGCGTTGTGGTTCAAGCGGTCGCCTCGCCGTTTGACACCGCGCCGTGGGTTCGATTCCCACACGAGACAACGCATTGTGTGATTCATAAATTGTTGTTTCGAGTCTGGGTGTTCATTGTGTCCGTTGGTTGTATGTCTGTAAAGTCCCCCGCGACACAGGATTTAATCCTACCTTCTGAGATAGATGAGTCTACACTATAACTTAATTACAACAGTTATAACTTAATTACAAGAGATTTTATGTTAGCGGAAACACTTTAGTTTTAAGCATAATATAATTTAGCGTAAGTTTCTCTCTCTCGTATTGTAATAGGTTTATTTTCTGAAATAAATAATTTGAATTTATGTATTACTACATATTGTACATGTGCTCCGAATGCTTCAGTATAAACTGCAACAGCATTAGTTACTAACACTATCACAAATATGAGTACTACAACTGACAGTGAGAATGTTGATTTTTAAGATAGTCTACAATAAATATGTTTAGAACATGACTTTTTGAGTCTTAATTTTTTTTTGTCCTTTCGTCTTGTTATCAAACTCACTCGTCTCTCTTCACATCGTAATATAACTAACTATATCGACATTTTCTTTTTCGTAGGATAACGTAGGTTAAATCGACATTGAATTTATATTCATAATTTTATGATGGGATCTATCCCAACATAAAATATGAATAATAAAATGAGTTATCTCGGCAGCTATTATTATAACAAGTCTGGAGCTTTCTATTGATACGAACGCTTACGTTTCAAGGCATTTCATACAATGTCGCTATAATCACTGTATCAGGGTTTCTAATACTTTTTATGATCATGAACCTCTTGTAAATGTTTTATTGTCATACAGACTCCTTACATAGTAAGGTAAGGCGTAATTTTTTTTTGTTATTAGGTAAAATACAGTGACAGGTGTATCTTCTCAAGTTACCAGCATGATTGTTAAGTTGGTGATCTTGAGCAAAATTTTTAACACCCCTTTGCTTGCACTTTTAAGAGGTATATGAAACCCAGGTTAAGCTCCTGCTCTATATCAACTTACCCGCATGTACATGAATATTCTTGGATAGCACGGCGAACCCGCTGCTGAGCCGCAGTCTGCACCGATACGTCGCAGCATGTACGTCTCTTCTGTAGTGCTGTGAGGAGAACGGAGGCAGTTCCAGCGAGCCGTTAGTCAGCACGCGACGAATGCCCGCGAGAGAGGTCACCGCCGTGTTGTCTGATAACAGCCATGATAGCTGCAACAATGAAATAACGTTCATGAGGAGAGAGAATAGAGGAAATGTACTGGCTAATTTCATGTTCAGATCTTTATTTTCTTTCTTTTCCATGTGAGTATGTGGCCACTGTGTCTGTGAGTGGGTGCTCTAGTGTTGGAGTTTGTAGACCGCCCGAAGGCGTCTGGTATGGCCTAATGTCTCTAGTCCTGTGGCTAGAACTGGAACTGGACACTTTACGTGCTCTCCAAAGCACGATAACGCTCTGAAGTAAATGCACAATAAGCTGTAACCCATCCAAGTGGATGAATGTGTACCTTGTGTGTGTGTATCTTGGTCAACTTTGGTCATCTCTAACGAAAGGCAAGTCTAGTCGCTATGAACGCTACAATGTTCAGATGAGTTATTACGATTTTTATTACGTCTAGTGTTAAACGACGCAGTTATAGTAAGTAACTTGGGGGTAAATTGCTGTAAAAGGACGGTTTTGAACTACATTTCTACTAAGTTTACGTTGGATTTTTTGCCTTTAGTGACGGACAGATCAGCTCTGTAGTATGAATGGTTTTCTGACTTATGCTTAAGCTTTGACTGAATATAAGTTTTACACAGTTCGACTGCCAGCCTGACCTCCACAACCAAAAGGGATAGCGATATGCCATGGTTTAGGCTAGTTATTAGTGTCAGTTTATTCACAGGTACTGACTCCCTGTAACGATTGTCAAAGTTCTTCATGACAACCGGGACCGATGGCTTAACGTGCTTTGCCGAAGCACGGGGCAAGCGATTATTAATAATTCAATACACACATGACTCCGAAGAGTCAGCGGACATCCACAACCAGTGACAATTTTGATAAGCGTAACTATGAAACTGAATGTCACATGGTCTAAAAGTTACGGAATCAGAATTTACGTGACATTTAGTAGTAGCCTTTATTCATAGGTTTCAACTCACGAAGGCATAATCGACGTTGAATGCCAGAATACAATGAAACGCTTAGCTGTTCAATGAACGGCTGTGGGAGCTTGAACCGATTTTCACACATATATGGATAGTGGGTGAAAATGGTACGAAATTGAAGAAAGCACCAACTATGCACAAGTATATAAGAATGATACAACTTCTTATATTATTTGTACAATAGGAAATATAATACTTATAGCTGCTTTGCAATTTATAAAACCTTTTATGTACCGACTTTAGCTGAGCCTTCAGGGTTTTCTGAAGTAATTTTATGCCCTTTATATACTTCTATAGTTAATAACGTAAAATTACATTAATATGGAATCGCATACCGGCCCTCAGGCACAAATAGCGTATATTAATAATGTTTTTACAACGCTACCAACACAACAAGTCCCGACGGCGTATCTCTCTACTTTAATAACTGCATATTCAGAGGCGTTTCATAATTTCCTCTGAAATGCCATAAATAAGTCCAATAACGGAGCATGGAAATACATGAGACCAATGGAAACTGAGTTCTCGTTGACGGTAATAATAACAACCCGTTTCCTTGTAAAGCTGGATATTATCTTTCGCAGTAATAAGTTGGTTTTGTGTTCTGAAAATGTTTGTGGTGAAAACGTACTTTAAATAGCACAGTAATACAATCTACTAGAAACGCCATTCTGTTTTTGGACTCCCTAACATTATGACGTCTAGGCAAAAATAACAGATTGTTATCCATTATTAAAAAATACACATTAATGGCAATTCGATGGATTTAGCTAGTGTAGTAGTTTTATATACCTAACTAGAGAAATATATTTGACATGTTTTGTGTGGAGTCAAATATCTAGTGGCCAAATACATCGATAGATGAATGTTTGTCACAGGCCCAGTTTCACCGCCTCTAAATAGGCCCTACGTTACAGCTAAATTCCAGGCGGGAATGAAATTTCTATAAGTTATCTAACAAATTAATCTTACCACAACTTATCAGACAGCTGTGAAACCAGTAAAAAATAATCCTGTTCAACTACATTCATTTCTACATTTTATGTTAATTTTCACACAGATGTAAAACAAGAAAAGAGTATCAAAAAACGCTCTAGAAATATAGAACAAAATGCCATGTAGCGTAACTTCTTGAAATTACGCAGTGCTATAATAAAGTTGCATCGGGTGGCAAATTGCATAACTTTAGAGCAAAAAACGGTCGCGTTGAGAGACGGTGGTTTTTGTGACATTTAATGCGATACTACGAGATATTTATATTACTCCAGGGCATGTTCACGATCGCTATAAGCTACGTATTTACATCCCTTGAGTGTCTTTCTTCTATCTAGCACTTTTTACATTGCCAGTTCTGTTTTTGAAGTAAATACGTTCCGTTGATAAATATTTTGTAGGAAATAAATATTCTTTGTAGGTGCTATACTGAATGTTTTATTTGTAACTAGTTGTTTCTCACAGTATGCCGGTGCTATTCATTGGTTTAGATGAGTAAATTTTATACTATTCGATATACAAACTGCTCCATCACAGCCACTCAAACTTTATTTATACGGGTACCTACTAGTTTCGTATATAGAGTATTTCACTGTACTCGTAGTTGAAGAGATTTAAATATGAGTAGACAAATCGATACAAAATGGACAAGTGTTTTCAGTTACTGTGATTTTTTACGTAAGTCAGTATTCTTAGAACGATACGTACAAGTGGCTAAGGATATTGGAACTTGGACTGGCTATTCGGAGAACACTTAGAGAGCATTGGAACCTCTACGGTTTCAACAGAAATAGATCAGCTTTCCCGAGAAACTATGCACACTTTGCACAGTAATGTTCTACGAAATATTAATATGCAGTACCAGTATTATGTTATGTTCTGTTTGTTTGGTATTTGTGAGTTGCATTTTGCTTCCTGTAGTTACTTTCTTACTCAAAAAATTGGGCAAGTGCGAGTCGGACTCGCGCACGAAGGGTTCCGTACCATCATCTACAAAAGAAAATCACGTTCGTTGTATGTATACTTAAATACTTTTTAAGTTTCTACCTGTTTATTAGATCGAGTAACAAATTGCTTAAAAATTAAGTTTGTTGTAGGTATGGGAGCCCCCCTTTATTATTTCATTATTTATATACAACTACATATTCTGTGAAAATTTAAAGCGTCTACCTGTTACAGTTAGTAATTTTGAGCGAAAAATACGAAAAAGGACACGTTTTTTGTATGGAACCCCCACTTCATATTTTTTTTTAGTATTTGTTGTTATAGCGGCAACCAAAATACATAATTTGTAAAGATTTCAGCTTTCTAGCTATCACGGTTTATGAGATACAGCCTGGTGACAGACAGACAGACAGACAGACAGACGGACAGACAGACAGCGAAGGCTTAGTAATAGGGTCCCGTTTTTTACCTTTTAGGTACGGAACCCTAAAAAGACATGGGATGGGCCTTACTCCAAAGGAACTTTTATTTTTTAAAGACAACACTCGCACTGGGACAACAGACATACATACAACAAACCACATGAACATCCAAACTCGAAACAACAATTTATGTATTATACCGATAGACGATACAACACTTTTGTCTCGTGAGAGCATCGAACCGTGAGTACATTAGACACTCGGCGCAGTGTCGAGCAGCGAGGCGGCCGCTTAAAACACTACGACATCCGTACAGTTCTAAGGCAACATTGGCATGGCTATGTAACAGACAGGACGAACGCTTACTATGAGCGTCAGGAGGCTGCTATCACAACCATATTACAACAGCTGTGTCCTGATGACGTCATAATAGTCGACCACTGACATCACAATTGGTGGCGTTGACAGTTGTGGGAGTCAGTTATTATAATGGCGTCATAATGAGTTTACAATAACCTGCCATAGACACGCCTTTGCAAATCTTGGTACGTAGTAAGTCATAGAAGAATATAAAATATAGGTAAGTGATTAGCACCTTCTGTGATTTGAAATGGCTGACATATTTGAACAAGATTTTTATGCAGATTTACATAAAAATCTTGTTCAAATATGACTTGTTCACCAAGGGACCACATTCTGGTCATGATATTTTGACTGCCTCTATGGTCTTACTGTCGGATAGCTGACCAATTAAAAAAAATGTGATATTGGGTTTTTCTGTTAAGAAATATTCAATAGAAGTTCGGAGTAAGGGACTTGGTGGTGTTACCAACTGTGCCTCGGAAAGCACGTCAAGCCGTTACGCCGTGGCTGAATTTCGGTCTGGACGTTATTACTTAGGACGTTATTAAAAAAAAGGCAGCGATAGCCTAGTGGAGATATCAACAGACTGCCATGCAGAGGATATGGAGTTCAAATCCACGGCGCGCACCAATGCCTTTTCGGAGTTATGTGAGTATTGAATAGTTAATTATCGCCTGCCCCGTGCCTCGGAGAGCACATTAAGCCGTCGGTCTCGGCTGTCATGAAGATCTTTGACAGTCGTTATAGGGCGTCAGTACCTCTAAATAAACCGACACTGGTCTAAACCATGGAATATCGCTATCCTTCCGGGTTGCGGAGGTCAGACACGCAGTCTCTCTGTGGAAAAGCTAATATTTAAATCCGCGGGCCGATTCAGAATGTCACGACAAGTAATCGTACGATATGTCAAATTATTGTCCTCGTCTTTTAGCCGCCTATCAGAGATATTTTGTACAAATATTCATTGAATTCGGTTTATTTATTAATTTACTTCATAATGAATGCATAAAATTGATAGGAAATGCGATAGTTTTGACAAAAAATAAGGTAGCTCGTTTGACAATTAACGGAATCGAATGTCAAATGAGATATCGCACGATTCTGAATGGCCCGCCTGGTTAGACTAGTAAGCGGACCCCAGAATGAAACTGGGATAGCGCTAGGAGGATGACGATTACTTAGTAAATTAAGAAATATTAGCAGACTGAAAATGGAATGGAATATTATGGCAAACAATGTGATAATAATAGGAAACTTAGGCCCTAAAAAACATTAGAATTATTTGTAAAATATTCTGGCATATCTCATAAAACAATAAGCACACTAGAAGTGGCAAAGCAACCGTTGAAACCACAATACCGTAATAACCGTTGAATCTACAAGTACTATCAACAAAATACCGCCAGCCGTAAATAGATTGTACGTGTTTCTTACGTTCGCAATCTTCTGCAGACGGTATTTCGATCAAGATAGTGATATTGTTCTGTGGGTTTTGGAATAACAACCGACTTTCATAGCGGAGCTATTCCAAATAGATTTCATAGAATGAAGATACTACAGAAGGACGTATAAACGCAATAATATTTAGTGGCCGTCGAAAATTGCAGTGGTATGGAAATAGAGTATCATACTACGTTTTTCTCATTTATGTTTTTTATAGACCAACACCTGGATTTCCCGCGGGGTAGGCAGAGGTGTAATTATCCTCATTTCACCTCAAGAATTTTAAGTATCATACTATGACTCTGAAAAATACTAGGAGTCGTCCGCAGCTACGCTTGTTCTAAACTTTCAACCTCAATGTTACCCCTTTAGGGGTACCACGTTAAAAATCTTTTTTGGTTAGCCTACGTCATAAACGCACCCCGCTGTCCAAAGTTTATGCTTCTTGTTAGTAGTTTGGGCTCTGCGATGATAAATCTGTCAAAACAAGTAATTGTTTTGTTTCTCTATGAAATGTAAGTTTAAGTAAATCCAAATATTAAAGGAGTAAAAACACACGATTGAAGAAGTTATCTTTCAACAAACAATTACTGGTCAGATTTCGATGAAATTGCAATAAATTATATAACTAATACATCAACATAGTTCATGGGCTACATTTTGTCCTGATAACTGACCTCCCACAGAGACGAAGCCGCGGCCAAATCTAGTTAATAATATTAATTAAAATGCTTATAACTAGCTTAATGTGAAGCAAATTTTCTAAACATAAATAACTTTTTTACTTTACTTTGGCAACAGATTAATTAAAAGCGTATCTCATTAAGTTTCTTCTAAAAGTTTAAAACAAATAGAGTTTTATAATTACTCAGTAAGCTAGTGATTAATCCTTAAGTACCGAGGATTAATAAATGTGAAAACTATCTCAACATTAAATACCTTAAAGGTTTTATCAACAGACCTGCTATAAAGTAGAAATTTGTTAAACATGATTATACGCATCAACTTATTAGATTGGAAATCTTATTAATAGCAATATGTTGCCAAGCACACATAGGCTTTAAGCGCTATTTTAGTACATAATTTTTTCAAAGATGTGCCGATATTTTTACGTTTTGTACTGAAAAGTTTATACCCCGCAAAAAAAAATCTACTACACCGCGCGTACCGCATGGGCGTTTAAAAAAATTGGGCAAGTGCGAGTCGGACTCGCGCACAAAGGGTTCCGTACCATCATCTATAAAAGAAAATCACGTTCGTTGTATGTATACTTAAATACTTTATAAGTTTCTACCTGTTTATTAAGATCGAGTAACAAATTGCTTAAAAATTACGTTTGTTGTATGGGAGCCCCCCTTTATTATTTACTTTTTTTAAATTTAATTATTTATTTTGAAAGGTAATATACAACTACATATTCTGTAAAAATTTAAAGCGTCTACCTGTAACAGTTAATAATTTTGAGCAAAAAATACGAAAAAAACACGTTTTTGTATGGGACCCCCCCTCAATTTTTTTATTTTTTTTATTTTTAGTATTTGTTGTTATAGCGGCAACCGAAATACATAATTTGTGAAAATTTCAGATTTCTAGCTATCATGGTTTATGAGATACAGCCTGGTGACAGACAGACGGACAGACAGACAGACAGACAGACAGACAGACAGACAGACAGACAGACAGACAGACAGACAGACAGACAGAGGAGGCTTAGTAATAGGGTTCCGTTTTTTACCTTTTAGGTACGGAACCCTAAAAATCAGTAAAAGCTATCCACGAATAATTTAATCTATTATATATAAAGTTTGAACACTGGGTACAAAGATAAGCAGACGGTTGGCGGGAATGATAGTTCACGGCACGCGGCCGAGTTGTGTTCAAATTTGCATTTTTGTGCACCATTGACCGAGGCCGCCGAATACCCGCACCCTCGACGTTACCCATCCTTAATTCACGGTTATTTAAATATAATTCACTGATTTCATCCTGAAGTGAACACTGATTTTAATAAGGGAAGAAATGAATATAATGTTGGTGTGATAGTGGTGTAAGTGAGGATTTAGTGGCTCGTCCTAAGAAATATACCTATTGGGGTGTATTTTGCATGTTCTTTTCTACGAAAAGTCTCTTGGGCGGTAAATTAAATATTCCTTGTCACATAGCGGTACAGTGTTATTGATTAGTATCAAATTTTGGGCCAGTCATCCATCCTACTTAGAGGAATGCCATTACCGTTGAGGACCTTGACAAAAAAATGTATGCCGATGAAGACGAAACTCACTTGTACGGTGAACTTGAAACATGAATGACAAAGAATGACTAGCTTTCTCTATAAAGTATCTATGTTTTCACTCATAGACGTGCGATTTACCCATGAGAACCATGAAGTTTACTAGCCTTTGTGTTTTTAGACAGCGCTTCTTGAATATTAAGATGTGGATATGAACGCTTTCGCTGAAATATTTTAGAGGCACGCATTACGATTATGAATATAAATAACTGAGTGTGAAATAAAAAAGCCCATTTTACCGTCATACACGTAAAGACTACGTTTTTACGGTAACAGATATTTTCACATAAACGGTTTTAATGTTATTTTCATCAGTAACATATATTTCCACAGACACTTTTGGTATTTTATAAAGCTTGCTACATCTTACTATGCAAGTGCTGCTGTAAGGTTAAATTGTTCAGTATTACATGCACAAAATAATCGAGATGCAGCTAAGCTGTTTCGCCGAGTCATCGCTTCGTGAACGAGTAAGATGTTAGTTGATACTATTGAAGTTTTGTTGACATTCTCAACACGGCAGCTTTTCTATCTTCTTTCGTCGCGGTAACAAATATAATGTTGGTACAAGAGGAGCTTTGCCTGCGGTGGTGTGTGCGCAAAAATAAGACATCACATGTTGAGAACGATACAGGCATTTAGCATAACGTAAATTTGCTTCAGGATATACGAAATTGTACAATAGGTAGAATACAATATTTTTACATCTTTCACGTATTGTAGAATAATATACCTACGCAACATTTTGAAATGTCGGCAAGATATTTATTGTAAATTTAGTGTAATAAACTGTGTTATTAAATTGTCTACCATATTTTAGTTATTGTCATCGACTGGACATATTTTTGACATTTTTTTGACTGCTAACAAATTAATATTGAATTTTGCCAAACCCGGAAGCCGAGTTAGAGAATTCACCTTGGAGAGTTAAGGATTGTCAACTTCGTTCAAGTTGGTTAGTGAAAAAGTTAGTATAAACAATATTTAGGGCGTGTGTTACCACTGGGTAGACAGTCATTATAATGTCATAATATAATGTCTACCCAGTGGTATAAAATTTATATGGATATAATGATTATATCCATATAAATTTTAACCTAGAATGAAACACGTACGATTTCATTTGCCAAGTAATGTAACGGGTACTTATTGGATCGTTGTGACACTGGCCTTTAGTATTACAAATTGGATTCTCAAATTCAGCCAATTTAAGTAATGAGTTTGAATCAAAGAGCCTGCCAGGACTAAAGGAAGCATTTTCTATTGGAATAACGTAAGTAGGTCCTAACCTATCCGTGCTCCTAATAATGACTAAGACTCAAATCAAAGACTCACATAGTAACATAGTTATTTACGTAAAAGGAGATAGGAAGAAAGGTAAGAAAGTCTGTTATAGAATAAGTACATCTAATTAAAACTGAAGACTTAATCCGAAGCACGTTTACAAAGTAAAAGACAAATTCTTCTAAATTCGTTAATTTATGTTCGAGTTTTCGGTCCTAATGATGTTTTTTGGGTCATCTAGGCAACCAGTGCGACCTTTCAATATTTTAAAAGGCTAACATTTGCTAACTGACACATGAAATCGTATGTACCTACATATATGTTTTATTGGGAGTCTCGTGTCTGCCTGCATTTTTGCTAGTAAATAAAAATGCGATACACTCGTATTGGCTATGTATAGTAAGGAGACAATTTTTAAAGGATATAATCCATCTCCATGAGGTTGCGGTAAAGTATGGTTTATACCACACAGTCAGCACGCGTTCCGCGTGTCATAATCGCTACGGGACTGCGAAGACACCGCGGTGGTATGAGTAATTAGGCCCCGAACGATCTTAGGGTAAAACCGCCACACCACCTCCACCAGTTCCAAACCAGGGTAAAAAGTTCGCAAAAGGCTTTCTACCGCAAGTATAAAAAAATACTTAGAACTCAATGACTGGTTTTGATTCACTTAAGGGCGGTTTCAGATTAGCGTATTTTTCTGCGCGTATACGGTCGTTTCAGCATAAGCGCATACACGAGCGCTACGGGCGGTTTCCGATTAGCGTTTTATACGCGCGTATAAGCTCGTTTTTGGAAGCGCATGTAGGCGCGTATAGGCGCGCCTTTTGGCACACGCGCAACTCGTACGAGCGTTGACGCGCTTCTAAGCTCGTATAACCACAAGACGTCAGAATCCATGTTGTCACTGACAAGACGTCACTCCCGTTTCGAGCGAACACGCCCGTTTATGCGAGTTTGGTTTTTTGAAGCGCGTAATGTAGGGCGCATATAATGGCGCGTATGCTGAAACGACCGTATTCGCGCAGAAAAATACGCTAATCTGAAACCGCCCTACATTACGCGCTTCAAAAACCCGGAATTGCGTAAACGAGCCTATTTCGGCGTGTTTGCTCAAAACGGTAGTGAAATCTTGTCAGTGTCAACATGAATTCTGACGGCTCGCGCTTATACGATCTAAGAAGCGCGTCACCGATCGTACGAGTTGCGCGTGTGCAAAAACGAGCTTAAACGCGCGTATAAAACGCTACTCTGACACCGAAAGCGATTTGAAACGAGCGTATTTTTCTGCATGGTCTTCTCGGCATACGCACTTACACGAGCGCTACATGACGTGTTTCGAAAAACAGGAAGCACTATTATTACCTATGTTTTTTGTGACTTAGCACACGCCTATATGCGTTTCCAAAAACTAACTTATACGCGCGTATGACACGCTAGTCTGAAACTGTTCTCATAACGTATGTCTCTATGAAATAAAATTATTCTAGTTTACGACATCAAATTTTGTTTATCTGGTCTTTTTTTATAGTATTTACATATGATTTGGCCCGGTATTTTTTATTTATCGCTAAGTTAAAATTAAATTAATTACTTCTTCTTAACATAACTTCACGCCTTTTATCCCAGAAGGTGTAGGCAGAGGTGTATTACACACCCACACTTCGCCAGTTATGTTTCAGTCCTAATGTAATAGGGGACGAGCCTATTGCCGTCTACCGGGCACATTGTTAAGCGAGCGATAATTATTTTTTGTTAACTAACCTAACCTAACTTCGAAAAGTCAGAGGTGTGTGCCTGGGGTAACTGGGGATCGAACCCGAGACCATCTTCTCAGCAGTATGTTACGTACACCACTGGGCTATCGCAGCTATTAAATTCCGATTAAATTCCTACCAAAAATAATCGATAAATAGATCATGTTAAAATAAATTAGGCCTGCGAGTTTCTTTTTAATAAAAACCTCACCTTGTGACGACTTTACAAGAGATATTTGATATGTTGACGTCGAGTTATCTTTGACAATTTTATTGCGCAGATATAAGGACATTTTACGATACCCTGAACTTATCTGTTTAATTTTTATGGTTGTTTTTACGGCGGGCTTAAAAGGGTTTAGATGCGAAGTTTTCGTTAATTTTATGTAATACCTATTGACACATCGATCTGGTGCGTTTTATTAGTTCAGGTAAACTTTTAAGTTCTGCTTTCTTTTGCATTACTTAATATTTATTAGAATAAGTAGTAAAAGTCGGAACCATTAAGATGCTATCAAGAGTTTAATTTGACTACTTACCCGTGACTGATACTACTAACCGCTAAATTCAATATCCGATATATGTACCCAGATAACAATATCAAGTTTACAAACTTGCAGCAAGTTTAAATCACACTTTCTAGTTTCACTGTGATAAACTTGCATGAATTTTATTTTTCAAATGTAATAATATATTAATGCACCTCCTGCTGTATCTAGGAGGTGCTCGAGCTCCTCCTAGATACAGCAAGAGGTGGTCGATGACGAGCTGTCGTCGGACCGCCAACCTGTGCTCGTCGTACTCGTCATCCAAATCCTTTGAAAAAACAAACTTCATGCAAGTTTGTCATAGTGAAACTAGATAGTTTGATTTAGCTTGTTGCAAGTTTGTAAACTTGATATTGTTATAAGGTATGGATTTGGCGATTAGAGATGCATATTTGTTATAAGCTCCATACAAAATAATCATGTCGAATATGTATCTTTTATCTCCGAATCCACGTATAGATAATACATTGAGACCGGACTTAAGTGACATTCAGGCGCGAAGTAGCGATCAAGGTCTTGTTTAATAAAAGAGTCCTCAAAACAATTGTACTAGTGTACAGTAAAGTATAAAATAAATAAACAAAAGTAATCTATTTATATACAATATTATTCCATTTCTGGATAAAGGCTATGTCCTAAACATACTAAAATGTGATAAACGACTTGTTCAAATTGAGGAGATATTCAAAGCGCATGTAAATACGTAGCATAAGCTTAACGTCTTACTTAAACCAAACATGGTGTCTAAAATACGGTGATACATTAACAACTGTTCTAATTCTTCGTCCACATACAAGCCAATACCTGGTTTATATTAAGATAATTTAATACAAAAATACTATATATTTATAATATTTAATATAAAAGTGCAAGAGATTACCATCCTATTTCAACAAGTAGGTATTTTCTTTTTTCATTGGCAGAACACTATCGTTCTGAATTATTTATAGCGAAGTGCCTTAAGGCCTAAGGAAAATGAGCTTTGCTGATATATGTTTAGATGACATGTTTTTATAGTTCGTAAAAAGCGAGCCATTGGTTCGTTTATATGGCGATTCTCCTAGCGGTTCATGGAAATCGGTAACACGCAACACATCGCTGGGTTTCATATTTTTTAAGAAAATATCGCGTAAGTATTAGAAGATAACTAAAGTTATAACACCTATATAGTCTTGTTGGACCATACTACTAGTAGTAGTAGGTCTAAACTGTCTCCAGTGGATATAGTATGCGTCTGCTAATCAGAGGTCCTGGGTTTGATGACCGGGTCGGGTAAAAGTGTTACCATAGTAAAAACAGAATAGTAGGTTAGCTAAAGCCGCTCGGCGAGTTAATTGCCTACTCTTGCGTTGACGCACGGGTTGTCATATGTTTACACCGCGGCGCCGGCTTTGTCGGCGCTCGCGCTTTTTCGCCGCTTTTTTAAGTGATCGCGCTGAATACTTCACAATTTAAGCTTGAATTTATTTTTTCTCAAATACCTACTGACTACCTAAGCGTTATGTAACTATCTAAATGCATTTTTAAATGAGAAAAAGTAACAAGTTAAATTTACTGTCGTTTAACACATTGTATATTATTAATAAAGTTTATTACAAAACTGAATGTATATAAACAATTCAAGCGGGCGAGCAGTGAAAATATGAATGCGCTCGATCAGACGCGCGGCGCATCCCGTACTGAATCCGCGCCGAGCTTGCCGCGCTCGTGAGATTGTGTGCGTGAAAAGTGCGTGCGTACACGGCGCCGGCGACTCACGCGTACATTCAAACCAGCGCGGCAGCGCGGCGGCCGATTTGTATGAAGCTATCTTACTATTCTGTTTTTACTATGGTGTTACTGAGTTTTTCCGATTTCTCAGAAGCAGCGCGGAGTCCAGCAATGTGCCGGGTAATGGCAATAGGCTCGCCCCCTATTACGTGGCACCTAAATTTCATAAGTCGAAATGTGGGTGGACCTCTACCTACCCTTCGGGGGTATCCTCGTAATGTAGATTTTTTTAATTAGACCCATACCTCTATAGGTATGGGTTTATTAAAAAAATCTACATTGTCATTTTTATTTCTTGTACGTTTTTACATTTTGACGTGTGAACATAGCTCCCAATTTTGTATAAAGTTGTTAACAATATTCTAAAGTGCTGTTTCAATAAAACACTCTCTATTTAATAGCGTAGTCAAACAATACGTGAATCACAATCAACAGAAACGTTCACTCTACAAGTGTTTTAGAAATAAGAACCGTTCATAGTCAGGTATGCGAGAAATTTTATTTACAAATACATTGCGTTCTCTTTGTCAATGTTGGGTAAAAATTAAAACGTATTTCTGGCAGACATATGATCAAGAATATTATCATATGTATTTGTGATAAAACCTGCAGTCCTAACCAGGGAACTTTTGTATAAGGTATGTCTTACTGTGCTTTGTGTATTAATTTGTGGTATTATTATATTTGTAAGATCTGAAACGAATGTTTGTCTGACGTTCGCAGAACAGTCACAATGAGAGGTTTCGGTGTCCTGCTTTCAATCCATTATTATCTAGAGAATCGAACCTATGACTCCGTGATCGGTATATGAACACGCAAACTTATTTTACAGTTGAAGAGGCAGCATATGAATGCAGTTGATATTATTTTGGTAAATAATAGTCCAATATCAGAAATGATTGCTGTAATCCAAAATTGATCAAGTAATGCTTATTTCCAATTCACATAGCAATCATGCGTGGGCACAAATGCTATCATCTAGTTCATAATTAACTAGAACGTTTAGCTGGCCTTGAAATAATTTAGTATGCATAAAATGAATTGATCCAAATTACTGTTTAATAAGCTTTGTTAATTAAATTTGATATCATTATTCGGTTTTAAGCTAAATCGGTAGCTCTGATAGAAGTTTATTTATGGCGGATATTGAATTGTTAAGTGGGATTTGAATTTGAAACCATAATATTTTTGATGCTGTGTCGTATTATATTTTAAAATAAGGGCTTACATTTTATTTGAAAATTTCAAGCGTCTACCTGTTACCGTTAGTAATTTGAGCAAAAAATACGAAAAATACACGTTTATTGTATGAGCCCCGCCGCACGTTTATTTATTTTTAGTATTTGTTGTTATAGCGGCAACTGAAATACATAATTTGTGAAAATTTCAGCTTTCTAGTAATTTCTAGCTATTACGGTTTATGAGATACAGCCTGGTGACAGACAGAGAGATAGACGGGCAGACAGACAGCGGAGGCTTAGTAATAGGGTCCCGTTGTTACCTTTTAAGTAGGGAACCCTATAAAAAACAGCCAAGTATATGTCGAGTCACGCGATGTGGGTTTCCGTATTAGTTACCTAATGTCTTAAGGATAGATCCTCAGTTTTAAGAATAAATTAGGTTAGGATAGGCATAAAGGATGTCCGAGATAATGATTCCATCCAAAACTGTGTTATGCTCGCAATTCGTTACTCGTTAATAAACTAGTTAAGAAACAACGGCGAAATCTAGAGGTATTTATATCAATTTTTCTTCACGGTGGTACCCCTTATAACATGCTCGAGAAGGTAAGTATGACGGTATGTGAAGCTTAAGTCACCGTCAACGTCGCATCCCGCCGGTAGAGGTATCTATACTTTTAAATTAGTAACCCCACGCAACGAAGATCCGTTTAAGAAACTTTTATGTTAATACAATTTGAGGCATATTAAACTTACTGCCTACTATTACCAGGTTACATTAAAATAACATAACGGACAATGGAAGATATCCATACATAAAAATGTCTGAAATTAAATTGAAGCGTACAGTAATAAAAATATATCAAAATATTTGGCGTAAGTAACAGAGTCTATAAATAATTCTATTTTCACTCAGGAAAGGCGGAAAAAGAAGATATTAGTGTTTGAATTTTTAGTTAAGAATAAACGATGTAGGTAAAAGGAAAGTTATAGTATGAAAGTTAAACAATGTAGGTAGGTACGTTTGAATTATCAAATGACATATGTCAGATTGACATCAAAACGCAGAAGTATTTTGTAGCATCTAACTGTCACAGCCAAAGACAAAAGCAAAGCTGCACATTTTAAATCGATTTTATGTGAAACCAATACAACATTAAAACGATGCTGTGACGTTTTTATTTGATTTAAACGTTATTTTGCTTCAAAAATATTAGCTTATTGATAGATTGTCGATTAAATATTAAATAACTGCATTTTAAACCAAACCAACCTTATAAAGGCCGATCGTATCGATTACTTATTTAATAATCGATACTGATAAAGCACTCACGTATATTCCTGTCACACCATTGTCTATGGCAACAATCAAATAATAAAGTATTCGTAATGAATTGGAATGCTTTTTATCATCACAAAATACTCCAGCTTTAACGAGACAAAGTGAAAATAATAAAAATCGTAGAAAAAAAGAACAATTTGTTTTGTTCATATGAAGTTTAAGGTCGCCACAACAAACCCAGACCAAATTCTGCCATTGTTCTTTGTATGATCTATATCGAGATATATTGTTTTTGATATTCTTTTCACATTTTGCTAACAACTATTTACAAAACTTGTAACATTATGGAGTAGGGACACACCTGCTGAAAGTACGGCGATACTTCAGCGACTGGAACATTAGTCGTCATATCCAAATGCACTGAACAGTCGGCAGTATGCAACCGCAGCGACTAAATTTCAGCCGCGTAACGCTTAACGTGAAATATTAAACTAACCAGCATCACTGTCGTCCATAACTTTAAATCCCTTTTATGTATATCCCAATGTAATAGCATAAAGTTAAACTATAGTTAATAGAACCACGCCATGCCTCAAACTTGATCTTACGTAAAGGTATTTATTTACCGAAGGTTGGGAAGGGGTTACACAGTGCATCGGTATAAGGTCGCGTATTCACTAGAAATGTGCCACAAGATGACCGAGAAAACCATATGCCAATAGTTTGACTTCGTATCTTAACGTTGTCTAAACTGCATTTATGCAGTCGCTTCGTACATAAAACAACGTTGATAAACCAGTACGTGACAACACTTTGTCTAAATCCCAAATTGTTGTTTGCCCAATTCTCCTAAATAAATACAGTTTTGATACAATATCGGTGTCATACTTACGTCACAAAAATCGTATTCTTCTATAATTTAATGAAATCGATCGAGATCGTAAATTGAAACAAGTGTCAAAATATGTGTCAACGACGAACTGTTTATTCCAAATTACTTTTGAGTCCATTCAAAATATAGAAATACGAGAATTGGGCCATAGGTGTTCTTTATGACTCGTTGATTGAATGTTTGTGAATTCCACCGCGACGCAGAATTTGTTTATCGTGTCAGAGTCGTCTATTAAACAAAAGAAAATGAATACGTCTTAAGCCAGACTCCAGAGAATCCTTCTTCCAGCAGTGTAGCTGGTTTGACTTAATAAAGAGTGCGCGCGGTGGTACGTACAGGATGGTGGATGTTCTTCTAAACCAGAAGACCTACAGAACAGAGTCTGTGAATAATTGCCCCCTCAAACCGCAATGTTCAGGTAAGAGGCATTCACGTTCATCCACACTGTCTGGAACTCGTTATATTGATTTAACTTATTCACTTTATGTTTTATCCTTCCTTGAGAAGTAAAGTAATAAAGAAATGCGAGGCTACATTGTAGCCCATTCCCGAAGTATCAACTTTAGAAATGAGTAAAACTCAATTTCAATGTGCTGTTATAAATTTAATAATGATCAAGTTCAAGATCAGTTCTTTAACGATAAAAAATAGATCTACGTTGTTGGTTGATTTCAAATAATATAAAAATAATCGTTTTTTATACGAGGCTAACACCTCCCTAAACATTTCTAGTGTAATAAATATGAAAAGCAGAAATTAAGATGTACGAAAAATAATGTGATTCCATAACTATACAGCATCCTGTGTGGGAGGGGAACAGTTTATGGTCGGTGAAGCACATACATTATTCATAATCATAGATGAGATAATTTATGATATATCATCGAACATGACGAAAACACACATAAACCGTGTTTACTTATATGTAAATCTGGTTAAGAGGATTTGTTTCTTTTAACGCTTCCAACACAATTCATCACGGGTATTCCATTTGTGAACAAAAAGAGAAATATAAAAGGATGATCGCTTTGAAAATTACAAGTTTTATATTTTCTTTATACTTTCAGCTTTGATGGAAGTTGGGCTTTGTTTGGAGGGACTGGCTGGCGGTAAAGAGTTAAAGAAACCCGCCCTCGGCATTAGTGGGGAGGGCGGAGGACTCCTCACTTCTATGGAACTCGCTCAATAACAAAACAACTGGGGCCGAGTGCTCGCTCAATGACTTCTGTTATCAATGGGGCAGGAACTTATTACACTTCACAATATCTTGTTACCAGTCAAATATTCTACGGAATATGTAAGGGATCACAGCATTATTGATGATAGGAATCTTTTCTATGGGAAGGGATCGTGCGACAGTTGTATATAATTATTTGTATGTTATAATCTTGACAATAAGCATGAGTGTACGAAAACCAGAATATACATATGTTTGCTCAAAAATATGTATCATGTTAAAATAAATGGGCGCTAAAGTCAGTAAAATAAAATGATATGACATATAAAACCAGCCAAGTGCGTGTCGAGGTATGCAAAATGTAGGGTTCCGTAGTAGCCCTTATCCATCATACAAAATAAATTAACGGGTCTTAATCGCGTACAATTAATTTATTTAAGGTATAAATACCTAGTTGTTTCCGACGTTTCGCTCGTCTTGCACCGAGCGTGGTCGCGGAGATACTGATGAGAGCTCAGCGCCGTCTTGTGGAAGTGCGGGTTTCGGCCCTACCCTCACTTGGTCTTTATTTAAGTTCGCACTGTCGGTACTCCGACACACTACACTAATGACGTCTACACACTGTTGAGATTTATCACTGCGGCGGTGTTTACATTTGCTGATGACTGGATTCCAAGTAGCCGATAATCTATATCCATCCTCCCGGTTGAAATTGTTATATTTCTTGATTTCTACCGCTTCACGTACTATCCTGGAGTAATAGTGACGATCGGTGGGTAAGACTTGTGGTTGATGCAGTTCTATCCAGTGGTTTGGTCCAGACTCCAACAAATGCTCAGCTATAGCCGACTTATTAATATGTCGGTTTTTCACAGCTGCGATATGTTCCTTTACTCTTTCAGCGATTGTACGCTTAGTCTGCCCGATATATGAACTACCGCAGCTGCAATCGACTTTGTAGACGCCAGGTGTTTGGAGAGGAATGACATCCTTTGGGGTACGCAGATTATGTGCTATCTTAGAGAACGGACTGTATACAGTCTTAATGGAGTATTTCTTGAGTACTGTTCCAACCTTGTCCTCCCTTTAGATACGGCATGTAAGCCGGCACTCTGCTCACTTCAGGTCTACGATCTTTCCTCTTCAGACGGAGTATCTTCTTCTTGTATCCGTTGCGCCTAAGTACCTCCTGAACATGTGACAGTTCACTATTTAATTGTTCAGGGTCACACAGGTCATACGCTCTGTTCACTAACGATGACACAACGGAATCCAAATGCCGCGGATGGTGGTGCGAGTTCGCGTTAAGATACCTATCTGTGTGTGTCGGTTTCCTATATACAGTGTGTCCAAGGGTACCATTATCTCTCACTGTCACTTTAACGTCGAGAAAGGGTAACGATCCGTCTACCTCCATTTCGTATGTGAATCGGATGTTCGGATGTATGGAGTTCAATTTGTCTGCGAATTGTTCCACGTCTTGCTGGTTCCCCTTCATGATGCAAAAGATATCATCGACATACCTCTTCCATAGCTTCACATTAGATGCCTGCATGTCTATGGATTCCTCGAAGTGCTCCATCCAGATGTTGGCCATTACCGGTGCTATAGGACTACCCATAGCCACTCCATCGATCTGGAGGTAGTGTTGTCCACGATATAAGAAGTAGTTTCCATCCAAGCAATTCTTAAGCAGAACAGTGTATTCGTCAGACAGACCGTTTTCCCTTAATTTCCTCTGTATGACCTCAAGGCAATCTTGAACAGGAACATTGGTGAATAGTGACTCCACATCAAAACTCACCATCACCTCGTCTGGTTCCTTTTTCGTGCTCTTAATAATTTCTACAAAGTGACGAGAGTCCTTCACGAAAGAGTGCGTCTTGCCTATTAACGGTTGTAGTACCTTGCTTATGTGTTTCGCCAAACCATATGTGGGTGAATTTATTTGACTCACTATAGGACGCAAAGGTACGTTGGTCTTGTGTACTTTGGGTAAGCCGTACATCTTAGGCGGCTGCACAATTTGAGGTTTATGTAACCGTTCAAACACCTCTTCCGCAAATAAGTTTTTATGGTCCCTGATTAAGGCACGAATGCGTTTTGTCACTCTGGCGGTCGGGTTATATGACACTGCCTTGTATACTAAAGTGTCACTCAACAGATTCCTAATCTTACAGTCATAATCACAAGTATTCATTACCACAGTGGCGTTTCCCTTGTCGGCCTTTAGCACTAAAATATTCGTGTTATCACGCAGCGTTTTTAGTGCTTGACGCTCTTCTGTGGAAATATTGGGTTTAGGCGGCTTTGACTTGCGTAAAATAACGGCAACATCCTGTCTAAGTGTATCCGCATCGTTAGACGGTAACTTGTTACGCGTTATCAACTCTTCTATGCTACTTATGACGTTTTCATATGGAATCCGTTTAGGTGTTAATGCATAATTCAACCCTTTCACCAATACGCTTTGTGTCGTGCTATCAATAACATAATCTGATAAATTGACTTCCGTTTTCTGTTGGGTGGACTGTTCATTTTTGCCGGTTACCCTCTCACGATGGTTTATCAATTTATCAAACTTGTTCTTGTGCCGTTTAGTACGCAGATCGTAAATGCGACTAGATTGGTTATACGTTACACGATCGCACAAGCTAAAGTCACTGTTTGAAAGTACTTCACTACACTCTGTGTGCACTTTAAATAGGTCACACTGTACAACACCTAGCTCGTACCGACAGTTACGGATTAATTGTCTTAAAAGACGAACACTGGCGTTACGTAGAATGTCATCGGAATAAGGAATGTCCTTACGCGGTTTAATGCGCACTCCTACGGGTATTACATCGTTATCACGACACTTTGTTAAAAAACTAAGCGAAGTTTCCAAACATACCCGCTTTATCCTAAGGCGTTCTAGTTGTTTTACTTTTATCACATATTCCGGCCCGTAGCGGTTTGTAATAATCGATTTTAAACTTTCGAGATTTGTATACATCATACAAAATAAATAATATATAAAAAATACTCCGACACACTACACTAATGACGTCTACACACTGTTGAGATTTATCACTGCGGCGGTGTTTACATTTGCTGATGACTGGATTCCAAGTAGCTGATAATCTATATCCATCCTCCCGGTTGAAATTGTTATATTTCTTGATTTCTACCGCTTCACGTACTATCCTGGAGTAATAGTGACGATCGGTGGATAAGACTTGTGGTTGATGCAGTTCTATCCAGTGGTTTGGTCCATATGATAACGATGTAATACCCGTAGGAGTGCGCATTAAACCGCGTAAGGACATTCCTTATTCCGATCGCATTTTACGTAACGCCAGTGTTCGTCTTTTAAGACAATTAATCCGTAACTGTCGGTACGAGCTAGGTGTTGTACAGTGTGACCTATTTAAAGTGCACACAGAGTGTAGTGAAGTGCTTTCAAACAGTGACTTTAGCTTGTGCGATCGTGTAACGTATAACCAATCTAGTCGCATTTACGATCTGCGTACTAAACGGCACAAGAACAAGTTTGATAAATTGATAAACCATCGTGAGAGGGTAACCGGCAAAAATGAACAGTCCACCCAACAGAAAACGGTAGTCAATTTATCAGATTATGTTATTGATAGCACGACACAAAGCGTATTGGTGAAAGGGTTGAATTATGCATTAACACCTAAACGGATTCCATATGAAAACGTCATAAGTAGCATAGAAGAGTTGATAACGCGTAACAAGTTACCGTCTAACGATGCGGATACACTTAGACAGGATGTTGCCGTTATTTTACGCAAGTCAAAGCCGCCTAAACCCAATATTTCCACAGAAGAGCGTCAAGCACTAAAAACACTGCGTGATAACACGAATATTTTAGTGCTAAAGGCCGACAAGGGAAACGCCACTGTGGTAATGAATACTTGTGATTATGACTGTAAGATTAGGAATCTGTTGAGTGACACTTTAGTATACAAGGCAGTGTCAAATAACCCGACCGCCAGAGTGACAAAACGCATTCGTGCCTTAATCAGGGACCATAAAAACTTATTTGCGGAAGAGGTGTTTGAACGGTTACATAAACCTCAAATTGTGCAGCCGCCTAAGATGTACGGCTTACCCAAAGTACACAAGACCAACGTACCTTTGCGTCCTATAGTGAGTCAAATAAATTCACCCACATATGGTTTGGCGAAACACATAAGCAAGGTACTACAACCGTTAATAGGCAAGACGCACTCTTTCGTGAAGGACTCTCGTCACTTTGTAGAAATTATCAAGAGCACGAAAAAGGAACCAGACGAGGTGATGGTGAGTTTTGATGTGGAGTCACTATTCACCAATGTTCCTGTTCAAGATTGCCTTGAGGTCATACAGAGGAAATTAAGGGAAAACGGTCTGTCTGACGAATACACTGTTCTGCTTAAGAATTGCTTGGATGGAAACTACTTCTTATATCGTGGACAACACTACCTCCAGATCGATGGAGTGGCTATGGGTAGTCCTATAGCACCGGTAATGGCCAACATCTGGATGGAGCACTTCGAGGAATCCATAGACATGCAGGCATCTAATGTGAAGCTATGGAAGAGGTATGTCGATGATATCTTTTGCATCATGAAGGGGAACCAGCAAGACGTGGAACAATTCGCAGACAAATTGAACTCCATACATCCGAACATCCGATTCACATACGAAATGGAGGTAGACGGATCGTTACCCTTTCTCGACGTTAAAGTGACAGTGAGAGATAATGGTACCCTTGGACACACTGTATATAGGAAACCGACACACACAGATAGGTATCTTAACGCGAACTCGCACCACCATCCGCGGCATTTGGATTCCGTTGTGTCATCGTTAGTGAACAGAGCGTATGACCTGTGTGACCCTGAACAATTAAATAGTGAACTGTCACATGTTCAGGAGGTACTTAGGCGCAACGGATACAAGAAGAAGATACTCCGTCTGAAGAGAAAAGATCGTAGACCTGAAGTGAGCAGAGTGCCGGCTTACATGCCGTATCTAAAGGGAGTAACGGACAAGGTTTAGGTTTTTAGAACTGCATCAACCACAAGTCTTATCCACCGATCGTCACTATTACTCCAGGATAGTACGTGAAGCGGTAGAAATCAAGAAATATAACGATTTCAACCGGGAGGATGGATATAGATTATCGGCTACTTGGAATCCAGTCATCAGCAAATGTAAACACCGCCGCAGTGATAAATCTCAACAGTGTGTAGACGTCATTAGTGTAGTGTGTCGGAGTACCGACAGTGCGAACTTAAATAAAGACCAAGTGAGGGTAGGGCCGAAACCCGCACTTCCAAAAGACGGCGCTGAGCTCTCATCAGTCTCTCCGCGACCACGCTCGGTGCAAGACGAGCGAAACGTCGGAAACAAATAGGTATTTATACCTTAAATAAATTAATTGTACGCGATTAAGCCCCGCTAATTTATTTTGTATGATGTATACAAATCGCGAAAGTTTAAAATCGATTAGCCCTTATCCAGTTCTCTAACCATGGTACTGTAGGACTCAAGCATTATTCATTATCTTTCGCAAATAG
Source organism: Euclidia mi (assembly GCA_944739405.2). NCBI lineage: Eukaryota > Metazoa > Arthropoda > Insecta > Lepidoptera > Erebidae > Euclidia > Euclidia mi. The sequence goes on along the minus strand of OX123197.2, from coordinate 40,420,499 downwards.
AAGTTTAAGTTAGTCGATTATAACTCGATATTATGATAATTTTCATTGAAAGTTCATTGCATATGTCACTATTTAGCGTAGTTTACACATAACTAATTATTACGGCCTGGATGATAGATTGGAAGCACAGTAAACGTAATATTTTTCAAAATTGTATCGTACAGTGCTTATAGTGTCTACTCAAAGCCGCGGATGGACAGAAGGACGGATGGAAGGACATAGCGAACTATAAGGGTTCTTTGTAGTTTACTGCGGAACCCTAAAAACTGGAGAACAAATAAATGTTGTTAAATCCATTTACTTTGTTTACTCTTTTCACGTGCCGTGTAAGTGCTACGCGTAATTTTCATTGCGTAACGTAGGTGTTGTGTTTGAACTGCTACGAGATTGATCGATAGGCTACGGGCGTAGCCAATGACTGCTACGTACTTAAGTAGATGGATAAAACCACTCCAGGCATAGTGTATTCTGCCGCAGACGTCCTTTTGACGTTTCGTAACAGAAAGTAAATCTGCGAAAAATATTGATTAACACATTACAAAGACATAATTATGTTAATAACTATAGTAGCCCTGGTATGAATAAAAATATAAAGCACAACTCATACTAATTTAATCAAATTTATATTAAGTTCTTCAATTTTATAATATAAAATGAAATTATACTATAAGGCACATTATATTGGGTAAAATATATTGGTAAATATCAAATTACTTTGCATGACTGAACTAAGGGTCGCCTACCAAATTGGATTATTTTTGGATCATTTTTCACGATCTAATATTTAATATTCGTTTATAATGTTGAAAATACCCTATGAATATTTTGGGTATCGAGCATTTCGTTAGCGTAACAATTTTCACGTAAATAATATTAATATCATCCAGAGAATTTCAGTTTTATACCGTAATAGATGAGCCCACGGTTACACCCGCGTTATTTAAAGCTACTGCTCTGCTCCCGTGGCTCATAGTGTGATGATATATATAACCTATAGCCTTCCTCGATAAATGTGCTATCTAATACTGAAAGATTTTTTGAAATCGGTCCAGTAGTTCCTCAGATTAGCGCGTTCAACGAAACAAACAAACAAACTCTTCAGCTTTAGGTATATATAAGATTACACATAGGTATGATACATTAAGATGAGACACAACGATTCTTGTAGGAATTGCAAACATTATCATCAATTCAGCTTACGATAATACCCAGCTTCCTAACCTAAAATTAAACCTCACTTATCCCAAAAATAAAATACCCAACTCTTTATTGTTCCATTGCCTAATTCGACGAGAGAATTAAATTTTTCGTCAGACGTTTTATCCATGAAAAGGAAGATAAGGATTTTATAATATAGGGTTACTGATAAATTCTTCGGCGATTTGACGTAGAAAAATTGAAATAAGTTCTTTGTTTGCATTAGAGTATTGCGTCGTACGAAAAGCAAATACGAGTCAAGACTACTCGACTGGTAATGTCCTCAATAAGCGACCTCTCTTATTTCGGGCCTTAAGCTCGGAACACACAGGCATCGGCAGCGGGTCAGTGAATAGCTTTACTACTAATATTTATATAACGAGTCTCGATAAAGGCGAAATACTTTATATTTGCCTCCACACGACGATGTTTGTTGAAACGAAGCATCAGGTGAAAGTTATGTGTATAAATAGTTTTATCTATAGGTTTAAATTGTCTATCGGGATATGTACCACGTATCTAATCCATTTGCAGTAGCAAACCAGTCATCCATGATCATGGCACTGATGTAATCCAGCCGCTCCTGTACATGGCACTTTCAACAGAGACAAAATATCGGATTCTCGAAACATAGATACATGGTACATGCTATGAAAGACAATGCAGAACGAAAGAATCCTATTATGCTTTTTATTCAATATAAGAAGGAGAAAATACTTGACATTCATTTAAAAAAACTGTTTATTTTTGGATTAGTTTATGTAATAATTCGATTTTCATTATCATTAATTTATTTATATAATAAGTATAACAACAATAATCAACTACCAATAGTCGTACTAGAAATAAGAATGATTCGGTTTTTAAGTTAATAAAACACTTTTATTAAATGTAATGCTTTTAAAGTATTCCTAAGATTCCAGTTTAAATGGGTGTTTAAACTAAAACACGAAGAAATAATTTTCAAATAATTAATAACATAACCGAGGTATTACATTTTGTTCATTTACAAGAATAGAAGAACTCAGCTTAAATTTACAATGATAGGGCTATTTACCCTACAAGGTAATATCCATCAATTGGGCATGAACCCGTCACGCCAGCGCGCAGCGCTCTCCGTGTGTCCTGCGCTTTATACCCTCAATACGCGACCTTTCTTACATCAGATCTTATTGCAAGAAAACGTATTCAAACATACGAGTACGCACTTAAGTCTTGTAATACTTCAAAGTTGTTTCTAGCCGAGTTGTATGAACATAAACAAGTGGATTGCTGAGATTATTGGACCTCCTTTGAATTAAGTGAATAAAGTTTTTATCAAATGAGGCTATTGAGGCCATTCGATTTCAAACATATCTGAATAATAAATAAACGTAAAAACGCATAATTTCGTACAAATTACATTATTATTTTCCAATTACTCGAAGCGTTACTGGGTTTTTCCAAATTCTCAGTAGCAGCACGTAGTCTGGTGATGTGCCCGGTAGGCAATAGGCTCGCCCCCTATTTCGTCGCACCAAAAATTCATAGTGAAATGTGGGTGTAATATTACATCTCTGCCTAGTGCCTACCCCTCCGTAGGATAAATAATAATAATAATAATAATATGATTTTATTTCAGAAATTATTTCCATATACAAATTTCAAAACTAATTAAATAATTATAAAAATCAGCAATCAAATAAATAATAAAATGTCACAACAATAAATCAAAGAGCAATGACACAAATTATAAAATAAAATTAAAATAACAAAAAAAAAAAAACAAAAGTAATCAAATAATTATAAAAATCAGCAATCAAATAAATAATAAAATGTCACAACAATAAATAAAAGAGCAATGTCACAAATTATAAAATAAAATTAAAATAGTAAAAAAAGATTGTAAAAATAATTTTTAAATTTAAATTCAAACGTATGTCATATTGTGCAGTCAAATCATAATAATTTAACTACATGCCCATCGTGATTTGCATCCACCTGTGTTGGATCGGACAATCTAATCTATCTGCAACCATCTTCAGAATGCCGTTGGTACTTCCTCTCACGCGTTTCGAGATGGATGCAACTCTCTTGCGGATAATTGCATGATAGCTGTCAGTGTGGGCCTCAGCAAACATAAGGGACGCGCTGCAGTCTCTCGGTAGTCGCAACAACATTCTGAAGATGTTGTTGTACTGCACACGTAGCACATTGGCGGCCCGACGGGTATGTCTTACCCATAGACCGCACGAGTAAAAAGATTGGCAGAATGCCTTAAACAAAGAGATTTTTACCTCATTAGAGCATCGTGCAAATCTACGGGCAAGCATATTCCCTCGGACCGCCAACGCCCTCCGCTCACGCTCCAAATCGGCGTTATCCTTCAAGTCGTCTGTCACAATATGCCCCAAGTACTTAAAGCTAGTCACCACCTTCAGAATTACACCATTTAACTTAATTGGTGGAACATGGGGAATAGTGCTACCAGTACTTTTAAAAATCAGAAGTTCACTTTTTTTGGTGTTGTATTTAAGTCCATGTTCCACCGCATAGGCCTCACAAATCGCAATGCGCCTTTGTACTGAACTCACCGACGGGCCCAGCAGTACCATATCGTCTGCGTAACTTATATTATTTATGCATACCCCGTCAATGTGACAACCAGAATGTGTACCACTGAGCTCGCCGATGAGATCGTTTATGTAGAGATTGAACAGCAGAGGAGAGGTTAAACCCCCCTGCCGCACGCCACACTCCATGCCATACTCGTCAGAATAAGTAACCGCCCATCTCACCTGGTTTTTTTGGCATAAGTACCAACTTTTCAACAGAGAGGTGACTTCAGCCGGTACACCAGCTCCATCCAGTTTGTTCCAAAGTTTGTTATATATTACGGTGTCAAATGCCTTTGACAGGTCCAGGAAGCACGCGTATAACGGCGTCTTCCTATCAACGTAGTACCTGACAGCCTGCTTAAGACAAACAATCGCACTTTCGGTAGAAAGCCCAGCCCTAAAACCAAACTGAGCGTCATGCAGTTTAATATGTCGCACTAGGATGCCATAAAGCAAGCTGTCAAGCACCTTTGCAATCACCGTGGCTACTGAGATGGGCCGGTAGTTATTAATGTCCGACATGTCTCCCAGCTTATTTTTACTATAGGAATCACCAAGGTGCGTGTTAGCTCCTCGGGTAAATGGCTGTGACAAAGACACAAGTTATAAAACATGGAGAGGACGCGCGGCAGATGGACACCGGCGTGTTTCAGATGTTCGATGCTGAGACTGTCATGTCCTGGAGATTTACCTTTGCGCATACCACTGATAACTCTTTGCACATCACATGCCGCAAATCGAACAGTCCTCATGGCAGTCCCAGCACCCATACATCCGCCTGAAGTCGTGTGTCCTTGTGGTGGTCGCATCCTAAAGTGCTCCCTGAATAGATTTGCGATCACCTTGTGGTCACTGTACCCATTTACACTAACAGAGATACCTGGTTTACCACACAGCTTCCCTGTCTGTTTCCAAAACTTTTTGAAGTCGTTACTAGAATGGTGAGAAGCAAGAATGTCCATTTTAATTTGTTCTTGCCTATCTTGGCACCATTTAAGTTTTTTCTTAAACAGATTCCTGCTCTCACGCATCTCCAAGTACGTTTGGCCCCACGTTGGTTTACCGGCTTCCACCCATACCAAAAACCTCCTTCTGGCATCCCTGTGGTATTGCGCGACATACTTATTCCACCCGGCTATGTAACCACCTCTCCTCTGAGGTCTCTCTCTCGCATATGTGACGGACGCGGCCTCCGAAAGAATGGTAACCAGCTGCTTGTACATACTATCTATTAAAGATTTATGTTCGGCCTTGTCACATATGTCATCACAGCACTGTGACATCTCAACTGGGAAGTCAATATCTCTAAGCATACTATGACATACCTGACGATAACGCCGAATGAGCTCAGCAGAACGTTCCCCCCATACAACATTGTTTTGTATAGGTGTAATAGTTATCATTTCCTTACACAGTACCTGTCCTAAGCTACACTCTACAACGAGTGGGAAATGGTCAGACCAATGAGCATCATAATCAACCCACACACTAGTGACTGCAGGTAGTGTTGCATTCGTTACTACACAATGGTCCAGCCATCTCACACATCCATGGGCTTCACTAATGAAAGTAAAAGTGTCTGGCTTACCCAGAAGATCCACACAAGTCCACTGCTGATCGTCACAGAAATCCAAAAGATGGTTACAACACAAAGTATCTGGTTGTGCGTTGTAATCACCCAGCAAGAGCGACACAACACAGTCTGGGTTCTCAGCCAATATTGAACTAATTTTACCTAGGCACTGTGTAAACTCAGGAAGGTTGTCGATGCAATCAGTGGGCATGTATATACTGAAAACAATAAAATAATTAGCATTAATTTCTAATTTCAAAGCTGATATTCTAACATCGTCACAGTCTATCACAGTCACCGACTTAAAAGCAGTCTTTCGATATAGAATTGCTGTTCCACCAAATGGTCTTCCCCTCAACAGTTCGGCACCCGTGTCAACAGCTGAGCATCCAACACCAACAAAATCACTGTGTACCTCATTTAATAGTGTCAAGTCATGTGGCAGTAGCCAAGTCTCTTGTAAGGCAATCACATCCGCATTCTTACAGAGATACCTAACTCCTTCCATGGATCGCTTTAGAGACTTGCAGTTGTAAGAAATGAATCTAGTGTTGTACCTTTCATCCATTGCTGTTTTCTATAGGCTGCCTCTTGTAATCAGTAGATAATCCTTTATTATTAACAAAACGCCTAAAGTATATCCCATTCGGCCAGAAACTCTCCTCAAGATACTTATCCAGATTACACTTACTTACGAATAGCTTAAAAGCGCTGTAGCTACGTTCCTTTGACATTTTTATTCGTATTGGAGCTACTTCTTCTTGCGTTTTAGTAAACACATACTCTGCAATGTCTGATTCTGATACCTCCTTGTGCACATGTGTAATAAACAATGGTATTTTCATATCAGCTGCCTTGAACTTCATGTTTTCCTCAGAACAAGCTTTACCTTTACTGGTTACAAATTTGTTTCTTAGTTTTTTCTTCTGCACTGTAATCCAATCTTCACTATCTTGATTAGCTCGTAGGGGGCATTTACTACTTATCACAACACTTGCGAAAGACTTTTTCTCAATCGAAGCTACATTTCTCATTGTGTTTTGTTTATCATTGTCATTTGAGTTTGAGCGAAGTTCCTCGCACCCAGCAACGTCACTTATGCTGCATGTATTGCATATCGTTTCATTCGCACTCGCTGCTTTATTGTGTTTCGCCTTCTCCCTCACACTCACGCTCTTAAGCGGCGTTTCTAATTTCTTGTCAATGTCAGTTGATGACGTTTGATCTGTCTCTGGCGAAATCAAAGAGTTTGGACGTTTAGACTAGAGAGAACATGCCCTATAAATTTCCTTATACCGAACGTGCAACATGTAATGTCAGTTGGTTTTAGTTGGTTAATCATAACGTCAACTTCAACTTCAACTTTGATTAAAATGGCTCCATCGTTGACCGATGATTTTGCCAATGTCAGGGTGGAACAAGAGATCAAAATAAATTAGTTATAAAGTTTAAAAGAAATGACTATTGACCGGTACTAGTAGCTATGGTTTCTGCTTGGGGGTCCAAATCTCTGAAAAGGGACAACACAGATATTAGTAAATATATATGCTTAGACACTTAGATAATACTATATACCATAGATTTATATGTACTAACGCACTAGATGCGCCCTTCTGTACAACGAAAATGTTCCACTGACTTATGGTTTGGGAACCATACAGCTCTTAGTTCGTTCGACAACTCTCTAATGGGCGCACGAAACCGCGCTCTGTCAAACTGCTTACGAAATTATTTATTTAATTAGAATAAGAAAGTTTTCAGTGATTATTCTTTGCAAATCTGTTTTATTGTATGGTAACTAATCTATTTTTTGGCATAAACAATCTTAGCTACGCAATTACTAGGCAATATTATAAATTTTCGTGCACCGGGCAAGTCCATTGCGGGCGAGTCCATTGTGGGCAAGTCCATGATGAATAAATGAGGGCAAGTCCATTGTACTATCTGTCACTTTCACATATGCACGATATTACGTTTGCAAAAAAGAGACAGATTTAAACGCCGAGTTGTCGGCAGTTCTCGTCATAGAATAAAATTACAGATTGGAAAATTTCCTTTGAGAATCTCGAGTACCGACTTAATATTTTTTTGCTCTACAATATTTGTTAAAGGTTGGTATGTAATTAAAACTATATTATGAATAATATCGTTTTAAATTCATAGATTGCGTGTATTCTGCGTTCGTACTCAGTATATAGTCTAAGCTCAGCGATGCCGTCATGTGTTCTACATTCCTGTAAAAATACTTCCAAAAATACCAATAAAGCTGCAGGAGTTACTTTCCACAAGTGAGGTAGTTCACTGATGTTTATTATAAGTATATTATATGCCAGAGAACAAAAAATAAATGTTCGTTTGCCTTCTTCTTCTTTACTGATATTGACGATTTTTCTTGTATTTTTGAAGTGACCTACATACCTAGGTCTTATTACATAGCCATCTACGGTCCACAAGCGGGTGCTGTTATTGCGAACGAAAAAAAATTCCTATAGCAAGGGTAATTTCATGATCGCAGGTAGAATATCAATAAAAACATCTATTACTTCATTTGCGAAATATCCTGAATCATGGTACGCAGCGTAAGCTATATTTTTATAGCTTTTTGGACATTGTTGCCTCATACTTTTGCCATATTTTTATGAAATGGATGAACTTCTAAGACCCTTGCACATAGAATGGCATCGAGTGGTATTCTCTAAAGTCTTAAAGAAAAAGAAAATGATCAATTTATGATATTACAATAAGTTTAAATTTGAACTCCGAAAGAAATCCCGCGGGATGCCGTGGCATTCCCGTTCGTTTGTTACTATTGATATTTGTCATTGAAATTAAAGTTTTACTTATATTTAAGTTATCCGTTTGGTGACGGATTAAGAATATGGAATGTCACCACCCCATATCATCCCATGGGTGTCGAAGCAGCCGACAGAGGGAGCCTATTATGCAGAGAACCATCACTGTAAGAGAAGGAAAATTTGATACAAATCCTATACCAACCCGTTTAGCTAGCGTGGTATAGTAGGCCAATTCCTCCTTTCAAAGGAGAGGCCTAGTCCAGCAGTGGACTGTAAAAGGCTGATGATGTATGTACAAATATTTAAATTATGTCTTTCTTTATCACAAAAAAATATATTTTTTTAAACGTTGAGAAAAGGGAAATTCGGCTCAAATTCGTCCAAGCTGAGAGAAGAGAAGAAACGTGGTTGGCAGCAGAACCCTCGCATATCTGCTCAGCGCATTGCATCCTGATGATTTCGCAATTTCTAAAACTGGAAGAAGGTTTCTTAAAAAAGACGCAATTCCTTATGATCCTTGTTGGACTAAAAATGCATCGCCTTCTTCTCTACATAATGTGCACGTATCTGAATCTGATTCGATGTTTGATAGCCCAAGAAAAGTTAAACTAAAAGCAAGCTTACGTGAAGTATCTGTAAAAAATTAATTAAGTACTTGCACAAAATATCAAAAAGTATCTGATTGTATTTTTCTGTTTCCACGAAATATCAAGTAGGTAAAATAAACAGTTTGTCACATCTGCGTATATAAATTCATAATCTATGATGAAAACACCCAAGCGCGCATGCGTAGTCAATCAGTCTGAGTGACAATGAATGACAGTCATTTTGTTTGAAATATCATCTCTATACTATATATCTCTATGCTATATACCTATTAGTAGGGAAACAAACGGAGGGGGACAACAAAGGGCAGGGGACTAGATTTTAATTTTGTTTATGGAAATGAATTTGTATAGAATTTTAATAAGGGATGTGTGAGCTAGTGACAAAAGGAAAGTTAGGTTTACGGGTCTGGGAATTTGTTTTGGGAGAAGGTCGTACAGGGGGATCACTAATTTTGGACATGAGAAAAACATGTGTTCTAGAGTGCCCTCGTCCAAACCGCATTCGCAAATGGAATGGTTTCTGACGCGGATTTTAGCCAAAAATACTGGAGAACAAACAAATCCCAGGCGCATTCGGATTATAATTGATGTTGCCAATTTATTAATATGTTTATGGTTATTATACCAGGGTTTTGAAGGAATGGTGGGTTGGATGGAACCATAAAATTTACCTTTGACCAGTTTGGAGGTCTGCCACAAGTCATTCCAAGAACTAACCAACGAAAGTTGAGCCTGAGAGCGTAGGTCGCGTGAAAAGCACAGGTTATATGTTAGGCATCCAGATTCAGACGCTGCTTTAGCACAGGAGTCCGCGAACTCGTTACCCGATATGCCTGAATGGCTGGGAATCCACGCTAAGACTACTTCGATGCCGGCCAGGTGACACCTATATAAAGTTGCTCTAGTTTGGAGAGAAATTTGGAAGGGATCGCGGGATTTAAAGGGATTTTTTAATAAAGCAGCGAGGGAGCTTTGGGAGTCGGAGAGAATGAGCGCCTTCTTCAGCTTGTGAGATTCTATGTACTTGACTGCTTCCAATAAGGCGATAGACTCACCTGTAAATATAGAACTTTGCTGGGGAATTTGAAAGTTAAGGATAATACGGAATTTAGGGAGCCAGACTGCGGAACCTACGGGAGAATCATTGGTCTGTTTCGAAGCATCTGTATATAGCGTCACCCAGTCGGCCCAGTCGTTAGACAAAATATTCGCTAGCTTGAGGTTGGCTTGACTACAGTTCTTGCCAATACCAAAGTCAAGGTAAATTTTAGGTTGGAAGACTAGGGATTGAAATTCTGTTAGAAAGAGGAGGTTAAGAGGAGATTGAAAAATGGGGGTAGACAAGTCCTGGAATTTTTTAAGAGAAACTATGAGGAGCGGAGGGTCCTTGCGAGACCAATAAGAGGAAGAAGAGATTAGGGGCGCTAAGGAATGAAGAATAGGGAGAAGGGGATGGGTGCTGGTTTGGAGGACGTTGAGCAAAAACCTGTCTGCCAGGTATTGGCGGCGGAGGTGAAGGGGGGGGTCTAGGCATTCAACCTGCAAAGCATTAACCGGGGAGCATTTCATAGCACCAGTTATAATTCGCAAGCATTTGGACTGGATCTTTTCCAGCTTGGACAGTGCAAGTTTGTTGCAATGTTCAAGCAGGAAACCCGCGTAATCAAAATGACTGCGAACCACAGCGTTGTATAAAAGCTTTTGGCAAAAGGGGTGGGAACCCCAACGAACCCCTGAAAGGGCCCGCATGACATTCACACCCCTCTCGCCTTTCCGCTCAATGTAGTGCAGGTGATGGATGCCAGACAGTTTGGAGTCGAGGATAACCCCCAAGAATTTGACGTGATTGTCCAAAGGTATTGTTTCACTTCCTACAGAAATCTGGATGTGGGGGATGTTACGTTTACGGGAAAAGACAACAGCTTTGCATTTAGGAATTGAAAGGGAGAGGTTGTGATCAAAAAGCCACTGATTCAAGTAAAACAATGCGGTGTTTATATGGGATGAAGCTTGAGTACAGGAGGGAGAGGAAATGTAGAGAACTATGTCACCTGCGTACTGGAGAATTTTACAAAAGGGGGAAACAGTAAGGTCTAGGTCGTAGGTATATAGATTATAAAGGATAGGACTTAGCACTGAGCCTTGTGGAAGACCTTTCCATAAGAGTCGAGGAGGAAGGAGGATGCCCTGATGTCGAATGGATATTGAACGGCACATCAACAGGTTGCATACAATGTTGACCAGTCTCACGGGGATACTCAGCTGGTGCATTTTCTGCCTGAGCAGCGGAATCTGGACGTTATCATACGCTGACGAAATGTCAAGAAACACTCCGATAACATGTTCGTTTTTGGAAAAAGCCACCCGTATTTCAGAGGTAAAGATACTTAGGCTATCCAAAGTACCTTTACCTTTTCTGAAACCGAACTGTGAATTCGACAGAATGTTTCTGTTCTCCAATATCCATTCGAGACGGTTTTTGATCAGGTTTTCCATGATTTTGGCTAGGACTGAGGAGAGGGCTATAGGTCTGTAAGAAGAAGGGTCCTTAGGATTTTTGCCTGGTTTGAGGATAGGGATGATAATTTGTGATTTCCAGGATGCTGGGATTTCGCCTGAGAGAAAGATGGAATTCAGTAGGTTAAGGAAAAAGGACTTGCTGGAGTTTGAGGACTTGCAAATAAAGGAGTATGGGATACCGTCTATACCAGGAGAGGAGTCGCGAAGGTGATCAAGGGCGCAGGTGAGTTCGACAAAGGAGAAAGGGGCGTTCATGGGATCTGGTGGGTGAGAAGGTAAGAGGGGTGAAGGAGAGGGAGTACACTCTAGATCAGGGACGTAGGGAGGGGCAAGATTGCAATGGAAATCATGGATAAAGGAGTCCGGATCGTTAGAAGTTATGTTTGGATCCTGGAGACTACATCGGAATGTCTTAATCCTTTTCCACACAAGGGAAAGCGGGGAGCGAGGGTTTAGGGATTCACAAAAATTCCTCCAGCCTTGGGACTTCTTTTTGGATAGGAGTCTTGATGTGGAGGCTGCAGTTTTTTTGTAGGAGAGAAAGTCGGTCATGGTGAGGGATGATTTAAACTTGTTCTCCGCCGCCCTGCGGGACCGAACACTGTCTGAGCATTCAGAATCCCACCAAGGCGGAGAAGGAACCAGTCTACCGGAGGAGGATTTGGTGGGGATAGAGGAATCGGCGGCAGATAGAAGGGCGGAGGTAAAACGATCATATAGGTCTAGGGCATTGGAAGGTTCAACAGGGGGCAGTATTCTTAGCTCAGAATCCAATAATGTCGCAAATTGATCCCAGTTTGCGAGAGGAAGACGGTATTTTAGGAGAGGTTGGATATTAGGTGACATTGGGGGAGAGGAAGATGATTGTATAAAGGAGACTAGGATTGGGAAGTGATCACTACCAAAAGAATTTGGCAGAACCAACCAGGAAAGACGGGAGACTAAGGAGGGTGAGGCGAACGATAGGTCAGGCACGCTGGAATTCTGTGTTGGGGAGACTCTTCTGGTGGGGGTGCCATCATTTAAAATGCAAAGGTCAATGCTATCAAGGAGGTCAAGTAAAGAGGAAGAGGAGGGGTCGTTGCAGTGTGATCCCCACAGAGTATGTCGGCAATTGAAGTCACCTAACACGACAATGGGGGGCGGGAAAGAAGAGAGAATGGAAGAGAGGTTGGAGATAATGGCAGAGTTTGGATGGGGAATGTAAACAGAGACATAGGTAACGTCTGCCACTCTAGCAGCGACTAAATTTAGGCCCGGATCATGGGCGGGTAGGGGGATCTGGGAAAAAGTGATACATCTATTGATCAACAGTGCGCAACCCGCAAATCCGTCCTCTCTGTCGTCCCGGAGGCATGAAAAGCCTGGGACCCTAAAGTGGGATCCCGGCCTTAACCAAGTCTCCGAGACCGCAAGGACGGCTGGCTTGTAGCGGTTAATCAAGTAGATAATATCATATTTGTTGCGTCTAATGCTTCTACAATTCCATTGAAGGACTTGGAGACCCATTAGACCTATTGTTACGGGAGATAACGGTTAGTAGTTGTTCTACAGGAACTGTGAGATTGTTCGGTAGGGAGTCGGAGAACTTTGAGAGCATGTTTATTAGAGTACATATCAGTAGCTCGATCAGGTTATCATTTGGAGTAGGAAAAGGGGTGGTCTCAATGAAAGCGGGGTAAGCACAGCCATTGGCTTGGGTTGAGGTGGGAGTAGCTGTTATAGCGTTGTGGGCTTGGAGATCATAAGATTTCCCAAGTTCTGGTTTAGAGCGTGGGGGTAAAAATATTGTTTTTCTGTAGGAAGTAGTAGGGTAGGTAGTAGTAGCAGGAGACTGGGGTAATGGAGAGAGAGGGGGGAGGTTTTGTGTTTGGGAAAATAGAGGAGGGAATTGGGGAGTGGCAGCGACATCTGCGTAGGCGCGTCTTGCTTGCGGAAATCTGACCGATGCTTCCATATAGCTGATATTCTCCTGAGACATAACCATTTTAATCGATTTCTGTCTAGAGTGCTCAGGGCATTGGCTGTCAACAGCTGTGTGTCTGCCCCCTCGGCAGAGGAAGCAAGACACCTCAGAGTCAGCAACAGTACAGGTCTCTCCAGAATGGGGCTGGGCACATTTGTAACACCGGGGCTGTGAGCGGCACTGGGCAGCTATATGGCCGAATCGGCAGCATTTTCTACACTGGATGGTGGGAAGCTGGTAGGTAGAAATAGGAAGGGAAGCATTATAACAATATACTTTCTCAGGGAGGGATTGTCCTAAGAAAGTTAAGACTACGGAGTTGGAAGGGATCCAGGTGGTTTGGGAGTCTTTCTTTGATTTGACATTTAAGCGCCTTGCTCTAATAACTTCTCCGCAACTAGAAGGGGTGGTAATACCGGAAACAAGCTCCTCTAAGGTCCAGTCTGTTGGGATGTCTCTGACCACACCCATACGGGCGATTTGAAACTTCGGGATATGAGCACTGTATTTGTTTGTTCCCAGGAGGCTAAGATCCAGGAACTTATTGGCGTCGTTGGCCGTCTTGAATTCGACGAAAACCCGGTTGCGTCCCAGGTTTTTAATACCACCTTCCTTAATTCCGGAGATGTCGTGTGAATGCAGGAATTGTGCGAATCTTAAGATTTTAAAAGAGTAGCCCGAGGAAAGATCCGGTTCTGCCCTTGAAACGAACACTGTGAATGGGCCTTTATCTGTGTCCGAATATTTAATCTGGCTATCAGTTTCGTATCCAGGTTTTACGTATACAGACTGGATAGATTCAGCCGGGGTGCGGGTTTTTTTAAGATCCGTAGGTGTAACAACATCGGCCGGTCTTTTTAAACGTTTGTTTACATCAGGAGGCGTACCTCCGCCCCCATCCGGGGGCTCATCGACCTCCATGTCCAATATTAGTGTATTATACCTGTTAGACTTACCACAACACAAATGTTAATAACAATCCACCACACAACACAACACAACACAACACAAACAAATAGATTTAATGCCAAAAGCAGAAACAAATCGCGTGGAGAAAGAAAAGATAACCTAAAAACGTGTTTCTAAGTCACTCTTCAACCACCCAGTCCCCAATCATAACGTCAAATTACGCGTCTCATTTAAAGAGGCATATACTCTTTACATACTCATATCTTTGACTACATTCTCTAAATAGCCGTGCTGTGATCTGTCATCAGTGTAAAATTTGTTGGGCGTTTGTGTTTACATTTTTAATAACTTTTTTGCATTTAAATAGTAAGTAAGCTTATAATAATTAAATAGTGTACTCATTAATTAATACACATCGAGTATGTGATATCGGGATGTAAAAGGCGCTATTCTCGGAACGGAAATAACAGGAGAAACTTTATCTTCTAGCAGTGAGTCGGAATTTTCCAACAAATTTATTTACTTTTCTCGTATTAATGCTATAATGAGTGTTAAGTTTACACAATATCATTGTGTTGCAAATCAAAGGAACAGCTTGCATACGTATGTGTTATGAATTTAACTCACAAATTGTTATTTTGTACATTTATTGATTTAATAGCCTTAGTGATGGGATTTGACAGTGAAAGGAGATATCGATGTTTTTTCATTGAGGGATAAATACGGAAACTAACTATCGGACATGAATGTAAAACTGTCGCTGGAAGCGACAACGGGTAGCCGCGGTTGCTAAGTTGGCAATAAACAAAGACGTCCAGCGGTCTAATTTTCTATCGCGCGTTTGATAGTAAGCGCAGTTTAATGTACATAATTTACTTAGATACCTACCTTAAAAGTAGCGTCTATTAACCTAAAGCCAAGTGTTCCAGTGTAAGCGCGTGTGTAGGCTTACATTTTTGCATCAATAAAATAGTAGATGGATTAGGGATGTGAGTAGCATTTTTTATTATTAAGAAGGTGTTTTATATTACAGGTTGCCTATTAATGAGGTCACAAGAAAACGTTGGAAGAATGCCGTTGGACGGCCTAGTTTGATTTAGCAGAAGTACCACCGTATTTGTTCACGTCATTTTGAGAAAGACTGTTTTTAAAGACAGAAAACACCTGGCGTCGTTTAAAACCGAAAGCTCTGCCTACATTACATTTATGCCCGGACATTGCACACCCGGTAGAATTATTTATCCAAAGCTAAACAAAAAGTGTGTAATTTTAGTTTGAACATATTAATAAAATATAATAATTACAACGATTTTAATTAATCTACCTACTTCTATATTATTTATCATATTAGTGCTATCCTGACTGATCAAAGACGTCTTGCCTTGTAGTCCTCTACATAATATTCTACCATAAAATATAATATTCTTTCACATTCACACAACATTATCTGGTCCCAAACTAAGCATATCTTGTACTGCGAGTACAAGACAATCGATAAACATGCATATATACTTTTCTGTAAATATATTACATATTATACATAATACCATCCAGACCAAGACAAATATCCATATTCATGCACACAAATGTTTGACTTGAGCGGGAATCAAACCCGCAAGCTTCGGCGTGGCAGTCGGATTACCTACAACTCTAAAAAAATCGAGCAGTGTCCAACGTTAGCGATAGCAAGCAACGTGATATGATGCGACGCAAACAAATTGCCAAAGCCTGCCGTGCCGCATTAGCCAATCTGGTATAATTCGTACAATACATAATCTAAGTGACAGTTTCTTAGCATCTCATCGCCACGCATCGCTCATTAGTTTATGAATACTTTTTGACAATAGATTTTATGGCTAAAACGAACAATTAAACACGTGAATTATTTTAGTACTGTCTGTCTGGCAAGTCTTTGCAAAGCACTGTCCTGCGTCGACAGCAAAAACTACAATTTCAATATTTTAGTTGTTTACTTCTACGGCTTAAATATATCGACACATACTAAAGTTAGACATTTGACCAAAAATATTTATCGATAAATCATCACTGTTACGAACAACACTCGGTTTCCTAACTCTATGTTTTCTCTACTGTTTGCCTACCACGCGGCTGCTATAAGAGCGTGCTGCTAAACCTATCGACAGTTCTTTCTATCATACTGCATGTGCCATTAGAAAGAAGATATAAATCATAGCAACCGCTGTTGTTATTTAGTGTTACTTCTATGCCTTAGGTTATATTTCTTTGGGCGAAATACCCGCGCCTCCAGCGCATGAACGATCGCGCGAACAGGACAAAACATTCCTTCCTTGTCTCACGCTCACAGCTGATTCAGACACAGCTGATTTCGGCGACCCCCTATTGGCACATAAATCATAAATACCGCCATTGCTAGGCAATATATTTCCTCTATGACACAGCTTATTTTCAAATTCTGAATACTGTTCATTAGTAACATAGTTACTCTTTACTTCATTTAACTGTGATTTTAACAACAAGATGTCTTTTAATAATGCCGTAACGTCAATGTGATCAAAAGTTACCGGTGGTAACTTGTGCAGGTCTTGGGCCACAAAAATTGGAATTTTCTCTCTTTCTGTACTTTGTATCACCATAATAATATCTTCTAGGTCCCTTTGTAATTTAGCATCGCCTTTTTTCCGTTTGATATTCCTTATTTCTGTCGTAATGGAGTCAAACAATAATTTTTTGGAGTTCTCCACCTCAGCCACATTAAATGTTGCACTACATACGCGCACCAAACTTTCTTGGTCCATCACATCAATTTTGTTCATTATAAACGCCAATAGTTCGTCGATTACTACATTACAGCTAATACACTTGACAGTTTTCGATGTCATGTTTACAAAGATAAAAGGACGCGAGTTCGTCCTACCGCACGTGATCACGCTAGCGATGCGCGCGCGCGACTGGCGTGAGACTATATATAAAAATAAGTAATAAAAAATTGCTCGAAGATGAAAACTGTATGATAAATAATCACTACATTACTAATAAGAGCTTAAGAAACTGTAAACCAAATAGTTATGAAAATCTTTAAATTCAGTATATACCAAACATTTAGACATTTTCGCATATTATACTTTTTTAGATTAAGATTTTCTAAAATACTAGATGTATTTTTTGTTTGATAGTATAGATTGCACAAGGGATGATCAATTTGTATGTAGCATTCACATAAGTAAAAACCCTTTCCAAATAAATAAATAAATAAAGAGGACTTTCAACTACATTCTACCGCCTCTTATTAATATAGATTCAGATATTTGTCATAAAAAAGGCAGCGATAGTCGAGTGGAGAGACCGACAGACTGCTACGCAGCGGGTCTCGGGTTCGAATCCACGGCACTCACCAGTGACTTCTCGGAATTAAGTACATATTAAATGTATGTTACTTATCGCTTGCTTATCGGTGAAGGAAAACATCAAGAGGAAACCTGCATGTCTGAGAGTTCTCCATAATGTTCTCGAAAGCAATTATGACGTCTGCCAACCCGCACTTGGCCAGCGTGGTGAACTATGACCTTACCCTTCTCATAGTGAAAAGAGGCCTGTGCCCGGCAGTGGGACAGTACATAGGGCTGTGGATGACGATGATTTGTCATAATTTACGTAATATCATAGCATCCACTTTCCAGGTCACTATGACCGAGCTACAAGCAATTTATTAACTATTCACTTCACAATCACAAAAGCAAGCTAATCTATAAAAATGCTTGTGAACAAGACTTTACAGCACTTAACAGCCAATATTTTCTTTTGACCCAGTTAATGATGTTGAACGCAGTTAATAGGTAGAAATAATACGACCTCATAAATTACTCCTCCTAATTCTTTAACCCAGTTTCACCCCATATTTTGGCACGCCTGAGTTTGTATTGCACTATTTTATGAAGCAATTTAGCACAAAAGCATATTTTTATAGCTTTGGTTGTAATTTTATTTAAGTGTGACAAAGATAGAGGAATTAGATACAGATAGAGTTTGATTTGCTATCGAATGACACCATATTAATATATCGTAACGTGAGAATTGTGTTTGCCCGTCACAATATTTACTCTTTGGTGTAACCTAATTTTACGTAGTTAAACATTTCTAAAGGTTTTCATGTCTACGCACGCAGAGACGAGGTAATTTCAAAGAAGTAACAATAAATTCCAGTAGCCACTTCCACTCTATTTTTTTTAATAGCTTAAGATAAGATAGCCCTTCGTATGTCCATCTGCTTCATCTAATCTTTGTATTTGTTGCCTAAAATAAAAATGAATAAAATTTGATTAAGCCATTTTGACATGAATAACATTTTGAAGGTTGTGTGACCAAAGTATTGGAAGAGATTTGCATGAGTTAGTGGAATGTCTTCATTTTTCGATTACATCCAAAACTTTTCATCTTGGGGCTTGAGGTCTACCATCGATTTCTCAGCTAAGAGAGTTCAGTTATAGTAGTACAGCGTGGGCATTTTTAGTGAATAACTTAGTGCATACGTGATGCTGGGCTGAAACGACCTTCACCGACTCTATCAGCTTCAGTGGTGTTAATCCAAGAATAGTGTTCACAATTCCAATTGTCTTATCAAATAGACAGCGCGTGGAATGTACTTAGATGTTTATTGGTATGAAACTATGTTTCAAATACTGATAGAAAATTTAATAACTGCCGACTTACTAACGTAAGCTTCAGACGAACTGTTACCGTACCTATGTACCTATATTTTCTATATGAAAGAATATTCTGTCAGTGACTGCGTATTTACGTGAACAACCAATATTTCACTGTTTTGTTACGAAGAAAAGACGAAACAATATATCCAAATTCTTTCGTATGACACCATAATAAATAAATAGGCTTTTGCTGTCTTTGCTGATACATATGACATGATATATTGACATTCTGAATCATACATATAGGAAATACAATGTAAGTCGTCTTCAGAAGTATTTCGTGGTAACTTACAAGCTTTAGAAATAGGAAATGTTCGTGCACAGATGTGGTTGTAGGATGTGGCTTGACTTGCCGTTCGTTATATCTCGACAAAGTTAAGTAAAACTTGCACAGGTCATCATTTGAATGGGTGACCGCATGTAATGGCATTTACAACAGAGTGCTACTTACTTTGGTGGCTACATAAAGTCGCCGGTCCTAGTTCGTGACAGGAAAAGAATCGTTAGATACTCAAACGATTCTTGTCTTCTTGAAGGCCTATACTGTGAAACTAGGACTTATTATTACACACTCATATGTAAAAAGAAAAGAAAGACGATGTATGTTCGGTTCAGAAATTACGTAGTGATTGTAACGGTGTTTAATATACTTAAATGATTGTCACGCATTACTTGTGTCCGTTGATTCATGTTATAGAATTGGTAAGTAATTTATTTTTCACCTCAGCAGCTCAAACATGCCGCTTTTGCTGCGAGACAACAGTGAACAAAACGCGATTTTGATTCGAGCGTGAGTAAAAGTAGCTTTTTAATTTTTCAATCTTCAGTGTCACGAATTGACATTGTTCAGCCATAAATTTGAAACATTCGAATTTTACTGTGCTCTGTCTCTTTCACATGCATATAAAAAGTGAGTGAAAAAACAAACCCCTTCGAATTCGAAATTCGATTTTGGAATTCGACCTCAAAGAAAACACCTTCGGAAACGCAAATAAAAAAAGATATCTGTAATAAAGAAATAACTTTTTTATATGTTATTGTTTATTATGTTTAATTTATTATTGGATTTTAATAAAAATAAGTCTAATTTATAATATAAAATTGGTATTTAACCAATACATTTTTATTTGGAATTACAACAATGATACATTTGAAAAATAAACATCAGTGACGCTGTATTAAAACGCGATTTAAAAAAGTAGCGGGAATAAAAATTTCTCTGATGCTGATACAATTCTATTCAATTCATTTATTTCAGAACAATATACATTGTGTTGAAAATATAATCTTAAACTTATCAAATTTAAATCCAAACATATCTTTTCTTCTTCTCTGTCGTTTCACTCTTGGCAGAGCGGTCGTGGTCACATTGAGGCGTCCACATTGGTGGTAGAGGAGGACACAGCTTTTTTCACGATCTCCCGCCATCTCTCTCGGTTAGCTGACTGTCTGGCGCAGTTTGACACGCAGTCACCCACTGCGGATTTCACTTGATCAGTCCAGCGCATAGGTGATCGTCCGCGCGATCTAGTTTCCTCTACTTTTCCCTGTACGACTAGCCGCTCTATTGAGTTGTTATCGCGTCTAGAGATATGGCCAAAGAACTGTAGTATCCGCGTCTGCACTATGGTCGATAGACGCTTTGTGATGCCGAGCTCCTGCATTATGGATACATTGGTGCGGAACTCTGTCCACGATATGTTAAGCATCTTCCTCCAGCACCACATCTCTAGAGCATCTATCTTCCGCTTTTCCAACTCACGCACTGTCCATGTCTCTGCTGCGTAAAGGAAGATTGGGAATACGAGCGTTCTCCTGAGCCTGACATATCTAACATTACGTTAATTAATTACATTAATTAATTACATCAATTAGAATAATAACATTACAATAATACACATACAATAAATATTTATGTCATTAGTTATTAGAAAACCTATGTCCTATAAGATGCACACTGTTTGTCATTTATAAATTCATCTACACTATAATAGCTTTTCCTAAACAAATATGCCTTTAGTATAGCGTAACGTGTTAAATTATAATAATATAAAATAATCTAAAAAGATGAGTGAAACTAGCGATGATGACTGTACTTTAACACCAGAAGAGTTAAATCAACAAGTGATTAATGCAGAATTCAATCTATTCCTGTTATTTTCTATGTCTCCTTAGTAATATGTGTTCTCACTGCTGTGGTGAAAAGTTATGTGTCCTACACGAGAGCAAAGCTTTTTTCACCACAGCAGCTCAAACATGCCGCTTTTGCTGCGAGACAACAGTGAACAAAACGCGATTTTGATTCGAGCGTGAGACAAAGTAGCTTTTTAATTTTTCAATCTTCAGTGCCACGAATTGACATTGTTCAGCCACAAATTTGAAACATTCGAATTTTACTGTGCTCTGTCTCTTTCACATGCATATAAAAAGTGAGTGAAAAAACAAACCCCTTCGAATTCGAAATTCGAATTTGGTATTCGACCTCAAAGAAAACACCTACGGCAACGCAAAAAAAAAGATATTTGTTTTTTTTTTATATGTTATTGTTTACATGTTTAATTTATTATTGGATTTTAATAAAAATAAGTCTAATTAATAGAATAATATTAGTATTTAACCAATACATTTTTATTTCGAATTACAACAATGATACATTTGAAAAATAAACATCAAGGACGCGGTATTAAAACGCGATTTAAAAAAGTAGCGGGAATAAAAATTTCGCTGATGCTGATACAGTAGGTACCTATAGCGTAACGTGTTAAATTATATTAATTATATAATATAATAATCTAAAAAGATGAGTGAAACTAGCGATGATGACTATACTTTAACACCAGAAGAGTTAAATCAACAAGTGATTATGCAGAATTCAATCTATTCCTGTTCATTTCTATGTCTCCTAAGTAATATGTGTTCTCACTGCTGTGGTGAAAAGCTATGTGTGCTACACGAGAGCAAAGTTTTTTGTATCTCGTGCTGTTGAGTCCCTCACCACGCTCAGGATTGTAACTTTGATTCACTCGCTACGCTCGTGAATCAATCATAGAATCCTTCGCTTGCTCGGGACTCAAAATAAGCACTTGAAACAAAAAACAACTTTGCTCTCTTGTTGCACAAATAACTATTGTATCTCGTGCTGTTGAGTACCTCACTACGCTCAGGATTACTTATATACTTTGATTCACTCGCTACGCTCGTGAATCAATCATAGGATCCTTCGCTTGCTCGGGACTCAAAATCAGCACTCGAAACAAAAAACAACTTTGCTCTCTTGTTGCACAAATAACTATTGAAATACAGCAGATCTTTAAATGGAGTCTGCTGTATTAGACCTCATAGAACGATATCTTCATTAAGATTATCGAGAACATTGGCATTTGGCAAAGGTACATTTTAAGAGCTTCTGAATAAGCTCAAATGAGAATAATATAAAATAAAACAAAACCGTGACATGTTACATGACATCTCTTAAGCCGACCTTACATTGGGCGACAGCGCTCCTCGAGCGTACGCCCGGCGTGCGCTCGGCCTTCACTCTGTACTACAAAGTAAACGCCGGGCGCACGCCGAACGGACGCCGAGCGTACGCTCAAGGAACGCTCATGAACAATGTGAAGGAGGCCTTAGTGAGTACCATGTAACGGTAGATTATCTACAAGGATCCAAATATGCTTTAAAATGTTGTTTTACGCGAATAAAATGTGTTGTGAATTTACTTTGAATATACAAATCTTGTGTTTACTTAAAAATTAAATAATAAAGTCTAATTCAAATTCAAGCAGCGAGAGTGAGTGAGACTTTAGAAATGTATCTTAACAGTATTTATTCTACGAGCGGTGCAGAGTTGTAAACAAATAAGCAAAGTTGGTAGATAGTTCAAGGAAACGCCGAGCGCTGAAACACGATCTTAAGTGTACATGTAAATTGGACTCGTACATTCGCAGAATTGAGAAGTTACTACTAACACTTGTTTAACTTACTTATTTCTCGCGTTACAAAAAGGTGTGGCAGAAGGGTTTCAGTGAATTTTTCATTGTAATTTTTTGATGGAGTACAACAAGCAAAATCGATATATGTTGGTGCTTGTAAAATTGTTATAAGGTTTCTATTTTTTAAGTTCACATACTAAAACAGCTGCCTATATTTATAATGTGGCGTAGCTTTCAATCTGGGTTCGTGTGTATGATGATTTCTGTACGTAATTATTGAGAAGGAAACCTGCATACATGCTACTAAGCGTCTCAAAAAAGCCAATAACTTCGGCAAGTCTTTTTATAAATGGACATAGCCGCATAATTATTTAATAATAAAGGTGAAAATACCTTTTCTTTGCCTCAACGACTCGTAGACAAATACTATGATAGTTCACGTTTTAATTTTACATTGATTTTGTTGATACTCTTTACACAAAAACTGCTTAACCTCTCGTATGCTGGGTTAGCAGACATAATTATAAATCTATTGTGTCTCGTGCAGATCTGCTCTTAAGCATACGAAAGGTTAAACTTTAAGTTAAAATTATAAAGGTTCGTAGCACGAGTTGTCTACGAAAATCTACGCGTCTACGTCTGCGTAGACTTTGGTAGACACTTTATTTGCCATATACTTAATACTTTAAAGGTAAACGTCATGATATCAAACCGTGCTCAACGAGACAGTTCCACAATACAAAAGAGTCTCAAACCCGTATTTGCGTAAAATTTCCAAGATATACAGGTAGAAATTCGTTCACCCAAACACACAATAACGTGGCACATTGGATGTGCATGCCTGACAAGGCTCGTTGAGAGTTCGCGTAATAATATCTGCATACGTCGTCTTTGTCGAAACTCTAATTTTCGTAATGAAGCGAGGAAATAAGAAATGCTTGGTGCGGTAAACAGCTACATGTGGCTGTGTTTATGGATTAATAAAGATTTATGGAGCGACAAGGTATGGAGTTTTGTTACATTTGCATATTTTATTATGGAAACCTGTTTTATATTATCAGACATGAAATGTCGATACAATGCTTTAGTAATAACTAGACTTTGCCCGCTGTAGTACCTATGACTTCTCATGATGTGCAAATCGAGTAGACTTAGGTTTGGTGATTGGTCTTTTGACACCGTGTATATTCTTCTACTATACACATAAAGATAAATTACACCAATTTTGAGAAAGAACGGACAATAATACTCATGGCCACTCTTTTCAATCGCCAATATAATAGTTATACATTTCAATGTTGTAAGGAGCTGCAACTGTTTCACATTGTAAATTATCTACAGTGGGTTCTCTAACCTAATTCAATCCAAACATTACAGCCATAATACGTTATAAGTTAGACTTCTTACGGAGAGTCCGGTAAGGATTAGAAAGCAGTCTGATGTTTTCTAATTGCTTATGGTAGCAAGTGAAATAATAGAGCACTCGGTAGTAAGCGATATTTTTGGCTAATGGAATCATTAAAGTAAACATTCACGCACATTTTAACGTCAAATTCACAGCAAAGATTAAGAAACCAAATCTGATCTCAGAATTTGGCTCGTAATATCACGCTCATAGCCATTAACCAATTAATTAATCCTTATACAAATCGAACAGTATCTAATATACGCTCTCGAATTTAAGCACCTACTCCCATTACCCTTCATCGTCCCGTTACCGAAGATACATTTCCGAACGAAGTTCAATTCCCAAACGCACTCACGCTAAAAAAAAACATTAGCTTCTGTTTCAAAACTATTGCCATTTCACTGATGTTTCGTGTTCGTTTCGATTCGTTTTTCAGTGGTAACGTTCAATTTCTTAAAAGCTCTATAGCGGTACGTTCATTAGTTTTCCTCTGGCATCTGTGACCCGCATTCAACGATTGTTTGACTGCGACTCGCCCTGCATTGCCCGACGTTTTTACACTTTTTCGGGCCTCTTTTCATAAATAATAATAAAATTTCTTTGTTCTAGAATATAAAATAAAATAGAAAAACATATTCTGTAATTTATATAATGTACGTACCATGTTTAGGTAACGCCTAATACGGCTTTTATTTACAACTCTTATGTCACTTTCTCTTAGGGAACATACGTTTTATGACGTTATAAAATTGTATTGATTTAATAGTATCAATGACAATCACAGGTTTGCTTTTATTTTCGGGGCACTCAAACCTTGGAGCTAAAGTTTATACACATTTAAACTTAGTACATTACCTAATAAATACTTAGACCTCTATAGAAACTATCAGGCCCAGTACCCGTTGTTTTGCTATATACTCGTACATATAAGTTCCTGTGAAAATACTGGTTGTTAAACCCTAATCATCTAGCGTTATGTAATATTTACAACCTATTCCCATACTATTGGTAGACCTTGAGCTTGTCGAGATGCAGATAAAATATAATGTGCGTGCTACACCTATTATTCTATAAAGTATGTGCGATGGATCCCACTAGATTACTTTTTATATATACATTGCGCAAAAAGTTAATTAAAATAAATTTCAACCAAATATTTAAGATGATAAAATTCAAATACCAAATTAAAATATTCAAAAGCTTCTAGTTTCTTCTTCTTCTTCTTCTTCTCAGCCTTTTTCTACCGCATGGGTGTAGGCCTCCATCAGTATATGCCACTTCTCACGGTCTTGGGTGACCTCAATCCACTTTACTCCAGCTGTTCTTTTGATGTCGTCATGCCAATGCATCTGCGGCCTTCCTTGTGGGCGCTTCACGCCCCATGGTCTCCACTCCACCAACGCTTTGCACCACGAGCCCTGTTTTCTGGCGACGTGGCCTGCCCACTCCCACTTTAAATTTGCAACACGCTTGATCACGTCTGTGACTTTGCTTTGCTGTCGAAGCCAGTCGTTTCGTTTGCGGTCCCTCAGTGAAATACCCACCAGCTTTCTTTTAATAGCCCTCTGGGCCACTTGGAGTTTATTTAAAATCTCCTTAGTGAATACCCAGGTTTCAGCTCCATAGGTTAGCACTGGCAGGATACATTGGTCATGTATGCGTGCTTTTTGTTCGGCTTTTAGCTTCATCTTGAAGACAAATTCAAGCTTGGAGTAGGCCGCCCACGCTTGTCTTATGCGCCTGTTTATTTCGTTAGCCTGATTTTCTTTTCCCATTACCACCTCTTGTCCAAGATACACATATTTTGTGACTCTCTCGATGACTGAGTTATTCACCATGATATTAGCGGTACTATTTGTGCAGTTTGTCATGACCTTGGTTTTGGTTAGGTTCATCTCTAATCCGCATTGTCGAGAGGCGTGGCTAAGCTCCTGTATCATGGTCTCGAGGTCCTCTGGGGTGTCGGAGAATAAGACAATGTCGTCTGCGAATCTCAAATTACTCAACCTTCTTCCAGCTATATTTAGGCCGCGTTCAACCCAGTGTATTTTTTTAAAGACGTCTTCCAACACTAGTGTGAACAGCTTTGGCGAGAGGGTGTCCCCCTGCCTGACTCCTCTTTCTATTCTAACTGGTTGGGTTTCAGGTGGAAGGTTTACTTTAAGGGTCGCGTTCCTATAGATGTTTTCTATTAAGCTAGTATAGCGGTGATCAATTCTAGCGTTTTGTAGGGATTCTATCACAGACCAGGACTCGATACTATCAAATGCCTTCTTGTAGTCTATGAATGCAATCCATAATGGCATTTGGTATTCAGTAGCCTTTTCAATTATGATTCTCATAGACAAGATATGGTCCATGGTACTGAAACCTCTTCTAAATCCGGCCTGCTCCACTGGCTGGTAGAAGTCGAGTTTATTTGTCAAGCGAATAGTAATGATCTTTGAAAATAGCTTATAAAGTTGCGACAGTAGGCTTATAGGGCGGTAGTTATTAAGGTCGGCCTTGTTTCCTTTCTTAAATAATAAAATGACCAATGCGCTTTCCCATTTTACGGGTACTCTGCTTTCTTCAAGACATTTATTAAAAAGGTGTTTAAGAAACTGTATTACCCTATCTCCTCCCTCTCTGACCATTTCCACTATTACACTGTCTTGGCCGGAAGCTTTTCCGTTCGACATTTTGTTAAGGGTGGTTTGAATCTCGGTGCCAGTTATTTCTGGTACATCTTCTGATCCAACATTTACAATGTTCCGTGTCACCATTTTAGCAGGTCTACAGGTTTGTGAACTGTACAGTTGCGAGTAGTAGTCTTGGATCACTGCTAGAAGCTGTTTTTGTTCGGTGACCAAGTTGCCATTACTATCAGCCAGCTTTGTTATTTGCTGTGCACCGGGATTCAGGGCTTTCATGAACACTTTTGGACCTTTGTACTTTTGCATGGTATTTTGTACTATTTTTTCACGGTGCGCATCTATGTCCTGTTCTACATGAACACGTGTCTCTTTACAGATGTTTTTGAATTCATCAGTGTGTTCATCAATTCAATTCAATTCACACTGATAAATTCTAGTTTATCGCTCATTAAATGTTGTTGTCTGCGCCATTACTCGTATAGCCAAGAACCAAATAATATTTACAATGGAAAGTTAGCAAATTAATTGTAGAATTCCGGCAGGCTCCGTATTAAACAGGTAGTTGTACCCGAGGGAGCGTTCGCAGCCAAATTCCTCCAAACTCCGTCTGAATGTGAAAACTTTGCGGGAAATTCAGGGTACCAATCGACGAGTTTTTGCCTTAATTCGCATAACTAAAGACCGGTAAAGATACTTTGATTAAGAAGAATTGATAGAAGTATTCTTAGTTTGCAATTAGTACTCTGTGGCTAGACCGGCGATTAATTACTTTGCTACACGGCTGATCAGTTACAGACTTATAGCTGTTAAGGTGAGCTTGTGTAGAATAAAACATCGTACTAGTATATCTTACTTACACGTGTTTTCTGCACGTGTAAGTACTTGACCTCAGAAGGAGCAACAGATGGTATCTGTTGTTTCTGGTCGGCCATCGCTTATTTTATACGTGATAAGGAATAAGGATAATTTAAGTCCGTTGTCCCGGTAATACCTTTGTAATTAATTGCGCATGGAACAGTATTATATTAATTATTTTCGGAACTGTCTATACGTCATTTGACTAAGATAACTTGTTCAGGCAGAATAAATAATTTGATTTGTAAATACCTGTTTTTTGTCTGTTAGACCTAAAAGTTATTTCCATGTTTTAAAGCTTGAGAGCTCTGAAGAATGATTAGAAATGGTTTCCCTAATTATTCCCCAGTCAAAAGTAAAATTTATTACTTCAGAATCACTTTATTTTCGCGACTGCCGCAATAAGTATCTTCTAGAAAATTACACAAATTAATGTTTGTAATGAAGGT
Organism: Euclidia mi; assembly: GCA_944739405.2. Lineage (NCBI taxonomy): Eukaryota > Metazoa > Arthropoda > Insecta > Lepidoptera > Erebidae > Euclidia > Euclidia mi. The sequence goes on along the minus strand of OX123197.2, from coordinate 40,392,369 downwards.
TGGATTGTTCATTATAACTATCTAAAGTCAAACATTTATCTAAGAGTCTGGATAAAGTCGTAGTGGGTGGAAGGCATCTGGCATCCGTCTCAGTGAATACGCCACATTACGTTAATGAGTGAGGATGAGTTAGCTCACCACACACACCGACACGCGTAAAACACACTATAGGCCACTACAGACGTGTCTTATTTCCCGGTAGGGTCTCGAAACTTCCAAACTCTGTCGAATGGAAAAAGTTTATTTATATTTGAGTTGGGAGAACTGGTTTGTGAATACTAAATCAGATTGGTATGGGCCCGAGAGCAATGTTATATTTCATTTATGATATGCGCTTCTTGGGAAATACCTGCGTACTTAAAATAACATGCGATCACCGAACTGCTTTTGCGATTGTAAATCATTTATTTTACTACAGTTTAATTTTATATTAACATTTAATATTTACACTGAAAAGCTTATATTTCGTTCAATCGTTTAACCAAGTCAACTGAACCTTCTTTATAATTAAAAGCAAGTTTATCTTGAATGCTTTGTAAAGGTAAATTGCTTTTATATATTTTCTTGTCAGGCATCGATTACGTTCCGTTTCTTAAAGAGCGGGTCAATACTGGCCTGGCGATTCTTTGGTTGATGATTTCAACTACTAATTAGAAATGGAACAATCTGAAAATTTACATACGCTACACAGTGGCATTGAACTCCTTCCTATAATTTTATACATTACATAGAATACAATATATTTATGTTTTGTTAGTATGTATGTATTGAATTTTTTGTGTTTGAAATTAATTGAATTTCAATTCTGCATTTGAATTGTGTTCTGTGCTAATCTTTCCACAATTATTGATAAAATACACGTCAGCTGAAGTAACTACACAGAAATACGAATGTAATATCGAATGGCTTTCTTAAACTTTTGTAATTTTTATGATATTTAGTAAAATCATAAAACAAGAAACAGTCTGAAATTCAATCATTGTCGTGTTATGGACCGTCCGGGCAATGGATTACTCCTCAGCGATGACAAAACGAAAAAGGAAATACAATAAATAGGCGAGAAAATATTCATACATAAAATAAAAACAAATAATAAGTAAGTGGGTCAAGTTGACAGGAATATCACCGCGGCGGCGCGATGGAATGTGCACCCTAAAGGGATTCTGTTTATTCTTTTGCGAAAGAATTACGAGAGAGAAACAAATTGGGAAATATTCCGTTTAGTCCGGCCACTGTCTCCAATTCGTTATTGCGTCTCACTCGATTCCAACTACAAAATACATCACGCAAAATAAAGTTATGTCTAGTACGAATGTCAAACTTCCGATATTTTTTGTTTGCCAATGAGAATCATTGATAGTAATCACATTTATGACAGTGTTTTTTTTTCCATGGAGACGAAGTTTGCCGATGTATATTTTATTATGCTTACCCAAATAAAAAATACCCAAGTTTTAGCTCAAACCAATTTAGGTCAAATTCTATTTATGCAAGGTTTTAATTCATGAAATGTAATGGTGAATATGACCGATATTTCAACTTATTTCGTACTTCATGAACATCGTGATTCCACGATTTTAGACTATTACAGCAACTTTGATATCATTACTTCCATATTTAATTTTATGAAGAATACGAATCAGAATGTGAGTGTCATTTATACAATTATATGGAACCTTGTTTATCTTTATTGACAGCGCTTGGGATGACAAACGGCCGTACCTGACGTAAAGTGATAACATCTTTCCCACTTCCCCATTATCTCACTTACATCTCACTTTAATGGAATATCGTTTAGGTAATAGTATTAAGTGTGCTATTTAATATCATTATACTTGGCTTTTTTGTCGACGGAAAAAAGGTTTCCTTGTAAAGGGAATTTTGTCGTTTTAATTTTATAATCACATCAAAGTAATAAGCAGCTGCCTGACAGAGATGAAAACCTTTCGTTCATTTCTAAATGAGATTATTAAAGTAAAATAGATATTTATCACTCTGTTTTTGTTGACTGAATTTAAATTGAATTTTGTGGCTGGTTTATTCTTTGCTCAAAGAGTCAGCATTGCCATCCAGCGTGGCAATGCTGCCAGCCTTCTGGGCACGTTACCCGATGATATTGATGCGGAGGCATTCTACGACGCCTAACCTGTACATATGTATCTATTTTTACTTTTTATTTTTAGTTTTATGTACATATATATTCTTAGACAGTATGATTATTTAAGATAGTAATGTATGTAGTTATAATTAATCATCTGTACTGTACCTAATTGTGAAAATAAAAAAAATGTATTTAAATTGAATTTTCGTGTAACAAATATTTTGTAAAAAGTAAAAGATAAATTAAATACAAAATAACATGGGTATACCTATACGAAGAACCAATATTCAGCTTAGCTAAAGCAATATCGGATAAATCTGTAAATTAGAAATTTATAAAGGATTTTTACTATTTTTGGAAGCTCCGTTGCTGACAACGACGTGTATTTTCAATCCTACCTTAAAACTCGATTTAAAGTTAGAGTTAGATTCGCCAACCTCTATTTAAACATTCCATTCGTAATAAGTTATAAGTTAGACTTCTTTCTGAGAGTCAGTGGCCAGTTTAAAGCTTTCTGATTGCTCCCGATGGTTAACGATAAGTTTGGTTAATGTAATCGGTAAAGAGAACATTCACGCATATTTGAATATCAAATTCACAGCAAAGGTTAAGAAACCAAACCCCATCTCAGAATTTAGCTCGGAATATCACGTTCATATCCATTAAACAATTAATTAATCCTTATACAAATCAAACAGTGTCCAATAGACGCTCTCGAATTTAAGCACCTACTCCCGTTACCGTTCATCGTCCCGATACCGAAGATACATTTCCGAACGGTGTTCGATTTCCAAACGCACTCATACTAAAATAAACAATAGCTTCTGTTTTAAAACAATTGCCATTTCACTAATGTTTCGCGTTCGTTTCGATTCGTTGTTCAATGGTAACATTCAATTTATTAAAAGCTCTATAGCGGTAGGTACGTTCATTAGTTTTCCTCTGGCATCTGTGACCCGCATTCAACGATTATTTGACTGCGACTCGCTCTGCATTGCCCGACGCTTTTACACCTTCTTCATTAATAAAGCTCTACATCCAGATATTACAGCCGCCTTTAAAAAAAATGCAATTTAAATTTAATAAATAAATCTCTTTGTTCTAGAATATAAAATGAAATATAAAAATATTTTCTGTAATTTATATAATGTAGGTACGTACCGTGTTTAGGTAACGCATAAAAGCTTTTATTTACAACTTTTATGTCATTTTCTCTTAGGGAACACACGTTTCATGACGTTAAAAAAATTGTATTGATTTAATAGTATGAATGAAAATCACAGGTTTGCTTTTATTTTCGGGGCACTCAAGCCTTGAAGCTCAAGTAGTTTATATACAGTTGAGCTAAGTAATATTCTTTATATAAAGCAGAAAGTTCTTTATATAAGGCGGTAATTTCGGCAAACCTCGTTCTGTTCCTTAATTATTTCTAGTGAACATATTGGTATTAAATAAAATACTAGAAAAATGTTACTCTTTTGGATTCATTCAAAAGAGCAGAACAATTGTACGTTTTAACAACTGTAATTTAAAATATTCTTTCCAACCTATTCTCATATGGTCTATGTACCTAATATACAAAAAAGAACATAATAGTCGAGCGAGACGTTTGAAGGAGTGCTGTCACGAAAGGCAACTCAAGATTGTTGAGATATATGTAGGTAGAATGTAGGTAAAACTGCAATCGACACTTATTATTTATTAAAACTCGTGCGATAAAGCCCACTAGATTACTTCTAATAGGTATACATTTTGTCTTAAAATAAATTAAAACCAAATATTTACGATCATAAAATTCAAATCCGAAATTAAAATATTGAAAAGCTTCTAGTTTGTCGCTCATTAAATGTTTTCGTCTGCGCCATTACTTGAATTTCCAAGAACCAAATAATATTTACAATGGAAAGTTAGCTAATTAATTGTAGAATTCCGACAGGTTCCGTATTAAACAGGTTGATTTCCCGGGGGCGCGTTCGCAGCTAAATTCCTCCAAACTCTGTCTGAATGTGTAAACTTTGCGGGACATTCTGGGCACCAATCGACGAGTTTTTGTCTTAATTCGTATAACTAACGACCGGTAAAAATACTATATATTGATTAAAAAGAATTGATAGAAGTTTTCTCAAACTCAAAACTCAAACTCAAAATCATTTATTCATTTAGGTCACAAAGTGACGCTTATTAACGTCAGAGATTAAAGTTAATTACTAGATGATTCTACATTTACATTTACTGCCACGTTCGCAATGCAATAGGTAGAACCACGAGAAAGAACGGGCAATAAAACTCGTGGCCACTCTTTTTAACTGCCAGTATAATTCTTTTACATGTTATATTTGTAAGGAGCTGCAACTGTTTCACATTGTGAGTTATCTACTATTGCAAAAGTTAAAAGTTATTGATATCATACTCAAGCAATAAATTATGTTCATTTAGTAAGCCTCCCAAAGTGAATATGGTGAAACAGGAGCATCCACTTACGTCTTTTGATGTAAGCAACTCGCGAACATGACTGTTCTGATCTATGGTGGAACAGTATGTTCCGAAAAGTAATGGTATATAAACCTGCAGCAATTTACAATCTATTAGTTAGCAGTTCATGACCACGAGTTACCCTCACCTTACAAATGCGATAAATTATAATAAAATGAGTAGAACAAGAATGCAAATGTAGTATAAAAGAGAATAAGGTAATTAACTACACTATAAAACTGCCTATTGACCTAATAATAAAAAGAAATTGACCTAATAAAATAATATTTATTTCCAAGCGTACTTGTCGTCAAGATACTCATTTAAACTATAATATGCCTTTAGTAAAAGATTATTTTTAACAATTGTCTGAAACGACCTTAAAGGCAAGTCTAAAATATTACTTGGTATTTTATTATACAGTCTTATACTAAGCCCAATAAAAGAGCTATGCGTTTTGTGTAAACGGAAATATGGTACACATAATTTGTGCCTGTTCCTAGTATTAATATTGTGTATGTCACTATTCATTTTGTAAGAATTTATATGTAGTCGTACATGCATAACACTGGCATAAATATATTGTGATGCTACAGTAAGAATACCAATATTTTTAAATTTTTCTTTAAATGAGACACTTGTCTTTAACTGGTAAATGGCCCTAACTGCCCGTTCTTGTAATATAAAAATATTTTCGATGTCAGCGGCCCTACCCCATAATAATATGCCATATGACATAACACTATGAAAATAGCTAAAATAAACCAATCTAGCCGTATCGACATCAGTCAACCTACGAACCTTCTTAATGGCATAAGCAGCTGAGCTAAGTTTCCCTGAGAGATATGTAACGTGCGCACCCCACTGTAATTTCGAATCAAGTTCTTAGTTTGTAACTAGCACTTTTTGGGCTAGACCGGCGATTAATTACTTTGCTACACGGCTGATTCGTTAAAGACTTATAGCAGTTAAGGTGAGCTTTTGAAAAATAAAACATCGTGTTAGTATATCTTATTAAACGTGTTTTTTGCACGTGTAAGTACTTGACCTCTGAAGGATCAACAGATGGTATCTGTTGTTTCTGTTCGGCATTCACTTATTTTATACGTGATAATGAATAACGATAATTTAAGTCCGTTGTCCCGGTAATACATTTGTAATTAATTGCGCATGAAATAGTATCATTGTAATTAATACCCAAACAGTGGTTCACATGTTATACGACTAAACTATCTTGATCGAGGAAAAATAATTTGATTTGCAAACATCTGTTATTTGTTTGTTAAGCTTAAAGTTCATTTTATATTGTTTTTAAAGCTTTTAAATAGCCCTGAAAAATTACCAAAAACGCTTTCCCTAATTATTCCCCATGGTAGCGCCATCTACCTTCCTATATATAACTAATCGCATCAAGATCAATCGTTCCACGTCTAGTGCGAGCGATACCATATTTCCGTCCCGCTCTATCCCACTCCCTGGAAGGGCACTGCCTTCGCCTGATTCGTCGACGCGATCGTGGACGCGAGTGACAGTCTAGAACATTCCGCTCGCTAAGAACGCCGTCTCGATACCGCTCCGCGCCGCACCGCTATATGTGATTTACCGCTTCCACCAAGGAAAACCCGCTCGTGAGTGAAGTGAAAACAAGCAGCTGCATCACGAAACCACCGAAACGAAGAAGGTTGTATAAGGTAGGTGCCTTCCATCCTTGAAATATCCTATACCCACTCAATCTCCTCTTCCCTTATTCCTTTCTAGGCGACCCAGAACTCGCCCTAATACAGTCCATTCCATTAATCCTTCCCAAGTCGCCTAGAACCCTACGGTTTCGGTGTAAAGCCGAACCATTTTTTTTTATCCATACGAGTCGGATTCATTTACGTTTTATACGTTATACCGCTATACCTAGGCAGTTATAGCACCTAGCTATACTCCTAATATATTCACATAACCGTCACATGGTTATTTCCGCCCGCATTAGTAGGTAAACTTTTATGTAGCTACCTACTTATTAAATTATTATTTCTGCAACTATCATAGTTGTCTTATAAATCTCATATTTCAATCAACTTTTATTTCCTCAGCTCTAAAGTGTTGCCTACTTCGGTAAAATAATAGATACATTAGATATTCTTATTTTGTTTCGTTCTCATTAGCTTATACTTACGTAAGCATGTCACAACAAAAGAAGTCACGCGTGTCGGAAGACAAAGAGATGACAATCTTAGAAGCAAAACGCAATATTTTATTTGAGCGCATTCAAAATATCTATGAACGATCAAAAACCGCATCTATGTCTGACAGTAATAGCGAAGCATTTCTCAGTTATTGTACAACAGTAGATAGTATTCGAACAGATTTTCATAAGTTGTTAGACGATTATAACGCAAGATTACTTTCTATCAATCCTGATGAAAAACCGAACTATCAGGCGTATACCTCATTCGAAGATCTTTATTGTATTATTAAGCGTATACAATCGCAATTGGAGGGTAAATGTTCGGCAGAGCCCGTTGCCCGCAAACCGAGATTACCGCCAATCGAGATTATGTCGTTTGACGGAGATATACGAAATTGGCCGTTATTCTATGCAAGTTTTAAGTCTACAGTGCACGATAATGGTTTTCTGACAGATGCTGACAGGTTGTACTATTTAATAGGTAAACTGTCACCGAAGGCCCAGTCCGTATTTGCAGGTGTCACACCCAGTGCTGAGAATTATCAGGTCATATTTCAGTCACTACTTGACAGATATCAAGACACGCGCGTCTACGTACTTTGACCAAGCTTTAAATCTCAAACTGTCCAGCAACGCGTCTGTTTCGAACTTCCAGCTGTTTATTGATAACTTCGTAACCGCGGTTAATTCTCTTAAAAATTTAAAAATAGAAGATCTTTCCGACTTTATGTTGCTTCAACTCGCTTTAAAAAAGTTTGACACTGATACAATTCGCGCATTCGAGATGACGGAACGCAATAATAAAATACCTACACTAGATAGTTTTATTTCGTTCATCAAAGATCAGTGTCGAATATTTCATAATACGCAGTCTGGTTCACCTGGCCCGTCTAACACTAACAACAACAAACAAAGGTTGAATAAATCGCGAAATAGTTATAATAACTCAGTCCCTAATCCACAATCTTACGTAACATGTTCGGAATCTAATAGTAATAATTCACAGAAGTGTCTGTGCAGTAATATAGTGCACAACCATTACTATAAGTGTCCCACCTTTAATGATTTAAATCTAATTGCTCGTTTTAAAAGCGTAAAAGATAACAAAGCTTGCATTAATTGCTTAAGCATAAAACATAAAACGAGTAATTGTTCCAGTAGAACGAGATGTCGCACGTGTAAACAAAAACATCATACACTGTTACATTTTGATAAAAATAACCGGTTGTCAAGTCAAGCCGCTAACCTTGACACACTCACGCAAGTGCAGAACACGGTAGCTGCGCCTTCCACGCCTCGCAATAATGAGATATCGTTGTGTACGACATCCATTGCGCGGGCGGCACGCACGCGCGGACGGCCTTCGCGCGCTTGTAGTGATCAGAGCAGTGCTAGGCCGCCATGTATGGCGTCTAAGACTGTTCTGTTAGCGACAGCGCAAGTTATCATATATGATGTCAATGGGTCGCCGCACATGGTACGTTGTCTGCTAGATAGCGCATCTCAGACCAATCTAATAACATCGGAATGCTTCAAACGCCTCGGATTATGGAATAACTTTAAAAATACTAACTCAACCGTCAAAGGGATAGGCGGATCAGAAAAGCATTGCATAGGTTCCGTAGATATTAAAATACATTCGCGTTTTGAAAGGAATATTAATTTTAACATTTCTTCGCTTATCATGGAGCGTATCACGGACGCATTGCCGAACGCTAATGTAGACGTAGCATCACTCACTCATCTCGAATCATTGCCGCTAGCCGACGCGGAGTTTGCGAATCCGGCAGGCATTGATCTTTTGATCGGAGCTTCAATATTTCCGCACTTGCTACTAACTAAAATAGTTCGTAGTGAGCGATATGATTTACCGCCCGCTATTGAGACGGTACTTGGGTATGTGATTATGGGTACCGTACTTACGTTACATACTTCTCATTGTATTACGTCTTGTTGTTGTTCTGCTCTTCAAGAGATCAAGGTGGGTGCTAAAACAGTGTGTAAGATAAAGCACTAATTAGCTATGCTATGCTATGCTATGCTACGCTATGCTACGCTATGCTATGCTATGCTATGCTACGCTATGCTATGCTAAGCTACGCTACGCTACACTATACTATACTACACATCCGCTTTGTATATAGATGACATTGCCTGTAATGTCATACCCGCTCCGCTAGCAATTTCGCTTTGTGAAGAGCTTATTCAGCTATTCAAGCGAGGCCAGTTTGATCTTGTCAAATGGACAAGCAACTCTAAGGAGGTTCTCGCATGCATACCAGATTCTCATAAAGCTTCTCCAGACATTGAGTTTGAGAAGTCTGTACCGCATAAGGTTCTCGGTTTACGCTGGGACAAATCCTGGGATAGTTTTCGGTTTGACGTCTCACCGCCAGATAATAAGTGCACCAAACGCACTATGCTGTCCACAGTGGCTCGACTATGGGACATAAAGGGTTTTGTGGCTCCCACAATTTTGTACGCCAAGCTCTTGACAAAGGAACTTTGGCTATCAAAGTGTGAGTGGGATGAAACACCCCCTGACCATATTGTCGCCGCTTGGCTTGTATTGAGCTTACCGCGCTCAATCAAATTACTATTCCGCGTCATCTTGGGTTGGTAGATGGATGTACCGTCAACTTAATAGGTTTCGCTGACGCCAGCGAGCGTGTTTACGGCGGAGTCGTATATCTGCAAGTCCGCATTGGTTCTAACTACTCGGTGCAGTTAGTTTGTGCCAAGTCTAAGGTCTCGTCTGTTAAAACCATTTTGGTTGCGAGACTGGAGTTGTGCGCGGCCCTTCTGCTGTCTCAGTTGCTCCGCAAGGTTCAAGACACAGTCTTGCCCCACTACCTCATTAATAAAATACACGCATTTTCCGACTCCAAAGTAGTGCTCGCTTAGATTCATTCTTCTCCTCATCGCTGGCAGGCTTTTGTCGCCAACCGCGTTAGTAAATTGATTGAACTTGTTCCCGCTACTTGTTTCAATCACGTCGCGGGTTATCGTACTCGTCTTCAGGAAGGACTCTCCATAGATCATATTGACTGGAAGTTTATTCCACCAGCATCACCGCATTTCGGTGGATGTTGGGCAAGCATGGTCAAGGTAATTAAAACGCATCTCTTCAAAGTTATAGGTCAACAGATCCTCTCTTACGAAGAGCCTTTAACTGTCCTTGCACAAGTCGAGGCACTGATCAACTCGCGTCCGCTTCCAACTCAGTGAGATCTAGCCTGAAGTTGGACCTACCTCTTAGTTTAAGTATTTAGTTAGTAGTTTTCGCTATTATTGCGTTTGTAGTTTTCGCTAAAGTTAATTTAGATTAATTTTATTGTCATATCGCTGTCTTAGCCTATTGATGGGTTATGCGGTAGTACACCCAACATAGCTAAGTTCAATTCTATTTTTTTTAAAGGCAACCCTTTAGGGCCGGGGGGATATGGTAGCGCCATCTACCTTCCTATATATAACTAATCGCATCAAGATCAATCGTTCCACGTCTAGTGCGAGCGATACCATATTTCCGTCCCGCTCTATCCCACTCCCTGGAAGGGCACTGCCTTCGCCTGATTCGTCGACGCGATCGTGGACGCGAGTGACAGTCTAGAACATTCCGCTCGCTAAGAACGCCGTCTCGATACCGCTCCGCGCCGCACCGCTGTATGTGATTTACCGCTTCCACCAAGGAAAACCCGCTCGTGAGTGAAGTGAAAACAAGCAGCTGCATCACGAAACCACCGAAACGAAGAAGGTTGTATAAGGTAGGTGCCTTCCATCCTTGAAATATCCTATACCCACTCAATCTCCTCTTCCCTTATTCCTTTCTAGGCGACCCAGAACTCGCCCTAATACAGTCCATTCCATTAATCCTTCCCAAGTCGCCTAGAACCCTACGGTTTCGGTGTAAAGCCGAACCACCCCAGTCAAAAGTAAAATTTATTACTTTAGAATTATTTAATAATGATGACACAAATTAATGATTGTAATGAAGGTTGGATTGTTCATAATACTTATAACTAGCTAAAGTCAAACATTTATCTAAGAGTCTGGATAAAGTCGTAGTGAGTGCCAGGCAGCTGGCATCCGTCACAGTGAACACGACACATTACGTTAATGTGTAAAAAAAGTGAGGATGAGTTAGCTCAGCACACACATCGACACGCGTAACACACACTATAAGCCACTACTTACACACGTGTCTTATTTCCCGGTAGGGTCTCGAAACTTCCAAACTCTGTCGAATGGAAAAAGTTTATTTATATTTGAGTTGTGAGAACTGGTTTGTGAATACTAAATCAGATTGGTGCGGGCCTGAGAGCAATGTTATATGCGCTTCTTGGGAAATACCTGCGTACTCAAAATAACAAACGCTCGCCGAACTGCTTTTGCGAAATGTAAATTATTTGGCTTACCTACTACATTTTAAACTTTTAATATTCACACTGAATAGCTTATATTTCATTCAACCGTTAAAAGAAATCAAGTTAACCATGTTTATTATTAAAATAAGTTTATCTTGAATGATTTGTAAAGTTAAATTGCTTTTAAATATTTTCTTGTCAGGTATTAATTACGTTCCGTTTCTTAAAGTGCGTGTCAAAGTTGATGCTTGGCGATTCTTTAACATGATCCTAACTATTTATTATAAATGCAGAAGCAGCGGCATGACGTTTATACATCCTAACATTTTTTTAGATATCAGTCATCCCTATTATGTATTGAATTTCTCGTTTGTGTAATTCATTCTGTAATTAATGAAAACACATAGGTGAAGTAACTACATAGACAATACGACAAGTATATCAAATGGCTACCTTAAAATCATTGTGATATTTATGGTAATTATTAAAATCATAAAGCAAGAAACGGTATGAAAATGTGGCAGATTTTCAATCATTTATGTGTCATAGAACGTCGGAGAAATGGATTACTCCTCAGCGATGATAAAACGAAAAAGGAAATAAAATAAGTAGGCGAGAAAATATTAATACATAAAATAAAAACAAATAATAAGTAAGTGGGTCAAGTTGACAGGAATATCACCGCGGCGCGGCGGCGTGATAGAATATCCAGCCTAAAGGGATTCTGTTTATTCTTTTGCGAAAGAATTACGAGAGAGGAAACAAATTGGGAAATATTCCGTTTAGTCCGCCCACTGTCTCCAATTCGTTATTGCGTCTCACTCCATTAGTTACACGTTGTACGTTTGATGCCGATTACAAAAGACATCACGAAAAATAAAGTTATGTCTAGTACGAATGTCAAACTTCCGATATTTTTTGTTTGCCAATGAGAATCATTGATGGTAATCATTTTTATGACGGTGTTTTTTTCTTTGCAGATGAAGTTTGTATACCTACTTTATTGTACCCTTGCTTTGGCCCCCGTAAAAATCTCTTTATTAAAGCAATAAATTAATGAATTTGATTCCAGCTTATTATACCTCTTGAAAATCGTGAAAGCCGATCGACAGACAGCGTCATGAAATGTTGGGGTTTGTGAGAGTGAAACAACCACATCGGTCAACCTATCTTTAATGAATAATAATCACACATACAATATAAAATGCGCACGTCGCGGAAAGGCAAGTCAGCAAAATATGTATCTATCGTATACGGAATCGTACAGAATATACCTATTGCTATTAAGGAGCATATATATTATGTACTTATTAATTATTACACTTCACCTCCCACAGAAAAAGAAAAAAAACACATAATTAAATGTGTTTAAAAAAAAACATATAATTAAATGTGTGTTTTTTTTTCAAATGAAAATTATTTATATTACTTTTACGCATAAAATTATAGAACATAATACAGACAATACAATTTCGTATCAATGCCTCTAGTAAACATGTCAATATTATCCTGGGTATCCATCTCACATACGAACTAATTCCATATGTTTAACTTATATACTAATTAAGTATTACTACACTGCAGTGAAACAATATATTAAATTACTGATAATATGGTCTAGTTCTATTTTTATGAACTACATCAATTTTATTATTTTTATTTATCCTAACATTACAACCTAAATCTTCTAATACTATATAAGGACCTTCAAAAACAAGATCTAACTTGCGACCTGTTTCATTTTTTAATAGAATTGAATCGTCTTTATTATATTTAATACAATTCATGCTTTTGTCATACATAGCTTTTCTCTTATGTTTACGAGATATTAAATTTTTCTTGGCATCGGCATGCACCAATTGTATGTAATCTATACTTTAACTGTAAAGCATAGTCATCGGCATTGTATAATGGTTCAACAGATTCACAAAGTCTACTAGGTATTTGACAGAGTTTACCAAAAACAAGTTCATATGGTGTATAATCCGTTTCAGAATGAACATTGTGTTGAAACTAAAGCACCAGAACGGTAACCAATAGCTCCATGCATGATGATTTTGACATTGTAGTCTTAAAAATGCACCCAGAGTTTTATGGGCATTGGCATCGGCAAGTGCACCGATCGATTGGTGATGGTAAGCTGTTGACATTAATTTATCGATATTTAACAATTTACAAACCTTTTTCATTGTTTCTGAAATGAATTCCGTCCCGGGATCAGTTGCTATACATTGAGGTACACCAAACCTTAATATAAATTCTCTTACGAATGCATCAGCAATGGTCACGGATTCTTTATTTTTAAGTGGTATGGCCTGTACAAATTTTGATAATTCGCACTGCAAAGTCAATATAATTATAACAGTTATCATTTATATCTCTATCTAAAAGTCCTACTACGTCTAAAAATATCTTCTCAAAAGCCGTGGACGCCATTGTGGTTATTTCCATTGGCTCTTTAATGTAACGAAAATATTTTGTCTTCTGACAATTCGTACATTTTCTTACAAATGTTTGTACGTCTTTATATATCTGGCCAGTAGTATCTTTTTTTAACGTATTTATTATTCTACGTACCCCAGCATGTCCACTGGAAGGTAGAAAATGAAAGTCATTAAAAATGATTCTTTTTTCGTCATCATCAGTAATTCTTTTAATTCCTCTTAAAACATTTATTCGTGGTCCGGACCAATTAGTACATGACATTATTTCATCGCAAATATTCTTTTTAATTCTAAATTATCTTTATTCTTTACTACGCAAACTTCATCAATGCACATTTTATTACAAAACAATCTTAATTTTTGCACAAATTCGGCTCGCGAGAAATACGCCTTAAAATCAAGATTGATATACAATTTTTTCTCACTAAAATTTATAAGCAAAACACTCGTCTTCATGCTTTATTGTCTTATCATGTCTTTGTTTTTCCAAATCACTACCTTTCATAAGAACCATTTCTACCGATTCGCACGGTTTTCTTAATATATCTACGACTCGTGGTTGATCAGGCCGTTTATTAGTAGATTTATAGAAATCTATATATATATACGATTCTATATTAATAGAATCGTAGATTTATTAAGATCCGTATTCACATTCTTCTCCTGGCTTCCACTCAATTCATTCAATCTTTTCTTCTGACCTCTCGTTAATACTGCCATAACTTGTGCATGCATACTCTTTAATTCATCCGATGTCGTACTTATGCGTGATAAGGCATCTGCAATAACGTTGTCTTTTCCTTTGACTTACACAACATCAAAATTATATTCTTCCAAAACTAAACGAAATTTCAGTAATCTACTGGATGGATCTTTCATTCCAAAGAGATAAACTAATGGTTTATGATCTGTCATTATGGTAAACTTCCTGCCATAAAGATACGGTCTAAAGTGTTTGACTGACCAAACTATAGCCAAAAGTTCCTTTTGAATTGTTGGATAATTCTTTTCAGCTTTATTTAAAGGCTTACTTGCATGAGCAACTGGTCTTAGATCTTTGTTACATAAAACTGAACCTACAGCCATACCAGAAGCATCTGTTTGTAAAATGAACTCATTATTGTTAGAAAAATCAGGATATTGCAAAATAGGTGATGATATCAGCGAGTTTCTAAGAAATTCAAACGCTTCTTGACATTCTTTTGTCCAAACAAATGGTTCATTCTTTCTGCATAATTTATTTAATGGTAGAGTTATATTCGCAAATGACTTAATAAATTTACGGTAATAGTTACAAAAGGCTACAAATCTTTTGACCTCATCAGTATTTTGTAGGTGTCGGATAATTTTGTAAAATTTTGATTTTTGCAGGATCAGGGAAAACTCCTTTTTCTGACACTATATGACCGAGATATAATATTTCTTTCCTAAGAAAGTCACACTTTTCGGGATTTAATTTTAAGTTAACTTTCCTTAATCTTTCCAGCATGCTTATTAAATTTTTGTTGTGGCTACTCAAATTACGTCCAAAAGTTATCAAATCATCCTGATACACTAGACACTTGTCGTAATTTAGACCAGACGTTGCAATGGATATCATGCGACTAAAAGAACTTGGACTTAGCTTAAGTCCCATTGGCAAACGTTCCATCATTTGTAGTAAAAGCTGTTAGCTTTCTACTGTCCTACTGTAATTTCACTTGATAGTACCCTTGGTAAAGGTCAAGATGAGTGAAATATATAGCACAAGAAAGAGAGTCTAAGATTTATATTTGGCAAAGGAAATTTATCATCATACACTTTTTCGTTTAGTTTTCGATAATCTATAACTAAACGCCACCGTTTTTCAGTTCCTTCTTGATTTTTAATAGGGCTTGACCATTTGCTATTGGATTCTTCTATTATATCATCGTCTATCAATTTTTTAATTTGCCTAGTTATTTCTGGTTTTAATGCTTGGGGTAATCTATATGGTTTTACATATTGAGGTCTTGAATTTGGTTTCACTGTAATATATTGAACAATCTCACTATTGAACAATCGTTCATAAATATTAGTAGTGGATAACTTGTCACCATTCAAATACAAAATATCACAATACTTTGCACAAATTGATTCAAAAGATTCCTTTTCATCTGTGTTTAAATGATTTAACTTTAACTCATCTAGCAACATTTTAAACCTATTAGCATTCACTTCACTTTTATCAAATTTATAAATACTATACTCACTTAACGGTTGCAACTCACCTAGAGAAAACGGCAATGTTAAGTCTTGATCAGTTACATTTAATATTTTAACAGGAATTCTATAGTTATTTTCTTTTGTTATTACATTTGCTAAAAACACATCCTTCGCTAACTTTCTCCCACAAACAACAACATCATCATTCATATGTTTTCCTAAATAAACGTAATATATAGATTCGGAACGACTTGGAATATAAAGTATATTATCAGTTTTATGCTGCTCTTCAATAAATTCTAAATAATGTTTTTTATTTGCCTTACTAAGTGCTACATACATACTTACACATACTTACATATTTGACGCTAAATTAATATTCGCATAAAATTTGTTTAAAATATCTAAGCCGAGTATACCATCTGCTCTCAGTGGTAAACTATCAAAAACAATAAACTTATGACAAAATATTTCATCGTCATTTCTCAAATTTAAATCAACTTAACCTTGAGACCGTTTCCGACCACCTATTTAACATTCCAACCATCTTCCCTATTGAAATTAGGGTGTTTTTTAACTTCAATAGCCTCTCGTATCATCCTTGGAATTATTTCAATTTAAATTTTTAGTTACATCACATATTTTTTTAAATAATTATATATAGCTACAGGTTTGTACGGAACCCTCGGTGCGCGAGTTTGACTCGCACTTGACTGGTTTATTCTATTTCAGCACCATATGTCTCAATGGATTTATTGCCTTGCTTAATTGAGACTTGACCTTTGTAATTGACTTTGTATTGCAATAAAGGATTTTTTCGGTAAAAGATGAGATTTTAAATGTTTAATTAAATCATCAACAGTTTTGTAAGATTGGGCAAGTCGTAGTTTCGCATTTTGTGATAATCTACTTTTTAAGACGAACGTAATTAAAATAATTTACCTTTTTCATTCAACATGCCCGCATACATGTCTATCGAGTCAATCATCCGCTGCATTGTCTCCTCAACACCGTCCATGGCTGGAATCAGACTACACGCCACCTTCATATCGAACTACATTTTGGTAAACTTTGTCTTAGGTAAAATACACAAGTTCTTTATTTCCTCATAAACCTTTCTAATATTTTCGAATAACTCTACAGCCAATGTCAATAAATTGCTATTATTAGATTTTTTGACAAGCAATATGATTTCCTTACATTCATCAAAAATATTTGATGCTTCATTCAACTTATTTTCTACAGTTTTACCTAAATATCTACTCTGACCTTTTTTAATTAAATATTGCCGAATAGTTACTAGACTATCATACTGCTCTGTTAAACATTCAATCATTATATAAAAGTAACTTTATAAAATGCCTTAACTAATGATTCACTACTCTATGTATAATATTAGAATCAAATAAGTAAAGTTATTGCGAAACAACAACGCATGAAATGTGCCAGCTTGCATTTTTGTCGTGAGGTATCAAGTTCGTTGTGCCTTTGTGCACGATTCTATGTCGTTTTAATATTAACGTTATAAAACCAATGTTATGCCACAAAATATGAAACATCTCATGTACCTACATTATATAGTAATATTATTGATATATGTCTAACGCTACATAATTATTTACTACAGAAGACGTATATAATTGAAATCTAAAGACATAATAGGAAAAAATCCAAAAAAAATGTAATTTATTAATATGTAAACCTTATAGAAACGTCTGATCCTTTTTCAGTAGTAGGTATTCGCTTATCGACCTCGAACGGATGCCCGGATACGTTCAATTGTACGAAGACCCATCTCTTCTTGGATCCAGCGACTGTGACACTTCATATCGAGGCGTAAGCCAACGTATAAAAGGAAAACAATAGTTACCACGAAAATGACGAACGTCAATACGCTCAATCGCTCTAAGTGACCTCCAATGTCCTTCAGGGTTGCACCATTGTCTCCGCCAGCGGCGTTTTGGCTAAGAACCTTCCTTCTTCCTTCTCGACGGTCGATCCACACATATTTGACGCAAACTGTTTTAATACGTATATCTATATGTATAATCTATTTATAGCCACTTATAACTTTCAAAAAGAAACTCCTTAGCAGAGCCCTTAGGCAGGGTCGCCATGAAATGTTGGGGTTTGTGAGAGTGAAACAACCACATCGGTCAACCTATCTTTAATGAATAATAATCACACATACAATATAAAATGCGCACGTCGCGAAAAGGCAAATCAGCGAAATATGTATCTATCGTATAAGGAAGCAGCGATAGCCTAGTGGAGAGACCGACAGACTGCAACGCAGAGGGTCCGAGTTCGAATCCACGGCACGCACCAATGACTTTTCGGAGTTATGTGCGTATTAAATTGTTAATTATCGCTTGCCAAACGGTGAAGGAAAACATCGTGAGGAAACCTGCATGTCTGAGAGTTCTCCATAATGTTCTCGAAAGACATGTGAAGTCTGCCAACCCGCATTAGGCCAGCGTGGTGGACTATGGCCTTACCCTTCTCATAGTGAGAAGAGGCCCGTGCCCAGCAGTGGGACAGTTTATATACAGGGCTGATGATGATGTATAAGGAATCGTACAGAATATACCTATTGCTATTAAGGAGCATATATATGTACTTATTAATTATTACACTTCACTTTCATATTAAATTTTATAAAGAATACGAATCAGAATGTAAGTGTCGTTTATACAATCATATGGCACCTCGTTTATTTTTATTGGCAGCGCTTGAGATGACAAATGGTGGTACCTGACGATAAGTGATTAGTGAGCCTCGCGACGAGACTGTTAACATCTTCACCACTTCCCTGTTATCTCACTTACATCTCACTTTAATGGAATATCATGTAGGTAAAACTATTAAGTGTGCTATTTAATATCATTATACTTAGCTTTTTTTTTGTCGACGGAAAAAAGGTTTCTTTATAAGGGAATTTTGTCCTGTTAATTTTATAATCACATCAAAAGTAAAAAGCGGCTGCCTGACGGAGATGAAAACCTTTCGTTAATTTTTTAAATTAGTTTATTAAAGTAAAATATATATTCATCACTCTTTGCTTTTGTTGACTGAATTTAAATAGAATTTTAAATTCAGTAAAAAAATATAAAATTAAACATTTAACAAAAATTTTGTAAAAACTAAAAGAGAAATTTAATATAAAGTAATATGGTTGGTACTTATATATAAAGAACCAGCGATATCGGAACGATCTGTAAATTAGAAACACACTATTTTTGGAAGCTCCGTTGCTGGCACCGAACTGTATTTTCGATCCTACCTTAAACCTCTATTTAAAGTTGTCTCGTTTTCTTCTTATACGCCAATACCATTTGAACGTAAATCGGTCCGTATTAGCAGTTCTCAAAGTTAAGTGGACCTGAACAGTCGATTAATTTTGAAACAGTGAAAGAAAATTAGTCGACACTTTAGCGTCGTTGACATGAAATCATGAAAATTTGTTGTTAATCGGCATACGAGTATCTAGGTTCTGTCTACATTGGCTATTGACCATATTTTCGTAGTGCTAGTCTCAAAATCCATGGATTTTCAGAGTAAATTTCTGCCCGCTATTCCCAGCACCTAGTAAGCAAACTGGTTTCAAGCTTCAGTAGATTAGGTTTGGCGATGAAATATCAGTCTAGACAGTATATATTGTATTGGTTGACGATATTGATTCACAAATCATCATTAAGTATTATGAAAACTATTTTGCATTTAAGTTCCAAAGGAGACATAACTGATTGATCGTGATCCAGAACTTTTGGTCACGAGCCTGAGTATTTTTCTGTTCATTATTCGCTAATATTCGAACAATGAACATAAAAAGTTCCAGTATATCAATTCCAAGTGCAACATGTGGTATTGACACCACTGCACTGTTTAGTCTTGAGTGTTATTGGTTAAAGTAATAAATTGCATGTTATACAATTTTTCTGCATATTTGAATTGCTACACGTGTTTACTAATACCTTATATTTTATAATTGCAAACTAGTTGCTATTAGAAGCATGGTTCTTGGGCTCACATGTGTGTGATGTGTGCGATACAAGTCGTTGATACCTGACGATTTTAATCTCCAACGATGTGTGCCTAATTACGAACCTCTAGGAATCTATATTGTGGCAGTCAACGGAGACTAAAACCGTCTGTGTGGACGAAGGGCCTAAGATGACCAGGAGCTCTGGTCATCTTAAGTCCTTCGTCTTCGTTGTCAAATGGCAAAGCTCTGATTTCTACTTTTGCTAACGCTTGGTTGCCATGGCAATACAAAGAATACCTTCTTCGTTGACCTCGTGATATAGAAAGCCTATGTCAGTTCCATTCATTTTTGCATTAAGCAATTAGCGATATCGCGAATCGAATGCCATTTGGCTTCAGGCTCTGGTATTTCATTATCATCCTAGCGCTATCCCAGTTGCAACCCAAACCTACGCCTTGGAGCCTGGGGTCCGGCTTTCCGGCTGTATCTCCTCCAGTATTCTCCTCCAGCACGGTCTTGAGCATCCCTGGTGCTAAGTCGTTAGTATATATGCTGCCAGAAACATGCAGGTATTTATAAAGTGTCGCGTGGTACCTGGTAGTCGCCCCTGGTGGCGCAGCTGACCACGGCGCCGGTGTCGTTGGTGAACTCCACGTGGTGCGCCAGCTCGAGGATAGAGGGCGCACGCCGCGGCTTGGGGGACGCGCGCACTGCTGCAACAATATATACAACGTTGGTGTGCAGGTAATAGAAACTTGCTTGTACTCTTAATATACACCACTATTTTTTAATTAGTACAAAAACTTTAAGGACATATTAGCAAAGACATTATTATCATATATGTGACAAAAGAATTTCATAATATCTATAAATAGCAAAGTTACAATCATTTGTTTTTTGTAGAAAATCTCACCTAAATCATAGACATATTTTACAATCCATTCACTACTTCATTGATAGAACTTACTTTCCGTCCTACTCTTATGCTCGGGCCACACTACCTTACCGTCTACCGGGCTGTTACCGCCATAATTATGGCATTAAATTACCGTTAAATTACTGCGTGAAGTCGTGTGGTTACACTAGAGTTTACCGAGATATGCCAATAAACTAGGCTGTAAAAATATCATTTTTCAAGATGGCGGATGAAGCTGCAGCTGTTTGGTATTTTATGAGTGCCAAATTATTTTAACATGAATCTTTTAAATTTTTAGCTTTCTGTCTGGTATCCCAGAGAGACGGTTCGGATTGCAATAACTTCAAAAATTCGAGCGCGTTTTCATTTGACCACTCCATATCGGTAGATACGTGCGTCGTCGTCGAACTCGTGTTGCACACTGAACAAACGGCAGTGTGGCCACAAACGCATTAATTACTGCGGTAATCTTCTTTGATGTGCGAAAAAAAACCGCCGCCGGAGCTATTGCCTACCATATATATGCCATATTGATTGGCATTGTAAAATTATGGCCATAAATCGCGGTTACACCTAGGCGTTGTTGAAATTATGGCAATAATTATTGGCATATCCCGGTAGTGTGGCCCGAGCATTACGCTTTCTTTCCGTCGCACTTATAATGTAGGTAGCCGTAGATAATAAAATGAAGCAAAATAATAAGTGTAGGTAGTTACTTTTTAATTTTTTTAATTCTACCCTCTCTTTCATACTTCATCCGGGCTTAGTGCCGGCAAAATTTACCGTTTTACAAGTAATTAAATACGGAGGTATGTAATTAGAAAGCAAACACATATCAAAATAAAAGAAGGTATTCTGTAATAAAAGAAAATAGTAATTTTGGCGTATTTATGAAGTTAGAATCATCTGCTATTTACAAATATTATTTCATCATCATCATGTCAGCCTAGAGACGGCCACTACTGGGCATGGAGAACATTGACGTGGGCGCAGAGGTACAGGGAGGGATTTATCAATGGAGCATTTACTACTGTTGAAAGTCATAGTACGCGCGTCGTAATTATGCATTTACCAATTATTGCGTATTTTTGTGGACAGTTTTGAGACAGTTTTGGGACTAAGTGTTTTTATTTTTTAACTACATAAATATGATCAGTTAAAGATACTTAGTGCCCCGTTATTTTTTTTGTACTAATTAAAAAATAGCGGTGTATAATATAAACATGGATGTTTGTCTTGATCTGGGTGTTTCTATGTATAATATGTATGTATTTACAAAAAAAAATTATATATGTATGTTTATCCATTATCCAGTACCCATAGTACAAGCTCTGCTTAGTTTGGGACTAGATGGTGTTGTGTGAATGTGGTAGAATATTATTGTTATTATTATTATTATATACCTAGGCATATATATATATATATATATATATATATATATATATATATATATATATATATATATATATCCCCTTCATCACAATGTTGATCAAGCGTGCCATATAAGTAGTTTTTGTTTGATCCGTTTTCACTTGTTGATCCGGCCATGATTTCTTGATCCATTGCGAGCGTCCAATTCTCATGTGGCTCCCTTCGGATCAACTAACGCCAACGTCGTTGCTAATAATAATAACGCCATTTTTATACAAATCCACACTTTAGGTATTTTAGATTTACTTGATCCGATTCAAATGGGCCATTCGCAGCGCAGTATTCTTCAAGGACGGCAGTCATTGGTTCTTGGTCACTTTTACGTATTATTATTCTGTATTTCTTATCAATTCTCATAACTTGCGGATTTTTTTACATTAACTTGGTTTCTATGTCCATTTTTCCAGCAGTTTTTTTTTACTTCGGAGTTTTTGGTTAAATATTTGTAGTAGGTAGGTACATTACCTACCAGAGGGGCCCATGACAAAGTGGCGACCACTCGAATGTTTCAAAAATTCGCGAGGGTCATCATCATCATCCTCCGAGCGTTATCCCGGTTGCATCCAGGCCTTTGCCTGGGAGCCCGGGCTCCGTTTTCTTGTTTAACCAGATTTGACTGAATATTAGTTTTCCACAAAGTGACTGTTTTCTTACCATAACATGTATTACAGTTTAATTTAGGGCACGGAGGGTGTGACTTTTTGTGGCTGGTCACCCATCTATAAACCAGACGGTGACG